>JAWHQI010000115.1:2751000-4126500 GCA_033032865.1 Dactylorhiza incarnata | reverse complement strand
TTTTTGTCTCAAGGTAATTCGACATCGGGCGCTATTTATTATCATCGTTTAGAACTCTAGTTATACGCTTATTATCGTTCGCTTTTAAAAACCCACACTAAAAACTTATTCCGATAAAATAATAGTTCGTCCCTCAAAGTAGCTATAATCAACACGATCCGCGGAAATATACGACCCCGATATTTTCTAAAACAAAATATCCTGTATTACTCACGATAAGGTATACTTTCTTTTATCAAATGATTAGTTTGGATTAAAATTTACACAAAAGCTTTTCAAACCAATTTAGTGCAAAACTCTACTTTTCTATTTTAAAAATCAATAGAATTTGGTGTTGTAGTCAGGGTGTAATCGTCAATACTTCGAAAGAAGAAAAAGACTGTTACTTCTATCTTTCGATAGGATAACGATTAGTTTCTCAAAGTAGGAGTACTTGCGAAACTCTTTGAAAACACCCGCCTAATTCTAATCTCATCATATAAAGGTTGCGCAAACCATAAAAAAGGAAAAATCCAAATTGAAATCATCACCTGTCTTGACCAATGTATCGGTGTTGTCATGTCTCTTTGTCCCTTACATCCGGACAGAATTAGAGGCGTGGACTGTGTCACACTCATAATTGTTCAATCTTAGTTTCCTAATCTAGAATAGACCTTAAGAGAGTGGTAAGCTCAATATCACATATTGGCTCAACCCAGCATGGCCATGCATTTCTCGGTCTCATTCCATCAAGGGGCCCATGGATGTGACTCCTGTCATAAAGGAGGACAAATCCCATATTTGTCCACACACAAACATCCAAATGAATCGTAACATACCCAATAACCACCCTTATCATCAACCTTTCTCAAGGAAGACTTTAGATGGCATCAAAGTAAGCTCTTCCTCACTTGATGAATGTTATGACTTCGGGTCAAAGAACTACAAACACCATTGTCAGTTGAAACCTACTTATGACACGTTCATATAACAATCCACAAAGTAGTCTCAAGGTGGGTCTGTCCAGTACAACTTGTTCACTAACAAGTACCCATGTGATGACTTGATATCACAATATCATGACCTATGAGAACCGGTCATCAGTCAACGCACATGCTAGTCTTAACGTACCATCATTGCCCTTCAACTTCTAAGATGGTACTCCGACCAGGGACAACCTCCTTCGCCGCATTTACAGCAGCGATATACTCAACCTCGGTCGTAGAATCGGCAACTGTCTCTTGCTTGAAACTCTTCCAGCTTACAGCTCCTCCATTAAGGAAAAATACAAAACCTAATTGGGACTTTGAATTATCCCTATCAGTCTAGAAGCTAGCATCTGTGTAACCCTTTACAACGATCTCTTCCTCTCCACCATACACCAAGAATAGATCCTTCGTCCTTCTCAAGTACTTTAGGATATTCTTGACAACTATACAGTGACCATCACCGGGATCAGGCTGATATCTGCTCGTCATGCTTAAAGCATAAGAGACATCGAGTCGAGTACATAACATTGCATACATGATTGATCCAATTGCCGAAACATATAGAATCAACTTCATGCTGTCCTTATCTTCCAAAGATTTAGGACACTGGTCCTTAGAGAGACTCACGCCATATGATATGGGTAAGAATCCCTTCTTGGACTCAAGCATGTTGAACCGCTTCAGCACCTTCTCAATGTATGTACTTTGGGTCAAACCCAGCAACTTCTTCGATCTATCTCTATAGATCTTAATACCTAGTATATAAGTCGCTTTGCCCAAGTCTTTCATAGAATAGCATTTCCCTTTGTTGTTCTTAACAACTTGCAGGGTCGGAATGTCATTCCCGGTCAACAGTATGTCATCTACATACAATATCAAGAAGACAACAATGCTCCCACTAATCCTCTTGTAAACACAAGGCTCATCCTCGTTCTTGATGAAACCAAATTATTTGATTTTCTCATCAAAATGAAGATTCCAACTTCGAGAAGCTTGTTTCAATCCATAAATGGATCGATTCAACTTGCATATTTTAGTGGCTTCACTTGGAGATACAAAACCCTCAGATTGTGTCATATACACTTCCACAAGGAGGTTTCCATTATGGAAAGCCATTTTGACATCCATTTGCCAGATCTCGTAGTCATACTACGCAGCAATATCAAGTAGAATTCTGATGGACTTGACCATGGCCACAGGGGAAAAGGTCTCATCATAGTCAATACCATGAATTTGCCTGAAACCTTTAGCCATCAGTCGGCCTTTGAATGTCTGTACATTCCCATCCATGTCGGTCTTCTTCTTGAAGGCCCACTTGCAAACTATGGGTCGTACCCCTTCAGGTTGTTCCACCAAGGTCCAAACTTGGTTTGCATACATGGAGTCCATTTCAAATTTCATAGCCTCAAGCCACTTCTCAGAGTCAGGTCCATTCATAGCCTCTTAGTAGGTTGCGGGCTCATCATCATGATCCATAAGCAACACATTACCTATTTGAGACATGAGAAATCCATATTTCTCAGGCTCAAATCTTGGTCTACCAGATCTACGTAGGACTTTTGTTTCTTGAGCAGACTCTCCAGCTACAACTTCTTATAGTCCTTGCTCATGTTCCAATTCCGGTTTGTTCATTGTTTGTGGTTCTTGGACTTCTTCAAGTTCTACCATTACAGTCTTTCTGGATAAGAAATCTTTCTCCAAAAAGACACCAGTCCTTGTGACAAACACTTTGCCCTCTGACGGTAGGTAGAAGTAGTACCCTTTGGTCTCCCTAGGATACCCCACTAGATAACATTTATCTGATTTGAGTTCCAGCTTGTCAGGCATTTAACGTCGTATGTATACCTCACAGCCCCAAATCTTAATTAACGACATACTAGGATGCTTCCTAGTCCATATCTCATATGGTGTCTTTTGAACCATTTTCGTTGGAACTCAATTTAGAGTGAAAGTAGCAGTCTCTAGAGCAAAACCCCAAAAAGAAATGGGCAGATCTGCATGACTCATCATCGATCGCACCATGTCTAACAGGGTACGATTCCTCCTCTCAGAAACACCATTATGTTGTGGTGTTCTGGGCGGAGTGAGCTGTGATACAATACCACACTCTTTGAGATGATCATGAAACTCATGACTCAGATATTCGCCACCTTGATCAGATCGGAGTGTTTTTATCCTTTTTCCCAGTTGGTTCACTACTTCGTTCTTAAACACCTTGAACTTTTCAAAGGTTTCGGATTTGTTCTTCATAAGAAACACGTATCCGTATCTACTGAAATCATCAGTAAATGTAACGAAGTAGTAGAACCCACCTCTAGCCATAGAACTCATGGGTCCGCATACATCACTATGTATTATACCCAAGAGATCATCATCCATCTCACTACAACTAATGAAAGGAGCTTTCGTCATCTTGCCTAATAAACATGACTCGCATCTATCAAATGATTCATAATCAAATGAGTCCAGTAGTCCATCTCTATGGAGCTTGCATATGCGTTTCTCATTTATATGGCCCAAAAGACAATGCCAAAGGTACGTAGGATTCGAGTCATTTATTTTTAGTATTTTAGTATTTTCTACATTATAGATCAGATGGTCTAAGTTCAAAACATATAAACCATTAAACAATTGGGCTACACCATAACAAACATCATTCATAAAAATAGAACAACAATTGTTTTTAATTATAAACGAAAAACCTTTCATGTCAAGACATGAAATGGATATAATGTTTCTTGTTATGGCTGGAACAAAATAACAGTTATCTAATTATATTACAAGCCCAGTGGGCAAAGAAAGACAATAGACACCAATGACAACGACAACAACTCTTGCTCCATTTCCGACGTGCAGGTCTACCTCCCCTTTACCCAGCATTCTTCTCCTTCTCAGTTCCTGCACATTTGTACAAATGTGAGAACCGCATAAGGTATCCAATACCCAAGATGAAGGAGCAGAAAGGTTTATCTCTATAACGTAAATACCTGAAGTGGAAGTCACACTTCCTTTCTTCTTTTGCAGATCCTCAATGTAGAGGGGACAGTTCCGCCTCCAATGTCCTACCTTACTGCAGTGGTGGCACTTTCCTTCCTTTGCCAGACCTTTCCTTTTCAGTGTAGAAGATTTGGGATCAAGATGATACTTAGATCCTATCTTCGTCTTCTTGGATCCGTTAATCTTTCCCTTGCCTTTATGCACCATCAGTATGGGGCTAGCAGGCTTGACCTTCTTCATATTATTTTCGGCAGTTCTCAACATGCCCAGGAGCTTGGGCAGTGTCTTGTCTATTTCATTCATGTTATAGTTCAAGACGAACTGCTCATAACTGTCCAGCAACGATTGCAGGATCAGATCTGTGGCCAACTCTTGGCCCAGGGGAAAACCCAGTCTTTCAAGGTTCTCTATATACCCAATCATCTTGAGTACGTGAGTCCCTACTGAGTCTCGAGCTCCCATCTTGCACTAAAATAACGCCTTGGATATGTCAAACCTCTCTTATCGAGCTTGCCCCTCGAACATTTTCTTGAGGTGCTTGATTATCTCATAACCACACATGCTCTCGTGTTGCTTCTGAAGCTCAGAGGACATGCTAGCAAGCATGAGGCATTCCACATCCAAGGTATCATCTTGATACTTCTTATAAGCATCTTTGTCTGCTCGCGGAGCATTCCCGGTCGGCTCTGTAGGGGCTTCCCCTTCCAAGACATAGAGCTTGCGGTCTTGCCTGAAAACAATTCTCAGGTTTCTGTACCAGTCAAGGAAGTTCATCCCGTTGAGCTTGTCCTTCTCAAGGATAGCCCCCAGGGACAAGGTGGAGTGTGATGTGTTTGCCATGGAAATTCTACAATAAATTTGCAAAAATTTTAGTACTGTATTTCAAAATACATTTTATTTAATAAGGACTTTTATTAAAAGCTCCCAATATTTTAATCAAATCGACAACCCTTATTTTCGATTCAGAGAGTTTTTGCGAGCTTCTCTCTTAGTAGACAAGATCCGTATTTCACCAACACAACGAGTCCGCTTTGGCGTTCCTCTCATAATGCGTTTATTTAGGTAGACAACACTTGTCAATTGCATCACTATGCAACTCTTGTATGGTTGGTGAATAACTCTTTATTCGCATCCATCATATGGAGCATGCCAACCCTATGCCTCTAGGTACTCAACCTTTGAGGTCACCTAGTTAAGTTGGACCCGATGTCGACAGTGGGATATCATAATTATCCGCTCGCACCCCTACCAAGATAAATTAATGTACCTTGCTTTGGCAAGCCCACACTTCATCGATCGAGGCAGGAAGAGTGTCATCCATCGGAAGGCATCCGAACACTTAATATTGGATAAGGGATTTAATAATTCAATCGATGAACATTTCATCGTGATTAACATTTAATCACAGTGCACATTCACAAAATAGAATACAACATTCGCAAATCAAATGCATCCCCTTTGTGCACAAAATAAAAATTATCAACACTTTTGATAAGATGGGCTAAATCTGAACACTTAGAACACTTCTAAATCTTCAAATTTACATGCATTGAACACAGGAACAACAACTCCACTTATGCAGTAGACAAGCTCGTCTCTCAATGTCAGATTCAAAATCCAAGACATTTGGTTTCACAAACCACTTTGAGGGACGGTTACTGCACAGGAGAAACAATCTCCGAAACAAGAAAAACGCAACACAATCACATGCGTTCCTGGCGTGGTTCCAATTTAGAACACTTCATCATAATCTAAACATCCAGGAGGAAATCCAGACATTTAGAACGCTTCTAAATTTCTGATTTACACGCATTAGATCGCTAACCTATCTCTGATACCACTGTTGGGTTTTCTATATATCATTCTAAATGATAAAAGCATATCAAATACGCGCAGCGGAAGAAACAACAAGAACAACCCAAAGAGTAAGGATCTTGCGGATTTCATGAATCAAGATATTAGGAAAGGATAATGTGATATTCTTTTGTGGGATTGAGTCAATACTCAACCAAGATGCTCCTAGAAGAAATCTGGTAGACGAACTTCGAGTTCCAAGCACCGAAATGTATCGGCCCCTCTATAGAGATCCACACAAGTGAAGGAGAACACCAACAACTTGTCGTACAAGGGATGGGTCGGAGAAGAACAGCACTCTGCGTCCCCACAAACTGCTAGGTCCGTTGAAGGGGAGGCGGTGACGGTCGGTGAAGTCTAGGTCGGCGGACGGGACGAGGAATCGGAACGATGCCGTCTCTTAAGTCGCCAAAAAGGATCGATCTATAGAAGACCTAATCTCATCCCTTTTATACGCAATGCATAAACAGGTTATCCGCAGACCCGGGGAAAAACAGAATAATTCCACCAGGATTTAAATTCGTCGAATATGTTAATTCGTCTAAACACTTTCGACGAATCAACATATTTTCGTCGAAACACTTTCGACGAATTCGTCGATACAATTTCGACTAAACACTTTCGATGAATTTGTATCTTATTCATCGAAACAATTTTGACGATTCCAATTCGATGAATTGGCATATCTCGTCTAAACACTTTCAACGATTTTGTCTCTTATAAATCCATTTGTCGAAACCCTTTCGACGAATTTGCTAAGTCCTATATAATTCATTGAAACCATTTCGACGATTCTTCATTAGTACTTATTTCCCGTTGAGACATTCTCAATTTAATCCGAGCAGTCGCAGGATTGGTCCTCCACTCATATACAATATGAGTAAGGCCAACATGATCCTTTCTCCAACTTCTCCATACACCATTATGTGCCACCCTACAGGCTCATATTGCGTTGGCAGTAAGACTAATTGTTTGATTGCTTTGAGATTACCTCGGAAACTCCAAAAGTAAGAAGATATAAGGATCTTACAAACATAGCTTCTGCAAAATTATCACCATCATAAGCAGAAGTTCATCAAGAGGAAATCCAGTAAAAAGATACAAGAAGTTGTTCTTCATACAGGCATCATATGAATTCTGAAAACAGAATTCCTACACCCTTTCTCTTCTTCTTTCTCTTTCCAATACCCTTCTGTAAAAGAGTTTATTAATCCCTCTTCAAAGGATTCAGTGGTTCAAGATCTCTTTATCAAAATATCTGGTGGTTCAAGATCTCCTTATCAAAAGATCTGGTGGCTCAAGATCTCCTTATCAAAAGATCTGGTGGTTCATTATCTCTTTGTCAAAAGATCAGTGGTTCTAAGAGTCTCCTTACCTAAAGACTCAGGCACAGTGGTGCATCCCTACCAGGTGGTAGAAGAGGGGAGTTCCCACATTTTGGGGAACCTCTATAAAAATCTTGGTGTCTTCTGGATTGCTTTTCTGTGCTGTCCCAAGTTCTTTTTATTCTGCACTTTATTTTCTGTATCATTATTATTCTGTCTGTGATCTTGTTGTGTATAAATCCTTAGTTTATTTTTCACAGTTATAATAGAAATAAGTTTTAAATCTCTATTCACCCCCCTCTAGAGGATTCTCAGAGGCACACTGTGCACGTTCAATTGGTATCAGAGGGAGGTTGATCAATAAAAGGTTAACACCTTGATCAAAAAGGCCTCCTACTCTTATTTCTTAATTACAAATATTTTCTAAGAAAATAAGTACTAAGGATTATGCTTCTACAAGACCCACAGTGTGTAACTTGAATAAGTTCACACTCTGGAAGGCCAAAATAAAACTTTACCTGAATTCCATTGATGAAGACATCTATAATGTTCTTCTCACAGGTCCTCCAGCTCCAGTCAAACAAAAGGCAGGAGAATCCTCAACAACAGAGGTTGTACCAAGAAAGGAATGGACAGAGGCTGAGAAGAAGGTCAGGGCATGTGATGCCAAGACCATGAATATTCTGGTGTCAACAATGTCAGATGACATTTTCCAGAAGGTTGCTGAATGTCAGTCAGCAAAAGAAATCTGGGACTCACTCACCACAATGGTGGAAGGAAGTGCTGATGAAAGAAAGGACAAAAAGTCCCTTCTCATATCCCAATATGAGAACTTTCAAAAAAAAACTGAAGAATATGTTGCTGATATGTATGACAGATTCAACATTATCATTAATGAGCTCAGTGGCTTAGGCAAGGAGATATCCTTGACTGAAAATAATGATAAACTCCTCATGTGCTTCCCTAGCTCATGGGATTCTAGAATCTGGGCAATCAGAGAGTCCAGATGTCACAGAGAGATCTCAACTGAAGCTTTGCTAGGAAAGCTTAAGTCATATGAGATGCTCCTGAAGAATAGGGCTGAGGCTGAAGAAAGGGAGACTTCTCCAGCTCCTATCCAAAGGAGCCTAGCTCTGAAAGCTACTGAAGGAGGTCCCTCTACTCCTGAGGATGAAATGTTCAGTCTGGTAGAAAGAAGATTCAAGAAGTGGATCAAGACTGAAGACTCAAGGAGAAAAGAAAGGGATTCAAGGCCTAGGTATGATAAAACTCCAAGGAAGGAGATTATCTGTTATACCTGCAGCAAACCTGGGCACATTGCCCCTGAATGTCCACAGGAGTAAACGGAAATAAGCAGCAACAAAGAGGAGAAGAAGAAGTCCTTCGGAGGAAAGGACAAGAAGAAGGCCAAATGCTTCATTGTTGAAACATAGAGTGATTCTGAAGCGGAATTAAGCTCCTCAACATCTGAAAGTGATGATGATGCAGCGGCAGAAGCAGCCTGCATGATGGCACTAGGGATGTCATCGGATGATGAAGATGATCAGGTAACTGTTTTTGATGAATTTGATTAAATCTCTGATGATTTTAAATCGTGCTTTAAAGAATTTTGCATTGATCATCTTAGGGTAAAAAAAGAGTTAAACACAGCTAGAACTGAATTAGAGAATCTTAAGAAAGATGAAATACTCCTAATAAATCAAAATCTAACAAATGAAATAAATAATAAAGAGTTTTGATCAAGCTTAGAGTGGAAAACAGAAATCTAAAAGAAGAGCTAGCAAAGGCAAAGGCCTTTGAGGACTCACTCAATGGGAGGAGTCAAAAGCCCAAAGACATCACAGAAAATCTCTCCATGAGATTTAATCACCTAGGATTAGGAGGAGAGCCCTACACAAGCACAGAAGCACCTAGGAAAGCTGCCTGGAAAAATCCAGTGTCAATTGTTAGACCTAGTGAGTACCAACCAAGTGAGAAGAGTGCACCATCTAAGAGTAGAGATAACAACCATCCAGATAGGATAGACAAACCTAAAAAGGTAAATCTGAATAAAAAGGAAAAATCTCTAGGCAAGAATCATGTAGAGAAGTCAAATAATCTCAACCAAAAGGTTAGAGCAAAACCTAGAATAATAAAACATTCTGCTGATTTGCTATATTTTGATACATTTTATACTCATTTCAAGTATCAAGATAAGAGGTTTGGGAAATCCATTCCCTATCATCCCAAAGGGTATCATGAAAGATCCTTCTATTCTTTCATTGAACCCTATAATGGTAAAAGCAAAGGTCCCAAGGTAACCTGCGTTCCTTCTAATGTTTGAATTACTTGTGCAGGGTTAGGTAGGGCCCCACTCAGGAGAAAATAGAGTGGGAAGTAAGATGTAGATTTTGATTAAGGAACAAGATTTAGTCAAGGGAGTAATTTCTACCTTGAATCTTTCCTAATGGTTATTAAAATTATATTATAATCTATTTTCAATAAATATAATTGCTGGGAAAATAGCAAGAATTTTCTAAGGAAATAGATCTGTTCATTCAGAGATGCGTCGAATAGAAGTCAACATACCATCGACTTCTACTCGACATCAGCATCAAGAAGCACTCAGAGTAGACAATTCGAATAGATCTCGATGCAACGTCGAGTTACTATCGACGAATGCGTCATCTTTTTGGTCTCTGGCTAAAATCGAAGTTGTGTCGATTGCAAATCAATGTAACGTCGACAGGACCACGTCGACTTAGGGTCTGCTGAACAATCTCAAAGTTACGTCGAGTACTAGTCGACGCAATATCGATATAACGGCGGGGGCAGAATTGCTTCTAGAAGCAATCCCAGCACAGCTTCGCGCACCAAATAATGAGTTTTATCGACGGTGCTAAGTTGCGACGATTCATCTACTTTTAAGCAATTACTGCATCGAAACATTTACGCTTTCGAATTTTCCTATCCTTGCTCTCTTGTTCTCCAGCTCTCCCATCTCTCTCTCTCTCTCTCTCTCTCTCTCTCTCTCTCTCTCTCTCTCTCTCTCTCTCTCTCTCTCTCTCTCTCGCGCGCGCTTCTTTCTGTATTTGCAGGTACCTAGAATCAAATGGCTCCACCAAAAGTGAACTCAGGATTTGATGTGGACGTTGATTCATTCAGTGCAGCGATAGAAAGCTTCAAAGACATTCTTGGCTTATTTCAGGAGGCCGGCCTAACCAAGCTTATCTCAACAAGATGCAAGATCCTGGATATCGAGCTAACAGAGTTCATAAATAATGCTCAGATAGGAGAGGATGGCTCTCTTAAAGGAAAAAAATTTTGATACAGATGTTCTGATAACAGAGGACATATTGAGCCAAACTTATGATCTTCTTCCTGGAAATGAGTCAGAAGAATTATCAGGGGATGAGACCAAGAGGGCCCTAGAGATTATGTAGTTCAAGAAGGACAAGCCCATCAATCTGAAGAAGATTGACCTTGGTGAAGAATACAGATTCTTTGCAGATATTGTAGGGAAAGTGTTGCTCTGTAAGATATCAGCACATGATGCTTTTCTAAAGCAACAGCTTCAGAAAATGGGAGCACTAGTTCTGAAGAAAAGGATCAATTGGGGGGAAATGCCTCCTAAGGATGATTGGGCACAAGTATGCCCATAAGGAAAATGCTTTCTTGAGAATCATGAGTCAGATACTGCTTCACCACTATCCCAGTGTGTGTAAATCCAAAGGAGTGCCTATTCCTCCTGGAAAGAGAATAAACATTGGAATATTCACTAAATGGACCAGACAAATCTTAAAGCTTGTTCAAGCCCCAGCTTCACCTCCTCCATCTCCTCCTCCTCAAGAGCCAAAAAGGAAAATACCAGACCCTCCAAGGGATGCTATCCCTCCTCCTCTTTCTCCACCTCTACTGAAGACTATTCCAGATCCCCCTCAGCAGCAACAACAGCAGCAGCAACAACAACATCAGCAACAACAACAACAACAGCAACAGCTTCAATCCCTTTCAGTCCCAGACCCATCTCCTCAGTTATCCCATAAATTACCATCCACCCTCATTTCAGATCATCAGCTTGCTCTACCTCCACCACCATCAATACATTTCTCACATGATATTTACCACCCTCTATACCCTATCCAAGAAGACATTCCTCCATCACCTCCTCCATCTACATCTCATCTATACACAATTGATCTTGAGCAGGTCATTTCAAAATCTATGGTCATTGAATCCTCCACATTTGCAGACTAGGTGGCCTCTCAGGCAAGAAGGTTTGACAAGAAATATTCACAAATGGAGGGTGAGCTATTAAATTTTAAAAGATCTCTTCAGAGCCTCCAAGATTTTGTATCTTCCTCCATGGTCACAAAGAATTTCTTAACCTCTCTGGCCAGCAAGGTCAAGAAGGGGGAGAACATATTGGAGGAAGAAAGACATGTCCTTGATAAGAGTAGGCAGGATAAAGGGGATGCTAATAATGAGCCTGCTCCTGACCAAGTGACCACCTTTCAAGGTGCACAGATATAGGGGGAGCCTATAGATCAGGGGGAGTCTACTTCAGAAAAATAGAATGATGAAGAAATAGTACAAGCAGATAATGAGGAGATTGACAAAGAGATGGCAGATGTAAATCAGTATCTGTCAAATGTGAATGAGGAGAAATTAAAAGATGCAGATCAGGGGGAGCCTTCAGTAGTTCAGGGGGAGCTTGCTCTAGTTGTTCAAAGAAATTTGGATACAGAAATGGCAGTTGTAAGCATAACAGTATTTCAGGATGAGCCTCTGCTTGAAATAGATGAGGTTACCAAGATTGCTCAGGAAGCTGCCTAGCAGGCTGAAGTGAATGCACACTCTCAGGGGGAGCTTCCCAAAGACATCACTACTGAAGATAATAATGAGCTCTTGCAGATTGCTCCAAGGAAAGTTGCTTCAAAAGTATTTTCAAGGAAGAGAAGAACTCCTGAGAAGGAGCAGTAAGGTACTATATAAAGATTTATAGTTCCTGAAAACCAGTTGTGGATATCTACAAAATTCTTGACAATAGAATGAAATGGCCTGTGAAAACAGTATGTCATTTTCTTATGTATATGATGTCTTGTATGTACTTCATTTTCTTATGTCTAGGATGTCTTGTATGCATCTATGTTTATTTATGCAAAGAAATAAGAAAAATCACTTTATTCAATTTGTAAAATTCGTTAAGGTAAATAGGGGGAGATTGTTGGGAAAAACCCCTTTGATTTAACTTAACAAATTACCTACAAAGTGATTTTATCTCTTAGGATGAATTACCCACTGTATAGTAAGGGTAATCTGGTCATTAGATGTCTTAGGATGTCACACTCAACCTAGGGTGTCAAGGCCAGATCAAGAGAAGCATAATTTGGACAAAGTTAATATTTGCGTCGAATAGAATTCGACGCAACCTTGAATTATTATCGACGCTACTCTGACTAGAAGTCCAAGTGGTTCACCCTTCTGTCGAAGTAACTCAAGTCGACGTTACGTTGAATAGATATTGACGTAGAGGCCATGGACTTGTCGAAGTATCTTGAGAAGTTGACGCAGCTTCTACTTCAACTCAGAGCAGAAGGAAGTATCTGTCGAAGCCATTCAAAGTCGATGCAACGTCGACTTCATCTCGACGCAGATAATGAAGTTCAGAGCCAAGCCATCAACTTGACGATTATGTCGATTGGGTATCGACGCAACGTCGACTAACTGAGTTCAATTAGAGCTATGATGAATTCGAAGCTGCTCTTTCAAGAACTCAAAGGTGTGTCGATAAAAGAGGAAGAGAACTCGACGTTACGTCGAATACAGTCTGAAAAGGGAAACCTTTTCAGCTACCATTTTGAACCCTCTCTCATGGCCCACCTCACTCAAGACTGTTCTCCAACGGCTCATTAATTGCCTCAAATAGAAAGAAGAACTAAAAGAGGACAAAAAGCTTTCTTGTAAACATGCTTAATGTTGGTGAATGGGTCGGGAATTAAAGAAGGAAAGAAATAGATGGTCGACAGCAGAGTACCTTTTCAGTCTCAGTAGAAAGGGAAACAAATTCAAATCTGCTCGTGGACAATAAAAGGCAGGAGAAGAAAGAGAAGGGCAGAGCATTCTTCACAAACGACATACTATTCCATTGGGTCTCCTTCTTCCTCTATGTCACAGGAGCCCTAATAGAAGAAAATACAGAGAAGAAATAACTGCTGCTCTCCTTCTCTCTAAGAACAGAACAGAACAAGGATGCCCACCAACACAATTATATAGCAGCCAGAGTTCAATCATAAAGAAGATCGAAGGATCTGACAAACATAGCTTCTGCAAAATTATCACCATCATAAGCAGAAGTTCATCAAGAGCAGATCCAGTGAAAAGATACAAGAAGTTGTTCTTCATACAGCCATCATATGAATTCTGAAAACAGAATTCCTACACCCTTTCTCTTCTTCTTTCTCTTTCTAATTCCCTTCTGTAAAAGTGTTTTATTAATCCCTCTTCAAAAGATTCAGTGGTTCAAGATCTCCTTATCAAAAGATCTGGTGGTTCAAGATCTCCTTATCAAAAGATCTGGTGGTTCAAGATCTCCTTATCAAAATATTTGGTGGTTCATGATCTCCTTGTCAAAAGATCAGTAGTTCTAAGAGTCTCCTTACCAAAAGACTCAGGCACAGTGATGCATCCCTACCAGGTGGTAGAAGAGGGGAGTACCCACATTTTGGGGAACCTCTATAAAAATCTTGGTGTCTTCTGGATTGCTTTTCTGTGCTGTCCCAAGTTCTTTTTATTCTGCACTTTATTTCCTGCATCATTATTATTCTGTCTCTGATCTTGTTGTGCATAAATCCTTAGTTTATTTTTATTATTTTTCACTGTTAGAATAGAAATAAGTTTTAAATCTTTATTCCCCCCCCCCCCCCCCCCCCCCCCCCCCCCCCCTCTAGAGGATTCTCAGGCACACTGGGCACTTTCAGTGAACCATGCGTGCACGCACCGGGCCGAATCCGGATTTTGGATTTTGGATTTGGATTTGGGATAAGAACTCGATACAACGTCGATTGGCACTCGACGCAACATCGAATAGCGTCGATTACAATTCGACGCAACCATCGTTTTATTTGCAGTAATTGAGCGTGATTTTGTAACCGTTTCTTTTACGTGTCTTTCTGCCATAACTCACGTGCGTTGGAAATCCAACGTCTTTTTGCATGATTAATATCTACCAATTATAACCATTGTAATTGATCACGTCTTAAACTGTTTGCCGTTTTACGAGACTGATATATAGGAGATTTTTTATTCGTTTTTTGAGACGCTCTGAAAAACTTCTTCTTCACTTTTCTTCCAACGATTGTTCTACGTGATCTTGATTTATTGACGTTTGCTTCATCAAGTGGGAGTTCGCACATCGGAGTTTTCGGGATCCAGCCGGATGTTGTAACTTGGAGGAGTGTGCATCAGTGAAAAACTCTGTCGGAGGGTGGTGCAAGTTCTTTAGGGCAGTGACCACACGCCTTACCCATGCTCGATTATTATTATCCTTTTTCAGATCTGTATTCTTTTAAAGAGTTTTTCCAGAAAAATCTATACATACTTAGGATTAATTGATAAAATATTCAATCACTTTAACCCCCTCTCTCTTCATGGATCTCTTCAAAGCACCACCGGATTGCCGACAAACTCCGAAGCGGCTACCACTACTGGATCGCCGACCCTCCCTTGGTTCGCCGACCAGCCTTTCGTTCTCCTACGCCAATCACGGCTGGTTTCTTTTCGGGAAATACCTTCGTCAACTCCTCTTGCTCGGATGCAAGATTTGTTCGTGTTTTTTTTATTTCTTCAAAATTTTGGTTGTGGATCTATAACTAGAAGCGGAATGTCCAGCGGTTTTTGATTGTTGATGAAAATTTGTTCTTGGCTGCCTAGAACTAGAAGCAAAATATTAGATCAAAGTCCTTAGTTTTGCCTAAATTCAGAAATTAAAATTGTCTGAAGTTGAACTTAATCTAATATTCAGTGATTTCAGGTACATTTTTTATTTGGGCTTACTTTCAGTTTGATTATGACGGCTTGGTGGTTGGAGATTTAAACTTTTTTTGTTGTGCATCTATAAATGAAAATGTAGGGAATTCTAGCGCCTGATTTTCGATCCATGTTTTTGAACCTTTACTTGTTATGGAATTTGCAATACCTGGGCTCCGTTTGGCGAGGTGGTGGCGGTCAAGAACGCGGTGGTTATGAACCGTCGTTTTTGAACTCCCGACCTCACCTAAGGAACTTGATCCACTTTTAAGTTCAAAACTGGTTTTCTTTTCTTGGCAGTGGTCGCAATCGTTGATCATGCCAAACATACATTCTATGGTGGTGACGTTTTTGTCCAAATCATTGGAGCAAAAAAGCCACACCAAATGGAGTCCTAATCTTCATGGAACCTTTGCTTGTTTTAACACATTTTGTGGTAGAATTAAATGACAGATTTTGAAATTTGTGCTGTTTATATTCAAATCTAGCCTCTAACTACATCCAAGCTCGGTAAACATATCATCCATTTAGAAGTGAAATTGGAGTTTTTAGTTCAATACTGTGCTGAAATTTCTAATTAGTTTGGAGTTTTTAGTCCAAGCATAGCGCTGTCTCCTGATGTATCGTCAGAGCACAATGTTTCAGATCATAATGATAATATAGTGACGGATATTGCCACTCATGGAAGTTGGTTTGATGGAGTGGGATGTCCTGCGAACAAGCAATCACAAGGATAAAATAGATATGATGCTGACTTCGTTGAATGGAGAGGGGCTGAAGAAATAGCGTACTAAAGCGACCATATAGCCAATCATTTACACAATGCATGTGGATATTTTTAGATTCCTTTTTTTAATAGCTGATACACTATAAAAATTATTTACTACTTACACTTTTGCATTATTACAATTTGCAAGTGAAGCCCATCAATGTGGAAATACAGATATGCTGTTATTTTGAACATTTTGATATTTATGTTCAGCATTTTAATATCTTGGTTCCAAGTATTTGAATATCATATTTGCATGTTCACATTTTAATTTTAATTTGAGTTAAAAAAAATCATCATAGTTCTGTCATCAAATAGATAAAATCGCTTTCACTTTCATGACTGTACAAAAAACACAATTTCTCCAAACAACGCAACTGCATTCATGACCACAATTTTCAACCACTGCGTTCATAACCACAGTTTCCAACCACTGCGTTTCCCGCCACCGCCGCCCAAACAAGCCCTTAGTGTCCATATTGTGATTTTGTGTACCCCATACTGCACACTCACATCTTTGGATACTTATCATCTGGAAGCCCATTAAACCAATAAAAATGCATCCTCTAAATAAAGTTTGCGGACCAATCTATTGACACCCCAGATCTTATTAATTAGCTCAAATTTTAATGTGAACATACCCAATATTTTTGGTTTTGAGAGTCATCCAACAAATCATAGATTTTGTTGTAGTGCAACATGTAAAGAGGACGCTTGCAAAATCTATCGTATGAGTGGATACCCCTAGAAAATAAAAGTGGTTGGATCTGACTGAAGAGACCACGAGCACAACCAGGTCGACAGGACTATTCAAACAAGCCCCAAAACATGTGATTCTGAGTTTGTTTGACTCCCCGACCAAGCGCTAGAGCACTAAGCCCTAGTTCCCAGTCTCGTGGGGGTGGTGCACCCTACTTCCATCGCCTCCCCTAGTGGCCAATCACGCATCAAAATGGCTCTGTGAGGTCACCCCGTCCCCTTGGTTTCTGCGGGTGTCCTTCCCTTCTGCTTCTTATTTCTTCCTCCCCAAGAGCTTATTTTCACAGCGAGTCGAAAAACACCCTTAGATTGCCGAAGGCAAAAAGTGAGCTTGCCATGTTCACATGTACTTCCGTAACAAGCGATTTTGTAGGGTGACATTGTTACTGATCGACATTCTTAATGGTAGGGTTGCATGTGATCCCCTTTGCCCCTCCTATCATCGGCCCAAGCAGTGCCTCTGCTCCTCATGACATGGAGGAGAGGAGTGAGAGGGACAAGGCCAAGCAACCCTCCTCTCCTACCCCAGTTGTTCCTGAGGAGAAGAGACAGCGCAAGGAGTGTTCTAACAAGAACAAGAGCAATTTTTATTTCAACAATCCTGTTGTTGGGAATATTGCCCTCAATGTTCCCTTGATTTGAAGAGGAATCACTCACAATGCTAAGAACATATTGTATTTGATAAACCCCATTTTGCATCATGACTGTGCAGGGTTTAGATATTCCAAGCATTGGAATAATGTAGGTAGTTCACTGTCTGAACCGCTGAGAAGAACTCACTGTCTCAGCGGAACAGCTGAGACGAGGCCAGGAGCCGCTAAGAAGGGGTCTGCCTCAGCTGAGCTGCAGATAGACAAAATCCGCTGAGAAGACAATCTGTCTCAGCGGATCCGCTAAGACTAAGATAGATCATCCGCTGAGACTGAAGACTGTCTCAACCCAACCGCTGAGACAGATTCAAATCTGAAATACGACACTGGCGGGATTTGCTTTTTGAGCAAACAGCTGTAAAGGCAAGATAAAGCATTCTACCCTCTTTCATAGTGTCAGGACCCTCCTAAGAGCCGTTGAAGATGGAAGGAGTATAAAAGAACATGATAGGGCATTTCAGAAAGGGCTCTTGCTTTTGGGCTGGTTATTCTGCTAAGTGCTGAAAAGTGTGAGAGCCATCTACTATTCTATTGACCGCTTTCAAGTGCTCTCTCCTTCTGCTTACTGAACCAGGAAGAAGATACAAGGAGAGAAGATAGCTCATCTATCCAGAAGAGCAAGGTGATCCTTTCTCATCTACTGAAGAGGAGGATCAGATAGGAGCATGTCTGAAGATAGCTTTCAACCCAGCTTCAAGGTTGCATCAGCTGTACATAATCAATAGAAGACAACAAATCACTGATGTCCACTATTGTAAGCTAAAACTTATACCCCTTGTAGGAACTATGTTTGTTGAAATTGTTGAAGTGAAGTGGATAGGAGTCCGGCCGGTTTGAAGGCTGGAGACCGCAGAGACCGCGCGGTCTGCGCTGGTGCTCTGGCAGTTTGTTCCTGGCGATCTGATGCGATCGGACAGCTTGCTTCTTGGTTTAGGTCGCTGGTTCTGGCGACCTGTTGCGGGTTGTTTCTGGTCTTGTTCTAGTCGGTCTGTTCTTGGTTGACCGATGAGACCGGGAGGCTTGGTTTCTATTCTGGTGACTTGGTTCAAGTCGGCTAGTTGCTTCTCTGTGTTGGCGATCTCAGGAAGGGTGATTGCTGTGTCCGTGCGGTTTGTGCGCGGCTTGCTGCTGACTTCGGTCTTGGACTGAATTTCGTCCAAGTGCTGTGTTCGCGCGGTCTGGTTTTGGAGACCGTTCGCGAGCTGATGGGTGGTGACTGTATCCCGGTTTGTGCGGTGACGACATCCGTCCACCCGCCTATAAATAGGGGTGCATGGCCCGTCATTCATAACGAGAACTGTAAGAACAAGAGCCCGGATAGATTCTTGCGGTCTCAAGTTTGAGTTCGCGCGGCTTGGTTGCGAGTTAACCGTTTGTTGTGTTCGCAGGTTAGCGGTCAGCAGGTTTCGGTCTCCTTCCTTGGTGATTTCCGGTGGCTCGAATAAACAGTTCGTCTGCGGCTTGTCAGCGAACTGGTTTATTGTTCTTGTGCTGTTCGCAGTAAACTCAGCGATCAGGCGACCTTCAGCGGTTAGGCGATTTGAGTTCGGTCTGGCGACAGCTTCAGTTCTTTGTTCATTTGAATAAGCTTCAGTTCGTGCGGGCTGAGATTGCGGTCTGGCAGTGCAGTTTGTTTGCTCCTGTTCGTGCGGTCTCAAGGTGTTTCTGCGGTCTGACTGTGCAAGCGGTCTGGGAGTACAGCAGAACAATCCGGGCGGCCTGAACCTTTGTTGCAATCTGTGCGGTCTCTTTCTGGCAGACCGCCGGTTTCTGTTTTTTGGTGTGTTTGTTCTTCTCGTCTCCGTGATTCTTATGAATCATGTCTCGCCATGTATGCCTCGCATTGTAAAGCAGTATTATTTCAATAAAGATTTCTTGTGTTGCTGGTTTTGGCATTGTGGTTGTTTGGCTATAACTCTTATTGATACAACTCCTGCTTACTCCTAAACGGTCCAATCAAAAATTTTAACATGGTATCAGAGGAGGTTCCTGGAGTGGATAAGCAGTGATCAACTAGAGTTGCCATCGTCTTTGTGAAGAAGAGACCACATTGATTGCCATGGAAGGCAGTTTCGCAAGAGGTCTTGGTATTGAACTCCTCACATCGACTAACTTCAAAAAGTGGAAGTCATGTATGGAGAGTTATTTGATTGGCGAGGATCTTTGGGAGATAGTCGGCGGAGAAGACACACAGGAGGTGTTTCCAGCAGGTGATAATATGGCAGAGGTGAGGCTTTGGAGGAGGTTGAATGCTAAGGCAGAGTTCACTCTCAAGAGGGCTATTTCACCAGAGCTGTTTGATCATATTATCGGATGTAAATCTGCTGCGGAGATCTGGACATCCTTGGATGGATTGTTCAATAAGAAGAATGTAGCAAGGCTACAGTTTCTTGAAAATGAGTTGGCTAAAGCCTCTCAAGGTGATCTTTCTATTTCTACCTTCTTCCTCAAGATGAAGAATCTCACGGCAGAAATTTCTGCTTTGGACCCTGATGAGCCAATCTCTGAGGCAAAACTGAAGAGGCATATCATTCGCGGGTTGCGGAAGGAGTATCTTGCCTTTGTGACTTCAGTTCAGGGTTGGGCAAATCAACCGTCGTTGTTGGAGCTGGAGAACCTTCTTGCTTCGCAAGAAAGTTTAGCAAGACAGATGGCGGGGGTTTCTATCTCCGGGGGAGAAAGTGATGTGATGTTCTCTGGGAAGAGGAAGAAGAAGCCGGGTCATGATGGACCCTCCACTTCAGGTCAGCAAGATAGGGGCTATGCTCCTAAGTCTGATGGGAAGAAGAAAGGTGAGGGACCAAAGTGCTTTAGATGCAACAAGACCGGGCACTTCAAGAAAGATTGTCGAGTGAATCTTCAGCCGGGACATGTAGTGGAGAAGGAGATGCCAAAGTCTGGTGAAGTTGGATGGGGAGGAGCCTTTGTGTCTAATATAACGGCGATGCCCGTTAAAGCCTTGGCTTCCATTAACTATGAAGAGGACTGGATTGTTGATTCAGGGTGTGGACATCATCTCACCGGAGATGGATCAAAGTTCTCTTCTTTGGCGCCTTACTCAGGTAATAATGCTATCATTACGGCTGATAATTCTATTCATCCAGTAGAGCACGAAGGAGTCGTCTCTCTGAGCAGTGATAAGGGTCCACTCACGTTGAGGAGTGTTTATCACGTGCCTGGTATGAAGAAAAATCTCTTCTTTGTGACCAACGCGGTCGATGCCGGTTATCACGTTCTGTTTGGCCCAACAGAAGTGAAGTTTCTCAAAACTCAACCGGAGATAAAGGGAGAAGTTTTTCATGTCGGCAAGCGGGTGAAGGACTTGTTCGTCTTATCGACAAGTACCTATGTTGATAAGATGAGGACAAACGATGGCGCGGCCATTTGGCATGAAAGGTTGGGGCATGTAGGCATGGACAAATTAAAGGCTATGGCTGTAAAGGGCCTTGTCAATGGCTTGCCTAGCTTGTCTTCCTATGGAGACGGTCATGTCTGCGAAGGATGTCAGTTTGGTAAGTCTCATCGACTTCCGTTTGACAAATCGCAAACAAGGTGCAAAGTGCCGTTGGAATGCATCCACGGTGATTTGATGGGACCGACTGCCACCCCAAGCCTTGGAGGCAACAGATACATGTTGGTGTTGATTGACGACTACACCAGATATGTCTGGGTGTATTTCATGAAAGAGAAGTCAGAAGCCTTTGCTAAATTTGTGGAGTTCAAGGAGCTGGTGGAAGGTCGTTTAGGCCTGCGGGTGAAGAAGTTGAGAACTGACAATGGTGGGGAGTTCACCTCTGGTGAGTTCTCAAGTTTTTTCAGGAAACACGGCGTTCGGAGAGAGCTCACTTGTGCCCATACTCCACAGCAGAATGGCGTTGCCGAAAGGAAGATCCGTCATCTGACGGAAACTTGCAAATGCTGGCTTCATGCCAAGAGTATTCCAAAGTCCTTCTGGGCGGAGGGAATGTCTTGCGCAGCTTATGTCATCAACAGATTGCCTCTAAGTCCTATCAACATGAAGACCCCTCACGAACTAATGTTCAAGGAGAAGCCGAGTGTTGCTCACCTTCGGGTGTTTGGATCAACCTGCTATGTGCATATTCCTGATGCTCTTCGAACAAAGCTTGATGCGAAAGCAAGGAAGCTAGTCTTTGTTGGGTATGATGAGCGGAAGAAGGGATGGAGATGCATGGATCCTGAGACACGAAGGTCAATTGTTTCTCGGGATGTGGTGTTCGATGAAGTAACTTCCTACAAGGGGAGCTCAGGAGTTGAACTACCAGAGGGCAGGGTTGATGAAGGAGGAAAAGCTGCAGGAAGTCTTCAAGTGGAGTTGCCTGTTTCACCAGGAGCTCCAGGTGTGTCAACCTCTGAGATGGAGGCTTCAGGTTCTGGAAGCAGGGGGAGCGATGCTCCATGTTCATCTGGGAAAGAAGCTTGCACAGAAGAAGCGGCTGAGGAGGTGGTTAGTCAGGAGCAACCTCTTAGGAGGTCGAAGAGGACTATTCAACCACCAGATCGATACACAGGAGGAAACATGGTGAACTTTGTTTCTTGTTTCTTTGCTGGTCCCTTAGATGAAAGGGAGCCGTCGAGCTTTGAGAAGGCCAGAGGTGTGAAGGAGTGGGACATTGCTATGCAGGAAGAGATGACAGCTCTCGAGAAGAATGAGACCTGGTCTCTTGTGCCCAAGCCCAAGGGCACTACTCCTGTCACTTGCAAGTGGGTCTTCAAGCTGAAGAAAAAAGCTGACGGTAGTATCGAGCGTTACAAGGCTCGCCTTGTAGCTCGTGGGTTCTCACAGCAGTACGGAGAAGATTATGATGAAACATTTAGTCCAGTGGCAAAGATGACTTCGGTTCGATTTGTTATTGCCTTGGCGGCTTCGAGTGGTTGGGAGATTTGGCAACTCGACGTGAAGAATGCTTTCTTATACGGCGAGATTGACAAAGATATCTTCATGATTCAACCGCAAGGCTTCATCTCGAAGGAGTATCCAGACTATGTTTGCAAATTGAAGAAGGCCCTGTACGGGTTGAAGCAAGCGCCTCGGGCGTGGTACGGGAAGATTGCAGAATATCTCTTATTCTGTGGATTCGTTGCTTCAGACTCTGATTCTAGCTTGTTCATCAAGAAGGAAGGGGTGCTTCGGGTGATTGTGCTGCTGTATGTGGATGACATGATTGTCACCGGGAACTCGAAGGAAGCTGTTGCAAGACTCAGGGCTGAGCTTTCTATCAGGTTTGAGATGAAGGATCTAGGGGAGCTTCATCATTTCCTTGGACTCGAGGTCCAGAGACGGGAGAGCGGAGTGCTCATTTCTCAGGAAGGATATGCAGAGCGAATCGTGAAACGATTTGGCATGGAGGAAGGGAAGAGCAGCTCTATACCTTTAGAGCAACATCATAAGCTTCGGAAGGATGAGGGGAGAATCTTATCTGATCCGTTGGTGTTCCGAGCTCTGGTTGGGAGCTTGATCTATTTGACGATCACAAGGCCGGATATTGCTTATGCAGTTGGCAAGGTGAGTCGGTACATGGCGGAACCACGGAAAACCCATCTTCTGGCGGCTAAAGGCATACTGAAGTATGTGAAGTCGACCTCTGATTTGGGTCTCCTATATAGGAGAGGGTCAAGCTTGGAGTTGCATGGTTTCATGGATGCTGATTATGGGGGAGACGTGGATGATCGGAGATCAACGTCGGGTTATGTCTTTATGACGGGCCCCACAGCTATCTCTTGGTGCAGCAAAAAGCAAGACTCGGTGTCTGTTTCTACCACGGAAGCAGAATACAAGGCTTCGGCCTTGGCAGCTCAGGAAGCTATTTGGCTCAGGAGGTTGGTAGAGGACGTTCATCAGGAGGTTCGAGGTCCCACTATGCTACGCGGGGACAATGAGAGTGCTCTCAAGCTGGTTAACAATCCAGTTTGTCACGCGAGGACCAAACATATAGAGATTGAGCACCATTTCATTCGTGAAAAGGTGTTGGGAGGATCTCTTAAGGTCGAGCATGTTCGGAGTGCGGACAATGTCGCAGACATCTTCACAAAGCCGTTGGCAAAGGGACCGTTTACTCGGTTAAGGGAGTTGCTCGGGCTAGTTTCCACTACCCACTTCAAGGGGGAGTGTTGAAATTGTTGAAGTGAAGTGGATAGGAGTCCGGCCGGTTTGAAGGCTGGAGACCGCAGAGACCGCGCGGTCTGCGCTGGTGCTCTGGCGGTTTGTTCCTGGCGATCTGATGCGATCGGCCAGCTTGCTTCTTGGTTTAGGTCGCTGGTTCTGGCGACCTGTTGCGGGTTGTTTCCGGTCTTGTTCTAGTCGGTCTGTTCTTGGTTGACCGATGAGACCGGGCGGCTTGGTTTCTATTCTGGTGACTTGGTTCAAGTCGGCTAGTTGCTTCTCTGTGTTGGCGATCTCAGGAAGGGTGATTGCTGTGTCCGTGCGGTTTGTGCGCGGCTTGCTGCTGACTTCGGTCTTGGACTGAATTTCGTCCAAGTGCTGTGTTCGCGCGGTCTGGTTTTGGAGACCGTTCGCGAGCTGATGGGTGGTGACTGTATCCCGGTTTGTGCGGTGACGACATCCGTCCACCCGCCTATAAATAGGGGTGCATGGCCCGTCATTCATAACGAGAACTGTAAGAACAAGAGCCCGGATAGATTCTTGCGGTCTCAAGTTTGAGTTCGCGCGGCTTGGTTGCGAGTTAACCGTTTGTTGTGTTCGCAGGTTTGCGGTCAGCAAGTTTCGGTCTCCTTCCTTGGTGATTTCCGGTGGCTCGAATAAACAGTTCGTCTGCGGCTTGTCAGCGAACTGGTTTATTGTTCTTGTGCTGTTCGCAGTAAACTCAGCGATCAGGCGACCTTCAGCGGTTAGGCGATTTGAGTTCGGTCTGGCGACAGCTTCAGTTCTTTGTTCATTTGAATAAGCTTCAGTTCGTGCGGGCTGAGATTGCGGTCTGGCAGTGCAGTTTGTCTGCTCCTATTCGTGCGGTCTCAAGGTGTTTCTGCGGTCTGACTGTGCAAGCGGTCTGGGAGTACAGCAGAACAATCCGGGCGGCCTGAACCTTTGTTGCAATCCGTGCGGTCTCTTTCTGGCAGACCGCCGGTTTCTGTTTTTTGGTGTGTTTGTTCTTCTCGTCTCCGTGATTCTTATGAATCATGTCTCGCCATGTATGCCTCGCATTGTAAAGCAGTATTATTTCAATAAAGATTTCTTGTGTTGCTGGTTTTGGCATTGTGGTTGTTTGGCTATAACTCTTATTGATACAACTCCTGCTTACTCCTAAACGGTCCAATCAAAAATTTTAACAATGTTGTTCTGAGATTGTAGGGCATTGTGCCTGAGGTTGTAGGGTTGTTGAACCTGAGTTGTATGACTGTTGAGCCTGAGCTGTAGGGCTATTGAGCCTGAGTTTGGTAAGGTTGTTGAGCCTGAGCTGTAGGGCATTTTTCCTGAGAAGTAGGGCTTCTTGATAGGAATGAGGTAGGAGATCAAGGTGATCTCTGAGCTGTAGGAGTGGGAGCACTCTGAGTTGGTAGGGCTGTTTGGCCTGAGGTAGGGTTTGGAGCAAACCTGAGAGATTCTGAGGGATCTGTGTTGTAAGCTCTTGGAGCTGACATTGGAGGAGTTTTCCTTGTCTATCACTCTGTTAGAAAGGTGTAGAGGGAAAGTGGACTACCCATAGATACACTGTCATGGGGAACCACTATAAACAACTTTGTGTTTTTTGTGTTTGTTTGAGCTTTTGTTTACTACACATTAACTGCTAGCAACAATTAAGTAAAAATCAAAGAGACATATTCACCCCCCCCCCTAGTTGAATTAGACTACTAACCTATAAACTATCAAGTGGTATCAGAGATAGGTTAGTCAAAAAGAACTTAACAGTCTGACCAGATCCTACATATGAGTAGTCAAATCTAAATCCAATGGCTACTAATGGAGTTCAGAAGGAGATGGGACCAATGAAGTTGCCAATATGCACAAAGGAAACTTTTGGCATTTGGAAGCAGAGGGTTAGGCTATTCATGGAGGCCTCAGACCCTAGGATTTATATCACTGTCCAGGAGGTTCCCTTTGTAGTCATAAAGCCCTCCACTATTGATCCTATTAGATAGGTAGCCAAGTCATATACTGAAATGACTAGGGATGAAATTGCATTAGCCACAATGGACAAAAGAGCACAAAATATAATAGTCAATGCAATTAATGATTCCACCTTCCAAAACTTTATTCACTGTGAAACTACAAAGGACATGTGGGATACACTGATTGTGTATATGGAAGGAACTGAAGAAGTGAGGGATGATCCATAATCAGGAGTATGAAGCCTTCAGGAAACAAAGCCTGGAATGCATAGCTGAGTGCAATGAGATGTTTTTAGAATAGTGAATGAGTTGAGGACCTATGACAGTGTCTTCACTCATTATGAGCTGAATGATAAATCTCTGAGATCTCTTACTAGAGATTGGGACACCAAGATCTGTGCCATCAGAGAGGTGGCAAAGCTAGGTGAGACTCCTCCCCATACTTTGTTTGGAAAGTTGCTCTCCTATGAGATGCAGCTATCTACAAGGAAGGAGGACGACACATCCTCCAGGCCTCATGAAAGGGAGAGAACTGTGGCTCTCAAGGCTGAGAGATCCAAGAAGAACAAGGCAAGGATGCCTTCACCTCCAAGGAGGGCTGCTAGTTCAGAAAATTCTGAGACCAGCTCATCTGATAGCAACTCTTCTAATGAGGAGTTTGCTGCCTTCTCAAGACATTTCAAGAAGCTAATGAGGAGGAAGCAGTGGAACAAACCTTCCTCCTCCTCACATCCCAGGAAGGATCACAACAAATCTGAAAAAGCAACACCCCAAGGGGGGTAGGTATGACTCTAAACATGTTAAACATGTTTCAAATAATGTGATTTGTTATTGTTGCAGCAAGCATGAACATGTCATAGCTGACTGTCCAGTCAAGAGAAAGGAGAAGGGTGATAAGAAATCTTCTCACTAGAAGGGCAGGAAGGGTGAGAAATCCTTCCTAGCTAAGAGAGAGAAGAGCTGGAGTGAATCTGAGTCATTATCCTCAGATGAAGAAGAAGAAGAAGAAACCTACATTGGGATGTATGCAGCTGAAGAGGATGAGGACTATCCTTCTGCAAAGGTGAGCATCAGGGCCCCTCTATCACACTCAGACAGTGACATAGAGGAGGATGAAGAAGATAAAGAACATCATGGCTTGATGGCCGTAACTGATGATGATGAAGATAGTCAGGACAATCCTGACAAGGTTTCAATTCCTCTTAACTCTTCTTCTGATGTTGAATATGTACTAGATTCTGAAGCATGCTCATCTAATGATGAGAGTGGCTCAGATTCTGAAGTGGCTGTCAATCAATTGATTGACATGTATGATGATTTATTGGATGCTCTAAAGAAGAGCAAGAAGCTAACCAAGAGGCAAGCTCGGGAAATTGCCTCCCTTCAGTTGGCTAAGAAAGATAGCACTGAGTCATATAATCAGGTGGCTCAGATGAGAAGAGAGATAAGCCAACTCAAGGGAATAACAATTGTCCAATTGAACACCATCTCCCAAAAAACAAGGTCATAAAGGACCTTGAGGAGAAGCTTCTCAAAGAGAAGATCCTAGTGGCTCAATTCTCCAAGCCCAAATCTGTACTACCAATCATTGACACCTTTTCCTTCCAAACTAATAGGAGAGGACTAGGTTTCAATAATATGGCAGTGGGTGATGGGAGAGGAGAAAAGAGAAAGGTTAAGGCTAAGCCTCATACCACCTTTCAAAAGGTGTTACTTCCCTCTAACTGGTATGACCATGACAATATGTATGGTCACTGGAAGAATGGGAGTTCCTATAGGAAGGAAAAAACTCCTTACTATAGTAAAAGAAAGGGCATGGGGATGAGTGCTATGAAAGCTCCCCATGAAGAAATTCAAATGGCCCATTCTGGACCATTTGTTTTTGGTGCTTCATCCCCATCATTCAAGAATAAGGAAGCAAGCTCTTCCAAGTCCCTTCCAGCAAAGCACTTGGCTGTTGTCAAGCCTGTAGCCAGGTCTAACAGTTCAGTGTCTAATGCCATCAAATCTTGTCTAGCTGCCAAGCCAAGACAAGCTGATGTCATTAAGACAAAGACTGCCAAGTCTGACCACAGATTATCATTCAGCCAGAATATTGCTGAAAGGAATAGGAGAAATACTGGTGTCTCCCCGTCTGAACATAAGCATATTGATGTCTTCACCTCAAAGAATGTTTAGAAGAGAAGATAAAACATTCATGAATGTTGGTGTTGTGGTAAGGTAGGACACTTTGCCATAGATTATTGGCACAATCCCAATGTAAGTGCAAAGAAAAGCTTTCCTGCAAAGGTTGCAGCAGGTGTGAAGTTGTCTTTTCATGCTAACAAAGGCCTAGGACCCAAAATCAATTGGTATCCTAAGGGTAAATGAATTGCTTCTTGCAGGTTAGTTCAAGTACCAGCCTAGGGCAAATATGGTATTTTGATAGTGGGTGCTCAAGGCGCATGACAGGTGCCAAAAGTCTACTGCAGGAATACAAAACAGTGAAGAATGGACCTAAAGTCATCTTTGGTGGATCTAAAAAAGGCATCACCGGAGGATATGGTATGATCTCAAATGACATAGTATCAATCACAAGGGTGGCTTATGTTAAAGGTTTGCAACACAACCTTGTAAGCATAGGTCAACTATGTGACTTAGGCTATGTCATTGAATTCCACAATGATAAGTGCTTGATCAAAAAGTCGCATGACTTAGAGATCATTCTCTCTGGCACTAAGAGTGGGAATGTTTATTGCTTAGATTTTATATGCAGTTCTTCTCTATCTTCTGTGTGTCTTGTGGCTAATGAAAGTGAGTCTCTTTGTGTTCAATGGCACAAGAGACTTGCTCACATTAACTACAAGACAATGTATAGGCTATTTTCTAAGACCCTTGTTAGAAATTTGTTAAAAGTGGTCCATGTCATGCATGCCAAATGGTCAAGCAAACTAGGGCCACCTTTAAAACATTGGCTCCAAAGACAATGGAAGATGTCTATATCTATTGTACATGGACTTATTTGGTCCATTGCCAATTCAGAGCCTAGGTGGGAAGTTGTATGCTTTGGTGATTGTTGATGATCAGTCAAAATATGCATGGGTTTTCTTCCTTAAGAAGAAATTTGATACTTTTGATATCTTTATAAACCATGTTAAGGCAATCCAGAATGAACTACAATGTATTGTGGTCAACACTAGAACTGACCATGGTACAGAATTTCAATCTGGGGCAATGATAAGGTGAAAGTATCTAGTTGCTACCTAAATCACCTAGAAGGGGTGAATAGGTGAGTTCTATGGCTTTTTAAGCGTAAATAAATCTATAAATAAAAGCGCACAAAAAACAAAGAGCGCACACAAACACAAGGATTTATAGTGGTTCCCCGGTATGGGTACTCCATTTTCCCGCCTCACCTATCTAGCACGCCCGACTAGACTAGGCTACTTCACTAATCTCAAATTAAGAATAATCATACAACTCGGAGTAAAACTCCTACAAATTCGGAGAACACCTTCTCCTATGAACTCCGAGAACAAAACTCTCCTACAAACTCGATTCTCTAAAATTGGATCTATAAAGACTCGGAAGATAAAACTTCCTACAACAAAGTGTAAAGGATATTACAAGAACTTTGGATTAAAAATCCAAACTCTAAGAATCTCAAGGAGATTCTACTTCTTTAGATCTGAAATAACAGGTCTTCTTCTTCCTTGAAATAGATGAAATCCTGAACTTGAAATAAGGAGAAGAAATCATTTATCTTGAAAACTTTGATCTGAAAACTTATCGACCCAACAAGATCTAGAGGAAACTTGAATCAATCTATGCACTGGGATCTTGGTGAATCGAGACTTGCAGAAGAATCGAGCACAGTACTGGTCGGTGGCATGAGATCATCTTTTGCGAGAACGAGAGAGATGCCGAAGGAAATTACAAAGTATTTCTTTCAAATTACACAATTAGGGTTTAGAGAAAACATCCTTTTAGAATTTATAGACTTCCTTCAAACGGCTTGAAACTTTACTTAAGAAGAAACATCCACGTGTACTGTACATGGCTGCAAAACCCTAAAACAAAAAATGCGTCTAAATAGAAGAAAAAGCACTCTGTCTGGGTTCGTTGAGTGGACTCGTCGAATACACAATTACTCAAAGAATTGAAGATTTACTCGACGAAAAAGACTTAGAATAAAGGGCTGAGATGAGAAAAAGATAAACTAAGTTCACTTGAGGATTTCACGAGATCACTCGACGAATTTGTCGAGTGTTCACGAGAAATCGACTAGACCACTCGACGAGTTCGTCGAGTGTTCTCGTGTGAACTAACTTTCACTCGACAAAAATTACTTAAAAGAATTTTTTGAAATTTTCTCGAGAGGATTTGATGAATAGCAACTCTTTCACGAGTTGTCTCGATGAACTGACTGAGATTCTTCGAGACCACTCGATGAAAATTACTTAGGCTATTTTTCTTTCACTTCTGATTTCAGCACCTGCTTCACCTTGACTTCTCCAAAGTGTTTGAATATGAAGTACATCCCAATATAGAGATTTCACATGAGTCAACACCTTGGTCTACACAATGAGGGATTACATTGCATAGGCCTGTGTTTATGACTCATTGAAACCTGACATTGGTTTGTACTTAGCAATTCCTGCAAACACACAACTAAGAAACTTCATCAAATACAAAATCAATTCATCTTAGTTCAGGGGACATTTCTTCAAATCAAGGTTATTGTGGCTACAATACCCAACAATCTCCCCCTATTTGAAGAAGTCAGAACCATGTCTACTAAGGTGAATTGCACAAATAAAAAATATAGATGTAAACACGGCATGAAATAAAGAAGTAAGCATATAAATTGAAATATCAAAGCATCAAAATATATATAATTGTTTTTCAAATTTCAAACAAGTCACAATCCACATTCAAGGCATCTTAGCCTTCCCCTTCTTGATCTTCTTCAATTGCCTTTCAAAGTAGGCCTTGGGCTTGGGATAATATCTGGTAGGAGGTGGAGGGGCCTCTGGATTGTTGTAGCCATAATATCTGAAATGAAACTTCCTTTTTAACTGAGATGCTTTGTACTTGTTAATTTCTTCTTGACTGTAATAATTTTGAGGTTCTTCATTTGAAATATTTATCAACCTGTAAGTATCCAAGATGATAGACTTTGAAATAGGACTCCAGACCTCAGCAAATTCTCTTCTTTCAGCTACAGGCTCTCTTAACTCTATGCCTGAGCTTCTTCTAACAAAGGAATCTAACCTTGAAGCAGAAGATCCATCTCCAAATTTCCTTCTCTTGAAAGGAGGCACAGAAGAGTCAGGAATGTCTTCATGAAGCTCTTCTAGAAAACTCTCAGGAAAATCCTCAGGGTCTGACCACAACTAATTATATTGAACAGGAGGAATATGAGACATATCTTCATAAGCTGGTTGTTCTGGAAATACTTGATTTTGAGAAAATCCAATCAAATTGTCATAAAGCCATTGAAAGCTTTGATGATTGAAAGCAACGGCTTCATAAAACTTACTTTCAACTTCTTTATTCAGGTCATGAATTTGACATATCATTTTCTCCTCCCCCCTTCTGACTTCTTTAGTTAGGGTTTGGATGACCACTTCCTTGAAGTTGGACAAATCCTCAAAAACTTGATTTCTTATATTTTTCCCTTGCTGGAAGATAGATCCTTGACCATCAAGCAAAGCCTTAGAATTGGCATGAACATTCTTAAGACCTTCATTTGTAAAACTCACTATTTTTACACCATTTGTGAAGTAGGTATCTTGATCGTCTTTGATTGAAGAAATATTGTACTTCACTTCTGTTACTCCTTTATTCAAATCATACTCAACCTCTTTAACTCTATCAAAAACTTGCTTCAAAGAAAATTCAAAATACTCAGCTTGACTTGTAAGCATAGCCTCTATGGATTGGAGCAGTTCTGAGTTTGAAGTAGATGCAACTGGAGCAAAGGAAACTTGAACTGGAAGGGTTCCAAGACATTAATCATTAAACATCAACTCTGGAGATTGAGCTTCCCCTACAGATGGCACAAATACTTGAGCAGGAGGTGCATAGTGCACATCCTCTCCTTCTTCCTTTTCAGATAGAACTTCTGTGGCAGAGAAGGGACTGTCCACTTTCTCAGGCTCCCACTCACATAATGGAGGAGTCTGCTCTTGATCTAAAGGAGTATCATCAAACCTAGGAACTCCACCATATATGGATTCCTTCTCAACACCATGGCTGTCCTTGACTGGCTCTGAGTCAGGCCTTTCATTACCATCATCATCATCAGCTTTGTCATAATCATTACCTTCACTGGAATCATCCTTGCCATGATCACCACCTTGATCATCCCTATCATCAACAATAACTTTCTCAGCAGCAGCAGTATCTGCATTTGGAGCTTCCTCATCCTCAGAAATATAAATGGAAATTCTTTCCGGCTCCTTTGCAGGAAGAGTAATTATGTTCCCTGTAGAAACAACATGGCTAGATTTAGTCTTCTTTTAATATTGAGAATAATTGTATCAAGTTTTTTTTGCCTACTGGAGGTTCTCTGAGCTGGAGGAGCCATGGAGCACTCCCCCTGGGCAGATGATAGCACAAGTAATTGGGAGCTCTCAAATGGTGAAATCACTGGATCTGGGTCAACTCTGGAAGAGAGGGCTCGTATCTTTCCTCTTCTTCTTCTTCTTCTTCATCCTCAACAACTCTCTTCATACCTGGCCTCACTATCTTCCTGTCCCATCTTGAGAGAATAGATGAATCTACCTTCTTTAGATGATGAATGGGACTTCCTGACCTCATGTTAAACAAGTCTCCATCCATCTGATTTAGATAGAGACAGATGATCCTGCCAAAGTTTGGAACCAACAAACTTGCCTTTATTTTCTCAAATAAAATAAGTACCCAGTTCACTCTTTTTCTGTAGATCACACCCGCTACCAATTTAAACAACTCATTAGATAGGTAGTCATGAGAGCCTACCTTACATAAGAATACTTTTCCCTGAATGTCTGATTAAAGCTTCCCTTCACCATTCTTATTTTTCCTTCTGACTTAAGTTGTCCCTCTTGGTAAACCACAGAACAGCAAGGCTCGATTGTGATCCTCTTGAAAAAAGCAATCTTCTTCTGTAATGTCTGGCAACCTGAGAAATTTTGTCAACCTTGAAGCTTTCATCTTGATAACCTTTTCTCTGACAACTAATTTGATCACCTCCACTATGACAACCTTTTGCATTCTTGAAGAAATCGAGGACATCTCTGTCAAGAACTCGGCATGGATGCACATGAACGAAAGACAATCTTGCCTCTTCCAGACAAATAACCACATTTCTAAATTCTTCGGAGACATCCGCAAATCTAGTTCTGACGAGCTCTCCTCCCACCAGAAGTAGACTAGCACTCTTGCGCGACATTCTCGATTGAAATCGATGGAGAAAATTGAAGGAGAAGGAGAATCGTCGAAGAGTCTTGACGAGGAAGACGAATAAACAGAATAGGGTTTCGGCGAAATGGAGAGTGTGACTCGAAAAATTCGAAAAGCTTATATATATATATATATTTAATGTTTAAAAATGAAATTGAGGAGCGTACCTGGGAAATGATGCGATTCATCAAATCCAATACTCATAGAAATTGAAATTAAGAGAGTCTGGAAATAATTCATTCGGCAAGATAGAGTAGACTATTCGTAGAAATAACACGAGGAAATCCTGCAATTCGTCGATAGTACTCGACGAATATTAATTTTCAAAGAATTCAAGTTAATTCGTCGATAGTACTCGACGAATATGACTTTTCGTCGAAAATATTCTGGTAGACTCAACGAATTCGTCGAAATGACTCGAGTAATTTCCTTGATTTCTTAATGAATCCGATTTTTTGATTTTGAGCTTGAGTCCTTTGCCTTTTCTTCAAAATTCCTTGTTCAGCATGCCAAGTTCTAACTTGAAAAAGTTGAACTTGGTTTCATCAAGAGGCTTCGTGAAACTATCAGCTACTTGCCTATCCGTCGGGACATAACTGAGGTTGATGCCCTTGTTCTCCACATGCTCCCGGATGAAATGATAGTGAATCTGTATGTGCTTTGTCTGACTGTGAGAGACTTGATTGTTGGCAATAGCAATTGCACTTGACGAATCACAGAACATTGGATTCTCCTTCAGCTTAAGTTATAATCTTCAAGTTGGTTCCGGATCCATAGAAGTTGTGCACAACAACTGCCCACGGAGATATTCTCTGATTCAACGGTTGAGATTGCCACACAATTCTGTTTCTTGCTACTCCATGAGACAATTCTCCTTCCAATAAATTGGCTTGTCCCGGAAGTGCTTTTCCTGTCATCCCTGCTACCTGCAAAATCAGCATCTGAAAATCCTGTTAATTCAAAGTCACTACTTCTTGGGTACCATAAGCCAAGATTTGGTGTGCCTTTAAGATATCTCAAAATCCTCTTTACAGCGGCATAGTGAGATTCCTTAGAGTTCACCTAAAATCTAGCACAAATACATGTTGAAAACATTATGTCTGATCTACTAGAAGTAAGGTAGAGCAAGGATCCAATTATGCTCCTGCACTTGGTTTCATCAAAAGGTTTCCCTTTCTCATCCTTATTCAGATTCATATTTGAACCCATTGGAGTCCTCATTGAGGTTGCGTTCTCCATTCCGAATTTCTTAATTAACTCTTTGGTGAACTTCATCTGAGAGATGAAAATTCCATCTTCAGATTGTTTCACCAGAAGTCCAAAGAAATACTTTAGTTCACCCATAATTTCAAATTTCCCTTGCATTAAGTTTGTTGGAACCAGTATTTGGCCCAACGAGGAGTTCGGACCCCTGTGAACAGGGGCAGCTGGCGCCTACTGATCCCACAGAGGAACCTGACCGAGGACTTAGAACGAAAGAAACGACCCTTGGCAACAATGTGGAGGTCCCACCACACACCCGGAAGATCTTTTGAGCGTTTCCCCTCCCAAGCTAAGACTGTAGTCGGGCACCTTAGAGAGCTGAAGGAGCTAACCAAAGAGATATTGAGGAGAAGCAAAGATCTAGAATGCCCTCCAAAAGTGCCCCAAAGGGTCTATTTATAGCCTTTCTAAACTGGTCTGTTAATAGCGGGATTCCACCTTTTGGTTTTGCTATACGCACCCTGAATTGGTCTGCTAACAGCCAAACTCCGCTATTCTGAAGGGCTATTGGCATCCCATGAAGGGTGTCAGGGTAAATTCACCTGTAGCCCCTGCTGGGCAAGTGGCCCGTGAAGGCGCCACTCGCCAGCCTCTACGCGAGCTGGACCCACGAGAGCTCCTCTTGCGAGTGGAGTCGAGCCTCCACTCGCCTCACCAGACCGGCACTTCGAGACCTCGCTTGACTCGCCCTGGCTAAATGCACCCAGAGCGGTTCTTAAAACACGTTATGTCATCACCGCTCGCTACTCACGAGCAAGATCCCTAATCTGCCTCGCTTTGCCTTAGCAGGGTTCTCGCCGTGAATCTACGAGTACTCCCTGAATCGCCTGTGATTGATTTCTTAGAGAGTCGGCGAACACTGGGTTGTACACAATCCCAGCTCTTCACGAGATTATGATAAGCTCATGAAGAAAACATCCAACCCTCCATGTTCGTCGTACAAGGATGAGCTGGCACGAATCTTTGGTGGGCCCCATCCCCAGCGCTATAAATACCAACATCTCTGGGTGATGGGGGACCCTTTCTTTCCTTCCTTTTCTTCACTACTCTCTACCGCACTTGCTAAAGATGCCTCTCTAGGAAGAAGCTCAAGCCCGCCAGGCTGCGTCCCACGCGAGGGAACATACCGTCACGATTAGGCTCGCCCCCTGGGCTGCCCGGCAGACCACCCCTCCCCTCACCAAAATAAAGGAGGCGAAGGCGGCGCGACGGTACCTCGGGACTGGAGGGTCCCCACTCAGGGACATGCTGCATGATCCCGCACTCGCCGGACAGGTACCCGGAACCATTATTTCACTCCCTTTTGTTCTTGTGCTAACATATCAATCTTTAGGGCACGTCTCTAGCGGGAGTCCTTGCGTGTGAGACCCTGGATGGTACTCGCCTTCCCTCTCCCGGGAGGAACAATTCGGCGGTCACCAACATGGACGTCATTGACATATGCCCCTCGTCGCGGCCTGGTAAGATTCTGGCATTACCCTCTTTGTGGAACCCTTAACTGAATTTCTTGTGCTCCTTGCAGAGAACCACCTTGTGATGCCCGGTAGGTGCACTGCTCCCCCGGGTTCGCCGACCCCTCATTATTTTCTACCCCCACCAGGCTCGCAGCCTCCAGCGGGCTCGCTACCCCCACCGGGTTCGCAGCCTCCACCGAGCTAGCACATCTCTGTTCCGGGCTTCAACCTTCTGGGCCATCAAAGCCCTGACAGCTCGCTTCCTGCCGACGTCTGGGTTGCGAGCGACGCTCTCCGCACCTCGAGCCTAGTGAAGTCCGTCACGCTGACCTACACCGAAGCCTTCCATGGGCAATTGGGTTCCTCCCGCCAGTGGTCTGGTAAAGCGGTCGCGACCCCGTCGGGTGAGTCTGTTACAATCAATAGATTACTTCTTGCCTTATTCGCTAACTTTCTTCTCGCAGGTGTCCCGGAGTCTTCCGCCGAGTTGGAGCTGGGAGAGGAGGAGATGTCGCTCGTTCCTTCGCCAGACAAAATCGCTGACTTCCTCGACGACCCCCGGGACCCCGAAGTGATGAAGCGGTGGGTCACCGAGATGCTTCTGAAATATGGGTACATGCCTCCGAGGAGCGGTTTGCCAAGATCGATGATGAGATAGCAAGAGTTCTTGTCGAGCTGCAGACTATCGCTCGCTACGAGGTCACCTCTCCTGGGGTGCACCTCTCACAGATGGAGGACCAAGTCCGCATGCTGCAGCGCGAGCTCCACGCAGTCCGCCCATATCACTATCCACGTATACCGCCGAACTCGGGGGTGCGAGGACGAGGCCGATGGAGATGGATCCAATATTGATCCTTCTCGCACTCGCCTGGCGAACTATGAAAATAATGTCTTTTTCATTATTGTTGTTATTTTCTCCTTGACAATCTGTGAACTATGCCGCTAATTTGATTCCTCCCAAATAATCGCGGGATCTTCATTTTTCATCATTAAAAGTGCACAGTGTGCCTTTGAGTATACTCTAGGGGAGGTGAATAGAGTTTTAAAATATTTCTATCCTATTTGTGCAAATATAATAAAAAAACACTAAGTATTATGCTCCAACAATTCCACACACATAATAAAACTAGTGCTGTAAAGTAAAGCAAGAGAATAGTAAATTAAATGAGACAGCACAGAAAATCACAACACAAAGATACAAAGATTTTATAGAGGTTCCCCAAAATGTGGGTAGTCCTCTCTTCTACCACATGGTAGGAATGCACCACCTGTGTCTGGTGATTACTTGGGCTTCTTCTTTTTGTTTTATAAATAAAAGATAACCTTTATATTAAGAGTTTAGAATTGGCGGATATTTTCGAAGAGTCTCGCAAGTACTCCTACTTTGAGAAATTAACCGTTATCCTATCGAAGGATAGAAGTAACGATCTTTTTCTTCTTTCGGAATATTGACAATTACGCTTCGGCTACAATGCCGAATTCTATTGAATTGAATAGTAGAAAAGGAGAGTTTTGCCCTAAATGAGTTTGAAAAGCTGTGTTTGAATTTTTAGTCCAAATTAATCATTTGATAAAGGCAAGTATACCTTATCGCAAGTAATACAGGATATTTTTAGAAAATATCGGGATCGTATATTTCCGCGGGTCGTGTTGATTATGCTACTTCGAGGGACGAACTATTATTTTATCGGAATAATATTTTTAGTTGATTTAACTAGAGTTCTAAATGATAAAATGCGAAAGATGATTTAAGCGATTTACTAGAGTTCTAAGTGATGAGAAATATAGCGCGCGACGTCGAATTACCTTGAGACGAAAATAGATTTTTCGTAGAATTAAAAGTGATGACTTTTCAAAATATTAAGATGACTTGGCCGTGGAGGTTCCATAATTATGAACGCTCCTCTCTCGAGGGTACGCCCACCTGAGATTATGAATATTCGACCGAACTCTCGTTCTACAATCGAATGTTCTTAATACTCGCTTTATGTTGCGAACCCCGCTATTGGGTTTTTATTTCCAATTCGGGAGAGTTACCTCGTCCTCTCTCGAGGGTAGAGCGCACTTCTCTTTACCCGTGAGTGATCAGTCCGTACACACGAGCCTCTCGGCTAACTAGGTACGAAAACGGAAATGAAAACCACACATCGATTATGTGGCTCCACTCAACGTGATTCTCGGATAAACCTTAAGCGTTAATTATTTTAGAAAGAGATGTTTTAATTTTTATAGAAAAACTATTTTTGTGTCCCAATGCTCTTCGACGTCGTGCGCTAAAGGAAATTAGCCACTCATCGGAATGGAGACGGCATTATCGGTTGAAAAATACATGTTTGATAATTAAAGCGGATATAAGCGGATAAAAAGGAAATAAAAAGACTTATATAAAAACAGTAATAATATCCGTCCCAACCACCTTAAACAAGTGCTAAAAAGTTCTTAGCCTCTTATTTAAGAAGGGGGTGGTATAGAAATGAAAAGACTTATAAAGGTGCAGAAATAATATCCGTCCCAACCAACTTAAATAAGTGCTAAAGTAAATTAGCCTCTTATTTGAGAAGGGGATGGTATAGAAATGAAAAGACTTATAAAGGTGCAGAAATAATATCCGTCCCAACCAACTTAAATAAGTGCTAAAGTAAATTAGCCTCTTATTTGAGAAGGGGGTGGTATATAGCAGTTATATAAAGACTGAAATAAAAACTAAGCTACAAAAAAGGAAAATACTATCTCATACACGCACACACTCTAAAAGAAACTGAAAAAGAAAGCGTTTAAAATGAAAGCGATAAAATAAAGCGAAAAAGAAAACGATAAAACTATTTTATGAAAGCTTGTAAATCTAAGCTATGAAAACAGTAAACCTAGATTACGAAAGCAATAAAACTAACTATAAAAGCAATAAAACTAAATTATGAAAGCAATAAAGCTAAACTCATACACGCACACACACTAACATTAATAAAAAGAAGATGATCCAAATGAGAAAAACATCATTTTATTTCTGAAATCAGCATTACAACTAGACTAGGAAGACGAAAAAAACTACAAACGAACTTAAACTGAAATGCAGAAGAGAAGCTCACAATCACTCAAAAGAACTCACAATACAACAAAAACCACTCAAAATTTGGATGAAAATAACTTCAGCCGAGCCCCTCTATTTATAGGGAAAATTTGAGTTTTACACGCCCTAGGTCACGGGCGTGACTTGAATGTCACGGCCGTGACTTAGGGCGTGACATTTGCTCGGCTGTATTCGCCGCCTTCTGGAAGGTCTGGCCGTCAAACATGGCTGCACACGGGCGTGACTTGGTATGTCACGGGCGTGACTTGGTGAGTCACGGGCGTGACTATGGCTGGCTGATGTCGGCAGCATGGGTGCGGCTTCGAGACGTGACACGCTGGCGGCTCACGGGCGTGACTCTGCTGGAACACGGGCGTGACTTGTAGAGTCACGGGCGTGACTTGATCAACTCTTCGAGATTTCACCTGAAAACGGCTGCCAATTGGAAATTTGGCTTTTAAAATTACACGCCCTTGGTCACGGGCGTGACCTCGGGCGTGACTTGAGCGATTTGTCGGGATTTGATCTGAATTGAGCCGTCCCGTTGATATTTGATCTTTAAAATTACACGCCCTTGGTCACGGGCGTGTCTGAGGGCGTGACCTGTGAAAATTTTGCAAAAAAAATTGCAAAAACTAAGTTAGAAACCAGAAATAATAAAGAAGCAATTTATTCATTAATTTACATAGAAAATTCACAATATTAATTAAAACTATACTAATATTTATACCAAAAATACATATATTTTATTACTTATCAAATACCCCCATACTTAAGCTTTTGCTATTCCAGGGCAAAAGTAAGAGAGATCTATACGGGATTAATATAAGTTCTAATTTTTGGCTATCGTTTTATTTTAATCATAAGAGACTGAAAAATAAAAATTCGGAGTAATAAGAGTTAAGTCCTAAATTATGCAAATGATTTAAGTAGAAGAAATGTCCTGGCCAAAAGACTTCTTAATTAACCAAATAGCAAACAAAATTGCAATCATTAGTAAACGAGATTAGATCGAAATTATAATAACCTTTGTTTAAAGAAACATAAAGGAAAAATATAAGTTACTAATTATGCTCTCAAATGATTTTTTGAATTAGAACTAGAAACAATAATTTGGTTAAGGGAAAAGGGGGAAAAAAGCCTTGGCAAATAGAAGAGTACTTGGATCAGGGGTGATGAATTGTATCATCTCACCCCTCTTATAAAGTTTCCTTTGACTCCCATCGTTGGTGTACGAGGGACGAGGGAAAATTGACCTTTTTAATTAACCCAATGCCTGTGTTTACGGAATTTGTAATTCCCATTGACATAGGATTTCTTTTAACAAATATTGGGTGCCTATGTTTACGGAATTTTTGTATTCCCATTGACATAAGATCTTTTTGTTTTTTTTTTCTTCTTTTTGTGTTTTTGCCATGCTGAATTGGTGTATACAAGGGGTTTTCAAGAGAAATTCTAGAATAATAAAAAAAAGTTTTGAGAGCAACCTTAGTAAGTTGAATATTCCTAGATTCCTGAAGACATAAAGTAGGGATAATTGCAGTCTAAAGTTGTTTTGCCAACATAATACACATGTCTCTATTTTAGCTAGTAGAAGTAGTGCTTGATAACAAAGCCTCTATTTAAATTAAAAACACAAGATATTCTTTAAAACTTAACCCCGAATGTTTAAATCTATCGATCTTAGATAAACAAACAAATAGTAAAACTAGCGATTATGAAAATCCACAAACATATACTCTCGAAACTAAATGCTTTAAGAATAAAAGTAAAGTAGGGTTTATTATTTTTGGAGCTTTTTTTTTTTTTTTTTTTTTTTTTGAAATGAAAACGGTAAATACACCCCCATACTTAAAACCCAACATTGTCCCCAATGTTGTAATGTAAGTATGAAGAAGAGAAAATAACAATGCAATATATACAAAAGGAAAAAGGAAGCAAAAAGGCTTCCCTGAATTAAAGCTGGCGGGGTCGGAAGAAACCCTACAAAAATAGAGAAAAAACATAATAAAAATATTAGATAAATATGGGGTGCCTCCCACGAGCGCTTTGTTTACCGTCGCGTAGCTTGACGCATTTGGCGTGGTGAGATTATAAATTGGGGAGGGCTAAAGATTCCGTGTGGCCGTCCACTGGATCGCCCGCAAGATATAGTTTTAAACGGTGGCCGTTGACTTTAAAATCGCCTTTTTCGGGGTGAGAGATAAGAATGGTCCCATACGGCCAAACCTCTTTGACTGCAAAGGGGCCGGACCAGCGGGATTTGAGCTTACCCGGAAAAAGACGAAGACGTGAATTATAAAGAAGGACAAGATCGCCCGGCGCGAAAGTTTTTGGAAATTTAATTTTTCGATCGTGGTAGAACTTAGAACGCTCTTTATAAAATTTATTACTCTCATAAGCGTTTGCACGCCATTCATCGAGTTCATTGAGTTGGAATTTCCTAATCTCGGAGGCTAAGTTCGAATCGAGATTTAAAAATTTTAAGGCCCAAAAAGCGCGGTGTTCTAACTCTACCGGTAAATGGCACGCTTTGCCGTAGACTAATCGATAGGGCGTACAACCGATAGCGGTCTTGTAGGCCGTACGATACGCCCATAACGCGTCGTCGAGTTTTGAGGACCAATCCTTCCTATTTAAAGAGACGGTTTTTTCCAGAATGCGTTTTATCTCGCGATTTACTACCTCTACTTGGCCGCTCGTTTGGGGGTGATAGGCGGTGGCGAGCTTATGCGTGACGCCATACTTAGATAAAATTTTTGAAAACTGGGCATTGCAGAAGTGCGTGCCCCTATCACTTACTATTGCACGGGGCGTGCCAAAGCGAGAAAATAATTTTTTTAGAAAATGGACGACGACTCGCGCATCATTGGTGGGCAGAGCTTGCGCTTCCGCCCACCTAGACACGTAGTCGACCGCCACTAAAATATAGCGATTATTAAAAGAAGGAGGTAGGGGGCCTACAAAGTCTATGCCCCACAAATCGAAAATTTCGCATTCTAAATAAAAATTTTGGGGCATCTCGTCACGACGAGAGATGTTACCCGCCCGCTGGCAGCTATCGCATATACTCACAAAAGTGTGAGCATCCTTAAAGAGAGTGGGCCAATAAAAGCCTGACTCTAACGCTTTCCGCGCGGTCCGGTTGGCTTGATAATGCCCTCCAGCCGGCCCCTCATGGCAGTGTCGCAATATTTGCGCACCCTCCTCGCTTGAAACACATCTTCGTATCACTTGGTCTGCGCAGATGCGAAAGAGAAAGGGGTCCTCCCAAAAGTAGTTTTTCAAGTCAGAGAAGAATTTCTTCTTCTGCTGAGTCGAAAAATCTTTTGGAAGGACCCGCGCGACTAAATAGTTCGCGTAATCTGCGAACCAAGGGGTAGAAGAAGTTTTTGTATTATTTATGATTAAAAGGCGCTCCTCAGGAAATCGATCGTCTATTTCGGGTTCGACGAGCGCTTCTGCGGCGGGGTGTTCTAAACGTGAGAGGTGGTCGGCTGCTAAATTTTCAGCCCCCTTCTTATCCCGGATCTCTAAGTCAAATTCCTGTAAAAGGAGGACCCATCGAAGTAAGCGAGGCTTAGCATCAACTTTGGCCAAAAGATATTTCAAGGCGGAGTGATCAGTGAAAACGATTACGTGTGAAAGGGTTACGTAGGGTCGGAATTTATCAAAAGCAAAGATGACGGCGAGAAGTTCCTTTTCCGTTGTGGTGTAGTTAGCCTGTGCGGCATTGAGTGTACGAGAAGCGTAATATATAGGATGAAAATATTTATTTACGCGTTGGCCTAAGACAGCTCCTACTGCGATATCGCTCGCGTCGCACATAATCTCAAACGGAAGAGACCAATCTGGCGCCACCAGAATTGGAGAATTGATAAGTTGCTTTTTAATAAAATTAAACGCCTCTACGCAGGCCGTGTCAAAAATGAATGGGGAATCCTTTTCCAGGAGGTGAGTTAGCGGTTTGGTTATTTTTGAAAAATCTTGAATAAACCGCCGATAAAAACCTGCGTGGCCAAGAAAACTTCTAATTGATTTGACGTTCGAAGGAACAGGAAGTTGTTCAATTATAGCGACTTTGGCCTTATCGACCTCCATCCCCTTGGAAGAAATTTTATGGCCGAGGACTAAACCCTCTCGGACCATGAAGTTGCATTTCTCCCAGTTCAAGACTAAGTTCGTCTCCTCGCACCGTTGGAGGACTCTATCTAAATTTTTTAAACAATTTTTAAAAGAGTTTCCAAAGACGGAGAAGTCATCCATGAAGACTTCCATTATGTCTTCTACTAGCTCGCCAAATATTGCCAGCATACATCTTTGGAATGTAGCTGGCGCGTTACAGAGGCCAAACGGCATCCTTCGATATGCGAAGGTGCCGAAAGGGCAAGTAAAAGTCGTTTTTTCTTGGTCCTCGGGTGAAATAGGGATTTGGAAAAATCCCGAGAGACCATCAAGGAAGCAATAAAAAGGGTGACCGGAGAGACGCTCTAAGATTTGATCAATAAACGGTAGCGGAAAGTGGTCTTTTCTGGTGGCATCATTTAGTTTTCTGTAGTCGATGCACACCCTCCAACCCGTAACAGTACGAGTTGGGATTAATTCGTTATTCGTGTTCTCCACGACCGTTATACCGCCTTTTTTAGGGACGACTTGTACAGGGCTTACCCACGTACTGTCGGAAATAGGATAGATAATCCCCGCATCGAGGAGTTTAATAATTTCAGTCTTAACGACTTCCCGCATGTTCGGGTTAAGTCGTCGTTGAGGTTGAATTGTTTTGCGGGGGTTTTCTTCGAGAAAAATTTTGTGGGAGCAGAATGAGGGGTTAATTCCCCTGATATCAGAAATTTGCCATGCAATTGCACGGCGATGTTTAGATAAAACTTCAACCAATTCGGATGTTTCCGAATCAGTTAAAGTAGAAGATATTATAACCGGAAGTTTTAAGTTCGCGGCTAGAAAAGCATATTTTAAATGGTCGGGGAGTTGCTTAAGCTCCAAGACCGGAGGTTCTTCGTAGGAAGTGGAGATTTTTAAATCTTTCGAGTCGAAAGGCTCGAAAGGCGAATCTGGCGGTAATTCTTCTAAAGGAGGTTGATTCGCCAGATCCGAATCGTCTATCATTAAAGATAGCAATTCTGAAAGAGAAGAACACTCGTCCACAAACGCGGATTCCAAATTGAAACAGGAATCATCATTCGATAGTGAGTTCCGCATGGAGGGGTTGATATGTAAAGTAACTTCGTCGTCTCCAACTCGAAGGAGGAGGCGACCGTTACTGACATCGATTAACGCACGGGAGGTTGCGAGAAAGGGGCGACCGAGGATGATGGGTACCTCGACGTCCTCCTCTATGTCCAGGATGACAAAGTCTACCGGAAAGATAAACTTGTCGACCTTGACCAGAACATCCTCCGCTACCCCGATTGGGTACTTTACCGAGCGATCCGCGAGTTGGATGCTCATTTTTGTCGGACTCGGGACGCCTAAATTGAGTTTTTTGAAAAGAGAAAAAGGCATCAAATTGATGCTGGCGCCTAAGTCCGCAAGAGCGTACTTTATTAACATATTGCCAAAGAGACACGGGATGGAGAACCGTCCCGGGTCGTTCAGTTTTGGCGGCAATTTGTTAAGGAGAACAGCCGAACATTCCGCATTAAGGGAAACATGCGAAACATCCTCGAGTCGCTTTTTATTAGAAAGCAATTCCTTAAGATATTTCGCATATTTCGGCATTTGGGAGAGTGCCTCGCAGAAGGGGACGTTTATTTGAATTTGTTTTAAAATACGCAAAAATTTTTGATAATTTTCGTCCTCCTTCTCTTTATTAATTTTAGACGGGTAAGGAATTCGAGGACTCGAAACATTCGGCGCAACCGGAAAATCCGGAGCAATTAGAATCGAAGAAGAGGGTGGAGGGGTCGGAGGCGAAATACATACCTTAGGCTCAACCCGCAATGGGGAGACGACCTCCTTGCCGCTTCGAAGGGTTATAGCGTTGGCATTTTCCCTTGGGTTTGGCTCTGTATTCCCTGGTAAGGCTCCGTATGGCCGCTCGGAGACCATCTTTGCAAGTTGTCCAACCTGGTTTTCCAAGCTTTTAATCGATCCGGTAAGATTCCGGATATTTGAATCGTTGGACGCGATGTATTTAGACAAAATATCTTCGAGCGGCGAAGGTTTTGGAGGAGGAGGCTGGAATCCCTGCGGAAATCCTTGCGGAAATCCCTGAGGATTCATATGTGGGGGCCTCTGAGCATTGTTAGGATTGCTCCAGGAGAAATTAGGATGGCTCCTCCAACCCGGATTATAATTATTACTATACGGGTTGTTATTAGGGTTGAAGGGGGGTCTAACCGGATTACCGAGGTAATCCACCGTTTCTTCGATTACGTTATTATTATTATTATTATTCCAAGCGGGAGTGGAGGAGGAAACAGTCATCTCCGCCACCTGCTTACTTAGCCTCTCCACTTGTGAGGCTAAGAAAGTAGTGGCGTCCACTTCAAAAAGACCAGCCGGTTTAGTAGGACGCGACCTTGGCACGTTCCATTGGTACGCATTCATGGCCATTTCGTCGATCAGAGCTTGAGCGGTCTCCGGGGTTTTGTTGTTTAACGTTCCCCCGGAGGCCGCATCAATCATCTGCCGCGTAGAAAAATTTAAACCATTATAAAACGTTTGGACCTGTAGCCAAGTTGGTAGCGCGTGATGAGGACACCTACGCAAATATTCTTTAAAACGCTCCCAAGTCTCATAAAGAGACTCAGAATCGAATTGTACAAAGGATGTGATATCCGTGCGTAGTTTTGCGGTTTTTGACGGAGGAAAATACTTAGTTAAGAAAAATTCCGTCAATTGGGCCCACGTGGTTATGGACCCTCTCGGAAGAGAAGTCAACCATGATTTGGCCTTTGACCGTAGCGAAAATGGAAATAAGCGTAAACGAATGGCGTCATCAGTGACGCCATTAATTTTAAAGGTGTCGCATATTTCTAAAAAGTTTGAAAGGTGCTGATTTGGGTCCTCATCTGGCAAACCGTCGAACTGAATCGACTGTTGTACCATTTGAATTATGCTGGATTTTATTTCGAAATTATTATTATTAACTGTCGGGCGAGTAATACTGGATCCTGTATCTTCCAAATTCGGCCGGGCATAATATGCCATGGTCCGGGCCGGGGCCGCATTTGGAATTGGATCGCCCATATTTACAGTATCTCCGATCGACTCTTCGGGGGTTTCGAGTAAGTTTTGATCACGAGATCGGATGCGCTCACGAAGAGTGCGCTCGATTTCGGGGTCAAAAGGAATAGTCGAATCGTCCGACGAGTTTCCTCGGGTCATATACTAAAAGCAATATTTTTGGATTTTCTGTTTTATTATTATTATTATTTTTTTTTTTAAATATAAGTTTTTATATTTATATATTTTTTTTTGTTTTATTACTTTTTGTAAAAAATTTTTATTTTTTTTTTATTTTTAGTAAAAATATATAGATAAGGAATAAAATTAATAGTAGTTCCTACTTTCAAATAACAACACAAAGTTCCCCGGCAACGGCGCCAAAAACTTGGTGATTACTTGGGCTTCTTCTTTTTGTTTTATAAATAAAAGATAACCTTTATATTAAGAGTTTAGAATTGGCGGATATTTTCGAAGAGTCTCGCAAGTACTCCTACTTTGAGAAATTAACCGTTATCCTATCGAAGGATAGAAGTAACGATCTTTTTCTTCTTTCGGAATATTGACAATTACGCTTCGGCTACAATGCCGAATTCTATTGAATTGAATAGTAGAAAAGGAGAGTTTTGCCCTAAATGAGTTTGAAAAGCTGTGTTTGAATTTTTAGTCCAAATTAATCATTTGATAAAGGCAAGTATACCTTATCGCAAGTAATACAGGATATTTTTAGAAAATATCGGGATCGTATATTTCCGCGGGTCGTGTTGATTATGCTACTTCGAGGGACGAACTATTATTTTATCGGAATAATATTTTTAGTTGATTTAACTAGAGTTCTAAATGATAAAATGCGAAAGATGATTTAAGCGATTTACTAGAGTTCTAAGTGATGAGAAATATAGCGCGCGACGTCGAATTACCTTGAGACGAAAATAGATTTTTCGTAGAATTAAAAGTGATGACTTTTCAAAATATTAAGATGACTTGGCCGTGGAGGTTCCATAATTATGAACGCTCCTCTCTCGAGGGTACGCCCACCTGAGATTATGAATATTCGACCGAACTCTCGTTCTACAATCGAATGTTCTTAATACTCGCTTTATGTTGCGAACCCCGCTATTGGGTTTTTATTTCCAATTCGGGAGAGTTACCTCGTCCTCTCTCGAGGGTAGAGCGCACTTCTCTTTACCCGTGAGTGATCAGTCCGTACACACGAGCCTCTCGGCTAACTAGGTACGAAAACGGAAATGAAAACCACACATCGATTATGTGGCTCCACTCAACGTGATTCTCGGATAAACCTTAAGCGTTAATTATTTTAGAAAGAGATGTTTTAATTTTTATAGAAAAACTATTTTTGTGTCCCAATGCTCTTCGACGTCGTGCGCTAAAGGAAATTAGCCACTCATCGGAATGGAGACGGCATTATCGGTTGAAAAATACATGTTTGATAATTAAAGCGGATATAAGCGGATAAAAAGGAAATAAAAAGACTTATATAAAAACAGTAATAATATCCGTCCCAACCACCTTAAACAAGTGCTAAAAAGTTCTTAGCCTCTTATTTAAGAAGGGGGTGGTATAGAAATGAAAAGACTTATAAAGGTGCAGAAATAATATCCGTCCCAACCAACTTAAATAAGTGCTAAAGTAAATTAGCCTCTTATTTGAGAAGGGGATGGTATAGAAATGAAAAGACTTATAAAGGTGCAGAAATAATATCCGTCCCAACCAACTTAAATAAGTGCTAAAGTAAATTAGCCTCTTATTTGAGAAGGGGGTGGTATATAGCAGTTATATAAAGACTGAAATAAAAACTAAGCTACAAAAAAGGAAAATACTATCTCATACACGCACACACTCTAAAAGAAACTGAAAAAGAAAGCGTTTAAAATGAAAGCGATAAAATAAAGCGAAAAAGAAAACGATAAAACTATTTTATGAAAGCTTGTAAATCTAAGCTATGAAAACAGTAAACCTAGATTACGAAAGCAATAAAACTAACTATAAAAGCAATAAAACTAAATTATGAAAGCAATAAAGCTAAACTCATACACGCACACACACTAACATTAATAAAAAGAAGATGATCCAAATGAGAAAAACATCATTTTATTTCTGAAATCAGCATTACAACTAGACTAGGAAGACGAAAAAACTACAAACGAACTTAAACTGAAATGCAGAAGAGAAGCTCACAATCACTCAAAAGAACTCACAATACAACAAAAACCACTCAAAATTTGGATGAAAATAACTTCAGCCGAGCCCCTCTATTTATAGGGAAAATTTGAGTTTTACACGCCCTAGGTCACGGGCGTGACTTGAATGTCACGGCCGTGACTTAGGGCGTGACATTTGCTCGGCTGTATTCGCCGCCTTCTGGAAGGTCTGGCCGTCAAACATGGCTGCACACGGGCGTGACTTGGTATGTCACGGGCGTGACTTGGTGAGTCACGGGCGTGACTATGGCTGGCTGATGTCGGCAGCATGGGTGCGGCTTCGAGACGTGACACGCTGGCGGCTCACGGGCGTGACTCTGCTGGAACACGGGCGTGACTTGTAGAGTCACGGGCGTGACTTGATCAACTCTTCGAGATTTCACCTGAAAACGGCTGCCAATTGGAAATTTGGCTTTTAAAATTACACGCCCTTGGTCACGGGCGTGACCTCGGGCGTGACTTGAGCGATTTGTCGGGATTTGATCTGAATTGAGCCGTCCCGTTGATATTTGATCTTTAAAATTACACGCCCTTGGTCACGGGCGTGTCTGAGGGCGTGACCTGTGAAAATTTTGCAAAAAAAATTGCAAAAACTAAGTTAGAAACCAGAAATAATAAAGAAGCAATTTATTCATTAATTTACATAGAAAATTCACAATATTAATTAAAACTATACTAATATTTATACCAAAAATACATATATTTTATTACTTATCAGTGTCTGAGTCTTTTGACAAGGAGACTCTTAGAACCACTGATCTTTTGATAAGGAGATCATGAACCAATCAGATGTTTTGATAAGGAGATCTTGAACCAACCAGATCTTTTGATAAGGAGATCTTGAACCACTGAATCCTTTGGAAGAGGGATTCTTAAAACTCTTTTACAGTTGAGAATGAGAAGGAGAAAGAAGAAGGGGGCAGGAAGAAGAATTATGTTCTCAGAATTCTTTTGAAGCCTGTCTCAAGAACAACTTCTATATTCTTTCACTGGATCTGCTGATGATGAACTCCTGCTTAAGGTTGTGATGATTTGCAGGAGCTATGATTGTCAGATCCTTTCTATTCCTTTTGATTGAACTCTGGCTACTATGTGATACTGATGATGGGCAGCCTTCAGTTGTTCTGTTCTAAGAGACGGAGAGCAGTTCTTGTTTCTTCACTATATTTTCTCTATTAGGGTTCCAGGAGGAAGAAGAAGAAGTGGAAGCCCTAATTCAAAAACTTCAGCTGATTGTGATGAATGCTCTAATCTTTCTCTGTCTTCTCCTCCCTTTTATTGTCCCTCTTCAATTTGAATTTATTTCCTTTTCTGGTAGGTCTTGAAAAGGTATATTGCATGGACAATTTCTCATTCTTTCCTTCTTTAATTCACGACCCGTCCACCAATTGTAAGCATATTTCCAAGAAAGCTTTTCTGTCCTCTTTTAATTATTCTTTCTATTTGAGGAAATAATTAAGCCATTGGAGAATGGTCTTCAATATTGTGGGCCATGAGAGAGGGTCCAAAATGATAGCTGAAAAGGTTTCCTTTTCAGATTGTATTCGACGTAGCGTCGAGTTCTCTTCCTCTCTTATCGACCCACCTTCAATTCCTTGTAAGAGCAGCTTCAAATTCATGCTTGCTCTGATTGAAGTCTGCTTGTCGACATTACATCGATATCTTATCGACGTGACCGTCAAGATGAGAGCTTGACTCTGAACTTCATCATCTGCGTTGAATTGTAGTTGACGTTGCGTCGGCTTCAGATGGCTTCGACAAATACTTCCTTCTGTGTTGAGTTGAAGTAGAAGTGGCGTCAACTTCTCATGATACTTCGACATGACCATGGCCTCTACATCGATATCCTTTCGACGTAGCATCGACTTGAATTACTTCGACAAAATATTGAGTTGCTTGAACTTCTAGTCTAAGTAGCGTCGATATCCATTCGATGTTGCGTCGATTTCCATTCGACGCAAATGTTAACTCTGCCCAAATTGTGCTTCTCTTAATATGGTCTTGACACCCTAGGTTGAGTGTGACATCCTAAGATATCTATTGACCACATTACCCTCACTATACATTGGGTAATTCAACCTAAGTGATAAAATCACTTTTTAGATAATTTATTAAGTTAAATCAAAGGAGTTTTTCCCAACAATCTCCCCTATTTATCTTAACAAATTTTACAGATTGATTAAAGTGATTTTGCACATTCCTTTTATATAAATAGAAATACATTCAAGACAGGATAGACATAAGAAAATGACAGACTGAAAACACAAGCCCTTTCATTCAATTGTCCAGAAATATAGAGATCTCCACAGCTATTTTTCAGGAAGTATAAAACTTTACAGAGTACCTGAACCTCATTGCTCCTTCTCAAGAGTTTTTCTTTTCCTTGAAAATACTTTTGGAGTAACCTTCCTTGGAGCAATCTGCAGAGGCTCATCATCTTCATGGGACATTTTTGCTTCTTCAGCAATGTTGTCATTGAGGAGCTCCCCCTGAGTTTATGCATTCAGCTCAGCCATATCAACAGCATCCTTGGCAATCTTTGCCACTTCATCCATCAGATTTTCATCCTGAGACTCCCCCTGAACCACTGCAGTGCCTACAGCTGCTATCTCTTCATCTAGATTCCTCTGGACATCAGGTACAGGCTCCCCCTGAGTAGATGGGAGCTCCCCTTGATTATTTATAATTATATCCACTTGATTCTCTGGCTCATTTTCTATTTCTTTCCGTTCCTGATGCTCTAGAATTAGCAACAGTCCTTTCCTCCTCCTAAATATTCTTCCCCTTATTAACCTTGATGGTAAGAGAGGATAAGAACTCCTTTATCACTAGGGAGGAGGACATGAAGTCTCTGATTCCATATAGAGATCTTTTGGAATCAATGAGTTCAGATTCCACTTGAGAGTACTTTTTATCAAATCTTCTTGATTGAGCAGCCAGCCAAAAGATTAGCAAATATGCTAGAATCTAGACCTACTGCTCTTGAGATGACTTGCTCAAGGTCAATTGAAGTGATGAGTGTGGTAGATGGAGGAGGTGATGGAGGGAAGTCTTCCTGGATAGGAGAGAGTGCATTGTATATTTCAGGAGAGATATGTATTGATGGTGGTGGTGGAGGAGCAGACTGAGAGACTGGGATAAATGGCAGTTGATGAGGAATGTGAGAGGATGGCTCTATGATGGAAGAAGATGGAATGGATTGAGGGGTTTGATGATGTTGTTGTTGTTGCTGAGGAGATTGTGGAGCTGGAGCATCTTCCTGAGGAGTTTGAGTTGGAGGAGGAGGTATATTATCCCTTGGAGGATCTGGTATCTGCCTCTCAGAATCTTGAGGAGGAGAAGAGTAAGGAGGTGAGGCTGGAGCTTGACCAGGCTTCAAGATTTACCTGGTCCACCTTGAGAATATTCCTATATTTATTCTCTTTCCAGGAGGCATTGGCACTCCTTTTGACCTACACACACCAGGATAGTGGTGAAGCAGCACCTGACTCATTATCCTAATGAAGGCATTTTCCTTGTTAGAGTACTTATGAGCGATCAGCTTTAGGAGACACCTCCCCCAGTTAATCTTCTTCTGCAGAACTAGAACTCCCATGATCTGCAACTGCTGCCTGGGAATGGCATCATGGGCTGAAATTTTGCATAACATAACCTTCCCAATAATGTCAGCTAAAAACCTATACTTTTCTGCCATATCAATCTTTTTGAGACTAATTGGTTTCTCCTTCCTGAACTGCATTATCTCCAGGACATTCTTTACTTCTTCTCCTGACAATTCATCTGAGTCAGTCCCAGTAGGAAGATCAAATGTTTGGGAGACAATTTCCTCAGATATGCTGATGTCTTGACCAGAGATTGTCCCTTGGAGAGAACCACCATCTGCTACTTAAACACTATCCTTGAATTCTGTCAACTAAACATCAAGTATTTTACACCTTGTGGAGATCGGCTTGGTTAATCCTGCTTTATGAAATAGACCAAGAATGGCCTTGAAGCTTTCGGCCGCTGCACTGAAGGAATCAATATCCACATCAAAGCCAGAGTTTACTTTTGGTGGAGCCATTGACATGAGGTACCTGCAAACACAAGAGAAAAATGAGAGAGAAAAAGAGAAGAAAATACGAGAGAGCTGGAAAAGAGGATATCAAGAGAGCAACGAGAGGAAAATTCGAAAATAATACACTTGACATTGAAGTTGCTTAAAAGAAGACGATTCATCACAACTTAGGGTTTAGGTCGACGCACCGTCTATAAAACATATAATTTGGCGTGCAAACCTGTGTCGAGATTACTTCTAGAAGCAGTTCTGCGCGCGCTGTTATATCAATGTTGTGTCGACTAGTATTCAACATAACTTCGAGATAGTTCAGCAGACCTTAAGTCAACGTAGTTCTGTCGATGTTAGGTCAATTTCCAATCGACGCTACCTCGACTTTGAGCAGCGACAATTGAGTCGACGCATGCATCGATATGAACTTGACGCTGTGTTAAATTCTATTCAAATTATCCACTCTGAGTACTTCATGAGGCAGGCATCGAGTAGAAGTCGATGGTACGTCGACTTCTATTCGACGCACCTATGAATGAACAGATTCATTTCCTTAGGAAATTCTTGCTGATTTTCCCAGCAATTATATTTATTGAAAATAGAGTTTATGATAATAATTTTATGAACAATGAAGATAACAAGGGAATTAAGAGAAGTAATCACTCCCTTGATTGAGTTTAGTTCTTTATTATTTTTCTCACCATCTCCTAGCTAGTCCCCTTCCTTACCCTGCACAAGTAATTCAAACATTAGAAGGAACCCAGGTTACCTTGGGCCCTTTGCTTTTACCATTATAGGGTTCAATGAAGGAATAAAAGGGTCTTTCATGATACCCTTTTGGATGATAAGGAATGGGTTTCCCAAACCTATTATTTTGATACTTGAAATGAGTGTAGAATGTATCTAAGTATAACATATCATCAGAATGTTTTATTATCCTAGGTTTTGCTTTAGACTTTTGGTTGTGGTTATTTAATTTCTCTATATTGTTCTTGCTTAAGGGTTTTTCTTTCTTGTTCAGATTTACTTTGTTAGGTTCTCACTTGGATGATGTATTTTTCTCACTTGGTTGGTACTCAATAGGTCTAACAAAAGATACTAGATTTTTCTAGGCAGTTTTTCTAGCTGCTTCTGTGCTAGTGGGGGGCTCTGCTCCTAACCCTAGGTGATTAAATCTCATAGAGAGATTTTCTGTGATATCTTTGAGCTTCTGACTCCTCCCATTGAGTGATTCCTCAAAGGCCTTTACCTTTGCTAGCTCTTCTTTTAGTTTTATGTTCTCTTTTCTAATTGCAATCAATTCTGACTCTTTATTATTAATTTCATTTGTTAAGTCTTGATTTCTTAAGTATATTTCATCTTGCTTAAGGTTTTCTAATTCTTTCCTAGCTATCTCTAATTCTCCTTCTACCCTAAGATGATCAATACAGAAATCTTTAAAACAAGTTTTAAAATCATCTGAACTAAAATCAAAATCATCAAATACAGATACATGTTCCTCTCCAACATTTGATGACATCCTCAGCGCCATCATACATGCTTCTTCTGCTTTTGCTTCATCATCACTTTCAGATGATGAGGAGCTTAACTCTGCTTCTGAGTCACTCCATGTTTCAGCAATGAAGCCCTTGGCTTTCTTCTTGTCTTTCCCTTTGAAAAGCTTCTTCTTCTTCTTTTCATCCTTTTTGCTACTTCTGTCCCTTTGTTCTTGTGGGCACTCAGGAGCTTTGTGTAAAACAGATAATCTCATTCAATGGAGTTTTATCATACCTGGTCCTTGAGTCTCTTTCTCTTCTCCTTGAGTCTTCTGTCTTGACCCATTTCTTGAATCTCCTTGATAGGAGATTGAACATTTCATCTTCAGGAGTAGAGGGCTCTCCTTCAGTAGCTTTCAGGGCAAGGCTCCTTTGGATGGGAGATGGAGTAGTCTCTCTTTCTTCAGACTCAGCCCTATTTTTCAGAAGCATCTCATATGACTTAAGCTTTCCTATCAAAGCTTCAGTAGAGATTTCTCTGTGGCACCTGGACTCTCTGATTGCCCAGATCCTTGAATCCCATGAGCTAGGGAAGCACATGAGGATTTTATCATTAATTTCAGTCAAGGATATCTCCTTGTCCAAGCCTCTGGGCTCATTAATGATAATGTTGAATCTGTCATACATATCAGCAAAAAATTCTTAAGCTTTCTTCTAAAAGTTCTCATACTAGGATATGAGAAGGGACTTTCTATACTTTCTTTCATCTGAGCTTCCTTCCACCATTCTGGTGAGAGAATCCCAAATATCTTTTGCTGATTGGCATTCAGCAACCTTCTAGAATGTCATCTGACATTGTTGACACCAGAATATTCATGGCCTTGGCATCACATGCCTTGACCATCATCTCAGCCTTTGTCCACTCACTTCTTGGAATAGCCTCAGTTGTTGAGGATTCTCCTGCCTTTTGTTTGACTGGAGTTGGAGGACCTGTGAGAAGGACATTATAAATGTCTTCATCAATGGAATTCATATAGAGCCTTATTCTGGCCTTCTAGAGTGTGAACTTATTCAAGTTACACACTGTGGGTCTTGTAGAAGCATAATCCTTAGAACTCATTTTCTTTATAAAATATATTTGAGATAAAGAAATAAGTGTAGGAGGTCTTTTTGATCAAGGTGTTAATCTTAAAATGATCAACCTCCCTCTGATACCAATTAAAAGTGCATTGTGTGTCTCTGAGTATACTCTAGAGGAGGGTGAATAGCGTTTTAAAATATTTGTATCCTATTTGTGCAAATACAATAAAAAAACACTAAGTATTATGCTCCAACAATTCCACACACAGAATAAAACTAGTGTTATAAAGTAAAGCAGAAGAACAGTAAATTAAATGGGACAGCACAAAAAATCACAACACAAAGACACAAAGATTTTATAGAGGTTCCCCAAAATGTGGGTAGTCCTCTCTTCTACCACCTGGTAGGAATGCACCACCTGTGCCTGAGTCTTTTGACAAGGAGACTCTTAGAACCACTGATCTTTTGATAAGGAGATCATGAACCAACCAGATCTTTTGATAAGGAGATCTTGAACCAACCAGATCTTTTGATAAGGAGATCTTGAACCACTGAATCCTTTGGAAGAGGGATTCTTAAAACTCTTTTACAGTTGAGAATGAGAAGAAGAAAGAAGAAGGGGGGAGGAAGAAGAATTCTGTTCTCAGAATTCTTATGAAGCCTATCTCAAGAACAGCTTCTATATTCTTTCACTGGATCTGCTGATGATGAACTCCTGCTTAAGGTTGTGATGATTTGCAGGAGCTATGATTGTCAAATCCTTTCTCTTCCTTTTGATTGAACTCTGGCTGTTATGTGATAGTGATGATGAGCAGCCTTCAGTTGTTCTGTTCTAAGAGAGGGAGAGCAGTTCTTGTTTCTTCACTATGTTTTCTCTATTAGGGTTCTAGGAGGAAGAAAAAGAAGTGGAAGCCCTAATTCAAAAACTTCAGCCGATTGTGATGAATGCTCTAATCTTTCTCTGTCTTCTCCTCCCTTTTATTGTCCCTCTTCAATTTGAATTTATTTTCTTTTCTGGTAGGTCCTGGAAAGGTATATTGCATGGACAATTTCTCTTTCTTTCCTTCTTTAATTCACGACCCATCCACCAACTGTAAGCTTGTTTCCAAGAAAGCTTTTCTGTCCTCTTTTAATTCTTCTTTTTATTTGAGACAATAATTAAGTCGTTGGAGAACGGTCTTCAATATTGTGGGCCATGAGAGAGGGTCCAAAATGACAGCTGAAAAGGTTTCCTTTTCAGACTGTATTCGACATAGCGTCGAGTTCTCTTCCTCTCTTATTGACGCACCTTCGATTCCTTGTAAGAGCAGCTTCGAATTCATGCTTGCTCTGATTGAAGTCTGCTTGTCAACGTTACATTGATATCTTTCGACGTGACTGTCGAGATGAGAGCTTGACTCTAAACTTCATCATCTACGTCGAATTGTAGTTGACGTTGCGTCGACTTCAGATGGCTTCGACAAATACTTCCTTCTGCGTTGAGTTGAAGTAGAAGTTGCATCGACTTATCATAATACTTCGACATGAACATGGCCTCTACGTCGATATCCTTTCGACGTAGCGTCAACTTGAATTACTTTGACAGAAGGTTAAGTTGCTTGAACTTCTATTATAAGTAGCGTCGACATCCATTCGATGTTACGTCGATTTCCATTCGACGCAAATGTTAACTTTGCCCAAATTGTGCTTCTCTTGATATGGTTTTGACACCCTAAGTTGAGTGTGACATCCTAAGACATCTATTGACCACATTACCCTCACTATATATTAGGTAATTCAACCTAAGAGATAAAATCACTTTTCAGATAATTTGTTAAGTTAAATCAAAGGAGTTTTTCCCAACAATCATTACTCGCTCTACGTTATTGTTGTCTATTGTACTTTCTAATTCTTTCATTCATTTCCTTTTTCTTGCGGCTTGCATGGGACTTGTCTCGCCTGACGGCGAACCATCCTTGCTGAATCACTGCGAGTGTGCGGGGAGTGGGTTGGTATAAGTACTGAGGCGTACCGCCCGGAGATCCTGCTAATCGCACCCCATGAATCCATGATTCCACCCCGCCGCCTTTAGCTTCTTATAAATAGGCCTTGTCATCAATAGCCAACCACCGCATTCAACTCTCTCGACCTCTGATATCTCCGCTCCCTCTATCTCGCGCTTCCCAGCTCTCGCACTCGCTTCCTTCTCATCAGCTATGGGTGGTGATGGTGATACGGAAGCTCGGGCCAAATGTTCGTTTGCATTCTGCGACCACTCATTCTTCACATGCTTGCTTATAGAGAGCGAGTACCATTCTGTTATGGCGTACTACGTCTCGCCGGCATTCTCTGCTCGCCGCCCGACGAAGACCGAGGCCATCAATGACCTCCATACCGATGAGCTCGCCATCTCTGTGGCCCACTTTGATGTCGGCCTGCGGCTTGCTCTCTGGATGGAGATAAGCCAGGTACTCGCTCGCTCCCCTTTTTTCTTTCTCGCCTTCGCCCATGGTTTCTTACTAATTGCTTTCTGCGAATCCTCCAGCTATTGAAATATTACGGCATGATCCCGGGCCAGATGACTCCGAACTCGATCGCGGTCATGGTGAGGTTCGCATGCTACTTGCGAGAAGAACGGATCGAGTTCAGCTTGTCGGTATTCCACAAGCTGTTCTCTTTCTGTGCGAACAAGGATGGAACTACCTTCTTTGCGAGACAGCACGCCAAGGTTCACGAGACAATGAACAAGGGCCACTACTGGACGCAGAAGTTCGTGTTCGTCAAGGGTCCCTTTGGCATTGTCCTCTTCTCGCACGTCCAGCGGGACGAGCCCACCTACCATCCTCCAGCGCTCGGCGGCCACGAGGCCGACCTCTTCAAATACATGTCCACCCACTTCGAGGCTGCCTACCTCCGAAGAAATGTGGACTCATTGCTTATCGTGCCGCCTGAGGCAGGTTTGACTCGCATTCGCTTCTTGTCTCGCATTACACCCTCATTATTTTTTCCTAGCCTGCCTTTTGACATTTGTAGGGGAACGAGATCTTCCACTCCACCCCCCTTACGTGAAGGCCGCAACTATCACCACGGGCCTCCAGCTCGCTTCCGCCGCTGCTGATGCCTGTCGCGAGACCCCCAGCACCTCTCCCGCCTCCAAGAAACGGCCCACACCCGCGAGCTACGGGTCATCCCTTAAGCCTCCGCCGTCAAAGAAGAAGCGGCCCTCGACCCTCGCCAAGGGAAAGGGGTCCATCGAAAGCTTGACCGGGTCTGAACCCCCAGTGGACCCTCCCGTCGACAAGGGAGTCGGGGAGGCCACCGAGGTGGCCGCCAGCGTGCCGACCGTACCCGCACCGGCGAGCCACCAAAACTTCTGTCTCATCAACAAGCACCGAGACGAGGTCGGCGAGCCCCTGTTGGATTGGGACTTGGAGTCCAATAGGGTTTCGGTCTCCACCCTTCTCCCCTCCTGGGTGGAGTAGGAGACCATCGGAGGAGAGGCCTTCGCCTTGTCCTTTGGTCTTTATGGTCGGGAGGATGCTGCCGACTTCCACGCCCTCACCTCCCGAGCGTTCGCGTACAAGAGCGTGCGAGCTCAGCTTTGAGGGCTAGAGCTCACCCATATGGTCGGCCGCCCCTGCCTTCAGTCGGAGTGGAACTCCGAGGAGCTGAAGCGCGAGCTAAAGGAGGCGACCGAGGAGCTCGCCAACCTGAAAGAAAAATAAGTGATCTACGAGGGAATCCTCGAGAGTATAAATGAGGGGATTATAAGTTTGCCAAGAACTCACCTACTACCTTTTGCAATGCTCTTTCTTAACCCACTCGCCCTTTGCAGGACCCTGAGACCCAAGCCAGCTTCTCGCCCGCAAGACAGAGCTAGAGAAGGAGGTCGCCATGTTGAAGGCCCAGAACCAGGAGCTCGCCAGGGCCTCCCTTCCTCCTGCTCCTCGCAGCCCCAGGACCTTGAGGAACCTGAAGTGTTTCGAGGAGGAGATTTTGCGGGACAACGCTATATTGGCGCACAACACATTTTCAATACCCTGAAGGGGGTCGGGATTCTTGCTGCCGATGCGTAAGAGCTCACCATCGAGGAGGTCATACCGGAGCCGTTCGAGCCGATTCCACCCAGCGAAGATGGCGAGGGCGAGAAGTCAACGGACGAGTCTTGAGTGTTGTAAACTTTTCCAATTTTGAATTTTCTTTTTGTAAGGCGAGAATCGCCACCCCTTGCGTAAACCATTTTTGGAATGAAAATGAAGGATATTTTTCCCGTCTAAGTCTCTTTTATCTTCTTTCTTCGCTTTTCTTGCTGCCACTAGCTTACGCGATCGCGCCTCTATGGCATGCATGACAAGGTCTCTCTTTAATGCACTTAACGTCAGGTGCATCACGTACTAAGCTGTGAGAAAACAACATATTTATAGTTTTGGAAATAATATGTGCTAATCTCTTGTGACATTGATCACAAAGAGACGCACTATCTTTTGCCAAAAAGCATACTGACGTAGAGGAATCTAAACAGAGAAAATTTAAGCAGAAAATATTCCTACTCCTAGAGCCTGTTAAAATAGTTTCTGATGAATCAGACGACTTTATCAAGCACTTATCCTTGTAGAACTCAACCATATAGCCTTTGTCACAAAGTTGACTTAAGCTAATGAGATTATGTTGTAATACCTTAACATAAGCTACATCTGTGAAAGAGACTATACCGTTGGTAATCATACGGTAGCCTTTTGTGGTCCCCCGATCAGTTCCACCAAAGATAACCTTTGGACCATCTTTGACTGGGGTTAAGTTCTGCAATAGGCTTCTTGTTCCGGTCATGTGTCGTGAACATCCACTGTCCAAATACCATATAGGCGTGTTGTTGGCCTTTGGACATACCTGCAATCAGTAATCAATTACCCTTAGGAACCCAAAAGGATTTGTGTCCTTGGCTTTTTGTTAGATGACTTCCACTTGGAATGTTAGCATTGCGAGTGGTCGGCCTTGCATTGTTAACAAGTGGAATTCTAGAATTCCTTGGATTAAACTAGCAATCCATGGCAAAATGACCAACTTTGCCACAGCACCAACAGTCGAACCGATTGTACCTTCTCTTGCCCTCCTGCTTGACTTTTTGAACGGGGGTCTAGCACGGGTGATGAGTCCTGATCATATACACTTTTATGGACTCATCTGGGCCATTTATTTAGTCATTTCACCGCACTTTAGCCCTGTTATAGTTCATATTGATCAGTTTATGCTAGGTGCACTTCTAGGCCCATTCTGGTGTAATTTCGTATCTATCGTTATTAGTAGTTTTCATGCGCTGTTAAGTGCCACTTTCAGTGGCTAGATTCGTGGTTGTGCTGGAATAGGAGACGTGCAAGTGTTCCCGGTACAATTCTGCACAGGAACACTGCGCACGATCACCGGTTCTATTGCGCACGACCACTGGTCGTGCGCCACTGCTCGTGTGCACCTAACCCTTTTTTCATGAGTTCTGTTTGGTGTAGTGCGCACGATCATCTACACTAGTGCGCACGACCACCGGTCGTGCGCCACTGTTCGTGCGCACTTATCATTAATTTTCTGAGTTCTGTTTCGGCCAATGCGCACGACCACCGACGATAGTGCGCACGACCACCGGTCGTGCGCCACTAGTCGTGCGAACATGTTATTTCATAATTTCTGTCTCTGCAGGTTCCGTCCAGGCAGAGCGCACGATCACCGAATTCTAGTGCGCACGACCATTGGTCCTGCGCCACTGACCGTGCGCACTGTTTAATTCCAGCGCCTATAAATTCCGCTGCTCGCGATTTAGGTCAGATCGACCGCCGTTTTCACGCCCAGCGCCGCCGTTCCGCGCCAGTTTCGCCCCTCCATCGTCGCCCACCATCTAGAGGTGCTCCGGGCTTGTTCTTCACGCCAATCTTTAGCCGGAGTTTCCTCTCGGCCTCCTCCTTCATCCTAGCTCTCCAAAGGAAGACCTAGCCGCCATTACCATCAAGCAAGGGGAAGTTTGCAACCTCTACCGGATCGTGACACGAAGAAGACGGGCTCATTGGAGAGTAGTGACAGCTCTCTCTACCCCGGACGTAGTTGTGGACCGAGCTTGGACGCGGATTGACAACCCGGCGATTCCAACCGTGAATCTACAACGAGCCTTCGGATTCGGTCGATTTCTTGCCTTGTTCTCCTCTTATTGATTGTTGTAATAGTTAGATCTTTTGTATTTTGATGAAGAACACTATAGACCTTGCTATTTAAAGTTATTTCATGTCTTTGTGAAATACCCTTTTTGTTTATTTGTGTGCTTGAGGTGCGCCCCATTCCATCCTCCATCCCGCCGTCATGTCCGGTGCCGCACTAGCAATTGCTAGTGGCGTGCTTGTCGAAGAGGTGCTTGCGACCCTCATTCTGTTAGCCTACTCGCCCATCCGCTTACCGAAGCGTGGCATCGCGGCCCGTACTCCATCCCGCCTAACGAAGCAGTGCGCTCAAGGCCTGCACAGTTCGATTCCGCTTGCCTACTCGTCCATCCGCCCTTTCGACGCAGCGCGCTCAAGGCCTGCCTAGTATCCATCCCGCCAAGCGAAGCATTGCATAGCGGCATTGCATAGGAGTAGTTGATAGCTTTTATTTTATTTTCCAAAAGCCAAATCACCCCGTTTCCGCATTACATCCGACTCAAGGACTTCGATCTCAAGTCCTTCCTCGAACGTTAACTCCACCTTACTGTGTTCCTTGAGAGATTCGATACTCGGGGATTACTCCTCGTTTTATATTACTTGAACGATCGGTACACTGCCGTTTCGTGTCGCAGTCGAGCTACCGCCTATAGCGGTGTGTGAGATTTGCGCCATCAAGTTTTTGGCGCCGTTGCCGGGGAACACAGTTGTGTGAGTTTTCTTGAGGGGGAAAGCCGAGAGATAGTAGTTCTTCCAGTGTGTATAGCCGCTTTATTATTTTTGTTTGCCTTTTAATTATCTTTTGTTTGTTTTTATTTTTTCTCCCCTATTTTAAAGTTTTAGGCAAGTTTTATTCAAGGAGTTTTTCTAGTTGTGTAGATTTCCTTGCAAAGAATTTCAGTTTCTTTTTATCTGCTTTGAATTTTGAAAATGTCGTCATGGGATATTTCACCTAGCTTTAATGATAAGATGGTTTATTATATAGACCAAATGAATGAGTTGAATGCTAGGCAGTGTAGGAACATTGTTTGCTTGTTGTGTCGAGGAGAGGGTCATGAATTGAAGGACTATCCTAGTCTTTTCAAGCCTGACCACCACCCCTCCACTCAGAACAACATTGTCCCTATCGCTCATTCTTTACCCATGGAGGCAATTGTGCCCTCTACCCCTGAGCTTGTCTCGTGCACGGACTCTTCACTCCCTGTTTATGGCTTCACTCCCAGTGATGATGATCACTCATCTGTTAGCCAACAAGGAGAGGAATGGGAGCTCCTAGATGCACCTGAGTATGATGAGGAAAGTATTCTTTCCATCGGGGAGGCTTTAGCAGATCTTTTTGCGGAGGAACCGAATATATTTGTCCCTCTAGTTTCTTTGCAAGATTTTTCTACACATATTCTTTATGATCCTATCGAAGTAAAGGAGCTGGGTGATGCTTCTGACTCGGAGGGTGCTCCAAAGTGGGATGAGGATGTCATTTTCCCTGAGGGGGAGAATGAATACTTTGAACACGATGATGCACCTTGGTGGGATGAGGAGGATACTCTCTCTGATGAGGAGGTTTGCACTTCTTCATGGGACGAGGAGGTCCAAATCACCACTGAGGCTCCTGAGTTCTCAAGTCCCCCTTGCTATGATATTTACGATGATGATAGTGATCTACCCTTGGATCCTGCCGGGAGTGAGACCGGGATCACTCCCCCGATTGATGTTTATTTATGTTCTTCGTCTTCTTTATTTCTTGATCCCCTTTCTTCATCTGAGCCTGTGCAGTTTGAGTCTTCACAGGTACATCAGGAGGACTTGGAGCATGATGCTCAAGTCAATGATGAGTGTATCCTCATATGTGAGCAGGTTTATTCCCCCTCCGTTGAGGAAGCTCCACTCATTGCCTTTTCCTCCTGCTGCCTCCCTGGTGACGATACCTTGCTAGGCAAGGATGTGTTTTGTGAGATGAGTGAGGACCAGGCCTCCTCCTTTTCTTACATTCTCTACCCTCTACCTGTGAGGAGCAGGTATTTATATTTAGGTAGAGGGGTGACTGCTCTGTCTCCGTATCGGTACCCGCTACCGATGCGCATATTAGAGCAGTTACCTGTGCATTTTCTTTTTCATAGGCCGATTAGCTAGAACCGTTTTAATTTAGAATAAGTCGTGCTGGGATGACAATAACCCCAGTAGTTATCTTTCTTTTCTGCATTTTTATTTCATCTAATCATATTTAGTTAGTAGTATTTCTTTTCAGTTTTCTATTTTCTTTTGTTTCTGCGGAGCTGACCCCTGCAGGTATCTTCTCTGGATGGCGGATGCTCACTTGCTGAGCATTGGGTAACTTCTTCCCTAGCTTTCGATTTTGATTTTCACTGTCATATCATTATGTTGTATTGTTTAGATTAATTCTGGGGGAGATTTGTTTTGTTTACCCGCTCACGTGCACTATTGCACTGCATGCTAGAAGATTTCATTTAAAATGTTTTGTTTATTTTCATTGCACACCACATCACCCACTTGAGCGCGTACTCATCTGTTTGCTTGCTCTGTTGCGAATTTAATTCTTCTGCTTATTTGGGAAAGTCTAGGTGATGGCTTAGGACTATGTAGCAGAGTAAAATGTTGACTCTAGTAGTGCTCCTAGTCGAGTGCTTGGTTGCATAGAAATTTGTGTAGATTAGACTTCTTTTTATATTTATGGTTTTATCTTTTTCTATTAGTGTAAATGTTGTTTACTCTACTCAAATGGTGAATCTGGTGGAATCAAATGGTAGCGTAGGGATGTGTGTAAACGATCGCTAGACTCATATTGCTTGAGTCGGGAGAAAGGAGAATCTTTCTCGGTGGCTAGAACTTGTCCCAAGCGATTCTTGAAGCATTGGCATAGGATTGTTCTAGTGCGTGAGAATGATGTAGGCCATTATTTTGGCCCGGTTGAACTTTTTATTTCATTCCTATCGTCTACCCTTGCTAGCCCCTTTGTGCCTACCCTTTTCTTGATTCAGCTCCACATTTATCTCACCAAAGCCTAAAAGCCTAGCCTAGTCGCACACCCAAATCTGAGCTTTAGTTGTAGTCTCATTTACATTTTGGGGGGGTGTTGATTATGGTGTCTATTTTGTGAATCTGTGGATGTGCTCATTTGAAAATTTTGCTGAAAGAAAAAAAAAAGACAAGAAAAAGAAAGATAGAAAGAAAAATGAAAAAAAAAGAGAAGAAAGAAAAATGAGTTTTATTGAAAAATCATGTAGAAATATTATGTATTGGGAGTAGGAGGTGCACACACCTATGATGCAAAAGTCCAAGTCTGGGGGTGTGGTGCACTTGCATTCGATTTTGGTGCGCGGGTAGTTATTTTTAAAGCTCATTTGGGTTATGTGTTTAAGCCATTTTGTTTATCATTGTTTACCTCACCGTAACCCAAGCCCCATCTCTAACCTAAAGTCCTACCGACTCGCGCTATGAACCAATCTAGTGTCGTGGAGGGAATGTGTCCGGGCAAGCCTATGGTCACCGACACCGATGGATTTCGGTGGAGTTTATCCGGCACCCCGATCTTGAGCAATGCTCATCTCAACGTTTAGTTTACTTTCTCCATATGCATGACCGAACGATTCACCGTAGTTCACCATTTTGAGTAGTTGTAATATGCTTTTACTCTTTTAGAAATATATAAACTGTTTATATAATCAGAAATCTTCTCTACTATTCTTCTTATGCACGCGAGCATGCGACTTCGCATGGTACTCTGTATTGTAGTTTTAAGCCATCTACTTTTCTTTCCCCGTTCGCATGGAATTTGTTTGCTCGGGATGCGCAAACAGGTAAGTCTGGGGGTGTGATGAGTCCTGATCATCTACACTTTTATGGACTCATCTGGGCCATTTATTTAGTCATTTCACCGCACTTTAGCCCTGTTATAGTTCATATTGATCAGTCTATGCTAGGTGCACTTCTAGGCCCATTCTGGTGTAATTTCGTATCTATCGTTATTAGTAGTTTTCATGCGCTGTTAAGTGCCACTTTCAGTGGCTAGATTCGTGGTTGTGCTAGAATAGGAGACGTGCAAGTGTTCCCGGTACAATTCTGCACAGGAACACTGCGCACGATCACCGGTTCTATTGCGCACGACCACTGGTCGTGCGCCACTGCTCGTGTGCACTTAACCCTTTTTTCACGAGTTCTGTTTGGTGTAGTGCGCACGATCATCTACACTAGTGCGCACGACCACCGGTCGTGCACCACTGTTCGTGCGCACTTATCATTAATTTTCTGAGTTCTGTTTCGGCCAATGCGCACGACCACCGACGATAGTGCGCAAAACCACCGGTCGTGCGCCACTGGTCGTGCGAACATGTTATTTCATAATTTCTGTCTCTGCAGGTTCCGTCCAGGCAGAGCGCACGATCACCGAATTCTAGTGCGCACGACCATTGGTCGTGCGCCACTGACCGTGCGCACTGTTTAATTCCAGCGCCTATAAATTCTGCTGCTCGCGATTTAGGTCAGATCGACCGCCGTTTTCACGCCCAGCTCCGCCGTTCCGCTCCAGTTTCGCCCCTCCATCGTCGCCCACCATCTAGAGGTGCTCCGGGCTTGTTCTTCACGCCAATCTTGAGCCGGAGTTTCCTCTCGGCCTCCTCCTTCATCCTAGCGCTCCAAAGGAAGACCTAGCCGCCATTACCATCAAGCAAGGGGAAGTTTGCAACCTCTACCGGATCGTGACACGAAGAAAACGGGCTCATTGGAGAGTAGTGACAGCTCTCTCTACCCCGGACGTAGTTGTGGACCGAGCTTGGACGCGGATTGACAACCCGGCGATTCCAACCGTGAATCTACAACGAGCCTTCGGATTCGGTCGATTTCTTGCCTTGTTCTCCTCTTATTGATTGTTGTAATAGTTAGATCTTTTGTATTTTGATGAAGAACACTATAGACCTTGCTATTTAAAGTTATTTCATGTCTTTGTGAAATACCCTTTTTGTTTATTTGTGTGCTTGAGGTGCGCCCCATTCCATCCTCCATCCCGCCGTCACGTCCGGTGCCGCACTAGCAATTGCTAGTGGCGTGCTTGTCGAAGAGGTGCTTGCGACCCTCATTCCGTTAGCCTACTCGCCCATCCGCTTACCGAAGCGTGGCATCGCGGCCCGTACTCCATCCCGCCTAACGAAGCAGTGCGCTCAAGGCCTGCACAGTTCGATTCCGCTTGCCTACTCGTCCATCCGCCCTTTCGACGCAGCGCGCTCAAGGCCTGCCTAGTATCCATCCCGCCAAGCGAAGCATTGCATAGCGACATTGCATAGGAGTAGTTGATAGCTTTTATTTTATTTTCCAAAAGCCAAATCACCCCGTTTCCGCATTCCATCCGACTCAAGGACTTCGATCTCAAGTCCTTCCTCGAACGTTAACTCCACCTTACTGTGTTCCTTGAGAGATTCGATACTCGGGGATTACTCCTCGTTTTATATTACTTGAACGATCGGTACACTGCCGTTTCGTGTCGCAGTCGAGCTACCGCCTATAGCGGTGTGTGAGATTTGCGCCATCAAGTTTTTGGCGCCGTTGCCGGGGAACACAGTTGTGTGAGTTTTCTTGAGGGGGAAAGCCGAGAGATAGTAGTTCTTCCAGTGTGTATAGCCGCTTTATTATTTTTGTTTGCCTTTTAATTATCTTTTGTTTGTTTTTATTTTTTCTCCCCTATTTTAAAGTTTTAGGCAAGTTTTATTCAAGGAGTTTTTCTAGTTGTGTAGATTTCCTTGCAAAGAATTTCAGTTTCTTTTTATCTGCTTTGAATTTTGAAAATGTCGTCATGGGATATTTCACCTAGCTTTAATGATAAGATGGTTTATTATATAGACCAAATGAATGAGTTGAATGCTATGCAGTGTAGGAACATTGTTTGCTTGTTGTGTCGAGGAGAGGGTCATGAATTGAAGGACTGTCCTAGTCTTTTCAAGCCTGACCACCACCCCTCCACTCAGAACAACATTGTCCCTATCGCTCATTCTTTACCCATGGAGGCAATTGTGCCCTCTACCCCTGAGCTTGTCTCGTGCACGGACTCTTCACTCCCTGTTTATGGCTTCACTCCCAGTGATGATGATCACTCATCTGTTAGCCAACAAGGAGAGGAATGGGAGCTCCTAGATGCACCTGAGTATGATGAGGAAAGTATTCTTTCCATCGGGGAGGCTTTAGCAGATCTTTTTGCGGAGGAACCGAATAGTTTTGTCCCTCCAGTTTCTTTGCAAGATTTTTCTACACATATTCTTTATGATCCTATCGAAGTAAAAGAGCTGGGTGATGCTTCTGACTAGGAGGGTGCTCCAAAGTGGGATGAGGATGTCATTTTCCCTGAGGGGGAGAATGAATACTTTGAACACGATGATGCACCTTGGTGGGATGAGGAGGATACTCTCTCTGATGAGGAGGTTTGCACTTCTTCATGGGACGAGGAGGTCCAAATCACCACTGAGGCTCCTGAGTTCTCAAGTCCCCCTTGCTATGATATTTACGATGATGATAGTGATCTACCCTTGGATCCTGCCGGGAGTGAGACCGGGATCACTCCCCCGATTGATGTTTATTTATGTTCTTCGTCTTCTTTATTTCTTGATCCCCTTTCTTCATCTGAGCCTGTGCAGGTTGAGTCTTCACAGGTACATCAGGAGGACTTGGAGCATGATGCTCAAGTCAATGATGAGTGTATCCTCATATGTGAGGAGGTTTATTCCCCCTCCGTTGAGGAAGCTCCACTCATTGCCTTTTCCTCCTGCTGCCTCCCTGGTGACGATACCTTGCTAGGCAAGGATGTGTTTTGTGAGATGAGTGAGGACCAGGCCTCCTCTTTTTCTTACATTCTCTACCCTCTACCTGTGAGGAGCAGGTATTTATATTTAGGTAGAGGGGTGACTGCTCTGTCTCCGTATCGGTACCCGCTACCGATGCGCATATTAGAGCAGTTACCTGTGCATTTTCTTTTTCATAGGCCCATTAGCTAGAACCATTTTAATTTAGAATAAGTCGTGCTGGGATGACAATAACCCCAGTAGTTATCGTTCTTTTCTGCATTTTTATTTCATCTAATCATGTTTAGTTAGTAGTATTTCTTTTCAGTTTTCTATTTTCTTTTGTTTCTGCGGAGCTGACCCCTGCAGGTATCTTCTCTGGATGGCGGATGCTGCAGCTCATTTTAGCTTAAACGCCAACCTTCTGGTATGCTCACTTGCTGAGCATTGGGTAACTTCTTCCCTAGCTTTCGATTTTGATTTTCACTGTCATATCATTATGTTGTATTGTTTAGATTAATTCTGGGGGAGATTAGTTTTGTTTACCCGCTCACGTGCACTATTGCACTGCATGCTAGAAGATTTCATTTAAAATGTTTTGTTTATTTTCATTGCACACCACATCACCCACTTGAGCGCGTACTCATCTGTTTGCTTGCTCTGTTGCGAATTTAATTCTTCTGCTTATTTGGGAAAGTCTAGGTGATGGCTTAGGACTATGTAGCAGAGTAAAATGTTGACTCTAGTAGTGCTCCTAGTCGAGTGCTTGGTTGCATAGAAATTTGTGTAGATTAGACTTCTTTTTATATTTATGGTTTTATCTTTTTCTATTAGTGTAAATGTTGTTTACTCTACTCAAATGGTGAATCTGGTGGAATCAAATGGTAGCGTAGGGATGTGTGTAAACGATCGCTAGACTCATATTGCTTGAGTCGGGAGAAAGGAGAATCTTTCTCGGTGGCTAGAACTTGTCCCAAGCGATTCTTGAAGCATTGGCATAGGATTGTTCTAGTGCGTGAGAATGATGTAGGCCATTATTTTGGCCCGGTTGAACTTTTTATTTCATTCCTATCGTCTACCCTTGCTAGCCCCTTTGTGCCTACCCTTTTCTTGATTCAGCTCCACATTTATCTCACCAAAGCCTAAAAGCCTAGCCTAGTCGCACACCCAAATCTGAGCTTTAGTTGTAGTCTCATTTACATTTTGGGGGGGTGTTGATTATGGTGTCTATTTTGTGAATCTGTGGATGTGCTCATTTGAAAATTTTGCTGAAAGAAAAAAAAAAGACAAGAAAAAGAAAGATAGAAAGAAAAATGAAAAAAAAAGAGAAGAAAGAAAAATGAGTTTTATTGAAAAATCATGTAGAAATATTATGTATTGGGAGTAGGCGGTGCACACACCTATGATGCAAAAGTCCAAGTCTGGGGGTGTGGTGCACTTGCATTCGATTTTGGTGCGCGGGTAGTTAATTTTAAAGCTCATTTGGGTTATGTGTTTAAGCCATTTTGTTTATCATTGTTTACCTCACCGTAACCCAAGCCCCATCTCTAACCTAAAGTCCTACCGACTCGCGCTATGAACCAATCTAGTGTCGTGGAGAGAATGTGTCCGGGCAAGCCTATGGTCACCGACACCGATGGATTTCGGTGGAGTTTATCCGGCACCCCGATCTTGAGCAATGCTCATCTCAGCGTTTAGTTTACTTTCTCCATATGCATGACCGAACGATTCACCGTAGTTCACCATTTTGAGTAGTTGTAATATGCTTTTACTCTTTTAGAAATATATAAACTGTTTATATAATCAGAAATCTTCTCTACTATTCTTCTTATGCACGCGAGCTTGCGACTTCGCATGGTACTCTGTATTGTAGTTTTAAGCCATCTACTTTTCTTTCCCCGTTCGCATGGAATTTGTTTGCTCGGGACGCGCAAACAGGTAAGTCTGGGGGTGTGATGAGTCCTGATCATATACACTTTTATGGACTCATCTGGGCCATTTATTTAGTCATTTCACCGCACTTTAGCCCTGTTATAGTTCATATTGATCAGTCTATGCTAGGTGCACTTCTAGGCCCATTCTGGTGTAATTTCGTATCTATCGTTATTAGTAGTTTTCATGCGCTGTTAAGTGCCACTTTCAGTGGCTAGATTCGTGGTTATGCTGGAATAGGAGACGTGCAAGTGTTCCCGGTACAATTCTGCACAGGAACACTGCGCACGATCACCGGTTCTATTGCGCACGACCACTGGTCGTGCGCCACTGCTCGTGTGCACTTAACCCTTTTTTCACGAGTTCTGTTTGGTGTAGTGCGCACGATCATCTACACTAGTGTGCACGACCACCGGTCGTGCGCCACTGTTCGTGCGCACTTATCATTAATTTTCTGAGTTCTATTTCGGCCAATGCGCACGACCACCGACGATAGTGCGCACGACCACCGGTCGTGCGCCACTGGTCGTGCGAACATGTTATTTCATAATTTCTGTCTCTGCAGGTTCCGTCCAGGCAGAGCGCACGATCACCGAATTCTAGTGCGCACGACCATTGGTCGTGCGCCACTGACCGTGCGCACTGTTTAATTCCAGCGCCTATAAATTCCGCTGCTCGCGATTTAGGTCAAATCGACCGCCGTTTTCACGCCCAGCTCCGCCGTTCCGCGCCAGTTTCGCCCCTCCATCGTCGCCCACCATCTAGAGGTGCTCCGGGCTTGTTCTTCACGCCAATCTTGAGCCGGAGTTTCCTCTCGGCCTCCTCCTTCATCCTAGCGCTCCAAAGGAAGACCTAGCCGCCATTACCATCAAGCAAGGGGAAGTTTGCAACCTCTACCGGATCGTGACACGAAGAAGACGGGCTCATTGGAGAGTAGTGACAGCTCTCTCTACCCCGGACGTAGTTGTGGACCGAGCTTGGACGCGGATTGACAACCCGGCGATTCCAACCGTGAATCTACAACGAGCCTTCGGATTCGGTCGATTTCTTGCCTTGTTCTCCTCTTATTGATTGTTGTAATAGTTAGATCTTTTGTATTTTGATGAAGAACACTATAGACCTTGCTATTTAAAGTTATTTCATGTCTTTGTGAAATACCCTTTTTGTTTATTTGTGTGCTTGAGGTGCGCCCCATTCCATCCTCCATCCCGCCGTCACGTCCGGTGCCGCACTAGCAATTGCTAGTGGCGTGCTTGTCGAAGAGGTGCTTGCGACCCTCATTCCGTTAGCCTACTCGCCCATCCGCTTACCGAAGCGTGGCATCGCGGCCCGTACTCCATCCCGCCTAACGAAGCAGTGCGCTCAAGGCCTGCACAGTTCGATTCCGCTTGCCTACTCGTCCATCCGCCCTTTCGACGCAGCGCGCTCAAGGCCTGCCTAGTATCCATCCCGCCAAGCGAAGCATTGCATAGCGGCATTGCATAGGAGTAGTTGATAGCTTTTATTTTATTTTCCAAAAGCCAAATCACCCCGTTTCCGCATTCCATCCGACTCAAGGACTTCGATCTCAAGTCCTTCCTCGAACGTTAACTCCACCTTACTGTGTTCCTTGAGAGATTCGATACTCGGGGATTACTCCTCGTTTTATATTACTTGAACGATCGGTACACTGCCGTTTCTTGTCGCAGTCGAGCTACCGCCTATAGCGGTGTGTGAGATTTGCGCCATCAACGGGCTACCGACTTAGAGGTAGAAGCCTCATGATTGCAACAAACATAGGGCTCCTTCTCAAGTGGTTTTGTCACACAACTTTAACCTTTGGTGATTTCTTTGCAGACGGTCCATGCACGAATGAACCATAGTCCTTGAGGACTATCTCTTCGTAAGGTGCTTTGAAAGCAGTCGTTCCGAAGATTCGGGGATGGCTCCATCCTTGGTTGCCCTTACTTGACTCAACGTGTGTTGGTATCTTGAGGTGGGCATATGATGTTTCAAAGTCATACGTGTTTTTAGGAAACACCACCTTCTTGAAGGAAGGTTGACTCTGATCAGCCTTTCCCTTGCCCTTAACGGCTCTTTTCTTAGCCGCCTTACTTTTTTTAGTCTGATGACCGATACCACTACCCTTCGCAGGAGCAGAAAAGCCATCAATGAGAGGAAGGATGGTCTTTGGCTTAGAGAAGTTTTCCACTAGCTTTCTCTGTACCATTAGCTTTCCTTCCAGCTCAGTTATGGACTTCTCCTGTTGCTTTATTAGTTCAGCCGAGCTTAGGAGTTCTTCCTTCAAGACTTGGACTTCATCTCTGAAGGGGAGTACTTTTTCAATTTCTTCTCTCAGATCCGATTCCACGATCTTGAGAGACTCAATCTCCTTTGTCTAAGATTTGACTACCTTTCGGCACTTGTCAAATCCCTTCAATAAGGCTTTGTACTGAACTAATATAGCAGAGTCTTCCTCTGAGGAGTAGCCTTCATCCACATTAAAATTTGTCTCAGATTCAGAAAGAGGGGTATGAGAATTTACCTTCCCCTCATATGGGGTGTCGTAGTTTTCCTCATCGGTCTGAGCCATTAGAACAAAGTAGGCTTCTTTGTCTGAGCTTGACTCGTGGAGCCATTATCGCTCAGAGTTTTTGACTTTTTAGCCAAAAAGCTCTTTTCCTCCTTCTTACTTTTGAAGAATTTCTTATCTTCTTTTCTCGAGCTATCCTTCTTTTTGTGTGGGCACTCAGCAATCACATGCCCTGTCTTATTACAGCAATAACAAATGATATCAGTCAAAGACTATTTGTTTGATTTGGATTTATACCTGTCATTGTTGTAACTCTTCTTGTGATGTTCACCATCACATCTCGATCTTCTGTAATTTGATGAGGAGGATTGACCTCCCCTCTGCTTTCTCTTGTTCAGCAATCTCTTGAATTGCTTGGAGAGTAGGGAGAACTCTCCGTCGAACATGTCTGAGCTTGAGGAGCAAGCCACAGACTCGTCATCTTCCTCCGACGACTGTGTCCTTACCGGTACCATGACCTTGCCTTTCTTTGACCCTTCGTCCTTCAGAACTACGGACTTCTCCTTTCCAGAAATCATGTTGCCTTATTCCTCAGCTTTCCGAATGCTGAGCTTCAACTCATGGGAAAGAAGCTTCCCAAAAAGAATTTGTGGCTCCATAGTAGCCAATTTCCCGAATTCTATGATGGCAATGGCCTTGGTATCACATTCTTTCGTCATGGATCTCAAAAACTTGTCATTCAGTTCACCAATGGTAAATTCCCGATCATAGTTCCTAAGACCATTGATGATCTTAAAGAACTTCTCGTACGTGTCAGAAATAGAGTCCCTTGGATCCTGCTTGAATGCTTCATATTCTCTATTGAGCAGAGATCTTCGATCATCCCTTACTTCTTACGTACCTTCCATCAAGATGACAAGATAATCTCACATCTCTTTAGCAGATTTGCAATGGCAGAGATTCTGCAGCATAGAATCATCCACATCACTGGCAATTATATTCTTCACCTTCTTGTCCAAGGCGACAAGAGTGATCTCGTCTTTAGTCAAATCAAGCATCTTCTTGGGTACTTGAACAGCAGGATTGATGGTAGATGTCATCATTGGAACATGAGGACCTTCTTCAACTATCTGAAAGATCCTTGGGTCAGCGGCTTCCATGTATAACTTAACTCTTTCCTTCCACATGGGGAAGTTCTCATTTGTGCAGACTGACGGCTTCATGGAAGAATCCTTGTTTCTATCCATTCCAGACATAGTGTCTTTGAACAACTAGATGGAGGAGTTTGTTCAAGGTATTAACCTCTTTACGAACAACCTATCTCTGATACCAATTAAAAGTATCTAGTTGCTACCTAAATCACCTAAGGGGGTGAATAGGTGAGTTCTATGACTTTTTAAGCGGAAATAAAATCTATAAATAAAAGCGCACAGAAAACAAAGAGCACACACAAACACAAGGATTTATAGTGGTTCCCCAGTATGGGTACTCCACTTTCTTGCCTTACCTATCTAGCACGCCCGGCTAGACTAGGCTACTTCACTAATCTCAGAATAAGAATAATCTTACAACTTGGAGTAAAACTCCTACAAACTCGGAGACCACCTTCTCCTACGAACTCGGAGAAAAAAACTCTCCTACAAACTCGATCCTCTAAAATAGGATCTACAAAGACTCGGAAGATAAAACTTCCTACAACAAAGTGTAAAGGATATTACAAGAACTTTGGATTGAAAATCCAAATTCTAAGAATCTCAAGGAGATTCTACTTCTTCAGATCTGAAATAATAGGTCTTCTTCTTCCTTGAAATAGCCGAAATACTGAACTTGAAATAGGGAGAAGAAATCCTTTGTCTTGAAAACTTTGATCTAAAAACTTATCGAACCAACAACATCTAGAGGAAACTTGAATCAATCTATGCACTGGGATCTTGGTGAATCGAGACTTGCATAAGAAGCGAGCACAGTACTTGTCGACAGCTAGAGATCATGTTTTGCGAGAACGAGAACGAGAGAGATGCCGACAGAAATTACAATGTATTTCTTTCAAATTGCAGGATTAGGGTTTAGAGAAAACATCCTTTTAGTATTTATAGACTTCCTTCAAAGGCTATAAACTTACTTAAGGAGAAAGGTCCGCGTGTACTGTACATGGCCGCAAAACCCTAAAAGGAAAAATGCGTCTAAATAGAAGAAAATGTGCTCTATCTGGGTTTGTCGAGTGGACTCGTCGAATACACAATTACTCGATGAATTGAAGATTTACTCGACGAAAAAGACTTGGAATAAAGGGCTGAGATGGGAAAAAGATAAACCAAGTTCACTTGAGGATTTCACGAGATCACTCGACGAATTCGTCGAGTTTTCACGAGAAATCTACAGGACCACTCGACGAGTTCGTCGAGTGTTCTCGTGTGAACTAACTTTCACTCGACGAAAATTACTTAAAAGAATTTTCTGAAACTTTCTCGAGAGGATTCGACAAATAGCAAGTCTTTCACGAGTTGTCTCGACAAGCTGACTGAGATTCTTCGAGACCACTCGACGAAAATAACTTACGCTATTTTTCTTCCACTTCTGATTTCAGCACTTGCTTCACCTTGACTTCTCCAAAGTGTTTGAATATGAATTATATCCCAATAGAGAGATTTCACATGAGTCAACACCTTGGTCTACACAATGAGGGATTACATTGCATAGGCATGTGTTTATGACTCATTGAAACCTAACATTGATTTGTACTTAGCAATTAGAATCCTGTAAACACACAACTAAGAAACTTCATCAAATACAAAATCAATTCATATTAGTTCAAGGGACACTTCTTCAAATCAAGGTTATTGTGGCTACAATACCCAACAATCTCCCCCTATTTGAAGAAGTCAGAACTATGTCTACTAAGGTGAATTGCACAGATAAAAAAATATAGATGTAAACACAACATGACATAAAGAAGTACGCATATAAATTGAAATATAAAAGCATCAAAATATATATAATTATTTTTCAAATTTCAAACAAGTCACAATCCGCATTCAAGGCATCTTAGCCTTCCCCTGTCTGCTCTTCTTCAATTTCCTATCAAAGTAGGCCTTGGGCTTGGGATAATATCTAGCAGGAGGTGGAGGGGCCTCTGAATTGCTGTAGCCATAATTTCTGAAATGAAACTTCCTTTTTAACTGAGATGTTTTGAACTTATTGATTTCTTCTTGATCAGCAGGCAATGGAGCCAACAGTCCCTGAAGACAATGCCTCAATTTCTGCAATATCAAATGATCTCCTCCTCAGATCCATCAGCACCATTATTGAAGGTCACATGACTTCAATCAAAGATTATATTGACAGGTCTATCTTGACTCTGAAGAAAGAAATCATGATAGAAGTACAAGAGATTAAGGAAGAAACTGCCTTCCTTAATAAGCCAATGACTAAATGGTTTGATCTGGCAGAAAAGTCAGTAGTTTCTCAGAACACTATTCTGAGATCAATGGACAAAAATCTTCAATTATCTGAGAATGACATGTCATATGTCAAGAACTATGTGAGCAAGACAGATGAAGTCATAGAAAAAGCCTCTAATCACATTGAAGACTTTGTATGGAAAACAGCTACCACAATGATTGGAGAGGCCGAGAAAATTAAGGATAAGCTCAAGTCTGATGTGGAAAATGCCTTCCAAACTCTTTCAGGTTCTGTAGTTGCTGCCTCCCAGACAATAGAAGCCAAAGTGGTTGAAGAAGCCAGAAAGGGGGAGGTGGTCAATGCTGAGACAAATTTTGAATTGGCTCTCCAAGTGCTATAAGGAACAAGGATAGCCCGAAATCTGCCCTTGCTGGATAAGTACAGAAAGGAAGATTTTGATTTTGAAGTACAAGCCATGATAGCTCAAGATGCACAGCTGGCTAGAAGGAGAAAGAGAGAAGGAGTATTGGTAGTTGAAGAATTCATGGCTAAGCAAAGGGAAGAGCAGGGCACTGACCCAGATTATGAATATTGGAGTGAGGACTCCAAGAGCATTATCCTTAATGCCTGGCTCAGCCATGGTCAAGTGTGCAAGGACATTGACAAGATCTATCCAGTTGAAGAGTGGATTAAGCATCTGGAGAGAAACACTCAAAGAGACAGAATCTTCAAGGAAAATCTAGTGAGAAAGAACAATCCAAGAAGGATGCCCTCCAAATACATTCCAAATCCATACCTATATTTCAAGAGGCAAGAAAATAAGAAGAAGCTAGCTGAGATAGCTACTGCTAAAGGGAAGGAGGTTGCTGATGACAAGGATGAAAATTCCAAGAGAAGAAAAACTTAAATTGATGTATTTAGTCTTTCAGTAAATCAAATTGTAATTTAAACTATGTATCAACATATTAGCAGCAATGAAAATGAAATTTCTGTTGAAATTGATAGTTTGTGTTATAGGCTAATCATAGTCAAAGCTTAATGTTCTTCACTATTATTACTTTATATATTTTGTGATGCCTATACATAAATAGTTAACAATGTTATTGTTTAGATAAATAATGTTGTTGTTATGTTGTCATGAAAATAATCTGTCATAACATTATCTGTAATGCCAAATTAATGTTAACATTTACATGTTATGATATCATGAATGCTATGTAATACATTTTCATGATAAGTTCTTTTTATGGTTATTTATCTTAGCATTGGGGATGTTCTGCCTTCTTCAAATAAGGAGAGATTGTTGGGAATATTGCCCTCAATGTTCCCTTGATTTGAAGAGGCATCAATCACAGTGTTAAGAACATAATGTATTTGATAAACCCCATTTTACATCATGACTGTGCAGGGTTTAGATATTCCAAGCATTGGAATAATATGGGTGGTTCACTGTCTGAACCTCTGAGAAGAACTCACTGTCTCAGCAAAACCGCTGAGACGAGGCCAGGAGTCGCTCAGAAGGGGTCTGCCTCAGCTGAGCTGTAGATAGACAAAATACGTTGAGAAGGCAATCTGTCTCGGCAGATCCGCTGAGACCAATACATATCAACCGCTGAGACTGAAGACTGTCTCAGCCGAACCGCTGAGACAGATTCAAATCTGAAATACCACACTGGCGGGATTTGCTTTTGGCACAAACAGCTGTAAAGGCAGGATTAAGCATTCTTCCCTCTTCCATAGTGTCAGGACCCTCCTAAGAGCCGTTGAAGATGGAAGGAGTATAAAAGAACATGATAGGGCATTTCAGAAAGGGCTCTTGCTTTTGGGCTGGTTATTCTGCTAATTGCAGAAAAGTGTGAGAGTCATCTACTATTCCATTGATGGCTTTCAAGTGCTCTCTCTTCTGCTTACTGAACCAGGAAGAAGATACAAGGAGAGAAGATAGCTCTTCTATCCAGAAGAGCAAGGTGAGCATTTCTCATCTATTGAAGAGGAGGATCAAATAGGAGTAGGTTTGAAGATAGCTTTCAGCCCAACTTCAAGGTTGCATCAGCTGTGCATAATCAACAGAAGGCAACAAATCAATGATGTCCACTGTTGTAAGCTAAAACTTATACCCCTTGTAGGAAATGTATTGTTCTGAGATTGTAGGGCACTGTGCCTGAGGTTGTAGGGTTGTTGAACCTGAGTTGTAGGGCTGTTGAGCCTGAGCTGTAGGGTTGTTGAGCCTGAGTTTGGTAAGGCTGTTGAGCCTGAGATGTAGGGCATTTTGCCTGAGAAGTAGGACTTCTTGATAGGCCTGAGGTAGGAGATCATGGTGATCTCTGAGCTGTAGGAGTGGGAGCACTCTGAGTTGGTAGGGATATTTGGCCTGAGGTAGGGTTTGAAGCAAACCTGAGAGACCCTGAGGGATCTGTGTTGTAAGCTCTTGGAGCTGATATTGGTGGAGTCTGCCTTATCTAACACTCTGTTAGAAAGGTGTAAAGGGAAAGTGGACTACCCATAGACACACTGTCCTGGGGAACTACTATAAACAATTGTGTGCTTTCTGTGTTTGCTTGAGTTTTTGATTACTACACATTAACTGCTAGCAACAATTAAGTAAAAAAGAAAAAGACCTATTCACCCCCCCCCCCCCACCACCACCACCTCTAGGTGAACTAGACTACTAACCTATAAACTATCACCTGCCTTGCACCTCCTTAACAACTTGGGGTCTAAGGGTTGCGACATTGCAGGTACTCCTATGGTCTTTTGGGAAAATGACCAAAAATGAGTCACCATCAGTACATTCATGTTGTTGTGGATAGATGACAACGTGTCAAATGATGACACTTTTAATGTCTCATTTGCACTCTACGAGAGGGACAATGTCGAGGTACTAGAAGGAGCATTCCCTCATTATCTTGTTGTTCAGGTGTACCATGCTATGATATGGGCGGTCGAGTTTTTCCATAGGTCGGCGAGAGCCAATCTGGAGCTCTACAAGGAGTTCACCAAGTCAGAGGAGGTCCTCAATGAGGCTAGTCAGATGTTTAACAAGGCGGCGAGGCTTATGTTACAATAGAGCTAAGCTCTGGTATGTTCTTATTTTGTATGTTCATCGGTCGTGCGAGTTCATGCTGATGGTTTTCTAACTTGTGTGAAACTGTGCAATATGCCCAACTTCTTTCCACCGAGATGGTGTCAAAAACCGAGCAAGCCCTCAAGGACTTATAGAAGTTGTTGGTGGAGACTCGGGTTCATCTCTATCAGGCCGAGTCCAGGTTTTCCCTCGCAGGTTGACAAACGGACAACTTATGGCTCACTGAAAGGAGATGTCAGTGACCTCCGACAGGGTGATCTGAGCCGCCTGCAGAAGTCTCGTTGGATAAATTTGGAGAAGATGGGCGTACATGATTTTGTCGGACATCCTCCTGGAGCTCTTCCAAAAGAGAGGGTCCTCCTTATCCTCCATCTCGGGTGGTTCCTCCTCAATCTCCAGCTTGGACAGTTCCTCCTCCTCATCCTCGGGCAAGTAGAGCTCCAATGGTAGTGAGGGATAGAGCAAGTTGTTGGTGATCTCTCACGTTTAGATCAAGGTTGTAAGTTCTTTTACTACCCTTTTTCATAGTATACATAGTGTGTTCATTGTTGTAAATGTAATTTTGATGTAATATAACAAAACGAATTGAAAGACATTTAATATTGCTATATATTTTTCCGTGTTTTGTTGAACTCATACAGACTCTCGGGCTCGTCAAGGAGTTGAGCTCGTGTAAGATCCCCCCCCCCCCCCCCCCCCCCCCCCGGAAAATCGGCACCGACGAGGAGATAATATCACACACCACTACTGACACGCGACACCAAACAACTAATTAACGAAGGAGTTAAGACCATCCCAAACCCCTCTTGTTGGTCACCTCGATGTAACGTATTAATGGTGGGGCTAAGCGAATACATGTCACACACCAACAGAGTAGAGAACAGTTATGTAGCGTAAGATGTACTTAATCTTAACCGAAGATCATTTTAGTGGAAGAGTAATTACCACGTATCATCACAGAAACTTAAATCCACAACCATATCGTCGCACTATATCATCTTAATTAGGATTTTAACACATGAAAGTGATATATGTAGAAGGTTGCGACTTAATTAAATTATACTAAAGTAGCTTGATCTGTGGCTATCACCGCGATTTATCATAGTAGCCCACTTGCACCTGTCACCTTCTCGTAGTTCGCCAATAGCCTCACCTCAACGTAGCCATGTCGATCGATCGTACATGTCGCTTGTTGATCATAACAAGTCAATTCATACTTCAATAAATAATAAATCTATCAAATGTGACAAGTGTAGTAAAGTATCTGAAAGTAGGTTATATTTTGGACTTTTATTGGGTCGTGGTGGTCTTTCCACGACCATAGCCTCGTACTCCGTATCAACCTGCATACGACCTCGGACCCACTTAGTTCAATTATAGTGTGCCACACTGGTTACCTTTTTAGGTCATTCTCGATATGCGTTACCTTATAGTGGAACTCGTATGTCATCCATTATTTCTCGAAGGCAACAATATTTCTGTAGGAATTATTTTTTCGAAGGCAACATTATTCTTGTATGAATTATTTTCTCGAAGGCAACATTATTCCCGTAGGAATTATTTCTCTGAGGTAATATTATTCTTGTAGGAATTTTTTTCTTGAAAGCTACACTATTCACGTAGGAGTAATCTTCTCGAAGACAACATTATTCTCGTAGGAATTATTTTCTAGAAGACATTATTCCGGCAGAAATTATTTCTCGAAGTCAACATTGTACCCATAGAAATTATTTTCTAGAAGGCAACATTACTCCCATAGGAATTATTTTCTCGATGGCAATATTATTCCCATATAAATTATTTTCTCGAAAGCAGCATTATTCTCGTAGGAATTATTTCTTGAAAGCAACATTATTCTCATAGGAATTATTTCTTGAAGTCAATATTATACGCATAAAAATTATTTTCTCGAAGGCAACATTACTCTCATAGAAATTATTTCTTGGCAGGAGAACGATAGTAGTTACTCGACCTTATTAAGAACTCTTATGAAAGTATAAATGATTTATGTTAGAGTTGCGTGCTTTGACAAAGAGTATAGAAACCAAGAAACTCCTGCCAATGTTCTTGAAGTTGAATTACTTGAATGAATTAAAAGTTTTCATTTGACAACCAACATACTCCTCCCAACACAACCAAGGCCTCCATCAAGGTCATCGACCAAAGTTCATAAAAGAGGGTTCGTAGTAAATAACTTAAATCAATAAAATAACAACAATCGTTTGTTGTAACGGAAAACATAGATTTCAAATAGTCAATGCGTAGAGATAAAGACGATCTTTTGAGATTAATATCTGCAACCAGTGTTGCTCCTGAGCAAAATGCAATAGTCGAGGATAAACAAAATTAATAATATCTAGCATTGACATTTACTAAAGTTTTGTTGAACTAAAGTTTGGAAAATCACAAGGATTGCATGTTCCTTAACTATGCAAAATTGTTGAGAAACCATCCTCCTGATTTATCTTACGAATTATGTAAAAGTGATTTCATCATCTAGGATTCATTACCCATGATGTATAGTGAGGATAATATGGTCATTAGATATCTTAGGATGTCACACTCTCATTAGGGTGTCAAAGACCAGTCCAAAGGAGTGCAAAATTCAATTGAATTAATTCTGCGCCGAATAGAAGTCAACGCAGCTTCGATTGAAAGTTGAAGTAACTTTGAATAGAAGTAAGGATAACTCAGACTGGGAATCGATGCATCAATTGAAGTTGACGCAACGTCGAAATATATTCGATGCAGAAGCTTGTGTCAGTCAAAGCAACATTTGAAGTTGACGCAACTTTGAATTATATTCGACGCAGAAGTTAGAGCTCAAAGTCTAGTTCTTCATCTCGACGGATACATCACAACGTTGATATCAGAGTTCATTTCAAAGCTGAGGAAGATTTTGAAGCAGCTTCTATTAAAACTCAGAGGTGCGTCGATAAGAAGACAAAGTTATTCGACCCAATGTCAAATACACACACAGATTTAGAATACTTACTGGAATCAATTCTGAAGCTTATTTAGAAGTTATAAATGGAAATTATTTGAATTATAACAGATCATTCAAGAACAAGAAGGGAAAGAAGAACTCCAGAGATACAATAATGATATATTTGGAATTTATTCAAAAGAGTTTTGATGGGCTGTCAACAAAAATAGAAAGAGAGCAATACTACCTCTTGGACATTCCTACTAGGGAAACAACAGAAGAGGAAAGTCATTCATATCTATTCGACAGAAGAATAAGTATACATAATTCAAAAGAAAGAGGCAACAATTATTCTTTGCTTCTTCCTCTCCAACTTTCTTTTACAGAAAAGCAACAACAGATCTTTGTACTGGACATTACACATAAGGCTTCTTCTTCTTCCTCTTTCTGAAAGAAGGATACAAAACATACAGAGATTATCATCAGGATCAGATCTTTCACAATCCTTGCATCTCTCTCTCTCTCTCTTAAGTAAGGATTCATTCACTGAACAAATATACAGAAAACACTAGGTGCCAATAATCATCATTGATTGTTGCAGGAGGATTAATCTAGAGAAGAACAATCTTCATCTTCTTCTCCTCCTTTACTCTATTTTTCTCTTTCTGTAAATCTGAGTAAAGAGACCTAAGAATCCATCTTCAAAGGATTCAGTGGTTCAAGATCTCCTTAACAAAAGATTTTGATTGGGCCAAGATCTCTTTATCAAAAGATCTAGTTTTGGTTCGAGATCTCCTTATCAAAAGATCTAGTATTGGTTCTGAAAGTCTTCCTAACAAAAGACTCAGACTCTAGTTCAAAGAGTCTCCTTATCAAAAGACTCAGGCACTGGAAAGTGTATTCCTACCAAGGTGGTGGAAGAGTGGAGTACCCATATTTTGGTGAACCACTATAGATCTTGTCTCATCTATGCTGTGAAATTTCTGCGGTGTTCCTTATTTATTTATGTTATTTTGTGTTTATTTTATTCTGGTTGGATTTCTGAATGCATAGTATTAAAACAATTTTTATTCTGTGCACATATTTTTGTGAAACTTTTTAAAACTCTATTCACCCCCTCCCCTATAGAATACTCAGAGGATTCACTGTGCATTTTTAGTTGGTATCAAAGTCAGATTGATCATAAAAATGTTAGCACCTTGATCAAAAGATCCTCTAACTCAAATTTCTATATTTTAAAATTATTTTCAGAAAATTAGTTCTAAATACTATGCATCCACAAGACTACCAGTGTGTAATCTGAATAAGTTTACACTCTGGAAGGCAAGGATAAATCTGTATATGAATTCTATTGATGATGACATTTTTGATGCCATTTTATCAGGTCCTCTAGTGCCATATAGAAAAGATGCAAGTGAGACTATGACACAAGAACTTGTCCCCAGAGCTGAATGGATAGATGCCGAAAAGAATGTGAAAGCCTATGATGCTAAATCTATGAACATCATGGTGTCAGCTATGTTAGATGACATATTCCAGAAGGTGTTTGTTGTCAATCAGCAAAAGAAATCTAGGAGTCATTGTCCAAACTAGTCAATGTGGAACAACAAATAATCAAAGGTGGTGATCTCTTCTCTAAACCTCTATGATGCTTTCTAATTCGCACATATTATCTTATAAATGCTATTTTTAATAAAAACTATTGTTGGAAAAAGCAGCAAAATTCTTTGAAGAAAATGCAAATGCTAATTCAGAGCTATGTCGAATAGAATTCGATGCACCGTCGAGTTCTACTCAATGCTGGCTTTGAGAGCTTCCCGGGATAGTTAATTCAAATAACACTCGACGCAGCGTCGAATTCATATCGACGCATGCGTCGACTTAATAGTTGTTGCATGAACTCGAAGTCACGTAGATTACCACTCGACACAACGTCGACATGTCAAGCACACAATATTTGCTTCTAGAAGCTACATTGATTTATTTTGGCGCGCTAAAACTATTTCCATGAATCATCTTCTTTTAAGCAACTCAAATGTTAGATCATCTTACGCATTCAAATTTTCTCTCTATTGCTCTCCTACTCTCTTGATTTCTTGCTTTCTTGCCTTCTTGCTCCCATTTCTCTTTCTAGTCTTGTCTTTGCAGGTACTACTATAAGAATCAATGGCTCCTCTGAAAGTGAACTCAGGATTCGATGTTGACATCGACTCATTCAATGCAGCGACAGAAAACTTCAAGGGAATCTTGAACTTATTTCGAACTGCATGACTCACGAAATTAATTTTAACAAGAGGAAAGATATATTATATTGAATTAGCCGAGCTGAAAGAAAACATCCATATTGGAGAGGATGGGTCTCTCCAAGGGAGAATTTCTGGCAATGAAATTCACATCACTAAGGAGATGTTGAGTCTCACCTTCGATCTACCAGTAGGTGATGACTCATCTGAACTGACGGCGGCAGAAACCCAGCAAGCACTACAAATAATTAATTTCAACAAAGTCAAAGCAATCAACCCAAAGAAGAACGACTTTTCTGAAGAATACGGGTTCTTGGCACACAGTAGGCAAAGTCCTACTACGTAAAATTTCTGCTCATGATGCAATTCCCAAACAGCAACTGTAGATAATGGAAATATTGGTTCTCAACAAGAGAATCCACTGAGGGAGGTGCCTCCTGAAACTGATTGGTCACAAGTATGCCCACAAAGAAAATGCATACATGAGGATGATGAGTCAAGTCCTATATCACTATTATCCAGTGGTCTGCAGATCCAAAGGAGTGCACATTCCTCCTAATAAAAGAATAAACATAAGGATCTTCTCCAAATGGACCAGAAAGATTCTGAAACTTGGTCAAGTTCCACCCTCTCCTCCTTCATCTCTAGCTCCTCAAGACCAGGAAACAGTCATAACAGATACCATAGTTAAACATCCATCACAAGAATAAGAGATAGTCATACCAGATACAATAGTTGAACATCCAGCACAGATGTCATCTCTTCTATAACCACCATCTACCACAACCCTAGAAGATAATCTCAGAGTCATCCTTTCTGCTCCTCTAGATCATCCTCAATCAATAACTCCTCCTATTGACATATCAACACCTTCTGTTGATACACCTTCTACCTCCCATCGTACACCTCACTTTGACATTGATCAAACAGTCTCTAAAGTAGTGGGTTTGGCCACTAAGACATTTTCTAACCTACTATAGACTCAGACAACAAAATTTTAAGGGAAATACTCTCAGATGGAGACTAGACTGGAAGAATCAAAGGAATCAATCCAGGTAATCAATACATTGATGTCCTCCTCATAGATTACAAGATATTTCTTAACCTTCCTTGTCAACAAGGTTCAGAAGGGGGAGAATGTTCAAGAGGAGGAAGTGCCTGCTCAAGAAGGGGAGATTGGTCAAGAAAAGGAAGTGACTGTTCAATAAGGGGAAACTACTATGGGGGAACTATTCAAGATCAAGAAATGATTGCTCAAGAGGAGGAGATTGCTGCAGATTAGGAGAGGCCAGCACAAATCCAGGGGGTGTCTGCAACAACCCAAGGGGGCTCCTCACATATGATGAGCAAATTATAAAATATGTCACTACAATTGCTCAAGAAACTGCCCATATTGCTGAAGATGTTGCATTACTTCAGAGGGAGCTTCAAAAAAAGGATGATAAAACTGCTGAAAAGGAGAAAGAGAATAATAATGCCAGGGCTGCTCCAAAAGATCAGTAAAATAAAAGCTTCTCCAAAAGATCTATAAAAATCACGTGAAAAGAAAATAAAAATTACTCTTATGAGTTTTCAATGCACAAATTTGAGATACAACAATGGTAGACAATCATATATTTTACAATTGCAAGTTTTCCATATCATTCTAGCTTATGTTTTGATATCATTCTGATATAATATTTTGTATGTACTCTGCTTTATTTTTCAAATATGATTGTAATCACTTACAAAGTCTATAAAATTTGTTACGATAAATATGGGCAGATTGTTGGGAAAAATATAATCTTGATTTATCTTACAAATTATATAAAAGTGATTTCATCATCTAGGATTCATTACCCATGATATATATTGAGGGAAATATGGTCATCACATGTCCTAGAATGTCACACTCTCATTAGGGTGTCAAAGACCAGTCCAACGGTGTGCAAAATTTAGTTGAGTTAATTCTGCGTCAAATAGAAGTCGATGCAGCTTTGATTGAAAGTCAAAGTAACTTTGAATAGAAGTAAGGATAACTCATACTGGGAGTCGATGTGAAGTCGACGCAATGTCAAAATGTATTCAACATAGAAGCTTGAGTTAGTCAAAGCAACTTCGAATTATATTCGACACAAAATTCAGAGCTCAAAGTCTAGGTCTTCATCTCGACGGATACGTAGATAAGAAATCGATGCAACGTCAATATCAGAGTTCATTTCAAAGCTGAGGAAAATTTTGAGGTTGCTTCTATTAGAACTCATAGGTGTGTTGATATGAAGGCAAAGTTAGTCGACGCAACGTCGAATACAAACACAGATTTAGAATACCTACTGGAATCAATTTTGAAGCTTATTCAGAAATTATAAATGGAAGTTATTTGAATTCTAACGGGTCGTTCATGAACAAGAAGGGAAAGAAGAACTCAAGAGATACAATAATGATATATTTGGAATTTATTCAAAGGGGTTTTGACGGGCTATCAACAAAAATAGAAAGAAAGTAATACTACCTCTTGGACATTCCTACTAGGGAAACAACATAAGAGAAAAGTCATTCATCTCTATTCGACAGAAGAATAAGTATACAGAATTCAAAAGAAAGAAACAACAATTATTCTCTGCTTCTTGCTCTCTAGCTTTCTTCTAAAGAAAAGCAACAACAGATCTCTGTACTGGACATTACATAAAAGTCTTCTTCTACTTCCTCTTTCTGAATGAAGCATACAAAACATACAGAGATTATCATCAGGATCAGAGCTTTCACAATCCTTGCATCTCTCTCTCAAGTAAGGATTCAATCACTGAGCAAAGATCCAGAAAACACTAAGTGCCAATAATCCTCATTAATTGTTGCAGGAGGATTAATACAGAGAAGAACAACCTTCATCTTCTTCTCCTTCTTTACTCTATTTGTCTCTTTCTGTAAATTTGAGTAAAGAGTCCTAAGAATCCCTCTTCAAAGGATTCAGTGGTTCAAGTTCTCATTAACAAAAGATCTAGATTGGTTCAAGATCTCCTTATCAAAAGATCTTGTTTTGGTTCAAGATCTCCTTATCCAAAGATCTAGTATTTTTTCTAAGAGTCTTCTTAACAAAAGACTCAGACCCTGGTTCTAAGAGTCTCCTTATAAAAAGACTCAGGCACTGGATATTGTGTTCCTACCAAGGTGGTAGAAGAGTGGAGTACTCATATTTTGGGGAACCACTATAGATCTTGTTTCATCTGTATTGTGAAATTTTTGTGTTGTCCCTTATTTATTTCTATTATTATGTGTTTATTTTATTCTGGATGGATTTTTGAATGCATAGTATTTAGAACTACTATTGTTCTGTGCACATATTTTTGTGAAAATTTTTAATACTCTATTCACCATCTCCTCTAGAGAATACTCAGAGGATTCACTGTGCACTTTCAAAAATCACACACACACACACACACTTTCAAAAATCACTGTGTGGGTGTGTGCAGTGGTGGACGCATGAATTTTTCTAGTGTGGGCGGGCTTAAAAATTGCAAAAGAAAAAGAATAAATCGAAAAATATGAAACAAGTACATTAATATGGAAAAAATATACAAAAGTTGCATATACAACAATCGTAGAAAGATATAAATAACCTTGCTTACAAGTTGCAAGACTCCTCTTCGAGCTTTCATGTTTAAAAAGCATTTCATAATGTTCCATTGTTGATGATGAGAAATATGTTTTTTCAATATATGACATTAAGCAAGCATTCATCCATTCACCCCTCATCCGATTACTTAATGATGACTTGATAATCTTCATTGCAGAAAATGCTCTTTCTACAGTTGCAGTTACGACAGGTAATAGTAGTGTTAGCTTCACAAACAAATATACCAGTGGATAAAGAACATCCTTCTTCAACTCAACTAGTCTTTGAGTTAATCCTCTAAGACCAACCACCTATGAAAAGTCATCATTTAAGCTGGTGTCTCAAAATATAATATTAAAGTTGATTATCAAGTTCCATTAATGCAATTGGAGAGAATTTCATGGGATAATGGTCAGCATGCAAATCGAATCAATTTGTGCTTATCAAATGCAAGAAATTCATTACTTGGATCTAAACTTGTCAAACATAAAAGCAATTATGTCCTCACATCATCAAATCGATTATTCAACTCAACAAGTTGTAGATCTATCACTGCATAAAATATATCGATGCAATAAAAATAAAGGGTTGCAGTTTCTTTAGTTTTACGCCTAGATCTTCCTCGAGCAACGATTTTTTTCTTCTATATTCGGAACGACAATTTCATGTTTGTTATAAAAGAGGGTTATCTTGTTAAATAGAGAATCTTATTCATTGTTCCGCATTTCTTGTAATCATTTCTTGTAATAGAGAATCTTATAAGTTGTTTATGTAAGCTCAGACTTTTCATGCAGCTACAGTGATCCTAGACAAAGCCTTAGGCTCCGTTTGGTACAATGGTGGCGGTCATGAACGCGGAGGTAAAACCATCATTCATGAACACCTAAGAAACTTCATCCACTTGAACATAAAAGTGGATGAAGTTCTTTAGGTGCCCGTTCACGAATGACGGTTTTACCACCACGTTCACGACCGCTACCATCGTGCCAAACGGAGTCTTAATCACATAGCATATCTGAATTATATATTGGCGAAGAAATTTATCGTAACTGATCATGAACAAACTAGCATGCAATAAACTAAGATAATATAGCGGAAGAGAAATTAAAATAACAACAATAAAAGATAAAAATAAATAAAGGGAAAATTCAAACATAATGTTAAGCAACAGAAAATTGTACTACGACTAAAAGTCTCCGTTTGGCACGACGGTGGCGGTCGTGAACACGGTAATTATGAACCGTCGTTTGTGAACACCCGACCTCACCTAAGGAACTTCAACCACATTTATGTTCAAAACTAGTCTTTTCTTGGTGGCAGTCATAACCATTGTCTTGCCAAACATGCCTTCTATGACGTTAGCGTTTTTGTCTAAACTTGTTGGAGCAAAAACGCCGCCCAATTTTTTGGCACAGCTCTGTGTGCAAATGTATTATTTTTGCTCTCTAAATAACATTTTAAGCATCATTTTTTTTACTGTAATTTTCCAATCATAACAACCATCTTACAAATGTAATTTTTTGTAAAAACAACATAATTAATATTTCGTAATTTTTTTTGACAAAATCAATCTTTTAAATGCTTAAAAATGTAATTTAGAGAGAAAACAAATAATACATTGCACACAGAGCTATGTTGGAGGCACCAAAATTCCCCCCCTAACTCAGCCAAAATCTATAAATCGTGCACATGAAAAATATATTAGTGATGGGCATCCGTAAAGATCATGCTTCCCCATAAATTTATTAGCACCATGGAGTGCATTTAGAAGAAGCTCCACTAAGAAGAATTGGAGTTAGTGGGGTCAACGCATGATCGCGGGAGTTGAAGAAACTGCCGTCCAATCCACGCTCCGCCAGGCGCCGCGCGCCGCCATAGCCGCACCCCACTATTGGGATGTGATTAGTCTGCACCCCACTAGTGGGGTGCGGATAGCCGCACCCCCATAGTGCGGGGTGCGGCCTAACCGCACCCTATGGAGGGCCCGGCCCGGCCGCGCCCCCTTGGGGGCGGCCCGGCCTCACCCCATGTGGGGTGCGGCCAAGCCGCACCCCCATGGGATGCGCCCCGGCCGCGCTCCTTGGGTGAGGCCAAGCCGCACCCCCTTAGCGTGCGGTCAGACCGCATTCCCCCGTAACGGGGTTCGAGTGAATCCTCCCCCCCCCCCCCCCCTCTTCGAACTCGGCGCGCGCTCTCCGGGTTCCAGATTCCGCCGGAGCCCCTTCCTCTGGCTTCCGGGTTCGTTGCGCGCCCAGAACGTTCCCGTGCTAGTTGCACGCCCAGAACGTTCCCGTGTCTGTTGCGCGCTCAGAATGCTTCTGAGCGCGCTCAGAACATTTCCACATTCTGGGCACGTTCACTTTTTGTCTTTCTAATTTCTTAGATTACAGGACCCGCTTGTCGTCTTTCTTACCTTTAACGAACCTGCCCGAACTACCCAAACTGCCCGAATTGACCGAAGGGCGAGACGGTCATTTACGAAAAATGGCGATCTGTGTGCTCCAAATCGACCAGTGTGATTCGCCCGTCATGTGGTTATGGTGGTTACGGCAGCAAAATTACCGAGCTACCCCCCCCGGCCAAAGTTATAAAAGGAGCCCTAGGCCTTCATTTCAAAGGACTTCGCCTTCTACGCCCGAGAGAGCTCTGCTGAAGATTTCCTCCAAGATCTTATTTGGCGCTTGAAGATCTCCTTCGAGTCCAGAAAGGCGAGTCAGCATTCTCACTTTTGTTCTCACGAGCATTCTCACTTTTGTTCTCCACCGTTCTCAGAAGGAAAAGACTTAGTTTTCCGAGAGGTGGCCTGTCACCTTCGGAATTCTCTCTCTCTCTCTCTCTCTCTCTCTCTCTCTCTCTCTCTATTATTATAACGAGTGGCAGCCTGTCGCGCTCGAATTCTAAGTACCTGACTGTAACCCCCCAGAAGATAATGAAGTTTGGTCGACACAGCTCCGGACGTGTGGTTTTTTACCCTTTTCGGGTTTTCCACGTTAAAAAGTCTCAGTGTACTCAACGAATCTCTAATTGTTAGAGCGCTTGGCTCGCTTCAGAGCTAAAACGGTTCAAGTCGACCGGTCCACCGAGAGCACCCAAGCGACCCGCAACAGTTTGGCGCCGTCTGTGGGAAATGGATTCCCAACTACCGAGCAAGGGATTTCGAACACAGCGCCCACTTCGCCCAAGTTCACGGAACCTGCAAGAGTGGACACCTCCCCCGAACTATCTGACGCATGCAGTCCCTCACTCCCTGAAAGACCAGCTATACAACCCCGATATTCTCTAAGAGAGGGACGCGAGCAAGGGTGTCAAAGGTCGCCCGCAGAAAATATGGGTGAGTCGGGCACTCGCCGACCGCTCGCAAGAAGGTGGGCAAGACGGGCGCTCGCCGGCCAGTAGCGAGGAAGGCAGGCGAATCAACACCTCGCAGGCTGCTTACAGTGGTTCTGAGTTCGAAGAACTCCCTTACGCGTTCGACGAAGTCTTTCTAGATCGGTGAAGCCCATTCGACGAAATCCGTTCGACGAAATCCTCTGCGCCCGACGAGCGGTCTTCTCACAAGAAAGTACCTCGCGAGCCAGGGCGGGCTCATAGGAAAGTACACGAGATCGGATCTCGGCAGATGTGGCAAAAGGGGGGCGCGGGCGAGGTCTTCGCCGCGCACTCGCCTGAGAAGTATCACGCGAGCCAGGTTCGCGAGGAGATTGGCGAGAGCGGGCGAGCGGTCTTCTCACAGGCCAATTGCCCATAGGCTGGTAAGGCGAAATTAGTCCTCAGCCCCTCATGGTCTGCCAATAGCCACTCGGAATAGAGGAGTTTGGCTGTTAGCAGGCCAAACTGGGGTGCGTATAGTAAAATCAAAGGGCGGAATTCCGCTACCAGCAGACCAATTCAGAAAAACTATAAATAAGACCCAAAGGGCACCTTTGGAGAGGAGTCTGGCTTAGCTTCTCTCTCCTTAAGTCATTCTTTGTTAGCATTTTCAGAGCTCTCCAAGGTGCCCGGGCTTCAGCTTTGGCTTCGGAGGGGAAGCTCTCTATAGATCTTTCGGGTGTGCGGTGGGTCCTCCTTACTGAATCTAGGGGTCTGTGTCTGGCTTCGAGGCTTCTGTCTGTCAACTCCAAGGGGTTAGTAAGTGCTAGCTGCCCCCAACCTCTGGGGGCCCCGAACTCCACAAGAGACCATTTATTGGTTTCAACATTCTTGGTGCGGTGAGCGTGGAGCGCAGCTGGTTCAAGAAAATCTCTAGGAGAAAACATGGCAGGAGATAACGAGCGGGATGCGGACTTTAGAGGCTCGCCACCCCCCAGGAGCGCCAGCCACAGTGGAGATGCTGGCAGACCTTAGGCGGGATGTTCTCGGAGCTTTCCAGAGTGCTCTCATCACGGCTCTTAGGGGACTCGCGACCCCAGCGCCTAGGTGGTCCCTCCCTCTGGAGTCAGCGAGAATGCCCTAGCTCCGAGACGGAAAGGAGGCGGCAACCCGGGGGACAGGGCGAGATTTTGCTGGGCGAGAGCTCTTCCCCAGCCCGGCGGGGGTAAGCGAGAACCGGACGAGGGTCGTCCTGGCAGAAGGGGCCCCGACCGGTGGGGCCCCGGCGAGTGGTCCTTTGGCGAGTCCGAGGTCGGCGGGAGCAGGGTCGCCAGGGAAGCTCGTAGGAAGGGTAGAGCAGGTTAAGAGGGTAAGCAGGGGAAGCCCTTTTTGCGAGTTGGTTCTCTGGGCACCACTCCCCGAGGGGTTCAGGGAGCCGTCCATTACGCTATATACCGGCAAGGATGACCCCGTTCAGCACTTGCAGTGGTTCGAAGACATGGTCTCGATCATACCTATGTCGGACGCCTTCAAGTGTCGACTCTTCGCTACTACCCTAAAGGAGAAGGCGAGGGACTGGTTCCACCAGCTTCCCTCGGGGTCAATCTATGCCTTCGAGGACTTGCGCCGGAGTTTTCTCTTGCGCTTCTCCACCTCGAAGAAAAGAAAGAAGAACCCTGAGTCGCTTTTTAATATCAAGCAAAGGTCGGGGGAGTCGTTAGCTCACTATCTGAAGCGGTTCAGGGAGGAGGTTCTCCTCGTCCAAGAAGTGCCAGGGTTCACCCTCCAGCTTGCCTTCACGTTGGGGCTGCGGGAGGGTTTCTTCAAGATGGATCTCAAAAGGAGGGTTCCTCTGTCCTATGAGGAATTGAGGGAGAGAGCAGCGGAGGAAGTGGACGGGGAGGCAGCAAACCACGAGTTTACAAAAAGGCTAGCGCGGCTGAGCGAGCCGGAAGGCAAGCAGCCAGAGCCAAGAAGGAGGTAAGAAGCGAGACCTCCGGAGTTGGGATGGAGGCAGCAAGGTGGGGGAATGCAGGGCCCAAGAAGGGGCTTCCCCCACGGAGGAGGCAACTTCCAAGGAGGGCAGGGAAGGCCTCATCAGCTGGGGTGGAGGCAAGGCCCGAGGCCACCTCCTCCCCCGCCTCAGCAGGCAATGGAGATAGGAGGGAGAAGAGGAAGGGGAAGAGGGGTGGGAGCCGGAGGAACCGGTCCCAGAAGAAGGAACATGGGAGTAGGAGGCGAGGGGAGGGGGTGGCATTGTCGTACTGTGACTTCCATCAGGAGGAAGGTCACGCAACAGCCACCTGCCCAGAGTTCTTAGAACCGGTCCCAGCTCCGCAGCCGCAGCAGCGACCGATGAGGATAGAGGAGGTTCCACCCCAGGAGGATGAAGATGAGAGGTGCGAGGACCGGGTGGACGTAGGAACCCGAGGACTGATTGGAGTGATCCATGGGGGAGTAGGGATCGAGGCAACCCGAAAGGCGAGCCTCCATGCCATGTACCGTCGAAGTGTGGCTTCGACCTCCCATGCCCCACCCCCAGCGGAGAAGGTTACCTTCTCCCAGAAGGACATGCCAGGTCACGAAGACCCATTCTGCAATGCGCTGGTCATCCAGACAGCCATCGAGAACTTCACCGTCTCTCGGATCATGGTGGACAATGGGAGCTCGGTCAACGTGATTTTCAAGAGGGCGTTTGATGAGATGAAGGTGGAGGCCAGAAGGGTGTTGGCCTCGAATGGCCCTCTGTTTGGATTCTCGGGGGAGAGGAAGGAAGTGGAAGGTGGAGTGGGGCTCCATGTGACCCTGGGAGGGCAGTCCCGTAATTGCCGCTTCGTGATAGTGGATGCCCCTAGCAGCTACAGCGCCATCTTCGGACGGCCTCTTATTAGCGCATTCTGATGCGTCCCATCCACATTCCACCAATGCCTCAAGTTCAACATAGGTGGAATCCAGATCCGGGTCCGGGGAGTTCCCAAGGTGGCGAGGCAGTGCTATGTGACTGCCGTCAACACTACCTCCTGGATAGGGGAAGCAGAGGAGTGGGACAAGGTGATGGAAGAGGCGGACGAGGCGGAAGAGGAAGGGGAGTTAGAAGGAAAGGAAGATGAAGGCGGAGTTCATGCCCAGGAAGGGGTCATGGAAGGACCCAGGGTGGAGAGGGGAGATGAGGGGAAGAAGGGAAAGGAGGCCCAGGAAGGAGGGGCAGAGGAGTTGATGACGGTGGGGGAGGAGGAGATGGAGGAAGGAGCTAAAGCGCTCGCTTGTGGTGGAGAGGAGGAGATCGCTTGGGGGGAGCAATCCACGCTGGAGGCTGTGGAAGAAGTAGTGGAGGTGGAGGTCACCACCAAAGCCGTGACAATCGGAAGATCAAGAACAGTGAGGAGCTCAGCCCCGAGGGCCAGAGAAGGATCTCGGCTTGTGTCCAGGATAATGTGGATGTCTTCGCATGGAGTGCCGCGAAAATACCCGGGATCGATGCGGATGTGGCGTTCCATCGCCTCAACCTCGACCCCGGCACTCGCCCCATCCGCCAAAAGAAGAGGTGCATCGCAGACAAGTTGGAGGTACCCATCCGGGAGGAGGTGAGCAAGCTCATCAGGGCCGGCATTGTATCGGAGATCCAGTACCCAGGTTGGGTCTCCAATGTAGTGATGGTAAAGAAAGGGGATGGTGAGTGGAGAATGTGCGTTGATTTTTCTTTGCTTAATAAATCATGCCCCAAGGATTGTTACCCCTTGCCTAGAATCGACGAGCAGGTTGACTCAACTGTCGGTTTCTCTGTGATGACTTTTTAGATGTCTTTTCAGGTTATCACCAAATCCGCATGCATCCCCCGACATCAAGGATGTATCCTTCATCACAGGGGATGGTTGTTATTGCTACAAAATGATGCCGCTTGGCTTAAAGAATGCGGGGGCGACATACCAGCGAATGATGGATAGAGTATTTCGCGAGGAGAAGGGCAGGAACTTGGAGGTCTACATGGATGACCTGATGATCAAAAGTCAGGACCTCGAGTCCCACCTCAGGGACCTCGAGGAGACCTTTGGGACTTTGAGGAAATTTAAAATGAAGCTTAACCCCCTAAAGTGTGTCTTCGGGGCCAGTCGGGGGAAGTTCTTGGGACATTTACTTAACCCCCTCGGGGTAGAGCCTAACCCGGACAAGGTGAGGGCAATCCTCGAGTTGGGGTCTCCGAAGAATTTGAAGGAGGTTCAACGCCTAACAGGGAAGCTGGTCGGACTAAGTAGGTTCCTTTTCAAGGCAGGAGAGAAATATTCTTCTTTCTTCAGGGTGCTGCGGGGGAACCGGAAGTTCGAGTGGACCCCGAGTGCGAGAAAGCTTTTCAAGCATTGAAGGAGCAGCTGACCCAGGCCCCGCTGCTGCAAGGGCCGAGGCAAGGGGAGGACCTACACCTATACTTGGGGGTGGGGTCGGAAGCAGTCAGCTCAGTGTTGGTTCGAGAAGAAGGGAAGAAACAACTCCTCGTCTACTTCGTAAGCAGGGTGTTGAGGAAGGCCGAGCTTAGGTACCCCATCTTGGAGAAGTTAGCTTTTGCCTTGGTGGTGTTGGCTAGAAAGCTCAGGCCCTACTTCCAAGCACACTCCATCAAAGTAGTGACCAACCACCCACTTCGCAGCATCATGGAAGGGGCGGAGCACTCCGGAAGATTGGCCAACTGGTCAGTGGAGCTAAGTGAGTTAATATCTCCTACGTGCCCAGGGTGTCCATAAAGGCGCAAGTGGTGGCGGATTTCATGGCTGATTACGTGACCGAGTTGGAAGAGTCCGAACTACCCCACCCAGTGGCCTGGAAGATGCTGGTGGATGGCACGTCGGGCAAGCACTCCTTCGAGGGAGGAGTGGTGTTGGTGAGCCCCCAAGGCACCAGAATTGAGCAAGCAATCAATATTCATTTCCCCTTCACCAATAATCAAGTTGAGTATGAGGCCATGATAGCAGGCCTCCGCCTAGCCCGGGAGTTGGGGGTACAAGACGTGGAAGTCTCAACGGACTCCATGGTAGTGGCTTGCCAAATCAAGGGGGAGTTCGAAGTCAAGGAGCCGACCCTCCGGCGGTACCTGGAAAAGGTCAAGGGGGTCACCGGGCAATTTTCGCACTTTCTCCATCAAGCACGTCCTGAGAGAGGAGAGCACCCAGGCGGACCTCCTGGCCAAGTTCGGTCCCCGGGCAGGGGGGACGGTGTCGAAACTCTTCCGGCCTTCTATCGACGAGGGAGAATTGATGGAGGTGGATCAGTGGGTGTCATGGATGGATCCCTTCATCACTTTCTTGACGACGGGGAAGTTCCCCGAGGAGGGGATAGATAAGCGCCGGCTCAGGTATAAGTCTGCATATTACTCCTTGCATGCAGGGGTGCTGTATCGCAAAACTCTCTCGGGTCTCCTAGCTCATTGTGTTTCGGAGGAGGAAGTCCCAAGGGTCCTAGAGGAGATTCACTCGGGGAGTGTGGCAGTCACTCGGGAGGCAGGACCTTGGAGGGAAGAGTGTTGAGGCAGGGTTGCTTCTGTCCCACCCTCAGCAAAGACGCGGTCGAATTCTCTAAGAAGTGCTCCAAGTGTCAGCTCTACGCCCCTCTCTAGCTCCTTCCAGCTCAGAGGCTCCGGACAATCACCGCCCCCTGGCCATTTGTGATATGGGGTTTGGACCTGGTGGGACCTTTTCCCTAGGCAAGCGGCCAAAGGAAGTTACTATTGGTGATGATAGACTACTTCTCCAAATGGATCGAGGTAAAGGCGGTGGCTAAGGTAACATCCCAGGCAGTGAGGAATTTTGTTTGGGGTGAAATAATTTGCAGGCATGGGCTCCCTCTAGCCATAGTCACGGACAACGGGCCACAGTTCGCCAGCGATGAGTTCATCGGCTTCTGCACCCAACTCGGCATAGATCTTCGGTTCGCGTCAGTCCACCACCCTAGGAGTAATTGGCAAGTGGAAGCGGAAAACAAGATCATTGTGAACCTGTTGAAGAAGAAGGTCGAGAATCTTTGAGGGAACTGGGTAGAGCAGTTACCTTCGGTCCTCTGGGCCCAGAGGACCACCCCAAACACGGCCACAGGGGAGACTCCCTTCAGGCTCTCTCACGGGTCCAAGGCAGTCCTCCTAGTAGAATTCGAGGTAAAGTCACCTAGGGTGATCGCCGCGAGAGAAGGAGATGGAGAATGGCGAGCGAACAATGAAGAAAGGCAAAGGCTATCTTTGGACATGGTGGAGGAGCTCCGGGACTTGGCCACCATTCGGCAGGAAGAAATCAAACGACGGATGGCTCGGTACTTCGACAAACATATCCGAGTAAAGCATTTCCAGAAAGGGGATCTGGTCTTGAAGAAGGTCGCTGCGGACGGGAGAGGGGTCGCGGTAGGTATGCTAAACCCCAATTGGGAGGGTTCATACATTGTAAGTGAAGTGCTCAAGTCGGGAGGGTACCACCTCTGGGATGTGGAAGGGGTACCCCTCGGCCGAGCCAAGAGTGGGGATGACTTGAAGCGATTCATTCCTTAAGAAGTTTGTATCATTTCACCCATTGAATGTCTTATTCCCCGTACGATGATCATAACTATTTAGTAGGGTCGACAAGTTTCTCATGCTGGATTGCCCCGGATGATTCCGCTGCCGGGCTACACTAGCCGGTGGGTCAGGTTGATCTCTGATAGAGAAAATTCGTGTTCTCCAATCTATACTCGATTAAGGCAAGTGTACCTATCAAAATATAGCATAGGATATAAAGAATATCAAGGTCGTATTAGACTCGGGGCTGTCGAGTACTTTTACTTCGGGAAAACAAAACTATTATTTTATCCAATAATATTTTAAGTAATAATTTATAATTAAAATTAAAATTAAGAAATAAAGAAAAGAAAACAACTCTTGATCAAAGCGCACTCGGAATGAAAATCAAGAGAGATAAATTCTACTTCTAATCCAATCCTTGACCGTGGAGATTCCCGAATTATGAACGCACCTCTCTCGAGGACTACGCTCAACTAAGCTTAGGAAATATAACCGAATTCTCATTCTATAATTAATAACCTAAAACTCGCTTTACGAGGTGAATCCCGATATTGGCTTTTACTCCAATCTGGAAGGGTAACGTCGTCCTCTCTCGAGGATTGCGTTCTACTCTTTTTTATCCTTGAGCGATCGATTCGTACACACGAGCCTCTCGGCTAACTAGCATATGAAAACAGATACGAAAGTCCACATATCGACATATGAACCCGATATAAATCTCGAATAAATCGAAGGAAGGAAAGAAAAATAATAGCGAGAAAGATATTTTCATCCGAAGATTGCAAATTTCAAGATCTAAAAATTAATCTAATTGACATGAAAATAAAGAGATGAAAAGAAGGAGAAAGGCATTTTATTATTAAAACTGGATTACATAAGAAGTGGGTACAAGAAATTGAAAGCATTGCATGAATTGAAATCTAAAACTATTTTGCATAAAATGAAAATACATGAAATTGAAAGTGCATATAATTAAAATCTAAACTAATACAGGAATTGAAAAAGCAATTCTGCCCCAAAAGGGGGCAGAAGGAGAGAAGTTTCGACCCAAGGAGGGTGGAAAAGGGGATACTTTGAGATCTGGAAGAGCTGCCTTTTTATAGGCAAAAGTTGAGGTTACACGCCCTTGGTCACGCCGTGACCAAGGGCGTGTCATGGGCGTGATCGGGGCTGGTGCGGAGAGGGCGCGTTCTGGCTTTAATGCAGGCGTTTCGGGCGCGTCACGCCCATGGTCACGCCCGTGACCAAGGGCGTGTAATCTTAAAATAGACGCTGGCGCGGGAAATCTTTGGCGGGAAGGGCGTGACTCTTGCGGCAAAGGAGTTACACGCCCGTGTCATTGGAGCTACACGGGCGTGACATTGGCGAAGTGTTGGGAAAATGATTTCTCTTAACCCCTGAAAATGAGTCAAATATGAATTCCAAGAATGAAAAACAAGGCTAAGTAAATATGCGTCGAATAGTGTTCGACGCAACGTCGAAATGTAGTCGGCGTCTCTTTCAGATTAAGTCGAAGTAACTCTAGGAAGATTTCGACGTATGTGTTGTCGACGCTACTCTGATTTCTAGTCGACGCATATGGAGAAGTCGACGCACCTTAGTCGACGCACCTTCCTTATTCTCCTCTCGACGTCCAGCCAGGATGAATTCGACGCTTACGTCGAATAGGAATCGACGCACGTCGATTTATATGACAAATTTAAATATGCGTCAGATCTCTTTCCTTCTTTCAGTAGATCTGATTTGTATGGAATAAGTATCAATATTTTATAGCCGTTCTGAATCATTCTTTCCTTACATCTGATTCTTGGCTAATTTGATTAAACTTATTTGGACATTATTTGAAATCAGAATTGGTTCTTTCCTTCTACAGAAATAAATATTATGGAAACATTTTCATCTTTCTATTTCTCTGACTGCTAATTGATTATCCTCCTATAGTATTATTTTGAATTAACAGAGCTATAAATAAAGAGGAGGTCGGCAGAAAATGTTAGGAGAGTGATCTACCACACACATTTGAAATAGAGGAAAAGCTCCCAAGAGAAAAGAGAGAAATTAAGAAAAAGCTCTGCAGCAACATCAAGCAGTTCTTCTTCTTCTGCTTCTGAAGTCACACTGCTGCAAAATATGATAGCTCTCACAAAGAGAGAAAGGCTGCAAATCTTCTTCTCTCTATAGAAGAAAGATTCAATTCACTTCTTGTGCTTTCAATCTTCTTGCTAGGAAGAAGATTCTTTCCTGTTTTTATTTCTTCTCCTTTCTTTCTTTCTCACTTAAACATTGTAAAAGAGTTTTTAGAATCTCTCTTCAAAAAATTCAGTGTACTAGTTCTAAGAGTCTCATTGTCAAAAGACTCAGTTGGTTCTAAGAGTCTCCTTGTCAAAAGACTCAGGGTGGTTCTAAGAGTCTCCTTATCAAAAGACTCAGTGCAAGATAGTGAATTCCTACCAAGGGGGTAGAAGAGTGGACTACCCAAAGTTTGGGGAACCACTATATTTTCTTGTGTTGTGCTGTGATTTCTTTACTTGCTTTTATTCTCTTTATTTGTTTAATTCTTGTTGGTGTGTGGGAAGCTCTAATCTGTGATCATACACATATATATTAACTTTGCACAAAATATTTTTAAATCTCTATTCACCCCCCCCCCCCCCCCCCTCTAGAGAATTCTAGTGAGGTTAATTGTGCACTTTCAATTGGTATCAGAGCCAGAAAGATCTGAACACCTCTTTAATTGGTATCTGAAGAGGTGTTCTTTCCTAAGGAGAACAGCACTAAGAAAGATCGGAAACGAACAGATCTAAAGAAGAAAAAGAAAGAAAGAGGATTCATTGCTCAATCTTGGAGTGATTCAGAATCTGAAGGAAGTACCTCATCAGACAATGATCAGGAAGAGGTCAAGCAAGAGGAAACCTGTCTGATGGCCACTGAGAAGCTTGATGATACATCTATGGTAAATATACTTGATGATATAGATTTCTCTTCTACTGATTTCAAACAAGATTTCAAAGAAATCTGTTTAGATCTAATCAAATCTGAAAAAGAAGTAAAAGAATTAAGAATTGAATTAAGAAATCTCAAACATGTGAATACACACTATGAAAACTATAAGCTCAATCAAGAGCTCTCAAAGAAGGAATTAGACAAAATCCATTCAGAAAATCTAACACTAAGGAAAGAGCTGGCAAAGGCTAAAGCCTTTGAGGACTCTCTGAATGGAAGAGGTCAGAAGCTCAAGAACATCTCTGAGAATCTCACTGATAGATTTAGACAACTAAAGCTGAATACTAATGAAGCATCTAAATCACAAACATTCAGCAAACCTGTCTGGAAACATCCCATTCAATTCACTAGGGAGAATCATCTAGCAGGAATTAGATCACAAGTAGGTCCAGAAACAACCACTGTTTTTAATAAACCTAATCCCATTACAGATAAAGGAATCTTAGGAAAGTATCCTCACAAAAATTCTGAACATACGTCGAATTATTATCCACGTGCGTCGATTTCTAATCGACGCATACACCAAATCGCGTCGACCTCCACTCAACGTAATCTCTCACATGCTTCGACTAAAAGTAGACTCAAAATGAAGGAAGCGTCGACCTCATATCGACGCAACCAGAAACCTACGTCGAATTCATATCGACGCAACCATAAGTCTACGTCGAATCCCTATCGACGCAATAAATCAGACAGAAAATTTTCTGTTTCCAAACAGGTCCCTCAATCCATGTCCTTCTATTATGAACACTATTTCAGTGATATCATCCAAGAAGATTGGTATGATAAGCCAGTACCCCATAAGGAGGAAGGATATCCTGAAAAACCCACTTATTCTTTTATTAAATCTTTTACTAATGAGAGAAAGGGACCCCAGCTCAGCAGGGTCTAAACTAATGTTTAAACTTTTATGTGCAGATGTATCACATCTCCAGGATGGTGTGGTACTTGGACAGTGGATGCTCCATGCACATGACAGGTTGCAAAAACCTATTAATCAACTTTGAGGATAGACTTGGACCATCAGTAACCTTTGGAGACTCTAGCTGTGGCCAAACCAAGGGATTTGGAGATTTCAAAGAAGGGAAAGTCACCTTCAAGAAAGTGGCAGTAGTCAAAGGACTAAAACACAATCTGATAAGTATAAGTCAGATATGTGAGAATGGTAAGTGTACAACCCGTATTTGGCGAGTGGGTCCCTCGAGTCAGTTGATGGGACAGGGGTCAGCCAGACCATTCGCCCGTACCGAGACAGGAAAAAGGATCCCCAGATTAGTGGGGGTAGGCTGCAGGCGAGTGGGAGCCTGACGAGTGGTGCCTCCACGGACCATTCGCTCAGAGGCTTGATCATTCGCCCAGTCAGGCGGGAACTCGGCGAGTGGTTCCCTCACGGACCACTCGCCCAGAAGGCAGTGAGGAGGAAATGACCATAATACCCCTTGTGGTCTGCATATAGCCCTTCAGAACAGCGGAGTTAGGCTATTCGTAGACCAATTGGGGGTGCATTTAGTAAAATTAAAAGGCGGATTCATGCTATTTGCAGACCAGCCTAAGAAAAACTATAAATAGACCCTTAAGGGCACCTTGGAGGAGATCCGATTTTAGAGAATCCTCTCCTCTAGGCTAGTTTTGGTTGGCAGCCAGTGCCCTCCAAGGTGCCCGGTTGAGCTTTGGTTCGGGAGGGGAAGCTCTCTAAGATCTTCCGGGTGAGTGGCGGGACCTCCTCGCTTCAGCCTTGGGTCTATTCCGTTTCCAGCATCCACCGTCAAGAGAGTCTAGTGAGGGAGAAATAAGCATCGGCTACACCCCCAGTGGGTCCGAACTCAGGAGACCAGTTGCTGGTTTCAACATTTTTGGTGCGGTGAGCGTGGACCGTAGCCGGTGAAAGAAAATCCCAAGCTGGTTTCGATGACAGGAGATGGAGGAAATGGTTCTGACTCAGGTCACTCGCAGCCACCCGCGGCGGGCGAGTGGCTGGAGATGTTTGAGAAATTCAAGCGAGAGGTCCTGCAGACGGTTCTCGCGGCGAGGACCGAGTGCGAGACCCCGGTGGTTCCAGTGGTCCCGCCTTTGCAGATTGGCGAGAACGCCCCGGGGCAGCGACCGGGAAAGGAGGTGCCAGCAGAAGGCAGTGCGCGAGACCTCCCCGGACGGCAGTTGTTCAGCAGTCCGGCGAGTGCCGAGGTGTGTGAGTTGGTCCCGCGCGAGAGGACCACTCGCCGAGCAGGGGAAGGGAGTCCCTTTTGCGAGATGATCCTCTCGGCCCCAGTGCCAGAAGGGTTTCGTGGGCCGGAGATGTCCTACTACACCGGCAAGGAGGATCCAGTTGTGCACCTGCAGTGGTTCGACGACATGACATCAATCCTTCCCATGTCGGATTCTTTCCAATGCCGACTCTTCGCGACCACCCTGAAGGAAAAAGCAAGGGACTGGTTCCACCAACTTCCCACCGGTTCCATCTATGCGTTCGATGATCTGCGCCGAAGCTTCCGACTGCGTTTCTCGACGTCAAAGAAGAGGAAGAAGGATGCGGAGGCTCTCTTCAAGATCAGACAGAGGGAGGGGGAATCCCTGGCTAAGTACGTGGACAGGTTCCAGGAGGAGATACATCTAGTGCAGGAGGTGCCGGGATTCGCCCTCCAGATGGCATTCATCGTAGGGCTGCGAGAGGGGTTCTTCAAGATGGACCTGAAGAGAAGACCTCCTGTATCCTTCGAGGAGTTGATGGAGAGAGCCGCGGAGGAGATTGAAGGGGAGGCAGCCAATCCCGAATTCTATAAAAGGTTGGCCCCGAGCAGACCCGCTGTCCAGGCTCTCACCTAGCTGGCAGGTCCGAAGGCTCACTCGGCGCCAGGTTCTATGTTCCAGAGGTTGGCCCCGAGCAGACCCGCTGTCCAGGCTCTCATCTAGCTGGCAGGTCCGAAGGCTCACTCGGTGGCAGGTTCTATGTTCCAGAGGTTGGCCCCGAGCAGACCCGCTGTCCAGGCTCTCATCTAGCTGGCAGGTCCGAAGGCTCACTCGGCGGCAGGTTCTATGTTCCAGAGGTTGGCCCCGAGCAGACCCGCTGTCCAGGCTCTCATCTAGCTGGCAGGTCCGAAGGCTCACTCGGTGGCAGGTTCTATGTTCCAGAGGTTGGCCCCGAGCAGACCCGCTGTCCAGGCTCTCATCTAGCTGGCAGGTCCGAAGGCTCACTCGGCGGCAGGTTCTATGTTCCAGAGGTTGTCCCCGAGCAGACCCGCTGTCCAGGCTCTCATCTAGCTGGCAGGTCCGAAGGCTCACTCGGTGGCAAGTTCTATGTTCCAGAGGTTGGCCCCGAGCAGACCCGCTGTCCAGGCTCTCATCTAGCTGGCAGGTCCGAAGGCTCACTCGGCGGCAGGTTCTATGTTCCAGAGGTTGGCCCCGAGCAGACCCGCTGTCCAGGCTCTCATCTAGCTGGCAGGTCCGAAGGCTCACTCGGTGGCAGGTTCTATGTTCCAGAGGTTGGCCCCGAGCAGACCCGCTGTCCAGGTTCTCATCTAGCTGGCAGGTCCGAAGGCTCACTCGGTGGCAGGTTCTATGTTCCAGAGGTTGGCCCCGAGCAGACCCGCTGTCCAGGCTCTCATCTAGCTGGCAGGTCCGAAGGCTCACTCGGTGGCAGGTTCTATGTTCCAGAGGTTGGCCCCGAGCAGACCCGCTGTCCAGGCTCTCATCTAGCTGGCAGGTCCGAAGGCTCACTCGGCGGCAGGTTCTATGTTCCAGAGGTTGGCCCCGAGCAGACCCGCTGTCCAGGCTCTCATCTAGCTGGCAGGTCCGAAGGCTCACTCGGTGGCAGGTTCTATGTTCCAGAGGTTGGCCCCGAGCAGACCCGCTGTCCAGGCTCTCATCTAGCTGGCAGGTCCGAAGGCTCACTCGGCGGCAGGTTCTATGTTCCAGAGGTTGGCCCCGAGCAGACCCGCTGTCCAGGCTCTCATCTAGCTGGCAGGTCTGAAGGCTCACTCGGTGGCAGGTTCTATGTTCCAGAGGTTGGCCCCGAGCAGACCCGCTGTCCAGGCTCTCATCTAGCTGGCAGGTCCGAAGGCTCACTCGGTGGCAGGTTCTATGTTCCAGAGGTTGGCCCCGAGCAGACCCGCTGTCCAGGCTCTCATCTAGCTGGCAGGTCCGAAGGCTCACTCGGTGGCAGGTTCTATGTTCCAGAGGTTGGCCCCGAGCAGACCCGCTGTCCAGGCTCTCATCTAGCTGGCAGGTCCGAAGGCTCACTCGGCGGCAGGTTCTATGTTCCAGAGGTTGGCCCCGAGCAGACCCGCTGTCCAGGCTCTCATCTAGCTGGCAGGTCCGAAGGCTCACTCGGTGGCAGGTTCTATGTTCCAGAGGTTGGCCCCGAGCAGACCCGCTGTCCAGGCTCTCATCTAGCTGGCAGGTCCGAAGGCTCACTCGGCGGCAGGTTCTATGTTCCAGAGGTTGGCCCCGAGCAGACCCGCTGTCCAGGCTCTCATCTAGCTGGCAGGTCCGAAGGCTCACTCGGTGGCAGGTTCTATGTTCCAGAGGTTGGCCCCGAGCAGACCCGCTGTCCAGGCTCTCATCTAGCTGGCAGGTCCGAAGGCTCACTCGGTGGCAGGTTCTATGTTCCAGAGGTTGGCCCCGAGCAGACCCGCTGTCCAGGCTCTCATCTAGCTGGCAGGTCCGAAGGCTCACTCGGTGGCAGGTTCTATGTTCCAGAGGTTGGCCCCGAGCAGACCCGCTGTCCAGGCTCTCACCTAGCTGGCAGGTCCGAAGGCTCACTCGGCGGCAGGTTCTATGTTCCAGAGGTTGGCCCCGAGCAGACCCGCTGTCCAGGCTCTCATCTAGCTGGCAGGTCCGAAGGCTCACTCGGTGGCAGGTTCTATGTTCCAGAGGTTGGCCCCGAGCAGACCCGCTGTCCAGGCTCTCACCTAGCTAGCAGGTCCGAAGGCTCACTCGGCGGCAGGTTCTATGTTCCAGAGGATGGCCCCGAGCAGACCCGCTGTCCAGGCTCTCATCTAGCTGGCAGGTCCGAAGGCTCACTCGGTGGCTGTTTCTCAATTCTCAAGAGATGATCTCAAGAGCATTCGCATAGACCACGCGCCGGAGAGAGGATCACACCCCACTCTCTTGACTACTTACGCGAAACACCGTGATACGCGAATGGTAAGGTTCACTTGGTAGCGAGAGATCGAAGGGGAGCAACCGACCTAAGTCATCTTCGAACATTCGCGGGGTAGCCAAGACAGTCGCGTCACGACCCGGCGTCCTAATGAGCCTAGCGAGATGTGGCAGCGAATGAGAAGAAGAATCGACGTCCTAATGAGCCTAGCGAGGTGTGGCGGCGAATAAGAAGAATCGGCGTCCTAACGAGCCTAACGTGGTATGGCAGCGATTGAGAAAAAAGCTGAGAATAATGCAAAGTGTAATCAATGAAGTACATCTTTTACAAGCACTCGCTGGTTCAAGATTACAATCAAAAGTATAACTGCAAAAAGAGGAAATACAAAAAGCCCTTCTCAAGGATCCACAGACTTCTCGCTTGAAGATCCGCCGCTCTCGTCAGAGTCTGGAACGAGGGCACCTTCTCGCGGCTCGACGTGGTCATCCTCGGGAAAGGGAATTGGGATATAGAGCTCGGGGACGACTTGACGGGCGGAAAGGCGTTCGGCCTCCGCCTTCAGGTATCCCGCTCGCCTCAGCACCTGCAGCGCATGCTTGACGACATTCTGCGCATTCTCTTGCATCAGCTGCTCCAACTCGTGATGGGGATAAAAATGGCCCCCGCTCCCCGGGTCGAGTGCTGACGCACCAGCCTCTCGCAATCGCTGGACCTCGGCTTTGGCCAGACGGATTTCATCCTCAAGGCCGGCCACCCGAGCACGGAGCATCTCGGCAACCGTGGTATCCTGAAATTAATAACAAGGGTTAGTAAGAATAAAGTCGTCAATCGGCAACAAGTCATTCGCGAGAAAGGCGAAAGCATACATACCTCTGCGACAGGGCGGTTGGCGAGAAGGGTCTCCGCAGCCGTCAGCTTGGTCCTAAGCTCCATCGCCTCAGCAGAAGCAACGGACCGGGACTCCTCAACCGCCGCCAAGTCCCGCGCCAATTTGATGCTCCGGCGCGAAGACATGTGCGCGAGCTCGAGCGCCCGCAGCATGGCCCTGGCACTCTCATGCGCGAGAATCTGGGTCGTCTCGGCATCATAAACTTCGGCGTCTTCTCGGCCATAGAGGGCATACGCGATGGCGTAAGCCTCCCCACTGGCGAGATCGCTCTCTATCCACGACGGATGGAGGGTGGAGAGCGAGACCCGGTTCGCATTCCTGTCCCACTTGACCAAAGGAGCCCCCGAGGGGTCCATGTACTTCTCGCCGCTGGGGAAGTTCCGATGGTCCCTGGGAAGTGGGGGCGGCGGCAACGACGGTCCCACGCGAGGGGTGGTCTCTCCTGGCGCACTCGTCCCCAGCGCTTGGATCTGAGCACTCGCCGCGAGGGTCTCGCCCAGGACCCCCTTCCCCTTGGCGGAAGGGGGGTTTTTGGATTTCTTGGAGGTGGAAGGGGTCGGCGCCGCTGGCTTGCGCTTCTTCCCACCAGGCTTGGAGGAAGAAGGTTCCTCCCGGCAGGCATCCGCGGCGGCCTGCGCGAGAGCGAGGGTAGATCCGGAAGGACGCGGCGGATGGAGAGGGAAATGGCGCACACCTGTACAATGTAACGAACGGTTCTAACGAATGATGTAAAAATTACAAAGCGAAAGCGAATGAAGTCTCGAACACTTACCCTCGCCCTGCGGAATAGGTGGAAGCGAGTTGACATTCCGCCGGAGATGGACGAGATCCATCCCGTGCTCCAGGATGTATTGGTGGAGTTTGGCCTCGTGCCCCCCTAGGGTCGGGGGGCGGAAGGTTGACTCCTCCTCCTGCACCGGCGCGAGGAGGGTGTTCCCTAGGCTCCCGCTTACGAAAATAAAGCGGCGAACCCAGTCATGGTTCTTGTTCGGGAGCCCGTAGTGCTTTAGGGGGCTCTGTCCCGAGAAGAACGAGATACCATGGGTGCAGCGGAAGGTATAGAGCTTGCGGAAGACGGGCAGCGAGAACTCGATCCCTTCTTCTCGCAAGTAGCTCGCGTACCCGACCAGCATGGCTATGGAGTTGGGGTTGAGCTGGGCGGGCACGAGCCCATAGTACCTGAAAGTCTGGCGCAACTCCGGCCAGATGGGGAGGCGAAAGCCCACCTCGAAGTGCTCTAGCGGGATCGCGAGAGCACAAGGCGAGATAGAGTTCAGGCGCTCCTCAGGCCTGGGCTTTCGCCCCTCGAACCCCCCGGGGACGTAGTCAGCAACCACCGTCAAGAAGGCCTCTTCGGAGAGGTCGCAGGAATCGAACACATGATTGACGAATGCGCTGGCACACTTGCCCCTTCCCTCGGCATCGGCACCCATCTCGCGAATGAGGGAAAGGAAAGGAGCAGCAAAGAAGGGAGAGGTGCGAATGCTAGGAGCAAGGAAAGAGAGGGAGCGAATGGTGATGTATTTATTACGGTAGTTGAAGGGCCTATTTATAGAGGCATTAAACGGCGTTTGGGCTTTCGAGGCAACGGGGGGTGCGGATAGCAATCTGCGGCAGTCCGGCGCCTCGAAACCCGGTCCAAGTCTCTCTCGCCCATTAATGACGAGTGACCTATAACTATTCGCTCGACGTCTTTGCGAAAAGGGTTAGGTAAGCATTCGCAAAGCATATCATTCGGCAGTACCAAGGCAGGTTATGAAAGAAGCAAAAATGGTCAGGTAAGCATTCGCAAAGCATATCATTCGGCGACAATCAGATAGGCTGAGGAAAGTAAATAGCGATAAATAGAGCATTCTCAGAATCATAATATACAAAGTTATTACAGACAAATATTAATGTTCGCCACTCGCGGCGAGGCGGGTAGGAAAAGAAAGAGATTATGGCATCTGGGTCAGTACTCCACCCAAACCCATCGACCTCGCTTTCGCGACCCTGCTTCTGGGGGCATTCGCTGACGGTAGTATGTCATCATGTTGGTGATCTCGTGGGAAGCCAGTTGGAGCTGGTCCCGGGCTCTCGCCGCGTGCCTTTCAGGCGACAGCTCCCCACCTTCGCCCCCCAGTCGCTCCACCGTCGCGAGAAGCCGCGAGTAGTCCCTCCGGAGTTCCTTCAGCTCGCGCTTGATCTCCAGCTTCTCCTCATCCACCTGGCCGGCAGCATTTCGCTGGAGGTGTATAAGCTTCCCAAAGATCTCCGTGATTCGCTCCTTCAGGGTCACGTGGTCAGATGAGTCACCTAAGAAGTCAGCGAGATCACCTGGGGAGGGAAGGGGCGAGAGCACCCCGTCTTCCCCCTCATAGTAGGACTCAGGGGGGGAGACCTCCCGATACCCTACGAGATTATAAAAGGATCAATACGATGAAGTTAGCGAATGCGGCAAGGACAAGATAGAGGCCTCACCTGGGGCAGGTACCCTGTGGCCTGAGGGGCGAGAAGTATGGGGGTGTACTTCGGGCAAACCGGCGAAAGGGGGGAAAACCTTCCCTTTTCCGGGGCGGAAAGGCGGGGGAGGAGGAGCCCGATCATCCGCCGGGGGATTCGCGTTATCTTCAGCACGGAGGTGCTGACCCGGCTCCCGCTCGGGGTGGACCCTCTGCTCATTCGCTGTAACAGAAAGGTTCCGCTGGGTTGGGGAAGGTGGAGGAATAGTGTCCCGTAGCGAGACGTCTGGGTTGAGGGCTGCAAAAAGTTGAGGGTCAGAAACAAGCCGTCTCAAAGGTAAATCGGAAGGATTCCCAAAACTTACTGGACTGAAGCACGGTCTCGCCCGGAGGAGGGGGAGGGGCCAGGTCCAGATCTGGAGGAGGCCCCTCAGACTCGGGGGGTGGCGCCGCGAAACTATTCAAGACGACCGCGTGGTCGTCCTCTGGCACCGAGGTCCCCTGCGAGTGGTCAAAGCAACTTTGGGATAAGGGTCCGAACTAAAAGGTAAGGCGGGAGGAGTTCCCATACCTGGATCCCGAGGTCAACAGGAGTACGCGCCGGAGATTCGGACACGGTCTCGCCTTTCTGACGATTCAGCCGAATCGTCTTGGCTCGCCGCGAGACGTACGGGACGCTCGGGTCTCGCTTAGATGTCAGCCAGGGAGCGAATCTGGCAGTTTTCGGGGCGGTTGCAACCTGGGCCGCGGCCAGGCGCTCGATCATCTCTTGCGAAAGGGGTTTCGCGGAAGGCTTATGAGAAGACATTGGAAGTGGCAAAAGGTCAAGAGAGAGAAGAAATCTTGAGCCGAAATGTGGAAGTGGTCCAGAAAAACCTGACACGGGATGTATATATATAGGATAACGGTGGGACCCACAGAATCTTGCGGGGTCCACTCAACGAGCACTCACCAAATAAGGGGTTGGACTGTTCTTTCCGAGTGGACGAGCCACTCGCAAAGAGCGGGGATTGTGTACAACCCGTATTTGGCGAGTGGGTCCCTCGAGTCAGTTGATGGGACAGGGGTCAGCCAGACCATTCGCCCGTACCGAGACAGGAAAAAGGATCCCCAGATTAGTGGGGGTAGGCTGCAAGCGAGTGGGAGCCTGACGAGTGGTGCCTCCACGGACCATTCGCTCAGAGGCTTGATCATTCGCCCAGTCAGGCGGGAACTCGGCGAGTGGTTCCCTCACGGACCACTCGCCCAGAAGGCAGTGAGGAGGAAATGACCATAATACCCCTTGTGGTCTGCATATAGCCCTTCAGAACAGCGGAGTTAGGCTATTCGTAGACCAATTGGGGGTGCATTTAGTAAAATTAAAAGGCGGATTCATGCTATTTGCAGACCAGCCTAAGAAAAACTATAAATAGACCCTTAAGGGCACCTTGGAGGAGATCCGATTTTAGAGAATCCTCTCCTCTAGGCTAGTTTTGGTTGGCAGCCAGTGCCCTCCAAGGTGCCCGGTTGAGCTTTGGTTCGGGAGGGGAAGCTCTCTAAGATCTTCCGGGTGAGTGGCGGGACCTCCTCGCTTCAGCCTTAGGTCTATTCCGTTTCCAGCATCCACCGTCAAGAGAGTCTAGTGAGGGAGAAATAAGCATCGGCTACACCCCTAGTGGGTCCGAACTCAAGAGACCAGTTGCTGGTTTCAACAGTAAGTATGAGGTAAAATTCACTATACTATTCTGCCATATTATAGATATCAAGACTGGTGCTACAGTACTAAATGGAATTAGAAAAGGGAGAGTATATGTAGTGGACTTTAGCTCTTCACCCTCAGAAGTTTGCGTATTCAACAATATTATTGATAAAAATGAATTATGGCATAGGAGACTAGGTCATCTAAACTACAAAACAATCAGTAAACTAGCTAAGAATAACCTAGTCAGAGGCTTACCAAAGGGTAGGTACTCTAAGGATTCTCCATGCAGACCTTGCCAACTAGGAAAGCAAATCAAATCATCCTTCAAACCCATTGGTAAGGATGACTCTCCCAGGTCTTTATACTTACTACACATGGATCTCTTTGGTCCCATATCCACTCAAAGCTTAGGTGGAAAATCCTATACCTTGGTCATTGTTGATGATTATTCTAGGTTTAGCTGGCTATTCTTTCTAGGAGTTAAATCTGAAACCCATAAAATTCTCTCAAAATTCATAAGACAGATTCAATCTGAGTTCAATACAAATGTTTCAATTATAAGAAGTGGCCGTGGGACTGAATTTGAAAATCAGATGATTTGTAATTTCTGTGAGGAAGAAGGTATTAAACAAAGCTTCTCAGCACCTAGAACTCCCCAACAAAATGGAGTTGCTGAGAGGAAGAATAGAACCTTAATAGAATCAGGTAGAACCCTGCTTGCAGAGTCAGGATTACCAAAAACCTTTTGGGCTGAAGCAGTCAACACTGCAAACTATGTTCTAAATAGAAGCCTCATACACAAAACTAAATCAAAGACTCCATATGAGCTCCTGAAAAATAAAACACCCACTGTTAAATATTTTAAAATTTTTGGATGTGCTTGCTTTATTCTAAACAATGGGAAAGATCATCTTGCCAAATTTGACAAGAAGTCTGATTATGGAATATTTCTGGGATATTCATCATCCAGCAAAGCCTATAGGTGCTACAATAGAAGAACTCTTAAGATTGAAGAATCCATGCACATTGTATTTGATGAAACTAACATGCTGCTTAAGGGGGAGGAAACTCCCACCAGTTCTGTTCCACAGGAAAACAACAGCATAGAAACCCAGCTTGAGCAACTAGCTCTAGAGAACACAGAAAATGGAAAGGAAAACCAGTTAGAGGAACCAAGTGAGGAGTCTGAACAAGAAACCTCAGAAAAGAGCACTCAAGACCCTCTTCCACAAGAGGACATGGTCCAGGAAGAACAATTGAACAATGATCCCATTGAGAATGAAGTAGAAGAACAACTGACAAATTCAGGCAGAACAGGAATCAATTTGAAAGATCATCCACAAGCTCAAGTGATTGGAGATCCCAATGCAGGAGTAAGAACAAGACACCAAGTCTCCAATGGGATAATGCTCCAATGTTTACTATCACAAGTTGAACCAAAGAAGTTTGAGGAAGCAAATTGTGATCCTCACTGGATTATGGCCATGCAAGAAGAACTAGGCCAATTTGAGAGAAACAAAGTATGGAACCTAGTTGAAAGACCAAGAAACTACCCTGTAATTGGTACAAAATGGGTATACAGGAACAAACTAGATTCCACTGGAATAATTGTGAGAAACAAGGCAAGACTTGTAGCACAAGGATATAGACAAGAAGAAGGGATAGACTACAATCAGACCTTTGCTCCAGTAGCCAGATTAGAGGCAATCAGGCTCTTTCTTGCCTATGCAGCCTTCATGAAGATGAAAGTCTACCAAATGGATGTCAAGAGTGCCTTTTTAAATGGAGATCTGCAAGAAGAGGTATATGTGGAGCAACCACCAGGTTTTGTTAATCCCTCTTCCCCTAACTTTGTTTATAGACTTAACAAAGCATTATATGGTCTTAAGCAAGCACCTAGAGCTTGGTATGAAACTCTCTCAAATTTTCTTTTAGAAAATTCCTTTAAAAGAGGAAAAGTAGACAAGACACTCTTTACTAGAACACATAAAAACCAACTCCTCCTTGTTCAAATATATGTAGATGACATTATCTTTAGCTCAACCCATCCTAAACTATGTAAAAGATTTGCTAATCTTATGCAATCTAAATTTGAGATGAGTGGTATGGGTGAACTCTCCTACTTCCTAGGGCTACAAGTAAAACAAAGTAGTGAAGGAATCTTTATCTCACAATCAAAATATACCAAAGAACTAATCAAAAAGTTTGGTATGGAATCAGCATCTACCATGAAAACACCCATGGCAACCAATGCCATCATAGAAAAAGATGATAAAGGAAAATCAGTAGATCAAAAGACTTATAGGCCCATCATAGGATCCCTTCTATATCTAACAGCAAGCAGACCTGATATCATGTTTGCCACTTACATATGTGCTAGATTTCAGGTTGAACCAAAGGAATCCCATCTCACCTTTGTAAAAAGGATTCTTAGATACCTAAAGGGAACCCCTGAACTAGGACTATGGTACTCAGCAGAAACCAACTTTGAATTAATAGGTTTCTCAGATGCAGATTATGCTGGATGTAGGGTTGATAGAAAAAGCACATCTGGTACCTGCCAATTTCTAGGTGACAGATTGATCTCATGGTTTAGTAAGAAACAAACCTCAGTCTCAACTTCAACAGCTGAAGCTGAATACATAGCTGCTGGGAGCTGTTGTTCACAAATCCTGTGGACGCAAAATCAACTACTTGATTACAAATTGGAAATACGCAACTCTAAGATCTATTGTGATAGCTCTAGTGCTATATCCATAGCATCCAACCCAGTCCTTCATAGTAGGACCAAACATATAGAAATCAGACATCACTTCCTTAGAGACAATGTTGAGAAGGGTAAAATAACCTTAGAATATATTCCCACAGACAATCAAAGAGCAGACATCTTCACAAAACCTTTAGATGAAACTAAGCATAACTATTTCATAAACACCTTGGGGATGCTTGATGGAAGCTTGTAAACCTCATTGTTAGGGAAATTTAAAGACATCAGAATATCTAAGAAAGTTTCCTGGAGATGCGTCGAATACATATCGACGTACCATCGAGAAGACCTCGACGCTGGTTCTGATTTCTTTCAGTTAAAGTTACGTCGATCCACTATCAACGTACCGTCGACTTCGTATCGACGCAAGTCTATGACCACGTCGACAAATCTTTAGACTGACAAAACCTTCACGGAACGCCGACTACATATCGACGCATACGTTGACATCAATTCGACGTAACGTCGACTTCTGGTTAAAATTGGAATCAAATCCTTACTTCCTTTTCTTTTACGACTGTATTACCTTGATTTCTGTTTCCTTTCTCGACGTTTCATCTTCTTTAAATAGTACTTCTTATTTCATAACAAATACCTCTCTGGACCCGCCAAAACTGCGTCTTCTACCTCTCTCTCTTCATGCATCAATGGCGCCTACTCCTGTTCAAACTGACCTTATCAAAGCAATGAACAATGCTCTGGAAAATCTTCTCAATGACTTCCAGACACGATTAACTAACTTCTCCAATGAATGTGCCAACATGATCACCTCCTGTGAAGCCAAATTGGCCACCATGTCTGCCTCTCTTCCCGGGCTTCATCTTCTTCTTCAAGAGGAACCTCTGTCGCCACAAAGGTTTACATCCTTCCTGAAAGATATAAACCAGGGGGAGAGTTGCTCCAGAAACCCCTCTTGCCAGGTTTTTGATCTCAACTAAAAGCTCAGGTTTAAATCTCTTCTCTCCAACACTAAGTATTCTCTCTAACTCTCTTATAGGCTCCACTCCTCTCAAATCACTCTGACTACACTTTCATCAAACATTTTGGTGAATCCTCCTCTTACACCACTAAAGGGGAGCATGATGTGGATTCAGCATTCAGAATTGATGATCCTTATAACCAGGGGAGATTCCTGTAGTAAAGGACCCAGTAATCCAAGGGGAGGAAGAAGCAGCCATCTCTGATGATTGGAATGGGCAGATATGGATTGATGCACCCTTATGTGAGGAAGAACTTCAACATCACTCTTCTGGCTTCTCTGCCAGTTACATCAAGCTGAAGACACCTCTACTTGAGGACATCCCTACAAAAGAGTCTAGAGGAGACATTCATCCCTCAGCAGAGATCACCCTACCAGAAATCACTCTGCCCTCTATTGCAGAACATCTAAGAACTCTTCTTGAAATAACTCCCTCTCCACCCAAAGAGAAAACTCCTCCTTCCTCTCTTCCTCTTCCTCCTCCTCAACTTCCTCCTCTACATTCTTCTCTACCTCCTCTGCTACCTCTACCTCCACAAGCAGCAAGACTCCCTAAACAGATCATACCTAGGCAAAGTCCATGAGGAAAGATAAAGAGAAAAAGGGAAGTCACTCCCCACTGGCAAAATTTTTCTAAAGAAGAAAGGAAGGAGTTTGCAAAAGAAAAGAAGTATAGAAAAGCATGTGAGCAGATAAAAAGATTTGAAAAGATGCCTAGTATCTGTCCTAACAGTCCTGTCAAGGAGTACCATGATCCTGACATGGAAAAGAGGCATGAAGAGATAAGAGAAAGAGAAGTGTATGAATGTGAAGCAGCTAGGAAAGAAGTGGAAGATAAAAGGAGGGCCTGGATGGAGAAGATTAACAAGGGCATGACTAAGGAACAAATTCTTGCTGAATCTTCTATCAGAATTCCAAATAAGTTGTTTGATATTGAAGCTTATCAAAAGAAAAATCCTCAGGCAGGGATTATCCTGGATAAGGGTCAAAAGGACAAGAAGGGTATAGGGTGTACAGAAGAAACCTACATTCCCTATAAAAAGCCTACAAGGCCTGCAAAGCTAGACAAATGGCTTAACTCACCATGGAAAGGGAAAGGAAAAGGAAAGATGTATGAAGTTCCTGAGAAATAGGAACCAGAAAAGAAGAAACTCTATAGGCCAAAGGTTGATAACAAAGGACCTCCTGAGCCCAAGCCTGCACAAAAAGAATCTCACAACATTACCATTGAGATGATTGATGAAAAGGCAGCAATCATCATCAGCAAAGGGTACTCCATAAATGACACTATTCCTGATGGTGATAAACTCTTGGAAAAACTGCATACAATCATCAGGAATGTCCAGGAAAGACCTGATAGAGCCAGGGGATACATTTTTGATGCAATTAATGACTTATCTAGGAAACTTTATTCTGCTTTTGTCAACTTCATGTACAAAAAGAAGTTTCTAGTTTAATTCTTATGAAAGACAAATACTTGTCATGTGCTTTCTTTTCCTAATTCTTTCCTTCTACTCAATATATTTCTTATCTATACAAATACTATGCTGTGTTAATTATATGCTAATAAAATTTCTCTCTAAGAAGGGTTAAGACAAATAGGGGGAGATTGTTGGGAAAATGATTTCTCTTAACCCCTGAAAATGAGTCAAATATGAATTCCAAGAATGAAAAACAAGGCTAAGTAAATATGCGTCGAATAGTGTTCGACGCAACGTCGAAATGTAGTCGACGTCTCTTTCAGATTAAGTCGAAGTAACTCTAGGAAGATTTCGACGTATGTGTTGTCGACGCTACTCTGATTTCTAGTCGACGCATATGGAGAAGTCGACGCACCTTAGTCGACGCACCTTCCTTATTCTCCTCTCGACGTCCAGCCAGGATGAATTCGACGCTTACGTCGAATAGGAATCGACGCACGTCGATTTATATGACAAATTTAAATATGCGTCAGATCTCTTTCCTTCTTTCAGTAGATCTGATTTGTATGGAATAAGTATCAATATTTTATAGCCGTTCTGAATCATTCTTTCCTTATATCTGATTCTTGGCTAATTTGATTAAACTTATTTGGACATTATTTGAAATCAGAATTGGTTCTTTCCTTCTACAGAAATAAATATTATGGAAACATTTTCATCTTTCTATTTCTCTGACTGCTAATTGATTATCCTCCTATAGTATTATTTTGAATTAACAGAGCTATAAATAAAGAGGAGGTCGGCAGAAAATGTTAGGAGAGTGATCTACCACACACATTTGAAATAGAGGAAAAGCTCCCAAGAGAAAAGAGAGAAATTTAGAAAAAGCTCTGCAGCAACATTCAAGCACTTCTTCTTCTTCTGCTTCTGAAGTCACACTGCTGCAAAATATGATAGCTCTCACAAAGAGAGAAAGGCTGCAAATCTTCTTCTCTCTATAGAAGAAAGATTCAATTCACTTCTTGTGCTTTCAATCTTCTTGGTAGGAAGAAGATTCTTTCCTGTTTTTATTTCTTCTCCTTTCTTTCTTTCTCACTTAAACATTGTAAAAGAGTTTTTAGAATCTCTCTTCAAAAAATTCAGTGTACTGGTTCTAAGAGTCTCCTTGTCTAGATTCTTCTTTGTCACTCTTAGAGGATGAACTGTCCTTAGAGTCTGTTTCACTCCAGGCTTCTGCAATAAAGCCTCTTTCTTTCTTCTTCCCCTTTTTCTTGAGATCTTTCTTTTTCAGATCTTTCTTTGTTTCAGCATTCTCTGGACATTCTGGGGAAATATGTCCAGGTTTCCTGCAAGAATAGCAAATAATTTCTTTAGTGGGGCTTTTGTCATACCTTGGTTTTGACTCGCTCCTTTTTGATCCATCTGTCTTGACCCATTTCTTAAATCTTCTGGCCAAGAAACTGAATAGTTCTTCTTCAGTGACAGGAGTTCCTTCTTCTGTTGCCTTTAGAGCAATGTTCCTGCCTTTTGAGGAAATTGGAGTGTTTTCTCTTCTTTCCTTCTCTTCTCTAGTTTTCAGCAATTGCTCATAGGATCTGAGTTTTCCTAAGAGAGCATCTGTTGAAATTTCCCTTTGACCTCTTGTGTCTCTTATTGCCCATATCATTGAGTCCCATGAGCTTGGGAGACTCATCAGCAATTTGTCATTGATCTCTGTGAGAGAGATTTCTCTATCCAAGTCTCTTAGTTGACTGATGATCAGACTGAATCTGTCATACATTTCAGAGATGCTTTCTTCATCCTTCTTTTGGAAGTTCACATATTGAGAGATCAATAGGGCCTTCTTATCTTTCTTTTCATCAGCACTTCCTTCCACCATCTTTGTGAGAGCATCCCAAATTTCTTTGGATGATTCACAGTCAACAACCCTTTGAAAGATGTCATCTGAGAGAGTTGAGACAAGTATGTTCATGGCCTTTAGATCATGTGTTCTTGCCTTCTTCTCATCTTCTGTCCATTCAGATCTTGGAACAAGTGTTTGCGTGACATTGCCACTTGCATCCTTTCTATAAGGCTTTGGGGGACCTGTCACAGTAATATTGAACAAGTCAGCATCAATGGAATTCATATAAATTCTAATTCTTGTTTTCCAAAGTGCAAACTTTTCCAGGTTGCAAATTGGTGGTCTGGTGGAAGCATAATCTTTGATTTGTGTCATATGATAAAATAGTTTTGAAAAATATATATATATATATGAGAGGTAGGATCTTTTTGATCAAGGAGTTATCCTTTTTAGATCAACCTCGCTCTGATACCAATTGAAAGTGCACAATTAACCTCACTAGAATTCTCTAGAGGGGGGTGAATAGAGATTTAAAGTGAGGTTAATTGTGCACTTTCACGAAGCATCCTTGGGGCGTGATTTGCTGGCAGGGAGGTTACACTGGCGTGACATTGGAAGTCACGTGTGTGTACTTTGCGAAATTGCGTCATGGCTTCAGGACACGGCCGGCTAAGTTGGAGGCAGGGTTCACGGGCGTGACAATGGGAAGTCACGGCCGTGACTTGGCAGGTCACGGGCGTGACATTGAAATTCTTCTCAGAATGAGCCCAGGTTGGCAGCAACAGGTTTGGGATGAGTTTTATGTTGACACGCCCTTGGTCACGCGCGTGACTTGGGGCGTGTACTTGCATTTTTCGGCAAAAACTCTAGAAATCCTGAAAAACATAAAACAAACTTAAGTTAGTGAAAATTTATGAATAGAAATGATTATTTAGATAAAATAGACATATTATTTATAAATTCAAATTATTATTAGCCTAAAAACTATAATAAAATTAGATAAAAATACTACTCATCAATCTCGCGGAGAAGCTGGCAAGGTCGATAAGTTTCTCAGGCTAGATTGCCCCGGATGATTCCGCTGCCAGGCTCGCACTAGCCGGTGGGTCAGGTTGATCTCGCGGAGAGGCTGGCAAGGTCGATAAGTTTCTCATGCTGGATTTCCCTGGATGATTCCGCTGCCGGGCTCGCACTAGCCGGTGGGTCAGGTTGATCTCGCGGAGAGGCTTGCAAGGTCGATAAGTTTCTCATGCTGGATTGCCCCAGATGATTCCGCTGCCGGGCTCGCACTAGCCGGTGGGTCAGGTTGATCTCGCGGAGAGGCTTGCAAGGTCGATAAGTTTCTCATGCTGGATTGCCCCGGATGATTCCGCTTCCTGGCTCGCACTAGCCGGTGGGTCAGGTTGATCTCGCGGAGAGGCTGGCATGGTCGATAAGTTTCTCATGCTGGATTGCCCCGGATGATTCCGTTGTGGGGCTCGCACTAGCCGGTGGGTCAGGTTGATCTCGCGGAGAGGCTGGCAAGGTTGATATGTTTCTCATGATGGATTGCCTCGAATGATTCTGCTGTCGGGCTCGCACTAGCCGGTGGGTCAGGTTGATCTCGCGGAGAGGCTGGCAAGGTCGATAAGTTTCTCATGTTGGATTGCCCCGGATAATTTCGTTGCCGGGCTCGCACTAGCCGGTGGGTCAGGTTGATCTCGCGGAGAGGCTGGCAAGGTCGATAAGTTTCTCATGCTGGATTGCCCCGGATGATTCCGCTGCCGGGCTCGCACTAGCCGGTGGGTCAGGGTTGATCTCACGGAGAGGCTGGCAAGGTCGATAAGTCTCTCATGTTGGATTGCCCCGGATGATTCCGCTGCCGGGCTCGCACTAGCCGGTGGGTCAGGTTGATCTTGCGGAGAGGCTGGCAAGGTCAGCAAGACTCTGGTTGACAAATAAGGGTTGACCACGGGCCTCCTCTCTCGGCAAGAAAGAGCGATCTCTGGTTGACAAGTCCTTGGTGCTCGCAAAAGGCCATGAGTGGTAGGAAGAGGGGTCGCCCCTCGCGAGACCGAGAGGAAAGGGTGGTCCCAATACCTACGGCCCTAAGGTAAACAAGAAAAGGCGAGGGCAGTCAGAAACACGTCCTATACCAAAGCTACTCGATTGCATAACGTGCGAGAATGAATACCGCGAGTACACTAAGAGTATGCGAGAAAGAGATATAAATATAACAAGGCAAGAAGGATGAACACAGTAAGCGAGACAAAAATTTACATTTACATTTCACTATTCGATTAGAGAGCGCGGCGATCTCGCCGGCCAAAAGATGTTGAAAAACAAAATTAAACGGCAGTCTTTTAGGAGTCGTCCGTAAACTCCTCGTCATCGCTATTCGCAACCGGCGGGATCGAGATAAAAAGCTCGAGGACGATGTCCTCGATGGTCAAGTCGGCCGCATTGGCAGATAGCAGGCCGGCCCCCTGCATCAATTTGAAAATATAGCGCGCACCGTTGGTAGACTCCACTCGGCATTCCTCTTCTCGGGCTCGCCGCTCTTCCTTCAGACGACGAGGGAGGGGGGAATGGCCGCGCGGGCCAACTCTCGGTTGTGGGCTTTCAGGCTGACAACCTCGCCCTCCAAGCTAAGTATGCGGGCTTCAGACCTCCTGGCCGTCTCGGCATCCTATAAGGGAAAGGGAGGATAAGCAAAGAAAAACGGGAAGAAAAGCAGGTAGCGAGGAATAGAAAACTCACCACACCACCATCGGATGCGAGCAGCTTCTCTTTTAACTGGGCGATCTTGCCAAGGGAGCTTTGGTAAGCTTTGGCGAGCTCTTCATTCTGGAGCTCCAGTTGCAAGCATAGCCGCCCCGTCATACGAGCAAGCTCTAGGGAGCGGAGTTGAGACCTCGCGCTCTCGTAGGCCAGAGTCCTCGCGGTCTCCTCCTTATAGACCGAGGCATCCTCGCGGCCATAAAGACCGAAGGAGAACGAGAAGGCGCGTCCACTGATGGCCGACTTCTCCACCCAAGAGGGTAGGAGGGTGGAGATATCGGCCATATTGATCTCGGGCTTACAGTTTAGCAGGAGTTCGCCGAACTCGTCCATGTGCCTCTGACCAAGGCCAAAGTTCCAGTGATTGAAGGGAACTGGCGGGGGAGAGGTCCTGACGCCCTCCTCGATCGGCTCTTCGGCCTCCCTCTCCTCAGGGGGGCTACTAAGGTCGATTTCTTCAAGAGTGATCTCGGCATGCCCCTTTGCCTTCGCGGAGGGGAGCGAGCTCTTGCTCTTTTTCTGCTTCCTCTTTGGCGAGGACGACGGGGGTGGGTTCTGGCTGTTGGAGGCCTCCGGTCTTTTCTGGGAAGACGGCGGAGCCGGAGCGTTGGCCTCATGGCAGGCCTCTGCTCCCATCGTCGCGGGGGCAAGGGTGTTGGCGTGCTTCCTATTGCTCGTGTAAGGGGGATTGAGCGGAAGATCTGGCTCGCCTGGAAGGGTGACGGTGGTGGTCAGATAGTTATTGAAAAAGGGTAAAGGAGCGCAAGTCAGCGAGCAAGATTATTACCCTCCCCAGGAAGTACCGGAAGCAGCGAGTCGAGGTTCTAGCGAAGGTGAACCACCTCAAAGTTCTTCTTGCAGAAGAACTAATACAGGGCAGTGTCGTGGCCGCCGAGAGCAGGCGGGCTGTATGTGGTCTCGCCATGTTGGACCGGCGAGAATGGAACGTTGCCGAAGTTTCCCTTCACAAGGAGGAACTTCAGGGTCCAATAGTGGGTCTTATTAACGGTCTCGATGACCTTGAACCCGGACCCTACGAAGTAGGCGGTGCCATCCTTGTATGCCCGGAAAGAGAACAGCTTCCGGAAGACCGGTAGGCTGCGATCAATCTTCATAAGTCAAGGGTGGTGTTCAGTAGAGCCACTCCAGAAGCTGTTGTTGAGGATATCACTGCTATTATGGGGGTGGATCGGTGTGCACGACATGAGCTTTATTTGGGGGTCCCGGCTACAGTTGGTCGCTCTCGCCATCGGTGCTTTACATATATCATGGATCGCATGTGGAAGCGAATTCAGGGGTGGAAGGTTCGATTTCTATCCCAGGCGGGTCGAGAGATTCTTATTAAGGCGGTGCTGACGGCTATTCATACCTTTGTTATGAGCTGCTTTAGGCTCCCCCGCAGCTTTGTGGTGAAGTTGGAGTCTTTGGTGTCATCCTTTTGGTGGGATGGTGGAGGCCATCGTGGAATTCGGTGGAAGTCTTGGCGGTCTTTATGTGAGTCGAAGGCGGCGGGGGGGGGCATGGGCTTTCGTTGTTTTGAAGCTTTTAACTCGCCCCTCTTGGCGAAACAGGTGCGGAGGCTCATCACTAGGCCGGATTCGTTGGTGGCTCAACTTTTTCGGGCTCGTTACTACCCGCATGGGGATTTTTTTATGGCCGCTCTGGGGGACCGTCCATCCTACTGTTGGCGCAGCTTTCTCAGAGTTCGGGCTCTGATTGTGGAGGGCTCTCGACGGTTTGTGGGATCGGGCGCAAATATAGATATTTGGCATGACCGCTGGATTCCTCGGCCCACCTCTTTCATGGTCCAGACACCGCGTCCACCTGCTGGGGGTCTGCATTTTGTATGTGAGTTGCTCCGGCCTGGCTTTCGGGAATGGGATGTGAGGGTGATCCAGAATAGTTTTAATGTGGATGATGCTGCAGCCATCCTTTCTATTCCGTTGGGGCGCTGCGCAGAGCCTGGTTCTTGGGTTTGGCATTACTCTCCGAGTGGAATTTTTTCTGTTCGGAGTGCTTATCGGCTGGCCCTTCGCTCTTTATTGACGGGGGGGGGGGGGGGGGGGGGGGGCTTCTTCATCATCCTTGCCTCCCTCGTGGCAATTTTTATGGCGGACGCGGGTTCAGCCCAAGGTTCGTAATTTCCTATGGCGACTTGCCCAAGGCATTCTTCCCACGACTACTACACTGCTTAGACGACACTGTCTGGGGCCGAGGGGCTGCCCTCTTTGTGGTTTCCCCGGTGAGGATTTCCTACATGCTTTTGGTCGATGTCCTTTGGTGGCTCCGATTTGGCCTTCCTTGAGGCTACCGAATTTTGCTTGCGATATGCCGGTGGTGTTGGGCTTGGATTGGCTCCGGGCGGTGCATGCATCTTTATCTTCGGAAGAGTTTGCAGCTTTCGCGACAGCGTGTTGGGCACTCTGGTAGCGTCGCAACCGGATGCTGTGGGAGGGCACCCTACAACCGCTTGAGGAGACACTTGCTTTTCTTCGATCGGTGGTGGTCTCAGCTTCGGATGTTGGGGTGTCGGGGTTGCCTCCTTTGCTTGCTTGGACGCCTCCCGCCCATGGTTCTATTAAAATTAATTTTGACGGGGCTGTCCGGTCGGGCCCGCCCATGGTTGGTGTTGGGGTTATTGCTCGTGACTCTTCTGGAGGTTGCCTGGATTGGCGGTCGGCGGTTTGGTGTCATATGGATAATCCTATGGTGGCTGAGGCGCTCGCTGCCCGGTTGGCGATTGAGATGGCGGTGGCGAATGGCTGGACGTCTGTGGTGGTGGAGGGGGACTGTGCCACGGTTATTCATCATCTGGCGACATTGACTGTTCCTTTCTCCTTGGATCGGCCTATCATTCGTGATGCTCTGGCGTTGGCTCGGACGATCCCTGCTATTGAGTTTGTTTTTGCTCGACGATCTTGTAATCGTGTGGCTCATGCATTGGCGTCGACATCCTTTCTTGGACCCCGATCATTACCGATTTCTTTATTGGACTTAATCCGTTGTTTCAAAAAAAACAATATTGTGCCCTTTTTTCATTCTCAGAATTTTTTTGAATACGATTAGCAAATAAACCTTATACGTGTCAACTGTCCAGTCTCATATCTCGACACCTATCCTTAACCCTCTTATAAAAGTATTTCTCTAATAATAAGTTTTATTTGTCCGCGGCTACGGCGGCCAATAGCCATCCACTGTGCTTGGCATTACGCGCCCCACACAGCGATGCATGGCTCCAATTTTTTCTTGGAGTTTATGTGCAGGTTCCATAACGTCGGCACGTGCGGAACTTAAGACCCAAATATTTCTTCACCTCATAGTAATAATACATCACGCCCCAATAAATTAGAAATATCTATTTTTTCTTACCTCCAACATTTTTAACAGCAACACAGTAAAAACCATGCCCGTCCCTGCTTATCCCATCTGCTTGTAAATGACGCTGTCATCGCATGTCTGCTCGCCGGATTCCGCCGTCGCACATCTGCAAGCCCGCCGCCTTCTTAGCCTGCGACGCCTGCTTCTGCTAGCTCGGGAGAAACTCGTAAATTGTGCACTCCAGTATTTATCTCTTTTAACTTGATTTATCTTCCAATAACTCAAAAGGTTTTCAGCCAAGCCCTTTTTATCATTTAGCCGGATTTATCTCTTCTCTACAACTTGTGTATTCTACAAAATATTTAGCCTTGTAATATAAATTTAACATGTAATATTTCAAAAAGCAAATAAATATTTTAAATTTTTTGGTAGGAGATTTTTTTTATACCTGTATTGTTTAGTGTGTAATTGATTTTGCATGCTAAGATGTATAATAAGTTTTATAACTTCATTAATCCTATCATCCAGCTGGCGGATCATGTATGATGACAATCATCCTTAATTTCATACATTTTAATATCTTATATATTGTTAAGGTATATTTTATATTAAGTAACTGGTTCTTAACGGGTCGTCGGGGATTTAGGGTTTCGGCCTATAAATACCCCTGCTGGGGGCAACGTGGAGATCGTTCCAAACTAGACGGTCACAAGGGATGCTTCGACCACCATAACATTCTCGAAGATTCGTTGTGCGTGCCCTAGCTGCACCCCCCCCCCCCCCCCCCCTCTCCCGCTCCCGTCTGCCTCCCCTGTGAGCAGTCGTCGCCCTCCCTCTCGCTCGCGCAAGGAGTCGCCGCCGCCTGCCTCCTCTCTCGCACGGAGCAGTCCACCGCCGCCTCTCTCGCGCCAAAGAGGAACGTTGCTCCTCTCCCGCTCGTGCGCTCACGTAAGAGGACGTCGTCGTCGCTCCTTCCACCGTTGATCCAAGGAGATCCCGCGTTCGCGCCCTGCTCCTCTCCCGCTCGCGTGCTCGCATACAAGGAGACGTCGTCGTCGTCGATTAAGGGAGCACCGCCGCCTCTCCCTCACCGTCGACCAAGTAAGCGACGTCGTCTCTCCCTCTCTCATTTTGACGGGAACAGAGGAGGATCTCGTCGTCGCCACAACCGCCGCATCTCCGTCGCCGCTGCCACACCCGAGGAAGACGATCTTCCACGCGCGCTAGCCTCCGCTACCACCTGGCTCTAGTCACCGCTACCGCCCGGCGTTAGTGGGTAGCGCCAGCGCTAGCCACCGTTTTTTGGCCACCGTTCTTCGCCTCCGGTGGTGGTGTCTCCGACAACTCCAGCCTAGCCATCACCGTCGGAAAGACACGATGTTGAAGGGAAGTAATGTGTACTCTCCTGTGCCGATGATCAAGTTGGAGAAATTCTAAACTCCGAATTCAGTGCATGGAAACGGAACACGCAGTTCGGTATGAAATATTTGAATATCTTCTATACTCCAGTCCGATTTTGCATATTTTAAAGGAGGAGACGATGAAGCTCAGTGGATTAGCGACGAAAACTTCTGCTGACTACCTCCTCAACTGTCTCTCCAATTCTTTGGCAGAGACCTATGACAAATTAAAAACTGCAAAGGAGATCTGGCTCGCTCTGGAAGATCAGTTCAAAGAAGAGGAGAATATGTCCAAGATGCACCTGGTGGACAAATTCATGGCGTTCACTTTATCTGAAGAAAGGGAGTTTCTACCTTAGATTGTAGATTTGGAGAATCTTGTGGCAAAGCTGAACAGTGAAAACGTCCCTCTCCCAGATGAGTTCATTGCCGGAGCAATTATCTTCAAGCTCCCCTCCGCATGGTACTCCTTCAAGACAGAGATGTATCGGAAGAAATCTCAGGTCAGTCTCAAAGATCTGAAGCAGTTTATCTGTATTGAGGACGAAAACCGGACTAGGCACGCCTTAGAGACTGTTAGCAAGCAGAACTCTGCTGCGAACATGATCACGCATCCTAAGCGCAATCCTAAGCTTGGGAAGCCTAAACCGCCGACGAGTGCACCCGCAGTTGCTGACACCACCAAGAAGGTTAAGAAATTTAAAGGCAAGTGCTACAATTGCAATAAGTGGGGCCACTCTGCTTCCGAGTGCAGGCAACCCAGGAAGGGAGAATCTAGTACACCAAGACTTGAAAACAAAGCAAACATGCTTCATCAGACTGCGCCTACCCAGACCGGGACTACGGATTTGCTACTCTCTTCAGGTACACATTTAATTTTGAAGAATGTTAAATTTATACCTACATTAGCTGCTAATTTAGTTTCAATTAGCCTGTTATGTGATGCCGGTATGTCTTTTAACATTAGTGGTGGTAGAGTAACTTTAATGGTTAACTCGAACTATTTTGGCTGTGCTTATGTCTTAAACGGAATGTATAGGCTGAGTCTAGCAAACGAAGTAGTAAACACAGTTAGTTCAAACTTGATAGATCCTAAGACTTTACACGCAAGACTAGGACATGTGAACTATAGAAAACTACTTCAGCTAGCTAAAACTCACAATATCCCTTTAGACACTAAGACCAAATTTGACAAATGTGAAATCTGTGCTCAAACCAAGATAACTAGAACACCTTTTAGTCAGGTTTCTAGGAGCACACAATTACTAGAGTTAATACATTCTAACATTTGTGATTACAAAAGTTTTGCCACCCGAGGAGGTCGGAAGTATCTGATAACCTTTATCGACGATTACTCTAGATTCAGTCACATTTATATCTTAAAATCCAAGGATGAAGCCTTTGATAAATTTCGTATTTTCAAAGAAAGGGTAGAATATCAACTAGACATGAAAATTAAAAGACAAAGAAGTGATATGGGAGGAGAGTATTTATCAGGTGAATTTAGAGATTTTCTTGCCAGTAGTGACATTATCCCTGAAACCACCGCCCCATATTCACCTCAATCCAATGGTATTGCTGAGTGGAAAAATAGGACTTTAACAGAAATGTTAAATTCCATGTTGTTGACTGCTGGCATGCCTGCGGCTTACTGGGGTGAAGCTGTCCTCACCTCAAATCACATTCTTAATAAAGTTGCTCATGCAAAGTTTAAACAAACACCCTATGAGCGTTGGTTTAAGAGACCTCCAAGATTTGATAATCTTAAGACTTGGGATTGTATCGCTTATGTTAGGATACCTGACCCAAGGAGATCTAAGTTTGGACCTAGAACCAACACCTGTTTCTATTTAAGATATGCAGAGGATAGTGCTGCAAATAGATTTCTAGATCTCTCAATCAATACAATCATAAAATCTAGAGATGCGATTTTCTTTGAGGATAAGTTCCTCAAAGACAAAAACCTGACTTTTCCAAGTCTGCCAGCCCCCAGTACTGAAAATCTAGTTCATACTAAAACGAGAATCCCTGACACTGAACCGATAAACAGTAGGGTTTTAGAGCCCACAAGGTTATCTAATAGAGAAAAAGTGCCCAAAAGCTTCGGTACAGACTTTGTGACTTACCAAGTTGAAGATGATCCATCCACCTATAAGGAAGTGATGCGATCCGGGGATTCTCTGTTATGGAAAGAATCCATTGATGATGAGATGAACTCTTTCATGCAAAACCACACTTGGACTCTTGTCGACCTGCCCAAAGGAGCTAGAACCATAGGGAACAAGTGGGTTCTGAAGAAGAAACTAAATCATGATGGGAGTATCGCCAAATACAAAGCACGTCTAGTTGCCAAAGGCTACACTCAAGTGAGTGGTATAGACTACTTTGATATATACTCACCTGTTTGTCACAAGGATTCTTCTCGCTATAACATCTATTGAACACCTCACCGTTCATCAGATGGATGTCAAGACTACATTCCTAAATGGAGATCTGACTGAGGAGATCTATATTCACCAACCTGAAGGGTTCGTCATAGAGGGTCTAAAAAATAAAGTCTGTAAGTTGATTAAGTCTCTATACGGATTGAAGCAAGCACCTAAATTGTGGCATGAAAAATTTGACATTTTTGTTAAAGCCATGAGTTTCAAATCCAGCTTTTCAGACAAATATCTGTATGTTCGAACAAGCTCAAAGAAAGTTGCAATTATATGCTTGTATGTTGATGACATGCAAATTCTGGGCACTGATCAGTCTGAGGTGAAATACGTAACAGTAGCTTTGACGGAACAATTTAGCATGACAGACTTAGGTGTAGTGAATACCATCCTAGGAATGGAAGTGAACTTCACTGAGCAGGGGATTACCCAAAGTCAGAGTCACTATATCCGCAATCTACTGAAAAAGTAGGGTTATGATAAAAGCAAAAGATTGACACTCCATACGATTACAATAATATACTGAAACCTAATGACGGTGCACCTATCAAACAGTTGGATTATTCCAAACTCATAGGAAGTCTCATGTATGCCACTACCTGCACTAGACCTGACATAGCCTTTACTGTCAGCATGTTAAGTAGATTCACTAGTAACCCTGGAAAGGACCACTGGACGCCTTAGAAAGGCTAATACGATACTTAAAGTACGCTGAAAAGTATGCTTTATGTTACAGTGGACATCCTCCTGTGATTGAAGCGTACTCTAACGCCTCCTGGTGCTCGGATATTGGTGATAGTTGATCCACTAGTGGTTTTGTGTTTACACTAGGAGGAGCTGTCGTAGCTTGGAAGTCTAAGAGACAGACGTGCATTGCACTATCTTCCATGGAATCAGGACTCTATGCTCTCGCTTCAGCTGCAGAAGAAGCAGAGTGGATCAGAGATCTGATAATGGACATTCCAATGACGAGTCTGAAAATGAACTCTATATAAATATTTTGTGACAATCAAGCCACAAAAACCATTGCAACTAATACTCTGTTCAATGACAAGCGAAGGCAACTACAGATGAAACAGGTCTGGTTGACCTATCTCACTAGTTTGGGAATCATTTCTCTGCTAGACGTTAGATCAAAAGATAATGTAGCAGATGTCCTTACTAAGGGCTTTTGTAAGGTTCTTACATCTAAAACATCGGGGGATATGAGATTAGTCTATCTTGTAGGACTCAATACCTGTCTTATGTTTAAGATTTCGAACCGGAATCTGCATACATTCAAGCATCTATGTGAAGCACACTGAAGTATTTCAGATGCTACCTACTGAAGGCCCGATACTGAATAGTTGCCTGTCATTCCAAACTTGATGACTCACACTACTATCTCTAATCAAAGGATGGATTAGGTATCATTCCAAAAAGGAATACTAAGGTTGTTGTTTGTGTCCTGATATTAGGATTATTAATCATATCATTCCAAACTTGATGATACAGTGGTCACAGCTTGTTGTATCATTCCAAACTTGATGATATAACACAATTGTGCAATGGTTAATTAAAAATAATACAAATAATCGAATGAACATAGTTTTGATTCTATAAAGCCAAAAATTCCAATTTTGTGTAAATTAGATAGAGATGCTGATTTTGTGATTCTTTCTTCCTGGTTAAAGTATTACGTTCTTATTTGTTAGAACTAATCACTTTATTTTGATAGCAAATGTCTGAATTCATAGAGTTTAATCTCCTGACATTCTTGTTGTAATTATTTGCAGATCAAAAGGAGTATGGGGGAGAGAAAGTGGATTTCGACCCTGATAATGACGATATGATGTTTGAATAAGCTGAAGATCAGTTATCTGTTTTGAGTTTTCAGTTATTTCCTTTCATGTTTTGGAACTATGGTTTGAGTTTTGTTTGTCTAAAACTCATATTTTTTTGTTACTGAAAAATTCAATTCTGTCGTTATCTACTCTTTATTGTTTAACCTGTTAAGTGATACATTTCATATAAAATATAGGAGGAGAATGTTAAGGTATATTTTATATTAGATAACGGGTCCCCCCCCCCTCCCCCCCCGTGCACTGTCACTCGTATATATATGAGTTGTCGGATTAATATCCAAATGTTCCAATACATTTGCAGGTTGTTTGCGAATAGCCTTTCAATTTTGCGTCGGTTGGCCATTCGCAAACCTAGTCTGCGAATAGCCATAATGTTTTGCGCCAGTTAGTTATTCACAGGTCACCTGCGTAAAGTTTTTTTCGACAAATTATAATAAAATACCATATAAATAATTAAATTTTTTTTTAAAAAATGCAAAAAACTAAAATAATTTAAAAAAAAAATCAAATTATTTAAAAAATAAATTAAATCAAAAAATTAAAATAAGCCCACTGATCGAGGGCGGGCGAAGCATGCCGCCGCAGGACGGGTACTGTTGCGCGGGGCACGGGGGCCCCTGTAACTCGTTTATATATATATATATATATATATATATATATATATATATATATATATATATATATATATATATATATGTATATATATACACTAGCATCTTCGCACAGCCTACCGGTCGTGCTCGATGCTCCCGGTTGCCTTGGGTGCTCACGGACTTCGTCCGTTCGCACCCAAGGAGGATTTGTCGGATTGTATTTGATGTTCTCGGGCGACCTCTCACTGACTCTTAGCGGGCTGCGCACACGTTCGAGTGGGTTGCGTACGCATATGAGCGGGATGCACCTCGTATGAGCGGGATGGTACTACCGGTCGTGCTCGATGCTACCGGTTGCCTTGGGCTTGGCCCGTTCGCACCCAAGGAGGATTTGTCGATTTGTATTTGATGTTCTCGGACGGCCTCTCGCTGACTCTTAGCGGGCTGCGCACGCGTTCGAGCGGGTTGGGCACGCATATGAGCGGGATGCGCCTCGTAAGAGCGGGTAGCGCCTACCAGCCGTGCTCAATCCTATCGGTTGCATTGGGTGCTCACGTGCTTCGCCCGTTCGCACCCAAGGAGGATTTGTTGGTTTGTATTTAATGTTCTCGGGCGGCCTCTCGCCGATTCATAGGGTGTTGCGCACCTGTTCGAGCGGGTTGCACACGCATATGAGCGGGATGCGCCTCGTATGAGCGGGATACGCCCGTGCTCGCTGACTCTTAGCAGGTTGCACCCGCATTCGGGCAGGCTGCGCCCACATTTGTCGTAGGCGAGACATTTGTTATGGGCAGCGACATCTGTCGTGGGCGAAATTTATACTAATTAGTAAACATTTTTCGTGGCGATAGAGGTGAAGATCGCGCCTATGGCTTCGATCCTTTTGCCGGCAGAAGATCTGAAAACCTTTTCCAACTTTTCACTGTTCCCTGAACTTCAACGTTGGAGGAAAGAAGGAGAGCAGTTCGCGATCGTGGCGGAGCAACAATAACCGCTCGTTTTGTCGCTCCTGTTCACGCCTTTTTAGAAATTCAATCTATTGACCGGCTCCTCATTGACCTTTATAGGAAAGATGACGAGGGCTCTTGAGGGGTGAATTACCAATATACCCTTCAATATGAATTAATGCCATTTATCCCAAAAACTTAAGTGAATATATGAAATGGTTCGGTCATTCCATAGCGTGCCAGAAGTGAGACCAAACTCACGCAACTTAAGTCCGAAGATATCTAGCCCGCCTATAAAGGGTTTCGACAATTTGCGCAAACCATATTTGACACACACTCGCGGGAGATCTAAATAAACCCGTACTGACGCATACGCTTGAACGAGAGGACTCGATTGAATTGGTCCACTCATTATTAGGAAAATTTACATTCTCCCACTTGGACTATTTCAATCGTAACTTAGGTCGATCTTGAATCAAAACACTTCACATAAATTAAGGGTACCATAGTGAAGCTCGCATCATGAGTTCTCTCCACGCGTTAATCCGGTCCAACTGAAATCTTCACTCTGAATCATGGCGGAAACCGCATCATTATGCGACACGGGACCTTCCATGGTCACAAAAGTTTCCAAATTCAATCGACATGGACACAGTGTGATCATAAAGAGTCAAAATCAACATACTGAAATGTGATCACAAATTGTTGTTTAACTCAGTGGTCAATTAATTTTTCTACTGAATGCACTAAACCATGCTTTGAGAAATTCTTAATAATCAAAATAGTGTGTATATCTCTATTAAATGAATACCTCAAGATTTTATTAATGTGTCATGAGACATACTATCAAGGGTTTATGAATTAAATGAATGCCCTAGCCTTATGCTTGAAACTGACACTAGTTTCAAGACTTGTTAATGAATTGTGACGTGTCACATGATAGAGTGAGTATCAGAGCTGAATGATATCACATGTGAATATAAAATTTATGTTTGAATTCAAACTATATTCATTCACAAAAATTAATGCATATATGAAATTTGAAGTGCTAAATGAAATGACGGATAAAAAATTATATTAAATAGAGCTATGAATATAGCCTCCCACTAATAAAGTACATCAATGGACTCCACAAGGCCCATACTGCATGCATGCTTCTTAAATATATTAGGTCGAAGTCCCTTGGTAAGTGGATCAGCTATCATATCATCTGTCCCAATGTGCTCCACAATGATGTCACCTTTCTTAACCAATTCTTTCACGGTCAAGAACTTAATTTCCATGTGCTTAGACCCTATGATACTTTTGTTGTTCATAGAGAACATTACAGCAAAAATATTATCACAGTATAACTGAATGGGTCTAGCAACTGTATCAACGACCATCAATTCAGTGATGAAGTTCTTGAGCCAAACAACGTGAGTAGCGGCGCCAAAAAGAGCAACGAACTCCGCATGCATAGTGGAAGAAGTAATTAGCGTCTGCTTAACGCTTTTCCATGAAACAGCCCCACCGGCTAATTTGAAAAAGTATCCTGAAGTTGACTTTCTGTCATCCTCACAACCCGCAAAATCTGAGTCTGTATAGCCCACCAATTCTAGGTTTTGTTCTCTACAATAGACCAATTTAAAATCTTTTGTTCTCTTTAAATACCTCAATACCTTCTTGGCAGGCACCCAATGAGCAGGTCCTGGGTTCGACTGATATCTGCCTAGAAGTCCCACTGCAAAGGCAATGTCCGGTCTGGTGCAGACCTGGGCATACATTAAGCTACCTACTGCACTAGCATATGGTATATTCTTCATGGACTCTCTCTCAATATCATTTCTGGGGCATTGTGACAGACTTAACTTGTCACCCTTAATCACCGGCACATCGCCAGCCTTACATTCGAGCATGCTAAATCGCTCAAGTACACGCTCAATGTAAGCCCTCTGAGTGAGTCCTAATGTATGACGAGATCTATCCCTAATGATCTCAATACCTAGAACAAAAGAAGCTTCTCCAAGATCCTTCATATCAAAATGTTTGGATAACAACTGCTTAGATTCATGCAGAAGTCCCAAATCACTGCTTGCGAGCAAAATATCATCTACATAGAGAATTAAGAAGATGAATTTGCTCCCACTGATCTTGAGATATATGCAGCGGTCTACTTTATTTTCAACAAAACCAAATGAAGTAACCACCTCATCAAATTTCAGATACCATTGTCTTGAGGCTTGCTTTAAACCATATAGGGATTTATTGAGCTTGCACACAAGTTGGTTAGAACGACCAGACTTGAATCCCTCAGGCTGCACCATATAGACTTCTTCATCCAGGTCTCCATTCAGGAATGCGGTTTTAACGTCCATCTGGTGTAGCTCCAAATCATAATGAGCTACTAGTGCCATAATAACTCTAAATGAGTCTTTCGATGAAACGGGAGAGAAGGTTTCGTGGTAATCAATCCCTTCTCCTTGAGTGAATCCCTTAGCAACCAGTCTGGCCTTAAACCGCTCGACCTTTCCTTTAGAGTCTTTCTTAGTCTTATATACCCATTTAGAACCAATGGGTTTGCAGCCTTTTGGTAACTCAACTAATTCCCAAACTTTATTATGCCTCATAGACTCAATTTCATCTCTCATTGCATCCAACCACAAATCAGATTGAGGTCCAGAAACAGCTTCAGTAAATGTCACTGGGTCAACTACGTGACCAATGTCAAAATCGCTCTCACCCAAATAAACTTCATAGTCAGAAGAAATTGCAGACCTCCTCTCCCTAGATGATTTTCTAGGATGTGCCTGAACAACATCAATCTGCTGAGGAAAATGTATGGGAGGTGGTTGTAAAGCTGGCTCCACTTCCTCTGCAGGCTCAACTATAGGTTCAGGTATCTCTAGTCTTTTAATAATAGGTAGAGTGTAATTAATAGGTCTAATTTCATCGACTTCTTCAGTAGTATGAGAGCAGCTAGGTTGCTCAGCAACATCAAACTCTAGAAACTTTGTTGTTTGTGACTCAACAATTCTAGGACCTCCTGAAGGGCAGTAGAACTTAAAACCCTTCGAATGATCAGGGTAGCCTATGAAGTAGCAACGAGAAGACCTAGCGGCAATCTTACTTTCTAATGGGTTATATAAACGAACTTCCGCAGGACAACCCCAAACACGTAAGTGATTTTGGCTAGGTAACCTGCCAGTCCAGAACTCAAAAGGTGTCTTGGGCACTGATTTAGACGGAACTCTATTAAGTATATAAACTGCAGTTTTAAGAGCTTCACCCCAAAGATATACAGGAAGATTTATCCTACTAATCATGCTTCTCATCATATCCTTAAGGGTGCGATTGCGCCTTTCAGCCACACCATTTTGTTCAGGACTTCCCGGCATAGAGTATTGGACAATAATACCACAACTCTCCAAGTATTTGGCAAAAGGACATTTATGTTGCCCAGAGGCATCGTGTCTGCCAAAATACTCGCCTCCTCTATCAGACCTAACAATCTTGATAACTTTTCCCAATTGTTTCTCGACTTCAGTCTTGAAAATCTTGAATTTATCAAGAGACTCAGACTTTTCCTTAATCAAGAACAAGTAACCATAACGGGAGAAATCATCAATGAAAGTAATAAAGTAGGTGCTCTTGCAGAGCGTAGATGAATAAGGTCCACTGATGTCCGTATGAATAATCTCCAGTAAGTCTAGACTACGTGTAGCGCCTTTCTTCTTAATCTTGGTCATTTTACCCCTACAACAGTCAATACATGTCTCCAGGTCACTAAAGTCAAGAGCAGGGAGAATGCTTTCCTTAATCAATCTCTCTACTCTATCCCTAGAGATGTGGCCAAGTCTTTTATGCCACAACATGAAAGACATTTCCTTAAATTAGGGGTCTTTTAGAAGCAACGTTTTTTACATTAAATGAAGTCGCATAAATGTCATTGGGAGCAAGACACATCCTATATAAACCATTAGACAAAGAGCAATGGCCTACAACTTGTGATTTATAAAATAACTGAATTAAACCACCATAAATGTTGAAACCATAATTAAGTTTGTCTAATGCAGAAACAGAAATTAAGTTTCTTCGAAATGTAGGAATATAAAATGTGTCTTTTAATAAAAGCTTAAAATCAGTATCTAAAATCAAGCAAACATCCCCAATGAACTCGACTTCAACTTCAGCGTTGTTGCCCACGGTGAGTCTACACTCATCATTGCTTGGCCTCCTCCTGTTGGTGATACCCTGTAGTGTGTAAGCAACATGATTAGTTGCTCCACTATCAAGCCAACAGGAACTAGATGAGGCTTCAATTAAGTTAGATTCACATAGGACGTGTGCAAGAGGATTACCTTTAGGTGCGAACCCACGCTTCTCCATCCAAGCTTTAAACTTTAGGCATTCAGACTTCACTTGTCCTTTCTTCCTGCAGAAGAAACAAGTCAGAGGCTTCTTTATGGGACCAGTAGAATCTTTTGCTCCACTGGACTGACCGTCCTGAATCTTGATTGGATCCTTGGACTTCATCATCTTCTTCTTCTTCTTGAATGAAGGCCTCGAAACATACAGAGCGGTGTGAGCCTTCTCACTTTTCAACTTCTCTTCTTCAGCAACACATCGAGTGATGAGATCATTAAGTTTCCAAGCCTCATCTTGAGAATTGTATGTAGTCTTCAGGATGCTGAACTCAGGTGGCAGAGTATTGAGTGCCAAATGCACTATGCATGTCTCAGGAAGAACAATGTCCAACTCTTGTAACTTTGTCTGATAGTAAACCATCTTCAAAATGTAATCACGAACACCACCACCGCCAGTATACCTCATATTGAAAAGATCTTGCATGAGTGTCCCAATCTCAGCATTGGAGGACACCTTATACCTCTGTCCCACAGCAGTAATGAAATCCAGTGCGTCAACAGTCTCTGGAAGTCCACTGAGCAGATGCTCAGGAATGGATCTCTTCATGGTCAGCAAACATATCTTATTGGACTTATGCCATGCTGCATAATGGTCCTTCTGTACTCGGGAACTAGTCACAGTCAACTCATCAGGCATGTCAGATGTCAGGGCTAGGTCAATGTCCTCCATTTGAATGGCAAACATGACATCAGTCTTCCACTTCTTAAAATTTGACCCAGTAAGTTTTTCAATGGTCGTCAAATTGTTATGCACTGTAAAGGTGACTGAAAAAGAAAATAATGCAATATTTAGCAATGATGATAAGTGTGTTTCAAAACCTTAAATAAACACACACATGAGAATTCAGACGCATCAACACGCAACACCTTTGGGCAGAATACATGCCACGCAGTTAGAAATCCTCTACACCGAGCGAGACACGACAGTGTTTAGGCTTTTGCAAAACTACCACCTTTGGGTGAATAGATCACTAGAACCTTTACACTCCCGCTCAGATGCCCGTGTGCAATCCTCTAATCTTATCACGCAACCACCACCTTTGGGTGAATGAACACGAGTTAGAACTAGAGTAATCCCAAAGCCGTGTGAGAATGAAATCTCGCAAATCAATCGAACAGACCACTTTGGTGGCAACAGTTCAATTAACCCACAAGATCCTCCTACACTGGGATTTTCTTAATTACCCTCAAATTAAGTGTCGTGATCTAATAATTAATGACAAAGGGCACTTAAGTGTCTAAAGATCACAACCGCTTAGGGACTAAAAATTAATGCACTTCACAAGTCCCTATCGCATTGATATTCTTTGAAATGAATGGATAGGTTTTAATTTGAGTGCTCGCTAGTGATTAATCAAATTCAATTACACCAAAAATTAAGGGAATTAATAAAAATGTTCAAGTACGCTCTGATACCAAATGTTAGAAAAATATATTAAGCGCATTAGGTCACAAACATATAGAAATTGATAAATTAACATCAAACAAAGTAATGTGGCCTATGCGAACAGGATCGTCATGAACATAATTAATTAATTCCTACGGTATGGTGTAATCAAAAATAATTTTCTATCACTTGTAAAATTAATGCGAACACAATAATATGAAGGTAATGAGATGGTACGCTAACAAAATTAAGTGCGGAAATAAAAGTAAACATGCGTACTATTCTTGGACTCGGTTTCGTGTCGCATTGTTGCCGACATTCTTAATAATGCGCTTGCCGCACTTGTTGAAGTAATTAATACACAATGCTTGATGAAGAGTGATTAGCCGCCAACAATAAGGGAGTGGAAATCTACTGAGCTTTAAGTGTAGCAAAAGTTCAAACTAAATGACTTATGGAGGAGATGCGATGATCTTTTGATTTCAAAAGCAGCACTCGCTAAAGGAAAACAACAATAAATCAAATGGGGGAAGGAAGAGTTCATACCACATTAACATTAACCAAAAAACATCCAGCAACCATTCATCGTTTTTTTCCACTTACAATACAAGAACACAGCCAGCCATTATAAGTATGCTGGACAGGGGTACAACGGTAATCTACTTAGATAAAGACACAACATAAAAGAGGTAACAACGGGAACTGTGCCCCCAAAAAGGCAGCGCCAGCACTTCAATCTATTATCGTGAAACCTGATCTTCTTCTTTCTTTTCTTGCTGCAGTTAGCCTTCCTCTTTGGTGTTCTGCAAGTTGATTTCCTCAGGGCTGGCTCGATTGTCGTCCAACACCCTCCCACAATCGCGACAGTCCGTCATCATGATTCTTCCCCTCAGATCTGAAAAAGGAAAGATTGGCAAGGGTTTAGTTAGGATGTCGGCTAACTGATTCTTAGTATCACAGTGATCTATGGTTATTTCTTTCTGAGCTAATAGTTCCCGTGTGTAATGGAGTTTGATTTCAAGGTGTTTGGTTTTGTTGTGGAATACGGGATTCTTTGCAAGAGCTATTGCGGAGGTATTATCCACCCAAATCTGTGTAGGGTTTTGTTCCTCTTCGATGAGCTCTTGCAGCATTTTCCTGAGCCAAACTGCTTCTCTAGCCGCCTCACATAGAGCTGTGTATTCTGCTTCTGTTGATGAGAGAGCAATCATATTTTGCTTCCTGGAGTTCCACGAGATGAGATTATTACCCAGGAAGAATAAATATCCCGATGTGCTCCTTCTGTCATCAGCACACCCTGCCCAGTCACTGTCGCTGTAGCCCAGTAACTGAGATTCCTTACTTTTAGTGTATTTCAGCCCAAGATACTTTGTCCCGTTGATGTAACGCAGAATTCTTTTTGTGGCAGCAAGGTGTTTGATACTGGGAGCTTGCAAATACCTGGAGACAATTCCAACTGCTAATTAAATGTCTGGTCGGGTGTTTGTTAGGTAAATCAGAGACCCAACTATGCTCCTATAGTTTTCTGCATCAACCTTCTCCTCACCATCCTCCTTACTGAGTTTTTCCCCAGTCGCCATGGGAGTTGACGTTGGTCGAGAGTTGCTCTTTTCAAATCGATTTAAGAGATCTTCTGTGTACTTACTTTGTGATATATAAGTGGCATTGGCAGTTTGATGAATCTGGATTCCAAGGAAATATCGAGTCAGCCCCAAATCAGTCATCTGAAAGGCAGCCATGATGTGAGATCAAAACTTGTTGATGGCTTCCAGGCAGGACCCAGTTATGAGAAGATCGTCATCATATAGACAAATAATGATTATTTCCTTACTTGAGTTGCGCTTGTAATAGATGGCTGGCTCGCAATTAGTTCTCTGGAATCCATCTTCTATCAAATGTGAGTCAATCTTGACATTCCAGGCACGAGGGGCCTGCATTAGGCCGTAGAGGGCCTTTTTCAATCTCAGCATCTTACCTTCTTCTCCCTCCTTGATGTATCCTGATGGCTGTTCTACATAAATCTCTTCCTCAATATTGCCATTTAAGAAGGCCGATTGAACGTCCATTTGAAACACTGGGTATGCCAGCTGAGTTGCTAAGGCAAGCACAAATCTTATGGATTCAAAATGGGCAACAGGGGCAAACGTTTCAGCATAGTCAATTCCAGGTTTTTGGGCATAGCCCTTGGCAACTAATCTGGCTTTGTATTTCTTTATGTCCCCCTTCTCATTATACTTGACCTTGTACAACCACTTTAGGCCAATGGCTTTCTTATGTGGTGGTAGTTCAGCAAGTTCCCATGTTTTGTTATCTTCTATGGCCCTTACTTCCTCATTCATAGCCTGGACCCATTTCTCTTTGCTTGCTGCTTCAGCATAAGTTGATGGCTCTTGAACATACAGGGCAATGGTGCAGTTTTGATAGATTTCTGAGAGGGATTTAAATTTTCGTGACTGTGAAGGGAATGATGAGTCTTCATTGCTTGAATCCTCAGTGGCAATCACTGACTCAGAACCAATTGGTTCAGGGACCAGGATGGATGGCACAGGCTCATCTTGAGAGCTGGCAGGAAGGTCATGTGCAACCACTGGAAGCAAAGACTGACCTGGAGTCACAACCCAATTCCAAGACACGCCCTCATCAACAATTATGTTCCTGGCAATGGTAAGTTTTTTGCTTTCAGGGTTATAAATCCTATACCCCTTGGATCTCTCACTGTATCCCACAAGAATGCCCAAAACAGCCTTTTGATCCAGTTTGTCCCGGTGTGAATTCAACTCAAGATTGAATACCAAGCTCCCAAAGGTTTTGAAATGATGAACATTTGCCTTGTGCCCAGTCCAGGCCTCAATAGGGGTAGAAATAGAGAGGGCACGCCATGGAGATCTGTTAAGAAGATAAACTGCTGTAACCACAGCTTCTGCCCAAAATTCCTTTGGCATATTCTTGTGTTGCAGCATGCATCTTGCCATCTCAACTATGGTTCTGTTTCTTCTTTCAGCAATTCCGTTTTGCTCTGGAGTGTAGCTCACTGTTAGTTCCCTCTTTATTCCCTGCTCTTGACAAAAGTGATCAAACTCTTGGTTCACAAATTCACCACCTCTATCTGTTCTTAGGACTTTAAATTTGGCATCCTTTTCATTCTCAACCTGAGATTTGAAAATCTTGAACTTGCTGAAGGCATCAGATTTGAGGCTGATTGGGTAGACCCACATCATCCTGGTGTAGTCATCCACCAGTAATAAGTAATAACGGCTCATAGCTAGTGAGGGGGTACGGGATGGTCCCCATACATCAGCATGGATGATGTCAAGTGGGGCAACAGATTTTTTAAAAGCTTGCTGGGGAAAGGGGAGTTTATGTATTTTGTTCTTAGCACATGTATGACACAAATTGTGAGATGCAGACATTTTGGGTAACCCAATAACAAGTGCATGGGAGTGAGGAAGTTTTAGATCATCAAAGTTGAGATGTCCATACCTGTGATGCCAATGTTGGCTGGATGTCACTTCAGTGACCTTCATGCTTTGGCAGACATAAGGTAGAACAAGGGGGAATACTTTGTTACTAGTCATTTTTTACTTTAGCAATAATCTGGGAGGAGGCTTTCTCAGATATAGTGCAGCAATACTCATCAAAGATCAGTTTATATCCTTTGTTCAGAAGTTGGCCCACACTGAGCAGGCATTGAGCCAGCCCAGGTACATACTGAACATCAGATATGAGCTTGGTCTTTCCTGAGAGGCTTCTCACAGCAATGGTACCTTTGCCTTTAATGTGCTTGGTGCTCCCATCTCCAAGGATCACCTGAGAGTTCTCACTTTCATTTAGATAAACAAAGGCACTTTTGTTGTTGGACATGTGGTTAGAACACCCACTGTCAAGATACCACACATCATGAACTTCAATGGGCCCTTGATCATTAGTATAGAACAGAAATTCTTCTTCTTCTTGACTGCCAAAGTTAGCTTCTTCCTTAGTGTCATTGGTGGGTTTCAGTTTTGACCAGCAATCCTTAGCTAGATGAGTTGGTCGTTTGCATCTCTTGCACCTATAATAGCAATGCTCCGCATCATGATTGTACCTCTTGCACAGGTTACAGAATGTAGGTGGCATATCAGATGATTTTCCTTTTTCTTCTGTGTTGAACTGCACAGTTTGTTGTTTCTTTGCAGGCTGGAAGTTTACCTTACTCTGAAAGGCTTGCTCCAAGGTTTGAGTATCATACCTTTTGATACGTTCTTCATGAGCTTGAAGTAATCCTTGTAAATCTGCCAGGGTAAGTGTGCCCACATCTTTTATCTCCTCAATAGTGGTGACAATCACTGCATACTTCTGGGTAAGTGTCTTGAAGACCTTTAAAATGATTTTCTTTTCCTCAATGCTATCTCCATAGTTCTTGATCTGATTTGTGAGGGCAGTGATCCTGGATAAATAGGATTGAGCATTGTCATTATCCTGCATCTTCAGTGTGTCAAATTCCTGCCATACGTTTTGGAGCTTGATAGAAAGGACCTTTGCTGAACCCTGAAATTCATTCTTCAGGATCAACCAGGCATCCTGTGCTGAGTTGGCCCCCATGATCTTAGGAAAGACACTGCGTCCAATTCCTTGTTGAATGTATAAGAGTGATTTTGCATCTCTTTTAAGATTGTCAGCATAGGACTTTGCCTCTGCTGCATCCCATTCTTCTAAGGGCTTGTCGACAGTGGGTTTCGTGTATCCGGTTTGAATGAGATCCCACAGCCCTTGAGAGATGAAGAGGGTGCGCATTTGGACAAGCCACATATCAAATGCCTCCCCTTCAAAGATCGGAACTCCACTAGGAGAGTAAGAAAAATTGGACAAGGATGGGAAACTGCTGGATGAGGCCATATGAGGAAGACAAGAGAGATGAAGCTAAGAGCTAGATACACACTTGAACAAAAGGATCCTCTTGCGACTGATGGAAGACAGCAGGAGGCAACCTCCCTCTGATACCATAAAGGAAAACAGCAATAAATCAAATGGGGGAAGGAAGAGTTCATACCACATTAACATTAACAAAAAAACATCCAGCAACCATTCATCGTTTTTTTTTACTTACAATACAAGAACACAGCCAGGCATTATAAGTATGCTGGACAGGGGTACAACGGTAATCTACTTAGATAAAGACACAACATAAAAGAGGTAACAACAGGAACTGTGCCCCCAAAAAGGCAGCGCCGGCACTTCAATCTATTATCGTGAAACCTGATCTTCTTCTTTCTTTTCTTGCTGCAGGTAGCCTTCCTCTTTGGTGTTCTGCAAGTTGATTTCCTCAGGGCTGGCTCGATTGTCGTCCAACACTTGCCGGTGGGAAGTCACAGATTTCTTCTTTTCGGATCCGCGATAAAGGTGAAGATCGCGCCTATGGCTTCGATCCTTTTGCTGGCAGAAGATCTGAAAACCTTTTCCAAGTTTTCGCTGTTCCCTGAACTTCAACGTTGGAGGAAAGAAGGAGAACAGTTCGCGATCGTGGCAGAGCAACAATAACCGCTCGTTTTGTCGCTCCTGTTCACGCCTTTTTAGAAATTCAATCTATTGACCGGCTCCTCATTGACCTTTATAGGAAAGATGATGAGGGCTCTTGAGGGGTGAATTACCAATATACCCTTCAATATGAATTAATGCCATTTCATCCCAAAAACTTAAGTGAATATATGAAATGGTTCGGTCATTCCATAGCGTGCCAGAAGTGAGACCAAACTCACGCAACTTAAGTTCGAAGATATCTAGCCCGCCTATAAAGGGTTTCCACAACTTGCGCAAACCATATTTGACCCATACTCGCGGGAGATCTAAATAAACCCGTACTGACGCATACGCTTGAACGAGACGACTCGATTGAATTGGTCCACTAATTATTAGGAAAATTTACAACTTGTACTGCAGAACAATCTAATGAGCCTCTTCCAAATTTTACTGAAAACCGCGTAGCTCCTCAATATCCAACATAAAGTTTATGTTAAATTGCAGCTTTAACGCATATGAGCAAAAAAAATGGATTGCATAGTTCAACAAACTCCAGGAACCAAATAAGTATATATATATAATTGAATATATGTGTACAACCCCGATGTTCGCCAGGAAGGGTCCCTGGTTCGCACAACCTTGGGAGCGAGCTAAGGAGCGGTTCGGCAGGCGAGCCCTAGAAGCAGGCGAGCCAGCCGGTTGGAGGAGTTCGCTAGGTGGCTTTGGCGAGCCTGCCGGTCGGAGGAGCTCGCTAGGCAGGTCCGGGACCTTGGGGTACAAATAGCCATTTCTGGGGTACAGTTAGCCATTTTGGCGAGCTCGGCCCGCTAAGGAGCGGTTCGGCAGGCGAGCCGTAGAGGCAGGCGAGCCAGTCGGTCGGAGGAGTTCACTAGGCGGCTTTGGCGAGCCAGCCAGATCTTTCGGCGAGCCCCGTGTTCGCTGAACAGGTCAGGGGTCTGTGGTTCGCCGGCGCCTGGGGTGGTCCTTTACCAAAAAACCCCTGGTAGTCTGCGGGTAGCCCCTCCGAACAGCGGAGTTTGGCTGTTAGCAGACCAATTTGGGGTGCGGATAGTAAGAAGGGACATCGGGAGTTGGCTATTGACAGACCACAAAACCAAAATCTATAAATAGACCTTAAGGGGCACCTTGAAAGAGGACCGGTTTCAGAATCTTTGAGCCTTCTTCTCTCCATAGGTCGCTTTGGTTTGGGCTCTCTAGCTCTCCAAGGTGCCCGAGTCTTAGCTTTGGCTTGGGAGGGGAAGCGCTCAACGATCTTCCGGGTTAGTGGAGGGACCTCCTTGCTGAGACCAGGGTCTTTGTTCTTTGTCCGGGTTATCTGCCCATCTCTTCCGAGGTACCGGTAAGGGCTAGTCGCCCCTCAATTCGTTGAGGGCCCCGAGCTCCACAAGATACCGAGAAATCGGTTTCAACATTTTGGTGCGGTGAGCGTGGAGCGTGGCTGGTTCAAGAAAGTTCCAGAGAAGGGTTATGGCAAGAGATGAGGAGCAGGGCGAGGAGTTCGGCGAGACTCCTCAGGAGGCGATGGCTAGGATGCTCGCGGATTTCAGTAAGGAGGTGCTCGACACCTTGGGGTTCACGGTCACAGCTCTGCGAAGTGAGTTTGCGACCCCAGCACCTCAGGCGACCCCTCCCCCAAAAGCAGTCGGCGAGAAGGCACCAGGAGGAAGGGCTGGAAAGGAAGTTGCCGTTGGTTTAGGTCAGAGCCAGGAAGGGCGAGTGCTGTTCGCCAGTCCGGCGAGCTCCGTGCCTGCAAGCTCAGTGCTGGCGAACTCCGTCCCAGCGAGCGCGACACTGGCGAGTGCGCGCCAAGAGGAAGCGGCGACTGTCGGGGTGGTTCAGGCGAGCACCGCCCTCGCGAGCACAGTCCCGACGAGCTCAAGTTTGGCGAGCGAGCTTGGGGGACGAGTGGAGCCAGGAAGAGTGACAGGAGGGGGAAGCCCCTTTTGCGAGTTGGTGCTTTCCGCACCCGTCCTGGGGGGATTTGGAGAATGGGACCGGGTGTAATACAACGGTAGAGATGACCCTGTCCAGCACCTACAGAGTTTCGAAGAATCGGTCTCCATCAGGCCGATATCAGATGCCTTCAAGTGTCGGCTCTTTGCCGTCACCCTCAAGAAGAAGGCCAGGGACTGGTTCCATCATCTCCCTGCAGGGTCAATCTACTCGTTCGAGGATCTGCGCCGAAGTTTTTTGCTGAGGTTCTCGACCTCAAAAAAGAGGAAGAAGGATGTTGATTCCCTCTTCGCAGTGAAGCAGGGACCCAGGGAGTCGCTGGCTCAGTATGCCGATCGGTTCCAGGAGGAAGTGCTACTCACTCAGGAGATGCCTGGGTTTGCACTCCAACTCGCCTTCACGGTCGGGTTGAAAGAGAGTTTCTTCAAGATGGCGTTGAAGAGAAAAGCCCTCGTCTCCTTTGAGGAGCTGATGGAGAGGGTGTCGGAGGAAGTCGCGAGTGAGGAAGCCAATCCGGAGCTCACCAAGAGGCTAGCAAAGCTCAGTGAGCCGGAGGTGAGGCAGCAGGAGGTCAGGAGAAGGGAAGATCCCCGGGCCCCGGAGGGGGAATGGAGGCCGCAAGGTGGAGGAATGCATGGGCAGGGAAGGGGTTAAAGGCCCAGGAAGGGGTAACCATGTCGGAGGTCAATGGAGGCCCCCCAGTTAGGGTGGAGGCAAGGTCCGATGCAAATGCCTCCCCCTACCCAATAGGCCATGGCGATTGGACGAGGAAGAGGAAGAGGAAGAGGAAGGGGAGGAGAGGCGGAAACGGCAGCCGCTAGGAGGAGAAGGAATAGGGTGGCAGAGGCCGAGGCAAGGGAAGTGGCGTTGCCATATTGTATCTTCCATGATGTGGAAGGTCACTCGACGGACACCTGTCCGGAGTTCCTAGAAGTGAAGAGGGGCAGAGCGCCCGCGCCACCACAGCAGCAGCCAGTAAAGATCGTGGAGGTTGAATCTCGAGAGGAGGATGAGGAAAGGTGTGAGGATAGAACCGATATGGGAAGTAGAGGAGGGATCGGGGTGATCCATGGGGGGGGGGGGGGGTAGGGGTGGAGGCGACCCGCAAGGCTAGCCTCCATACCATCTACCGCCGAAGGGTGGCTTCGACATCCACCGCTCCGCCCCGGCCGAAAAAATCGTATTCACCCAGAAAGACATGCCGGGCTATGAGGACCCGTTCTGCGACGTGCTGGTTATTCAGATGGCGATCGAGAACTTCACCGTCTCCCGGATCCTAGTGGACAATGGAAGTTCGGTCAATGTCATCTTCAAGAAGGCGTTCGACAAGATGGAGGTGGAGCCCAGGAGGGTGTTGGCCTCAGATGGCCCTCTGTTCGGATTCTCGGGGGAGAGGAAGGAAGTAGAAGGGGGAGTAGGGCTTCATGTGACCCTGGGTGGGCAGTCCCGGAACTGTCGTTTTGTCATAGTGGACGCCCCAAGAAGTTACAGCGCTATCTTCAGACGGCCACTCATCAGCGCGTTTCGCTGTGTCCCTTCCACCTTTCATCAATGCCTTAAATTCAACGATGGAGGGGTTCAGGTGCGGATCAGGGGGGATCCCAAGGTGGCGAGACAGTGCTACGTAACGGCTGTCAACACCATCTCCTGGATGGGAGAAGCTGAGGAGTGAGATAGGATGATGGAGGAGGCGGCCGAAGCCGGAAGTATGGAGGTAGCCGAGGAGAAGATGGAGGGAGATGAAGTCCATGCCCAGGAAGGGGTAGCTGAGGTACCCCGGGTGGAAGGAAAGGAAGAAGAAGAGAAGGCCCAGGAGGGTAGGGTGGAAGAGCTGATGGTGGTAGAGAAGGAAGTCGAGGAGGAAACCCAGGCTCCCACTTGTGCCGAAGAGGAGAGGGCTTGGGGAGAGCAGTCCCGGTTGGAGGCTGTGGACGAGGTCGTGGAGCTCGAGGTCACCACCCGGCTGGGGGTGGTGGAAAAAGTCCGGGTCAGCGGAGAACTCAGCCCGGAAGATCAAGCGGAGATTCTGTCTTGCGTACAGAAGAACGTGGACGTCTTCGCTTGGAGTGTCGCGGAAATGCCCGGGATCGACGCGGATGTGGCTTGCCATCGCCTCAACCTCGACCCCGGCGCCCGCCCCATCCGCCAGAAGAGGAGGGCCATCGCAGACAAGCTGGAAGGGCCCATCCGCGAGGAGGTGGGCAAGCTCCTACAGGCAGGCTTTGTATCGGAGATCCAGTATCCAGGCTGGGTCTCCAACGTCGTTATGGTGAAAAAAGGGGGAGGTAAGTGGAGGATGTGTATCGACTTTTCCTTGCTTAATAAATCATGCCCTAAGGATTGTTACCCCCTGCCTAGAATCGACGCGCTGGTTGACTCAGCCGTCGGTTTTCCTGTAATGTCTTTCTTAGATGCTTTTTCAGGTTACCATCAAATCCGCATGCATCCCCCAGACATCAAAGATGTCTCCTTCATCACGGGGGATGGATGCTACTGTTATAAAATGATGCCGTTCGGGCTCAATAATGCAGGTGCCACATACCAAGGATGATGGACAGAGTCTTCCGCGAGCAGAAGGGAAGAAACTTAGAGGTTTATGTAGATGACCTCATGGTGAAGAGCCGGGACCTCGGGTATCACCTCCGAGACCTCGAAGAGACATTCGGGACCCTGCGGCGGTACAAGATGAAACTCAATCCCTTGAAGTGTGTCTTTGGGGCGAGCCGAGGGAAGTTCCTGGGCCACTTGCTCACCCCCGCGGGAGTGGAACCTAACCCGGACAAAGTTAAAGCGGTGATGGAGTTGGGGTCGCCGAGAAATCCGAAGGAGGTTCAGAGCCTTACAGGGAAGTTGGCTGGGCTCAGCAGGTTCCTCTCCAAGGCGGGAGAAAAGTGTGCGCCTTTCTTCAAAGTGCTGCGGGGCAACAAGAAGTTTGAATGGACCCCGGAGTGCGAGAAAGCCTTCCAGGCTCTGAAGGAACAACTCACCCATACCCCTCTGCTCCAGGGACCGAGGCCAGGGGAAGACCTATCTCTGTACCTAGGGGTAGGATCCGAAGCGGTAAGTTCCGTGCTAATCCGGGAGGAGGGAAAGAAACAGTTCCCTATCTATTACGTCAGCCGAGTGATGAAGAAGGCAGAGCTCCGGTACCTGATCCTAGAAAAGTTAGCCTTCGCATTGGTGGTGTCGGCCCGGAGGCTCTGACCTTACTTTCAAGCCCATTCAATCATGGTAGTGATGGACCACCCGCTCCGAAAAATCATGGAAGGGGTGGAGCACTCGGGAAGGTTAGCAAAGTGGTCCGTGGAGTTAAGTGAATTCAATATCACGTTCGTGCCTAGGACGTCCATCAGGGCTCAGGCGGTGGCAGACTTCATGGCCGACTATGCAGCCGAAGTGGGGGAGCACGAGCCACCTCCCCCAGAGGCATGGAAGATGTTGGTGGATGGAGCGTCGGGAAAACACTCCTATGGAGAGGGAATCGTCCTGGTAAGTCCTCAGGGGACTCGGATTGAGCAAGCCTTGAACATCCGTTTCCCAATTACCAACAACCAGGCTAAGTACGAAGCGGTGATAGCGGGCCTTCGGCTGGCCCGAGAACTGGGAGTGCAGGACGTGGAGGTCTCCACGGACTCCATGGTGGTAGCATGCCAGATCAAGGGAGAGTTTGAAGCAAAGGACCCGACCCTCCTGCTATACCTGGAGAAGGTTAAGGGGGTCATCGGGCAGTTCCACACCTTCTCCATCAAGCATGTGCCGAGGGAGGAGAGCACCCAGGCGGACCTCTTAGCCAAGTTCGGTCCTCGAGCGGGAGGGACGACTTCGGAACTCTTCCGGCCCTCCATCGAGGAAGGAGAATTGATGGAGGTGGATCGACGAGCCTCGTGGATGGATCCGTTCATCACCTTTCTATCCTCCGGGCAGTTCCCTGGAGAGGACGTGGACAAGAGGCGCTTTAGGTATAAGTCCGCCTATTACTCCTTGCATGCAGGGGGGCTATATAGAAAGACCCTCTCGGGACTCCTGGCCCGTTGTGTCTCCGAGGAGGAGGTCCCGAGAGTGCTGGAAGAAATCCACTCCGGGGAGTGCGGCAGTCACTCCGGGAGTCGGACCCTGGAAGGGAGGGTGTTGAGGCAAGGCTACTTCTGGCCCACTCTCAGCAAGGATGCGGCAGAGTTCACAAGAAAGTGTCTGAAATGCCAGCTCTATGCTCCGCTCCAGCTCCTCCCAGCTCAAAGACTCCGGACCATCACGGCTCCCTGGCCCTTCGCCATATGGGGGCTGGACCTGGTCGGTCCCTTTCCCCAAGCCAGCGGCCAGAGGAAGTTCCTTCTGGTCATGATCGACTACTTCTCCAAGTGGGTAGAGGTGAAAGCACTTGCTAAGGTAACCTCTCAGGTTGTAAGGAATTTTGTGTGGGGGGAAATAATTTGCAGGCATGGACTCCCTCTAGCTATAGTGACAGACAATGGGCCGCAGTTTGCGAGTGAAGAGTTTGTTGGCTTCTGCACTCAGCTCGGCATTGACCTCAGGTTTGCTTCGGTCCACCACCCGAGGAGCAATGGGCAGGTGGAGGCGGCGAACAAGATAATCGTTAACCTACTAAAAAAGAAAGTGGAGAACCTTCGAGGAAATTGGGTGGAACAGCTACCCTCCGTCCTCTGGGCCATGAGGACTACTCCGAATACCGCCACCGGGGAGACCCCATTCAAGCTCTCTCACGGGTCCGAGGCCGTTCTCCCCATAGAGTTTGAGGTAAAGACCCCCCGGGTGATCGCTGCAAGCGAGGGGGATGAAGAGTGGCTAGAAGATAACAATGCCGAGCAAAGGCTATCTTTGGACTTGGTGGAAGAACTCCGGGACTTGGCCACCATTAGACAGGAAGAGGTCAAACGACGGATGGCTCGATATTTTGACAAACATATCCGGATCAGGCACTTTCAGAAAGGGGACCTGGTCTTGAAGAAGGTCGATGCGGCCGGCAGAGGGGCCGCGGTGGGTAAACTTAACCCCAACTGGGAGGGTCCATATATTGTAAGCGGGGTGCTCAAGTCGGGGGGATATCACCTCCAGGATGTGGAGGGGGTGCCCCTCGACCGAGCCAGGAGCGGGGACGATTTGAAACGATTTTACCCTTAAAAGCTTTATTATATTGTTTACCGGATATCTTACTCCCTTCTTTTTATATATGCTTATAACTACTGCCGGGCCGACGTGACAAAGGTTGGGTATGACGGTGCTGGAATGCCTCAGATCGATTCCGCTCCCGGGCTCTCACCTAGACGGGGGTTCAGGTTGATCTCTGGAGAGGCTGGCAAGGTTGGAAACATTGGTGCTAGAATGCCCCAGATCGATTCCGCTCCCGGGCTCTCACCTAGACGGGGGGTTCAGGTTGATCTCTGGAGAGGCTGGCAAGGTTGGAAACATTGGTGCTGGAATGCCCCAGATCGATTCCGCTCCCGGGCTCTCACCTAGACGGGGGTTCAGGTTGATCTCTGGAGAGGCTGGCAAGGTTGGAAACATTGGTGCTGGAATGCCCCAGATCGATTCCGCTCCCGGGCTCTCACCTAGACTGGGGGTTCAGGTTGATCTCTGGAGAGGCTGACAAGGTTGGAAACATTGGTGCTGGAATGACCCAGATCGATTCCGCTCCCGGGCTCTCACCTAGACGGGGGGTCCAGGTTGATCTCTGGAGAGGCTGGCAAGGTTAGAAACATTGGTGCTGGAATGCCCCAGATCGATTCCGCTCCCGGGCTCTCACCTAGACGGGGGGTTCAGGTTGATCTCTGGAGAGGCTGGCAAGGTTGGAAACATTGGTGCTGGAATGCCCCAGATCGATTCCGCTCCCGGGCTCTCACCTAGACGGGGGGTTCAGGTTGATCTCTGGAGAGGCTGGCAAGGTTGGGAACATTGGTGCTGCAATGCCCCAGATCGATTCCGCTCCCGGGATCTCACCTAGACGGGGGGTTCAGGTTGATCTCTGGAGAGGCTGGCAAGGTTGGAAACATTGGTGCTGGAATGCCCCAGATCGATTCCGCTCCCGGGCTCTCACCTAGACGGGGGGTTCAGGTTGATCTCTGGAGAGGCTGGCAAGGTTGGGAACATTGGTGCTGGAATGCCCCAGATCGATTCCGCTCCCGGGCTCTCACCTAGACGGGGGGTTCAGGTTGATCTCTGGAGAGGCTGGCAAGTTTGGAAACATTGGTGTTGGAATGCCCCAGATCGATTCCGCTCCCGGGCTCTCACCTAGACGGGGGGTTCAGGTTGATCTCTGGAGAGGCTGGCAAGGTTGGAAACATTGGTGCTGGAATGCCCCGGGTCGATTCCGCTCCCGGGCTCTCGCCTAGACGGGGGGGTTCAGGTTGATCTCTGGAGAGGCTGTCAATAGGGGTCAAGGCCTAAGATAACAGGTTGAAGTGTTAGAGCCAGAAGGGTTTGGTTCACAAAATTGAGAGGGTTGAGGCAGGCAAGGCCTGAGATAGCGGGTTGATATACTAGAGTCAGGGGGTTTTAGTTCGCAGAATGTCGGTGTCCCAGCTCGCCAAGGTCAGGTTCGCCGGGCAATATCCGCGGGCGGCGACAGGCCGGGTTCGCGAGACCCATAAGGGGAGAACCCCGACGAGGCGAGTCCTGACACGCGCATTCGTGAGCCCCCCAGAAGCACTGCCGCATAATAACGGGTCATGAGAGTTCGGAAGAAAGAGACCAAATGCGAGAGAAAAAAAAAGAGACACGAGCATGCGCATAAATAACAACGAAAAGAAATCATCATCATAACTATCATTCTCCAAGATTTTTCTATGTTCGGCGGCGACCTCGCCAGCCCAAAAAGAATAATGTACATTCGAAAGGAAGGGGGGGAGGAGCTAAGGGAGTTCATTCTGGGGGGCCCTTGCCATTCTTGCAAGCCCCCAACCATGGCGCCAAGTCGAAGAGGTCCGGGCAGATGTCTTCGGCTGTAAACTCCATCGCGTCTTCAGCTAGTAGACTCACACCCTTAAGTGTCGTGAAGACGAGGTTAGCGACCTCCTGTGCATCTTGCCGCCTCTGTTCCTCGCTTTCGGCAGCCCTCTGTTGAGAACCGGCTCGCCCAGGAGAAGGAGGTAGCACGCTGCGAACCAGCTCGTCCACCCAAGCCTTCAGCATGGTATTCTCCAACTCCAGCTCGCTGTTGCGAGCGAGGAGCTTGGTTGCTACGTCGGCATCCTGAGTTAGCATCAAATGAGTTAGGCAAAGGTCAGAGGTCTCAAACAACAAAGAAAAGAGGCCCAAGGGCCACTTACCATCTTGCCCTGCATCCCGGCGAGAAGTCTTTCCGACACCTCCTCTCTCTCCTTAAGACCTTTGATCTCCTCGCGAGCTCTCTTAAGCTCCTCCCTGTACGCGCGGATATCCCTATCCGCCTGCAGATAGCGGGGCCCCGCCATATGTGCGAGCTCCGTCGAGCGGAACTGGGCTCGCATTTCCTCATAAACCAGTTGCCTTGGACCCATATCTTTATAGGTGGCGGCGTCCTCGCGACCGTATAAGTCGAAGGAGATAGAGAACGCCTTCTCCCCGGCCTTACCGAGCTCCACCCAGGAGGGGTGAAGGGTGGAGCAAGAAATCCGGTTGGCGTTAGGATCCCAAGCGAGCAGGGGCTCGCCGAGGATATCAGAAACTTTCTCACCCAGACCGAAGTTCTTGTGGCCCTTGGGTTGGGGGGTTACGGAAGAACTCCCAGCGCCCTGGTTCGCCGGGGGGTCCGGCTTTTCCGCAGGGGAAAGGGGCGAGCCGTCGGTCTCGCTCAGATAAACGACCGCGTTCTTATCTTTGACAGCGAGGGTTTTCCCCTTCAACTTCTTGGAGGAGGGTCGCGAACCCGGCTGACTCGCAGACGGGGGCCGCTTCTTGCCGGACCCGATGGTAGGAAGATCGCGGCAAGCCTCTGCCGCCGCGGTCGCGAGAGTGTCCGCCGTAAGAGTGATGCCTTGTGCGTGCGGAGGATTAACAGGGATCTCGCGCTCTCCTGTAGAGTAAGAGCGTTACACAGCGAAGAGAGAGGAAAGGAGAGTGGGGCGAGAGCGAGCCCTACCTTCCTCTTGAGGAACGGCGAGTAACGAGTCAACGTTGCGCCGCAGATAGGCGACTTCGAAGTTCTTTCCGGAGAGGTATTGGAGAAGTTTGGCGTCGGCGCCGCTCAGCGAGCTCGGAGGGCGGTAAGTGGCGTCATCCCGCTGGAGGGGGGGGGGGGGGGGGGTGAAGTGGAGATTGCCGAAGGGCCCCTTCACTAGGAGGAACTCCTGGGTCCAGTAGTGACTCTTGTTCACCGTCTCGCAGACGGTGACGTGCTGACTCGCGAAGTAGGTGGTCCCGTCTCGGAAGGAGCGGAAGGAAAACACTTTGCGGAAGACGAGGAGACTGAACTCGATCCTCTCCTCCCGCAGGTAACTAACGAACGCGACAATGTCCGCGATCGCATTCGGGGTCAACTGGCTCGGCAACACCCCATAATACCGCAGCACCTACAATGAACAGTGAGAAAGTGGCGATAGCGGACAGGGAGCGGCGAGAAGGCTAAGCGAAGTACCTGACGAATTTCAGGCCATAAAGGGAGTCGCAACCCATTCTCGAAGTGCGCAATGGGGATCGCGAGCTCGTCAGCCTCGGTCTCGTTTAATGTAGATCTCTCGCTCGGACAGCGAGCCGAGTAACCCTCCGGGAGATAACGATCCACGACATGTTTGTACTCCTCTGCCATGATGTTCGCGCAGTAGAATTCATGGGCTTGAAACGCTGAGGCGCATCTTGACCGCCCCTCGCTCTCGCCATCCGCCCCCACTAACTGATTTGTTCGCATCGAGTCAGGAAGAGGCAGCCTACAAGCAGCGAACGCGAGCACGAACTTGCGAGAACAGAGATGAGCGTAAACGCGAGAGGACTTGAGAAATAAATGCGACGGATGGAAAAGTGAATCCGAACTATTTATAGGAAAATCGGATGGGCACGGGAATCGAAGCGTCGGGAGTGCGGATAGCGAAAATAAAGTAGATTTCTACTCGGTAGGACTGCAGTCTTGCGAGCCCGAGCTCGCCGCTGCGCGGTAATTAAACCCCGCCCAAGGCCGGCCCGCGAGGAAAGGGGGTTTGGGCACAACGTCGCACAGAAGCTCGCGAGCGCTCCACGAGAGCGATCGTATCAAACACAACGAACGAACTAAATGAACCACAGGCACACCACAGAAATGAAGGGAAAAATAAAAAACGATAAGAGGCGAGTCACGATGGACTCGCGAATATTACCACACCAGATATTGTTCAACAGAAGCGTCATGAAAGAAATAAAAGCAAGGGGATAGTAGAATTAAAAAACCGCGGCAGTCTCAGGGGTAAGGAAGCCATTTCCAGCGACCCCGACCCCGCTTCCCCGCATGCGGCGGCACTCTCGGATAGTGGTATTCGCGAAGTGCTTTAAACTCGCGCAGGATTAGGTGTGCTTGATCCTCGCCCCGCGAGATGTGCACGCCGGGCGAGGTGACGTCTGCGCGAGTCACCGGCTCCGCCTCGGCGATCAAGCGCGCATTCGCGTCTTCCATCGCGGCGAATCTCTCGTCGAAGACAGCCCGGTCCGCGTCATATCGCTCCTCCAGCTCGCGTAGCATCATACCATGCTTCTGAAGCACCTCTGACACCTGTCTCTTCATTCGCTCGGGGTCGCCCGGGTCCCCCAAGAAGTCTTCCATCTGGCCAGGCGAGGGCGGCGGTGACATCTCCACCCTCCCATGCTCTGACTCAGGCGTGGCTTCCGAAATGTCTGCGAAGGACGAACTAGTAGGATCAGGGGGCGAGCGAAAAGGCGAGCCTGGACAAATGTACTAACCTTGGGAGGAGGACTCGCGACGTTGCTTGTGAGAAGACTCCGGTCGACCCTGGAAGTTTCCGCGGAACCCCGGGACATGGGGTTTCCCCAGACCAGGGGGGTACACCACTCTCTCCGCGACCTGGGCGCCATCGAGAAGCGAGCCGCCTAGACTTCGCCTGCCCACCAAACCGAAGCCGGGGGTCTCCAAGTTGACCTTAGGCGAAATCGGCGAGCGCGCCGGTGTGGAGCCTTTCTTCTTGGGGCTCGGCAGTGGGGTATCTGCATAGGCCACAAACGCATGGATATCGCATGGACTCAAGCGGAGATAAAGGAGGATACGTATGACTTACGGGGTTGCGAGAGAGGCGCCTGTTGGGTCGAAGTCCCGGCCCCAGCGTCTAGCGATCCCAGCTTCGCGGGGGACGGAGCATGAGAAGAGGTCAGTGTGAGGCCCGCCATGCGTTCCTCAGGCGGAGGGTTCTGCGAGAAGAGAAGGAGTAAGTGGGTAGTCGGTATAAAAAGCCTAGACGAAGAATACCTGTTGGGCGAGCCCGGTATCCGGCGGCAGAGGCGAGGTAGGAGGTGACGACACGTCCTCCCCCTGCGACCTCCGAACCGTCTTGGCCTTTTTAGGCTGGGGGGAAGGGGGTGTGGCGGGGTTGAACATCCAGGCGTTGCGCTCGGTGGCCTGGGCCTTCGCCATCTCTCTAGAAGCTTTCAGTCGATCTCGCGCGCTCGGCTTGGAGGACATTCTGAGAGGTTGTTTTCTGCGAGGAAGAAGGGGAAGGAAAAGCTTGATCACTAGCCACGGTGGGCGGTATTTATAGTTTTGGGCGCGGGGCCCACCACAAGATTCCTGCCACGTCAGCCGAATCGGCGAACACCAGGGGTTGGACGTTTCTTCGCGAGCTCGAAGCAACCTCGCGAAGAGCGGGGATTGTGTACAACCCCGATGTTCGCCAGGAAGGGTCCCTGGTTCGCACAACCTAGGGAGCGAGCTAAGGAGCGGTTCGGCAGGCGAGCCCTAGAGGAAGGCGAGCCAGCCGGTCGGAGGAGTTCGCTAGGTGGCTTTGGCGAGCCTGCCGGTCGGAGGAGCTCGCTAGGCAGGTCCGGGACCTTGGGGTACAAATAGTCATTTCTGGGGTACAGTTAGCCATTTTGGCGAGCTCGGCCCGCTAAGGAGCAGTTCGGCAGGCGAGCCGTAGAGGCAGGCGAGCCAGCCGGTCGGAGGAGTTCGCTAGGCGGCTTTGGCGAGCCAGCCAGATCTTTCGGCGAGCCCCGTGTTCGCTGAACAGGTCAGGGGTCTCTGGTTCGCCGGCGCCTGGGGTGGTCCTTTACCAAAAAACCCCTGGTAGTCTGCGGGTAGCCCCTCCGAACAGCGGAGTTTGGCTGTTAGCAGACCAATTTGGGGTGCGGATAGTAAGAAGGGATAGCGGGAGTTGGCTATTGACAGACCACAAAACCAAAATCTATAAATAGACCTTAAGGGGCACCTTGGAAGAGGACCGGTTTCAGAATCTTTGAGTCTTCTTCTCTCCATAGGTCGCTTTGGTTTGGGCTCTCTAGCTCTCCAAGGTGCCCGAGTCTTAGCTTTGGCTTGGGAGGGGAAGCGCTCAACGATCTTCCGGGTTAGTGGAGGGACCTCCTTGCTGAGACCAGGGTCTTTGTTCTTTGTCCGGGTTATCTGCCCATCTCTTCCGAGGGACCGGTAAGGGCTAGTCGCCCCTCAATTCGTTGAGGGCCCCGAGCTCCACAAGATACCGAGAAATCGATTTCAACAATATGTATATATAATCAACAAACTCCAGGACAAACAACAGGATGGCAAAGAACAGTAGCCCATATAATACAATGTTTTGAAATACACCGTAAATTAAACTCACGGCTTTTGCCTGATGGCAAACAATGCAATATATATTTATTATACATATAATTGAAGCTAAAAATGAAAGTTCTGGAATTAATTATACATATAATTAAACTCACCGTAAAATGAAAGTATATTTATTATACATATAATGAAAGCTAATTATATATATAACCAAGAAAAACAACTTATAAAGTGATTTAAACCTTATTGTAAAAAAGTATCAACTCATGCTAAAAATTGAGTGCATAGACAACTCGAAGGCCCAAAACCATTTAAAATTCCTCAAGTCGGCATTTTTTCCATAAGAAACGGTTGTTAACCTGAATAGAAAGAAATTACAGCTCCATTCACTTCAAAAAAACCTGAATAGAAAGAAATAACCATGTAAAGACAATGATGCAAGTACATGTCTAACACGAATGAGGAATAAACAGGAAGACAGCGTTGCTGCGATTTGCTGCACAAACCGCAGCGTTTTTGCTGTGTTTTCTGCAGCAAACCGCTGCAGAAGAGCTGCGGTTATCTGCAGCAAACCGCTGCGGTTATCTGCAGGTTATCTGGAGTTTGCTGCAGATAACCGCAGCTCTTCTGCAGCGGTTTGCTGCAGAAAGCACAGCAAAAATGCTGCGGTTTGCTGCAGAAAACACAGCAAAAACGCTGTGGTTTGTGCAGCAAATCGCAGCAACGCTGTCTTCCTGTTTATTCCTTGTTGGAATGTACTCATGACAGCCAGAAAAAATAAAATAATGAGCAAAATGGAAACTTCCCTCCCGGCTGTGTGCGGCAGAATGAAAAGGCTATGGCTGCTGAGGATGTCACTCCACCTGATGCACCCAACTTCCCTATCAATGCTGGACTGGTCCCTGCCCTTCTTGCTGCTGCGTTTTCCTAGTTTTTCCCTTCTTAGCTCTAGTCCTTTTCTTTGCTTTTGCTTTGTATCCCTGCTCTTTTCCAGTTTGCTGCTGCTTTTTGTGTGCTTCCCTGTTGACATATAAATAATTGTATTGTGTTAGCAGGGGTTATGTTGATTGAATGAAGGTTTTTCAGGTTTCTTCCCTCTCTTCCTCCTCCTTCACCTCCCGCCTGAGTTTGCCCTAGCTCTCTTTTTCAACATGGTATCAGAGGGGGTTGCTATCCACCATCAGTCCTCTATGCCTGTGTAGTATCTGTGTTGTTCTTTCTGTTGGCTGAGGCTCATCACATGGCTTCCTCTAGCAATAGCTTCCACTACTCTCCAAATGGTGTGCTGATTTTTGAAGGGGAAGGATATGATTTTTGGCATGTTCAAATGAGGAACTTGTTGATGTCTCAGGGCCTCTGGAGCTTTGTCCAAGATGGTTACAATCAACCTACCGTGGAGTCCCCAAGTGACACATGGACAGTTGCTCAACTAAAAACCTACTCAGAAAATCAGAAGCAAGATGCCAAGGCTCTGTGGTATATCCAGCAGGGAATTAGCCGCATTGTCTTTCCCAAAATTATTGGTGCAAGCTCAGCCAAAGGAGCCTGGGATGCCCTCAAAGCTGAATATCAAGGATCAGCTAAGGTAATCTCTATAAAGCTTCAAAATATTTGGCAGGAATTTGACACCCTCAAAATGATGGAGGAAGACAATGCTCACTCCTACATATCTCGTATCACCGCATTAGCCAACCAAATTAAAAATTATGGAGACATTATAGAAGAAAAGAAGATTGTCTTAAAGATTCTTAAAACTTTGACTCAACGTTATGCTGTGATTGTCACTACCATTGAGGAAACAAAAGATGTGAACAACATAACCATGTCTGACCTTTTGGGGTCACTGCAAGCTCATGAAGAAAGGCTCAAGAGGTATGAATGTCAAACCCTTGAGCAAGCCTTCCAAAGCAAAGTGGTCATCAAAACCAATCCTGTCACCTTTGATCAAAAGGACAAGAACATTAAAAAAAACCCAGATTTTGTACCCTCTGTAGAAGATTTAATCATGATGCTTACACATGTTTCTACAAATGTAGAAGATGCAAACTCCCCACACATTTCCATATAGATTGCAAGTTTAATTAAGGGCAATCCAGAACCTAACAACAATGAAGAGGCTCACTTTGTAGAACAAGAAGAGGAAGACTTTGTATTCTACTCTAGTGACTCTATGGGCACTCAGCTTGATGAGGTTTGGTACCTTGATAGTGGATGTTCTAACCACATGACCTACAACAAGCAGGCTTTCATTTTTTTGAGTGAAGTAGCAAACTCTCAAGTAATCTTAGGGGATGGACCATCTAAATCCATAAAAGGGAAGGGTACCATTGCTGTGAGGACTAAGCTTGGCGGTTTGAAACTGATACCTAATGTTCACTATGTTCCCAGTCTTGCTCAAAACCTCTTAAGTGTGGGTCAGCTGTTAAAAAAAGGATACAAGCTTGTATTTGAGCACAATTTCTGCATCATCTCGGATAGCAGCTCCTCTCAGTTATTTGACAAAGTCATGATGACTGATAACAAGGTCTTTCCTCTGTCTCCCTCAAGACCACAGAGCTATGAAGGCTGAAAGCAGTTCAGAAACAATCAAATGGCATAACAGATTTGGACATCTAAATCTAAGTGACCTATGCAAGTGATGAGTCCTGATCATATACACTTGTATGGACTCATCTGGGCCATCTATTTAGTCTTTTCACTGCACTTTAGCCCTGTTTTAGCTCATATTGGTCATCCCATGTTAGGTGCACGTCTTGGCCCATTTTGGTGTAATTTCGTATCTTTCTTTGTTATTAGTTTTCTTGCGATGTTAAGTCTCACTTTCAGTGGCTAGATTAGTGGTATACGCTGGAATAGGTGTCGTGCAGGTGTTTCCGGTGCAATTCTGCACAGGAACACTGCGCACGATCACCAGTTCTATTGCGCACGACCACTGGTCGTGCGCCACTGATCGTGTGCACTTAACCCTTTTTATGAGTTCTGTTTGGTGCAGTGCGCACGACCATCTACGCTAGTGCGCACGACCACCGGTCGTGCGCCACTGCTCGTGCGCACTTACCATTTAATTTCCGAGTTCTGTTTGCTGTAGTGCGCACGACCATCAACTCCAGTGCGCACGACCACCGGTCGTGCGCCACTGGTCGTGCGAACATGTTATTTCATAATTTCTGTCTTTGCAGGTTCCGTCCAGGCAGAGCGCACGATCACCGAATTCTAGTGCGCACGACCACTGGTCGTGCGCCAATGACCGTGCGCACTGTTTATTCCAGCGCCTATAAATTCCGCTGCTCGCAATTTAGGTCGGACGCCCCGCCGTATTCCGCCGTTTTCTGCTCCAGTTCGTCCGACTTCGCCCCTCCATCGCCGCCCACCATCTGGAGGTGCTCCGGGCTTGTTCTTCACGCCAATCTTGAGCCGGAGTTTCCTCTCGGCCTCCTCCTTCATCCAAGAGCTTCAAAGAGAGATCTAGCCGCCATCTCCATCGAGCAAGAGGAAGTTTGCAACCTCTACCGGATCGTGACACGAAGAAGACGGGTCCATTGGAGAGTCGTGACAGCTCTCTCTACCCCGGACGTAGTTGCGGACCGAGCTTGGACGCGGATTGACAACCCGGCGATTCCAACCGTGAATCTACAACGAGACTTCGGATTCGGTCGATTTCTTGCCTTATTCTTCTCTTTTTGATGTATTTGTAGCTAGATCTAATCATGATGATGAAGTGGCACTTGAATTAGTTATATTTGCATATATATTTCATGTCTATGTGATTGTGTAATTTATCTATTTGAGTTGCTTGAGGTGCGCCGCCGTCCATTTCCATTCCGCCGTCACGTTCGTGTGCCGCACTAGCAATTGCTAGTGGCGTGCTTGTCGAAGAGGTGCTTGCGACCCTCACTCCGCTAGCCTACTCGTCCATCCGCCTACCGAAGCGTGGCATCGCGGCCCGTATTCCATCCCGCCTAACGAAGCAGTGCGCTCAAGGCCTGCACAGTTCAATTCCGCTTGCCTACTCGTCCATCCACCCTTTCGACGCAGCGCGCTCAAGGCCTGCCTAGTCTCCATCCCGCCAAGCGAAGCATTGCATAGCGGCATTGCATAGGAGTAGTTGATAGCTTTTATTTTATTTTCCAAAAGCCAACCCAATTCCCCCGCATTCCATCTGATTTAAGGACTTCAATCTCAAGTCCTTCCTCGAAACCTAACTCCACCTTACTGTGTTCCTCAAGAGACCGACACTCGGGGATTTTCCCCATTATTATTACTTGCGCGACCGGTGCACTTGCCGAATCATCGCATCAAGTTTTTGGCGTCGTTGCCGGGGAACACAGACGTGTGAGTTTTCTGGAGAAGGAGAGTCTGAGAGAGAAGCCCTTCCATTTGCAAATTGCATCTCTTATTTTATTTCTGTTCTTTTTATTTCTTTTTCTTGTTTTATAGTAGGTTGCTTTAGTAAATTTTTGTTAGGTGTAGTATTTCGCACAATAGTGTTTTTCTATTTGAATCGTTTTATCTTCGCACTATGTGGGCACATCTTAATTTCCGTTGTCGTTGGTGTGGAGCTACCTCCCACTCTAGTGATGAATGCCCTACGGAGAATAGTAGGCATAATTCTTATAGCCCAGCATATGGAGCACCGACTTCGTCTGGTACTCCATATGGTGCGCATAAGTCTTATGGCTACTCTGCTGAGCCTTTACCGTCATACTTCTTTTCGGCTTCAGCACCCGCTGTGCCAAAGAAGCCTGCTAGGCAGTGCCAGTTTTGTCGGAGCACAGATCATGCCCTGAAGGATTGTGTTGCTTATCTTCGCCAATTGGATGAGGATGACGAGCCGGATATCCGGATCGTCCCGAATCCTAACTCTGGCGGCACACCTTCAACATCCGGTTATGTGTCTTTGTCACCTTCACATCTTGAAGGGTATGGCATGGACACGGTCACTGGATGTGGGGCTGATCTGGGCACCGACATTGCTGAGCCTATTCTCCCGGTGCATCCACCACCTCTAGTGGATTCGATTCTTTGTGAGGAATCGGTGCTCGACTTTTATCCGAGCACTACTCCTCTCCCTGTTGTGCATACTACACTCGTCTCTGACGACATTGTTGATGATGTGTCGCAGGAGGAGGCGGTTGATCTGAGTGTTGTGCCTATTCCTTTGGAGGAGGACAACCTTCTAGGTGAAGAGGAATTTTCCTTAGCACCGGTGGAGGAAGTCCAAATCCTAAGCCTGGCCACCGTTGATCCCGCCGAATCTTGTAGCATTGATGACAATGCAAACATTATTTTACTTCCCCAACCTAATGGGAGTGAGACCGGGACCACTCCCCCGATTTTTGATTATTTATGTTCTTCATCTTGTTTATTTCTCGATCCCCCCTCTTCACCCGAGCCTGTGCAGGTTGAATCTTCACAGGTACTTCAGGAAGACTTGGAGCTTTGTGCTCAAGTCAATGATGAGTGTGTCCTTTTATGCGAGGAGGTTGATCCCTCCTCCATTAAGGAAGCCTCATTCGTTGCCTTCTCCTCCTGCGGACCTGCTGTGGACGATACCTTGCTGGGCAAGGATAGTTTTGGTGAGATGAGTGAGGACCAGGCCTCCTCCTCTTCTTACTTTCTTTTCCCTCTACCTGTGAGGAGCAGGTATCTATATTTAGGTAGAGGGGTGACTGCTCTGTCTCCGTATCGGTACCCGCTACCGATGCGCATATTAGAACAGTTACCTGTGCACTTTTCTTTTCATAGGCCTATAAGCTAGAACTGTACAAAATCTGAATAAGTCGTGCTGGGATGACAATAACCCCAGTAGTTATCTTACTTTTCATGCATTTTATTTTATTCAATCCTGTTTAGTTAGCTGTAGTATTGTAGTTTATCTTTTTCTGTTTCTTTTGTTTTGCGGAGCTGACCCCTGCAGGTACTTCTTCTGGATGGCGGATGCTGCAGCTTCATTTTAGCTTACACGCCAATCTTCTGGTGTGCTCATTTCTGAGCACTGGGTACTCTCTTTCCCTAGCCTTTCCTGATTTTCATGTCATATATTCTGTGGATTGTTTAGTTTAAGTCTGGGGGAGAGTAGTTTTGTTTACCCGCTCACGTGCACTATTGCACTGCATGCTAGAAGATTCCATTTAAAATGTTTTGTTTATTTTCATTGCACACCACATCACCCACTTGAGCGCGTACTCATCTGTTTGCTTGCTCTGTTGTGAATTTAATTCTTCTGCTTATTTGGGAATGTCTAGGTGATGGCTTAGGACTATGTAGCAGAGTAAAATGTTGACTCCCGTAGTGCTCCTAGTCGAGTGCTCGGTTGCATAGAAATTTGTGTAGATTAGACTTCTTTTTATACTATGGTTTTATATTTTTCTCTATTAGTGTAAATGTTGTTTACTCTACTCAAATGGTGAATCCGGTGTGAATCAAACGGTAGCATAGGGATGTGTGTAAACGATCGCTAGATTCGTATTGCTTGAGTCGGGAGAAAGGAGAATCTTTCTCGGTGGCTAGAACTTGCCCCAAGCGATTCTTGAAGCATGGGTATACGGTTAGTCAATTGTGTGAATGTGATATAGGCCATCATTTTGGCCCGGTTGAGCCTTTGTGCCTATCCCTACCGCTATATCCTCGCTAGCCCAGTTGTGCCTACCCGTTCTTTGATTCAGCCCCACTTTTATTTCACCAAAGCCCAAAAGCCAATCCTAGTCGCACACCCAAATCTGAGCTTTAGCTGTTTATTATTTTCATGAGTTGGGTTGTTGATGTGGTAATATGTTTGTGAAGATGTGGATGTGTCCTTTTGTTTATTTGCTGAAAATGATAAGAAAAGAGAAAAAAATGAGAAAAAGAAAAGAAGTTAAAAAGAAAGGAAAGAGAAGGAGTGTTTAATTGAAAATCTTTATGTATAGATTTATGTTTGGGAGTAGGCGGTGCACGCACCCATGCTGTTAAGTCCAAGTCTGGGGGTGTTGTGTACCCGCGTGTTTGTGTGGTGAATGAGGATAGTTTCCTGCATTAGCTCATTTGGGTTTAGTGCTTGAGCCGTCGTTTTTATCTTTGTTTATCCTCACCTAAACCCAAGCCTCATTTAAAACCTAAAGTCCTATTGATTCACGCATTTGAGTCAAACCAGTGCCGTGGAGAGAATGTGACCGGGCAAGCCTATGGTCACCGACACCGATGGATTTCGGTGGAGTTTGTCCGGCATCCCAATCTTGAGCAATGCTCATCTCAGCGTTTAGTTTACTTTCTCCGTATGCATGACCGAACGATTCACTGTTGTTCACCATTTTGAGTAGTTGTAATATGCTTTTACTCTTTTAGAAATATATAGGCTATTTATATAATCAGAAATCTTCTCTACCATTCTTCTTATGCACGTGAGCATGCGACTTCGCATGGTACTCTGTATTGTAGTTTTAAGCCATCTACTTTTCTTTCCCCGTTCGCATGGAATTTGTTTGCTCGGGACGCGCAAACAGGTAAGTCTGGGGGTGTGATGAGTCCTGATCATATACACTTTTATGGACTCATCTGGGCCATCTATTTAGTCTTTTCACTGCACTTTAGCCCTGTTTTAGCTCATATTGGTCATCCCATGTTAGGTGCACGTCTTGGCCCATTTTGGTGTAATTTCGTATCTTTCTTTGTTATTAGTTTTCTTGCGCTGTTAAGTCTCACTTTCAGTGGCTAGATTAGTGGTATACGCTGGAATAGGTGTCGTGCAGGTGTTTCCGGTGCAATTCTGCACAGGAACACTGCGCACGATCACCAGTTCTATTGCGCACGACCACTGGTCGTGCGCCACTGATCGTGTGCACTTAACCCTTTTTATGAGTTCTGTTTGGTGCAGTGCGCACGACCATCTACGCTAGTGCGCATGACCACCGGTCGTGCGCCACTGCTCGTGCGCACTTACCATTTAATTTCCGAGTTCTGTTTGCTGTAGTGCGCACGACCATCAACTCCAGTGCGCACGACCACCGGTCGTGCGCCACTGGTCGTGCGAACATGTTATTTAATTTCTGTCTTTGCAGGTTCCGTCCAGGCAGAGCGCACGATCACCGAATTCTAGTGCGCACGACCACTGGTCGTGCGCCAATGACCGTGCGCACTGTTTATTCCAGCGCCTATAAATTCCGCTGCTCGCGATTTAGGTCGGACGCCCCGCCGTATTCCGCCGTTTTCTGCTCCAGTTCGTCCGACTTCGCCCCTCCATCGCCGCCCACCATCTGGAGGTGCTCCGGGCTTGTTCTTCACGCCAATCTTGAGCCGGAGTTTCCTCTCGGCCTCCTCCTTCATCCAAGAGCTTCAAAGAGAGATCTAGCCGCCATCTCCATCGAGCAAGAGGAAGTTTGCAACCTCTACCGGATCGTGACACGAAGAAGATGGGTCCATTGGAGAGTCGTGACAGCTCTCTCTACCCCGGACGTAGTTGCGGACCGAGCTTGGACGCGGATTGACAACCCGGCGATTCCAACCGTGAATCTACAACGAGACTTCGGATTCGGTCGATTTCTTGCCTTATTCTTCTCTTTTTGATGTATTTGTAGCTAGATCTAATCATGATGATGAAGTGACACTTGAATTAGTTATATTTGCATATATATTTCATGTCTATGTGATTGTGTAATTTATCTATTTGAGTTGCTTGAGGTGCGCCGCCGTCCATTTCCATTCCGCCGTCACGTTCGTGTGCCGCACTAGCAATTGCTAGTGGCGTGCTTGTCGAAGAGGTGCTTGCGACCCTCACTCCGCTAGCCTACTCGTCCATCCGCCTACCGAAGCGTGGCATCGCGGCCCGTATTCCATCCCGCCTAACGAAGCAGTGCGCTCAAGGCCTGCACAGTTCGATTCCGCTTGCCTACTCGTCCATCCACCCTTTCGACGCAGCGCGCTCAAGGCCTGCCTAGTCTCCATCCCGCCAAGCGAAGCATTGCATAGCGGTATTGCATAGGAGTAGTTGATAGCTTTTATTTTATTTTCCAAAAGCCAACCCAATTCCCCCGCATTCCATCCGATTTAAGGACTTCAATCTCAAGTCCTTCCTCGAAACCTAACTCCACCTTACTGTGTTCCTCAAGAGACCGACACTCGGGGATTTTCCCCATTATTATTACTTGCGCGACCGGTGCACTTGCCGAATCATCGCATCAGCAAGCTGCACCATCTCACAACTGGTCTCCCTAAACTTTCCATCTCTGCCGGTGTGTGCAAGGAATGTGCCCAAAGTAAAATTCATAAACTGCCTTTTCCAAAACAAGCCAGCTCAAGGAGCTCCTTGCTTCTGGAACTTATCTCTGCTGATGTTTGGGGGCCATCTAGAACTCCATCCATATCAGGTAAGCATTACTATCTCTTAATTGTAGATGATTACACTAAAATGATGTGGATATACTTTCTCAATCATAAATCAGATGCCTTTGCAAAGTTTGTGCACTTTAAAGCTCAAGTGGGGAATGAGAGTGGACACAAAATCAAGAAACTAAGAACAGATAGAGAGGGTGAGTTCACAAGTAATGAATTCACAAATTTTTGCTTATCTCATGGAATTATCAGGGAATTGACTGTCAAGGGCACACCCCAGCAAAATGGCTCTGCTGAGAGAAGGAACCGCACCATAATTGAGATGGTCAGGTGTCTTCTCAGTCAGAAGAACCTTCCAAAACAATTCTGGGCTGAGGCCGCAAACACTGCCGTTTACCTCCTCAACTGGGCACCTTGTCGTGCCCTGATCAATTATACCCCTTATGAAGGCTGGCATGGCCGCAAACCTAATGTCAGCAACCTAAGAATATTTGGAAGCATTGCCTATTGTCATGAGAACATGCAGACTAAAGACAAGCTGTCAAGTAAAGCAGAAGAAGGAATTCTGGTAGGGTACAGTGACAGGTCAAAAGCTTACCGAGTTTTCAATCCTAATACATTGATATTCCTTATCTCCAGGGATGTTATTATTGATGACAAATGCTGGGAATGGGAGGGATCATCGGGTCAGACCTCTAATCTGGAGGTTGCACCTTGCTCTATCACATCCTATGATGAGGTGCCTTCCATTCCAGAGTGTGATGTTCAGCAAATTTTGAATCCTGAAAGGATCGAGCATTCTAGTTCCGAGGAGTCCTCATCCCCGATTTCTCCCATCAGGTATCGTCCTCTTACTGATATTTACAGCCAATGTCAGTTTGCCTTCCTTGTGAAGGAACCTGTGACATACAAGGAAGCTGTCAAAGACAATCATTGGGTGCATGCTATGGAGGAAGAGATCAATGTGATTAATAAGAATGAGACGTGGGAACTTGCAGAGCTTCCAACCCACAAGGATGCTATTGGCCTCAAGTGGTTATTCAAGGTAAAATACAATGAAGAAGGGGAAGTTAAAAAATTCAAGGCAAGGCTTGTTGCCAAGGTCTATGCTCAGAAGCCTGGCATAGATTATGCTGAGACATTTGTCCTGGTTGCCAGGTTTGAGTCCATTCATCTCTTCCTTGCCATTGCTGCTGAAATGCAATTTTCGGTGTACCAAATGGATGTTCAAGCCGCCTTCCTCAATGGCACCATTGATGAAGAAATTTATGTCTGCCAACCAGAGGGGTTTGAGATAGAAGACAGTAAGATCAATAAGGTTCTAAAATTAAAAAAGGCCCTCTATGGCTTGAAGCAAGCCCCACGGGCATGGAATGCTAAGATTGATTCAAACCTACAAGAACATGGTTTTTCCAAAACAATCTCAGAACCTGCAATGTATGTAAAAAGAGTTAATGAAAAGGATGTTATCATCTTATGCCTTTATGTGGATGATCTCTTGATTACTGGATCCTGTCCCAAACTCATTACTGAGTTCAGACAATACATCAAAACTAAATTCAGTATGACAGATTTGGGGCTATCTCGATACTTTCTGGGGATTCAGATACTGCAGTCTCCTGAGCACATCATCATCACCCAAAGTAAGTATGCTGAGGATGTTCTAATGCGCTATGATATGTTAAACTCAAAGCCAGCTGCAACACCAATGATCATAGGTGATAAGCTCGTCAAAGAAGACGGTGAAGAGAAAACAAATGCAGAAGATTACAGAAGTGTTGTTGGTTCCCTCATTTATCTTACAAATACTAGGCCGGACATAGAGCATGCTGTTAGTATTGTCTCCAGATTCATGCAGGCACCCTCAATCAAACACCTAGCAGCTGTCAAAAGAATTCTAAGGTATGTCAAAGGAACAACTGCCTTTGGTCTCAAGTACTGTCAGGACAATGATTTCAAGTTAAAGGGTTTCACGGATAGTGATTGGGCAGGCTGTGTAGAGGATCGTCGAAGCACATCTGGTTATTGCTTCTTCCTTGGCTCAAAACACATATCGTGGTGTTCAAGAAAACAAAAAACCATTGCCCTATCATCAACGGAAGCGGAGTACACTGCTCTCTGTGAAGCTGCTAGAGAGGCAGTGTGGATAAGAAGTTTATTGCAAGAAATTGGGATGAAGAAGGAAGAAGATGACCCTGTTGTTATAAGAATTGATAATACGTCTGCCATGGCGCTTGCCAAAAATCCTGTGTTTCACAAAAGGACCAAGCATCTCGAAATTAAGCTCCACTACACTAGGGATCTTGTTGCCAAGAAGGATATAGCCCTGGAGTATTGTGAATCCAAGAAACAGATTGCAGACCTATTCACCAAGCCGCTGCCATCTCACTCATTTGAAAACTTGCAGAAGAAGATCTATGTGAATGACTGCTGCGAGTATGGGGAGGTGTTGGAATGTACTCATGGCAGCCAGAAAAACAAAATAATGAGCAAAATGGAAACTTCCCTCCCGGCTGTGTGCGGCAGAATGAAAAGGCAATGGCTGCTGAGGATGTCACTCCACCTGATGCACCCAACTTCCCTATCAATGCTGGACTGGTCCCTGCCCTTCTTGCTGCTGCATTTTCCTAGTTTTTCCCTTCTTAGCTCTAGTCCTTTTCTTTGCTTTTGCTTTGTATCCCTGCTCTTTTCCAGTTTGCTGCTGCTTTTTGTGTGCTTCCCTGTTGACATATAAACAATTGTATTGTGATAGCAGGGGTTATGTTGAATGAATGAAGGTGTTTCAAGTTTCTTCCCTCTCTTCCTCCTCCTTCACCTCCCTCCTGAGTTTGCCCTAGCTCTCTTTCTCAACATTCCTCATTCGTGTTAGACATGTACTTGCATCATTGTCTTTACATGGTTATTTCTTTCTATTCAGGTTTTTTTGAAGTGAATGGAGCTGTAATTTCTTTCTATTCAGGTTAACAACTGTTTCTTATGGAAAAAATGCCGACTTGAGGAATTTTAAATGGTTTTGGGCCTTCGAGTTGTCTATGCACTCAATTTTTAGCATGAGTTGATACTTTTTACAATAAGGTTTAAATCACTTATAAGTTGTTTTTCTTGGTTATATATATAATTAGCTTTCATTATATGTATAATGAATATACTTTCATTTTACGGTGAGTTTAATTATATGTATAATTAATTTCAGTCAGAACTTTCATTTTTAGCTTCAATTATATGTATAATAAATATATATTGCATTGTTTGCCATCAGACAAAAGCCGTGAGTTTAATTTACGGTGTATTTCAAAACATTGTATTATATGGGCTGCTGTTCTTTGCCATCCTGTTGTTTGTCCTGGAGTTTGTTGATTATATATACATATATTCAATTATATATATATATATACTTATTTGGTTCCTGGAGTTTGTTGAACTATGCAATCCGTTTTTTTTTTGCTCATATGCGTTAAAGCTGCAATTTAATATAAACTTTATGTTGGATATTGAGGAGCTACGCGGTTTTCAGTAAAATTTGGAAGAGGCTCATTAGATTGTTCTGCAGTACAAGTATCTTTTTGTTTTTAATTGGTATGACATTTATAATTCACGGTTTCCATTCGTTTTCTTTCCGTTAAGTTTTTATCCTTTTATGCGAATTTAGATTTCATATTAAAGGAATCAGGAGTGTGTATTCTGATTATTTTATAGAAAATATTTTTGTTGCATTGTTTAAATCCATTTCTCCAACTTAAGGTTTTTTTTCTTTTCGGATGGCGAATATCTGAGGTAAGAAGAAGTCCCTAACTCCACTTCTATTCTTCAGGTATTTCTCTACTCTATTATTTAAAAATTACTTCTTTATTAATCATTTGTCTATCTTGCTGTACTATGTTTAAGCCCTAAGTATGATTTTGCTAAAGAAGTCTACTGGATGATTTGTTGGCGGTTTTGATTTTGGGGCTTATTAGCTATTACTGTTGTGAAAGTGGATCCAACAGTGGAAGGTTTCAACATAAGATAAAATGGTAGATTACAAGTATTTAAGTATTATGATTAGTAGAAATATCTCTTTATATAATTTAATCTAAGGTTTATGTTAAATTGCAGCTCGCAGTTGATCTGCATTCTCATAGGCAGGTATGCAGCATAAAGAAACATTTATTTGAAAGATTAAGGAAAAAAATTTAGCTTTAGGGTATCTTTGAAAGATTTATTCATTAGTTTGTATATTTTTAAATTTTCTTCTACCATTTATGCTTCGAGAAAGATTTGATTTTTGTCTCTAAGATCTTGCCATAGTGATGAGCATAAATTATAATGGTCTGACAATAATGTCTAAGCAATCAAGTTCTTTATTCTTTCATGGTTTTTATCCGTGCTTTGATGTAGTTTGGTTCAGATAATGTTTTCTATTTAATTTTTGGAATGGATTCACCAATTGGTTGCGGACGTTTCCTGCTTGGTTGTGGTCGTAAATCACTTGCATGCGCCCGCATGAGTGCATCGAGCTACTTTTTCAATAGATATCTAATATAATCTTGCTTCCTCTTATTGGGCTCTTAACTTTTTTTTTTTGATATATTTAGATACTGCATCTCTCTATATTGTTCATACAAAACCCATGTTTTCATTCTCATTTATAAGTCGTCTTCCACTTATTCAAGATTGGATTTTCATCTTTCGTTTCCCGCAAAATGTCGGCGCCACGCCAAATGTCTTGGCCCCTCCGATTGTCACCCTGCCAAATGCCGCCGCCCTTTCGAATACCGCCGCCCTGCCGCATGCCGCTGAATGCCGCCGCACGCCAAGTATGTTTATCTAATGATTGTTGTTTATTCAACGATCCTTCAATTTATCTAATGATTCTTATTTATTAGGGCTAAGTTTCTATGTTTAATTTTTTTTTACTTTAATTTTGGACTGCCTCAGCTAGGCCGCATGCAACCACCAAATCAAGATCATGTTAATCTCAGAATTTGAGATTTCATGCACATTCTTCCTTTGTGAAAATATGCAGAGCATTATTATTGTTAGCTTGAGTATTTGCAATTCATTTTGTTCTAGCAGCACATGTATTGTTGGTTTACCTATCCATCTTATGATAATATTAATGTCATTATCTATTTAAATTTTTTCTCTTTTTTAGATGTATAATGTTGTGTATATAATACCATAGAAGAACTGCAGGTTTAATTGAGGTTTGAATTTTCTAAGGAAATAAATCATTACTATGAATTGCAAGCCTACAACTATCTATCGATTGTATGCGTGTATTTTTGCATTAGAAATCATTACTTGAGGGTTTTGAGATGCATGAAAGGTGGCTAGAAGCTTGAGGGAGTTCATGTTCAAGTTGTTCTTCGGCAGGTGCTTGAAGAACTATTGAGTATGAAATGAAAATTCATCTACATTATTTCTGTGAACAAATGCAGTAATCCTGTTTTTTTATTAACTCTGATGGATCGTAAGCGCCCTATTTGATAAGTAACAAATGCAGTATTTCTGTTTTTTCTGTGAACTCTGATGAATTAATAGAGGTTATCACATGCTCAAACTATCCTTTGAATGTTGATATTATGACTGTTCATATTCTTAATTTTTGCGGAGCCTCATCAGCCATCTTTGGCATGTCATGAGATTAATTATAGTCACCTCTTCCTATTTATTTGGATAGATGCTACCTGCTAATCAATGTTTGGATACTAATTGATCATTTGGATAGACGTTGCTAATTTGGATAGATCCTACCTGCTAATAATAACAATGTTATGCTAGCAAACTTAATAATATGCGTATATCTTTTTATAAAATAACTATAAAAATTTGGATAGACGAAGCCCGCCGTCGCCGTCCGGGTACTGTCGTGCCGACGACAAATGTTTACTTATTAGTATAAATATCGCGGCGCGGGCGGGCGAAGCCCGTCGTCACCGACAGGATACTGTCGCGCCACGAAAAATGTTTACTAATTAGTATAAATTTCGCCCACGACAAATGTCGCTGCCCATGACAAATGTCTCGCCTACGACAAATGTGGGCGCAGCCTGCCCGAATGCGGGCGCAGCCTGCTAAGAGTCAGCGAGCGCGGGCGTAGCCCGCTCATACGAGGCGCATCCAGCTCATATGCGTGCGCAACCCGCTCGAACAGGTGCGCAGCCCCCTATGAATCAGCGAGAGGCCGCCCGAGAACATTAAATACAAACCGACACCAACGCAACCGGTAGGATTGAGCACGGCTGGTAGGCGCTACCCGCTCATATGCGTTCCCAACCCGCTCGAACGCGTGCGCAGCCCGCTAAGAGTCAGCGAGAGGCCGTCCGAGAACATCAAATACAAATCGACAAATCCTCCTTGGGTGCGAACGGGCCAAGCCCGTGAGCACCCAAGGCAACCGGTAGCATCGAGCACGGCCGGTAGTACCATCCCGCTCATACGAGGCGCATCCCGCTCATATGCGTACGCAACCTACTCGAACGCGTGCGCAACCCGCTAAGAGTCAGTGAGAGGCTGCCCGAGAACATCAAATCAAACCGCCAAATCCTCCTTGGGTGCGAACGGGCGAAGCCCGTGAGCACCCAAGGCAACCGGGAGCATCGAGCACGGCCGATAGGCTGTGCGAAGATGCTAGTACATATATATATTTATATATATATATATATATTTCGGTAATTCTCATGTTATTTTCGCGTTTCGTATTTTTATTATGCAGAGCATGGGTCAGCTGGGTAGTAATAGTATAAAAAATTATTTTATTTTATTTTGGCATGCATTATTAATTTATAAATTAATTATTATTACATACTTCTGCTGAGGGTCGCTTAGTTCTCTTCCATTCGGGTGAATCGAATCGTATTAGGTTGAGAGTGAGCCAAACATGCAAAAGTTATAAGAGTACTAACAACGAAGACATTATGATATTTTACGTGGAAAAATCCAAAAAGCCCGAAAAAAACACGGAGCCAGTTCGGTGCAGACCAAATACACTAACTTTCTTAAGGTTGCACATGTTAGAATATTCGGGAGGGTGACAGACCACAACTCTAAGTACAAGTAGGCAAAGGCAAAAAAGATGCAAAAGCTCTCTCTGCGCTCGTATGAGCGACTTCTGGAGCTGGCACTTGAGGATGCTCTTTGGGGAGCGAAGCTCTCCCTTGAGCAAGAGAGCGAGAGAGTGCCCGAGGCGGACACTTGAGCAAAGTGAGCACTTGAGCCGGAGAGCAAGATGACTCCAAGTATTCGCCGGAAAATCTTCAGAGTTCCAAGTCTTCGTTGGAAAACCTTCAAAGCACTTTTCTCTTTTCTTGGTTGCTTGCCTTCCAATGAATGCATATGAGCATTTTTATAGTCTTCCTGAGGGGCACATTGATGATAATTGTGCCGTCTTGAGATTTGAACAAGCGAATAAGGCTATATACGATTTTGGTTACTTTGATCACAAATTTCTGGAAAATGACAGGCATTCCCCCCAGGCGGCCCGGGAAGGTTCACTGGCGGCAATGGTGGCAGATGGAGGCCGAAGGCGTCGCCGACGGAAGACGGCATGCGCGCGGGGGGGGGGGGGGGGGGGGGGGGGGGGGGGGCGCTTGGCGCGTGCGACCTGGGCGCAACCTGAGCCCATACGTGCGGTCAGCGCGTTTCGGCGGTTGCGAGGGGTGGGGGTGGGGGGGGGGGGGGGGGTGGAGGGGGTACGGCCGCTAGGCATACATGGCTGTTGCACGCGTGGTTGCTGTGTGTGTGCCCATGCTTTATGCGGTCGAGCTGGTACACTTGGGCGATCCGATCGAGATTCTGATTTTGTAAACTCACCACTAGGGTAAAATTTAAGGGAACCCCACCAACTTCATATAATTATCATATTTAACAAATACCAGTCAATGAATATAATAATATATAATTGATCTATTCTCTCATTTTCATTCTTACTTTTTAATTATAAAATAGATAGATATTAGGGTAAAATGATAAAAGGATGGTATGTGTTTCACCGAATGAAAGTTTTAGGGAAATGTTATTCATACCACATAAATGGATATTTACACCCATTTTAAAATAATTTATATTCAATTTTAAAACCCCAAAACTTTAATATTTGTACCCACAATGCCCCCTTTCTTCTCTCACGCATGTCCGAGAAACCCTCCCGTGATCGTTGTTCCGCTCGTCGGTGCCCCGCCCTCGCCAGGCGTCCATTCTCTCCGCTCGCCTGGACATTCAGGTTAGCGTTCGCTGACATTCAGCTAACCTTTCGCCCTTGCCTTTTTTGTGGATGTTTTCCCTAACCCTCGCCGCCTTCGCTATTTTTGCTCAAAGATTTCTCAATTTTTTCAGTCGATCGCAACTCTTGTTCGCTCGCAGGCATCGGGATCCCTTGTGCGCTCCCTTGCACCGACCCTAGGTAAACCCCCCTCTTCTTCCTCTTAGCATTAGGGCTTTCAATTTTGAATGTTGTCGCATGTTTTTTATGCTTTAGGGCTTTCAACTGTCATCTTCTTGCCCAGGTAAACCCCTCCCTTGTGCACTCCATTTGAATGTTGCAACATGGATTGCAATTCCTGCTAAATAGAGAGAGAGCAAAAAGGAAGAACAAAAATGATGCCCAAATTGTGAAATAAGCAGAACTTACTTTGTATGTGCTGATATCGAAAGCTTTTCTCGCAAAAACTATTGTTACAGATTATGTATAGTAATTAACAATAATAATGTGTAATTTTTTATTACAGTATTTGTTACCATTTTAAAATTGTTGTATTTTTTAATGCATTGTATTATTTTCCACGACTTGAAATCGTGATAAATATTTTTTAAAATAAATCTGTCAAGTATTTCGCACAGTTTCAAATCGTGGCAAATTTTTTTAAATAAATCTTATAAGTATTTGCCACAGTTTCAAACCGTGACAAATAAATTTTTTAAATAAATCTGCTAAGTATTTGCCACAGTTTATTACCTTGGCTAATAATGGACTTTTAGCCATGGTAGGAAAATCGTGGCTAATAAAGGACTTTTAGCCACGGTATGGAAACCGTGGCTAATAGCTGCTGAAATCAAGACCTTTGGCCACTGTTTAAAATCATGGGTAAAAGTCATGGTAAAAAATATTTGCCATGGAATGAGCGTGGCAAATACTTTTTGCCACGCTCGTATTGCCCACGCCTATTTGCTGCGGGCAGACCGTGGCTAAAAGCCTTTTGCCACGGTTTTGGACTTTTAGCCACGGTAATTTGCCCTGGCTAAAAGTCCATTTTCTGGTAGTGTACTCAAGAAGATTCAGCACAAGATGATGAAGCACTGCCTACAGTAAATCAGGGGGATATACCATCAACTCTGGGGGAGCTCCTTGTAGATAATCTACTACTAAATGAGGTATCAAGAAATGCAAAAGAAGCTGCTTAGGATGCTTAGAAAGAGGTACAATCTCAGGGGGAACTTCTCAAAGATGCCAACAATGGGCACTGAAGATGATCTGGTAGATGAAGACTGGTCAAGAACCTTATCTTACTATGGATTAGACGAATTATCCAAGTCAGTTAGAAGACATAATATGAATGATGTAAGGAAGCTGTTGGTGGACATAATTGCCAAGGTCTTCCCGTGCAAGACTGGAAGCCTGGGGTTTATATCTTAATATTTCTTCTGCCTGATGTCAGCAGTAGTTTGCCGAAAAAAATGTGAGTAGGCATCCATTCTTTTTGTGAAAATTAAAGAATGCCTCCTTGCTCCTAATTTTGCAAGGATTATTTCCCTATACCTGAACCAGGTCAATCCTGAAGTTTTTGAATTGTCCAAGGGAGTAGCTCTTCATCACTTGAAGAAGATAGATGTATCCACCATACAAAGATGGGACATCAGAATTCAGAAACCAGTTGGTGCAGGTGCAAGCCTAATCCTTCAAGAGTTGGTAACAATCAAAATAGTTCTCCAGCTCACCTCCCTGCTCCACAGAATGTAGCTGTTCCTGAAGTTCCAACAAAGGAAATAGCTCCAAGCTCAGTTGCCCCAGAGATTCTTGCTGAAGATGTTGTTCCATCCTCTACAGGTGCTACTGCAGATAGTATTCCTCCACCAGAGAAAGATAATGAAGTTGTGCTTGAATAATCAATTGATGATGAAGTAAGAGATGAAGATGAGGAGAAAAGCCATAGTGCCCATGTGGCAGGCTCATGGGCTGATCTTGAGTTTACAGATATTGATGATGATGAATCAGTGAAAGGAAGCTCTCCACCCCCAGCAGACATTGAGGGGGGAGAAGGAGATTGGTATATCTAACTAAGATGGTGATGCTCCGGATGTTACTGTAGGAGAAGGGCAGGCTGCTCAGCTAGATCAAGCTAATGAGGGAGAGGACGAGGCTCCATCCTCTGCCCAAAAGGAAGTCAATACAATTATTCTTGAAGAAATTCTTGAGGATTGGATAATTGCTTTTCTACCTCCTCTACCTCCTCCAGTACTAGAATTTTCTGAAGATACTCTTCTTGGTTAGATTGAAGCTATGCTGAACAATCAAAGAGATAAGTTTGAGAGCTCCATCAAAGAAGTGCATACAAGAGTCACTACTCTAGAAAAAGAGATGAGCAGGGGACTTGCAGAAATTCAGGCTAATACTGATGAGCTTAAAAGGCTTGTGAATCTTGGAGGCAAAGAAATGGACCACACAATTGCAAGTGTGGGTCAAGTTATGAATGAAGCAGTCCAGGTCAAAAATGCTCAGAATTCAATAGCTACAAAAGCAGAAGAAACACTTTTCAAATAATTGATGAAGTTGGTAAGTTTAAGGAAGAAGTGATCCAAACACTCTCTATAGAAGTCGGAAAGGGGGAGGATAAGATGGCAGATGTATTGGGTAATCAGTTGACTGAAATCCAGAGGTTGTGGGCTGCTCAATTTGAATAATTAAATATTGGTGTTCAAAAGCAAATATCAGATGTCAATGCATATACTTCTAAAATTGCAGTCTGGTTACATAATGAAATCTTCCCTGAGCTAGCCATTCATCCACATCAACCCCAGTTCTCACCAAGACCTGACGTGCAATCAGATTATGCTCCTCCAGTGAGCTATACACAGGTATGGCCAGCATATCAATCAGAAGTGCAGTCTAAATTGCCATGTTCCAGGAAAAGGAGATATGTAGAAGGTCCTTCTGCAAGCAGATTAATTCCACGTAAAAGTTCTGAAGGTACTGGAAAAGGAGTTGCAGGAATTTATACAGAAGAATGGAGTCCCGTATCTAGGATCGCTATCCTAGACACTTTCAAACTTGTGAATGAGGGAGGAATGAAAGTGCAATATTATTACAGTCAAGACGAATGACACAAGTATGAAATGAGCATGACCAGAAGAAGAATTCATTTCAAAACTAATGGATGGGAAAATCCAGAGGCTCCAGCTTCACCTCCTAAGTACTATCCAAAGCCTGAAGCCTACTTCCAGAGACAAAAAAAGAAGAAGAAAGAGCAGCAGCTGAAGGAAGGAAAATGAGACCATTCAAATCTTTTGATTAGAAAGATTGTGTGAACTTAAACTTATTCTATACAATCTTAATTATATGTATAATTTTTGATTTTGATGGTCTTTGCTGTGCTTCTCTTTTTTTTCCAGTTATGAGCATTTTATATGCCTTATCTTGATGCAATTCATCTTAGTGTATAAGGTTCTGACTTCTACAAATAGGGCGAGATTGTTGGGTATTGTATCCACAATAGCTTATATTTGTGAGAAGTCACCCTTGAACCAAGTTGAATTGCTGTTGTATTTGATGCTGTTTCCTAGTTGTGTACTTGTAGGTTATTATTGCCAAGTGTAGACCAATGTCAGATTACAGTGAGTCATTAAACACAGTATCATGCAATGTAATCCCTCATTATGTGGAACATGGTGTTGACTCATGTGTGATCTTTCAATTGGGATACACTTCATTTTCAAGTATCTTTGATGTTTAGAAGTTAAAGAATTGTTGGTTGTCAAGAGAGAAAGAAAGTAAAAGTTTTAGAATTTTTCTAAGTGCATTTCTCGAGAATTCAAATCTGTCTCTCGAGAAATCAAGATCTTTTCTCGAGAAGCAAATTCAGTTCTCGAGAAATTCTTGTCAGATTTCTAGTAAAGACTTTTTAAGTCATTTCTCGAGAAGTCAAATTCCTTTTTTTAGAAATCAAGTTTATTTCTCGAGAAATCCTTCTTAGATTTCCACTGAAGACTTTCTAAGCCATTTCTCGAGAAGCCAATTCCTTTCTCGAGAAATCACGATCATTTCTCGAGAAGCCAAGTTCATTTCTCCAGAAGCTATTTCTGTTCTCGAGAAATTCCTTTCAGTCTTCCAGAAAAGTCTTTCTAAGCCTTTTCTCGAGAAGTAATAGTCCTTCTCTCGAGAAATCATGTCATTTCTCAAGAAATCCTTTAGAACTCGAGAAATATTTTTATTTCAGGTCCTATTTTCAAAGTCCATTTATGACGGGATTTAAAGTATTCTCTGTTTATGTCACTGCCACGTATGACGTATTTTAAGGAGATTCTACCTTAAATCAAGGACTTATTACCGTTAGACATGATTGCCTATAAATGGTCATTTTAAGAAATCGTCTAAACCTAATCATTCGAAAAACCTAAAAGAGCCGCACACCTTCTGCCATTTTCGAAGAACCTCATCTCTTTCAATCAATTGTTCTCTTTGAAGGAAAAGATTCGACAGATCAGTGATCTAATTTCTATAGAAGTCTATTGGATCTTGTCGAGTCCTAGAAGTTCAGATCTGAGATTTCAAGCTTTCTTCCTCATCATCAAGCAAAAGTTTTCCAAGTCTCAAAAAGGAAGAAGCTCAAAATATTTCAGATTTGTACTTGTTTTTTTGTCTTTTTACTTGTACACAAACCTCTATTTCTTTGTAGGAAGTTTATCTTCCGAGTTGTAGAAGCGTTGTCTCCGAGTTTGTAGGAGAGTTATCTCCGTGGTGTAGGAGTGGTGACTCTGAGTTTGTAGGATCATTTTGATCCGAGATACAGTGATGTAGCTGAGGCTAGCTGTGGTGCTAGATAGGCGAGGTGGGAAAGTGGAGTACCCAATATTGGGGAACCACTATAAAATCCTTGTGTCGTCTGCGTTTGTGATTTTACTTTTCTGTGCTCTATTTTTATCAAGTTTTAATTCTGCAAAAGATGCAGAACTCACCTATTCACCCCCTCTAGGTGATTTAGGTAGGCAACTAGATACTTCAACGCTGCTCCTAGACCAAGATGCTTAAATCTCATGGAGAGATTTTGTGTGACGTCCTTAAGCTTTTGACTCCTCCCATTGAGTGAGTCCTCAAAGGCTTTTGCCTTTGTAAGCTCTTCTTTTAGATTAGAATTTTCATTAGCTAATGTATCTATTTCTTTTTCTTTCTTATACATCTTATTTATTAATTCATAGCTGACTGAATACATATTGTCTTTCCTAAAATCTTCTAGTTCTTCTCTATGTGTGTTGAGTTATTTTTGACTATGAATATAATCTTGACAAAATTCTTTAAAACATTCTTTAAAATCTTCTGAAGAGAATTCAAAGCTATCAAATATAGTTACCTGATTTTCTTCAGTAGAATCTTCCAAAGCCATTAGACATGCTTCTTCAGCTGCAGTCTCTTCATCATTATCAGATGAAAAGGAACTTGACTAAGTCTCTGAGTCACTCCAGGTTTCGGCAATAAAACCTTTCCCCCTTTTCTTATCCTTCCTTTTGAAGGTTTTCTTCTTGTGCTCCTTCTTCTTCTTGTTGCTTCTATCCCTCAGTTCTTTAGGACATTCTGGGGCAATGTGCCCAGGTTTTCTGAAAGAAAAAAAATATTTCCTACTTAGGAGTTTTGTCAAACCTTGGTTTGCTTGAACTCCTCTCCTTCCTTCTGGAGTCCTCTGTTTTGACCCATCTCTTGAATATTCTGGCCAAGAGATTGAACATCTCTTCCTCAGAAGTGGAAGGCTCTCCTTCAGCAGCCTTCAGAGCAATTGACCTCTCCTTAGGAGTCGAGAGTTTCTCCTTTGATTCTGTCTTAGCCCTACTTTTTATTAGGAGCTCGTAGGACTTGAGCTTGCCAACCAGAGCATCTATGGAAATTTCTCTATGATATCTGGACTCTCTGATGGCCCAGATTCTTGAGTCCCATGTGCTTGGGAAACACCTAAGGAGTTTGTCATTAATTTCTGTCAGAGAAATTTCCTATCTAGTCCCTTCAGCTCATTTATGATGGCGATGAACCTTTCATGCATCTCAGCCACACTTTCCTCAACTTTTTTTTTCTGAAAGTTCTCATATTGGGATATGAGAAGGGACTTTTTGTCCTTTCTTTCATCAGAGGTGCGCTCAACTAATCTGGACAGGGATTCCCAGATTTCTTTAGCAGAGTTGCAGTCAGCAACCTTCTGGAAGATGTCATCAGACATTGTTGATACCAGGATATTCATGGCTTTGTCATAACATGCCTTTACCTTCTTTTCAGCATCAGTCCACTCTGCTCTAGGGACTACTTCTTGAGTCACTGTCCCATTGACATCTTTTTTGACTGGGACAGGAGGACCTATATTAATGATATTAAAAATGTCTGCATCAATAAAGTTCATATAGATCTTTATTCTGGCCTTCCAGAGTGTAAACTTATTTAAGTTACACACTGGTGGTCTTGTTGATGCATAGACCTTAGAACTCATTTTTCTTAAAATATTTTTGAATAGAGAAAAATATGAGAGGAGATCTTTTGAGCAAGATATTAGCCTTCTTATGTTCAACCTCCCTTTGATACCAATTGAAAGTGCACAGTGTGCCTCTGAGTATTCTCTAGAGGGGGGGGGGGGGGGGGGGGTGGAGGATGAATAGAGTTTTTAAAACTTTTATCCTAATATGCACATATAATAAAAACTACTAAGTACTATGCAATCATCAACACTAATACAGAATAAAGTAATTACAGAAAAATATAAAATTGTAAACTGGGACAGTATAGAAAAGCAACACAGAAGACACATAATTTTTATAGTGGTACCCCAAAATATGGGTAGTCCACTCTTCTACCACCTTCTTAGGATTACACTATAAGTGCCTGAGTCTTTTGATAAGGAGACTCTCAGAACCAGCACTGAATCTTTTGATAAGAAGACTCTTAGAACCACCCACTAAGTCTTTTGATAAGGAGACTCTTAGAACCACTGAGTCTTTTACTAAGGAGACTCTTAGAACCACTGAGTCTTTTGCTAAGGAGACCCTTAGAACCAAATGAATCTTTTGGAGAGGGATTCGTAGGACTCTTTTACAGTTACATAATAAGAACAGAGAAGTAAAGAAGAAGAAGACTGGGATTCTGATGTGTGAATCCTATATTAGCTATCACATTGGATGCTGTGTTTTGGTGTTCTTTAAGATCTGTATATGATGAACCTTTGCTTATGATAGAGAAGAATGCAAGGGTTAAATGCGTGTGATCCTGTTAATCTCTGTACTCTTGTTGGCTTGCTGTTGTGAGATGTAGAAGAAGTGGCAACAACCTTGTATTTCTGTACAGGGAAGTTCATCTTTTCTTGTCTGAGAGAACTTGAGGAAGAAGACAAAGACAGAAAGGAATTACTACAATTGTTATCTCTGTGTCTCCTTCTCAGCATACTTATTCTCCGACCATTAGTGTCTGAATTTCTTTCTTCTTCTGGTCTGACATTAGAAGGAATGTCCAATGGACAATGAATGTTTCCTTCTATTTCTGTTCTCGACCCGTTAAGTCTGATTTGAATAACTTCTAAGAATGTCTTTGTCATTTCTCTAGAATACTCCATTCCATTCCTGGCAATAAACGAGTCGTTAGAGAATAGATTTCAGCTTTGTAGATCTTCTGGAAAAGCATCAGAAAGGACAATAGAAAACATACTATTTCAGTCCGTATTCGACACTGCGTCAAATTCATTATCCTTCATATCGACGCACCTCTGAGTTCTTATAGAAGCAGCTTTGAAATCCTTCTCAGCTTTAAGTGAACTCAGATATCGATGTTGCGTCGAGTTCTTATTGACGTATCCGTCGAGTTGAAGACTTGGACTTGAACTTCATCTTCTGCGTCGAATTGAAATCGAAGTTGCGTCAACTTCTAAGATGACTTCGACAGGCTCTTCCTTCTACGCCAAGTTCATTTCGCTGTTGTGTCGACTTCACTTGATACTTCAACAAGTAGCCTGAGTTACTTTGACTTTCAGTGAACATTGCGTCGACTTCTATTCGACGCAAGTTTAACTTAGCTATATTTTGTGCTCATTTTGACCTGGTCTTGACACTCTAATGTGAGTGTGATATCCTAGGATATCTAATGACTAAATTACCCTTTCTATACAATGTGGGTTAAACATCCTAACTGATGAAATCACTTTTATATAATTTGCTTAGATAAATCAAAGGGTATTTTTCCCAACCACCTCAATGATATATTCCAAACACAAAAAGAATCAAAATTAACCAAACTCAGGCAATACGAAGTTATTCAACTACCAACATTGTATAAATAGATATGATGTTTTTTTAAACAAAACTTTACAATCATTTGCCCATGTCATTTTCAAAAACAAACATCTGAGTTTCTTAGGTCCTACTGTTATTTCCTTTGCTTTTCCTCTTTTGCCTTTCATAGAAGCTGATTGGCTTGAGCATCTTCTTTGGAGAAGGAGGAGGACCATGAGGGAATGCTAGCTTATAATTCCTCCTTTTCTCCATTTGATTAAGATGAAGATTCCAGTCAGCAGAATAATAGTCTCTTTCCGACCCATCTTGAGGGTATCCAAATTCCATCCAAGCTTCTAAGATAAGGGTCCTAGAGTTAGGACTCCACTTGCCTGACTGTGGATCCTGCTCAATTTCCCTTAACCTTTTCTGCATGTACTTTTTGCTCTGAAATCTCTTCCTTTTTCTTGAAATGGCAGATTCTCCAAGTTCAACACCATATTCTTCTGAAGCAGTGCTTTCAGATGGTTCTTCTAACTCATAAATAGAGGGAGGCTTTTATAAGGCTTGTTTGACCTGATTTACAGTCCACATGGCCTGATTTTAGCCTGCATTTTTTATTGTCTTCTCCCGCTTTAGGACTTCTTCAACAATGTGATCATCTAAAGCTGTTTGAACCAAAGTGACTCTTTCAGCCTGATGTTGTTCAACCTCATCCAAATTATTTCTTACTTCCAACAGATGACCATTTAAGGTCTGAGTATTCATATCCACTATGTTAAGAATTTGTTCTCTATCTTTATTGATAAATTGCTATCCGTTGAAAATCCCTCTCAGTATCATCTGATATAGTGCCCTGAGTCTGAATGATTTGGTAAGTTGAATGGCCAACCAAGTTGATCTTCTCACCAAGATGATCCATGGCTGGAGCTGCTGTATGAAGGAAATGAGTGTGCTGAGTGTTGAGATGATGCATGTCATCCTTCACAATTTACAGCTCAACCTTCATTTCCTGCCTCAGGCCATCCACTGTTTGCAGAATGAAATTTTCAATCGTCTCCCTTTGATCAGTTAGCAATGCTGAGATCATATATAGGGAACCTGGTTGATCAGAAGATGTTCCAGCAACATTCACCTCTATACCAACAATCTTTTCTTGAGCACTTTCAGGAGCACTGTCATGACCCTGAAAGTCATGAGAGTCTGCTTGCATCTGCTCTTCTTCCATCAACTCTTCCTTGCCCATGAAAAGAACTATTTAAAGCAAATCTTAAGGTTCAACACTTTACAATCTCTCTAGCTCCTGTCCTAAAACTTCCTTCTCTGGTACTTGTTCTGCACTTTCCTCTTCTGGCCCTTGTCCTGTAACCTCTTCTTCTTATAGGACAACCTTCTGCTGTACTAATTCCTCATCAGGAGTCCCAACTATTGGAACATGGTCTTCTGCGTCTCCTAGGTTTGAGAATAACAAATCCTATGTGTACTTGATCTTGTGTGCTTAAGTGTGCAGGAAACAATGTCATATGACTTAAGGATAACATAAGAAGGTTGCTCCCAAGTTTGAAGACAAAACTCCAACATGCCCACTAGTGATGATGGTAGTGGATAGCGCAGACGCTAGACCTGATTCGAGAAATTTCAGGAGGCAGTTATAGAAGGCTCTAGCGTAGGCAGTAGCGGCTAGCACTGGCGATAGCTCGACACACAAGAGGAATTTCAACAGGGTTTCCTTGGAATGAAAGATACACACGCGTAGAATATTTCCTAATTCAAGATTGCATCAGTGGTAGCAATAGCGTAGGTGCTAGCTCACTCTCCTATAAAAGGAGCACTCTTCTCTCGTTTTCAACACACATGCTAGAGGGAGTTCCAGTGCCAAAATTCCAGAGCCTTATTGTGCTGAGAATTGATCTCCCACCAAAAGTTCTGTGAGTTTCTGAAGGAGGGCTTCTTCACGCCGCATCCGACTGATGATCGCTTCAACCATGCTTATTCTACAGCGAACTCTCGTCCCTAACTTCAGAAGTTCCTTAGAGGGAGTTTTTCATATTGTTGTTTATTTCATCTCTTTACTCTTATAATCTAGTAGTGAATTCGCCATGTGTTGGCGATTAGGTCTGGGTAGGACTTAGGGCAGAAATTAGCATCGCGTTGGTGACTAGGTCTAGGGTGTAGATCTAGGGGGTGCTCGAGGTCGTATCAGGGGAGGATTGGCTAGAGCGGCTTGAGGCCATATCCAGGGAGGATAGGCTAAAGCCACCGTTTCGTGGGGATACGAGTCAGATTAGAAACAAAAAGATATTTTACTTTTCACCTTCCATTTCTAGCGTCATAAGAAATCAAGTTTTGTAATCTTATATTTCAAGTTAATAAAATCATGCCTTTATTTTATTTCACTTGTTTTGTTTGTTTTTTCACTATTTTGATCTCTTAACTTTTCAAGTCATTCAAAATATAACAAAAGTTTTAAAACCCTTATTCACCCCCTCTAAGGGCGCTTACAGATCCAACACCAACTATTCCAGCATTAATTTCTACACCTTGATCTCCTAGTGTAGAGCACCCCAGATTGCTCTCCCCCTCAACATTCTCAGTCTCTTGGGCTGAGCTCCCAACCAGGGACTCCCCCTCAACTAGATCACTGCCCTGAATAGGGCTCCTCCTCTCCTCAGCATCCTTGGAAAGATTTGGGTCTGGAATTGATGGGGCTTCTCCTTCTTCACAACTGCTTCAGGACTCTTCCTCCTCCGAATCTACAACTTGTACTGCTTTCTTCTTTTTTTCTTAGATTAAGCATCCTTAGGTGATTTAGATATCACTCTATCCCACCTTTCCAGCATCTTGGAGTCCAACCTCTTAGAATAGTGCAGAGGCACTCCCATCTTCCTTTTCAGCACCTCCCTAAGCGAATTCAGAAGGAAGATACACAAGATTCTTCCAAATGAAGGTGTCTTCAGATTGCTCTTTATTCTTTAAAATACCAATTCCCTCCAGTCTGTCCTTTTAGAGAGAATAATCCTGCACATCACCTCAAACATTTCCTTTGAAATCCAGTCATGAGAACCAGGCTTGCACAATAGAACCTTTCCAACTATATCTTCTAAAAGCTTCCTTTTTTGATTGAATTCTTCCCTTTTTATAGACCCATATGCCTTTCCACTATGCCCACACCGGACATACCCTGCAGAAAGGTCTTCAGCAGTCAGCCTTTCCTCTTCATCTTCAGCCTTCAGCCTTGGAAGTCTCAAAGCTTTTCTCAATCTCTTGGCAGATACCTTTACCTTCTTCCTAGCCACAACTGATTTCAGAGATGATTCTAAATGGTTGACTCTTGCTCCTTCAGAGAACTCTAGGAGCTCTCTATTCGTAAGAACACAGGGCTCACAGAGCAGATACTCCAGCCCAGCCAATTCTAGCAACCCAATCACCAAACTAATCTCTTCAGAACAGGAGTTGAAGCCTCCTCTCTGAATTTCACAACCAAAAATGCCTGAAGCTTCTTCCTTCTAAGGAGCCATTGGAGAAGAATGTCGAGAAATAACGAATGTCAGAGATAGAATGGAGGTTTGTCGCGGAAATGACTTAGGGCAAATGAAAGTGTAATTTTTGTCCTAAGCATTCATTCTATTTATAGTAGAGGTAGATGAAGGGGCACGTACCTTTTTGTTCTGATTAATTGATTAAAAGACCATCAGACGACTCTGATTAAAAGATCCAATATTGCAATAAGTATTTGGATTCTGTTTCGACGATACGCATTCTTGTCTTCGAAATCTATCGTCATCAAGCCTCCTTCCAACTGAGTCCATGTGTCGTTGAGATTTCTGCAATGTCGTTGAGACATCTAATTATGTCGTTAAGACACTTGATTATGTCGCTGAGATATTTCACTCTGTATCGCTGAGAAGTCATCTGTGTCGTTGAAACGACCACCAGATATTTGTCTGACTTGAGAGAATTCTCAGCACTTCTTGTGTGGTTCCTGCAACACTTATCCTGAATGTTATCAATGATAATAAATGGATGAAAACACATTAAGTAGGGGTTTAAATCTACTCTAAGTTTAACATCCCCAATTGAAACTTGAAGAAGTTAAACTTAGTTTCATCCAGGGGCTTGGTGAATATATCAGCCACTTGTTTGTTTGTGGGGACAAACTCCAAGATGATATCCTCATTCTCCACATGCTCCTTAATGAAATGATACCTGATCTCAATGTGCTTTGTCCTACTATGAGAGACATGGTTCTTAGCAATTGAGATAACACTTGAAGAGTCACAAAACAAGAGTGTTTTTGTCATCTTTAGGTTGTACTCTTGAAGCTGATGCTGGATCCATAGTAGCTGAGCACAACAACTCCCAGCAGATTTGAATTATGATTTTGCTGTGGAGATTGCTACACTGGTTTGCTTCTTACTACTCCATAAAATAAGCCTTCCTCCAAGGAATTGGCAAGTCCCTGAAGTACTCTTTCTATCTTCCTTACAACCTATAAAGTCTGCATCTGAATAACTGTTAGTTCATAACCATTGTTCCTAGGGTACCATGGTCCAAGATTGGGTGTACCTCTTAGGTATCTTAGGATCCTCTGGACAGAGGAGTGATGATATTCCTTGGGGTTCACCTGATATTTAACACAGACACATGTGACAAACAATATGTCAGGCCTACTGGCAGTTAGGTAAAGCAAAGATCCAATCATGCATCTGTACTTGGTTTCATCAAAGGGTATTCCCTTTTCATCCTTGTCTATAGATATTGGATCCCATGGGAGTCTTCATAGAAGAAGCACTCTCCAATCCAAATTTCTTGACTAGCTCTTTAGTGAATTTGGTCTCTGAGATAAATATACAATCTTCATATTATTTCTCTTGAAGAACCTAGGAAGTATTTGAGCTCTCCCATACTGCTCATTTCAAACTTTCCCTGCATCAAGTTTGCAAACTTTTTACAGAGATTGTCATCTGTAGAGCCAAAAATAATGTCATTCACAAAAATCTGCACTAGCAAGATCTTTCCCTTTACTTCCCTTAAGAACAATGTCTTGTCAATCTTTCCCCTTTATAACTTGTTTTCAATGAGAAAGCTTGGCATGGTCTTATACCAGGCTCCAGGAACCTGTTTCGAACCATATAAAGCTTTTCTAAGAAAGTAAACAAAATCAGGGTGTTCAGAACCAACAAAACTTGAGGGTTGTTCTACATACACTTCTTCTTTAAGACCTCTATTCAGTCCATCTGATAGACTTTGAATCCTTTATGGCCTGCATAGGCTAAGAAAATTCGGATTGCTTCCAATCTTGCAATAGGAGCAAAGGTCTGGTCAAAATCAATGCCCTCCTCCTATCTATAGGCTTTTGCTTCTAGCCTTGCCTTGTTCTTTATAATTACTCCATTCTCATCTAGCTTTTTTTCTATAGACCCATTTTGTTCCAATTATATTGTGTCCTTGGGGTCTGGGAACTAACTTCCACACATTACATCTCTTGAATTGCTTTGATTCCTCCTGCATTGCTGCATTCCAGAATGGGTCCAGATTTGCTTCCTCAAATTTCTTTGGTTCAATTTGAGAGAGAAAACTTACGTACAATGCTTCATTCAATGCTCTGCTCCTTATCAACACTCCTTGATTGACATTTCCTATTATTTGCTCTTGTGGATGATGCCTGACATGTCTAAGAGTAGTTGGAAGTCTTCTAGGAATTTCTTCTGTGGTAGGTTCTCCTGATTGTCCTTCTTCTGCAGTGTCCAATCCTTCCATAACATCTTCTTCCCATTCAACTGACACTGAATCACCTTTATCTTTCACTCAAGTTTCAGCCTTGTCTTCAATGGATAACTTTTCCCTTTTCTCTACTGTACCTACTTCCACTAATGAACTAGACCAGCCTTTGTGAATAAGGCTAGTCTCATCAAAGACAACATGCACAAATTCTTCTACTTCTTGGGTACTGATGTTGCATACCCTATAAGCTTTGCTATAGGAGCTGTAGCCAACAAAAATACCTTCACTACTTTCTCAGCAAACTTTGTTAGCTTAGATTTTCCATTGTTAAGTATATAACATTTGCTACCAAAGATTCTGAAATAGGATAGTGTAGGTTTTCTTCCTTTCATCAGCTCATAGGGAGTTTTCTTGTGGTCTTGGATGATGAAGGCCCTATCACATGACAAGCTATATTGACAGGCTCTGCACAGAAGTATTCTGGTAGAGAGGAGTCGCTCAGTCTTGTCCTGTTAGCCTCTATTAAGGTTTTATTTTTCCTCTCTGCAACTCCATTCTATAGATGATTTGATATTTGATTTTTTTTTTTGAGTTTTTTTGAGCTCTTTCTATTTATTTATTTTTGCATTTTTGGGTTTTAGTTTATAAAATATTTGTACGAGAGAAAAAGGGGGAGAAAGAAGTAAAAGATAAAATTAATAGCAATTCTTTTTTCGAAATAACAACAACTCCCCGACAATGGCGCCAAAAACTTGATGTCGTTAGTTTGAAGTTTTGCAAAAGCTTTCGTGATGTGATAAGAATTAGCCGGGCATTTTCGAGGAGTCTCGTGAGTACTCCTACTTCGAGAAACTAACCGTATCGGGATATAAAAGTAACAATCTTTTCTTCTTTCGAAATATCGACGATTACGCCCCAGCAATGCCACTGAAATCTTTTAATTTTATAAAAAAGAGAGAGTTTTGCAAGCTTTTGTAATTATTTTATCTAAACTAATCTTTCGACGAAGGCAAATATACCTTATCGCGTATAGTATAGGATATTTTTAGAAAATATCAAGGTCATATTTTTCTGGATCGTGTTGATTATTTTTACTTTTTAAGAACGCGTTATTATTTTATCAATGAAACGAGTGATTAATTTTGCAAATTTACAAGAGTGATGACGATAATAATTAAGCGATTAAGTGCGTTTAGCAAAAACAATGAAAAACATTTATAAGAAAAAAGGAAAGAGCGCAGTTAATTAAAAACTCACGCACTCTACGGGAATTGAAATGACTGAATTGCAAGGAAGCAGAAAAGCTATCTCATACACACACACACACACACTCAACAGTATTGAAATGACTGAAATTGAAGAAAGCAAAAAATCTATCTCTTACACGCACACACTCTATGAGAATTTAAATGACTGAAATAAATAAAGCATAAAATTTATCTCTTACAAGCATGCACTCTACGAGAATTTAAAAGACTGAAATAAATAATGCTCAAAATTTATCCCCTACACGCACCCACTCTACAATAATTAAAAACTAAATTTAAAGAAAACAAAAAAATATTAAACTCCTACATACACACACACACACAATATAAAGGAAACTAAGTTAAAACAAAGCAAAATTTAAACTCATACACACACACACACATCTTGAAATTGAATACTAAACTAATCAAAGTAAAAAACATAATTTAAATCTTATACACACACAAACACTTAAATGAAGAAAAAATAAATAAAACAAAAAACAAAAACAAAAATTATTCTCTTACACACACACACACACAGACACAAACTTAAAGAAAACTATGGAAAAAAGGAAAATTAAGAAGCAAAGTTACTCTCATACACTCACACACACAAACAAGATAAAAAGAAATTAAAAGGAGAAAAACCAAAACATAAAAGAAGAGAAAAAACTAAATTAAAAAAAAAACAAAAATACACTCATACACACACACCCAAACATTAAGAAAGGGAAGAGACAATTGAAGGAAACATAGCTATTTCATTACCAAAATGAAGATTATAAGCCTAGGAAAGAGAAAGTGCAATAAAAGCAAAAATTACATAAAAGCCAAAAAATAACAAAGAGGGCTCACAACTCCCAAAAAATAGGCAAAAATTGTGAACCCCCACCCTCAGCCGAGTCCTGGTATTTATAGAATTTTTTTGGAATTACACGCCCTCGGTCACGGGCATGACCAAGGGGCGTGATCTGCGGTATGCTCGGGAAGCTGAAACAGCTAGCATTGGGGTGGTTCTGGAAGACTTTGACTGAAAACATGGCTGAACACGGGCATGACTCAAGTTGTCACAGGCGTGAATTTGATCGGCGAGTGGCGGGTTCAGTTGTGGTGCAATGGCTGGTGCGTCCTTGTGCTTCTGGAAGACTTTTGGCATGTCATGGGCGTGACAAATTTGACACAGGTGTGACCCATGTATTTTCGTCGAAATGTTTGAGCTGATCGTCGAGAAGGCGTGGTCATCCGTCGAGACGAGTAGTACACGGGCGTAATAAATTTGACACGGGGGTTACCCAAGTATTTTTGTTGAAATGTTTGAGCCAATCATCGAGAAGGCGCGGTCATCCATCGAGACGAGTAGTACATGGGCGTGACCCAAGTACACGCCCTCGGTCACGGGCATGACCGAGGGGCGTGACTTGACAATTCATCGAGACATTGATAAGAAAGTGCCTGAGAGCTGGAAAATGGTACCTGAGCTGAAACGCCCTTGGTCACGAGTGTGACCCATGAGCGTGACCTAACAAAAAATAGAAAATATTGAAAAAGTTAGAAAAATTAAGTTAGAAATGAAAATAGATAAAAACAAGCATTTTATTCATTAATTTACATAGATTATTCATAATTTTTTGGTTAAAGCTATATAAAAACTGTACTATAAATACGTGTAAATACTATTCATCAGTATCCTCTATTTAAGAGTTGCCCAACACTTAGTAAGTTATGAGCTAGTGTGGGCACATAGTGTATATCTGGAATTTCTCTACTTCTACCAGCTGTAGAGGAGATTGACACAGTCCATTTATCTTCTATTGGGACTATTTTTCCATCTCCCAGATGGACTATGGATTTAAGCCTCATCTATAGTTATAAAATATGCTTTGTTGTTTGACATGTGGCTTGAACTGTAACATCCCCATCAGTTCGGGAGCATATAACAGAAGGTCCGGCCGGGGCCCCACATCATATACTACAAAACAAATGGGAATGTCACTTAATTGAAATATCGAACGACTCTAAACAATGAACCTAACTCAGAGCATTCTATGCGGAAGCAAAAGAGAGAGCCAAAATATATAAACCACCAAAACCCGAACCCGGGTATGTCCACTTCTAATAATAGGAATAAAAGGTTTTACACAACAAAAGAGGCACGACAGCCTTACAGTTTACCAACATCGGCGCGCAGGCCGGCCATACATGAAAAGCAAAAGAACATAAAAAGGCCTTCAAGGGCCGCAGCAGCACCAGGGCTTCAGCCCGCTATGAGCCCACTATGAGCCCACTATGTTCCCGCTCGGTCCAGCACCTGTACGACAAGCCCACCAAAAATGGTGGCAAAACAGGGCAACGGTCAGCTAAAGCTGACCAAAATATAACGACCCCACCCCTTCAAGGGGGTGGCAGTTCTAATCATCCCTGCAAAACAGTCTCAGTAGCATATATATATATATATATATATATATATATAAGAGTGCGATTAGCAAAGCCCACAGCAGTTCATACATATGCAACAATCACAAACGTGGGAATGGCCTCCACGTCTTGTGCTCTCAGGCACTCTTTGGTGTACTACGCCTTCCACCACCATCCACTCTTGATGGCTTTGCCCTTCGAGGCTAAAGTCGGTGGCCCGAATACCGGGGCTCTCCCGTGATTTAATTGTGAACATACCGTAGTCCGAAGACTCTTTCCCATTGCCTCCCGACATGCTGTATAAGACTCACTAATCAGGTGCTGTAATGGTGCGGTTTCAGGTTCGCCAAATGCCCGTTGTTCACAGCTCTCGTTGTACAACATGAAGAGCGGGTATGGCGTCCCCTCAGCCCAGGTATTCTCAATTAGCCGGCTCCACGGCCGCTAAGTCATCCACCAGGACACCCTCACGGGTCGGGCACAAAGGCCTCAGGTCCTCTCAACAGGTGGGCACAACAACATCACCAGAACTCAGTCTAGGAGCTACCGTTCGGCGATAACGCTAACGCCGACGGTAGTGAACAGAAACCCCATTTCTGTTTCTCACTTCGGGTGCTCCCCAGGGCACACCCCCAGGCGTTGCTGCGCATGCAGTAGCACCCTCTAGTCCTACGAAGCAGGATATCAACACGGAGTTTTCCCCTGGCACGCATAATACCAAAAGCATCACCAACCCGGACGAACCGTCTCAGATGGGCTTCACACAGCGCGCCTACGTCCATTTCACGTATGGACTCTACATGTATGCAAGATTTGATGGGGATAACACGAATCGACCCGTCGGAGGCCACGACCTCACCCTTTTGGGTAGGGGGCCTCAACGATGCAAGGAACGGACTAGAACATGTCCAAACGATGGTAAAGAGAATCGTTACCCTTAGACGTCGTTTCTGAACCATGGATTGAACGCCACGGAGACGGTAATCACTGCCCTACTTCGGATCTAGCCTCGACTCGGCTCCACACACGGCTCTCGCAAGAGATCTCCTCTAGATCCTCGGACAAGCGCCAAAACAGCGAGAGAAAGGGAGATGAGGGGAGGGCTGCTCCTCCTTGCCGACGGGAAAGAGGGAGATAGGGTTCTCCGGGGCGGCTCCTTGCTCCAGGCGACGGGAAGGAGAGAAGAGGGTCGTTCGGCTTCCCTGCTCCAGGCGACGACAAGAGAGAGGGGAGATCGGGGTTCGAGGCTGCTCCTCCTTACTCTAGGCCGACGGGGAGAGAGGGATCGAGAGAGAGAGAGAGGGGAGAGATCCGGGCTCGGGGCTGCTCTTCCTTACTCCAGGCTGACGGGGAGAGAGGGATCGAGAGAGAGAGAGAGAGGAGACATCGGGGTTTCGTCTTGCGGCTGCTCCAAAAGAACGAGAAAGAGGGAGGGATCGAGAGAGAGGGGAGATCGGGAATGAGAGGGAGAAGGGGGGTATTAGGGGTTTTATTAAAACCCTAGCCAACCCTGATCCCCTATTCGCACCCCAATCCCCTATTCGCACCCCAATAATCTCCTTCTCCGCTCAAATTTGCGGAGCAGAAAAAATAGGGCGCACGTGCATTGGCGCACGGTCAGTGGTCGTGCGCGAAGCACCTCCACTGATCGTGCGCGCTTACCGCAACAGAACTCTATTTTCTTGCGAATTAACGCACGACCGCTGGCGCACGATCACTGGTCGTGCGCGAAGAGGAACAACGGTAGTGAACAGAAACCCCATTTCTGTTTATCACTTCGGGTGCTCCCCGGGGCACACCCCCAGGCGTTGTTGCGCATGCAGTAACACCCTCTAGTCCTACGAAGCAGGATATCAACACGGAGTTTTCCCCCGGCACGCATAATACCAAAAGCATCACCAATCCGGACGAACCATCTCGGATGGGCTTCACACAGCGCGCATACGTCCATTTCATGTATGGACTCTACATGTATGCAAGATTTGACGGGGATAACACGAATCGACCCGTCGGAGGCCACGACCTCACCCTCTTGGGTAGGGGGCCTCAACGATGCAAGGAACAGACTAGAACATGTCCAAACGATGGTAAAGAGAATCGTTACCCTTAGACGTCATTTCTGAACCATGGATTGAACGCCACGGAGATGGTAATCGCTGCCCTACTTCGGATCTAGCCTCGACTCGGCTCCACACACGGCTCTCGTAAGAGATCTCCTCTAGATCCTCGGACAAGCGCCAAAACAGCGAGAGAAAGGGAGATGAGGGGAGGGCTGCTCCTCCTTGCCGACGGGAAAGAGGGAGATAGGGTTCTCTGGGGCGGCTCCTTGCTCCAAGCGACGGGAAGGAGAGAAGAGGGTCGTTCGGCTTCCCTGCTCCAGGCGACGACAAGAGAGAGGGGAGATCGGGGTTCGGGGCTGCTCCTCCTTACTCCAGGCCGACGGGGAGAGAGGGATCGAGAGAGAGAGAGGGGAGAGATCGGGGCTCGGGGCTGCTCCTCCTTACTCCAGGCCAACGGGGAGAGAGGGATCGAGAGAGAGAGAGAGGGGAGAGATTGGGGTTTCGTCTTGCGGCTGCTCCAAAAGAACGAGAAAGAGGGAGGGATCGAGAGAGAGAGAGGGGAGATCGGGAATGAGAGGGAGAAGGGGGGTATTAGGGGTTTTATTAAAAACCTAGCCAACCCTGCTATCCGCACTCTAATCCACTATTCGCACCCCAATCCACTATTCGCACCCCAATAATCTCCTTCTCCGCTCAAATTTGCGGAGCAGAAAAAACAGGGCGCACGAGCATCGGCGCACGGTCAGTGGTCGTGCGCGAAGCACCTCCACTGATCGTGCGCGCTTACCGCAACAGAACTCTGTTTTCTTGTGAATTAACGCACGACCGCTGGCGCACGATCACTGGTCGTGCGCGAAGAGGAACAATGGTCGTGCGCGAAGAGCTGCCATGACATTTCCAGCCTATTCCGAGCGCAGCACCACCTCTCCGCCTAACTCGCTGAACTACGACTTCTTGGGGTGTTACATGAACAACCACTGTCAACATACCAGATGGTATTTTCGGCTGTGGCTGCTTACAAACATGAATAAAACATTTCTTCCTTTTCTTCTGCTACCTTCTTCCATTTCTCCATATATTTGGCTTGTTCATTTGCATTATACCAACAGTCCTTAACTGAATGATTTGGTACTTTGCATCATTTACGTCTTGAATAACAGTCATTTGAATCATGTGTTGCCTTGTCACAAATAATACAATATTTCTGATATTTGGAAGTTGAGACTTGAGTTTGTTTTGGAGGGAAATTCTTCTTGTCTTTGCCTTTAAACCCTCCTCCTAGAAACCTTTGATTACCCTCTATTGATACAACAAATTGATATGGTTTTTTAAGGTTTTGAATGGTTGTTTTTTCAAATTCACATTCATTTGGAAAGCTTGGTCCAAAGGAGTAGAATCTTTATTTAGTCTTTCTTCATGTGACTTTAGAGATCTAAATAAGTCAGTCAAGGTTAAAGCTTTGAGGTCTTTTGATTCCTCAATTGCCATGACTGCATGATTAAAAGGGGTGTTAAACTCCTTAAAATCTTTGGTACAATTTTGTTATCTTCTGTAGTGTCACCAAAGCTACGAATTTGATTAATTGGCTTTATAGTCCGGGCAATAAACATGGCAATGTTTTCTCCTGACTGCATGTGAATTAATTCAAACTATGTCTGTAGTCTTTGCAATTTCATTTTAATTACCTTTTCACTACCTTTATATTCCACTTTTAAAGTTTCCCAGGCTTGTTTTGATGTTTCAACAACCATAATTCTTGGAAAAATTGATTCTGAGACTCCTTGATGTATAAGGGAAACTGCTTTAGCATCTTTTAATTTTATTTCATCTAATTGCTTATGTAAGGAAGCTTCAGTTGGTTTATTACCTTCAGTATATGCAGGTAACTATGGCCTAATAGATACCAGCTCCCATAAGCCTTGAGATAAGAACACAAACTTCATTTGAATGCTCCATTGATCATATTTCTCACCATCAAAAATTGGAATTGCTACGTGAGAATATATAATGGAAGTTGAGTTAGAAGATGTGGCCATTATCCAATGATGATACTCAAAAAAGAGCTTATATCTCTAATACCAATTATGATTAAAGTTGATTTAAGAGCAGTGTAACTGAGGATAAGTTTTGTATTTGATTTGATCTACTTTTCTTATTACAACTTTCCTTGTTTTACAGCCTGAGCTTTTATAAGATAAGCTTTGACAAACATCCAAGTTTAAAACTAACAGTCAACATATTTAAGATATGCTTTGACTTTACATGTTTATCTTTATACTATATGCACACCCACACATCATTTATACAGGAAAATGAGAACCCGGTTTATTCTCACATTGCATCCATCTAAAGAACCACATGCAATAAGCAATGTGAAAGAAGTCTTGAAATTATTCAGGCACAAAACATCCAAATGCAGAGATTTTAACTCACGTATTTGATTAAGGTGCAGAAAATAGTGTGTGCGAAAAGCAAAGATTTAGAAAGTGATAATAAATATATGATCTAATGAACTAGATAAAATATTTTATGATAACATGATTTTAATAGAATATTTGAGTTTAGCAAATATGATGAGGCTTAAAAATTAAGGTGAAGGAATACCTGCTTCCCAGTCTCATAGACTCCATCCACCATATTGCCATTGCCATTCCCATTTCTACATTATTGTTGTGCTGTCTGCCAGCCTCTTTCTTGTCCGACGATTGAACTGCTAAGATATAAGAAGCTTGTATGAGACAGTACCCCATATTGGTTAAAATAATAAGCTAAAAGGAATGGTGCCCTCAGCGAGTCAAATATGGTAAACCATAACTTGCCATAGTTTGTGTTGTTGCCTTACTCGAGTGCGATGTCACCAAATATTAAAGAAAAAAGGATAATAGGGATAAGTCATGTGAAGCCCCGTCGCTCACCACAAAATTTTTTGAAAGTAATCTTTTCATCTAGCAATGAGAAGGCGGGCAGTGCGAGGTTGCATGAATGTGGCAAATGACAAGGTTGTGAGAAAATGGCCAAATAAGAGGTTGTGAGAAGGTCTTGAGCTTGATAGTCTTGGTGAGCGTAGAGGAGTATGCATTACCTTATTGCTTTGAATCCTACAATAATTAGTTATACTAACTGATTTTATATGTTGAGATGTCTGAACAAATTAAATCAGGATATTCAAAAGAAAAGTAGAAGTGAATCAAATGTCAGTGGTGAGAATTGCATGAACAAATATTATCGTAAGGTTGAACTTACAAATGTTGAATAAAATTACATCCAACAAAGAGATTCAACGGAATAGAAGTCGATTAATGGACTCATGATTTTGTACTCGTGATTTTGTACTCATGATTTTGTACCTACAAATCCAACAAAAAATATGAAAACAAATATTAGCATCTTTATGAACTCAAATGAGGAGGATGAACAAAATAGACGAAAACATATATTAGCATCTATATGAACTCAAATGAGGAGGACGACTGAAAAAAACTAAACTTTAAGATATATGTGTCTATTATGAATCTTCTTTTTGGAAGAGCTTTAAAATACCTATAATATTTCATAACAAAGAATAATAATTAAGTTTTGCTTATAGTGATGGAATGGAGTGGGAAGCACTAAATTTGGCTTATAGATTGAAGAAGTACAAAAATTTGAGTTTGAAGTATTGCTTGCAATGAAGGAATGGACTGGGAAACAGTAAATTTGGTTTACAGATTAAACAAATGCAGAGATATTTTGAGTTTGAAGAAGTAAAAAAATTATATTAAATTATCAAATTACATTATTTTATTAAAATCCAAACATAGGATTGATGAATAGATAATACACAAGAAAAAAATTTCAAAGTTGATCTTCGAAAGAAGAAAAAAACTTGTCACAGTGTAGTCTGTGAGTATAGCATCGATGATCTCACTTCTCTGGTCTGAAGGAATGAATTTTAGTTTGCCAGCATTTAATAATCCTGAACATCCAATAAAATTTGAATAAATTCAGCATATGACAAAAAACACAAATGGAGCACGACGACACATTAGAAATCACATGAATAAGCAAGACGTGCCTGACACAGTTCTAAATTGACAATGGTTACACAACATTTGTAAGTGATTGGGGGGGGGGGGTGAAGCTTAATTCAACGCTCACTAACAACATGAATGAATCATGCATTATTAAATAATAGAACAGACGAATCTAAAAAAATATTCTGCCATGCTTGTGGAAAGAGCCTCTCTCTGTCTCAAGTCAAGATTAAATAACTTTATATTCCCTTTGCCAGGTATATATTGTAATAGGAATTCATGTGGGAAGAGCCTCTCTCTACCGGGTATAAACTGTTTTCCCTTTCCTGAAAGAAATAAGTTAGTTATCATATCATAGTTTATAAATTTAGATTGTATGGATTTATTAAAACAAACCAAATTTATCTTAAATTTCTTTGAAAACGGAGTTAATAAATCAAAGATGAATACATTTGGAAATGAAATGCTCCCACATGAATTTAGTGCTCAATTCAATTGAAGAGAGAAGGAAGAGAGGCTGCGATTTTCCTTTTGATCACTCACCTTCATAACATAACTCAACAATAATGCTTTAAGAAAACATTTTTGTAAAAGAATTGTATAGAGGAAGGAAATAAAGTAACCACAAAATAACAAAACTGAAGCAATGAAGAAAAAAATTAATGGGTATACACACACACACACACACACATATATATACATATATATACATATGTATATACACACACATCTACATATATATACATATATGTATATATATATGTATATGTATATACATGCATGTGCTTTAATTATGTATATATATGTATATATATAGATATATATATGTATATATAGACAAAAAATGGATGAGTGTACTTGAATGGGTTAGAAAAGACATGGGTTAGGTTAGAGTTGAGTTAATGTTGTCTTGGGAGAGTGGCTTGGGTTTGGCTTTAGGTTTGGAAGGGCAAGCTTGCTTAGGATTATATTGGCGTAAATATCTAAACCCACTATGCCCCTTCATTGGAATCTTTGCCCAATCAGAAAATGAGCATGAGGGAGTTTGGGTGAGTGGGATTTGAGTGGGTTTTTAAAAAAAGCTTCATAAAATGCCTCTTTATAAGAGGGTTTTGACCAAAGTCAGCCATAAGTAGGTCCTACATGTGGGTCCAGGTCAATGTGGGTCCCAGTCGTCGAGAGTCGAGTAAATATTGTATATTTTTATGAGTGTTCATATTTTTTGAAATGTTGTATAATTTTACGAGATTTATTTTTATCAACTTGACTAAACAACACTGGAATTGAATGAAATGAGTTCTGTTGCACTCGTATTGACCGTGCCAGGCCAATGCTACTGTCCGGGATCAATTCTGAGCTCGTTTGCTCAAAAAGTGATTTCCACTATGGCAGATTCGAACGAAACGAGTTGTGTTGCACTCATATGTCTCTTACGAGACTAATGCAACTGACAGAAGTCAATTCTGAGCTCATTTGCTCAAAATGACATTTCAGGGTCGTTTTGTCGAATATCGTTACCTAAAATGGTTACTTTCACCAAACGACCTTGAATTCTAACGAAACAAGTTGCGTTGCACTCGTATGAGCCATAAGAGTCTAATGTAATTGACTAAAGCCAATTTTAAGGTTGTTTGCTCAATATGGCATTTTGGGGGTGACCGTGCCGAACAACGCGACATAAAATGATCACTTTCATTAAAAAATCTCAGATTTGAATGAAACGAGTTGTGCTGCACTCGTATGGATCATACAAATCTAATGCAACTAACAGAAGTCAATTTTGAGCTCATTTGCTCAAAATGACATTTCAAGGTAACCATGTCGAACAACTTGGCCTAAAACGGTTACTTTCGTTAAACGACCTCGGATTTGAATAAAATGTGTTGCGTTGCATTTGTATGGATCATACGAATCTAATGTAACTGATGAAAGTCAATTCTGAGTTCGTTTGCTCAGCTAGTCATGTTGAGGTTTCACACAGCTCGATCTAGCCTGAGTTAGCCAACTCTATCACGATGCATCAAAGCGAGGCGTGATTGGTGTCATCGAGTTTATTTTGATCTCATCAGAGCACTGCCACTGACCACAATCAATTCCTAGTTGATGTATTCAACTATCATATCATGTCATCATACCCTAAACCGACACTATTATGAGGTGGAGGTTGGGTCGTGGTTCACTATAACCAGTCTAAGCTTGTCCAAGGATTCAATTGAACTGCCTAGGCCCCTTTTTAAAGTTGGGATGTTACAAGGTGAACTCTCCCCCGGAGGGAGAAGAGGAGAAAAAGAAAAAAAGTGGGAGGAGGTGAGGCGGCGAAGCCTCTCCTCTCAGCTTCGAATTCAACGGTCGGCGGCGACTGGCCGCCGGAGCACCACCCACCGAGCCCCATCTATGGCTAGTCGATCGATGGCTGGAAATGTTCCACAAAAAGTGAGTTGTAAGCCTCGATAGGCTAGGATCAATGGTGGCTCACAACCACTGTCTTATTGTTGGATTGGTAGGCGCCCTTAGAGGGGGGGGGGGGTGAATAAGGGTTTTAAAAACTTATGTTATATTTTGATATACTTGAAATAATGAGAGATTGAAATACTGATTTAGAATGAAGATCTAAATTGATTTATAATAAAAGATAAAATAATTATCAATTTAGAGAAATGAAACATAAATCAATTTTATTACACAAAGAGAGACATGATTACTATTAATAAAATTGATTACAAAACTAGATTTCTATAACGCTATAAATCGAAAGCGATAATAAAATCCTTTTTGTTTTCTAACCCGACTCGTATCCCCACGAACCGGTGGCTTTAGCCTAACCTTCCCCGAATACGGCCTCAAGTCGCTCTAGACAATCCTTCCCCGTACATGGCCTCGAGCACCCCCTAGACCTAACGTAGATCTAGTCGCCAACACAAGGCGAATTTCAACCCTAAGTCCTACCCAGACCTAGTCACCAACACAAGGCGAATTCACTAAACGATTACAAGAAAAAGATGTGAAATAAATAACAATGATATAAAACTCCCTATATGGATCTCTTGGAGAAGTAGACAAAGACCCGCATAGTATGATCATAGTTTATGCGGTCTTTCATCACGGTGATGAAGCGTGTTGAAATCTTCTCCAATGATATCCTTAAGCCTTCATAGATTTGTGGGAGTATCTCTTCGAATCTTCCTCTATATGATGTGGCGCTAGGCTCTGGAATTTAGGATCATAAGTGGATGAAGAAGACAGATCCAATGGGTCCATTTTATAGCCTTGGAGCTAGCGCATGCGCTATCGCTGCCGCTGGCACTATCCCGAATTAAGAAATATTCTCCGCATGAGAATCCTTCATTTTAAGCAAGCTAGCCACCTTCCTCTATTGCTTTGCGCAACCTCCTGCACTAGTAGATACTGCCTGCATTAGCTGCTATCGCCTGGCACTATCTCCTTCTATATCTGCCTCCCGAAATTGCTCTAATCAGAGCTAGTGCCTGCGCTAGGTGCTACCGCCGGCACTAGTGGACATGTTGGAATTCTGGCATCAAATTTGGGTGCAACCTTCTTATATTATCCTTGATTCATATGGGCTTGTTTTCCTGCACACTTAAACACACAAGATCAAATACACATAGGATTTGTTATTCTCAAACCTAAGAGATGCGAAAGACGATGTTCCAACAAACTCCCCCTTTTGATAATAACAAATCCATTAATGATAAATAAGAGCATTAATATATAAGCATGATGAAACCTACTTGTGTGTGTGTGAAAGTGATGACTTATGATAATTGTCGATTTTAGTATTTAGAATTGCTCCCCCTAAATACATGCTCCCCCTATGTGGATGCTCCCTTAATATGTAAGCTATCATCTTAATCATTAGTCATGTTAGTTTTCCCATTTGATAACAGTTTTTATTTATCATGTTAGTTGTCCCCCTTTTATTATCAGCAAAAGTGGGTAAGGAAGCAAGAGACATTAAAAATGATTTTTTTATAAAAAGATAAGGCATGATCGAGCGTTTTAGAGGAAATGAAATGATAAGGAGTTTTAAGCATAATAATGTAATGATTTCCAAGTAACCAATCTACCCAGACAATATGTGTACACCCTAGCCCCATACTAAGTGACGAATGGTCATGAGGAGTTGCATTCATGTCGTAGGTTGGGGTGTTAGTCCCATAAGCAAACACTAGAAAAAAAACTCAACCTAGCACTCTTTCCCCCCTGTGCCTCGAAATGCCCCACTGGAACCCTCCCCGGTTAAGGACAAGACATGACTTAGAGGTTAGGTTATCTAATGTCTACAACCCTATGCCCCCGCTATGGTGAGATATGTAATCATGGGATAATAATCTTTGGAAACATTAAACACTTAAATCTAATGATAAGTTCATAGCCTATGGGTTTATATTTTTATTTGAATTTTTGAAAACAAAACTCACATAGCTATTTTGAAATCCATTAATGAATCAGAGTTTTTAGCACAAAAATGATATTCGTGCACTACAACAAACCACACTTATAGTAAGGACCTAAATCGTTACAGTAAGTGCCAAAAATCGTTACAAAAACTCTTTGGTAACGAAAAAACTGTAAGTAACAGTCCTCCTCTAAAGCTCGATGCTAAAAGTTCTTGTAACGAATGTATGCATGTCGTTACAAATAAATTAATTGTAACAAACGATACTTTCTCACCAGAAAGAGATTCTTCCTCACAATATATTGGTCACAAAAAATATTATTTCGTTACGAATGTTTTTTTCCTCACAAAAAAACAGTTACGATTAAAACTATTTCGTTACAAATATTTTATTTTTTCCTCACTAAAAATAAACTAACTTCGTTATAATAAAGTATAATAAGCATTATTTCGTTTCATTAGATTAAACAATAGTAACAAAAAATCATTACATTTATTTTCCATTCTTCTTACTACAGCCAATTCATTTATATATAAAAAATATTCCATTTCTATTTTTTGTGTACCTGAGATTTTATTACAAATAATAATCTTAAAAACACACATATATTTAATATTTTGTAACAAGATCAACATGTATTTATTCACACCAAAAAGTATTACATAGAGTACAAGTTATTATCATCTCTTCTAAAATAATACAATATTACATTACAAGATCAACATGTTTCTAATAAATCTTCCGTCATTTTTTGAAAAATGAATCGTCCATCACTTTCTGACTAATGAATCTTTCGTACCCTACAAATAAAAGAGAGCAATTAAGATCACCCTACAAATAAATGAGAGCAGAAACATCCATACAAACTCACATCCATACATACCTAATCCATACACACCCCATTAAACAAACGTACAATAAAACACACACTTGCCGCCCGTTGTTTAGTTCACACTGAAATTAAGGTCATGAGGGAGTTCACTGTTTAGTTGTAATGTTCTGAAATTAAGATCATCTGTTAATGGCACTTCACTGCACTTAAAATCACACACTTCACTACATAACTCTTTAAAACGTACAGCACGCACACAGTTTACTGCACTTAACATTGATCGCACACGCTTCACTGCACAACTCTTAAAATAGCACACACATGCACACATTTCACTGCACTTAACATCACACGCGCACATACAAAACTTATAAAAACGGCACACACACTGCACTTAACATCACACACACATACACAACTCTTAAAAATAGCACACACATACACACAGACATTTCAATTCACTTAACATCACACACACTTCACTACACAACTCTTAAAAACACCACACACACACACACACACACACACACTTCACTGCACTTAACATTTCACTCCCTTTACTACACAACTCTTAAAAACAACACACAAACACACGCACCCACACACTGACACATACACTTAGCTGCAATTTTCCAGAACTGCACATGCAGTTTGCCCAAACTGCACATGCAGTTTGCCCATACCTGCACATGCAGTTTGCCCATGCCTGTAATTTGGGCAAACTACACATTACGGTTTGCCCAAACTGCACATATTCATCAACTACAGTATTATCTTGGGAAAACTGCAATATAATCTTTACAAAATAATCTTAGAAAAACCAAAAGGGTCATCAAGTTCTTCTGGTGTATAAATTGATGAAAGGCGCCCTGCACATGTATATAATTGTTTAATTAAATAAGCATGTGTCTTCTACTAGAACACATATAAGTGCAGAAGAAAATATATAAGAAAAACCAAAACCTATAAAATGTATGAATAGATAAAGAAAGAAACCTGAAATGGACATAGAACTGTGCAAATCTGATCCATTTGTTTCATAGCCTTCTTCATCACTCTGAGAAAAATAAAAGAACGAAGAAAACATGAAAAGTTCTGCACAAATTTGACATATAAAATAATTTAGCATCACAGAAAAAGTTATTGAAGGAATAGAACAGGAAATATGTGCAAAAGAAACACATTTGATAGTTTATTCTTAAACACAGAGCATGGAAACAGCAGGCGGAGATGCAAGAACATACAATAATGGATCAGATCAGTGCACAAGCATCCACGCACAGTAAATGCAGAATGCAGAATCTGTTGATATTAAAGTGTCACAGAATTGTCACATAATTTTACAAAAAAAGTACTGAACATAAGATTAGTCTAATATTAGTCTGTTGATGTTAAAGTGTCATAGACATTCTGTGGGGTCTTCAAGCTGGAGAAGCTATAAGATATTAAAGTGTCATAAACAGGCACGATCCTGAGTGTCATAAACATTAGATTAGTCTAATATTGCAGTACAGAATCTGTTGATATTAAAGTGTCACGATCCTGAGTTGGAGAAGCTATATGATTAGTCTAATATAAAATAAAAGAGAGGGTTGTATAAAAGAAAAGTATACAATCATCCATAGACATTCTATGGGGTCTTCAAGCTTCAAACAAACTGAGCAAATGCGAAATGCACAAGAATAAAACAACTGAGTGCTGTAGAAAACACACATAGATCAAATCGCTGCATAAGAAAACACACAAGAATAAAACAACCCAACAATTTCAGATATAACTGAGCAAATGCAGAATGCAAAAAGGAGCACTGTCAGATAGAGCATCAATTAAAAACCATATCAGATTGTGTAGGAACAACCCAACAATTTCAGATATAGCTCTTTCAAATCGCTGCATAATAAAATACTAGTCTCTACATTTCAGATATAGCACAATTCAGATATAGCACTTTAGATATTGTTGAAACCAAGAAGAAGTAATAAAATAGTAACAAAGCAGTAAACCAAAATACTAACAGTCATAAACCATTTGACAACAAAAAAGTGCACCAAAAAGTAAATGGTGTGTGCATCAATTAGTCAAGGAATTGCCCCAAATTTTTGCAGAACATAAGACAGCTGCTCTTTCAGCTCATTTTGCCCCTTTTTAATCCTGCAATCTCTGCATTGTGAGTTTGATTCAAAGCTTCCTGTTTATCTATAAGCTATGTTTGTGATGTTAGACAAGTCGTGGCATTGCACAATTCTTCTTCAGCTACATTCAACTTCTCTTTCAACTGAGTGGAATCTGTCAATGTCTTCGTCATTCATTTTGAAGACACAACACCATAACCTAATCCTTTGTCATAACCAGACTTATTTCCAAGTGTAGTCTTTATAATTTCTCTCTCAGAGCTTATGAGATCACTGTCAGAATCTGTTGATATTGTCCTCAGCCTTTCCATTTCACACTGTAAAATATAGTGTTATAATAGAAACGTATGTTATTAATCAATTTTGTGAAAGTTTCAAATATATTTTGACTTACGTATGCCGCTTCTGCTTTCTCACTGACAAACACCCCATTCTTCTTATGGGTGTTCGCAAAGTTCTCAACCGGGCTTTGATTAACCTATATATCAAAAAAATATTTGAGAATATGTCATAGTAATCAATAACTCACATGTAATTATTGCATTACCATTTCCAGCAGTCGGGAATGGTAGGATTTAGAACCTGATGTATGAGTAAACGGCATGTGTGATCTATTATCAGCATTTGTCATGGACCTTTTTCTGCAAGCAAAAAAAGTATTGGATTCTAGTCATTGAATGTGTGATTAATAACATATGTATTAAACAGAAATTACTTAAGTAGTCACATTCACCTTAAAGTCTCACTCTCGAAGAGATCGCACAACTGACACCAATTCTCGATTGAGATCCACTCAAATGGGCTACTAGCTCTTGGATTCTTTCCTGCTACAATATAATCTCTATGTGTTGCAGATAATCTTCCTCTCCAATGTGTGTAGCTATGTTGAAACATCTCCTCCATGAACTCTTGCACACTTTTATCTGTTTCCCAATTCTTTATCACAAACCATTGCTACAAAAGAATAAATTATTTGGTTATCCCAAACAAATTCACATATATGGTATATAAATATTAATTACTTACACCTAATGCAGCATATAAAGTAAGTTTCAGCTCTTCCCCCAATTCACTCCATGGGGTCAAAAAATTCAAACCTGCACTGTGTCTTACAGTAACACCTACACCATTTGCAAGGTGCTTTGCAAAGCGATGCGGCTTCTTAAAACCTTCAGGAAACTCAATCTCAAGTAGTTTCTTGTCCTAACAAAACAAATAAAAGTATGTTAACATATAGTAAGTGTATGTAAGTTTTAATATACCTAAATAAAGCATACATTTTCTAGTATTGCTTTCTCAATCGACCTTCCGGTGGTCACCCAACGACCTCTTTTTATAGATGAGCTTCCCACAGCATAATTAAAAACCCTTAATAAATATATGATTCAAGTAAATGATACAAACTTGTGAAATAAAATAAGGTATACTTACTAGTATTATCAGAACCCTGTATTGGACTTTCATCATTTCCTTCATTAATAGTGGTATCATCATTAATGGTGGCAAATGACCCGCTTTGTGATTGCTGCAGATTAGGTGAAGGTGTATTTGGTGTAGGTGATAATTCAACAACCTCAGTATTTGTTGGTTTTTTATCAACAAATAGTTGTTTGCTGCTCCTTGGCGCAGGGCGCCATAGAATAACATTTTTTGGAGGCATATTACTGCGAAGTAAATAAGATGCAAACGTTAAACATCACATTAAATTATTTAGAGAAATCATAAAAAGGAAGAATTGCATTACTGTTTCGATCTAATGAATAAGAAAAAACTTAACGTACCGTTTTCTTTAGCATTACATGTTATGATCACTGTCATCACAATATTGCACTAGTGTTTCATCATCCTCATCTATTGACTCATCTCTGTCAACAATATTATTAATTTCTTCCTCTTCATGGATTCTAGTTAGAACTTCTATATTTATAATATCAGGTTCTATATCATCTCTTCCTAGGAATTGCTAGTTTTGATCTTCGGTAGCATATATTAATTCAGTTTCTGAGGACTCATGTTGTTGAACTATGTTATCATTCATCTCCTCCACTTCTAGGTCAGTGTGTTCCTCTATGTACCAAAGGTGTCTATGACATACAAGTTGTGCAATTTTCCAAGGATCGCCGAGTTTTGTGTCATCGACATAGAACACTTGTTGCACTTGGTTTGGAAGAACGAATGGATCATCTTCACACCAACGAGAAGTTATGTCGATGCTAAAAAAATATTGATCTTTATGCATAGTCTTTTTCCCACCAGTGTCAAACTACTCACACCAAAATAATACTACTTTATATCCATGAAGATAGGTCAATTCAACGACCCTACTTAATACTCCATAAAACTCTACCAAGATATTTTGATGTTCCCCCTCAACAAGTAAACCATTATTTTGTGTTGTTCGGCGATCAACTCGATCTTGTATATGAAATCGTACTTCATTAACAATACAAACAGAGTAAAATTTTGTTAAGTATGATTGTGGACCATTTGCCAATGCCCATAATTCTTCGGAAACTTCACCCAAGTTTGTATGATGCACTCTATTTATCTGCACAAAATACAATATGAAGCTAATTAGATAGATGATACTATAAATTAACAATCTTCAAGGGTATCTTCGTATTTGGAGCTTACATGAGCTTGAAACCAATAATGAAACTGCTCTTGATGAGTTTTGTCAATGTTTCTTGCATTTTCGTCCCTTTTAAGCTCCTCCATGTGCTTACTATTTAAAAAAAAGTACATTAAAATTTGTTACAAATTAAGTAAGGAAATTGAGCTCTTTCATGAATCGAACCTTTTAAAATCATCTACTTCGCTACAATTGCTTAATATGAATTTATGAGCTGCATCTAGATCTTTTTTAGAAAGTGCTTTGCAACGGGGAAGAGGTCCAAAGGGTCTCACTTTTGATGCAAAAACCAACAATTCACACTCTTGTTGATGCTCCACTGAATCTTCATTTCTATTTTCTTTATTGAACCTTGTTTCTATTTCATTTAGGTACATTGAAACAAATGTCAAAGACTCTTTTACAATATATCCTTCAGCTATAGAACCCTCAGGATGAGCTTTATTACGTACGTATCCTTTAAGAGTTTTAAGAAAACTAAAGGGAAAACTCAATGATCATAATAACAAAATTGTTCATTAATGCTATGTAAGATAATAAAGTATAAATGCATACAAAAAGTACCTTTCAATCGGATACATCCAACGTGAGTGAACTGGGCCAGCAATCTTTGCCTCTTTCGGAAGGTGAATAGCCAAGTGAATCATTACATCAAAAAATGCTGGAGGGAATATTCTCTCCAATTTGCACAAAATAATTGGGATATTACTCTCCAACTTCTCGATATGCTCTACCTTTAGTGTCTTTTACAAAAATCTCCTAGCTTGTATAGTGCCTCAACGACATCTACGCGTAGAAACCCACGAATGCCAATAGGAATTAACCGTTGTAGTAGAACATGACAATCATGAGATTTAAGTCCATAAATCTTCCCATCCTTTACGCATCTTGAAATATTTGACGCATAGCCATCTGGAAACTTGACATTTTTTAAGAAATTGCAAAACCTTTTTTTTCTCATCGGAAGATAGATTATAACATGATTGAGGTTTTATTATAGTACTTCCATTTCTAATCAAGTGTAACTCCTTCCGGATGTTAAGATCTTGCAAATCTTCTCGCGCTTTTTCCGTATCTTTGTTTTTTCCATCAATGTTCATCAATGTGCCCAAAACACGATCACAAATATTTTTTTCAACATGCATTACATCAATGTTGTGTCGTATCAAAAGCTTATGCCAGTAAGGTAATTCAAAGAAGATGCTTCTCTTTAACCAATTCCCTTCTTCATTATTGCACTTCCTCTTCCGCTTGCTTGGGTGTTTTCCAAATTTATCAAAGTTATGTTCGAGCTTGGTTAAATATGAAAGCAATTGTGTGCCACTCCACTCCCTTGGTTTTGAACGTGTTTCTGACTTTCTATCGAACAATTTACTCCTTCGATAAGGGTGATCATTATGTAGATAACGATGATGTCCCATGTAGCATATCTTACTTCGAATTCTTTTAGAACCTGTATCATATAAACAAGTTGGGCAGGCCCCGTAACCCTTTGTGGTCCACCCAAATAAATTACTAAGAGTTGGAGAATCATTGAATGTCCACATAAGAGCAGCATGAAAAGTCTCTTTGGTGTATGTGTCATAAACTCAACACCATTCCATAATTCTTTTAATTCTTCTATCAGTGGTCTAAGATAAACATCAATATCTTTTCCAGGTGCACGTAGGCCAGGAATTAATAATGACATCATAAGAAACTCATCTTTCATACCTTTGTATAACGGCATATTATATGGAATTAGCACAACTGGCCACATACTATAAGAAGTACTCATATTTCCAAATGGATTGAACCCATCAGTAGCCAATCCAAGCCTAACATTGCGTGGATCTGCAGCAAAACTGGGATAGTGTGCATCAAAACTCTTCCATGCAAGTGAATCTACCAGATGACTCAAAGTACCTTCTATCTCTATATGCTTCTCAGTATGCCACCTCATGTAAGCTGCTGTTTTAGAAGACATATAAAGTCTTTGTATCATTGGTGTTAAGGGGAAATGCCACAAAACCTTTTGAGCAAATAATTTTCCTTTTCCTTCGTTATATTTCCAACATGGTTCTTCACACTCAGGACACACATCTTTCTTCTCATTCTCTTTCCAAAATAGTGCACAATCATGTCTACATGCGTCTATCTTCTTATAGCCCAAACCTAAACCAGAAAGAAGTTTCCTAGCCCAGTAAACAGATTTTGGAATAAGATTACCTTCTGGCATCACGTCCTTTAGCAATTCAAGAAGCATGTTAACTGACTTATCTGACATCTTGTTCATTACTTTGATATGCAGCAGTTTAACAATGAATGCTAACAAAGAGTATTTTTTGCAACCTGGGTATTGTCCACGTCTGACATTACATAATAGACTTGAAAAAGTTCCAGTACTATCTTCGTTAGAATGTTCAGGAAGTTCTGCATCTCCAATCTCATGTATCAAATCAACTAAATCATCGATGGCTTCAATATCATCGTTACTTTCATGACTTTGAGAAGGTCCACTATTGTTACTATTAGAACTGAACACAAAAGAACTAGTCATTTTAGCTTCTCCATGATGTATCCACTCCTTATAATATTTGTAAAACCCTTTCAAATGCAAGTCTGCTTTAACTTCAATGAGGCTCTTTGTTTTAGTGTTTCGACATACATTGCATGGGCAAAGAATTTTATCTTCAAAGTAAATAGCATTTTCCCGTGCAAACTCTAAAAATAAATCCACGCCTCTAGTATAGGTAGAACTGAATCTATCGGGTTCATAAATCCAGCTTTTAGCCATAGCTAACACAAAAAGAATGGGATAACACAATATCATGAAGATAAAAAACTAGTACATGCAAATAAAAAATGGAAGAACACAAAATAAAGTAGTAACTACCATGCAAATAAAAAAAGCGACACATGGAACACTGAAAATGATTTGACAAAATCATGTGAGAAGATAAAAAAGCGACAAATTACAGGTATATCAATGAGTCTAGTGGATCTTCACGTACCTACAGGTCAAACTAGTACATAATTTAGAGATTATTTGGCATGGTAATATGACATATCTTATCCAATTATACAAGGTTGGTGCTGATAAATATTCCAAATAACATATGCTTGTTTCCGCTGTATTCCACATAAGACAAGAAAAGCAAAGAAACCTAGGAAAATAAACTTGCTGCAATAACTATAAACAATAGGCTCTCCAACAGATCTAGGAAAAAAATCAAACTCTAGATCCTTATTAAACCTACTGAAAGAAAAAAAAAACCAGATTTAAGAAGCAAAGAAATCTCGGTGAAGAAAAAAAACTAAGACGTGGAACCCTAAAAATCAAGAAAAAAAATCATCACACTCCTCTCTTATCCTTATCAATAGCACAAAAAACGGCAGCAAAAATCAAAGATGATAAACCCTAAAGATCAGTATGAAAAAGACAAAAAAAAATCAAGATGAAAGAGGATATACCTAAGGCGAAAGTAGTCTCTCCTCAAGATGAAAGAAGAATTGAATCTGTTCTCTACTCTCTTTCTCGCTCTCGCTCACGCTTCAGTCCTCCTTCGCTCTCAAGAGGAGTGGCGCCGATTCGCCGGAGGAAGAAGCACGTCGCAAGGGTTTCGAGGGTTCCTGGAGCAGCGCCAGGATGGATTGATCAAAATACGATATATGCCTGATGCATGGGGTCATATCAATGTGATATAATAATTTATTTTATTGGAATAAATTTTATTGAAAAGTGTTTTATTTGAGGGAAATTTTTATTGGAGGGAAATTTCCCGCCAAAAATTTCATGCACAATATCATGAAATATTCTTTATTTTTTGCTCGAGCTCGAGAGATGCCTCGTGCGCCATCATGATTAAAAATATCTGAGCTGAAGCTCGAGTAGTAATCGAGCTCCAGCTCAATGAACTCGAGCTCGACTCAAAATCGAGATTGAGCTCATTGAACTCAAGTTCGAGATTGAGCTCATTGAACTCGAGCTCGACTCAAATTTGAGATTGTGCATGTGTGTATGTGTGCATGTTGCATGGGGTCTTTGTCTGTGTCTGTGCGTAATCTATATTTGTTTGTGCATGCGTGTGTCTGTATCTGTATGTATGTGTGTCTGTGTGTTTATGTGCATCTGCATGTGTCTGTGTCTGCGTGTGTCTTTGTTTGTGTGTGTTTGTGTGTGTGTGTGTACACAAATGTCTGTGTGTGTCTGTCTTTGGTGTTTGTGTGTGTGTGTGTGTCATGGCGTTATTGTGTGTGTGTGTGTCTGTGACTGTCTGTGTCTGTGTCTGTGTACGTATATATGTCGGTCCATGTGTATGTGTTTGTGTCCATGTGTTTGTGTCTGTATGTGTTTGTGTCTGTGTACGTACGTATGTGTGTCAGTCCATGTGTCTGTGTATGTGTCCATGTATCTATACAAGTCTGTGTCCATGTCCATGTGTTTGTGTCTATGTGTCTATGTCTGTATGTACACGTGCTTGACTGTGACTGTGTATTTGGGTTGTGTGTGAGTGTTTGTCTGTCTATGCATGTTTGCCTGTCCTTGTGTGTCTCTGTGTTTGCGTATCTATGTGTGTTAATTGTGTGTATGTGTCTGTGTCTGTTTCTATGTGTGTTTGTGCTTGTTTGTGTCTTTGCTTGTGTGTCTATGCGTGTTTGTGTTTGTGTTTGACTATGTCTGTGTCTATGTCAGTCTGTATCTATGTCTGTGACTATGACTGTGTTTGTGTTTGCGTGTCTGTGTTTGTATGTGTCTGTGTGTGTGTGTGTTTGTGTCTGGTGAGAAACTTAAATTAATATTCAATTATTTTTTATTCAGTTGATCGAGCGCCTGAGAGCAGACGAAATTGAGCGGGGTAATTCTTACTTTTAAAAAATACATAAACGGATAAACCTTATTTAAAAATACATAAATCTTATTTAAAGCTCATGTGCACTGTCGGGCAATGTCGAGGCGGGGGTATTGTCGAGCGGGGAACATGGGCCTCATGTGCACTGTCAGTTGATCGAGCTCCTGAGAGCGGACAAAATTGAGCGGCCGGGGGTTATTCTTATTTAAAAAAAACATAAATTTTATTAAAAAGTAAATTTTATTGAACAACGCGTTGTATTTATGAATTGATTTGACATGTATTTATGAATTTCATTACACATTTATTTTCATTAAAGCACGTGTCATCCATCAATCAATATATATATGACATATATTTTCATTAAAACGCTAGCTCCCGAGAAAAAAACGTGTGCGCTGACAAATTTATTTATGCTCCCGAGCAAAAAAGATAGAGCTAGTGCAATGCGCGCGACTGAAAAAAAAACGTGTGCTCGGGAAATAAAACGCGCATCCGAGTGAAAAACACGTGCTCGAGCGAAAAATGGGTGCTCGAAGGGTACAATTATTTCACCCCTGCGCACAATGAAAAAATATGCATGCATGCGGGGGGCCAGTGCGCGATCGTTATTTTTATTCAAAAATTATATTAATATTTTTAAAAAAATTTGATTTGTTTTGTGCAAAATTTTATGGAGGGAAATTTTCCTCCATATATTTCATTAATGTGAGAGGGAAAGAAATAACAAAACTTAATAAACTAGAGGAAGAGAACGACGCGCGGCGACGGCCGAGAAAGAGAACGATGATGGCGACGGCCGCGGAAGAGAGAGGCGACGGCGGCGGCGACCGTCGAAGAGAGGGGAGACAACGGCGTCGGCCGTACGTGAAAGACATTGCTACAACTCGCAAATGGATGTTTGTGTGTTTGGTTGTCCGTGTCTGTGTGTGTGCTTGTGTCTATGTTTGAGCCCCGACACATGCAATACGCGCTAGCTCTCAAGCAAAAAAAGGAAAACTACACACACGAGAGTGCATTTGCGTGCGCGCGAGAGTGCATTTGTGTGCGCGCGAGAGTGCATTTGCGTGCACGCGGGTTCGTGCGTGATTTTATTTTAATTCCAAAATTATATTAAAAAATTAATGTCATATTAATTTGCATTCATTTTTTACATTTAATATATTTTAGTTTTTAGTTTAGTTTTGTTCAAAATTTTATGGAGGGAAATTTTCATCAGTATATTTCATTCATTCATGTGAGAGAGAGATAGAGCTGCATGGGAGAGAGGCAGAAAAACTTTTATTAAAGTTAAAGATTTATAAAAAACCTCGTACGCGCAAAAATACATGTAGCAATAGTACCACATATCTGCGACAGCCGCGCACTGATGTTTGCGAGCTGTAGGAGTACTGTCGTCGCGTTAGAGCACTATCGACGCGGGGTATTGTCGCGCGCACAAATTTTTTTTCTCAAAAAAAAAAAAAATAATTCAAAACTTTGATAATAAAATAGTACAAAAATTGAAAATAAAATGTGATATTTTTTGTAACAAAACTTTTATTATAAAATATTACTATTAGTAAAGACAATGTCTTTGTCACAAAAAACTTTCTTGATGTGGTTACAATTGATACTTATTATGAGAAAAGTTTTCTATTTGTAACGTAACATTAGTGTTGTTACAAATACTTACAGTTATATGAACAAATTAATTATTATTGTAACAAAATTTAAAATATTCGTTACAAAAAAGTATTTTTTTGTAACAACAAATAAAATTTGTTACTAAATAGAACTATTAGTAACAAACTATGTTTTAGTTATATTTCAGTCCTTACAACAGGTGCAGTTTGTTGTAGTGGTGTTAGAACAAACAATATAAATTCTATTAAGCAAGTCCACCACTTGTTGAAAAAGGAATTTTGAGATTTAAGACTTTGATATAAATATGAAAGCGCAAGGTGAAAAATATATGGTGATGATGCGGAAGACTTATAGAAATACAAGAAACATCTTTTTCTAATCATGTTTATTCATAAGAAGATATGTGAGTTAAATTCCAAAAAGGAAGATGTTTTTGTAAATCATTTTTCATTTAAAAACTTTAAGTAATAAAGTAACCAAGCATGATAGAATGATATCAAAGAGAAACTACTACAATGTTATGATAATTCACAAATTCAAAACATACTAAATATTGTAGAAATCATGCTAGGTTATCTAGTGCATTTATAAATAAAGAGGAGTATAGAATTTAGCCTTAGGATCCAATACTCATGAGAAGAAGTGTTATGGAAGATAATGATGTGCAGATAAGTGTATTTTGAAAAGAGTAAACAAATGATTTAATCAAAAATACAAGACATATGTAGAGTAAAGTGCACAATAAAACACAAATGATTTTACTTCCACACGTTTCAATGCACATAGAAAAAAATGTATAACTACCAAGGTGCTTTGCACACACAATGCTCATTAAGACTTATCAGGGTGCAAAGTAGTGCTTAGGAGATCACACACTTTATTTTTCAATATATATATTTTTTGTGATCCGGTGTACTGAAGAATAAGTGGTGTAAAATTAAAGTTTGCACAAGACGCTTTACTACTCTTTCCAAGGTGCTCAACCTCACAACGTGTAAGACCCTCTTTTTTGTTTAAACTGGATCTTACCGCCTAGAACCGCCGTCTTGCGGCAACACCATTACACCCAATGGTCGCCGCCACAAGACGCCGATCCTGCCGGCTATTCATATCATCTAGGCCAACCATAATCACAGTAATTGAAGCATTTAAATGAAACAAGTCCACAAAATCACATTATATATTTATCATAATACAAGATTATAATGTCCACGATGAGAAAGAACTAAAAGAATAAGGGCTTATGCCCAGTACATGTTCAAATATAGTGCAATAACACTCTCACTCTACATCTGTGCCGAAGTTATCAAACTCTGTCTTCATACATCTGTAGCTGCTGCTGTGACGACGTGTAGTGGCGCCTCTGCTTCATCCCATCCTCCTGACCTATCTCCTGAATGGGGACCTGCTGTTCTGACACATCATCCCTAAAATGATGAGGTCCATCGACCGTCAATCTATAAGATTCAGCATATTCCTCACTGCCTCCACCCGCGACTCCTAGGCACCGTGCGGGAGGAGGAAGCAGAGGACATCAAAGGGTAAATCAAAAGTAGGTGACAAATGGCTAGACTAGCATGGTATATAATTACTGAACATTAATTAATAACAATTCTATGCTAGCAGAGTATAGTGTGACAACAATAAGTAAAAGACAATGCAATATAAAGAAACAGGTATAATAAATAAGAGCAGCTACGAATGTAACCTTAACTTATATGCACACACAAAAGCACATAAGCTAAGGGATCTGGCACTAAGGTAAACTTATCGTATAAAAGAGCCCATACTAATTTATACGATGAGGTCTCTGACTTATGCATGGATGCTATGCTATGATATGCAATGCAATGCAATGCAATGGTGTAACTCACACACGCGACTCTGTACGTACAGACCTTTTGTTCCCACTTTTCAGAGGTAGCTAACCTCTCGGGCACGTCCCGTCGTGGTCAAATGGTGGCAGAGGAGCGGGCGTCTCCTCACCTAGGTGGATAGGTCACACTACCAGACCTAGGCCCTAACGTACGTTGTGATACCGATACCCGGTACTCACGAGCTCTTGCGTACTAAACTGAATTGGCCAGACAGGGTTTAGGGAATCCATCCCGTCGGATGCGCAGTAAAACAACCTGGCCCCTAATCAACCACTACCACTGCCGAGTCAACGAACTGCTGTCGGTGTGACGACTAAGCTAGAACCAAAGACCCACCACATCTTATGCACATACAATTATGTATTATCTCTTACCTTCGAGCCTTCAACTCGAAATTCTAAACCAACATTTATAAAAAAAATCAAGCCAATCATTCGCAGGACTATCCTGGTCTTATATTTAAGCAACGAGCCCACCGCTCGCTAGACTACACCATTCTTACATTTAAACTACAAGCCTACCGCTCGCTAGACTACACCAGTCTTATATTTAAACTACGAGCCTACCGGTCGCTAGATTACACCAGTCTTATATTTAAACTACGAGCCTACCGCTCGCTAGACTACACCAGTCTTATATTTAAAATATGAGCCTACCACTCGCTAGACTGCACTAGTCTTATATTTAAACTACGAGCCTACCACTCACTAGACTACACCCATCTTATATTTAAACTACGAGCCTACCGCTCGCTAGACTACACCAGTCTTATATTTAAACTACGAGCCTACCGCTCGTAGGACTATCCCAGTCCTTCCTTATAACCCGAGCCTACCACTCGCAGGACTATCCCAGTCCTTCCTTATAACCTGAGCCTATCGCTTGCAGGACTATCCCAGTCCTTTCTTATAACCCGAGCCTACTGCTCGCAGGACTATCCCAGCCCTTCCTTATAACCTGAGCCTACCGCTCGCAGGACTATCCCAGTCCTTCCTTATAACCCGAGCCTACCGCTCGTGGGACTATCCCAGTCCTTCCTTATAACCCGAGCCTACCGCTCGCAGGACTATCCCAATCCTTCCTTATAACCCAAGCCTACCGCTCGCAGGACTATCCTAGTCCTTCCTTATAACCTGAGCCTACAGCTCGCAGGACTATCCCAGTCCTTCCTTATAACCCGAGCTTACCGCTCGCAGGACTATCCCAGTCCTTCCTTATAACCCGAGCCTATCGCTCGCAGGACTATCCCAGTCCTTCCTTAAAACCTGAGCCTACCGCTTGCAGGACTATCCCGGTCCTTCTTTATAACCCGAGACTACTTCTCGCAGGACTATCCCAGTCCTTCCTTATAACTCGAGCCTACCGCTCACAGGACTATCCCAGTCCTTCCTTATAACCCGAGCCTACCGCTCATAGGAATATCCCAGTCCTTCCTTATAACCCGAGCCTACCGCTCGCAGGACTATCCCAGTCCTTCCTTATAACCCGAGCCTACCGCTCGCAGGACTATCCTAGTCCTTCCTTATAAACTGAGCCTACCGCTCGTAGGACTATCACAGTCCTTCCTTATAACCCAAGCCTACAGCTTGCAGAACTATCCCAGTCCTTCCTTATAACCCGAGCCTACCGCTCGCAGGACTATCCCATTCCTTCCTTATAACCCGAGCCTACCGCTCGCAGGACTATCCGAGTCCTTCCTTATAACCCGAGCCTGCCGCTCGCAGGACTATCCTAGTCCTTCCTTATAACCCGAGCCTATCACTCGCAGGACTATCACAGTCCTTCCTTATAACCTGAGCCTACCGCTCGCATGACTATCCCAGTCCTTCCTTATAACCCGAGCCTACCGCTCGCATGACTATCCCAGTCCTTTCTTATAACCCGAGCCTACCGCTCGCAGGACTATCCTAGTCCTTCCTTATAACCCGAGCTTACCGCTCGCAGGACTATCCCAGTCCTTCCTTATTACTTGAGCCTACCGCTCGCAGGACTATCCCAGTCCTTCCTTATTACTTGAGCCTACCGCTCGCAGGACTATCCCAGTCCTTATTTCATTCCCTCCCAATTTGGGAGGGAGATTATGTTTCAAGTTCTCCTACTTTACTACTCTTGTCTATTGTTAGTTGATCTTAGCAGCTTGGGGTGAATCCTGGACTTCCCGTGGATTACCCGGTGAAGGGCTCGCAATGGTACTAGGGAATGTGATGGTGACTGAAGCCCAAATCCCCCTTTCCAGGACATTTATTTTATTTAGTTACTACCCATTCTTGTATGCCCATTTGCTCTCCAATTGCTCTAAAATCCTAGGGTGGATTACCTTTGGACCCGGGTAGCCATGTGTCGGTGTTCTATTGAACACCGAACCATGTCATTCCTAGTGACCGACTATTTCCTTATGTTATCTCTCAATCACAATTTTCACTTTTTGCTAAGTCGTCCTTCGCCTCCCCTAATAGGTCCTTGTCAAATTCCTGAATTGATAGTTTTGCTAAACGCACCTCGTCTTTATTTCCGATGACTGCCCTTGGAGTTGGGCATATGCAATTCTCAGAGAGTTAGTAACTCTGGGGGTGGTGATGTAACATCCCATTTCGCGCTAGACCCATCGGAGACGTTTTGACTACCCGATTTGGGCTTTCCAGTGCGTGCTCAAATTTAGATTAATTGGGGGAAAGGAATAACAATATTATTGTAGGTGATGGGGGGTAATAAGATAATAGGTTTTCTGAGATTTCGTTCGACGAACGTCGAAGGGAGGATGCCGTTCGACGAATGTCGAAGGGGAAGTGTTCGACGAACGTCGAAGGGATTGCGGCGTTCGGCGAAGTATAGGATAGTTTCGTTCGACGAAATATAAGCTGCTGCCGCGATCGAAGAAGGTTCTGCGTTCGACGAAAGTTCGTCGAACGGCATTCGACTAAGTTCTGTGTTCGACGAAAGTTCGTCGAACGGCGTTCGACGAAAGTTCGTCGAACGGCGTTCGACGAAACATCGTCGAACGGCGTTCGACGAAAGGTGTTAGACGAAGTATCGTCGAACGGCGTTCGACGAAGTATCGTCGAACGGCGTTCGACGAATCATATGTTCGGCGGTAGATGAATTAGGCAGCGCTCGACGAAGATTTTGCCAGCTGCGTTCGACGAATTAACCTCCGTTCGACGAAAGTCGAACAATCCGTTCGACGAATTGTCTCCCGTTCGACGAAATATTCTGCTGTTTCCGAATGCTTACCCTGACACCAAATTTGGGAGTTCCAACGTATGGCCTTGAAGGTGGTGTTGTCATTAATGCTATTAATGCGAGATGAAGATAAATTCCATTGCCTAAATTCTTAGCTTTTCTCCCGATCAACATCTTCATCTTTTTCCTCTTCTTCTTCTTCTTCTTCTTCTTCTTCTTCTTCTTTTCTTCTCCTCCTTCCCTCCAACCTGATGGTTTTAACCTAGGGTTTTGGCCAAGAAAACCCGTGGAGAAGCTTGTGCGACCATTGGAAGAGGAGATAGCTTGGAGAAGGTCGAGTTCGTTCATGGCGCCGAGGAGACTGCCGCGATCGTCGGCCCGGATTCAGGTGACTTCCGACCCCTCTCCCTTGGTGCTAGTATCTTAGACCCCCTAGGCGAGATATCGAACTCAATTGAGTTGATTTGGGAGCGAAATGAAGTTCTGTAGGTTGAGGCCGCGTTAGGGTTTTCGCCGTAGGGCGTCGTTCGCCGCGAAAATGCCCCCAATCGACTCCCCGCTTCAATACGAACGTGGGACGTTGGTTTCGTGTGACGTGGTGGCCTTGTGAGGGTGCATGGGAGGAGAGGTGGTGGCTGCCTAAATTTCATATGGGATTTCCTTTATTAGTTCCCTGTCAGGTGGAATTCAATATATATATATATATACATATATATATGATCATTAAAGGCTTGAGAATGAGAAATAGTTCTCTGTTAAGGGATTTCTCAATTATAAATACATATATATAATTTGGTTCATAAGCTTGTTTGAGAAATGAGAAAGTTTCCCTGTTAAATTGGATTTCAATTTCATATACATATGTATACCTTTAGCTCTTGTTGGGGAAGAAGATGAACAGTGGACGTTAGATTTACCTTAAGACTCGTGCAGAAATTATATCTGCAGACCGATGCAGAAATCTATTTTCTGCGCGCAGCTGTGTTCAAGTCCAGTTGTGGGCATGATACAGCAGGATTCAAGTTTCAGGCTTAACACAAAGGTTGTAGCCCTCGGAAAGAGCTTTCCGAAGATAGGTTACGCGTTTTCTGGGGTGACCTGTAGCTCTCTAAAAGTCCAGTCGAGTGGGCTAACCAGGAAGCTGGTTTGGGTCCACTGCGTGCTGTTTTTGCTGTCCAGGTTTCTGCAGTGGACTTCAGGGCAGATTTTAGGTAGGACCCACTGGGATATGGGTTTAGGACTCAACACGAATGTTGTAGCCCTTGTTGTTAGCTTTCCAAATTAGGGTGGATCATAACGGTTGGACATCGGTAGTACCCAGAAATCCTGTTTTAGTAAACTGTGTCAAAACACCTTCAATCTCGGCATTTTGTGGATTTCTCCCATTATATTGGTTGGGTTGCCTAATCGCTAAATATGACATGCCATCAATCGCGCGAATAATCCTACGGGATCGTCTTAGTAAATATAATGTTATACGCACAACACGGCACGCGAGCTAATTAACTCGGTATGGTTAGCCTGGCGATTCGGAGCGGACTATAAGATTCGGTTATATCTTATGGTAAACGGTAAGGACTCAGTTGTTGGGGGCCTTGAGTGCAGTTCGGGGCATCGGCTAAAGGCGTATGAGTTATGAATTAAGGCTACGTTCGAGAGTCCTTGGGTATTCGATAGCGCACGGTTGTGCATGGGAAATTTGTGGTTGCGCATGCTTGACACGTGGTGGCATAATGTTGATGGTCGGTGGATGGTCGGGGTCCTTTGGTGTTCAGTTCCCAAAGGCGCCATCCGGATAGTTGTGGATATGGGAGAGGGTTCAATACACAATCATCGTATTGCATTGCATTGCATTCATCCTTCAATTCATTGCACCGCATTCATATCATAATCATTGCATTGCACAGCAATGGATACTCATCATATAAACTTGTATGGGCATCTTTATATGATGAGTTACCTTTATATGCAGACCCTTAACTTATAAGCTTGTATGTGCATCCTTATAAGTTAAGTTCAATTCAGCTCTTCATTACTCTGCTTATGTCTGTTGTTACTTATACTTTAGTGTATATACTTACTGCTGCTGATATACTTATGAACCTGTTAGATAGTACTATTGCGAGTACTTGGGTACTCATACAACCGACATATAGGAACAACCATTTCTGTCACCTGCTTGTATATTATTGCTAATATTACAGCTTTCTTTCAATTCTACCGCCTGGTGCCTTGGAGTCGCCGGGGGAGCGGATGTGAAGCCACTTAGTCTTTATGACTAACGGTTGCTACGTACCCCTTTTTAGGAGTGCACCCTGGAGCAGCAGCGCACGGCGCGGGAGACGGATAGCCAGGTCAGGTCGACAGGGCCGGAGACAGCGATACCCGCAGTACCGTTGGTGGCAGATGTGAGCGTAGAATGAAATGTAGCCCTTTGGGCATCCTTTAGTTTGTCACTCTGATGTAGTTTTGCAGGAGCTCGTGGAGCTGCCTGCCTTGTATATTTATGGACTTTTACTTATGCGAATATTTATATATATGTGGCTTCTTGTTTTTGATTATTGATGGGTTGGCTTGATGATATTGGTTTAGCCGGCAGGATAGGCGTCTTGCGGAGGTGGCTAGCCCGTGTGCTGGCGCTTCCGCAAGGCGGCTGTCCTAGGCATAAAACTCCCCTCGGCCGTGTTTTGTGTTCCGGGAGGGGGGTTTTACAGGTGACCATAAGGAAGGGGTCCGAATCTATATTTTCGGTTTCTACTGTTCGCAGGCCAAGGTGAAATTGAACTAGGTTTAACTCTTAAGATGCAACCTTGGTCATATCAAGTCCTAATGAGTTCCCAGTTCTTGCCATAGGTTCACAATGTGTAATTATCTAAAGACCTCAAATCCTATATTCATGCTCTTCCAGGAAATCCTTAATCGTAATTTCTATTCAAATAGATGGGGTTGAAGTGATGTTTTACGCAACAAGTACCATCTACAGATCTCTACAATTTCTGATAAATTCACAATAGCATAGTATTGGTCTAAAAACCTCAAACCATAAGTATCATATTTTTCCAGGGATTATTTGACCATGATTTCTATTTAACATGAATGAGGTGCAAATAAGGATTTACACAACAAGTATCATCTACAGATCTCTATAAGTTCTGATAAAATCACAGTAGTACAATATTGACCTAAAAACTTCAAAACCTAAGTTTCCTAATATTCCAAGGAGTATTTATCCATAATTACCATTTAATACAAATGGTGTGCCAATAAGGGTTTACACTACATCTACCATCCACATGTCACAATAAATTTTGGTAAAATTACAGTAGTACAATATTGACCTAAAAACTTTAGTGCCTAAGTTTCATAATATTCCAAGGAGTATTTATCCATTAATACCATTTAATACAAATGGTGTGCCAATAAGGGTTTACACTACATCTACCATCTTCAGGTCACAATAAATTCTGGTAAAATTGCAGTAGTATGATATTGACCTAAAAACATCAGTGCCTAAGTTTCATAATTTTCAAAGGAGTATTTATCCATAGTATTTATTTAATACAAGTAGTGTGTCAATAAGGGTTTACACTATAACTACCATCTACATGTCACAATAAATTCTGGTAAAATTACAGTAGTACAATATTGACCTAAAAACATCTTATCCAGAGTTTCATAATTATCCAATAATTTTTCACCTTAATTATTTCATAAATTAAGAAGGGGTGGAAGTGCATGGATCCGCAGACCCACATGTTCGCCGTCTCGCGCAATGTGGTGTTTGACGAACTGATCTCGTATCAGGGAGTGGAAGTGCATGGATCCGCAGACCCACATGTTCGTCAGGTACTCTTCTCTGATACAGAACACATGTTTCCCTTACAGGTACTCCATTTGACACAAAAATTCTTTATAAATTTTTAGACGATTTACTAAATTGTTTAGAGTAAATTAGAACGAAATAACAATTTAACTTAAAGGAAGAAACAATTGTAATTTGCAATTTTATAACTTATGTCAAATGATAGAAATCAAGTAAACACGAAAAGAGATATGATTATATTATATAAAAAAGGTGTTTACATAAATTTGATTTCAATATCGCTAGAAATTAGAGGCGTACAAAGTAAAACAATTTTTCCTTTTCTATACCGACTTGTATCCCCACAAACCGGTTGGCTTTAGCTTATCCTTCCCCGGATATGGCCTCAAGCCGCTCTAGCAAATCCTTCCCCGGATATGGCCTTGAGCACCCCCTAGATCTAATCTCCTAGACCTAGTCGCCAACTCACACGGCGAATTACCCCTAAGCCGCACAAGGACCTAGTCGCCAACACAAGGCGAATTATCTATACGGTTACAAAATGGAATGAAATGTAAATAATGATAACAACTATAAAAACAACCTATATGAGATCTTCTGAAGTTGATCGTTGTAGTGTGAGCGTGGTCGAAGCGATCGTCCTTCGGATGTAGCGTGACATAGTCCTCCTCCAGAATTCTCCTTAAGCTTTTTGTGGGAGATCCATCTTCGACAGCATAACAATAATGGAGTTTTGGCACAAGTATTCTCTCTGGAAGCTCTCACAGATCTCTGGAAAAAAGGCTTCAAAATAAATCCCCACGATGAGCAAAAACGAAAGCAGGTTTTTAAATAAAAACAGAAGCTAACGCATGGCGTTAAGGGTTAACGCCAGCGTTAGTGAACGTGCAAACCGTCGGGATCGTGGCAGAAACCAATTTCGTTGAACAAAACTTATTTCGTCGAACGCGCGTTCGTCGAACGGAATCAAAGTTCGTCGAACGCATGTTCGTCAAGCGAAATTTCGTCGAGCGCAGGTTCAGTTCGTCGAACGGAAACAACTTTCGTCGAACGCCTTCAAAGTTCGTCGAACGCACTTTCCTTTCGTCGGACGCAATTCCCTTCAGATTTCGTCGAACGCAGTTTCCTTCAGATTTCGTCGAGCGCCTTCAGATTTCGTCTAACGCAGTTTCCTTCTGATTTCGTCGAACGCGGTTTCCTTCAGATTTCGTCGAACGCCTTCACATTTTGTCGAACGCCTTCTCAGCGGTTTTCTTCTCAGCGGTTTCCTTGTCAGCGGTTTTCCTTCAATTCTCAGCGGTTATTAACGCGGGGCGTTAACAACCGCTGCGAGCGTTAGCACACATTCCAGAGAGTCATCTCCAATCTGTTTTCTACCAATGGAGTATTGCACTTATAGTTCCTGCACACTCTAAACACACGACAAGCAAGATCAAATACAATTTGGGATTTGTTATTCTCAAATAAAGGGATGTGACACACATGTCCAACACTGTCAACTGATCTCTAGAATAGTTCGGACCCACAGTGGGTTATATCCTACACCTACTTCTCACTTACTAGCATGCTTGACTATTGATGAAGAAAAATGAATATACCCAAAGCTGCAACGAGGAGGTCCCGCCATATACCCGGAAGATCCTAGAGAGCTTTCCCTCCCAAACTAATGCTGAACTGGGCACCTTGGAGAACACTATCAGCCAATCCAAAATTAACCAGAGTAGGAGAAAGCCCAAAGATCGGATCTCCTCTAAAGGTGCCCTTAAGGGTCTATTTATAATTTTTCTAGTCTAGTCTGCAAATAGCTTCATTCTGCCTCTTAGTTTTACTAAACACACCCCTAACTGGTCTGCTAACAGCCAAACTCCGTTGTTCCGAAGGGCTATTGGCATCCCCCAAAGGGTATCTAGGTAAATTCACCTCTAGAACCACTGGGCGAGTGGTCCGTGAAGGCACTACTCTCCAGACTTCCCGCGCACCGGGTTCTCTAGATCTTACTAGGCTAGTGGTCTGTGAATTGAAGGCACCACTCACCAGATCCCTGGCCTCCCGGGCGACATGAGGTTCTGCCCCTCATTCGCCTGGTGGCCCTTGAATCCGAACTCCTAGGCGGGCGAGTGCTTGATGAACGAGGAATGCGCTCGCCCCCACTATTAGCCTGGACGAATGCCCCTCTGACCTGGGCGAATGCCCCCCTGATGCTTTGTTCATCATTTAGATTTTGGGGCCTGGGGGCCCACTCAACGAATCAAATGCAGGGTTGTACACATTGGACTCGTATTGCCAATACGAGAGCAACGAAATTCGTTGCGCTTGATTTCAACCTCGTTAGTCAAATTAGTCAAATCAAGGTTTACGGTGCACCGAAAAGCGTGCACACACCGATATTACTAAAATACCCCAACATTGACCTGTCTCTCGACAACTTGGACCTACTCTGATCTTGACCCACATGGGTGACTTTGGTCAAACCTCTTTAAAATGCAATTTTTGATTATTATTTAATAAAAACAAACTTGTCCTCCACTCCACCCAAATAATTAAAAATCAAATATGAGTTTTAATATTGAAATGTTAACGACAAAGTTAGAGAGAGAGGAAGCAAAGGCCACTCGACAAAAAATGAGTGCCCATGCGAAAAAAGAGCCCTGACAATAAATGCGTGCCCGGGCGAAAAATGCATTTTCGGGGGAAAAATGCGCGTCCGGGCAAAAATTTTCACATAAGCGAAAAATGTGCTCGCAGGCAGAAAATACTTGCTATGGGAAAAAATCCGTGTACAGGCGGAAAATGCTCGCCCGAACAAAAGTTCATGCAAGGAGAAAAATACGCACCCGGTGAAAAAATGCGATCACGGGCGAAAAGTGTGTGTCGTGGCGAAAAATGTGTTCAATAGCAAAAAATGTGCGCCCGGGCGACAAAAATCATGCTCGAGCGAGCTAGCATACTTGACTATTGATGAAGAAAAATGAATATACCCAAAGCTGCAGCGAGGATGTCCCGCCACATACCCGGAAGATCTTAGAGAGCTTCCCCTCCCAAACTAATACTGAACTAGGCACCTTGGAGGACACTAGGAACCAATCCCAAATTATCCAGAGCAGGAGAAAACCCAAAGATCGGATCTCCTCCAAAGGTGCCCTTAAGGGTATACTTATAATTTTTCTAGTCTAGTCTGCAAATAGCTTCCTTCCGCTTTTTGGTTTTACTAGACACACCCCAAACTGGTCTGTTAACAGCCAAACGATGTTGTTCTGAAGGGCTATTGGCACCCCCAAAGGATATCTAGGTAAATTCACCTCTAGACCCGCTATGCGAGTGGTCCGTGAAGGCACTACTCGCCAGACTTCCCACACACCGGGTTCTCTAGATCTTACTAGGCGAGTGGTCAGTGAAGACACCACTCGCCAGATCCCTGGCCTCCCGGGCGAGTGGGCTTTCGCCCCTTATTCGCCTGATGGCCCGTGCATCCGAACTCATAGGCGGGCGAGTGCTTGATGAACAAGGATTGCGCTCGCCCACCATTATTAGCATGGGAGAATTCCCCTCTGACCTGGGTGAATGCCCCCCTGATGCTTTGTTCATTATTTAGATTCTGGGGCTTGGGGGCCCACTCAACAAATCGAATGCGGGGTTGTACACATTGGACTCGTATGGCCAATACGATAGCAGCGAAATTCGTTGCGCTCGATTTCGACGTCGTTAGTCAAATTAGTCAAATCATGGTTTACGGTGCACCGAAAAGCATGCACACATTGATATTACTAAAGTACCCCAACATTGACCTGTCTCACGACGACTTGGACCTACTCTTACCTTGACCCGCATGCGTGACTTTGGTCAAACCTCTTTAAAATGCAAATTTTTACTATTTTTTTTATAAAAACAAACCCGTCCTCCACTCCACCCAAATAATTAAAAATCAAATATGAGTTTTAATATTGAAATGTAAACAGCAAAGATAGAGAGAGAGGAAGAAAAGGACACTCCTCCACCCAACCTCACATGGCTAAAGAGCCTAGCCTAGGCTCTTGTAGGCGGTACAACCCACCATCACTTAGAGGCCGCCACTTGTCCCTAACCAGCTGGGAGGAGTGTAACATCCCCCAAACAACTAGACCCCTAAGTTGGTTTTGTCATGACTAGGTCATTACAAAACCAGAGGAAGAGCTTAAAAGCATGAGAACCTAGCTAAGAAGGAGAAAACCCAAGTGGTCTGCAAATAGCACTTTTCAGATACCTAGCCTAGGGTTGGACTTTAGGGCCTCTCCCTGACCCATTGACCCCACCATAACATCTCTAACTCATTAGGGTTCCCCTTAGGGCATCAGGGACCCATTGGGGTCAACCAAAGAGGCCAATTTGACCAAAGTCAACCCTAACCCTAAATTGGTCAAAGTAGCTTAATTAGGGCCAATTGGCCTCCACCATGCCAAATGGACCCTGACCCTACCATTATACTGACACTAGGGACCTAATGGACCAAAAAGCCTCATCATGGGACCTCCAATTTGGCCAATTTTACCAAAGTCAACTATAGACCTATTTTGGTCAAAGTGACCTATTAAGGGTCAATTGACCCTCACCTTGCCAAATTGACTCCACCTAAACCTTACTAACCCTTGAGGAGTCCAAGGGTCACTACCCACCCATTTTGGTCAACCCAAATGGTCAATTTGACCAAAGTCAACCTTGTCCTAAATTAGGTCAAAATGACCTAATTTGTCCAAATTAAACCCAATTCATTTGGGCTAGACCCAACTAAAGTGGTCCACCACCTAGTGGTCCTGGTATTTACTGAAATTACCACTCAAATAATGTAAATGATGATTAGGAGAGAGAAAATGGTGGTTTCCCCCAAATTGGAGAGAGAGAGAGGGAGAACATTCATGGTGATTAAATGCATTTGACCCTTCAATCCTCCCCCAATTGATGAACATTCACCTCCCCCTTCAGTTACAAACAGAATCCTGAGATTTCCTTGGCTAGGGGAGATGAATCAGGGGAGAATTATAGGTGGCCAAAATCACCATTAATGGTGATAATGGCAATTGATGCCAAGGCTCCTCCCCTCCCCCCAATTGATCTCTTTAACACCTTCAGAGGTCGGAAAGGAGTGAAACCCCCCTTTTCCCTGAAGAAATTGAGCTCTCCAAGTGCAAATCGGCATGGCACCAAAAGCTCCACCACCGGCAATGGCGGCTTGCCGGAATACACGCCACTAGGCAACGAATCAGGTCTGATCCGCCTCCTCTCCCTTAATGCTAGATCATCATCTAGATTGGGGCTTGATTCGAGCCAAATCGGGCTCGAATCAAGCTTCCGATAGGACTCGTTTCGAGCCCTTTTCCACCGCAAAAACTCCTCACTCCGGCCACCTCCGTCCGGCCAACCACCCCTAATCGTCGGCCATCACCTCAACGAAGGTGGTGGTGGCATTGGCCGGTCGGGGCGGTGCTCAGGTGGCCAGGAAAGTGGGGAGGAAGTGAGCCCAGGACGGGCTAATCCCAACCCTTGGCTAGAGGTTGAAGACGACCAGGAGCCACATGATCTGCTTTAAGATTCGTGCTGGAATCATTCATATGAATGAAATGAATGAGTTATTATTATTTGTATTATGTCACATTTAATGCAGTACTTTGATTTAAATATTAAAAATACTAGAGCCCCTTTGATAAAAAAGTGGCCAACATCAAAATTTTAGCCTTTGGTGTGTAGATTAAATGAAAATTGGTTTCAGGCCAATAGGGGCACTGTAGCCCCCCTGTAGAGCCATTTTGGTAGGACTGGTCCCTAGGGTAGGGCAGTCACCTTTTCTTGAATAACTCTTGATAGAGAAGTTCTTTGGGCATGAAAATTGAAACCTAGGCTATTTGTATCAACCCCCTTAACATATCCAATGATGAGGATTTTAGGAGAATATTTTTCTAAGGTTTTTGTAATAATTTTATAATTCATATGATAATTAATTAAAGGGTCTAATTACCTCCAATCCCCTCCAAATTTTGGTGGGTGCTCCCTGGGGTTATTATATGACCCTGGTAAAACTTTCAGCCCAATTGGGTCTGATTTGCTTAAGAAAATAACTAACCCAAGTTTGGTCAAACTTGGTCAAAATAGGGTATGGTGCTCACTTTGGGGTATTGTGGTCAAAGCTCATCAACATGATGTAGAACCTTGGCCACTGGCTTAAGATCGCCTAAAACACCTCCATGAGTGATTTGGGGTGATGTGGGTTGGATAGCCATATAACCCTAGCTTTACCCTTAGGGTTGCACTTTGAGCTTTGTGAAGGACATGGGGTCAAATATTATTGAATGGTCAAGAAATTTGGTGTACAAGTTCAAAGGGTGTAATAATACCCTAGGAAATTTTAGGAGGATTTTAAGAACCCTTATTCCCCCTAAATTACGTTATAACCCCTTTAGGGTATTTCATTATACAAGAAATTTACATGCTCAAATGGTCTTGGATGATGATGAAACCTTGATAGTGCCTTTATAATCATATGATAGACCTCTGGTAATTTTTGTGTAATTAATTGAATGATTTAACCAGTACTTCATTCACAAGGCACTTATTTTGTCTTAGTCTTTAGAAAAATAATTGAGGGTCCAATACTCTCTCGAAAAATTTGCAACTTGGTGATAGGACATTTCAGGGAACTAGAAAGCTCTGTAAATTTTTATATAATTTTTGGAGATTGTTATCAGTAGGCTACTTCACAACATGTTCATACTAGTATTTATTTAAAATATTTATTTTGGAGAGAAAATAATTTCCATAAATTGTGAAACTCAGTTAGTAAGCGTTACTGAACACTATAGAGGTCTAGTAATTTTTCCATAATTTTTGAATAAGTATTTTTGATGGTTCCTTCATTAACCTCCAGCTTTGGATAAATGCTAAATATTATAAATAGAGGACAATTCCTGATTGTAAAATTGTGATATTCGGTACTTAGTGTTATTTTGACATGATAGATTTATCTTAATTTTATGGGAGCCATATCATAAGAATACCTTACACTTCATGTTCATTTTCATACTTAGCAAATATTGGAGAAATTAAAATAAATGTTAAATAATTAAGGAAAAATATGATCCTCTGGACTTAGTCTTAGGATATCATTGTAGACATCCCTTGTAGATTATATTACCGTCATCTGCTGTTGTTTACACCTTTTGTTGTCCTCCACTTCATTCCTCCCACTCGGTGTCTAGGAGTCACCCGGGGAGGGGCGGGGGATTGGCTTAGTCTTTTGACTAACGGTCGGTGTACCTTATCATTTTAGGAGACCGAGGAGACGCAACAGCACCAGACGCCGGTGCAGATGGAGGCGGGATAGTCTAGCACAGGAGCACCAGTCTCAGGATCCGTGAGTGTCACTTTTAGTTGCTTTGCTTCCGCGAGTGTCTTTTGTAGTGAGGAGTTGATGTACAGGGCATGAGCCCTTTATTTTTATCCTTTATTTTTATGGTACCTTTTATTCAGATATTTGATGTGGACATCTCTTTATGATGGTTTTACTTGATATGTGATGTGGACTTGGCTTTTATAAGATTGTTTAAGCTTTACTTCTTTGTGATCGACATGGCCGACAAGATCAGCGCTTTGTAGTGGCGACCTTCCTGAGCGAGGGTGTCACCGCAAAGCGGCAGTTCTGGGCATAAGACCCGGGTTTTCAAAAGAAAAAAATGGGGTCTTACAAGGAGCTAGCTCAACCTTCTCCTATAATGGGGAATAATCCCACACCGAAAAGAAGATGAGGGTAGGCTCCTCCAACCCCTATAAATGGACCCCCCTTCTTCCAAAGAAAAACACCCCTCTCCCCCAGCCTAGTCAAACTGCAGCCACCCCTCTGCTGGAGCTCCACCTCACCGGAGAAAGAGAAGCCAAGCTCCGCCACCCACCCATGGCAACTTCGTCAGAGTACTCCCGGAGGAACCCAACCAAGGTGGATCCTCCTCCTCTCCTTCCTCCCTACCTTTTGGACGCATCACATGTATACTCCGGCGGTGGGTCACCGGACGGCGGCAGGTCACCGGACCACCGCCGGAGGGAGCTTCTGCCCCCAGTGACTTGTCCGGAGGTAGAACCACGACCGGTCAGTGGCCGGACTCCGGCGGGGAAGGGCCGTAAGGCGTACAGGAAAGAAGGTCTTGGAATTTTATTTTTATGATTTTTATTTATTATAGAAGTTTATTTTTTCTGGGCCTTATAGGAAGCCCAAATGCAAAAACATTGAACATGAAAGTTTTGCATATCAGTGAGGAGCAACTCCAAAAATATTTTGAGATTTTTATGTCATAATTTAGTATTTTTAATAATTAAAATACATTGATATTTGAAGTTTTTGAATTAGCAAAGACTCTCAATTCTGATAAACAAAATTCTGGAAAATTTGAGGTGATGACCAGAGCTTAATTGTGTCTTTTGTAATTATTTGAGAATTTTTAACAATTATTTTTGCATTTTGGTGATTTTAGTAATATAGTCCCCTTCATTATAAAAATTTCAGGGGAATATCTGTTTGATTAAAACTGCTATAATTTTTATATGGTGATTATTAGAGCATGACATAGCCCCTGAAAAATAATCTGATTTTATTATGTAATCCTAATATTTTTAAAGATTTAAATAAGTTAGAAACTACTAGTTTAATAATATCAGAGGCATTTTACTTAGTATTAAAAATCTAAGAAAATCCTTGAATGACAGTAGGTCTGGTGTACACTTACTGAAAATTTTGGTGAAAGGTTATCTATTTTTCAGTAAGTGAACACCAGACCTACTGTCATTCGTTTAAAATATTCATTTAAAATATTCTAGAGAGCTCCTACTTGGTGAAATAAGTCTGGTGAAATTATGACAAGCTTTTTATGATAGTTTAAATCCTCAATCAAAATTTGGAAATATTTGGATTAGAAAAGTATTTTTGATATTTAATGTAAGTTCGAGGTGAATAATTTGTCAGAGCCCAAAACAAGTTCAAAATGGTTTGAGAATAGTATGGGGACTATGTTAGGGCAAATCCCACCTTTGGTTCAAGATTTATAATTTTCTGCCTCTTTTTGGTGTTTATTGAATAAAAGAGGTTTAAATTGGAAGGATTAATATCGGTCGTAATACAAGAACTTGATTCGCTCCGGTGCAAGCAATTGAGGTTAAAAGATCTAGTGTTAGACCTCTTGCGGAGAATTAAAGTCTCATTAATTAAATCGAGTGATTATAACCAGAAGTCTTGAAATTATAATGAAGCTCTTATAGATCAACGCATATCCGATAAATTGCCTTAACAGGTACAACTAAAGTGACTATCGGTAATATACTAAGAATTTGCCGCAAAATTGTGAACTTGCCTCCTTGGAACGGAGAAGCCTCCTTGGAATCGAGAAGCCTCCTTAGAACGAAGAAGACTCCTTGGAACGGAGAAGTCTCCTTGGAACAGAGGGGAGAACTAAACTTGTCTCCTGTGATGGAGATGGAACTGGAAGACTACTAACTTTCTTATTTTCTTTTATTTCAGATTTAGCAATTTCCTTTAGTATTTCCTTTATTCTAGTTCAGTACTGGTCCAGTTCCTTTCAACACTTCATTACAGTATTTCAGTTCAGCATTTACTTGATGTAGTTTGTTCTAGTACCTTATTTTAGTACTTCAATTTTGCAGTTTATTTTGCAGCATTCTCTTACCGCACTTATTTATTGCAATTTACTCTTTTTGCATCTTTAAACTTGGGTCCTGCTCCAATGAACATTTGGCTCTCTAGTGGTGCGTTAGTTGGGGATAGTCACGAGTCGAGTTAATCTTCCCGAGTTAGCCCCAAATAATGTACTCACGCGCTCATCGCGCTCTTGGTCTAAAGTTGAGTTGCACGCGGATATTGTGCGGTCGCCTAGCCGAATAGTTTCCTGTCGAGTATGGTAAGCCACCACGGACCTGAGAGTGAATATCATTTGACTTATAAAATGCTTGTATTGTAAATTGAATGCGGTAAAAAGTGGCGGGTCAGTCATGCTCCTAGACCGCACGCACCTGTGCGGGAAGGTTGATGACTCTAGGCGATAAAGAGATGTGCACCCCGGGAGCTCGGTTGTGTCATACATGCCCCGCTGGGTCCCTCTGATGGTTGGCCAAATTCAGTTTTTACCAGGCGTCACCTACGTCCAAGAGTACATGGGGTTGTATGTTGGGGCCTGAGTAGTGCGGTACGTCCACACCCAGAAGTGGCAGGACTGGCCACTGTCACTGACGGCCACATCGATGAGGCATGCAGGTTTCTCTACCCTGCTGGAAGAGAAGTGGTCCAAACTATGTTGGCATAGGGTGTGATGGCAGGTTATGAACACATGCGGTGTGATGACAGGTTATGAACACTTGCAGTGTGATGACAGGTTATGAACACTTGCGGTGTAGTTGCAGGTTATGAACCCCTGCGTGATTGTGTAAATGCTAGTTGAGCTCATTGTGGAATAACTGATGTTTATGCGACAGCTTTCCAGATATATATTGTTGCGTTTGTTCAGCCTAATGATCCTAGTTTTATTTCTTGAAAATGCAAATTTATAAAAATGTTACTGCTAACTCTCTTTTTCTTCGGCTATTGTTGCTAGTATTAAGGTTCACTCTCGTCCCCAAGTTCAGGGATCTTGGGGAGGAGGCTGTGATCTGATGTGATGAGTTTCCAGCCTGGCGAGGCGATCATTCTATGCTTGGAGAGTGTGTTAGTGTCACTCAGAAAGCATAGGGGTGGTCGTCTTGGGCGATAAGGCTCATCTCCGACCCGACCCGACCCGACCCGGTTGCGGTTAGGGGAGAGGGGGTCTTACAGAGCAGATCATGTTTGAAGAGTTCCTCGAGTTGTTTCGTTGAGGTTCAAGTTCTAGTTTTGTATCTCGTATGTTTTTCTTAGTTCTGGAATTTCTGGATGAAATTTCTTTAAGGGGAGGGGAATTGTAGCACCCCAATTTTCCCAACACTAAGAAAATAAGGAATGCTATAGCAGATCGCAAACGCGAGCAGTGGGTGTTACAGGTGGAGTTAGGTATATCGTCTAGATGAGCTGTGTCGTCTAGACCGATTGATTGTGTCGTATAGACAGATCATGTCATCTAGACGCTAATGTCGAGCGGTAGGTGTTACCGCTGACAGTATCTACATCGTCTAGACGAGTTGTATCGTCTAGACAGATTGTGTCATCCAGACGCTAACGCTGAGTGATAGTACTACCGCTGGCAGTAGGTTTTCTCGATGACATTGGCTATTTTGGATAAGATCAGATTCACAACCTCTGTGCTAACGCGGCGTGGTAGTGCTACCTCCGGGCGGTAGTTGACGGAAATAGATTCGTAAAATCTGCATCGTGGCCGCCCATTCCTTAATGAAAAGTGATCAAACATTCCAGATCAGTCCATCCTTTAATACTAAAAGGACTGACAACGAGTCTTCCTCCTTATTTTATCATTTGAGAGATTTTGATTAGACTTGGAGTGGAAGAGAAGAAGAAGAAGAAGAAGGAGAGCTAGTTCTGCCATTGTTGGAGTGCTGAAGCTTCATTTTGCAAGATGATTTCAGATCCACGAAGAGCAGTCCTGTTTGGTTCTTTTCATTCGATTGGATTTCTTCTTTATGGCGCCAATACGATCGTCAAGGGCAACAATCCTTCTCTCAGGTCCTAGAATGTGCGTGTCCTATTTTATGTTGATATATTTGCATGGAAGAGTCTCCTTTGCTAATTAGCGAAGTGTGTGACCTCCACCGGGTCGATTGTGTCCATCCCCGACATTTATTGCACATAGAGATCCGATTAGTTTGCAGATTTAGGCATGTTGTGTGAAGCCCATCTGCGATCGTTGGTCCAGATTGGTGATGTTTGATTTGTGTGTCGGAGAAGACTCTGATAAATGTGTGATCGCATTGCGAGAGGTTGAACTAAGGGAGCTCATGAAGCACTTAGTGGAAACCCCATTGTTGTGGTGGTAGAATGCAAACCTTCTCCACCTATTCCGTAGTGGAGTGCACTACGATGGTTGTGATCGTGAAGCATATGTCCTCTTGAGTGGATTAGGTGCGTAGCGTGTTTTGATGAAATGAGAACGGTCTGAGGTAAAGCTGTTCCCAAATCGTGTTTGTCTAGACATGGTGATTTAAACAACGGGCAATAGTTGAACCGAACCTGCATCATGACGTTCAGCTCAAGGGATTGAGAAAAGATCCGTTGTTAGCATGGGAAAGAGTCAATGCTGACGCGCTTGACTAATAAAATGTTCAAATGGGATCCAAGCTGGCGAAACTTAGATTGGTGGAACTGCTCGTGCGAGAGTTCACCTAAACATGCCTTGAGACCATGAAAACGTGTGATCGTGCGTACCAACATTTGTAATTGATGTTTGTTAGCCTCATGCTTAGGCAGTTGAAGGAAACTTCGGGTAAACCAATCAACAACATGTGCATATCTAGGTTCACTTACTTTGATGCTTAACATAGACAACTTGATTGTCTTGGAACTTCACTATGCTTAGTGTAGTTGCCCTTTCTTTTGTTATATATATACTGCTTGTACTGTTTGCTTGCAGGATAGTGGTACCGCCGCCCCGCAGTAAGCTAGATGGTCGGGGAGGGGGTCGTTACACCGTTTGTGGCCTGCCTAAAGCTGACTCTCGTTTACCGCTTGTTTGTGGATGGTTCAGGTACCGACGAACCAAACAGGAAATATCGGGCAAGGAGCCTAAAGATGGGATGGACCTTGAAGGCCGAATGATTTTGTAGTTTTCATGTATTGCCAGCCTGAATGCCGAAGTATGTAAACCATGTAGATTACTACACACTTTTGAGGAAAAGTAAGTAAATCCTTAAGGCCAAAACTTCTGTTGTGAGTACATTCTTATAGTTATAATGTGGACATTCTTGTGAATGAAATAGATTGCTTTTGTTGGTTTTGTACTCTGTTGTGAGTAGTTTTATATTTGCTGATTTTTATCAACTCTTTACTTGTGCGCTCGATATGACGTGGGGTCCCGACCGTACCTACTGTTATATTGTTTGTTACATTTAGGGTATTTGGCAAATGCAATGTAAAATTTATGCTACCCTCAATACAAGGACACCAGTTATGGACAAAGAAGAACACTTTATAACTTGGCAAACAGTTTACAACTAGACAAGCTGAATACAAGGTGCATACACCTTGATTCACGACAGCTGATAAGTAAAAATTAAACTTTGTCGTGGACAGGGTCCGCTTCTCCACTTAGTGCAGTTGACCTTGCAACACACTCTCCACCTTCACAATGCTCGCAACCCTGCACTCACCACCTCTACCTCACACTATGGTACGGGTTGGGGTTGGACACTCTCGGGGTGTATGCACACACAACAACATTCCCACTCTCACTCACTTGATGTCTCTCTCTTGATGATGATCACTACTCTAAGAGGGTGTGGGGTATTTATAGGAGAACACAAAAGCTAAGGGAGAGGAGAGGGGGAGGGGAGGAGGTACACTCGCCACCCGCATACAACATGCACTCGCCCAGCATGCACTCGCCCCCCATGATGGACTCGCCCCCCTTGATGTTCTCGCCCCCTTAAGCTCAGCACATGCACTCGCCCCTCCTAGTCTCACTTCAACTTCAACACTTCCCCTTGAATTGAGCTTCAGGGACAACTCCAAGGCAAGTGCAAAGCTTCTTGAACGGGCCTACAAATAGGGGCTTTGTGAATATGTCTGCTAGGTTCTCTTCGCTCCGCACATGCTCTCCACCGCAAGCGAGTCACCCAACACCTTCTCTGATGAAGTGGTGCTCGATCTCTATGTGTTTTGTCCTTGCATGATAAACTGCGTTGGTTGCCAGCTTCAGAGCACTCTCATTGTCGCCACGCAGCACAGTAGGTCCGCTGACCTTCTCATCCACATCTTCCACCAGCCTCCTCAGCCAGACACACTCCTGAGCTTCTAAGGACGACACCTTGTACTCAGCCTCAATGGTAGAAAGGGAAATGGAGTCCTGCTTCTTGCTACACCATGAGATGGCAGTGGCTCCACACATGAACATGTAACCTGATGTCGACTTGCAGTCATCAACGTCGCCTGCGTAATCTGCATCTGTGTAACCATGCAGCTTGAAGACAGTCCTCTCTCCATAGAGCAACCCCATCTCAAGGGTTCCCTTCACATACTTCAGTATACCCTTAGCTGCCTCCAAATGAGGCTTATGCGGCTCCTGCATGTACCGACTAACTCGGCCGACGGCAAAAGTGATGTCAGGCCTCGTGATAGTCAGGTAGATAAGTCTCCCCATCAGTGTCCGGAAGATCTTCGGATTAGGAAGAATCCTCCCTTCTTCCTTCCGAAGCTTCAGCCCAACCTCCAGTGGAACGGAGCTGCTCTTCCCCTCCTTCATGCTGAATCTCTCGACGATCCTCTCAGCATAAGCCTTTTGGGAAATGAACAGCCCACCTCTTCTCTTCTCTACTTGAAGTCCAAGGAAATGGTGCAGTTCACCAAGATCCTTCATCTCAAAGCGAATGGAAAGTTGCTATCTCAACGCCGAGACATCTTCACTGTTGTTCCCGGTCACTATCATGTCGTCGACGTACAGCAGAACCATCACATGAAGACTTCCACTCTTCTTCACGAACATGCTAGAGTCTGAGTCTGAGGCATCATAACCACAAAACTCCAGATACTCTACAATCTTCCCATACCATGCTCTCAGCGCCTGTTTCAACCTGTACAGGGCCTTCTTCAGCTTGCACACATGATGTGGCTGAGACTTGGACACGTATCCAGGTGGTTGCACCATAAATATGTCCTTGTCAATCTCTCCATATAGGAACACATTTTTCACATCAAGCTGCCACAACTTCCACCCTTTGCACGCCGCTAGTGCAATGGCCATCCTCACCGACGTCATCTTCGCCACAGGACTAAACGTCTCCTCGTAGTCCTCTCCCTAGGTTTGCGAGAAACCCCGAGCGACAAGCCTAGCCTTGTACCGCTCAACTCCTCCGTCAGCTCTATTCTTAACCTTATACACCCACTTGCATGTGACAGGTTTGATGCCCTTCACCATGGGAACAAGGTCCCATCTCTCATTCTTCTCCAAGGCTTCCATCTCTTTGTTCATCGCCATGTCCCACTCCTCAATGACAACTGCATCTTCAAAGCGGGCAGGTTCCCTCTCGTCGAGTGGTCCTGCAACAAACAAGAGACCAAACTCACGAAGTTCCCCTCCTTATAGCGAGAAGGCAGGACCTTCTCAAGGCTTGGCCACTTTCTACCACTCTGGTAGACTCCTCCTCTACAGCTCCTCTCTCAACTTCTCTTGAAGCAGCGCTCCCCCTGCTTCTAGAGATCAAAGCTCTCCCTGAGCCAGAAGGCGATGGGGCACTTGGAGATACCTCCAACTCCACAGTAGAGTCTTCAGTGACTCTCTCTTCTCTCCTACTAGATTGTTCACTCTCCGGCAGCACCACGAAAGAGACTCCCTGATACGAGATCAGTTCGTCAAACACCACATTGCGCGAGACGACGAACATGTGGGTCTGCGGATCCATGCGTCAATATGGAGTCGACGCTCCATCAAAACATTGTCAGCCTGATGTCCTGTCGACGTGGTCGCAGACTTACGTCGATATTAGATCGACGGTGCGTCGATATGGGATCGACGTATCTTTGTCTTTAAGAAATCAATGTTAGCATCGGGTTCCTCTCGACGGTGCGTCGATAGGTAATCGACGTATCTGTAAGTACTTGCTTAGTTGTTCTGATCTCTTTTAAATTTCCCCAACAATGATGTTTACAAGCTTCCTTCAAGCATTCCCAAGGTGTTGATAAAGTAAGTATGCTTAGTTTCATCTAAGGGTTTGGTAAAAATGTCTGCTCTTTGACTATCTGTAGGAATATATTCTAAGGTTATCTTACCTTTTTCTACATTGTCTCTAAGAAAGTGATGTCTGATCTCTATATGTTTGGTTCTACTATGAAGAACTGGGTTGGATGCTATGGATATGGCACTAGAGCTATCACAACAAATTTTAGAGTTATTGACTTCCAATTTATAGTCAAGAAGCTGATTTTGCATCCAGAGGATTTGTGAACAACAGCTCCCAGCAGCTATATATTCAGCTTCAGCTGTTGAGGTTGAGACTGAAGTTTGTTTCTTACTGAACCATGATATTAATCTGTCACCTAGGAATTGACAAGTACCAGATGTGCTTTTTCTATCAACCCTACAACCAACATAGTCTGCATCTGAGAATCCTATTAATTCAAAGTTTGTTTCTGCTGAGTACCACAGACCTAGTTCAGGTGTTCCCTTTAGATATCTAAGAATCCTTTTACAGAGGTGAGATGGGATTCTTTTGGATCAACCTGAAATCTAGCACATATGCAGGTTGCAAACATAATGTCAGGTCTGCTAGCTGTTAGATAGAGAAGGGATCCTATGATTGCCCTATATGTCTTTTGATCTACTGATTTTCCCTTATCATCCTTTTCTATAATGGCATTAGTTGCCATAGTTGTTTTCATTGTAGAGGCTGATTCCATACCAAACTTTTTGATTAATTCTTTAGTGTATTTAGATTGTGATATAAAGATTCCCTCACTGCTTTGTTTCACTTGTAGCCCTAAGAAATAAGAGAGTTCTCCCATGCTACTCATTTCAAATTTTGATTGCATTAGATTAGCAAATCTTTTACAAAGTTTGGGATGAGTTGAGCTATAGATGATGTCATCTACATAGATTTGAACAAGAAGGAGTTGATTTTTATGGGTTCTAGTAAAAAGTGTTTTATCTACTTTTCCTCTTTCAAAAGAATTTTCTAAAAGGAAATTGGAGAGAGTTTCATACCAGGCTCTAGGTGCTTGCTTAAGACCATAAAGTGCTTTTTTAAGTCTATAAACAAAGTTAGGTGAGGAGGTATTGACAAAACCTGGTGGTTGCTCTACATACACCTCTTCTTGAAGGTCACCATTCAGAAAAGCACTCTTGACATCCATCTGGTAGACTTTCATCTTCATGAAGGCTGCATAGTTTATTCCTTCTTCTTGTCTGTATCCTTGTGCTACAATTCTTGCCTTGTTCCTGACAATTACTCTAGTGGAATCTAGTTTGTTTCTGTATACCCATTTTGTACCAATAACTGGGTAGTTTCTTGGTCTCTCAACTAAGTTCCACACTTTGTTTCTCTTAAATTGGCTTAGTTCTTCTTGCATGGCTATAATCCAATGAGGATCACAATTTTCTTCCTCAAACTTCTTTGGTTCAACTTGAGATAAGAAGCATTGGAGCATCATCCCATTTGAGACTTGGTGTCTTGTTCTTACTCCAGTATTGGGGTCTCCAATTACTTGGGATTGTGGATGATTTTTCATATTGATCCCTGCCCTGCTTGAATTTGTCAGATGCTCTTCTTCCTCATTAACAATGGGATCATTGTTTAACTGTTCTTCCTGAACTATGTCCTCTTGTGGGAGTTGGTTTTGATTTCTCTTCTCTGAACCTTCTTCATGCTCTTGTTCAGACTCCTCACTTGGTTCCTGTAGCTGGTTTTCTTTCCCAGTGTCTTTGTTCTCTAGAGTCAGTTGTTCAAGCTGAGTCTGTATGCTGTATTTTCCTGTGGAAAAGGATTGGTGGAAGTTTCCTCCCCCTTAAACAGCATGTTAGTTTCATCAAATGTAATGTGCATAGATTCTTCAATTCTGAGAGTTCTCCTATTATAGCATCTATAACCTTTACTAGATGATGAGTACCCCAGAAATATTCCATCATCAGACTTCTTGTCAAATTTGGCAAGATGATCTTTCCCATTGTTTAGAATAAAGCAAGCACATCCAAAAATTTTAAAGTATTTAACAATGGGTGTTTTTCCCTTCAGGAGCTCATATGGAGTTTTTGCCTTAGTTTTGTGAATGAGGCTTCTATTTAGAACATAGTTTGCAGTGTTGACTTCTTCAGCCCAGAAGGTTTTTGGTAATCCTGATTCTGCAAGTAAGGTCCTTCCTGATTCAATTAAAGTTCTATTCTTTCTTTCAGCAACTCTATTTTGTTGAGGAGTTCTAGGGGCTGAAAAATTTTGTTTGATACCTATATCCTCACAGAAACTACAAATTGACTGATTTTCAAATTCAGTCCCATGATCACTCCTGATAATTGAAACTTGAGTATTAAACTCAGATTGAATCTGTCTTATGAATCTTGAGAGAATCTTATGGGTTTCAGACTTGGCCCTTAGAAAGAATACCCAGCTAAACCTAGAATAATCATCTACAATTACTAAGGTATAAGACTTTCCACCTAAGCTCTGAGTGGATATGGGACCAAAGAGATCCATGTGCAGTAAGTAGAGAATCCTAGGGGAGTCATCCTTACCAATTGGTTTGAAGGATGACTTGGTCTTTTTTCCTAGTTGGCAAGGTCTAGATGGGGAGTCCTTAGAGAATCTACCCTTTGGTAGGCCTCTTACTAGGTTATTCTTTGATAGTTTACTAATGGTTTTGTCGTTTAAATGACCCAGTCTCCTATGCCATAATTCACTTTTGTTAATAATATTGTTGAACAAATAAACTTCTGTGGGTGAGGAGCTAAAATCTACTATATATACCTTCCCTTTTCTAATTCCATTAAGTACTATGGAACCAGTCTTGATATCAATAATATGGCAAAATAGTGTGGTGAATTTTACCTCATACTTACCACTGTCACATATCTGACTTATACTTATCAGTTTGTGCTTCAGTCCTTTGACTACTGCCACATTCTTGAAGGTAACTTTCCCTTCCTTGAAATCTCCAAAGCCCCTGGTTTGGCCACAGCTAGAGTCTCCAAATGTCACTGGCGGTCCAAGTCTATCCTCAAAATTGATTAATAGGTTTTTGTACCCTGTCATGTGCATGGAGCATCCACTGTCCAAGTACCACACCAGCCTGGAGATGTGATACATCTGCACATAAGATTTTAAACATTAGTTTGGACCCTCCTAAGCTGGGGTCCCTTCTTCCCAACAGTGAAAGGTTTAATGAAAGAATAAGTGGGTTTTTCATAATATCCTTCCTCCTTTAGGGGCATTGGCTTATCATACCAATTGTCTTTGGTAATGTTGCAGAAATAGTGTTCATAATAAAAGGAAATGGATTGAGAAGACCTTTTTGAAAAGGAGACATTTCTGTTAGATTGGTTGCGTCGATATGAATTCGACGTATGTTTAAAGTTGCGTCGAGTGGAAGTCGACGCTTCCTTCATTCTGTGGTTACTTTTAGTCGAAGCATAGGAGAGATTGTGTCGATTGGGAGTCGACGTATTTTGGTGTCTGCGTTGATTAGAAATCGATGCATTATTTGAGTTGCTTTGAGTAGAATTCGACGCACGTCGATAATGGTTTGACGCAAGTTTGTTTCTTTTCTGAGGATATTTTCCTAGGATTCCTTCATATATAGTGGGACTATTTTTGTTAAAAACATTGGTTGTTTGTGATCTTTCTCCTGTCAAATGATTTTCCCTAGTGAAGTGAATAGGATGTCTCCAGACAGATTTGCTGGGTGATTGAGGTTTGGGTTCTAAGTCAGTGTTATATTCTAGTTGTCTAAATCTATCAGTGAGATTGTTAGAGATATTCTTGAGCTTCTGGCTTCTGCCATTTAGAGAGTCTTCAAAAGCTTTTGCCTTTGCTAGCTCATTTCTTAGTGCTTGATTTTCAGTATTGATTTTATTTACTTGTTCCTCTGAGAGTCCTCGACTGAGCTCATAGTTTTTATGTTGTGTATTTATTTGTTTGAGATTGTTTAGTTCATTTCTTAGTTCCTTTACCTCTTTCTCAGATTTGACTAGATCTAAACAGAATTCTTTGAAACTATTTTTGAAATCAGTGGAAGAGAAATCTATATCATCAAATATATTTACCAGAGATGTATCTTCAGGCTTTTTAGTAGCCATCAAACAGGTTTCCTCTTGCTTAGCCTTTTCCTGATCATCTTCAGATGAGGTGCTCCCTTCAGATTCTGAATCACTCCATGATTGAGCAATGAACCCTTTCTCTTTCTTCTTCTTCTTCTTTAGATCTATTCTTTTCAGATCTTTCTTATTGCTGATCTCTTTAGGACATTCAAGTGCAATGTGTCCAGGTTTCCTGCAAGAATAACAGATAATCTCTTCATTAGGAGTTTTGTCATACCTGGTTTTTGAGTCTCTCCTTCTGGATCCTTCTGTTTTGATCCACTTCTTGAACCTTCTGGCCAGTAGACTGATCAGCTCTTCATCATTTGTAGAGGGTTCACCTTCAGTAGCCTTCAAAGCAATGCTCTTTTCTTTTGAGAGTGGAGGAGCCTTTTCTTTCTCTTCTTTCTCAGCTCTTGTTTTCAACAACTGTTCATAAGATCTTAATTTACCCAACAGGACATCTGTTGAGATTTCTTTTTGACTTTTGGAGTCTTTAATTGGCCAGATTCTTGAATCCCAAGAGCTTGGGAAGCAAGTTAGCAATTTGTCATTTATCTCAGTGAGAGATATGTCCTTCTCAAGTGTTCTTAACTCATTTATTATGAGGCTGAATCTGGCATACATGTCTGCAACACTTTCACTTTCTTTCTTCTGGAAGTTTTCATATTGAGAGATGAGTAATGCCTTTCTGTCCTTTCTCTCATCAGCACTTCCTACTACCATTTTAGAGAGAGTCTCCCATATTTCCCTAGCTGACTCACATTCAGCAATCTTTTGGAAGATTTCATCTAAGAGGGTTGAGACTAGGATGTTCATAGCCTTAGCATCATACGCTTGGGATTTCTTTTCTTCATTTGTCCATTCAGCCTTTGGAGCAAGTGTTTCAGTCACTTTTCCACTTGAGTCCTTTCTGAATGGCTTGGGAGGACCTGTCATAATAACATCAAATAATTCCCCATCAATAGAGTTTAGATAAATTTTAATTCTTGTTTTCCAAAGTGCAAACTTTTCAAGGTTGCAAATTGGTGGTCTGGAGGAAGCATAATCTTTGATTTGTGCCATGTGAAAAGAAATAGTTTTCAAATATATATATATATATATGAGATAGGATCTTTTTGATCAATGAGTTACCCTTTTTAGATCAACCTCCCTCTGATACCAATTGAAAGTGCACAGTTAACCTCACTAGAATTCTCTAGAGGGGGGGGGGGGGTGAATAGAGATTTAAAAATGCTTTGTGCTATTATATATATATATATATGTAATAATCACAGATTTAGGCTTCCCACACACCAACAAGAATTAAGCAAGTAAAGAAGAAAAATAACAAGAAGAAAATCACAGCACAACACAAAGAAATATAGTGGTTCCCCAAACTTTGGGTAGTCCACTCTTCTACCCACTTGGTAGGAATTCACTAACTTGCACTGAGTCTTTTGATAAGGAGACTCTTAGAACCAGACTGAGTCTTTTGATAAGGAGACTCTTAGAACCAAACTGAGTCTTTTGGTAAGGAGACTCTTAGAACCACTACAACTGAATTTTTTGAAGAGAGATTCTAAAAACTCTTTTACACAATTTGAAAATAGAATGAGAAGAAGAAGTAGAACAAGTAGAAGAACAGAAAATGATATATGTAAGAAAGAATCTTCTTCCTAGCAAGAAGATTGGAAGCACAAGTATAGTGAATATGATCTCTCTTCTATAGTGAGAAGGAGATTGTAAGGTTTTGTCTCTTTTGTGAGAGCTTTCAGAATTTGCAGCAGAATGGCTTGAGAAGATGCATGCTTTTTCTTTGCTGCAGCACACTATCTCTTTTCTCAATTTTCTCACACTTCACTTGGGAGCTCTTCCTCTTTTTCAAATGTATATGGTGGATCACTTCTTTTTATTCTCTAGCCGAACTCCTTCTTATTTATATCTCTGTTTAAAATATATTGCTAAAGGAGAATAATCAATTAGCAGATAGAGAATTAGAAAGAGATAAGAGTTTCCATAATCAATATTTCTGTAGAAGGAAAAAAATTCATTCTGATTTCAATTAATATCCATAATAATCTTAATCAAATTAGCCAGGTATCAAATAGAAGGAAAGGCTGATTCAGAACGGTATAAAAGTATAATATCATTCCATAAAAATCAGATCTACAGAAAGAAGGAAAGAGATCTGGCGTGTTTTTGAATTACTTATAGATATCGATGTGCGTCGATTACTATTCGACGTAAACGTCGATTTCATCCTAGCTGGACGTCGAGAGGAGAATAAGGAAGGTGCGTCGACAAAGGTGCGTCGACTTTATCAAATGCGTCGACTAGAAGTCAGAGGTACATCGACTATGATTACGTCGAATTCTTCTAAGAGTTACTTCGACTCATTCTGAGAGAAACGTCGACTATATTTCGACGTTGCGTCGAATACTATTCGACGCATATTTACTTAGCCTAATTTTTCATACTTAGAATTTATATTCTTCTTAATTCTAGGGGTTAAGATAAATCATTTCCCCAACACTTCTAAGATCTGAAATGATATTTAGTAGATGTAAATATGTCATGGTCATTTACTAAACTAAAAGGATACTCTAATAATACTCAAGCTCAGTTCTGGTACTTGATTTCATGCGGGTCATCAATTCCAAGGCTCACAAAAATTCATATTACTGTCCCGAAACCTCATTCCTGATTTTTATCTCAATCACGTGTTATTAATGGTCAAATCTATAGTTCTTATTTTGTTAAACGCAAACCAAGCTCAAATTTTGCACGCGACCTATCACCTATGAATCAACTATCGTGAGTATGTCGTAAATTGGTCTCTAAATCATTCCCAGAGTTTTGTAAGTGATAATTCCACAGATTTCAACTCTTCATAATGTCATATTTCTTTTTGGCCTAATTCTTATTTCCTTCATAATCATGGGGTCCCCATCTCGTACACCAAGTATCAGTTATCATGGGCCAATAGGCTCAACATAATTTCCAGAGACTAATCATGATCCAAAATAGTGTTCAGCATAAATTCATTGTTTTCCTCCTTAAAGTAATTCTAGAAGATTAATTATGTGGCTAAGAGTGCAAAACCCATTTCGTGAAGGAAGTATGATAACTAATCAATAGCTAAGTATAATAAAATTTTCAGAAGTTTAATGGAGACCACGAGTCTATCTACTTATTTCTATAATACTCCAGATTTTTATACTGATCTAGGGGAACATGACCCTGGAATTCTCAATATTGCTTAATGTAACAAGAGTTCACAAACCCCAATTTCCTACGGGAGATGAAAGATCACTTGAAAATAAGTGTATGTTTTGAATTTCAAAGAATTGACCAAGGAAATAATTATTGTCCATAAAACTCTAAGTGTGTAACAACATGGGTGTTATCCTAAGCTACCTTGGTCTTATCAATCCTTAGGTCTACCACAATCGTATGCAATTTAATTATTTCCAAAACCATATAACTTTATCTCCAAAATTTCGATTCTTGGGGAGCATGTGTATCGTACCAAATTTACATGTACAGTGTAAAATTCAGATCATTTGGATAAGCCAGATGGTGGGGGCACATATATTTGGGTCTAGGGTTCACTTTATATATCCTGCACCAAAATAGGTGCCCGGGGAGTTATATTGTAGAGACTTTTATGTTTTTAAAATAACCCAAGTTAATATTATAACGGCCCAATAAACAAAGAAACAAGATTAGCCTCATGTAAATCTTGTGCTGAGTTTCTTATATCCGACAATTTGGACATTTCGCGTATTTACATAATCCTTATAGGTATACAGTCCTTGAGATTTGTGTATATGGTAAGGTTCTCTACCCTCAAAATGCCATTTACCGTAACTTTTCCAAGGATCGTGTGCCCATTAAGTGGTCTTCTCTAAGCTGGAATTCGCATTCCACATTTGACATCCTTTCTTTGTGATAGTTTTCCGAGGGAGGAAGTGTGGAGTATTAGCTTCTAAGAACATAAGTTAAGCCTTATGAGTCTCATACTAATTCGATAGTACAATCACAAGCACCAAATCCACTTAAGATTGTCCTATTTGTTTGTGTGAGGGGTGTTATTATCACTTAGGAAGTGACGTGGGTATATCTGGGAGTAAGCCCTGAACACTTACACATGCTTTCAACTCCTTCTTTTAGTCACTTTGGGGGTATCCTACTACTTGGTCAAAATATTTTCGAGGTTGATGTCGGACTAGGATACCTTATGAGATGTCTTGTTATGTCAAACCAATATAGTGTACTAGTCAGGTTGGCCTAATCTCATCGTTAAGTGGACAAAGTTATGTGATTTCCCGTATGGGCACACCACTGCTTCCGCTGCTAGTTTGTCCTCAAACAAAGCTTGAGCGGGGTGGCCCAGTGTTTGTGGACTTCTTTTACTTGGATCGAAAGTCGGAGGAAGGAAATAAAGATCGCTAGACCCAATGGTCGCCGGCACAAGACGCCGATCCTTCCGACTATTCATCATCATCCAGGCCAACCATAATCACAGTAATTGAAGTATTTAAATGAAACAAGTCCACAAAATCACATTATATATTTATCATAATACAAGATTATAATGTCCACGATGAGAAAGAACTAAAAGAATAAGGGCCTACACCCAGTACATGTTCAAATATAGTGCAACAACACTCTCACTCTACATCTGTGCGGAAGTTATCAAACTCCGTCTTCATAAATCTATAGCTGCTGTTATGACGACGTGTAGTGGCTGCTCTACTTCATCCCATCCTCCTGACCTGTCTCCTGAACGGGGACCTGCCGTTCCGACACATCATCCCTAAAATGATGAGGTCCACCGACCGTCAGCTTATAAGACTCAGCATATTCCTCACCGCCACCACCCGCGACTCCTAGGCACCGTGCGGGAGGAGGAAGCGGAGGACATCAAAGGGTAAATCAAAAGCAGGTGACAAGTGGCTAGACTAGCATGGTATATAAGTACTGAACATAAATTAATAACAATTAAATGCTAGCAGAGTATAGTGTGACAAAAATAAGTAAAAGATAATGCAATATAAAGAAACAAGTATAATCAATAAGAGCAGCTATGAATGTAACCTTAAATTTTATGCACACACAAAAGCACATAAGCTAAGGGATCTGGCACTAAGGTAAACTCATCATATAAAAGAGCCATAACTAATTTATACGATGAGGTCTCTGACTTATGCAAGGATGCTATGCTATGATATGCAATGCAATGCAATGCAATGCAATGCAATGGTGCAACTCACACACGCGACTCTGTATGTACAGACCTTTAGTTCCCACTTTTCGAAGGTAGCTAACCTCTCGGGCAACTCCCGTCGTGGTCAAACGGTGGCAGAGGAGCGGGCGTCTCCTAACCTAGGTGGGTAAGTCACACTACCAGACCTACGCCATAACGTACACTGTGATACCGGTACCCAGTACTCACGAGCTCTTGCATACTAAACTAAATTGGTCAGACAGGGTTTAGGGAATCCGTCCCGTTGGACGCGCATTAAAACAACCTGGACCCTAATCAACCACTAGCACTGCCGAGTCAACGAACTGTTGTCGGTGTGACGAATAAGCTAGAATCGAAGACCCACCACATCTTATGCATATACAATTATGTATTATCTCTTACCTCTGAGCCTTCAACTCGCAATTCTAAACCAACATTTATAAAAAAAAATCGAGCCAATCGTTCGCTGGACTATCCTGGTCTTATATTTAAGTTATGAGCCCACCGCTCGCTAGACTACACCATTCTTACATTTAAACTATGAGCCTACCGCTCGCTAGACTACACCAGTCTTATATTTAAACTACGAGCCTACCGCTCGCTAGACTACACCAGTCTTATATTTAAACTACGAGCCTACCGCTCGCTAGACTACACCAGTCTTATATTTAAACTATGAGCCTACCGCTCGCTAGACTACACTAGTCTTATATTTAAACTACGAGCCTACCGCTCGTTAGACTACACCCATCTTATATTTAAACTACGAGCCTACTGATCGCTAGACTACACCAGGCTTATATTTAAACTACGAGCCTACCGCTCGCAAGACTATCCCAGTCCTTCCTTATAACCCGAGCCTACCGCTCGCAGGACTATCCCAGTCCTTCCTTATAACTCGAGCCTACCGCTCGCAGGACTATCCCAGTTTTTCCTTATAATCGGAGCGTACCACTCGCAGGACTATCCCAGTCCTTCCTTATAACCCTAGCCTACCGCTCTCAGGACTATCCCAGTCCTTATTTCATTCCCTCCCAATTTGGGAGGGCGATTATGTTTCAAGTTCTCCTACTTTACTACTTTTGTCTATTGTTAGTTGATCTTAGCAGCTTGGGGTGAATCCTGGACTTCCCGTGGATTACCCGGTGAAGGTCTCGCAACGGTACTAGGGAATGTGATGGTGACTGAAGCCCAAATCCCCCTTTCCAGGACATTTATTTTATTTAGTTGCTACCCATTCTTGTATGCCCATTTGCTCTCCATTTGCTCTAAAATCCTAAGGTGGATTACCATTTGACTCGGGCAGCCATGTATCAGTGTTCTATTGAACACCGAAACATGTCATTCCTAGTGACCGACTATTTCCTTATGTTATCTCTCAATCACAATTTTCACTTCTTGCTAAGTCATCCTTCGCCTCCCCTAATAGGTCCTTGTCAAATTCCTGAATTGATAGTTTTGTTAAACGCACCCCGTCTTTATTTCCGATGACTGCCCTTGGATTTGGGCATCTGCAATTCTCTTAGAGTTATTAACTCTGGGGGTGGTGACCATAAGTAAGGGGTCTGAATCTATGTTTTTGGTTTCTACTGTTCGCAGGCCAAGGTGAAATTGAACTAGGTTTGACTCTTAAGATGCAACCTTGGTCCTATCAAGTCCTAATGTGTTCCCAGTTCTTGCCATAGGTTCTCAATGTGTAATGATCTAACGACCTCAAATCCTACATTCATGCTCTTCCAGGAAATCCTTAATCGTAATTTCTATTCAAATAGATGGGGTGGAAGTGAAGTTTTACGCAACAAGTACCATCTACAGATCTTTATAATTTCTGATAAATTCACAATAGCATAGTATTGGTCTAAAAACCTCAAACCATAAGTATTACATTTTTCCAGGGATTATTTGACCATGATTTCTATTTAACATGAATGAGGTGCAAATAAGGATTTACACAACAAGTATCATCTACAGATCTCTATAAGTTTTGATAAAATCACAGTAGTACAATATTGACCTAAAAACTTCAGAACCTAAGTTTCCTAATATTCCAAGGAGTATTTATCCATAATTACCATTTAATACAAATGGTGTGGCAATAAGGGTTTACACTACATCTACCATCCACAGGTCACAATAAATTCTGGTAAAATTACAGTAGTACAATATTGACCTAAAAACTTCAGTGCCTAAGTTTCATAATATTCCAAGGAATATTTATCCATAAATACCATTTAATACAAATGGTGTGCCAATAAGGGTTTACACTACATCTACCATCTTCAGGTCACAATAAATTCTGGTAAAATTGCAGTAGTATGATATTGACCTAAAAACATCAGTGCCTAAGTTTCATAATTTTCCAAGATGTATTTATCCATAATATTCATTTAATACAAGTAGTGTGTCAATAAGGCTTTACACTACAACTACCATCTATAGGCCACAATAAATTCTGGTAAAATTATAGTTGTACAATATTGACCTAAAAACATCTTTTCTAGAGTTTCATAATTATCCAGTGATTTTTCACCTTAATTATTTCATAAATTAAGAAGTGTGACAAACTAAATATATGAAATTTCACCAAGTATTATCCATACAAAAATCTACCAAAAATCTCAGAGGTTCATAACTAAATTCCACATGATTTTCCAGGGTTTTAAAAATTTCTCAATATTTTTCATCAATAAAATTTCAGTTATTCAAAAATACAACATTTGATAATTTCCATGATTTCTAAGAAAATAATCTATAAAAAATCCTACAAAATTTCCAGAGGTTCTAGTTGATGTTACAAGGTATTCCTCAGAGTTTCAGATTTTTTCCACAAGGTTTTTGCCCTAGACATTTCATTAATACATAATTATGACATAATTCAATTTTATCAATTACTTAGGATTTTTGATCCCAAAAATCCTAATTTTTCTTGGAGTAATGTATTATGTCATAAAGAAGGTATGGCCAAGGTTCCAGAAGCTATCACTAAGCCATTTATGCTAAATATACAAAATATCCCTTTTTGCTATTGGCTCATGCTACAAGAAAAACATCAATTAGGAACAAAAATCAGGAAGGCTAAAAAATTTGTTGCTAATTACCATCGAATTTAGCTAGGTATACGGTATTTGCTTTTACCTACAAAAATAGCAACGAAAATTTTTGTTGTAAAAATAGCAACGAATTATTTTGTTGCAAATTAATTGTTGCTAAATAGAAACGAAATATTTCCTTTCAAAATTCCATACTAATTATTTTGGATTAAAATATTTATGGAGGGAAAGATTCATTTGAATGTTCTCAAAATTTCCATACTAAATATTTATGGAGGGAAAGATTCATTTCCCTCCAAAAATTTTCATTTCATTTTTAATAAAACATATATATAATATATATATGTATTTGTTAAAACTAAATAGAAAAGCCCTAGTCTCATTCCCCTCACTCGATATCTGCTCCCAGCCGACCAGCTCCTCTCACTCCCCCACGCGATCTTCCCACCGAGCTCCTCACACTCTCGTGCGATCTCCACCCTGCTCCTGACCATGTCTCCTCTTCGGACTACTTCCTCCTAGTTCCGGTGAATCGGCGTCCCAATTTTTTCAAACGACGATCTCACCGAGCCTCCGCGTGACCCCTTCAAGCTCGACGTCTCCGTCTTCCCCATTCAACAATTTTTGAACTCACCAGTTTTCGTCCTTCCCATTTCGAGCAGGTGGGGATAGTCCTTACCATCCCGAGCAGCAGAGCACAACGGCAAGGTAATGTCCCTTCCCTCCTTCATTGGCTGTCGTATGATATTTAAGTGCAAAATGGTTCATTAGGAGGTCATATTTAGTCCAAATATGAATAAAAATTTCATTTTAATTGATTCAATTCCAACTTCACTCCTACTACTCATCCACTTAGACGGGGAATTGATTTCTCTCCTTCCAACTAATTCCAATACTTCCAATTGGTTTTTGCATATGATGTATTTGATGAAATGCTCAAATGAAATTTTTTGCCCCTTAGGTGCTCTTATGACATTTTAGCTTCTTACGACTTTGATGAATTTGATATTTACCTTCTTGGCTTCACTATAATTGTGTTATTTGCAATAGCCCCTCAATTGTTTAACATATTTGTACCGTTGATAATAGTTTTTAATCCTCTCCTTAGGTTGTTCCTAATCATCTGGATAATCTGGACCAGTGCATATGAGTAGGGTTTCTAACTTCATATATTTTTCTCAAGAGCTTCACTAATTATAAAAGGTAATGATCAATCTACTCTACTTTCATTTTTCGCTAGTGGTGATTGATTTTTTTGTATGAACATTTCATAATCAGAGGAGAGTGTACGTTAATGCTCTTTGTTACAATGTCATATATTTCATTAATTTTGCATAGCAAACTTAAATTTAGATATGATGATATGGAGTTTGACACAAGGAATGGAATTTATTTAGATGGTTAGGAACAAATCTCTATCTCGTATGAGAAAGATTGATAGTTAATGTTAGTTTGACAACCACCAACAAATTTATTGTCAATATCACAATGGGCGGATCCAAGTGAAGACATGCCCGGGCCCGTGCCCAGGCATGCAAAAGAGGAATCCTAAACCCCTATTTCTATTTCTCCTCCAGTTGATTGAAAATTTTGCCGCTTGGCCGCCCAGTTGTGCCTTAGTCTTCCGCACTTTGCCCCTTCTGAGCGTTCTCCCTTTGTCTTCGCCGGTGGCTGGCTACTCAGTTAGGCCTCTTCTAGTCTTCCTCTTCGTCCCCGAGCACAGTCGGGCGACTCGAGCTATCGAGTACTGGAGGTGAGTAGTTGGGCAACAATCAACATAGCAGGTATCATTTCAATCTAACTTAATTTATCTTCTTCCATGGGCTTGGAGTTTCCTCTTTGATAATTTCTAAGCCTTGCCAGTTCCCAATTTGCTGGTACTCATAGCTCATCTTGCCTAGTCTGGTACAATATTCATAAATCTTAAGCTGCGACAATCTCTACTTCTTGGCTATGAGTTGATTTCATACTTTTTTTTCATAATTTTGAGTTGCTCATTCCAAAATTTATTCACTTGCTCTTTCCAAAATTTTGAGTTATTTTCATAGATAGGGAATAATACTCCAGCATGATACAAAAATTACTTCAATATTATACTTGCATTTAAAAATGTCTCTGTGGATATGTTATGCATGATAAAAAATATGTTTTAATCTGTGGCTTTTGAAATTATCTTGATATTATTTTCTCTGGACAACGTTTTTGTCCGAGAAGTAGCTCTAGGAGTTTTTGTTGGTGTTGATTTACTCTTTAGATCCAAATACAGCCATCCAGGTTTGAATATATGTTTTTGTTTTTGATTACATAGTTTCAAATTAAATTCAGGTTATCTTATATTCTAGTGTCGGCATGCTCACGTTTGTCATTGATACAGTTAGCTTAGGGCCCATTTGGCGCGGTGATGAATGCAATGGTCATGAACATGAGCTATTTATGTTCGCTCTTGCATAATCATTGTTGATGTATAAATTTTGCAATATTTTTGCTAATGAAATCTAAGTTAGGTGGAATTGGTGTTGGCAATGGTAATGTTGATGGCAGGTTTCATCCTTTTCTCTTTAACTAGTTCCAAAACACTCAATTACAAGTAATGTGATTGATTCTCTTTTTCTACTTCTCTCTCACAAAATGATAGCAATTTCTTTCATAGAGCTCCTTATATGTATCAAGTTTTGTCATGGTAAATAGAAATATTTTTTTCTTTGTAATCTCTAATGCTTAAAGGGATTGTCTGGTTCAATATCATTTAGATGCCTATATTAGTAAGGGTCCATTTGGCACAATGTTTTTTTGTTCTAGTGCACTTGGACAAAAACTCCACCATGTGTTAATGACATTATAAAGATGTGGTTACTTCTATTTTAAGGAAAAGAAACATTGCATTTATCTAGTAGCAGCATCTTGGCTACTCTGAATAGCACTATCTAGATATAAATATTTCAAGTAATTAGCATATTTCCTATATTTGGCCTTATCTATATGATGTTGTTCTTTTAGGATTACAAAGAGGCTGCAAGAGTTAGGGATTCCTTAAAATATCTTGAGGAGCAGGAATCGATATTGCACCTCCATGTGTTATTAAAGAAAGCTGTGGAAGAAGAACGTTTTCAGTACTCACTGTTCTTTCCTTGGTGATTGTCTCCTTTATACTAGTACTGAATTATGAAGCAATCATTTGAATCACTTTATGACAAGAAAAGAGAAAACATCTTTGCACAATACTTCTATATTTCCTCTTGTATTGAATTTTTTATTCATAAGCATAATTGACATAGGATCTGAAATAAATGTTGGCCATGAAGTAAAACTAACACAAGACATCGTCAGAAAACAACATTTGGAGGTGAGTACTCCCACGCCCGGAACTCCTTAAATTGCCACTTGGATCAGTCCTTCTGTGAATATGGAGAGTACCACTTTGTAAGTCTAATTCCCTTGTCGGCTTATAAGAAGCACAAACTGGATCTGGATATGGGGAGAAAATACCTAGCTTAATTAATATTCAAATAGAAAATAGATATTTCCGGGCATTGATTGGACTTATGGTTTGTTGAGCATTTTAATAGCTATCATTTTCCATTTAAAAGGTTTAAAAACAAGTATATTTAAATGCAGAACAGATTTGTTACAGAAAATAATATATTTATATCTATTATCTATAATAGCTATTCGTGAATTCATACCCCCTCACTTCCATGTTTTGTGAAGATCCTTCAGTGAATAATTTACATTGATATTTCTGAATTGCCAGATAATGGATGAACTTACCTCAATAAAGGCCATGTACAGTTTCAAGGTTGTTGTCAGTGCCTCATGAAGGAATACCATTGTAGGCCAAGGATAATGGAGGAATACCAGTGCTGCAGCTCCTTGCTACTATACTTCTCATGGCTATTTTCCAGTACCAAGCCATCATCCTCATGATGCTCAATATTAAGTTGAAAGCCAAGCTCATGCTCCCACTCAACACCAATCTTCTAAAGATCTTCATTCTTTAGATCCACAGATTACTCAATCATAGTCGTTGATTTTGTTATATTTATGTGTTGTTTTGGGTTTCAATTCTATGTTAGATCACTTTACATTTGTTATATTGATGTTTTGGTAATATATTAAACTTTTGTCATGATGTATGAAGGTTTGATGATGTATATATGAAGGTTTGATGATATATGTAATTAGTTTGTTCTTGTATGAAAGCAAGTTTCACGTTATATTAAAATTTATTAATATATATGAAAGTTTGGTTATATGAGCTCGATATTGGGTATGCATCACGTACATTTGATCATGTGTCTTTTAATTATAGTGCATATTATTAAAAAATTATGTGTGTTGCCTTAATCAAAACAGTATTGTTATTAATTAATTTGTCAATTTGGCTTATTAAAAAATAAAATTAATTTAAAATTATTTGTGTTATATAGTGTTATTATTAAAATAAAATTGACGTCAAATATTTTTATTACTAATTGATTCAAAAGAAATGATTATCATCAATTTATCCACAAAATAATGTATTATCAATATATTTATTTCTTATATTTGACATTTATTAACATCAAAATCTGTAACAATTTTAATGCTAGCTAATCTTAGAATCAAAATTATTTGATGGTGATTAGCAAGGAAATTTTTTGTAGGTATTATCCCTTGCTAAATTAGCAAGTAATATATTCGTTGCTTAAATTCCCTTGCAAAACAGCAAGGAAAAACATCCTTGCTGAATTTAGCTAGGCTCAATTTAGAAAGGAAATTATTTTGTTAGGCCTCAAAATCAGGCATTAATATTGGCTAAGGAAGGTGACAGATTTTAATGTTTTAAATAAGAATATTATATAATGAAATCATTTTGGCCTACGGTTATCATCAGGATCAAATCCGACGGCGCAAGAGTTGTCTTCCCCGATGAGCCAATGGCCCAGATACGCCACGCCTGGAGAATTTTGCGGGCGATTTTCCGTCGAATCCCGGCGGTTTCCGGCGAAACGCCTAAGCCACCACCTTCACCCGACCAAGGGCTATCATTTGGCTGTGAGATCACGGCCGGAGGTGGCCGGAGGTGGCCTGCGCCACCTTTCATTTTTACGGCAAGGAATAAAGGAAATCAAAATTGGAGATGCCTTTATAAGGCTCGAAATCGACGGAAGGAAAGAAGGATATCTATCACATGAGGAGGGGGAGAGGAACTTGCCTTGATTTGGCTTGAGGTTGAAGGAAGCTCGTGATTGCCATTGCTGAATTCGATCTCCATCTTCCTGCTTGATCTTCCTCCTCAGAGCTGGTCTCCTCCTGAAAACATGGGGATTCTTCTCCTTGACACATTGTGAAGCTAATGAGGGGTTTGAAAGTGGTCGGGGAGGCTATAGCCGGGGTTTCCATTTTGGGAGATTTTGTCAAGGGTGGTACCTCCCTCAACAGCCACTGTTACAGCTCCAGCTCATCCAGAATTTACTCCTCAGCTCGAATTCAAGCTGAGGGGCACAAAATATGTTTCAATGGCAGCACCTCTCTTGGATTGCCATTAAATTGGTCGGCCACTTGGTGGAACTCCCTCCTCCCTCCTCTCAACAGCAGCCAGCTCAGCCCAATTCTGCTGGAATTTCCTTGGGAAGGTAGAGGGTGGGACATGAATTAAGGAGTGGTGGCCAAGTGGAGCTATCCTCATGAATTCTCATTTGTCTCTTCTCCAAATTGGGGGAAATCCAATTTTGCCCCCTTGCATGTCAATACTTCTTTAAATCTGAAGGCATGGATGGTCAATTGCCATTGGGCTGCAGGTTGGGCCTCCTATTGAGGCCTTGCTACCATAGGGCTTGGTTTAGTTGATCCAAAATTCCAATTTAGCCCAATTTGAGCTATGTTGACTTTAGGGGTTGACTTGGTCAACTGATGGGTTGACTGGCCCCACATGGTGACCATGGGGGTCCATAGACTCCCTTAGGGGTGATTCACGGCTTGGTGAATCCTCTTTGGGCACTTTTGACCCATTTGGGTCAACTTAGGCTAAATGGGTCAAATGGTGATTTTGACCCAAACCCTAGGTTTGTCTTGACCCATTGGGTTATTAATGACCCATTGAGCTCCTTAGGGGATTAGGAAGAGTTGGTGGGGTCAATTTGATCATTTGAACCCTAATTGACCCTTAATAGGGATGGTTGACTTATTTGGGCATATAATTGACCTTGGCCAAATTGACCAATTGGTTTGACCCCAATGGATCCTAAATGACACAAGGGACTCCTAAGGGGTTTAAGGAGTGTTAGTGGGGTCCACTTGACATTTGAAGCTCAATTATCAAGCCTTAAGCTTTTGGGCTCAATTTGGCTATTTGCACACCAAGGTGATTTTTACCTATTCACCTTGGTTCTTAAGGTCATTTTGTCCTCTTAGAGCAATGTCATGACCTTGTCATAACAAAATGCATCTTAGGGGTCTAGTTGTTCTGGGGATGTTACACAACGCTTATTAAGACTTATCAGGAGGTTCAAGTAGTGCTTGGTGGAGTTATCTTTGTCAATTTATTTCATGATTATTTTTGTACAAAGTTCTCCAAATACACTTGTTTTGCAAACCAATGTAATTTTGAAAGCACAACCACTTTTCTTAATTTTTAAGAGTGCAAATAAAAGTAGTGTAGGTAAGATACTTGTGCAAATTTAATTCATTGTACAATTACAATACACAAGCAAGCATTCTTAGATTAAAAGCACATGTAGGCTTTGCCAAAATAAGTGAGTGACTAAATATCATTATCAACCATAAAACATTTACTCATACTTAGAGACATGCTTAGCTTAGTTCTACACAACTTTTACAATACAATTGATGCACATGTGATTAGATATATCAAAGCATGATAAAAACAATGTTCAAAGTAGTTTGAAAAGATAAATTGCAACATTGTAGAAGGTCTAAATGATAGATTAAACCATGTTTGATATGAACAATAAAATACATATAGTTTTTTGATATTTTTTAAAATAATTTTGCTATTAAAGTTTGAACTCATATAATTTATCTTCGACTTCCCGAGGTCTACCCTGTGAGGGGTTCGCCCGATACTAGGAGATGTGATGGGATGATAGCCCAAAACTCCCTTTCGCATGATACATGTAAATAGAAAAGTTAAGTTCAACAAATAATTTTTCATAGTTCTTTGTTTTATATTTTTGTATTTGATTTTTGCATATAGAAATAGAAATCAGATAAATAAACAAAGAAAGAAGAGAGAATAATTTTTTTTTTGTAATTTTGGCTTTTGCAATTTTGTATTTTACTTTTTCAAAAATCAATTATAGACAGAAATGAAAAAATGAGCAATACATATAAAATAATATATTTTTAGTGATTTTTCAAAATTTTAAAATTACAGAGAATCAGATACTTGAGCTAGCACCGACGGTAGGTCCTAGCGCCTACATTAGCTCACAGAGAGTGCTTATTGTGAGTACTAGATTTCTCTCAATTTTATTTCTGATTTCACTTAATTATGACTGAGCAATATAAGACCTAACTAAGGTAGTGAAATTTTTTGAAGAAAATGCAAAAAGTTGCGGAAGTTAAATTTTAACTCATGAGGTCAAAACCCAAATTATGATTCGTGTGTTGCAAAGAATTCTTGAGAGGATGTCCACACGTTGTCAAATGTTAGTCTCCAATTTTGTTGATGAAGGCTAAAGTGCTTAATTGCCTAATAACTTGATTTAATTAAAATATCTTATAGCAAATTTATAGTTTAATTTATATGAATACTATATGATATTTATAGACAATGATTTTAATAGTAATAGATTGGTCATTTATAAATGAAAACCTAACTTTTACTTTTGATTTACTTTGATTTGTAAACTTCATTTATGTTTTAGGGGATAAAGTCAAATTTCAAATATTATATTTGATTACCATGACATGATGGCTTAAAAAGAAAACAAAAAGAAAAAAAATGGAAAAGTCATTAAAGCGTATCATGAAGTAGAGTATTTTGTAATTCATTTTGATTTATTTCTACTTCATGCAAATGAATGATACTAGTAGATAAGAGATTTAGGTATCCAAAGTTGACCATGTGAGATGGTTCCTTTGGGTACCCAAATATAACGTGTAGGTTTGTGGGTAGATTGCGACGAATGGGTCACTTCATGTGAAGTTAATGTTTCATTTTTAATTTTGGGCCTCCATTCAAATCTTGGTTTATTGTTATTCTTATGCATCAAATTTCCATTGTGATTATAGAAGGTAGTGTTCATAGGAAATTTTTGCATATTTGAATTTAATTTGGGAGATACATGATTTTTAAATAATGGTGATTTTGATTTTGAATTTCAAAAACTTTGTGTTTCTTACTCCCATTATTAGGCTTGGTTAAGATATTCTTATTAAACTTGTTTTTAGATACAGCTTGATATTGTGAATTTGCATTTATAGTTTTCATAAGCAAGTTGATTTTTGATTTTAATTCATCGTTTTTATCATCAGATTATGTCTAGCTTTATTATAGGCATTTGTGCTATTTTGAAGAGTGGAAATAATAGAGTCAATATGATTTTGATAGTCATTTCTAAATTCCTCAAATATTTCGTCCATCTCTTTGATTTAAATTTTATAATTTGGGCACGTAGCACAATCACATTTTAAAGATGAATTTTCTAGAGAGAATTTTTCATTATGTTCTTTTACAAAAATAAGTTCTTTTTCAAGTTTCGTAAATTTTTCTTTAATATCATCACAATCAAAACAATATTTTGTATTTTCAATTGAAGAGACATGGGTAAAGCTAGATAAATCAGAATTTGATTCTACTTTAACTTTTGCTTTTAAATCTTTATTTTATAAGCGCAATTTACGATTCGCATTTTTTTATTTCTTAATTTTTGCGCTTTGTAATTTGTAGCAATTGTAAAGTAGAAATAGAATTGCAAACAATAAGAGAATTTGATTTCCTTACAGTGTTTTTGGATGCGAAGAGATTTGAGCATATAGCTTCTTCGTTATCTTCATCTTTTTGGCACACCTCTTCCAAAGATAAGATTTCTTCTTTTCCATTTGATATGCACTCCATTGATCCATCATGAGTGGAGCCTTTTTGCCTATTTGTGCAAGCTTGTATGTTCTCCACTTCTTGTGTTTGTTCCATACCTATGAGAGGAAAATCGTACAATTCTTCAAGAAATTTCCATACTTTGTATGCAGTAGAAAAACAATATATTAATTTAAAAATTTCTTGAGATAAAGCACAAAAGATATTATTCAAAGCCTTTGCATTTAGGCGACATTCCTTTTTATTTGTTTCATCCGCTGGTCTTACTATTGCTATATTCCATGTTTCGATATCTAAATTTATAATAAACTTTTCCATTAAAAATTTCCACCCTTTATAATTTCTTCCTTCAAATAAAGGTGGTGCTAGTGATTTTCCTTCTTCATAAAAAATTTCCCAATAGTAGAAGCGAGATCATGAGACGCCATTATTCCCGGTTGTTAAGCCGATTTGGAATAACCTGGCTCTAATACCACTTGTTGGATCGGTAGGCACCCTTAGAGGGGGGTGAATAAGGGTTTTAAAAACTTATGTTATATTTTGATGTACTTTAAATAATGAGAGATTGAAATACTAATTTAGAATGAAGATCTAAATTGATTTATAATAAAAGAGAAAATAATTATCAATTTAGAGAAATGAAACACAAATCAATTTTATTACCCAAAGAGAGACATGATTACTATTAATAAAATTGATTACAAAACTAGATTTCTATGACGCTAGAAATCGAAAGCGAATAATAAAATCCTTTTTGTTTTCTATCCCGACTCGTATCCCCATGAACCTGTGGCTTTAGCCTATCCTTCCCTGGATACGACCTCAAGCCGCTCTAGCCAATCCTTCCCTGGATATGGCCTCGAGCACCCCTAGACCTAACCTAGATCTAGTCGCCAACACAAGGTGAATTTCAGCCCTAATTCCTAACCAGACCTAGTCGCCAACACGAGGCGATTTCACTAAACGATTATAAGAAAAAGATGTGAAATAAATAACAACAATATAAAACTCCTTATATGGATCTCTTAGAGAAGTAGATGAAGACCCGCAGAGTATCATCGTAGTCGATGTGGTCTTTCGTCACGGTGATGAAGCGTGTTGAAATCTTCTCCAATGATCTCATTAAGCCTTCATGGATTTGTGGGAGTATCTCTCTGAATCTTCCTCTATATGTTGTGGCACGTGGCTCTAGAATTTAGGATCATAAGAGGATGAAGAAGACGGATCCAAGGGGTTTTTTTATAGCCTTGGAGCTAGCGCCTACGCAATCGCTACCATTGGCGCTATCCCGGATTAGGAAATATTCTCCGCGTGAGAATCCTTCATTTTAAGCAAGTCGGCCTCCTTCCTCTATTGCTTTGCGCTACCTCCTGCGCTAGTAGATACCGCCCACGCTAGATTCTACTGCTTGCATTAGTTTCTATCACCTGGCGCTATCTCCTTCTATATCTGCCTCCCAAATTTTCTCTAATTAGAGCTAGCGCCTGCGCTAGGTGCTACTTCCGACGCTAGTGGACATGTTGGAATTCTGGCATCAAGTTTGGGCACAACCTTCTTACGTTATCCTTGAGTCATGTGGACTTGTTTTCCTGCACACTTAAACACACAAGATGAAATACACATAGGATTTGTTATTCTCAAACCTTGGAGATGCGGAAGACGATGTTCCAACACCGATCTCAAGCAAGTTTTAATCTTATCCATTGAGATCCTCGTACTAATCATTGCAAATATTGGTACGAGGTTATCCTCCCTACAATGCGCAAAGAAAAAAATCCCCATCCGGCTTCATCACGAGCGTCAATTTAATTTATGATTCACGCTGTGTTTTTAACTGCAAACCCTTGTGTTCCCTGATAGTTTTATGCAGTTTTGAATGAAATTTTGGACATCTTAGAGTTCAAACTAGAAGTTTCTATGAGAATGAAAATTGTAGGCAAAAATATTGAATTTATTTTCTTGTTAACATTAAGTTCATCAGAAGTCTCTAAAGCTCTCAAATTAATGTTTGAAAAATCCTAAAAATCATATTTTTCTCTGAACTGCAAATGTGAACTTTTTCTAAAACTTTAGGCTCAATTTTGGAAACCTTAGATTCCAAATTAGGAGGTTCTCTGAACATCAAAGTTGTAGTCTAAACATTTGAAATTATTTTTCATTTTGACAGCAAGTTCATCAGAAACCTCCGAGGCTTTCAAATTAATGCTTGAAAACCCTAAAACAATATTTTCTCTAAAACCTATAACAAACAAATTTTTTTTTAACTTTGGCTTTAATTTTGGCCACCTTAGAGTCCAAATTAGGAGATGATTTTTCATGTTGATACCAAGTTCATCAGAAGCATCTAAAGCTCTCAAATTAATGTTTGAACTAAACACTAACAAACCCTAAATTAGGAGATGATATGAACACAACAGTTGTAGACAAAAAATTTGAATTTATTTTCATGTTGACACCAAGTTCATCAGAAGCTTCTAAGCCTTTCAAATTAATGTTTGAAAACCCTAAAAACTCTATTTGCTCTAAGAACGCAATAAACAATTTATTTGAAAATTTGGATTTAATTTTGGACATCTTGGAGTCCAAATTAAGAGACGCTTTGAACATCCAAGTTGTAGACAAAACATTTGAATTTATTTTTCATGCTGACACCATGTTTATCAAGTGTCACTAAGGTTTTCAAATTAATGTTTGAATGACCCTAATAATGCTGTTTTCTCAAAAACTGCAACATCATTACCTTGAACTTAATTAATTTTTGACACCCCATGGTCCAAATTAGAAGATCTTCCAGAGAAGTGATTTTATAGTTAAAACTGCAACATTTTTGTTATCACTATTTCATTTGAGGCCTCTAACATAATTAAATGATAGATGAAGACTGTAGTTACAACATTTTCTATCTCAAACATATAGTTTCTGACTTTTCATATAAATGTATAACCCGTAATTCGTCGAGATTAGACGTACATGAGGAAGGGACCTCAGAAGCTCATCTCAGAAGCCTCGGGAATTCACCTCATCACCATTCAACTTGTCATAATTCAGCTCGACACCATTCAACTCGAAACCATTCAAATAGACACAATTCAACTCCCCGCCATTTAGCTCATCACCATTCAGCTCATCACCATACCGCTCAGCACCATTCAGCTCAACATCTCATGCATTCACGGCAAGTGCACCGGTCAAACAAGTAATAATAGTGGGAGAGATCCCCTGAATATTTTTCTCACATGACTGCAGTTGGGGTGTGTGATTTTCTTGTTGGTGAAATTATTATAAAGATTTCTAAACCAATAAAAAGAGGGGGGTTTGTTTTGTTTATGAGAGACGTGATTAAAGAAAGATAATTTAACTAATGTGGGTCAACTGCACTGCTTCGCTTGGTGGATGGATGAGTAGGCTTGCGGATGAATGAGAAGGCTTGTGGATGGGTGATTCATAATCGACGGAGTGAGGGTCGTAAGCACCTCGTAACAAAGCACGCAACTAGCAATCATTAGTGCGGCGCACAACATAGCGATGGAGTGGATGGTGGAATGGGGAGCTCCTCAACTCACATAAACTGCAATAAACTTCATTAACATGAAATTACATTAACATTCACAAATGGTGTATGTATATCATCCTTAACAAACACACATCCACATGAAATATCTAAAACAATACAAAGAGGGAAAGAGTAAACCCAAGCTCGAAGACTCGCTGAAGGTTCACGGTCAGAATCATAGGGTTGTCAAGCCTCGACCGAGCTCGGTCTTCAGTTGTCGTCCGGGGTTCAGAGGAGTTGTCACCTTCCTCCATGTTACCTGTCTTCTTTGTAATATAGCTCAAGCTAGCTCTCGTCGGAGAACCTTAAATGCAGCAGAAACTCTGAAGCAATGGCGTTCTTGAGCTCGAGGATGATGGAGGAGGCCAACGAGGAAGCTTTAGTGTAAGATTTACAAGAAAGTGAAGGCCGGAGCTTCTCCTAGAATGGGCGGTGGTGGAGCGACGAAAAGGGCGGAGCTGGAGCTCAAATGGCGGTCTGGAAGTCTTCCCCTTTTGATAGGGAAAAATTCCTGCTTTAAATAGTAATCAGTTAGAAAAAAGGTCACGCACGATCGAACGCATGACTGTGTGTGGACCGTGCATTATTAATGAAGGAGGAAGCCCATGAAGATGAAGCAAAAGCACCCGTGCGTTTTACTAACACACGATCGAAGCCGACTGTACATAAAAATGCACAGGCAAATCCAGATAGCTCTAAAAGTTGCACTCAACAGGGGATCGTGCGTAAGTTTTCCCGTGCGTGAACAGATTGCACGATCAGGGATAACCCACCATTATGAACCATAGATGACCGTGCACGATCGGAGCGATCGTGCATGTAGGAAATGCACAACCATGCGATTTATGCAGACATGAAATCTGGGCAAAATGGATAATCCATTCACCTGCACAACAATGCACACAGAACTCACACATCTGGGAACACCCCTCCAGCTCAATCCAAAAACAAAAAAAAAGGTTGGGAGCACCATATACCCCCAACAACATGGAGCGCAAATGCACACCAAAACAGTCCTAAAGAGTGCATTTAGAGTGAAAGTGAATATGAGTGAAATACAAGAAATTATGGTTTGAAAGTGAAGTGCACACGAGTGAAAACTAGCCCAGATGAGTCCATACAATACTATAAATATCGGACTCATCACACCCCCAGACTTAACCATTTGTTCGCCCTGAGCAAATCATCCCTTACGCGGATGAGAAAAAGGAATAGCTGGTTTAACAATTGCAAATGCGGATTACATGCAAAGTCGCATGCTCGCGCGCATAGAAATGAAATAGAAAGAATTTTTACTTATACAAAATAGTTTGTAACAATCTAAGAGCATAATTATATATTGTTTCTACTCAAAAGTTGAATCTCGGTGAATCGTCTGGTCATGTGTAGGAAGAAAGTAAACTGGTCGGTGAGGCGAGTATTGCTCAAGATCGGTACTTGGAACAACCTCCATTGAAATCCATCAATGTCGGTGACTATAAGCTCACCTGGTCACACTCTCTCCACGACACTAGTTCGGTTCATTGCGTGAGTCAGTATGACTTTAGGATAGAGATGGTGCTTGGGTTGTGGCAGGATAAACAATGATAAACTCGAAGGCTTACACACCTAACCCAAAAGAGCTCATGTAAAAGAGCTAACCAAGCAGCCATTAAAAGCGCGGGTGCACCACACCCCCAGACTTGAACCTGAAAACCTGGGTGTGTGCACCACCTACTCCCAATGCAAATCTAAAATAGATTTTCAATTAAACTTTTTTCTCAATCACATTTTTTTTCTTTTCTTTTTCTAATTTTCTTTTTCTTTTCTCTTTTTCTTTTCAAAACACTTTCAGCGAAAATTTCAAGGAAGCACAACCACATTTTCACAGAATTACTCCTCATCAACACCCTCAACTGAAAATAATAAAACATTAGAGCTCAGATTGGGTGTGCGACTAGGATTAGTTTTTTAGGCTTTGGTGAAAGTGGAGCTGAATCAAGAGGATCGGGTGCGCACAAAGGGGCTAGCAAGGATTATAAGATAGGATCGGTACACAAAGCTCAAACATGCCAAAAAGGATGGCCTACATCACACTCACGTACTGAACCAACCTATACAATGCTTCAAGAGTTGCTTGGGGCAAGTTCTTAGCCATCGAGAAAGATAATTTGTCCTCCCGACTCGAGTAATATGAACCTAGCAACTAACTACACACATCCCTACGCTACAGTCGGATTCATACGGGATTCACCACTTTTGAGTAGAATAAACAATTATTACGCAAATAGAAAAAAATACAAAACTATAAGCATAAAGAAAAATAAATTCTACACACAATTCTATGCAAGACGCGAGCACTCAACTAGAGCACTACAGGAGTCAACATTTTACTCCATCTCACAATCCTAAGACAGCACAATAATTTTCCAAATCATACAAAAGAAATGAGTTAGACTCGTTACGGGCCTACGATTAAGTGCGCTCCCTAGTGGGTGTTGTGGTGTGCAATGAAAATGAACAAATAAATGATTGAAATGAATAATAACTTCTAGTATGTTGTGCCATGTGCATGTGCATGTGGGTAACGACAATCTACTCTCCCCCAGACTTAGATCTAAGCATCACAGAGTGTAATACTAGAATTATAAAAGGAGGTAGGAAGAGAGGTTACCCCAATGATCAGAAATAAGCATACCAGAAGATTGGCGTTAAGCTGCAAATTCAGCTCTAAATGTCCGCCCCAAAGTCGCCACACTTACAAAATAGAATCTCCAACATACGCAGAAACATAAACAAAACAACAAAATTGGGTCGTCTCCCATAAGCCCTTTTGTTTACCGTCCTTAAGGTGGACCAAATACCTGTATTAACATTATATAAAGAGAGTTCTAGAAATTATCCAATAGATCACTAAAAGAAACACACAAGCACATTAAAGAAATAAAACAAAAGTAGACTGAAATAGCAGCAATAAATGCCCAGAGACTCCGTCATGACTCAGCTATATGCTGATTTGTGATGGTTGTCCCCAGCCACATGATATGGGAAGGAGGTGAAGGATTTATGGCTCAATGGAGATGTCTCCCCTTTACCCTAACCTTTTCCTTCTCGTGTCAGAGGGCGACAGAGCGGGTAGCGCTCAATAAAATTTTCTGTCTCAATTTCTCCACAGGGTGCGCGGTGCGCACGAAAACTCTTAAATTTTTTAAATAAAATAAGAAACTAAACTCGCAAATTACAAAAAAATAAAGAAAACTACAATGATGGTAACATTTAAATTTAAACTGCTCCTACGCCTAGATAAGTACTGGGTTTTCTGTCTTCCCACCATGACTTATTTAGCAATTTTAACAGTTCTAGCTAATTGGTCTATGAAAGGAAAAGTGAATAGGTAACTGGTTTAATATCCGTGTTGGTAGCGGGTACCGATACGGTGATAGAACCACTACCCATCTACCTGAATAATCATACCTGCTTCTCACAGGTAGAGGGAAGAGAATGTAAGATGTGGAGGAAGAGTCCTCACTCATCTCATAAAAAAACCTTGCCTAGAAAGGTGTCATCCTCAACAGCGAAGCGGTAGGAGGAAAAGACAATGAAACAGGCATCTTTTATGGAGGAGGGATCTACTTCCTCACATGAGGGGATAAATAATTCATTGACTAGAGCACAATGCTCTAAGTCCTCCTGGGATACTTGCAGAAGCTCAACCTACACAGGCTCAGAAGAGGAAGGGGGTCAGGGAATAAAATAGAAGAAGAACTTAAATGAACGTCAATCGGGGAGTGGTCCCAGTCTCACTCCCGATAGGATAGGGCAATAAAATATTGTCGGCATTGTTGACAATGTTGCAGGTCTCGGCAGCATCAATGGTGGTCTTGCCCAAGATTTGGACTTCCTTCACAGGTGCTTAGGTAAAATCTTCTTCACCTTGAAGGTTGTCCTCCTGCATTGGAATAGAAATAATACTTAGATCTCTTGCCTCATCCTGTGAATCATTCTCAACAATGTCGTCAGAAACAGAAGTAGTAGTATGCAAAAAAGGGGAAGAAATAGTGCTCGAACGAAAGTCATGCACCAATGCCTCACAAAAAATCGAATCTACACACTGTGATATAAGAACAGGGGAGATGGGCTCCGCCAAGTCAGAATACAGATTAGCCACACATCTAATGTCTGTATCCAAACCATTCCCTTCAAATCATGGAGGTGATACAGATACATAACTAGATGTCGAAGGTGTGTTACCATAGGTAGGAGTTGGGATGATCCGGATGTCTGTCTCATCATGCTCGTCCACTTGGCGAAGAAACTCGGCACAATCCTTCAAGGAATGGTCTATGCTTTGACAAAAAACACTATTTTGTATTCTTCTTTGGTCCGGATAGGGCCGGAGATGAATTCAAAAATGGAACATGTAGCGCAGAAGGATAACTATAGGACTTAGGCACATTGTAAGGGTTACCGTGTGATATTGGTGCCTGATACATTGAGCCTAGGGTACTAGACCTACTATCTTCTGATGGGCATCTATCACTAGCATGGGAAATATCTCCACAACATCAGCAACGGATGTTAAATGCGGCCCACATTGCATGAAGATACACATATTCAACAGAAAGACCCAAATGCACAATATACTACACCTAACAATAAACAATTGCAACACCCTATAATAAAAATAAGAAAAAAGGGACAAATAATCAAACAAAGAAACTAAAGAAAATCTTTACAAGAAATTTTCCTAACAAAAGAATCACAACACCAGCTACAAGCCCCGGCAACAGCGCCAATTACTTGATGCATTCACGACAAGTGCACCGGTCGCACAAGTAATAAAAGTGGGAGAGATCCCCAAACATCGTTCTCAAATGACTGCAGTTGGGGTGTGTGATTTCCTCGTTGGGGAAATTATTATAAAGATTTCTAAACCAATAAAAAGAGGGGGGTTTTGGTTTGGCTATGAGAGACGCGATTAAAGAAAGCTAATTTAACTAATACGGGTTGACTGCACCGCTTCGCTTGGTGGATGTACGAGTAAGCTTGAGGATGAACGAGAAGGCTTGCGGATCGGTGATTCGTAACCGTCAGAGTGAGGGTCATAATAACCTCATCACAAAGCCACAACTAGCAATTGCTAGTGCGGCGCACAATGTAGCGATGGATTGGATGGTGGAATGGGGCGCTCCTCAACTCACATAAAGCACAATAAACTTCATGAACATGAAATTACATTAACATTCACAAATGGTTTATGTATATCATCCTCAACAAACACACATCCACATGAAATATCTGAAACAATATAAAGGGGGAAAGAGTAAACCCAAGCTCGAAGACTCGCTGAAGGTTCACGGTCAGAATCATATGGTTGTCAAGCCTCGTCCGAGCTCAGTCTTCAGTTATCATCTGGGGTTCAGAGGAGCTGTCACCTTCCTCCACGTTACCCGTCTTCTTCATAATATAGCTCAAGCTAGCTCTCTTCGGAGAACCTTTAATGCAATAGAAACTCTCAAGCAATGGCATTCTTGAGCTCGAGGATGATGTAGGAGGCCGAGGAGGAAGCTTTAGCGTAATATTTGCAAGAAAGTGATGGTCGGAGCTTCTCCTAGAATGTGCGCTGGTATAGCGACAAAAAGGGTGGAGCTGGAGCTCAAATGGTGGGTTGGAAGTCCTCCCTTTTTGATAGGGCAAAATTCCTGCTTTTAATAGTAATCAGTCGGAAAAAAGGTCAAGCACGGTTGAATGCACGACCGTGCGTGGACCGTGCATTACTAATGAAGGAGGAAGCCCAGGAAGACGAAGTAGAAGCACCCGTGCATTTTACTCACGCACGATTGAAGGCGACCGTGCGTAAAAATGCACGGGCAAATCCATATAGCTCTAAAAATTGCACTCAACAGGGGATCGTGCGTTTCCTTTACGCACAGGAAAACTGCCCGTGCGTGAACAAATCGCACGATCAGGGATAACCCGCCATTCTAAACCAGAGATGACCGTGCACGATCAGAGCGATCGTGTGTGAAGGAAACACGCGACCGTGCAATTTATGCAGACATGAAATTAAGGCAAAATGCACAATCCATCCACCTGCACAACAATGCACACAGAACTCACAGAGTTGGGAACACCCCTCCAACTCAATCTAGAAATAGAAAAAGGGTTGGGGAGCACCATGTGCTTACCCCCAACAACATGGAGCGCAAATGCACACCAAAATAGGCCTAAAGAGTGCACTTAGAGTGAAAGTGAATATGAGTGAAATACAAGCAATTGTGGCTTGAAAGTGAAGTGCACACGAGTGAAATTAGTCCGGATGAGTCCATAAAACACTTTAAATATCAGACTCATCAACATCCTGCAATAATTATCTCGGAGGCCTCTCATAGATCTCGTAGCTTATCGTGGGAAGCTATTCACAAACCATCCCCTTGGTTAAGCCTATGAGTGCTTTTATATGACTAACAAACAAGGTGATTCATGACGAGTTTACCATGATGAAAAAGCATATACTCCACAAATTCATGCTTGTGAGGTGTTTTATCATATTTTGCAAGCTCTTACTTGTGATGATCATATTTAATAGCTTATATTCTGCGAACTCTAACTTACGATGATCTTCATCAATGAATTATATTCCGCGAGCTCTTATCGCGATAATCTTCTTCAACAACTTATATTCCACGAGCTCTTACTCGCGATGATCATCTTCAACAACTTATATTCCACGAGCTCATTATTGGGAAAAGTCCCTTATGATTTGATATATCAGGTTATTTAAGTGATGTATGAGAAATGCCTTTGTGTATAGATGACATCCTTTATTTAGTCCGAGGTTCAGGAATGTCAGACAAGGAATCAATGCTTTCAAGAACTCAGAGTAAAGCTAAGCAAAAGAGTTTACTTTGAGAAGTTGTCAACGTATGTCGAGAAGTATACATTCAGATGTCGACATACTTTGAGAAGTTGTACTCTGTACTTCGGTTATAAGTTGTCACAGATTATAAGTGCTACATTGAGATCAAGTTGTATACAAGTTAGATCAAAAATATAGCTTGAGATCTTCTCTTCTTTACGACATCTCAATGTACTTCTACTTTTAAGTCAAAGCTTTCTTTGTGCTCTGACTAGTAGTCAACACATGCAGCCTGACAGTTATACTTATGTATCGATACCTATTCTAGAGAAGTATTTATATCCTTTCTACAGAACACTTTTGAATACAACATTGATCTGATCAAGGCATTGATTAAGGTTTAATCATGGTCATTAAGGATCGGATTAAGAAATGTATTTACATTGATTGAAGCATATCTGAGAAGATAAATATTGCAACAATTTATGTCTATATATTAGACTTTCTTATTCAGAAAATAAAGTGATTGAAAATTGAAAAGTTGTTGTGCTGAAGCCATCAAGAACATCATCTTTATCCCTCTCTCCCTCTTTTCCTTCTTCTTCTTCCTCGTGTAGAAGTTTAGAAAAGAAGAACATCAATCGACAATGATCGTCTTCTCTAGATCCAAAGGTTGATTACTCAGAAGAATCAAAAAGGCTTCATCAAATTCTATTCCTCAGCAGATTCAAATTTTCTCTACTTAACCTGATTTCTCTGAAGGAATAAATAACAAAAAATGATCTTCAACAACACAATCCACACTGTGTATTAAAAGAAACAATTACTCAGAGAGTGCTGAAGAGGACAAAACTTGTGGAAACATAATTCCTGAACCATCTCTCTTTCTTTACATCAAGTTCATGATAGAGTTCTTAGAATCTCTCTCAAAATGATTTAGTGGTTGTTTGATCCTCCTTATCTAAAGGATCGTGGCTTGGCTTTAGCCACCTTAGCAAAAGGCTTTTGGTTTTTGACACCTTATCAAAAGGCTTGTTGATTTAAGATACCTTATCAAAATCTCTTTTGGTTCTTTGAATCTCCTTATCAAAAGATTCATTTGTAATTGGTTCTAAGAGTCTCCTTATCAAAAGAATCAACATTGTCTAGTGAATAGCCTACCAAGGGGTAGAAGAGGGGACATACCCAAATTTGTTGAACCTCTATAAAATTCTTTGTGTCTTCTAGATTGCATAGATCCTTAGTCATTTAATCTTTAATTTCTACTGCAAGCAAACAAAGAATTCTATGACATATGCTGTGAATGATTATAAGTTAATTTTTTAAATACTCTATTCACCCCCTATATAGTAATTATTAGCATCTTAGGGTTTGTTTAGGATAGCTATAGTGGATGGAAGAGCTATATTCCATCTGCTGGAACTGATTTTAAATCATTTGGAATGGCAACTCTTTGAAAATCTCGTTTGTGAGAACCATGTTTTGCCCTATTTTTAGGAAGCTGCCAACCCCTCACATTTAGCGCTCGAAAATCACTTCTCGATCACTGTTTTTTGTTCCTGATCCATAGTCGACTCCCTTCGATCCCGACGACATCCCCTCCAGCAGCCATGGCGATTCCTCAACTCAACCGGTTATCTTCTCCTCGGCGAGCTACAGTAGCCATGGCGATGACGATGCAAGATCTCCTCCCTCCAGCAGCCATGGCGAAACCAGATCTTCTCCTCCTCCTCCTCCCTACAGCAGCTATGGCGATGCCATATCTCCTCCTCCCTTTAACAAACATGGAGATGCCAGATCTGATTTGCTTGTTCTTACGAGCTTGGGAAAAAACACCGAGCTCTGGATTTACCGTCTCCATTCCGAAAAAACCCCATCCACAGCTCTACTCCCTCCTCCCCCTCCTCTCCCCACCTCCCTCCTCCCCCTTCCCCCTCCTCCCACGGTGATAAATCAGTTTTCCAGTGAGCTATGAATTCTTATAACAGGAAATTTATAATAGGAATTATTATTACTCTAAATATTAAAATTATTTATTATTATTATTTCTTATAACAGGAAATTTATAATAGGAATTCTTACTACTCTAAATATTAATATTATTCATTATTATTATTACTTATAACAGGAAATTTATAACATAAATTATTATTACTCTAAATATTAATATTATTTATTATTATTATTTCTTATAATAGGAATTTTATAAGAGGAATTATTATTATTATTATTTATTGAAAAATAATAATTTTCAAAAAGCTGTTCTACCAAACAGTTCTATTTGAAAGAGCTCTGTTCTAACAGTGCTTGTGCATAGTCTCTCTAAACAGTCTGCAGGTTTTCAAAACAGTTTCTAAAAGTGCTCTGTTTATAAAGCTCTATTCCATCAGGAGCTTTTCATTCTGCAACATCTCTCCCAAACAGACCCTTATCCTACCTTTCACTCTTACTCGCAATGATCTTTTTGAACAACTTATATTCTGCGAGCTCTACCTCGCGATGATCTTCTTCAATGAGTTATATTCCGCGAGCTATTACCCGCAATGATCGATCTTCTTCAATAACTTATATTTTGTGAGCTCTAACTCGGGATAATCATCTTTAATGGCTTATATTCCACGTTCTCTTACTCATGATGATCTTCTCCAAACAACATATATTTCGCGAGCTCTTATTCATGAGAATCTTCTTCAATAGTATCTATTTTGCAAGCTCTTACTTGTGATGATCTTATTCAATAGCCTATATTCCTGAGGCCTTGAAGTATGTAGTCCATGAGTTCTTACTCGTGAATGGTCTCACTCAACAACCTATACTCCACGAGTGTTCTTACTCACTAAAATTTTACTTGTCGCAAGCTTACTCTATGAAAGTTCTTACTTGAGAGGACCTAAAGCCTGTATATATCGCATTCTTACTTGCTGCAACTTTGGTCGCGATGATCTTATTCATGATCTTATAATTCGCAACTATGATCAAAGGAGGTATTACCAACAATTACTTTTGTAAAATGCATGCGGAGGTAAGCAATATCGATGCATATGTAGTTAATTCAAAATTTTATTTATTTGGTTCTCCTAACCAAAACTTTTTTGACACTCTATTATTTGTGAGTGTCTGTCTTATTTTATTCATGGATGGCCTCGCCATGGGTATGTCCCTAAAAGATGCAGTGATCCCTCCAGAGGTAACAACATCCCACCGAGGCTCCCAAAGGTCACCAATCTACAAAAAGCTCTGAAGAATGGAGGATATCTCCTGCAAAATGCTTATGGAAAGCTCCTCGAAAATACTTGGAGCGAAGACAACTTGAAGTGGTTTAACCCATAAAAGTGGCAGGAGAAGAACAAATGCCCAACATGTTATGTCATTTGTAAATTTATTTTCACCTGATCAGCAAAGTTACATATGCATTTTTTTCTTATAAATGAAAGAGGCTCGAGGCCTTATTGGGAAGAAACCTATTTTCCCAAGTTATTTAAAAGGTGAACCTTCGACTCACCTCTAGTAACCCTTTGGTTAGGTGATGAGACAGTGCCTCAAGACAATAATGCATTCTCATAAGACCAAGCTTATGTATTGATGACTGAGATCAGCTCCCCCATTGCATATTGTCCGACGATCTCTCGAAGTCACTTCTCATCCACCTGAAGAGCTATTAGATGGGAGCTCAGAGACGTACTCTAAACTGTCTTATATAGGATGAACTACTTCTTAGTTATATGTCATACACATCTTCGCAAAAGTAGTTTGTAAGGTGAACCTCTGACTCACCTCTAGTAACCCTCAGGTTGGGTGATGGTACAGTGCCTTGGGATAATAGTGTTGATACATAAAATTTGGGATTGATTTTTCTCCAGTTCTACGAACTATAGAGAAGTGTACATATTGTCCATAATGTAGGATATTAAAAATATAATATCAAGTGTCGTATTTCACGAGGCTTGTCGAGTACTATACTCACTATATTCTATTATATTATCGACAAATCAAAGTGGTTTATGAATATAAAAATATCATTTCTAATCTATGAAAATGAAGGATAAAGAAAGAAAAGCAAATTTATAAATTAAGAATTGGAAAATACATGAAAATTAAATTCAATGCTAGGAATTAAAAATGTGACTTTAACCTATAATTGAAAATTACAAATCTAACCTACTTTGCAAGAACTGAAAATACAGAAGGAAAAGTGCAGAAAATTGATCCAGCTAAAGCAGGGACTTGATGGTGGATTCCTGGAATCGGTTGAATTTTATTGTTGAAATTTCTGGAGTATACGCCCTGACCAAGGGCGTGTAACTAGAGAAAAATATTCAAATTTTAGAACGGGAAGCATTCTGAAAAAACCACCAAAATTCTTCATAACTTTGCTGAACACGCCTTGGGAAATGCCTTGACCTAGGGCGTGTACTGTGCGAAATGAATTGTCCTCCGTCTGAGGGTGAATGATGACCGTTTTGATGTTATTAGAGCATACACGCCCTCGATCAGGCCTTGGTCGAGGGCGTGTAATTTTAAATTGGGCTAGAGGCGACTCACGATGCAATGGGATGGCCGTGGCCATGATTTGGTGTACACGCCCTCGGTGACACCCTAACTGAGGGTGTGTAATCTTAAAAATGTAGAGGAGGGGTGCCACGGCCTGATGGAGAGTTGGAGAGTGTGAACTTGGAGTACACTCCCTCGGTCACGCCCTAAAGGCGTGTAGTATTAAAATTCTGCTATCTGTAGACCAAATTGCAGGAATTGCTCCAGAATTTCTTTTATGCCCTGAAAACACAAAACAAAGTAAAATAGGCTTTGAATTAAGTAACAACACTAATAATTTATTGAAAATGAACTATCAAATATATATATATATATAAGTGAGAGAAATATTTAGAGAACAAATAAAAAAGAATTACTCCTAAATATTTATATTTCTAAAATTAGTTAAACTCAAGAAAATGAAAAGTAGGGAGTAGTTTAATAATACAAAACCATATGAATTATTTTAAAACTAAAATTCTTTTGTAAGAAGTTTTTATGAGTTTTCTTATTTTTTGGATTTTGTATTCATAATTTTCAATAAAAGACATAAAAGATAATACAGTCAAATATATATATTAATTTTTTTTATAAAATATATAATCTTTATATTAATTCTTGGATTTCCCAAGGAATACCTAGTGATGGGATCTCAATGGTACTAGGCGGTTTTGTTGGATAAAATCCCAACACGAGCATTTTGCAAGAAATTATGATTTTTGAATTTTCTAAATTTTTGTTTTTGATATTTTAATTTTCTTTGAAAATAAAAGAAAGAAAACGAAAAAAAGAAAATAATTTTTTTGATTATCATGTTTTATATATTTTTTCATTTTTTTTAATAAAGTAAAAGAAGATAGAATTTTTTTTTTATTTTGAAAGTTTTATAATTTCTTGTGTTTTTTTGAACAAAATAAATGTGAATACACCCCTATACTAAAAAATAAATATTGTCCCCAATATTTATAAATTAAGCTTGAAGAGAAAAAGCAATTTCCCTAAAATGTAGTCGACACGTCGAAATCGTAGATCTGCAAACGAAAGTTAAACACAAAAAGAAAAATAAAAACAAAATAGAAGGATAAGTAGGGGTGCCTCCCAAAAGTGGTTTTCTTTACCGTCTTTTAGCTAGACGCATATGACGGTGGATTACCTTGTTTTTAACTTATCATCAAATGATGATATGAGTTTTGGTGATGAAGGAGGATGGGATTTGTGAGCACGAAGGAGAATATTTTCATACCCCATGCGATGGAGAAGATTTAGATCGCAAATATCGAAAATAGTCCGGGATGCGGCCAAGATGGGGCGACAAAGGATAAGAGGTATCTCATCATCCTCTTCCATATCAAGTATAACGACGCCTACTGATAAAATATACTTACCAACCTCGATCGACACTGTAAGACTCCCCTCAGAATTAGCAGTCCGACCAGGGGATCTAACCGCACACCACTGCTATACACAATGTTGAAGTGACCACATGAGAGTGGAAGCACGCCCATCTCCAACTTCTCCCATTGGTCATCCTGATGTCATGCATTAGCGGTGATGTTAAGCGAAATGTCATCACACCTAAACATAATAGGGAAGCATTTATCTAACGGAAGACACCATTAATGAGTGCACATGATAGCAATTAGCGGAAGGCATAGTTCTGTTAGCAGAAGAATAACTATCACAAAAACCCAGTACTCAAGACCAGTATGAGTAGCATCAACATCTATAACGCATTATGCCATATCAGTTATGGCTATATCAACAATGATTACCATGAGATATGTAAGAAAGATGCGGCTAAGTCGAGTTATACTTGATGTAGCCTACTCATCATCTTTCACATCTCCTTGTGCGCTATCATTCACCTACAACTATCACCTATACTCATAATGAGTTATTAGAACAATGTATTAAATCCAATCCCTATTAACATAAGTGCATTAAAGTATCTGCAAGAGAGGTAGATTTTGGACTTCTATTGGGTCGTTCCAGTATTCCCATGACCACCGCCTATGTACTTCGTATAAACCATCATACGACCACGGAATAACGTAGTTCTATTAGTGTTGCACGGGTTGTCCTTGCAGATCATCCTTCATGTGGGTTGCCTCAGAGTATAACTCGTCAGCTATTCGATATTCTCCCTTGGCATATTTCTCGAAGACACATTTCTCGAAAGTACATTTCTCGAAGGCACATATAATTCCCGTAATAAATATTTCTCGAAGGCACAACTTATTCTCGAAGGAATATTTCAAAGGTAATATAATTTCTATCAAAATTGAAGATATCATTTTTTCATTGTAAAATGAAACGATAGAAATTAAGTTGTGTTAATAGAGACCTTCATATTAGTCAAACAAAACTAAAATCAAGGCTCCAATGATTGAGTCAAAGGTTGGAGCCTTAACTTGCTCAATCAGGTTCATAAACCATATTTAAATCATTGTGACTCTGTTAAGCCCCAATCCCTGGCTCAGCTTGACAAGCGGCATACCTCTTAGGTTATAAACCAATTCATTCACAATAACCACTTCAGCAATTATGTTTCAAATCATAAGCATTTTGTATAATTAAAGCAAGTCATGTGTTTCAAATTCATCACTCGCACTATTCGACATTTAAATAATTTGGGCATATGACAAAGGCGTCGAACTTGACCACATTGCTCTACTAACAAGAGAGTTGATCGAGTTTGGGTATTATTTAGGATTAACATCGAATAATTCTGTCATCTCTAAGTTAACTCTAAATTATAAATTAGTAATGCAAAATAGAATAATAAACAAGACATCGAACTCGACCGCATTGCTCTCCCAACAAGAGAGTTGATCGAATTCGACATTATTTAGGGTTAACCTCGAAGGAATCTCTCATCTCCAGGTTAAGTATAAATTATAAAGTAGTATTGCAAAAAATTGAATAATAGGCAAAAAATCAAACTCGACCGCACTGTTCTACTAACAAAATGGTTGATCGAGTTCGACATTATTTAGGGTTAGCCTCGAAGGAATCTTCCATCTCCAGGCTAACTCTAAATTATAAAGCAGTAGTTCAAAATAAATAATAGGCCAAGAAGTTGAACTCGATCGCATTGCTCTACTATTATGAGAGTTGATCGAGTTTGACACTATTTAGGGTTAACCTTGAAGGAATCTCCCATCTCCAAGTTAACTCTAAATTATAAGGCAGTAGTGCATAATTGAATAATAGGCCAAGACATCGAACCTGACCACACCGCTCTACTAACATGAGGGTCGATCGAGTTCGACATTATTTAGGGTTAGCCTCGAAGGAATCTCTCATCTCCAGGCTAACACTAAATTATAAAGCAGTAGTGCAAAATAGATATTAGGCCAAGACGTCGAACTCAACCGCACTGCTCTACTCTTATGAGAGTTGAGCGAGTTCGACACTATTTAGGGTTAACCTCGAAGGAATCTCCCATCTCTAAGTTAACTCTAAATTAAATTACAGTGGCCAAGACATCGAACTCGATCGCGTCGCTCTATTAACATGAGGGTCAATCGAGTTCGACATTATTTAAGGTTAACCTCGAAGGAATCTCATATCTCCAGGCTAACTCTAAACTATAAAGCAGGAGTGCAAAATAAATAATAAGCCAAGATATCAAAATCGACTGCACCACTCTACTAACATGAGGGTCGATCGAGTTCAGTATTATTTAGGGTTAACCTCGAAGGAATCTCTCATTTCCAAGCTAACTCTAAATTATAAAGCAGTAGAGTAAAATAGATAATAGGCCAAGACATCAGACTCTACCACACCGCTCTAATAACATGAGAGTCGATCGAGTTTGGCATTATTTATGGTTAACCTCGAAGGAATCTCCCATCTCCAGGTTAACTCTAAATAGGGCTTATAAATAAGTTGTTGGGTTTTCATGGGTGGTAACACATCATATGTGCGCAAAGGAATTAGGTTCTAGAAAACCCTAAACAGAAATAATGGATATTGCGATAACCATGAATCAAAAAATAAATGCAGTAAGTATCTATGCGTGATCGAGTCAATAATCGATTGGACTATTCCAGGAGATGCCTTGATTGAATCCAAGATCTACTTCCTCAACCTGCGTATGATTCAAAATCATAGGCCCAACGGTTGCTTGAATTCATGCAATACTAAATCTATGACTTTACGAGTATCCACATTAACGTCAAGAAACACCTCACTTGCGTTAAATGAAAGCGGGCTTGAAGTTTGTCTCCACAGATTGCTAGATCTATTTTTAGAGAAGATCGTCGGCGCTAGGGTTCCATTTTGCTAAAGGAACTGTCGTCGTCGGGGTTGCTGCCCTCTAAACACTTTAGAAAGGGCGCAGGAGAATAGATTGCTTAACTCTAGATCTGAAATTATATCTATATATAATTATCAATGAACCAGGTTCAGCTTCAACATGAATTACCCTAAGAAAAGCCTAATCAGGTTCAGGGTTTTAAAATAGGAGAATAAACTGTCAAGACAGCATCTAGTCGAATCTATTTGATCGTCTAATCAAATTCTTCTAGTCCAACGGATAAACCATCTAGTCAATCGGCTAGACATCTAGTTGAATCTGTCCAGTCTATACTGAGACGGTTTAGATGAATTCTTCTAGTCAAATCTGTCCAGTCTATACTGACAGTTCTTGTTGATTTTGTCTACTCGAATCTGCTAGACTTTCTAGTCAATTCGACCAAACAACACAGAAAGTTCTTGTCAACTTTGTCTAGTTGAATCTACTAGACCTTCTAGTCGATTCGACACAACAACACAGAATGTTCTTGTTGATTTTTTCTAGTCGAATTTGCTAGACCTTCTAGTCAATTCCACCAGACAACACAGAAAGTTCTTGTCTACTTTGTCTAGTCGAATCTGCTAGACCTTCTAGTCGATTCGACTAGACAACACAGAAAGTTCTTGTCGACTTTATCTAGTCAAATCTGCTAGAACTTCTAGTCAATTCAACCAGACAACACAGAAAGTTTTGTCGACTTTGTCTAGTTAAATCTGTTAGACCTTCTAGATGATTCGACCTGACAACACAAAAATTTCTTTTCAACTTTCTCCTACTCATCTAATTTTGGCTTTCACTCATATCTTATATGAGTTGAGCCACCTCGATCATTTATCCAATTTCTCATGTGTTATTATATGTGACCATATAAACTCATATTATGTTGCCAATGAGTGTAACTCGTTGACTGCTTCTAGATCACACAGAATCCAATAGTCACCCACTTGAGCTAGAATGTATCAACTATAGTCTCATAAGCAATGAGATCTAACAATGCATCAGTACTACCAAAGTAATACAAGAGTTCATAACTCAATGAACCTATTGTGAAAAATGTTTCAGTGATGTCTTGTTCCTTTGTCCTTTACATCCATTTGAATCGAGGCATTGATCATATCACCCTCTTAATAATTCAATCTCGGTTTCTTGATCTAGAATGGACTTCTAGATATTGGTGAGCTCAATATCATATATTGAATCAACCAAGCATGGTCATGCATTTCTCAGTTCCATTCCATCATGGGGCCAATGGATGTCACCCTTGTCATATATGAGGACAAATTCCATCTCTATCCACACACAAACAACTAAATGATTCGTAACGTACCCAATAACAACCCTTATCATCAATCTTTCTCAAGGAAGACTTTAGATGACATCAAAGTATGCTCTTCCTCACTTGATGAATGTTGTGACTTCAGTTCAAAAAACCACAAACTCCATTGTCACTTGTGACACATTCACATAATAATTCACAAAGTAGTCTCAGGACGGTCTGTCTAATACATCATATTTTTAGCAAGTACCTATGTGATGACTTGATATCTAATATATCATGATATGTGAGAATCGGTCATCAGTCAACCCACATATTAGTCATAATATATCATCCTTGTCCTAATTTCTAAGATGATACCTCGGCCATGGATAATTTAAGAATGATAAAAAAATACATACTACTATTCATCACATGAATATACAACCGACAAATACAAAATCCACAACCCTCCCACTAGAGATGATCATTCAGGTGTCTAATGCCCTTTGATCTAGTATGACCATCATGCTTCCTTTGTGCAAGAGGCTTTGTGAGTGGATCGACTATATTATCTCCAGTCGGTACTCTGCATATGCTCACACCTCCTCGATCGACAATCTCTCGAATAAGATGAAAGTGAGGTATTAGACCTTAAATTTTCTCTGGAGGGGGGTGAATAGAGTATTAAAAGGTTTTAACTTATTTTATAGAGGAATTAAAATAGTGATATATATATGTGTAACAGAGTGAGTATAAAAACAAAATAAATAAATAAACGCAAATCACAGCACAGTACAGAAAGAAAAACACAATCGCAGTAGACACAAGGATCTATAGTAGTTCCCCAATCAAACTGGGTACATTTACTCTTCTACCACCCTTGGTAGAAATCCACTAGGTTTTTGATCAGGTGCCCTATCACCACTGGGATTTTTTATCAAGTGCCCAAATACCACTGAGCTTTTGATCAGGTGCTCAAACCAAAACACAGGTTTTTGATCAGGTGCCCTAGCACCAAAGGTTTAACATTAGAAGGGAGTTAGAACCCTGTACAAGATGGAATAAAAGGGTAAACAAAAAGGTTATGAAATTCTTCTCTGTCAACAAGATCTGAGAGAAGACTAGTGGATTGTTGTGATGTAAATCTCCCCCTGTCTGATATAAATTCTTGACAGTTGAAGGATGGAGATTTATCTTGGATGTAGAATATCTTCCTTGATAGCAGATGAATCTAAGAGACAACGTTTCTCAGATTATTGTTGCTCTTTGAAGATTAAGAATCAGCAGCTGAAAACTGAGAGAAGAATGTTGTTATTCTTAGAGAATGAGAATGCTGATGTAGAAGATGAAGATCTCTGTATCTCTGAGCATATTCTATATCTTCTCTATTCTCTATTGAATCCACTGATATATCTCTTCTTCTCTATATTTCTCTGATATATCCTTGATTGATATGTTCTATATCTATTCTTCCTTAGACAAAAATCTGAATGATTTGAAATTCAAATCTTCTGAATAAGGAATAAAATATTCTGAAATGATTATTCTTGGAACTGCAATTTGATTCAGCAATAAACTTTAATTCTTTTTTCCTTTTCCATGAAAGTATCCTTTTCCAATATATGTCAACAACTACCTTCTCGAAAGAAGCGAATAGAAATGAATAATTTAAGGAAGGATCAAATCTTGACTTATCTGATAATGAATAAGTCCAAATAATTGAATAGATCCGTTGCTGAATAGTCGATCTGAGTTCAGAGAAGAATAGATAACTGATCTATCAGAAGTTGTTTAAGCTGGAGAAAAAAATTTGTCGAGCAGAAAATTGTGTTCGTCGAGCTGAGAGCTGAGTTCGTCAAACTGAGAGCTGAGTTCGTCGAACTGAAAGCTGAGTTCGTCGAACTGAACATTTAGTTCCTTATTCGTCGAACACTGAGCTGAGTTCGTCGATCTCAATCTGGAGTTTGTCGAACTGAAGATAAAATCTGTTGAACTGGCTGGAGGACTAAAATCGTCGAGTTGGAGAGCAAGTTCGTCGAACTGAAGCATGACGTTCGTCGAACGCAGAGAGGGGTTCATCGAACGCAGAATGAAGTACGTCGAACACAGAAACTTAGAATTTTTCCTAAGTTCTAGCTAATCAGACACACTTAAACCTTGACCCTTAGACTGTATAATGGGGTCAACTTGAGTCCTAATCAACAGATGATGATGCTAGCCCAAATCAGTAATAATGTTGTTCCAACAATCTCCCCCTATTTGGGTTAGGATACTATTTGACAAATAATAAAAAAACACAAACAAACACGGAGCATATATATCTGACAGAATTTAAATCATTTCATGAGCAGATAAAATATATAAAACTCTGAGTTTAGGAACTTTACACTGAAAACAAAAAATAAGCAAAACCAAATAATCATGAGCTTTACTCGAAAGAGGGCTTGAAAATGATTTGTCTATTTGGATTCTCAGTTTCCCTTTTACTCATGTAGAGGTCATTAGCTCCCAGCAGTGTTTGAGATGATGCATGAGGAACCACTACTGTTGGGTGCAACCTTAAATAATCTTCAGCATTAAATAGGTGCCTTGAATTGTACCTTTCAAACTCTTGTCTTCTGAAATCGGACATTGTAGTGAACTGAGAGAAATCCTTGCCTTCTGCTTTGGCTTTGTTTATTTGAGTTGTGGCAATTGATTCTTTGAATCTAGCCATGTGAGCAATCTTATCTGATTCTTGATTGACTGGAGGAGGCCTTTCATCAATATCACTGGCCTGACTTGAAGATTGGTCATCTTGAGGATACCTTTTTCTGTGAGAGGAGCCATCAGAAATATGGTACTTATATACTGAAGAAATAGGTCTGGTAGATCCTGAAGAGGGAGCTCTGGCTGATCTAGAACTATGAGAGCCACTTGAGCTTCTATGGCTTCCTTCAGATCTTCTTGAAAGCTGGGGAACTGATTTCTGAGAAGAGGAGGAGGACATCCCTGCTGATCCTGCTGCTGGAGGAGGAGGAGGAGGGTGATTAAACTTTACTGGCTTATCTGAGTAGAAGCTTATCATCTTCATTTTCTTTCTCTTGTTATTCTCATTTTTGGAAAATCTCATCCATGCAGGTGAGTCCTTTGTAAGAGTGATGTTATGCAACAAATAATATTGGGTATCATTTGTACAAGAGGGAGGAATAGGAACAACAACAGCCTTTGCTTTGCTTCTTGACATTCTTTTCTTTGAAGATTTATCATTTGAATCATCACTATCATCATCATTATCATCATCATTATCATCATCAGACAACTGAGCAGGGTTATCATATAGATCATCACAATCTTTAAGAGCTTTCTCAACATCTTGCTGTTCTTGGAGAACATTATCATTATCTTGCTCAAAATCATCTGGCAGAGGAGAATCATCATAGACAAAAGTTGGAGGAGAATTTATCAATCCAACTTCTTCTGCTGCTGCAACTGCAATTTGAACTGGAGCTGGAACTTGAGTTGAAACTAAAAAGCTTTTGATGATTTCCTTTAACAAAACTGAATCAATGGGAGCAGAATAGGGAACTATTGCTTTTGAATAATTTTGATACTTTAGCAAACTACTGAAAACTGAACTGAATTTTGATAACAAAGAATTAATATCTACTGTGGGGTTAATATATATATTATTCACAAATTCTATCACTGGAGCTGGAGCTATAACTGCAGCTTCTTCTACATTAAAACTGTATCTGAATCTGCAATATCTGGAATAATAGCTGCATCTGAAACTGCATCAAGAGGAGCTTCTTCATCAAGCATCTCCCCCTGCATAGTTTCATGGAGACCTGAAGCTAGGCCCCTAGAAGAAGGGACATAGGATGAGGAGGAAGGGAAGGATGCAATCTGAGAAGAGAGGTCAGAAATAGCTTGAAGAATAGGAGCTAATTTTTCATCAAGAAGAGCAGTTAGCTTAGGAGAGATGTGAGAGAATATTTGGTCAGCTATAGAAGAGAAATTAACATAAACAAAATCATGTGGTTGCTGAGAAGATGATGGGGCTGGAGTAGAAGAAGATGGAATGGAAGAGGGTATGAAGATGTTGGTAGCATCAAATAGGGGTGGAATGTTATCCTGATGGATAGGGGATTGAGGATGGATAGGTGACTGAGGTGGTGAATGTAGAGTAGGGGAGAGAGGTGGAGACAATAGGTCAAAAGATGGAGGGGGAATGAGTGGAGGAAGAGAATCATGAGGGGGAAGGGAATCATCATCTGGAATGGATGATGAGGGAATATCTGCAGACAGGTTTGTTTGGAGAGGAGGAGAAGTAAGCAATGAAGAGGATAGAGGGTCTATGAGAGAGTGTGAAGGAGGAACTTCTTCAGGAGATGTATATTGAAGAGGTTGAGAGGGAAGAGGAGTTGAAGATTCAAGAGGAGGAGCTTCTGGTAGGGTGAGGGGAGTGACTAGGTCAGTCCTGGTGCCTTCAGAAGATGGCCTGGAGGCTTCTGCCCTTGGAGTCTTCTTAGGAATTACCCTTTCCCATTTTGCCAAAGAGAGTTGTAGTCAGCCTCTTGCTTGCATTTATAAAGACCTTTGGAGAGACCAACAGGCCTGGGCATTTTTCTTGAAGCACAATGCCTAACACTCTGCCATAGCAAACGTTCAGTTTGCCTTGCTTCTTCTTTATTGATTCAAACAGTATCAACCCCCAATTGACCTGTTTCTTTTCAACTAAGGCCACCACCAAAAGAAATTGGTGCCTAGTGATATAGTCATGAGCAGAAGTTTTGCCCAGCAAAACCTTTCCAACTACGTCAGCCTTGAATTTGTATTCAACTGACATATTATTTTTCAGAAGATGATTAGGGTTTCCATTGGAGTGACCCATTTTATCCAATGCAGCATTAAATTCATCAGAACTAATATCCAACTCATCATTGTGATTCATCAAACCAAAAACTTCTGTTAAGATATCTGGGGTAAGAGGAACCTGGTTTCCTGATATTGATCCTGAAATTATTGTTGCATTCACTAACTCAATCGTATGAACCCATTCTTTTATTTTTGCTACTGGTAACTTGATTCTGGTGGTCATGAACTTCTTTAGTTGTTGTTCTTCAAACAGTTGAAGAATATCTTGACCAGACCGAGCAAACGACTCCATATCAATGTCAAATCCTGGGTCGAACTTCATCGAAGAAATTACTGCCTAAGATATTGCCATTGTTTCTGCAAAGAAAAAGAGAGATCAAGTGCAAGGGAACTGGAGGGAAGCAAGAGCAATTTCTGTAGGCGCAAAGAAGAAAAAGAATCAAAATTTGATTATAAGGAAAGAGATCGGAGAAGGCGCAAAAATTTTGTGGAACTGAGTTCAGCTAAACCTAATAAAATCATAAGTCGAAGAGTCATGGGCTTCATCAAACTGCGGCTGATGAAAAATAAATTTTCGTCAATCTCAGTTCGACGAATGCACTTGCTTCGTCGATCTCTGAAGCTAAAAGGTCTCATCAATCTCCATTCGACGAACGACTGAGTTTCATCGATCTCCGTTCGACGAAATTAGGGGATAAATAGAAGATATAATTTTTAATTAATTGAATCTCCATCTATCATTCCTAGCTGATTTATAAAGAAGACATGCTTCTTTTCATCTGACGGTTTGGTGAAAATATCAGCCCTTTGTAAGTCAGTAGGAATAAATTGTAGGCAAATTTTATTTTTATCCACATTATCTCAAATAAAGTGGTGCCTAATTTCTATGTGTTTAGTCCTACTATGGAGTACTGGATTTTGTGCTATAGATATTGCACTAGTATTGTCACAAAATATAATTGACTTATTTAGATTGATGTCATAGTCTAGAAGTTGATTTTGTATCCACAATATCTGTGAGCAGCAACTGCCAGCAGCAATATATTCTGCTTCAGCTGTTGATGTAGACACAGATGTTTGTTTCTTACAAAACCAAGACACTAGCTTATCACCAAGGAACAGGCAAGTTCCTGATGTGCTTTTCCTGTCTACTCTGCATCCAACATAATCAGAATCTGAGAATCCAGTTAATTCAAATTCTGATGTTGTTGGATACCAGAGTCCTAGATTTGGACAACCCTTTATTTATCTCAAAATTCTTTTTAGTAAAATAAGGTGAGATTCTTTGGGGTTAACTTGGAACCTAGCACAAATAAATGTAGCAAACATTATGTCTGGTCTACTAGCTGTTAAGTAAAGTAAAGAGCCAACAATTCCTCCATATACTTTTTGATCAATAGGTTTCCCTGATTCATCATTGTCTACAACAACATTGGAGGGCATGGGTGTTTTCATGGTAGAAGCATCAGACATACCAAATCTTTTCACTAATTCCTTAGCATACTTAGATTGTGATTTGAATATGCCATTTGGAGTTTGCTTCACTTGAAGGCCAAGGAAGTAAGATAACTCACCCATACTACTCATTTCAAATTTAGATTGCATTAGGTTAGAAAACCTTTTGCATAGATTTGAATCAGTAGAGCCAAAAATAATGTCATCTACATAAATTTGAACTAGTAAGGATTGATTTTTATGTATCCTGAAAAATAAGGTTTTATCAAATTGCCTCTACAGAACTTGTTCTCTAAAATAAAATTAGCTAGGGTCTCATACCATGCTCTGGGAGTTTGCTTGAGACCATTGAGAGCTTTATTAAGCTTACAAACATAAGAAGAGTGAGTTGGAGAGATAAAACCTGGTGGTTGTTCCACATAGACTTCTTCTTTGATATCTCCATTAAGGAAAGCACTCTTCACATCCATCTGATATACTTTGAATTTCTTGAAAGCAGCAAAGGCAAGAAATATCCTGATAGCTTCAAGTCTATCAACAGGAGCAAATGTTTGATCATAATCAATTCCTTCTTCCTGAGAGTATCCTTAGGCTACCAATCTTGCTTTATTTCTGATTATGAAGCCTTGATCATCTAGTTTGTTCCTGAAGACCCATTTAGTGCTAATGACTGGATGGCCATTTGGTCTTGGAACCAAATCCCAAACTTTGTTCCTTTCAAATTGATTGAGTTCCTCTTGCATTGCAAGAATCCAGTTTGGATCTTGTTCTGCATCTTTTATGGATTGAGGTTCAATTTGTGATTGGAAACAAGTATACATCTAATTTGGTTGAGTTGATGCATTATTTGAACACCTGCTGAGATATCTCCAATGACTTGAGATATTGGATGATCTCTAACTGTGATGTGATCAACAGTTAGAGTGGGTTCAGCAATAGTTTCCTCTTAAGGGATTTGTTCAACTGTCACTTGATTTGAATTATCAGCAAGATCTTCTGGAATATCTTCTTCTTCACTGTCTTCAATAGTTTGAGATGATGGAAGTAAAGACTCTTCATTCTGTAGATTTAATCCATTGAGCTCTTCACATAGAGCTGGTACCTGCAAAATGTCTCTGGTAGAGGTGGTGTTCCTCTCCTCATTTAACATATTAGTTTCATCAAAAGATACATGCATGGATTCTTCTATCTTAAGAGTTAATTTGTTGTAAACTCTATATGCTTTACTAGAAAGAGAGTATCCAAGGAATATACCTTCAGCAGACTTTGCTTCAAATTTCCTTAGATATTTCTTATCCTTATTATGCACATAGCATTTACAGCCAAAAATCTTAAAGTAGTTAACCTTAGGCTTTTTATTCTTAATTAATTCATAGGGAGTTTTACCCTTAAGTTTGTGTATCAAACTGCTGTTCAACACATAATTTGTTGTGTTCACTCCCTCTGCCCAAAAAGAGAGTGGCAAGTGAGCATCAGTAAGCAATGTAGTTGCTGATTCAATTAGTGTTCTATTTTTCCTTTTAGTTACCCCATTTTGTTGAGGAGTTCTAGGAGCAGAGAAACATTGCCTGGTCCCTTCTTTTCCATAGAATTCTCTCATCATAAGAGATTCAAACTCAGTGCCATGATCACTTCTGATCAATGCAACTAGAGTAGAGTACTCAATCTTGATGGACTTGAGAAAGTCTGTCAGAACACTGAAGGTGTCAGACTTGTTCCTAAGAAAGAACACTCAAGTGAATCTTGAGAAGTCATCTACAATAACTAAAGTGTAATGCTTCCCTCCTAAGCTCTGTATTGCAGTGGGTCCAAAGAGATCCAAATGCTTTAAGTACGGAATCCTAGGTGAATCACTCTTGGATAAAGATTTAAAACTACTCTTGGACTGCTTTCCTAGTTGACAAGCCCTGCAGAGTCCTTCCTTCTTGTATGAACCAGAAGGCAGTCCTCTTACTAGACTGTCCTTAGAGAGCTTAGAGATAGTTCTAAGGTTAATATGTCCAAGCCTTTTATGCCATAATTCATTTGTTTTACCTATTGAATTAAATAGACCAATGTTTGAATTGGCAGAATCAAAATTGACTAAATAAATATTTCCATGTCTAATACCAGATAACACATTAATGTTTTAATTATTGGTAATAAGACATAAGGAATGGTTAAAAGTTACCTGATAACCTTCATCACATAACTGGCTTATGCTAATGAGGTTATGCTTGAGACCCTTAACATAGGCTACCTCTTTGAAGGTAACTGCTCCAACTTTGATTTTTCCATATCCTTTGGTTTGACCAGAGTTGGAGTCTCCAAAAATCACCTTGGGTCCAAGCTTTGCCTTGTAGTTGCTTAAGTTGGCCTTATTTCCTGTCATATGCTTAGAGCAACCATTATCCAAATACCACTGTTCTTTTATGCTTGGATAGCCTTGTACCTGCACAACAAAAAATAAACTAGTTGTTCTTGACCCAGACTATCTTGGGTCCTTTTGTCTTACCACAAAATTCTGAAATGTAAGAAATCTTAGGCTGATCCTTATAGCCTTGTGGATGATATTTCCTTGGAGGAATGATCCACTCAGTAAAGGGATTCTAAGTATGTTGAGAATTAGAATTCTTTTGAAATTCAGTACAATTTCTGTTCAACGAACTTGGTTGAGTTCGTCGATCGTCGTTCGACGAATTGAAATGATTTCGTCAAGCGCCATTCGAAGAATAGCTATACTGAAAGTCTGTGTTCAGCATTCGTTGATCTACGTTCGATGAATTCTTGTGATTTCGTCGAGCGTCGTTCAACGAATTCTTTTGAATTCCTTTATTCTTAACATCCTTGCTTGAGGTATTCTTACCTACTTCTACTGCCTCTTTGCTTTTGGCAGAAATGAACTTTACTGGAGTAGATAAAATATTTTTCTTAAGGAGATGTGGTTGACTTGATGATGCACCCAAGCCCAGTTTGCCATTTAGTCTGGCATTCACAGTGCTTGTGATGTCCATCACTTTGATGCTTCTCCCATTGAGGGATTCTTCAAACTTTTTAGCCTCGGATAATTTGTTCTCAATGAGAACAATGTGTTCTTTGGAGGCAGCCAATTCTTTCTTAAGATTGACATTATCTTTTGTCAGTTGATTCATTTCAACCACTTATGAGGGAAATTATTTCCTTCTCAGATTTAATTAAATCCAAACAAAGAGTTTTAAATTCATTTTTGAAATCATTTGAATTAAAGTCAAAGGTAGAGATTACCTGATCACTGTCATTATCAGATTCTGATTCATCTGAATTAATTCCTAAGGCATTGATAGCCATCATGCAGAAGTTTCTTTCATCTTCATTATCTTCATCATCACTAGAGCTTGATGATGATGCTTGTTCTGAATCATTGCATGAGTCATAAATAGCCATCAAGCATTGATCCTTTTCATTTACATCTTCAGATGAGCTGGATGATGACTCTACTCTGTATCACTCCATGTTTCAGCTACAAAGCCTCTTCCCTTATGTTTGTGTTTGTGGGAGGATGGCCTGCTATAGTGTTTCTTTTCTTCTTTCTCTTTTCTTTTGTCCTTCTTTTGGTTCTCTGGACACTCAGGTAGAATGTGTCCAGGTTTCCTGCAACCAAAGCAAATAATTTCTTTAGAATTTGATTTGTCATACCTTGGTTTTTCTTTGGATATGGAATCCTTCTTTCTGAAGTCCTTTCTAGCCATTTTGTAAAATCTCTTGTCTAGGAGGCTCATAAACTCCATTTCTCCTGGAGCTCTATCTTCCTCTTATGTTGCTTGAAAAGCAATGCTTCTCTCCTTTTTGATGGATGAAGAGGAGGTAGACTGTTCAGATTCTCTTGTTTTGATAAGCTGCTCATAGGATTTTAATTTGCCCAATAAGCTCTCAGTATAGATCTCATTCAGGCTTCTAGCTTCCTTGATTGGCCAGATCCTAGAGTCCCATGTGCTGGGGAAACACATTAAGATCTTATCATTAACTTCAGTGATTGAAATCACTTTGTCCAAAGATTTTAGTTCATTGATTATGAGACTGAGTCTATTGTACATGTCTGTTACTGTTTCAGTTTCTCCCTTCTTGAAGTTTTCATATTGAGAGATAAGATGAGATCTTCTATCTTTTCTCTCATCTGCAGAACCTTCAACCATGTTGTTGAGGGAGTTCTAGATATCCCTGGCTGAGGTGCAGTCCACAACCTTCTGGAATATATCATCAAACATTATTTGTGCCAATATGTTCATTGTTATGGCAACTGCATTTCTTTGCTTCTTTTGAGCATCTGTCCACTCAGGAGGTGGAACATCATTAGAGTTAGTTGCTATCTCAGTACTTGTTGATGCTGAAGGAGTAGGGGGTCCTGTCAAAATGGAATTAAAAATATCCTCATCAATAGAATTCATATATAACTTGATCCTTGCCTTCCATAATGCAAACTTATTGAGATTGAACATATGAGGTCTTGTGCTTGAGTAATCATTGTTCTATTCCATGAGTTTTAGAAAAAGAAAACTCTAGAATAAGATAAGATCTAATTGATCTTTTGATTCAGGTGTTAGCCTGTGTAATCAATCAACCAACCTCTGATACCAATTGAAAGTGAGGTATTAGATCTTAGATTTACTCTAGAGGGGTGGTGAATAGAGTATTAAAAGGTTGTAACTTATTTTATAGCTGAATTAAAATAGTGATATATATGTGTAACAGAGTGAGTATAAAAACAAAATAAATAAACAAACACTAATCACATCACAGTACAGAAAGAAAAACACAATCACAGAAGACACAAGGATCTATAGTAGTTACCCAATCAAACTGGGTACATCTACTCTTCTACCACCCTTGGTAGGAATCCACTAGGTTTTTGATCAGGTGCCCTATCACCACCGGTATTTTTGATCAGGTGCCCAAACACCACTGAGCTTTTGATCAGGTGCTCAAACCAAAACACAAGTTTTTGATCAGGTGCCCTGCCACCAAAGATTAACTTTTGAAGGGAGTTAGAACCCTGTACAAGATGGAATAAAAGGGTAAACAAAAAGGTTATGAAATTCTTCTCTGTCAACAAGATCTGAGAGAAGACTAGTGGATTGTTGTGATGTAAAGCTCCCCCTGTCTGATATAAATTCTTGACAGTTGAAGGATGGAGCTTTATCTTGGATGTAGAATATCTTCCTTGATAGCAGATGAATCTGAGAGACAACGTTTCTCAGATTATTGTTGCTCTTTGAAGATTAAGAATCAGCATCTGAAAACTGAGAGAAGAATGTTGTTATTCTCAGAGAATGAGAATGTTGATGTAGAAGATGAAGATCTCTGTATCTCTGAGCATATTCTATATCTTCTCTATTCTCTATTGAATCCACTTATATATCTCTTCTTCTCTATATTTCTCTGATATATCCTTGATTGATATGTTCTATATCTATTCTTCCTTAGACAAAAATCTGACTGATTTGAAATTTAAATCTTCTAAATAAGGAATAAAATATTCTGAAATGATTATTCTTGGAACTGCAATCTGATTCAGCAATAAACTTTAATTCTTTTTCCTTTTCCATGAAAGTATCCTTTTCCAATATATGTCAACGACTACTTTCTCGAAAGAAGAGAATATAAATGAATAATAAAAGGAAGGATCAAATCTTAACTTATCAGATAATGAATAAGTCCAAATAATTGAATAGATCCATTGCTGAATAGTCGATCTGAGTTCAGAGAAGAATAGATAACTGTCTATCAGAAGTTGTTTAAGCAGGAGAAGAAATTCGTCGAGCAGAAAACTGTGTTCGTCGAGCTGAGAGCTGAGTTCGTCGAACTGAAAGCTGAGTTCGTCGAACTGAACATTTAGTTCCTTATTCGTCGAACACAGAGTTGAGTTTGTTGATATCAATCTGGTGTTCGGCAAACTGAAGATAAAATCTGTTGAACTGCCTGAAGGACTAAAATCGTCGAGCTGGAGAGCAAGTTCGTCGAACTGAAGCATGACGTTCGTCGAACGCAGAGAGGGGTTCGTCGAACGTAGAATGAAGGTCCTCGAACACAGAAACTTGGAATTTTTCCTAAGTTCTAGCTAATCAGACACACTTAAACCTTGACCCTTATACTATACAATGGGGTTAACTTGAGTCCTAATCAACAAATAGTGATCCTAGCCCAAATCAGTAATAGGGTTGTTCCAACATAAGATGTAACTGCCAAAGTATATATTTGGAGCGCGTATGAGATCTAGGTTCCTTGGCATGTGCAATAGCACCGTTGTTGTCACAGTAAAGAATTACTGGATCAACAATGCTAGGAACTACATCAAGCTCGCTAATGAATTTCCTAATCTATGCAGCCTCCTTCGCTACATTTGCAGCAGTGATATACTCGGTCTCTGTTGTAGAATCGACAATTATCTCTTGCTTGGAACTCTTTCATCTCATAGACCCTCTATTAAGGCAAAAGACAAAACCTGACTGAGAATTTGAGGCGTCCCTATTAGTTTGGAAGCTAGCATCTGTGTAACCCTTTACAATGAGCTCTTCCTCTCCACCAAACACCAAGAATATGACCTTAATCTTTCTCAATACTTTAGAATATTTGTGACTGTTGTCCAGTGACCATCACCAGGATCATAATGAAATTTGCTAGTCATGCTCAAAGCAAATAAGACATCGGGTCAAGTACATAACATTGCATATATGATTGATCCAATTGTTGAAGCATATGGAATCAACTTCATGCGGTCCTTATCTTCCAATGATTTAGGACATTGGTCCTTAGAGAGACTCACACCATGATACATGGGTAAGAATCCCTTCTTAGACTCAAGCATGTTGAACCACTTTAACACCCTCTCAATGTATGTACTTTGGGTCAAACCCAACAATGTCTTTTATCTATCTCTATAGATCTTAATACCAATTATGTAAGTTGCTTCACATAAGTCTTTCATAGAAAAGAAGTCCCTAGCCTGTTCTTAACAGCTTGTAGGGTTGAAATGTCATTCTCAATCAATTGTATATCATCTACATACAATATCAGGAATACAACAATGCTCCCACTAATCCTCTTGTAAACACAAGGCTCAATTTCATTTTTGATGAAACCAAACACTTTGATTTTCTCATCAAAATGTAGATTCCAACTTTGAGAAGCTTGTTTCAATCCATAAATGGATCTCTGCATCTTGTATATTTTAGTGGCTTCATCTAGAGATACAAAACACTCGGTTTGTGTAATGTACACTTCCTCAAGGAGGTTTCCATTAAGGAAAAACATTTTGACATCCATTTGCCAAATCTTGTAATCATAATATGCAGCAATATCAAGCAAAATTCTGATGGACTTTACCATGGCAACATGGTAGAAGTTTTCGTCATAATCAACACTATGAATTTGCTTGAAATCTTTAGCCACTAATCACCTTTAAATTTATGTACATCCCCATCCATGACAGTCTTCTTCTTGAAGACCCATTTGCACCATATGGGTCATACCCCTTCAGGTGGTTCCACCAAGATACAAACTTGGTTTATATATATGGAGTCCATTTCAAATTTCATGGCCTTAAGCAACTTCTCGGAGTCTGGTCCATTCATAGCCTCTTGGTAGGTTGCAGGACCATCATCATGATCCATAAGCAACACATTACCTATTTGAGACATAAGAAATCCATATCTCTCAGGCTAAACTCTAGGTCTACCAGATCTATGTAGGACTTGTATTTCCTGAACAGGCTCTCCAGCTACAACACATTGTAGTCCTTGCTAAGGTTCTAATTCAGGTTCGTTCATCATTTGTAGTTCTTAAACTCATTCAATTTCTGTTTTAGCAGTCTTCGTAGCTAGAAAATCTTTCTCTATAACGACACTAGTCCTTGCGATAAACACTTTGCCCTCGGACTGATTATAGAAATAGTATCATTTAGTTTCTGTAGGATACCCCACTAGATAACACTTATCTGATTTGGCCTCAAGTTTGTCAGACATTTGACGTCGCACGTATGCCTCACAACCCCAAATCTTAATGAAAGACATACTAAGATGCTTCCCATTCCATATCTCATATGGTATCTTGTGAACTGTTTTAGTCAGAACTTGATTTAGTGTGAAAACAACCGTCTCTATAGCATATCCCCAGAAACTGGAAGATGCATGACTCATCATCGACCGCACCATATCTAATAAAGTCAATTTCTCCTCTTCTAGGTGGAGTGAGTTATGATGTAATACCACACTCTTTCAAACGATTACAAAACTTCTGACTCAAATATTCGCCACCTCGATCAGATCAGAGTGTTTTAATTATCTTTCCTAGTTATTTTTGTACTTAATTCTTAAACTCTTTGAACTTTTCAAAGGATTCAGATTTGTTCTTCATAAGAAACACATATCCATATTTACTGAAATCATTAGTAAATGTAATGAAGTATTGGAACTCACCTTTAGCCATATAACTCATGGGTCCACAAACATCACTATGTATGACACCCAAAAGATTATCATCCCTCTCAGTATAACCAGTGAAAGGGGCTTTAGTCATTTTGCCTAATAAGCAAGATTCACATATCTCAAATGATTCATAATAATATGGTACATAGGATTCAAGTCATTTGTCTTTAGTATTTTAGTGATTGGCTCGTCTAAGTTCAAAATATATAAACCATTAAACATCTGAGCTATACCATAACAAACATCATTCATAATAATTTAACAACAGTTGTTCCTAATTATAAATGAAAAACCATACATGTCAAGACATGAAATAGATATAATATTTCTAGTTATTAATTGCTGGAACATAATAACAATTATCAAGTTCTATTACAAGCCAAGTGGGCAAAGAAAGACTTAAATTCCTTGGACAACGGTAACAACCCTTGCTCTAGTTCCAACACGTAGATCCATCTTTCCTTTACCCAACATTCTTCTCCTTCCCAGTTCCTGCACATTTGTACAAATGTGAGAACCACATCCGGTATCCAATACCCAAGATGAAGGAGCAAAAAGTTTTATCTCTATAACATAAATACCATAAGCGAAAGTTGCACTTCCCTTCTTGTTCTGCAGATCCTCAATATATAAGGGAAAATACCTCCTCCAATGCTCTGCCTTACCACAAAGGTGATATTTCTCTTACTTAGCCAGTCCCTTTTTCTTCAGTACTGAAGACTTGGGATCAAGAGAAGGCTGAGATCTTATCTGCGTCTTCTTAGATCCCTTGGCCTTGCCCTTGTCATTGCCTTTATGCACCATCAGTAAGGGGCTAGCATGCTTGATCTTCTTCATTATTATTCTCGGCAGTTCTCAACATACCTAGAAGCTCGTGCAGTGTCTTATCAATCTCATTCATATTGTAGTTCAAGATGAACTACTCATAACTGTCCGGCAACAATTGCAGGATCAGATCAGTTGCCAGCCCTTGGCCCAAGGGAAAACCCTGTCTCTCAAGGTTCTCAATGTACCTAATCATCTTGAGTACATGAGTACCTACTGGGTCTTAAGCTCCCATTTTGCACTGAAACAATGCCTTGGATATATCAAACCTCTCTTGCCAAGCTTGTCATTTGAACATTTTGTTGAGGTGCCTGATTATCTCATAACTACACATGCTCTCATGTTGCTTTTGAAGCTCAGAGGTCACAGTCGCAAGCATGAGGCATTCAACATCCAGGGAGTCATCACGATACTTTGTATATGCATCTTCACTCAACAACCCTTGACTGCTGCTACACTTTGATTGGGACTGAAAGCACAAAATATTTAGGTAAGTACTCTCAACTTATGCATCTCATATATCATGTGCTTTTGATATTGAATTTGTAAGGAGTATTTGTATTTTTGTTAGGGTTACTTCATTTAGACATCATAAATCCTAAAAAATGTCTACAATTAATGATATTATAACAGTAATCATGTGTCTCCCTAGAACGCTGCCCCGCCGAATGTCGTTGCTGACGTATGTCGCGAGCCGAATTTAGGTGCCCACCGAATTTAGCCGCATGTCGAATGATGTCTTCAAGGGAATGAATTATTTGCATCAAAATAATATCATACACAGAGATGTGAAGACTGCCAATATTTTGATGGACAAAAATGAGGTGGATATTTTATGTTATCTATTCAATTTCATTTGCATTTTTGCCAAAGCATTTACAGTCCTTTGCACATTCTCATTTCAGTACTTTCAAAATACTTAAATGCTTCCTCTCTAAGGGAAAGAGCTTTTCTTACTCACATGTTGGGCTCACCCTGTCTTCAGACAATTCTTTTCAGAGGTCAAAGTCAGGAGATTCGCCTAGGATAAGTTTCTGAAGATTTCTACTTTTTAGTTTGTTTTACCTTTCATTTTGATATATCAACTATATATGAACTTAAATGTATCTTACTCATTTTATGTTTTAGTATTTCAGACTCTTTGCACTTTTTATTTCTAATTGGCTTTGTGAATCAGAATTTGTGGTATTTCTTTAACCTTAACTCTAGTAATTAAATTTTCCGCTTGGTACTCTTGATATTTCTTGTTATCTACCATTTTATTACTATTTCTTAGTTTGCTTCTTATCACAAGTGCTGGCAGGATGTTTGAGTTGATGTTAAACTAGGTAGTCGTGTTACTACCAAAAGATCGGATTGTCGAATTTGGAGCCCCAACATATAACTCTATGAAATCCTTTGATTGAAGGACCTATCTTATGCATCTTCTCGAGGAGTTCAACACCATTTTTAATTTAAGTTTCAAAGTGGTTGTGCAGAAATCGAGCAGTTTTGTAAAGACCGACTGCTGCATACCATACATCACTTATTAATTAGCTGAGAGTTGATATTTTGTGCTAGAAAAGTCAGAGAAATTGAGCTGTTTCAGAAAGATCTTGTGAAAAAGCAAAAAGTTTTTTGTGTTGGTTTTTAGTTTTAGAAAAAAAATCTTTGACTGAATTCCCTCATCCAACCGGACATCATAATTGATCGATTTCATTTCCTCATATCCAAATCTATTGTCTAAATGAACAACATAATTGACATTCGTACTAATTCTAATTGCTGCATGAATTGAAATATATCTCAAATCGAAATCCAATTCCAATTCTGCCCATCTGAAATGACTCTAAGGGTCCGTTCATTTGGTCAGAATTGGGAGGAAGGAATTGGAATTGGCTCGCCAATTCCAATTCTGTTGTTCTGCGTGCCTTTTTTCGTGCGGAATTGGAATTCGGCTGAATTCCATAGGAATTCAATTTTGCCTAGAGTTCTCCACCTCGAATTCTTACCTCCCGAGCTATTCTTTCCCAATTCCATTCTCACATTTTTCGCCCGACCGCACATATTTCGCCCGACCGCGCATTTTTCACCCGCACGCACATTTTTCGCCCGGGCGCTCATTTTTCTCCCGTGCGCGCATTTTTGTCGGTGCGCGCATTTTCCGTCCGGGCGGGCATTTTTCGTCCGGGCGCGCATTTTTCGCCTGAGCGCGCATTTTTCGCCCGGAAGCGCATTTTTCGCCCGAACGCCCATTTTTTTCGGTCGGGTGCTCATTTATCTCCCGGACGAGTATTTTTCGCGGGGCGCGCATTTTTCTCTCGAACGCCCATTTTTCGCCCGGGCGAGCATTTTTCGCCCAAACACCCATTTTTCTTCCGAGCTCGCATTTTTTCGCCCAGGCGTGCATTTTTCTCCCGGGCACACATTTTTCGCCCGGGCGCTCATTTATCGCTAGGGCGCCCGAGACGAAAAATGCGCACCCGGGAGAAAAAAGAGCGCTCGGGTGAAAAAATGCGTGCACGCGCGAAAAATGTGCGCCCGAGAAGAAAATGCGAGCCTGGGCGAAAAAATACACGCCCGCACGAAAAAATGCGCGCTTGGGCAAAAATTGCGCGACCAGTCGAAAAAAATGCGCCCGGGCGAAAAAATGCGTGCCCGAGCGAAAAATGCGCGACCGGGAAAAAATTACGCGACCAAGCGAAAAATTCTTGAACAAAAGGATTTTCAATTCCAATTCCTTTTTGAATGCAGTCGAACAACAAAATTGGAATTGTCTCAATTCTGATTCCCATGAGAAATGAAATTGGGACATTCCAATTTTCATCCCCCAATTTCGTCCAAACGAACGGACCAATTCTAAGATGAGACCTATCAATTTATTTGTCACACACTTATTTATTTATCATATATAATTCTAAGATGAGATACATTATTGTTGTTGCATATTAAGAAGTACTTATTCATTGGGTTGCAGTCTCAGATAGAGCTTTACAAGAAGCATCATAATACAACAAATGGGCGCATCAAAAATGGTTTGGACTAAGGCAAATTATGAATGATACTGATAGGTTATTGACTGAAACAAAGGAGAAGGCACAAGAACTGAAAACAGGTATTCATATGGTATTTAATCGTACACTAAATGATTAAGGCTCTGTTTGGCACGATGATAGCGTCCGTGAACCTATGAACCTCCGTTCGTGAACATCGGACCTAACATATCGAACTTCATTCACTTTTATGTTCAAAACTAGTTTTCTTTTCGTGGTGGCGATCATAACTGTTGTCATGCCAGACATATATTTTTATGACGATGGCTTTTTTGTCCAAAATCACGGAGCAAAAACGCCTCGCCAAACGGAGCCTAAGACATATTCTTTTTTGTTGCCTTATTTCTAACTTTTCTTGTTGTTGCCCTAAAAATGGCTTTATAGTACATTTCTTTTTATATATATTTAATCAGTTCAAACAAATTTATCAGAGTCTAACATTAGGTAAAATGTTTGAAATTTATGTTCGTTTTCCTTTGTTTTGCTTTGGTGCCTAAAGATATTTCAAAACTTGTTAAGTAGATGCATATTTAAATTTCCAAGCTTAAGGTTTTCATCTTTTAAACTATGGAACATTGATTTGGGCAATATGTTCAGGGTTTAAGTCACCAAGGGGGTTGATAGAGATGTTTTCTCCCAGCATTTTTTATTGATGCCGCCTATTGCAGATCAGGCATCTGATATTTCTGGGTCTTCACCCTTAGAATCAACTTCTAACAACTTTTTATTGAGGCGTCACAGGCTGTGTTGGTTTATGAATGAAATTTCTTGTCAAACATCATCTGCATCCAAAACATTTACTCATGTGCGTACTCTCGACACCTTCTTTACATTCTCACCACCAATCTAGTGGGTCATCAACTCTGGTGCGAACGATCACATGGACTTGTCCTCCGTAGGGTACATTTCCTGTTCTCGGCGTTCCAACCATTTACTCTCTTTGAATTTCTACACCATGTTTTCGCCCACCCAATTTGAGACTAGGGATCTACGAACCGCCATCCGTTTGACGCGATGTTTTTTCTCCGGTGAGTTTGGACAAAAACGTCATCGTCATGAAATATATGTTTGACATGACAGGCTATGACCACCATCAAGAAAAAAAACTAATTTGAACATACAAATGGATAGAGTTCTATAGGTGAGGTCGGGCATTCACGAATGACGATTCGTAACGACTGCGATCACAATCACCACCACCGTGCCAAACAGCCCCTAGATCTAATAATATCACGCGCGGTAGCAATCGACATAAGTTTCCTTAGTGGTTTCTAAATTTAACTGAAAGTTCATAAAACTCTTGATGAGGTCTTCCCAGATCCTTGCATGGTTATCAACATCTGTATTACTTTCGTGCAGGAAATTCAAGTTGGGATCATGTGGATAAACTATTCGCAGCCCTGCTTCTGCCAAACATATTGTATGGTTTATCAGTTTGGGTTTAATTTCATGTTGTATGGTTTATTTGGGGATTTTATTCACTTTGGATGCCTTTCAACTTGTCTAATAAACTTTGGTTGAGTATGCGTGTATCAGAGAATTGATTGCATCCTTCCATCAATGGACTTGTTATCTGTACAGTTATAGCAAATTATATGAGCCGGTGGTTTTTTTTTTAATTTGGTAATTCAAGATTTAATGTTGTAACATGTAATTCAGTTTTTTGTGTCCTTATTCTTATCAGTTTTTTTTATCTTATGCTGTGAATTCTTATTTTATGTTGTAGTTTTTTTTTTTAAATTATAATTTAATATTTGCCACGGTTTTAAACCGCGGGAAATAATTTTTTTAAAAATATTAAAATTACTATTAGCCAGGGTTTTAAACCGTGGCTAATAGTCAGACTATTTGTCACGCCTAAATGCCGTGGCAAATAGTTCATTTTAATGTTGTGGAGAAGTTTTTGCCAGGGCCTAAAACCATGGCAAAAAGGTCAAGGTATTAGCCATGGAAGTATTTTCTCGTGGCTAATACTATTTGTCACGGCCAATCTGTGGCTAAAAATCTTTCTCCACGCGACTTTTAGCCACGAATTTTTCCCGTGGCGAGACCGTGGCAAAAGCTATTTAGCCACGGTTTTGGACTTTTTGCCAGGGCAATTTACCCTGGCCAAAAGTCTATTTTCTTGTAGTGAGGTGATTTTTCCATCAAGCTTGCACCCAACATAATCAGCATCTCAGTAACCTACTAGCTCAATATGAGACTCTGTGGGATACCATAAGCCAAGTTCAGGTGTACCCTTTAGATATCTATGTATTCTTTTACATAACTCATATAGAATTCCTTGGGGTCAACCTGAAAACTAGCACATATACAAGTAGCAAACATTATGTCTCACCTACTTGCTACAAGATAGAGAAGAGAGTCTGTTTGCCCGGAAAATCCACGACCTCTCTTCTCAGCCAGGATGGACCTTCCCAGCGGTCTCAAATTTGCGAGACCGTCTAGATCGCTTCTTCTGGCTCAGCCTGCAACTCCTGCTCGGCGGTCTCCTATTTTCGAGACCGCTTGGACCGCGTCTCACCAGCTCAGGAATCCGTCTAAGTGTCAGGCGATCAAGCTCCAGTCAGACCGCAAGATCGTGCGGTCTGGCCCTTTTCTCTTCTTTTTGTTATTAGCACCCCCTCTCTCTGCCCCGGCTCTCCTGTATCCCGGGCAGCCCGTAATTTTTGGATCTGCCCGTTCGGGCAGCTTCCGCGTCTCTAAATAGAGGGGTAGGGGTAACTGAAAAGGGACTTTGGACTTCGAGCCCCAGCTTACAACCTGTGTAAGTGGTCTCGAATTCTGTCACTTTTCTACCTCAAATCATGCTCTGTTTCTAGCCCCCCCCCCCCCTGTTTTTTACCCTTCAGAGGTTAATCCGAGTAGATTTGCTCTTCTCGCTTTTCCTCTTTCCCGTTTCTCGTCTTAAGTAACCTGCACTCCACAGTTTCCCCCCAACCTTCTTTAGTGTGAGTTTTGGATGTACATTTTTTTGTACCAACAGAACGAACACGCGACCTTCAGATCGGAGTGTTTAGGTGAATCGAACAGACTTCGAGATGGCAGACCGCAGGATGCGAGCTAGCCGGTCTTCTAGTGGTCGACCTCCCATCGAATCTGATCCTCTAGATGCCCTCGAGCATCGTTTCGAGTTACGTGTTGAGCAGGCTCTTCGGGAGGTCGCTCAAGCTCGGCAAGAGGTTGCCCAGGCTCAGCAGGAGATCACGCGATCCCAGCAGGAGATCGCGCGATCCTAGCAGGAGACCGCTCGTGATCGCCAGGAGATCGTTCGATCCCAGCAGGAGTCCGCCAAGAAGATGGAGACCATGAGTCAAGTCCTAGCGGCGATCTCCCAGGGGATTCTTCCTCAACCTGGTCAGGCCGCCACACCTGGCCGCTTGGCTAGCGATCAACCCTCTGATCGTGCGACCCCTCAGCTTGCAGCTCCTTTGCGGTCTCAGTAGGAAGAGTTCGCAGCCCGTCAAGGTTCTTTCAAGAGGATTATGCTTATCCTCAGGGCCCTGCTGCTCCTCTTTCCACTTCTTTTCCTCCCCCTTTTTCTGCTCCTATCCCTGCTTCATTTTTTGATCCAACAGGTGAAGTTGAGGCAGAGGAGCCCTCGCCTTTCTCTGATAGAATTCGTCGGGAAGCAATTCCCTACGGCTTCAGGGAGCCCCGTCTCCCCACGTTCACTGGGGAGAGTGACCCGGTTTCGCATCTTCAGGTCTTCGAGTCAGCTGGGTCTCTTAGGACCATTTCAGATGCAGTGAGGTGCAAACTGCTAATCACCTCCTTTGATGGGCCTTCCATGGAGTGGTTTTACAAGCTGCCCTCCAAGTCCATCTCGAGTTTTCCCGTTCTGAGGCATGAACTCCTCTTAAGGTTTGCGACTGCAAAGAAAAGGAAGAGTGGTCTTGTGGCCCTCTTCAAGATCAAGCAGGGGGATAATGAGGCGACGTCTCGCTTCATTGATCGTTTCCAAAAGGAGATTCTTGGAATCAGGGATGTTGAACCCGCTCTGTACATGGCTGCCTTGATCAATGGTTTGCAGGAAGGCCCGCTCAAGTTCGAAGTTACTACCAGGGAGCCCAGCTCTTACCAAGAGCTGATCCGCATCGCGAACCGCTACATAGAAGGGTAAATCAACAGCCCCGCCTATGTTTCCAATTTAACTAGCAGGGTTGTCCAGAAAGGTTCCGCAGGATTCTATCCGGCTCCGCCGTCATCCAAGCCAAACCAAGAGTTCCCTCCCGCTCCGAAAAGGGGAAGGAACTTCTGCAACAACCGTTTCAACAAGGGGAATCAGCCTTTCCAGCCTGAAGGGCCCCTGATGCCGACCCGTGCCGCTCCAGCTCCGCAAGTCACTCCCATTCACCAGATTCAGAACATTCAGCCCCCTCTTCTGACTACCCAGCCATTCTACAATGATTCCCAAGAATCCTTCACGGACCTTGGGGTTTCTATGAATGAGGTAGTTCAGATCCTTCAGAAGCAGCCTTTCTTCAGAAAGCCTTCCCCGCTCAACTCCGACCCAAATTCTCGGAATTCGGCTCTTTTCTGTGATTATAACAGGGAAAGAGGCCATTTGACCGAAGACTGCAGAGCCCTTCGCGTGGTAGTGGAGAAGCTCCTGAAGGAGGTAAAACTCCGTGACCTCCTCCAGAAGAATGATTCCTCTAAAGCATCAACTTCCAAGAACAAGGAGGTAGTTGAAGTCCACTAGGAGTGCGAAGAGGTTGATGATGTTGGCCATCTCGGCAACATCGAATTCCCCAGTGAGTGCGTAGATGCAGACGATGAAGGTGCCATGGGAAACCTTTTCTGCATCCACGGAGGTGCAGGGCCAGAGTCCTCGAGGAGGGCTAGCTTGAAACGAGTCTACCGTTCGGAGGTTGCTACTACCTCCTCTGCCCCAGTCCAAGGAACGGTCACATTCGGAGAAGAAGACCTTCCTCCGACTTCCAACCCCTTCGACGATGTGGTCGTCGTCAAGCAGTGATAGAGAACTACACTGTGGAAAAAATTCTAATTGATACCGGGAGCTCAGTTAATGTACTCTTCAAACCCGCCTTCGAAGCCTTGAATACGGGAAAGCCTCTTCTTTCCACTGAGGTACCTCTCTATGGTTTCTCAGGGGAGAAGAAGGAGGTGGAGGGAGTCGTCACCCTCTCAGTAATTCTGTCCGACATCGTAAAGCTTGTGAAGTTTATAGTCGTTGATGCTCCTAGCAGCTACAACGTGATTTTTGGGAGGCCCGTTTTGAACGGGTATCAAGCAGTAGTTTCTACCTACCATCAGGCAGTGAAATTTGCCCTGAATGGCAAGCAGCATCGGATTAGGAGTGATCCGAAGAAGGCTAGGGAGTGTTACGTCAAGACGGTCAATATGATCGTATCTTCATCTCCCCAGGTGGCTGAAGCGGCTTCAGTACCTCAAGTTCCTGATCTAGTTCAAGTTATGAAGGAAGCTGAAGAAGAATATGCATGAGATGGAGTACACTTGGAACCTGCCCATGCAACTCAATCCGTTACTATCAGCAAGGAAGATGAGAGCAAGAGCCTCTCCATCAACGCTGAATTGTCTGAAGCTGACAAGATCCAGCTAATCTCTTGCTTCTAAAGAACCTGGATGTCTTCGCTTGGTCAGTGGACGACATGCCAGGAGTTGATCCCAATGTCGCCTGCCATCATCTCAATATCGACCCTAACTCCATCCCCATCAAGCAGAAGAAGAGGGCTGTTGCAACAACCCTTGCCCAGCCCATCCAAGAGGAAGTGGAAAAGCTGCTGAAGGCCAAATTTGTTCAAGAGATTCAGTACCCTGAATGGGTATCTAATGTTGTAATGGTCAAGAAATCCGGTGGGAAGTGGAGAATGTGTGTCGATTTCATAAAACTCAATAAAGCTTTCCCAAAAGATTGCTACCCCTTGCCTCGGATAGATTCTTTAGTAGATTCTGCAGTTGGTTATTCTTTCATGAGTTTTTTAGATGCGTTCTCAGGCTATCACCAAATTAGAATGCACAAGCCCGATATTCCGCACACTTCGTTTATCACGAATGACGGTTGTTTTTGTTATCTTGTGATGCCTTTTGGGCTCAAAAACGTCGGGGCAACGTATCAAAAGATGATGGATACAATTTTTAAAAGACAAAAATGAAGAAATCTTGAGGTTTATGTGGATGATCTTTTAATAAAGAGTAAATTGTTTTCGTCTCATGTAAATGATCTCTCAGAGACGTTTGCAACCCTCCGAACATTTAACATGAGACTGAATCCGTTGAAGTGTGTTTTTGGGGCAAGTAAGGGGAAGTTTCTTTTTCATCTCCTCACTCCGGGAGGGTTGGAGCCTAATCCAGATAAGGTAAAAGCTATCTTAGAAATGTCACCTCCTAAGTCCCGTAAAGAAGTCCAGCAGTTAGGGGGAAGGATGGCAAGGTCTTAGCCGCTTTATCTCTCGTTCGGGAGATAAAAGTGCTCCCTTCTTCAAGACCCTCCGCGGAGGGGCTAAGTTTGAATGAACACAGGAGTGTGATAATGCCTTTAATGAGTTGAAAAAGCAATTGACATCAACTCCTCTGCTCCAAAGCCCAAGGGAGGGAGAAGATCTTTTTCTGTACCTGGGAGTTGGCTCCGATGCAATAAGTTCAGTTTTGGTCCGAGAAGAGAAGAAGAAGCAGTTCCCAGTTTACTATGTGAGTAAAATCTTGAAAGATGCTGAGACTTGTTATTCGATTCTTGAAAAGTTGGCTCTAATGCTCGTGACCTCGGCAAGGAGGTTAAGGCCCTATTTTCAAGCACATTCGATCCAGGTGGTCACTGATCTTCCATTAAAGAATGTTTTAGAAAAGCCGGAGCATTCAGGAAGGCTAGCTAAATGGGCGATAGAGCTCAGCGAATTTGATATCTCTTATGTTCCAAGAGTAGCAATCAAAGCTCAGGTTCTAGCAGACTTCATGGTGGATGCAAGAGAGACATTATCAAAGAAGTAAGTTGGAACACCTCTTGCTTGGACGATCTTTGTGGATGGATCTTCAGGGAAGAATTCATCTGGGGCAGGAGACATTTTGATCAATCCGAACAGAGTCAGATTGAATCAAGCCTTGAAGTTCTATTTCACAACAACTAACAATCAGGCAGAGTATGAGGCTTTGTTGGCTAGTCTCAGATTTGCTAGAGAATTGGGAATTGAGGACGTTCAGATCAAAACAGACTCTCTAGTGATGGCATCTCAGGTTAACGGAACTTTTGAGACCAGAGATCATATTCTGAAGCAGTATCTAGCCTTAGTGAAAGGTGTGATAGGAAAGTTCAAATGCTTTTTTATTCAGCATATCCCGAGGGAAACGAATACAGAAGTAGATGAAATGGCAAAGTTTGGTCTTCTTTCGGGAGGAACCATCTCAGAGTTATTTCATCCGACAATCGAAGAAGGAGAAGTTATGGAGATAGATCAACGCCCATCTTGGATGGACCCATTCGTTCTTTACCTCTCAACCGGAAAGCTCCATTCGATGGTAAAAGATAGGAAAAGATTTAGATTAAAAGCAGCTCACTACTATCTTGTTGCAGGAGTCCTTTACAGGAAAACTTTCCTAACACCTCTGGCCCGATGTGTTTCAGAAGAAGAGATACCAATTGTTCTCCGGGAGTCTCATTCAGGAGAGTGTGGCAGCCACTGTGGAGCTCGGACATTAGAGAAAAGAATTCTAAGGCAAGGATATTTCTGGCCACAAATGAGGAAGGATGTAGAGAAGTTCGCTAAAAAATGTGTCCAATGTCAAAAGTTTGCTCCCCTACCGAATCAACCGGCTCAGCAGCTTAAATCTATAGCAACCCCATGGTCGTTCGCATTTTTGGGGATGGATTTGGTTGGGCCTTTTCCTATGGCAAGTGGGCAGCGCCGATATATTATAGTCATGATTGTTTCTATTTTAGCAAATGGATAGAGGCAAAAGCATTGGCTAAAATAACTACTCAGGTCATAAAAAATTTTATCCTGGAGGGAGATAGTATGCAGGCACGGTATTTCAATGGCAATTATAACGGACAACGGTTCTCAATTCAATAATCCTCAGCTCATAGACTTATGTGGCCAGATTGTCACTGAGCTACGTTTTGCTTCTGTGCATCATCCTAGAAGCAACAGACAAGTAGAGGCTGCCAATAAACTCATAATTAATCTCTTGAAGAAAAAGGTAGAGAATTTCTGGGGAAATTTGGCGGAACAATTATCTTCAGTATTATGGGCTTTGAGAACAACTCCCACCTCAGCTACTGGAGAAACACCTTTAAAGCTATCACATGGTTCAGAGGCTCTAATTCCTGTTGAATTTGAGGTGAAAAGTCCAAGGGTGTTATTATCTCAGCAAAACCAGGATGACTGGATGGAGGAGAATGATGAAGAACTGAAATACAGCCTTGATCTTATCGAGGAGCTAAGAGATACAACAACAATCAGGCAGGAAGAAGTGAAGAGAAGGGTGGCGAGACTATTTGATAAAAATGTCAGAATTAAAGAGTTCGTCATTGGAGATCTGGTTTTAAAAAAGGTAGATATGGCAACAAGATCTGGTTTAGTGGGAAAGCTTAATCCAAATTGGGAAGGGTCGTTCGTAGTAAAAGAGGTGCTCAAGAACGGCGCATACCGTCTCCAAACTTATGAAGGAGAAGAACTGCCTCACACTTGGAGTGGGGATGACCTTAAGCGCTTCTTTTCTTAAAAACTTGTAGCAAATTTCTTTTCCTTTTTAGTTCTTCCTCATCTTAAACGTTATGATGATGTTTTTCTTCCTTTTTCTTGATATATATGATAAGGGAAAGGCACCAAAAACAAATTATTATTAAGGCATGAATCCTGCCATAGAGACATCAACGACCTCTACTTCATCCTCCTTGACTTGAAGCTTGAGATGTAAATCTGCCAGGACCACAGGTAGCGGGGAGTTTTCGCATCTGTGTAGTAGTAGCTCGCCAAGCTCATGCGACGGATGGTTAGAATGTCGGGTCCTCGCTAACATCTGACACAACTCAGAACCATGGGAGGTCGAGTTGAATGTTTAGCTCTGTTATGCGTCATGAGAGGACATTGATACAGTCTAAATGATCTTCCAGGGAAAGCAATGTCGGTACAGCCTCTGCGGCATGACCACACCTGCCATATGGATCATTTTTTGTCTGTAACTCTTGAATACTCATTGGATTGTGGATAGCCAAGGTTCGGTCAGAAACATCTCTGACCGCAGTTTAAATCCTAAAGGGCGATCTAAAATTTGTGAGACCGCCAGCCCTGTCTTCTGTAGTTTTCATCGATCTCCAAATATGTTGAGACCGCTAGTTTGATCTCCTCCAGAACTTGGATGTTTGAGGTTGCTGGTTGAGTTCTCCATTTCTTCAGTGGTTTTCTGCGATCTCCAAATATGTTGAGACTGCCAGTTTGATCTCCTCCGGGACTTGGATGTTTGAGGTTGCTGGTTGAGTTCTCCATTTCTTCAGTGGTTTTCTGCGATCTTAAAATATGTTGAGACCGCCAGTTTGATCTCCTCCAGGACTTGGATGTTTGAGATAGCTGGTTGAGTTCTCCATTTCTTCAGTGGTTTTCTGAGATCTCAAAATATGTTGAGACCGCCAGTTTGATCTCCTCCAGGACTTGGATGTTTGAGGTTGCTAGTTGAGTTCTCCATTTCTTCAGTGGTTTTCTGCGATCTCCAAATATGTTGAGACCATCAGTTTGATCTCCTCCAGGAGTTGGATGTTTGAGATTGCTGGTTGAGTTCTCCATTTCTTCAGTGGTTTTCTGCGATCTCAAAATATGTTGAGACCGCCAGTTTGATCTCCTCCAGGACTTGGATGCTTGAGGTTGCTGGTTGAGTTCTCCATTTCTTCAGTGGTTTTCTGCGATCTCCAAATATGTTGAGACCGCCAGTTTGATCTCCTCCAGGACTTGGATGTTTGAGGTTGCTGGTTGAGTTCTCCATTTCTTCAGTGGTTTTCTGTGACCTCCAAATATGTTGATACCACCAGTTTAATCTCCTCCGGGACTTGGATGTTTGAGATTGCTGGTTGAGTTCTTCATTTCATTTTAAAAGTAGGTCTTTTAGCGATCTTAAATATGATTGAGATCGACAACAGGATTTTTCAAGAGAAGTTCTGGACAGAGCTCTAAGGCATTCGAAAATACCCGGAGATCTCGTATATCATGCGTGGTCTTGAAAATGTAAGGCCGCATGATATCTGACTAATGATGTCTTGATTTCTGAAGCAAACTGACATTATTAAGATCGCCATTTGTGATCGCTACAAAAAGGATGTCTCAAAATTCTACCTGTAAATTATCTCACTCATTATTCAAGCTCTTATGAAGCGATCTCTTAAATTAGTTGATCACAATTTTTATGTTTGAACTCGAAATTATTCGGAGGTTTTTAATCAAGGTCAACCATATCTCTTCATAATGTGGTCTGGAAAAATGTAAGACCGCCTCTCTTCAAATTATCAGTATATCGTGTCAAGGTCGATAAAAACCTAAGACATTGAGATCGAATGCCAATTCTATCTCGTCGTAAAGAGATCGCAAAGATACATTCTGCACAAAAAGTAAAATACCAGAAGCAAATATCCATTCATTAAAAAAAGGAAGGAATAACAATTCAATTTTTGTATTCATTCAAAATGTTGTAGTACATAAGACCGCCCGGTCTCAAAAAAAAGCTACAAAATTGTCTATTCCTTCTTGGGAGACATCTCGTCTGAAGAAGAAGAATCGGTCTCGTCAGGCTCCTCCGATTTTTTATCTGTCTTGATCCAGAGCTCGATGCCGCCCCCGAGCTCGTATCATGGCCCATCACGTACTGGCTGCCACTCTGCTGGTCTGCATCAACGACCTCTACATCTTCTTCCTCATCATCAGCGATCTCATCTGCGGTCGCCGACTATTCAGTAATTTTCCTTGCTGCATCCGGGAAAAGATCGGCAAAAGTTGTATCGTTAAATTCTTCGGTGAAGCCGCCACGATTATGAATCTCAGCAATCACTTGATCGGCGGTCTCTTTCACATGATGCATCATGACCTTCTGAAATTCAGGGTTGTGAAGGTCATAGGCCGTTTCTCTCGCCCACTGCAGAAAGAATATAGTCAGATCGCGCCGTCAAAATAGGTAAGTATTAAATCATATGATAAAATTGTCTTACCTGTAGGTCTTCGACCTCCTTCAAAACGCCTCGGAGAGACCGCCCCATGTGATGATGTAAGACCATGCTCCTAACGTCTGCTTGAGCGCAGATGTCCGGAAGCATGTCGGTCTCAATATCATACATCTCAGCGGTGTTCTTCTTCCCATATATGGCCGCAGTGACCGCGGTAGCATGGCGAGTCAATTTACCGCTCCAAAGAGGGAGATCGGTAGAGACCTTCACGCTATTACCCTTGGCACCCCATCTGAGAAGGGGCTTGCCTTTTAAGTCTTTTTGGCTTCTCATGAAGCCATGGAGAACGAACGGCTCGGCAGCGGCCTTGGAGGAGTTGCCGGTCTCAGCGGTCTCGCGGTCTCCCTCCCTTCGTAATCTTCTTTCCCTTTGAGTGAGAACTTCTGTTGGGGATACCGGATCTTTTGTCGGGACCGCAAAGGAGGCTGGAAGCGCAAAGATTAGTAAAAAGAAAAATGTAAAAGAGATAAAGAAGACCGCTGAAAAGATACTCACTTTCCTCTGGGCGAACTTCAGCGATCTCGGGCCAGATTGCCGAGTAGTGGACAAGATCTAGTCGTTTTCCTGCCAGAAATTCCAGAATCTTCAGTTCTTCCTTCGAGATTGTCTTGTTCTTCTGTAAGGTCCTGTCAGGTCGCTCAGAAGGTTGGCTCTTGAGACCGCCAAGATCGCCTTCGAACACGCGGAACCTTTCTGTCGAGAAGGAAACCTTGTTGGGGAGGTTAAGGACTTTGATTCCTTCAGCAGAGAAGTATATTAATCCTTTAAATTCTTCTTTCTTCTGACCTTCTTTTAAGACCTTTGCAGTGAAGGTCGCACGGAACAATGCCATAGTAAATCTTACCTTTTACGATCTCAAGTAATTAATAAAGACATTAATGAGACCAATTGAGTTCGGCGACAGCTGGGCGAGCACCAACCCATAATAATCCATTATCTCTAGAAATTCCCAGGGGAGAGGGATTTTCAGTCCATGATCGAAGTGAACGATGGGGATAATAAACTTGTTCTCCTCCCCAAAATTGAGCTCTTCGATCTCAGTTGGCGGTCTCACAACAATTTGAGTTTGGATCATGTGTTTCTTTAGAAAGTCAATGAACTCATCTTTGGAAAGACGACAGGCCTTGTGATCGGCTTGCAAGAAAATTGTAGCAGAAGAAGCTCGTGCGGACACCATGATTCAAGATCGCTGTGACCGGGGCTTAGGGCGCATGCAAAAATATAAAATAATGGCGTTTGAAAACAACTATTTATAAAGAACGAGGGATGATTTCGTCATGATTACTTTTTCCGAGACCGCCCAGTAAATTCGTCCAGACCGCACACACCTGCATAAGAGTTAAAAAAGGAGCAGACTTTCTTTCGGCCTCAACAAAGAGAGATCGCAACATCTCAGGTCGAATAATATAAAAACAAGCAGCGCATGATAGTAGAAATCATCACAAATAGAATAAAGATCGCAGGAAACAGAAATCAAGCACATCACATAATAATTGTTCAAGTGTTATATTACAAGACCGCATGAAATAAAATGTTTAATGTTTATTTTGAGGTCGTTTCCTCCCCACAAATGCTGCAATATCTTGCATTTCGTTAACAACACTAAAGACCGACGCGAGATTTTGGTTAGCAAACATTGCAGCCCGGTGGATCCTGGACAACTCTTTGTCAACTGTCTCCATGGGAATGACCTTAATTTCGAAAGACGGTCTCGCTTCTGGATGATCGCCAGATGGCCCCGACCTCATCATCATTTTGGAGGATCTGCCTCTCAGAGCAGCGATCTCGGAGGACAGAGCAGCGGCTTTTCCTTTGTAATACTCTGCATCCTTTTCGGGTTTTCGAAGTGCCTGGGTGAGCTCGTCAATTTCAGACCGCTGTCCTCGCGAGATGCACGAAGCTTCTCTTCAAGACCGCGGATCTGATCGTGATAAGCTCGCTCCCGAACCAACATAGACCGAACATCCTCAAACACTGGGCTAAGGATGTTGGAGAGCTGGTCGGGGATCACGATCTTCTGCGGCGGAAGCTCCCCTTCTTCGACCTCATCACCTGCGATCAAAGAAACTTCAAGATTATCTCAACTATCAGATGTTCGAGAACAATAGAGTTCGCATGGAAGGAGTACTTGGAAAGGAATCGAGACAGCAGTCATGTAAAACATTTTCGAGATTGACTGTGACCGCGGGTTCTGCGGTCAGTAAGAGGCGGTCTGATCCCCTTAAGCGCTCAAGGTTCATTCTTTCCAATTCCTTCTTTTGCGACCTCTCTCCTTCTTTTCTTCTTCTCTTTAATTCCGCATTGCTAACAAGAATATCGTCAGTTTCAATGACGACGATCTCATGTTTCCTTTTTGGAGATTCAGGTCGGACCGCTGGTAAAGGAAGGAATTCTAACGGGTTGGTTATCATCTTCGCCTTACCAGTCCGCAGGGCATAGACCACTTCTGCCCGATCTTCTTGTTGCCCGATTCAGATTCTCTTCTTGAGCGGCATTAAGGTTTGGCAGACCGCTCGAGAGTGCAGCCTTCCCCTTGGCGATCTGCCGGCTTTTCTCCCCTGCTTTTCGTTCGGAAACCTTCTTCTTTCTCTTCTTCTTCTTTTCACCAGACAGCGAGACCGCCTCCGTCTCCTTCTCCTGAAGCTCCGCAGCAACCATAGCAGCTTCCTTTTCTTTTTCTCTCTTTTCTTTTTCTTCTTTCTCCCTTCTTTCCTCTTCCTTCTTCTGCTCGGTAGCGAGCAGAACTGCCTTCTTTTTCTCTTCCTCTTCTCTTTTTCTTCTCTCTTCTTCTTCCTTCTGCTCGGCAGCAAGCAAAGCTGCTTGCTTCTCTTTTTCTTCTTTCTCTCTCTCTTCTATTCTCTTCCACTCCTCCTCCTTCCTCTGCTCTGCAGCAAGCAGAGCTGCTCTCTCCTCTTCTTCTCTTTTCTCTTTTTCCTCTCTCTTCTTTTTCTCCTTCTCCTCCCGATCTATCTTTTCCCTCTCCTCTTTCAGCTTGATCTTCGCAGCGGCGATCTCTTTCTCCTTCTTCATGATCTCTCTTTCAGCAGCAGCCACCTTGAGATTTTCGGCCTCAAAAGGATCGAGCACCTGCAATGACGAACAAGAAAAGTCGTTAGAAGAACCTTCATCAAGGTAGGCGATTAGCTCAGAGTCCGCCTCCCTGAAAAAAGTGGAGACCGCAGAAGGGAAAAAGAGATCAATCGCATCACCTACCTTTGTGAGATCAACCACAGAGTCCTTAAGACCACTGCTCTCAGGAAACGTGATCGCCTTTGGAGCGATCGCATCTTTCAATTCCGCGCCTTTAAACCTCTTAGCGCTTGGGTCGGTGGGGTTTGAATTTTTCCTTTTGCTCGATTTTTCAGCATCCGGACCTCAGCGATCCTCTGCTTAAGCTTTTCCGCCTCAGCTTTCTTCTCACACATCCCAGCCAAGATAGCTTCTGTAGAGGCGGTCTCGTCATGTTGTATGGAAGTCTGACCAAGGGCTTCGATAGTTTTCTGATAATTGAAAGATCAGGAAGAATCAGTTCGGGCTCTGAAGAGCCAGATGATAAAGCAGTAGCGGTGTTATGAGGTGAGACCGTATTTTTTGGTGAAACAGGTGCTTTCAGCGAGGAAGCTTGCGCGGTCTCCCTCGGTGCGCTTGACTTGGCCACAGTCTTATCAACCTTCACCACCTTCTTTGAAGTGGCGATCTTCTTCTTCTTTGGGGAGTACCCTTTTGAGGACGATTGACCCAGAACAGACAGCAAAGACGACATTGTAGAGGTCAATTCTATCTAGTTTTTATGTGACCGCTTATAAGCTAAGCTCGCTTGCCTTTCAGGAAATAATGATTTCTCAAGCCCAGGAAGCGGTATTTATAGCCCAGGGCGCATTTATGACGGTCGCGGTCTCAGCGGTCAAAGCTAACATTTTTGAAGTTCCAGCGCAACTTAAAAATGTGCGGGGATTATGCTTGCCCAGAAAATCTGCGACCTCTCTTATCAGACAGGATGGACCTTCCCAGCGGTCTCAAATTTGCGAGACCGTCCAGATCGCTTCTTCTGGCTCAGCCTGCAGTTCCTGCTCGGCGGTCTCCTATTTTTGAGACCGCTTGGATCGTGTCTCACCAGCTCAGGAATCCGTCTAAGTGCCAGGCGATCAAGCTCCAGTCAGACCGCAAGTTCGTGCGGTCTGGCCCTTTTCTCTTCTTTTTGTTATTAGCACACCCTCTCTCTGCCCCGCCTCTCCTGTATCCCGGGCAGCCCGTAATTTTTGGATCTGCCCGTTCGGGCAGCTTTCGCGTCTATAAATAGAGGGGTAGGGGTACCTGAAAAGGGACTTTGGACTTCGAGCCCCAGCTTACAACCTGTGTAAGCGGTCTCGAATTCTGTCACTTTTCTACCTCAAATCCCGCTCTGTGTCTAGCCCCCCTATTTTTTACCCTTCAGAGGTTAATCCGAGTAGATTTTCTCTTCTCGCTTTTCCTCTTTCCCGTCTCTCGTCTTAAGTAACCTGCACTCCACAGTCCCCCCCCCCCCCAGCCTTCTTTAGTGTGAGTTTTGGAGGTACATTTTTTGGAACCAATAGTGTCAATGACTACTCTGTAATTCTTTTGATCAAATGACTGACCCTGTCATCTCTGTCAAGTATAGAATTAGTAGCCAGGAGGTTTTTCATGGTAAATGCATTTTCCATCCCAAATTTCTTGATAAGCTCTTTAGTGTATTTAGATTGAGATATAAAAATGTCATCTGCACTTTGCTTTACTTAAATTCCAAGAAAATAGGATAATTCCCTCATGCTACTCATCTCAAACTTAAATTGCATTTGGTTAGCAAACCTTTTTCAAAGTCTTTGATCTATGGAGCCATATATGATGTCATTTACATATATTTGTACTATAAGTAGTTGATTCTTATGTGCTCTAGTAAAAAGTGTTTTATCCACCTTTCCACTTACAAAGGAGTGTTCTAGAAGAAAGGTGGACAATGTCTCATACCAAGCTCTTGTAGCGTGCTTAAGATCATATAGTGCTTTATCTAACCTATAAACAAAAGAGGGATGAGTTGGATTGACAAAACCTGGTGGCTACTCCACATATACTTCTTCTTGAAGAGTTCTCTTCAAAAATGCACTCTTTACATCCATCTAATATACCTGATTTCAATGTGAGCATCATAAGCAAGAAACATTCCGATTGCTTCCAGTCTAGCCACTGGAGCAAAAGTCTAGTTGTAGTCAATTCCTTCTTCTTGTCTGTATTCTTGAGCCACTAGTCTGACTTTATTTCTTATTATTACTCCATTTGAATCCATATTGTTTCTATATACCCATTTTGTTCCAATGATTGGGTAGTTCCTTGGTTTTTCCACTAAAGCCGAGATCTTGTTCATTTCAAATTGTCCATGTTCTTTTTGCATGGCAGCTATCCAGTGTGGATCATTGTGTGTCTCTTTAAACTTCTTTGGTTCATATTGAGATAGGAAATAATGTAACATGGACTCATTTGTGAGCTGATTTCTGGTCTTCACTCCCTTAGCCATGTTTCCTATAACTTTAGATGGAGGGTGATTCTTAAGAGTTGCTCTAGTTCTTGGTAAACTGTTTAGTGAATTTATATCCACATTGATCTCTTCTTCTTCATTGGCTGAGGTAGCAACATTTTCTTCTTGTTGAATAGTTTCTTGCTCTGGTAGGATATGTTCCTTGATTACCTCATCATTTTCAATAATACATTCATCAGATTCATTATCAGTTTGTTGTTTTGCTTCTTCATGGCACTCTGACGAATGATTCAGAAAACTGAGTCAATCAATTTGATTTGCAAGTTGATCTTCTTCCTACAAGATACCTTTAGTGGAAGTTTCCTTCCCCTTAGGGCCTTCCTTAGCCTTGTTGTTTTCCAGCACATCTTTTGCTCCAGTCATATGCATGGAGCATCAACTATATATCCGAGTACCACTACTGGTTTGTGATAGGACAGTGTCTTCTCTGATCCTCTTTAGAGGGATCTTCAAAAGCCATCATGCAAGGGTCTTCAGTCTTTGTTTCCTCCTCACTTTCTCAGGAGCTACTGGAGCTGGATTCAGTCTCACTCCAGGTTTCAGCAACAAACCCTCTCCCTTTCTTCTTATCCTTTCTTTTGAAGGTCTGCTTCTTATAGTACTTTCTATGAGACTTCTCCTTCTCAAGATCAGGGCACTCACTACAATATGCCCTGGCTTCTTACATATATAGCATGTAATCTCCTTACTTGGAGTCTGTTCAAACTTTGGCTTGCTGGAGTTTCTGCCTCTCCTCCTTGAGTCTTCAGTTCTGACCCACCTTTTGAATCTTCTAGCTAGAAGATTGAACATTTCTTCTTCTGAAGGTGAGGGTACAGTTTCAGAGGCTTTTAAGGTAATTGACTTCTCTCACAAATGAGTTAAGCTTTCTCGTTGGCTTCAGTTTCAACCCTACTCTTTAATAACATTGATGAGGCTGGTTTATATAGGGTTTTTCGGACTCATCTGGGCTTGTTTTCTTGCTTTTGCACTACACTTTTAGTCCTTAATAGCTTATATCTCACTTGCACAAACTTTCACTATTAGTGCAATGTTTAGGCCCGTTTTGGTGTGCATTTGCGCTCCATGTTGTTGGGGGTAATCACATGGTGCTCCCCAATCCTTTTTCTATATTTGGATATTGCTGAAGGTGTATTCCCAGCTGTTTATTGTGGTATGAAGCTGGGCAGATCACCATTTTGCCCAAATTACATTTCTGCATGAATCGCAAGGTCGTGCGTTTTCTTGACACACGATTTCTCCAGTCGTGTGTGCTTATCTGCTGGAAAAATGGTGATCTGGATTTGCTTGTGCATTTTTAGGCACAGTCAGTTTCGACCGTGCGTGAGTAAAATCGCACAAGCCCCTCTGTTGGCCTATTTTCATGCATTCGGAATTTGCACGTGCGTTTTTACGCACGGTCGGATTCAACCGTGCGTAAGTAAAACGCACGGGCGCTCTGGGTCATCTTCCTAAGCTTTCTTCATAATTAATATCTCAAGGTCCACGCACGGTCGTTCGTTCGACCGTGCATGACCAAATTCTAACTGTTTTTCTATAAAAGCTGCAGACTTCGCCCTAGACCGGATCAATCATCTTTCCCGCGCCTGAAGGGTTCCAGTTCTGCCATTTTCTCCTCTCCATCACCGCCCATCTTAAGGAGGAGCTCCTGCCACCATTTCCTTGAAAATCTATAGCCGGAGCATCCTCTCGCCGTCTCCATCATCCAAGTGCTTCAAGGAGAGGATTCCGCCCTCATCTTCATCGCCAAGCAAAGAGTTCTTCACATCGGACATGGCCGAATTATAGTTTACCGGAGAAGACGGGTCCATTGGGAGGAAGTGACATCCCTCCTCTACCCCGGACGATAGTTGGGACCGAGCTAGGACGCGGATTGACAATCTGACAATTCCTACCGAGAATCTACAACAAGCCTCCAGATGCGGTCGTATCTCTTGCCTTTTTCTCTAACTTGTGTGGATGTTTATGAATGTAATCTTCATTTTATTGATGATATGCACTATAAACTTGTGTGTTAATTCTTATTTCATCCTTTTATGAAATTATCTTGTTTATATGTATATTTGAGGTGCGCCACCAAATCCACTCCACCCTCCACTCCATTACGCTAGCCTACTCTTCCATTTCGCGAGCCTACTCTTCCATCCGCCAAGCTAAGCGGTGCTAACAGCCCGTATAATCCACCTCGACTATGCTAGTGCGACCCACTTCATCCGCAAGCCTTCTCGTCCATCCGCGCAGCGAAGCGGTGCTAACGGCCCGTGTAATCCATCCGCCTAGCCAAGAGGTGCTAACGGCCCTCAAACCTTTCCGCAGTTACACTCACCCCATCCGCTTTCCTTCTCGTCCATCCGCCCAGCGAAGCAGTGCATAGCGGTCTGCATTGTTTCCATTGGCCCGACGAAGCAGCGCATAGGGGGATGCATAGGAATAGTTTAGTTCTTTTCTTTTATTTTCCACAATCCAAATCACCCCTTTTTCCACACATTTACCCGACCTAAAGGACTTCAATCTCAAGTCCTTCCTCAAAAGTAAACTCCACCTTACTGTGTTCCTTTGAGATTCGATACTCAGGTATTCAATCCTGGTTTTATATTACTTGAACGGTACACTGTCGTTTCGTGCCGCAGTCTTGCTACCGCCTATAGCGGTGTGCTAGATTCGCGCATCAAGTTTTTAGCGCCGTTGCCAGGGAACACAGACGTGTCAGTTTCTAGAGAGGGAGTCGAGAGATAAAAGCCCTTTTCCATTTGTTTATACCATTTTCTTCTTTGTTTTAGTTCTTAGAATTTGTCATTTTAAATTTCTTTATTCTTTATCTATTTTGTGATTTATCAAAAGCAGGCATTCATTTTTTTTATTTCTCGCGTGTAGTTAATTTTTGCAAAGAAATTTTATCTGTTGGTGAATTCTCCCCCGCTACACCATGTTTTCTGCTTTTTATATTTGTTGTAGATGGTGTGGAGATTTTAATCATTCTAGTGATAAATGCCCCGCTGGAGATAGTGGGCATAATACTCGTGGCCCAGTGTACGGAGCACCGTCCTCTTACAGTACTTCATACACCATACCCAAGTCTTATGGACACACTTCTTCACCCCATTTACCATTTTCATATTCTTCTCCGGCCCCGTCTGGACAGACTAGTAATGGAAAATGGTGTTTGTGTTGTCGTAGCACCGAGCACGCATTGAAAGATTGCGCAGAATTTCAGTGCCAGATGGAGGAGGATGATGAACCTGATGTTCTTATCGTTCCACCCACCTCTCATTTGGGTGCTCATTCTGCTTATGATGATATATTAGCAGTACCACCTTGTCTATGGGGGACTACTGCAGATATTCCCATCAGACTTTCTGCTGATCGGTGTGACGACATGATGGAGACTTCTCTCCTGGCACATTCATCACTCATTTTGGATTCACCCCCGGAGGAACCTATGCGCATTGTCTCTGATGATGTTAGTACCTTTGTTTCTCCGCTTTCTTTGCAAGAACTCTCTGCACCTATTTTTGGTGAGTTGGTTGATGATGTTAGGCAGGAAGTTCATTTGAAGCCTGAGGATGCACCAAAGTGGGACGAGGATGTTATTCTCTCCGATGGGGAGTGTGACTCCTTGAAACACGATGACGAACCAAGGTGGGATGAGGAGGAAACCCTTTCTGATGAGGAGGTTTGCACTTCCCTATTGGATGAGGAGGTCCAACTCAACACCGAGGACATCGAGCTTTCGGACTCCCCTCGCTACGACTCATATGATACCGACAGTGATCTATGCTTGGATCCTGCTGGGAGTGAGACCGGGACCACTCCCCCGATTGATGTTTATTTAAGTTTTTCTTCTCTTTTTTTTCCTGACCCCCTTCATCATTTGAGCCTGTGCAGGTTGAGTCTTCACAGGTACTCTAGGAGGACTTGGAGCATTTTGCTCAGGTCAATGAGGAGTGCATCCTCTCATGTGAGGAGGTTGATCCCTCCTCCCAAGAGGAAGCCTCACTCATTACCTTTTCTTCCTCCCGCCTCCCTGAAGATGACACCTTGCTGGGCAAGGATGTTTTTGGTGAGATTTGTGAGGAGTACTCCTCCTCCTCTTCTTACTTTTTATTCCCTCTACCTGTGAAGCGCGGGTATTATTTATATTTTGGTAGGTGAGTAATTGTTCTGTCGCCGTATCGGTACCCGCTACCGACACGCATATTAGAACAGTTACCTGTACATTTCCTTTGACATACTCCCATTAGCTAGAACTCTTAAAGTCTCGAATAAGTCATGTTGGGAGGACAATAACCCTAGTAGTTATCTTACTTTTCCTGCATTTTTATTTCATCTAGTTTAGTTTAGTTAGTTGTATTTCATTTTGTTTTGTATATTTTCTTTTATTTTTGGCGGAGCTCACCCGTGTAGGTACTCCTTCTGATGGAGGATGTGGTGGCTTTGTATTGGTTTACAAGCGTCTTCTGGTATGCTCACTTGCTGAGCATTGGGTATTCTCTTCCCTTAACTTTATTTTGAATTTCATAGCCATATATTGTGTTGGATTGTTAAGTTTAAGTCTGGGGGAGAGTCGTTTTATGTACCCACTCATAAAGCTGTCACTTAAAATTGAAAACCGTAATCCGAACTGGAACCGAACCGGAACCGCAAAGAACCAGACCGAACCGTTCGCGAATTATTTGGGTTCCGGTTTGAATTTTGGAACCGTGAACAACAATAGTCTGGGTGTGGTTCTTTCATTTTATTATCCGGACCGGAACCGGAACTGGAACCGGAACCGCAATATGTAAGTCTCAAGCGGTTTCAAGATTTTTAGAACCGATCCGAACTGGACCGAAGCAAAACCGAACCGCAACCAGTTTTTTAATATTATTATAATATTGTTATTTTTTATAATATATCAATAATATCTATACGTACTATTATGTGTGGATCTGGTGCGGTGTAAACCCAAACCGCATTCGCAACAAAAGGGGTCGATTTCGGACTGAACAAAATCGCACCACACCAAATCCGTGCCATGTGGTTTGACATTGGTGCGATTTGGAATTTGTTTTTGCAGTGTAGTTTCGGTTTTCATACAGTCATATAATGTATTTTCAATTTTACTCACATATTTTTCTGAAATATTTTGTTTTAAAAATATAAAGAATATATAACAACTATTTAATAGTAATCATGAAAGACAAATCTAATTGTAGCTGATAAATTAGTCAAATTGAATTAACTAATATATTCTTCAAACAAAATTTTAATTGTAAAATAAGATTTTAATAGACAATAATTCAAAGTTCTTTACCCAACGTTGAGTCGTGATCTTCAGCAACATGAACATTGCATCAGCATTAAACGATCGTGATCTTTGAATTTTTAAAATCGGCACGGTCTGGTGCAATTTTGTGGTTTTGCGGTTTCAATTTTTAACTTTCAGCCCGACTTACTATATATTATATAAAAAGTACTCCACCTTGGTGTAACACGAAATTCCTGCGCCCAGGCCTCAGACTTCGAAGTCCCTCTTGCAAAAAACCAAACGGGTATACTTTTCCCCTCCGGTTTTTTATTTTTGACCTCCCCCGTTCATTCCGCTAGGTTTGATTTTGGTTCTGGATGGAACCGATTGGAACTAGACCGAACCGCTTAGAACCGGACCAAACCGTTAGCAGTCGGTTTGGTTATGGTTCTTGTTGAACCGTAACCGGAACCGTTAACACGATGGTTCCAAAAATTATACTGGAACCGGAACCGGTCAAACTAAATACGGTTTTGGTTCAAATTTGAAGAACCAATACCTTAGAGGTTCGGTTCACTGTTTTAGTAGAACCGGAACCGAACCGAAACCGTGACAGCTCTACCCACTCATGTGCACTATTGCATAGCATACTAGAAGCTTTCATTTAAGTTGTTTTATTCATTTTCTTTGCACACTACAACACCCACTTGAGCGTGTACTTAACCGTAGGCTCGTATCGAGTATAACTCATTTCCTTTGTGTGATTGGGAAAATCATAGTGCTGGCGTTTAAATTATGTAGTGGAGTAAAATGTTGAATCCGATGTTCCTCGTCAAGTACTCATGTGAGTATAGGGATTTGTGTAGATTAGATTTCTGTTTATACTTTTAATTTTATACATTTCTTTTAGTGTAAATATTGTTTACTCTACTCAAATGGTGAATCCGGTGTGAATCAAAAAGTACCATAGGGATGTGTGTAAAGTATCGTTAGATGCGTATTGCTCGAGACGGGAGGAAGGATAATCTTTCTCGGTGGCTAAGAACTTGCCCCAAGCGATTCTTGATGCATAGGATAGTTCTGTTGCGCGAGAATGACGTAGGCCATCATTTTGGCCCGGTTGAGCCTTTGTACCATTCCTGATATCTTCCCTCGCTAGGCCCTTTGTGCCTACCCTTTCCTCTCGATTCAGCTCCACTTTTATCTCACCAAAGCTTAAAGCCTATCCTAGTCGCACACCCAAATCTGAGCTTTAGTCTTGTTTTATTTTCATTATTGGGGTGTTGATGTGGTAATTTTTATTGTGGAAATTGTGGGTGTGTTTATTGAAAAATTTGCTGAAAAAAGAAAAGAAAGAAAAAGAAGAATGAACAAGAAAAAGAAAAAGGAAAGATTGTTATGAAAAAGTTAAATTGAAAATTTTGTAAGTATTTGTGTTTGGAGTAGGCAGTGCACAGACCCATGTTGCAAAGTCCAAGTCTGGGGGTGTGGTGCACTCGCATGTTTTATGGCGCGTGGGTAGTTTCTTTATGAGCGCATTTGGGTTTAGGTGTACTAAGCCTTCGTGTTTATCTTTGTTTACCTCACCTTAACCCAAGCCCCATTTAAAACCTAAAGCCATACCGACTGACGCTATGAACCAATCTAATGACGTGGAGAGAATGTGACCGGATGAGCTTATGGTCTCCGACACCGATGGATTTCGGTGGAGTTTTTCCCGAATCCCAACTTGGGCATTGCTCATCTCATCGATTATTCTACTTTCTCCGTATGCGTGACCGGATGATTCACCATTATTCACTTTTGAGTAGTAGTAATATTTATTTACTCCATTAGAAATTTATGAACTATGTGTATAATTAGAAATCTTCTCTACTATTTTTCTATGCACTTGAGCATGCGACTTCGCATGGTACTCCATTTAGTAATTTTAAGCTAGCTATTCCATTTTCCCGCCTGCTTAGGATTTGTTTGATCGGGACGTGCAAACAGGTAAGTTTGGGGGTGTGATGAGTCTGATTTATATTGGGTTTTTCGGACTCATCTGTGTGAAATTTTCCGAAGATCTAGGAGTGAGCAGGAATTGTATAACTCAAGGTTCAAGCCAACAACCAGAAGCACATGAAAAACAACTTCAATCTTTATTGATGCTACCAGAAATCTTCATTACAAAGCGAGGTATACATGGCGAGACATGATTTCGCCAGTACATAAAAAACAGGAGAAAAAAGCAATGCTGCAAGATAACCAGAGGTCTGATTTCCTGAGACCGCCTGATCGCCCGACCTGCGAGTTCGCGCGACTAGGAAACGAGACCGCCTGAACTGCCTGACTGCGACTTGAACGACACTAACTGAGAACCCCACGATCTGCCACTGATCCTCCCGAACTCCAGCAACCCGCGCTGCAAGCCGCGAGACCGCCCGAACACCTTCAGAAAAAGAGGTGACCGCTGCTGCCCGCACAATTCGCAGAAGCTGCACAAGACAAGTTCGATCAGCTAACCGGCCTGTCACAAAAAAGAGACCGCAAGAATATAACGCGAGCTCAGCTTACACTTGGTGCGATTAATTTTGCTGCTACAGTGACTCCTATTTATAGGCGCGCGACCTAATCCAGTCACCACCCTATGAGATAAAGTCACCGCCATCTCACCGCGTGACCAAGACCGGTCAACCCACGCGGTCAGCAAGATTGCTCTGCGCCGTGAGCTCGCCGACTTCAACAAAAAGCCGCGCGATCATGACAACACGCCCGGTCATGACGCTCACCACCTGTGTTCGCCCCACGACCTCCTCCGGAGACTGCGAACACACCAGGCCGACTAGGGCAACTGCTCGCCAAGCCAACCAAAACACCAGTGACCGCATAAACCAGTAGGTCGCCAAAGGACCAGCTATGCGAACACAAGCCGGAGACCGCGTGACTAAGAATACCTTAGTCCGCGCGCACCATTAAGAAACCCGGACAACCACCAGACCGGACTGCCCGTTCCAGAATAACCCTGTGTGGTCAGCAGCTTAACCCGCACAGTTCAGAGTACAGCCTGCCACGCGGTCTCACAAACCAGTCCGCGCGGACTCACCACGATAGCCTTGGACAGAAAAATAGCGGTCACGCCGAGTAGACCTGCGGCTAGACCAGAGAGATCAGGCCACAGAGGGAGATCGCAAGACCGTGCGGTTTGCCAGACCGCGCGACCCCCCCCCCCCCCCCCCCCCAGACCGCCAACTTCCACAAACTTCCACTTCAACATTTTCAACACTCCCCCTTGAAGTGGGAAGTAGAAAACAGCCCAAGTAAACTACTTAGCCGAGTGAACGGCCCCTTCGCCAGCGCCTTTGTGAAAATGTCAGCAACGTTGTCCTGACTCCGAACATGCTCGACCGAAAGAGACCCCTCCAGCACCTTCTCACGAATAAAATGATGCTCGATCTCGATATGTTTGGTCCTCGCGTGACAAACTGGATTAGTAACCAGTTTGAGTGCACTCTCATTGTCACCGTGGAGCAGAGTCGGGCCCCGAACCTCCTTATGGATGTCTCCCACCAACCTCCTAAGCCAGATGGCTTCTTGAGCTGCCAAGGCCGAAGCCTTGTATTCCGCTTCCGTGGTAGAGACAGACATGGAATCTTGCTTCTTGCGGCACCATGATATAGCTGTGGGGCCCACCATAAAGATGAATCCAGACGTCGACTTTGGATCATCCGAATCTCCCCCGTAATCAACGTCCATGTACTCATGCACCTCGAATCCCGCATCTCTCCTGTATAGGAGACCCATATCCAAGGTCGCCTTGACATACTTCAATATATTCTTGGCCGCGAGTAGATGAGGCATCCGTGGTTCCGCCATATAACGACTCACCCTGCCAACTGCATATGCAATATCTAGCCTAGTGATCGTCAGATAGATCAAGCTCCCAACCAGAGCTCGGAACACAAGTGGATCTTCCAGAATCCTCCCCTCATCCTTCTGAAGTTTCATGGCCTTCTCCAGAGGTGTAGAAATGCACTTCCCTTCCTTCATGTCGAATCGCTCCACGATTCTCTCCGCATATCCAGCCTAGGACACCAGCACTCCACTTTCCTTCCTCTGCACCTCGAGTCCAAGGAAATGGTGAAGCTCACCCAAGTCCTTCATCTCAAATCTGATAGATAGCTCAGCCCGAAGCTTTGCTACCTCCTCCTTCGAATTCCCCGTCACGATCATATCATCGACGTAAAGCAGCATGATGACTTGAAGCTCCCCGCTCTTCTTGGCGAACAGGCTCGAGTTAGAGTTTGAAGCAACGAACCCACAGAATAGAAGATATTCTACGATCTTCCCGTACCACGCCCTCGGCGCTTGCTTCAACCCATACAGGGCCTTTTTCAGCTTACAGACATAGTCCGGAAAATCTTCAGATGCGAAACCTGGCGGCTGCACCATGAAGATATCTTTGTCAATCTCGCCGTACAAGAAAGCATTCTTTACGTCGAGCTGCCAAATCTCCCATCCCCAAAATGCCGCCAAGCCAATCACAAACCGAACTGAAGTCATTTTTGCCACCGGACTGAATGTCTCTTCATAGTCTTCACTGTATTGCTGCGAGAATCCCCGAGCCACAAGGCGAGCCTTGTAACGCTCGATACTGCCATCTGCTTTCTTCTTGAGCTTGTAGACCCACTTGCATGTCACAGGGGTGATGCCTTTGCGCTTGGGCACCAGAGACCAAGTCTCATTCTTCTCGAGAGCTGCCATCTCTTCTTCCATGGCCGAATCCCACTGCTTCACGCCTTTGGCCTTCTCAAAGCTCACTGGTTCCCGCTCATCCAAGGGACCAGCAAAGAAATACGAGACGAAGCTCACCATGTGTCCTCCTGTATAGTGATCAGGGGTAATGACCGTTCACTTCGATCTCCTCAGCTCCTTCCCCTGACTCACATTACTTTCAGCTGCTTCTTCTCTATCTTCCCTTCCAGACATACTAGGAGCATCGCTCCCCCTGCTTCCTGATCCAGAAGCCTCCGTCACAGAACTAGAATTGGATGGACCACCTGGTGACACAGGTAGCTCCACCTGAAGATTTCCCACAGCTTTCTCCTGCTCCTCCACCTTGCTTTCTGGTAGCTCAACACCAGAACTTCCCTTCTACGACGTCACCTCATCAAAAAGGACGTCGCGAGATACAACAAATCACCGCATCTCCGGGTCCATGCACTTCCAGCCCTTCTTCCGATCATCATATCCCACGAAGACTAGCTTCCTTGCTTTCGCATCTAGCTTCATCTGAAGCGCATCTGGAACGTGCACATAGCAGGTGGAACCAAACACCTAAAGGTGTGCCACACTTGGCTTTTCCTTGAACATCAGCTCATGCGGGGTTAACATGTTGATAGGACTGAGAGGCATCCTGTTGATGATGTAGGCAGCACAAGACATTCCCTCCGCCTAGAAGGACTTTGGGATACTCTTGGCATGCAGCCAACACTTGCAGGTCTCCGTCAGATGACGGATCTTCCGCTCTGCAACACCATTTTGTTGTGGAGTATGTGCACAAGTAAGCTCCCTCTAGATGCCCGCCTTCTGCAAAAACTAGAGAACTCACCAGAGGTGAACTCTCCCCCGTTGTCAGTTCTCAGCTTCTTAACCCACAGGCCTAGCCGACCCTCCACAAGCTCCTTGAACTCCACAAACTTGGCAAACCAGACAGACTAGGCAAGCCCTTAACATATCTGGTGTAATCATCGATCAATACCAGCATATACCTGCTGCCTCCGAGGCTTGGGGTAGCAGTCGATCCTATCAAGTCACCGTGGATGCACTCCAACGGCACACTACTCCTTATCTGCGACTTATCAAACGGTAGTCGATGAGACTTGCCGAACTGACATCCCGCGCAAACATGACCGTCACCGTAGGAAGATAGACTAGGTATGCCCTTGACCAGACCTTTAACCACCATAGTTTTCAACTTGTCCATCCCTACATGCCCCAACCTCTCGTGCCATATAACGGCACTATCATTCATCCTCATCTTGTTGACATAAGAAATTGTCGATAAAACGAACAAGTCTTTTGCCCTTCTCCCGACATGAATGACCTCGGCCTTCACCGCCTCAACATTTCGAAGAAACTGCACTTCTGTTGGGCCGAACAGAACATGATACCCAGCGTCAACAGCGTTGGTCGCGGAGAAGAGGTTTTTCCTCATTCCGGGCACATGATAGACACTCTTCAAAGTTAGTGGCCCTCTATCACTGCCCAAGGAAACAACTCCCACCTTCTCGACAGCATGCATGGTATTATCAACAGTTATGATGGCATTGTTACCTGAGTAAGGCTGCGCTGAAGTAAGCTTCGACTCATCCCGGGTGAGGTGATGACCACACCCCGAGTCCACGATCCAGTCCTCCTGATAGTTGATAGGAGCCGCAGCTCCAACAGAAGCCGAGAAGGCTCCTCCCCATCCTCCATCATTCTGCCTGGCCTCAACTTCCTCCTTCCCTGCAGCAGCATGCCCCGGCTAAAGATTCACCCGTCAATCCTTCCTGATATGACCAAGCTTCCCGCACCTAATGCACTTGGGTCCTTCTCCCTTCTTTTTCCCTTCAACCTTAGGAGCATAGCCCCTCTCCTGCTGTCCAGAAGTTGGAGGCCCATAGCCTCCAGCGGTCTTCTTATTCTTATCCCATTTCTTCTTCTTCCCTGTGAAGAGAACTTTGCCATCTCCCCCAGACACTGACACCCCCGCCATCTGCCTTGCCAGACTTTCCTGCGACGCAAGCAAATTCTCCAGCTCCAGCAGAGACGACTGATTTGCCCAACCCTGCACCGACGTCACAAAGGCCACATACTCCTTCCGCAAGCCACGAATGATGTGTCTCTTCAGCTTCTCCTCAGAAATTGGCTCATCAGGATCCAGTGCTGAAATCTCGGCGCATAAGTTCTTCATCTTCAGGAAGAACGTAGAGATAAAAAGTTCACCCTAAGCCGACCTAGCCAGCTCATTTTCCAGAAACTGTAGCCTCGCTACATTCTTCTTGTTAAACAGGCCATCCAGGGCTCTCCAGATCTCGGCAGCTGATCCACACCCCAAGATGTGATCAAACAGGTCAGGTGATATTGCCCTCTTCAGTGTGAATTCTGCTTTCGCATTAATCCTCCTCCAGTTCCTCACCTCATGACCATTGTCCCCAACTGGGACAACCTCTTCTGTATTATCTCCTCCGACCACCTCCCAGAGGTCCTCACCCAGAAGATAACTCTGCATACACGACTTCCACTTTTTAAAGTTAGTCGAGTTGAGCATCTCTATTCTAAGACCTCTTGCTTCCATGGCTCTACCACTGGTTCCTTCTTCACAAAGGCGATGACCACTTTGAGTTATTCACTGCTCTATCCACTCCAACCTAGCTCTGATACCATGTGAAATTTTCTGAAGATCTAGGAGTGAGCAGGAATAGTATAACTCAAGGTTCAAGCCAACAACTAGAAGCACATGAAAAACAACTTGAATATTTATTGATGCTAGCAGAAATCTTCATTACAAAGCGAGGTATACATGACGAGACATGATTTCGCCAGTACACAAAAAACAGGAGAAAAAAACAATGGTGAAAGATAACCAGTGGTCTGATTTCCTGAGACCGCCTGACCGCCTGACCTGCGAGTTCGCGCGACTAGGAAATGAGACCGCCCGAACTTCCTGCATGCGACTTGAACGACACCAACTGAGAACCCCGCGATCTGCCACTGATCCTCCAAAACTCCAGCAACCTGCACTACAAGCCGCGAGACCGCCCGAACACCTTCAGAAGAAGAGGTGACCGCTGCTGCCCGCACAATCCGCAGAAGCTGCACAAGACAAGTTCGACCAGCTAACCGGCCGGTCACAAAAAAGAGACCGCAAGAATATAACGCGAGCTCAACTTACACTTGGTACGATTAATTTTGCTGCTATAGTGACTCCTATTTATAGGCATGCGACCTGATCCAGTCACCACCCTATGAGATAGAGTCACCGCCATCTGACCGCATTACCAAGACTGGTCAAACCGCGCGGTCAGCAAGATCGCTCAGCGTTGTGAGCTCGCCGACTTCAACAGAAAGCCGCGGGATCATGACAACACGCCCGGTCATGACGCTCACCACCTGTGTTCGCCACACGACCTCCTCCAGAGACTGCGAACACACCAGGCCGACTAGGGCAACTGCCCGCCAAGACAACCAAAACACCAGTGACCACATATACCAGCAGGTCGCCGAAGGACCAGCTATGCGACGATTCCTTCCGAGAATCTACAACAAGCCTCGGATGCGGTCGTATCTCTTGCCTTTTTCTCTAACTTGTGTGGATGTTTATGAATGTAATCTTCATTTTATTGATGATGTGCACTATAAACTTATGTGTTAATTCTTATTTCATCCCTTTATGAAATTATCTTGTTTATATGTGTATTTGAGGTGTGCCACCAAATCCACTCCACCCTCCACTCCATTACGCTAGCCTACTTTTCCATTCCGCGAGCCTACTCTTCCATCCGCCAAGCTAAGCGGTGATAATGGCCCTTAGAATCCACCTCGACTCCACCAGTGCGACCCACTTCATCCGCAAGCCTTCTCGTCCATCCGAGCAGCGAAGCGGTGCTAACAGCCTGTGTAATCCATCCGCCTAGCCAAGAGGTGCTAACGACCCTCAAACCTTTCCGCAGTTACACTCACCTCATCTGCTTGCCTTCTCATCCATCTGCCTAGCGAAGCAGTGCATTGCAGCCTGTATAGTTTCCATCCGCCCAGCGAAGCAGCGCATAGCTGCCTGCATAGGAATAGTTTAGTTCTTTTCTTTTATTTTCCACAATCCAAATCACCCCTTTTTCTGCACATTTACCCGACCTAAAGGACTTCAATCTCAAGTCCTTCCTCAAAAGTAAACTCCACCTTACTGTGTTCCTTTGAGATTCGATACTCAGGGATTCACTCCTCATTTTATATTACTTGAACGATCGGTACACTGCCGTTTCATGCCGCAGTCTTGCTACCGCCTGTAGCGGTGTGCTAGATTTGTGCATCAAACATCTCATACGATTTTAGTTTCCCAAGGAGAGCATCTGTTGATATCTCCTTGTGACATCTTGACCCCCTTATATCCCAAATTCTTAAGTCACAAGTGCTAGGGAAACACAAGAGAAGCTTATTATTAATCTCAGTTCGTGAGATTTCCTTGTAAAGGCTCTTAAGCTCACTAAACATCATACTGAATCTGACCTACATGTCAGCCACACTTTCTTTTGCGTTCTTCTGAAAGTTTTCATATTGTGAGATACATAGAGACTTTATGTCGTTCCTTTCATTTGAGCTTCCTTTATCTATATTTGAAAGAGAATCCCATATTTCTATAGCTGACTGGCACTCAACAACCTTCTGAAATATATCATTAGTCATTGTGGACAGCAGGATATTCATTGCTTTGGAATCACATCCCTTGGCCTTCTTTTCAGCATCTGACCATTCTGATCTTGGCACAATTTCTTGAGTGGCATTTTTACTTGAATCCTTTCTGTCTGGCTTAGGAGGACTTATCAACACAACATCAAAAGTGTATTCATCAATAGAATTCATATACAATTTAATTCTGGTCTTCCAGAGTGTAAACTTTCCAGGTTACACATTGGTGTTCTAGTAGATGCTTAGTCCTTAGAACTCATTTTCTTAAAATAGTTTTGAAATATAAAATATAACTGAGAGAATCTTTTGATCAAGGTGTTAACTTTTTTCTGATCAACCTAGCTTTGATACCACTTGACAGTGCATAGTTGTTCCCCTGAGAATTCTCTAAGGGGGGGGGGGGGGGGGTGAATAGAGATTTAAAATTTTTTAATAAAACTTGCTCATAAATTATTACTAATCCCTAGGCATCCAAGATTTCAACCAAAATTAATGTAATCACGGAATAATAATAATAAACAAGAGACACTCATAGATAATTCAATACCACGGAAGACACAAGAACTTATAGTGGTTCCACAAAACTTATGGGTACATCCACTCTTCTGCCACCTTAGTAAGAATCCACTATCAAAGTGTTGAGTCTTTTGATACAAAGACACTTAGAACCACTAAATGTTTTGATCAGAAGACTCTTAGAGCTACTGAGTTTTTTAATCAGGAGACTCATAGAAGCACTGAGTCATTTGATCAGGAGACTCTTAGAACCAATTCTAAATCCTTTGAAGAGAGATTCTTAAAACTTTTTTACAATGTGTTTGAATGAAAAAGAGTGAGAAATCAGAATTAAAAAAATCAGAAGAATTATAATAGTTGGAGAATTCTTCTGATCAAGATCCTCTCTCAGTAGCACTGAGGATCTTTGACCACTATAGTGGATGATGAATCTTCAGATCTGATGAATCCCTGATAAACATAAGGTCGGGGATTGTTTAGCTTCACGACTATGGATCAGATTTTCTATTCTGGATTGGCTTCACTCAGAGAGGAGAAGAAGATGGAGCTATAGATTGAGAGATGAAGATTGTCGTCCAGAATTCTATATGGTAGAATGAGAGAGAGAGAGAGATAGAGAGTGTGTGTGTCTCCCTTTTGGAATTATGTATGTATATAATCTTTTGTCGATTTAATTGAAATAGAATCGAATCACTTTCCCTTCTGATCGATTCTCCAATTGGAATGTAGAAAGAGAACTTTAGCTTTCTTTCTATCTAAGTTGACAGCCTGTCAATGACCTTTAATATAACTTCAAATTATATCACATCTGAATCTCAAGGGGCTTTCTTTCTCTATTTGTACTCTTGCGAGCCGTTAAGATTTATTTATAACTTCCATATATATAATCTGCATAATCCTCAAAATCAAATTCAAGAAGTATCCATTTCTGAACTGTATTCGACGTTGCGTCGAATCTCTTTTGACTTCATATCGACGCACCTCTAAATTCCATTAGAAGCTATATTGAGATCTGCTTTAGAAAATCTCAGCTTTGAAAAGAACTCTGTTATCGACATTGCGTTGATTCATTATCGATCTATCTCTCAAGATAAAGAACGTAGACTTCGACTTCTAACTTTTGCATTGAATACTAGTCGATGTTGCATCGAGTTCAACTTTCATCAGTACTTCAAATCCTTCTTAACGCAATATCTCAATCTCCTCGACGCCATTTGATTTAGGACAAATCAAAGCATACATCGACTTAAACTTCTATCATTGCGTCGATACATAGTCAATGTTGCGTCGACTACCACTCAAATAAAGCGTCGACTACCAGTCTGAGTTATCTTTTACTTCCTTTCGAAGTTGCTTTAACTTCTTTTCGACGCGGGTTTAACTCAACTGATTTTTGGTCTCCATTTAACTAGGCTTTGACACCCTAAGGTGAATATGACATTGTAGGACATCTAAAGACCAACTTACCCACACTATACAACTTGGGTAATAAGTCCTAGAGGTTGAAATCACTTTTACATAATTTGTAAAGTAAATCATGAGGGTGTTTTTCCAAACAATAAGGGTAACTTATGTAGAAGGATTGTAACACAATCTAATAAGCATAAGACAACTATGTGATCTTGTCTATGTGATTGAGTTCCATAAGGATAAGTGCCTATTCAAGAAATCTGAAGATTCAAAAATTATTTTGAGTGACACTAGGAATGGAAATATTTATTGTCTTAATTTTTATGTTCAAATTTTTGAGTTTGTCTTATAGCTAAGAATATAGCATCTCTTTGTGTGCAATGACACAAGAGATTGGCTCATTTTAACTATAATACAATTAATTAGCTTTTATCAGAAAACTTAGTTAGGGAAGGCCCCAAGTGGAATTGTGCGCAGGAAAGCCCTTGTCATGCATGCCAAATGGGCAAGCAATCAAAGGCTTCCTTCAAGATAGTTGGTGTCAAGGATTCTACTAGGTGTTTGCACTTGCTACACATGGACTTGTTTGGTCCCATGTCAATTCACAGTTTAGGGGAAAATTCTATACACTTGTGATTATTGATGATTTTTCTAGATTTGTTTGGGTGTTCTTTCTGAAACAAAAGTCAGACACACTAGACATCTCATTATCTTTGTCAAGAAAATCTTGAATGAAATGAACTGCACTGTGGTCAAAATCAGAAGTTATCATGAAACAAATTTTCAGTCATGTGTTATGACCAAGTTCTGTGAAAGTTTAGATATCTTTCAGGAGTTTTCCTCTCCAAGAACCCCACAATAAAATGGAGTTGTAGAGAGAAAGAATAGAACCCTTATTGAAGTTAGTAGAACTATGTTGGGTGACTCCTCTCCACGAGAATAATTCTAGGCTGAGGTAGTCAACATAGCCTGTCATGTGCAAAATAGAGCTTTAATCAACAAGAATCACAATAAGACACCCTAAGAGCTCCTAAAAGGTAGAAAACCAACCTTGGTCTACTTCAAAATCCTTGGAAATAAATGTTATGTGTTAAACAATGGAAAATGCTATCTAACTAAGTTTGCTGAGAAATCATATGAAGGAATCTTTGTTGGGTACATCCATCATAACAAAGCTTATAAGATCTATAATCCTAAAACTAAATTGGTTGAAGAATCAATACATGTTGTCTTTGATGAATCTAACATGTTGCTTAAGGATTATCTAAGATGTCCAGTTGTAGGTACAAGCTCCAAGCTTAAGGATTTAAAGATGGCGGACACTGAAGAAGTATAAGAAGTGATCTCATCTGATCCCATCAGTGTTGAAGAAGAAGCTGAAGAATAGAAGATAAATCCTGAAGTGGTAGTCATCCAACCCACAAAAGGAGGAGTACCTGAAAGGAATAGAAGATTTGTTATTTCCACCAAGCTCCATAAAGACCACCCACAAGATCAAATCATTGGGGACATCAACCAAGGAATTCAAACAAGGAGTGACACCATGAATGAGGCACTCTATTTGAGCTTCCTCTCACAGGTGGAGCCAAAGAAGTTTGAAGAAGCCAACTTAGATCCATTTTGGATCTTGGCTATGCAAGAGGAATTGAACTAATTCCAAAGATGCAAACTCTGGAACTAAGTGGGTGTTCAGAAATAAGATAGATGAACAAGGAGTGATTATCAAGAATAAAGCAAGGTTGGTTGCAAAAGGCTATAGACAAGAAGAATGCATAAACTTTGACCAAACCTTTGCACTAGTAGAAAGATTGGAGTTCATCAGGTTGTTTCTAGCATATGCAGCTCACAAAGTCTTAAGGTATATCAAATGGATGTAAAGTCAGCCTTCCTCAATGGAGATTTGAAAGAGGAAGTATATATAGAACAACCCCCAGGTTTTGTAAATTCAACTTATCCCAATCATGTTTACTATCTTAAGAACACCTTATATGGTCTTAAGTAGGCACATAGAGCTATGTATGAGACTCTATCTACCTTTCTCATTAAAAACAAGTTTTCAAGGGGAAAGATAGATAAGACATTATTCCTAAGAGAAGTTAAAGGCAAGACTTTGCTGGTCTAGATATATGTTGATGACATAATCTTTAGATCTATAGATGATCACCTTTGTAAGAGGTTTGCCAACCTTATGCAAGGGAAGTTTGAAATGAGCAGCATGAAAGAGTTGGAATACATCTTAGGTCTCCAAGTGAAGCATTTTAAGGATGAGATATTCATCTCTCAGCCCAAGTTCACAAAAGTGCTCATAAAGAAGTTAAGAATGAAGAGTACAACCTCAATGAGGACTCTAATGGGCTCTAATGTGTCTCTGGACAAATATGAGAAAAGGAAACCTTTTGATGAGACCATGTACAGATGCATCATTGGATCTCTCCTCTACCTAACTGCTAGTAGACCAGACATTATGTTTGCTACATATGTTTGTGCCATATATCAAGTGAACCCAAGGACTCTCACTACACCTATGCTAAGAGGATTTTTAGATACCTCAAGGGTACACCTAATCTTGCCATATGGTACCCTATGAGTAATGATTTTGAGATAACAAGCTTTTTAGATGCATACTTTGCAGGATGCACAGAAGATAGGAAAAGCATTTTAGGGACATGCCAATTCTTTGGAAGAAGACTAATCTCATGGAGTAGTAAAAAAGCAAACTAGTGTTGCAATCTCAACTGTAGAGTCAGAATACATCTCTGCTGGGAGTTGTTGTGCTCAATTGCTTTGGATTCAACATCAACTAGAGGATTACAACCTTTAAATAAGGAAGACCTCATTATTTTGTGATTCCTCAAGTGATATCTCAATTGACATGAATCCTATAGAACACAATAGAACAAAGCATATAGAGATCAAGTATTAATTCATTATGGAGCATGTGGAGAAAGAAGACATTTATTTGGAATATGCACCAATAGACAAGCAAGTGATTGACATCTTAACTAAGCTCCTTGATGAAGTAAAATTCAATCAATTCAAAATTAAGCTTGGTATGCTTAATATGAATTAATATATTTCTCTAACCTTAATCAGAAGTATATTAGTTATTCTTTTTCATTCAAAAGATTTATTGGTGTAAGGACCAGAGATCTAGTCAATACAAATGTTGTCTATCTTCTGTAAGTGTGTAGAATTTCTGCTAAGTATAGAAAATGACGTCAAGAAGGTCTAGACGACACAGAAAATATCGCCGAGAAGGTCAAGATGACACAAAAAATATCGCCGGTACACAATATTTGGTTATTGGCACACCAAAATTTGATCTTTATTAATAATATTTTCTCGAAATTATCACCAAACCAGGTGCGCGCCTCTTTATATACTTATTATATACTATAATTAGAATCATTGTAGACATTAGGGGTTAAATACATCATAATCCCTAGAGTCGTCTGCGCTACCCTTGAGCTTCTTTCATCCCGCCGAGAAAGAATTCTTTTGCTCTCTGCAACTTGATCGCAAATGGCTCTCAAGATCATCTCTTCCACCGGGATAAACCTCGACAATGAACTCATGCGAGACAAATTCAAGAACACGTCAGACAAAATCAAGAATGTAATCTTTCTCCTCAGTGCAACAAGTTTGGACTACGTTCTATCAGAACCTACATCTGTCTGGTTAAAAGAAGTTCAGGAATTCCTCTAAAATGGAAAGAAGTTCTATAGGAAGATACATCAAGACATTTGTAGGAGAAAATGGTATGAAAGTAACTACTAGGAGTATTAACATAATTCTTCACCTACCCTTTCTTCAAGAGAATGAAGAAGAGGATGAAATCATTCAGGCAGATCATGAATTAGCCCTATAGTTGTGTGGATATTCAGATGAGGAATATGGATCATTATATAGGATGAAGATGAATTCCCCTGGGAAATTACTATCTGACATAGTGGACAAGACAATACTGTGTAAGCCTTGTTCACATGATAGAATTTTCAAAGAGATGTTCAAGTTCATGACTACCATCATACTGGCCAAGAAAATTGACCGGAGTCAATTCATGTTTGAAAAGTTCAATACATGCTTGAGTACCCCAAATTTTGGGAGGATTATTTCTCTATATCTATTGATTACCTTGGATGATAAGCTTGATGAGTCACAAGGCACCCCTCTGCATTATCTGAAGAAAATTGACTGCAAATCAATAGAGAGATGAGAGAATCCTTTTTCTAAGTATGGAAAGAGCCAAGGAGAAAGCTCAAAGAAGAAGGAAAGGAATAAAAAGAAAATAGTGGCAAGCTCTGCCAGCCCTCCTAGTCATATTGAGGGGGAGCAATTTGAGCATAATGAACCTCTAATAGATCTGGAAATAATAACACCCATGGAGATGCCCAAGTTGGCTGGTGAGGTTGAGAAGAATGATTAGATTGAGAAAGTTGTACGAGTTGATGAAGTAGAGAAGGATAATGAAGCTGAGAAGGATAATTAAGTTGAGGGGGAGTCTCCCTTGAATAGCTTAACCCAAGATACTGAGATAGTTGAGGGGGTCTTTCTTTTAAAACTCAGCCCAATATACTGAAGTACTTGATGATGAAGCAACTGAAGAGATTGAGGGGGAGTCTCAACATGAGAGCTATGTCCAGAATACAGCTGATATAGAAGTTGTAGACCAACTTGTTGATAAAATTGCGGAAAGCATTCCTACAGTCACTACTAGAAAAAATGATTTTTAGCTACACATTTTTTGCGAGGGTTAAAAAACCATGGCTAATACACAAGTATAGCCACGATTGAAAAAACCGTGGCTAATAATGAGGTTTTAGCTAGGGTTGCAAAAAGTGTGGCTAGTACTTAAGGATTAGTCACGACAAAAATAAGTGTGGCTAATACTAATGTATTAGCAACAATAAGCAAAATGTGTGGCTATAACATAAGTATTAGCCACGACTGTGGAAAAAGAAGACATCGTGATATTTCCAATACTTTTCGGTTTATTGCATTCAACATTTAGGGCAGGATGGCTGAGAGTGGAAGCGTCGGGTTCTTCTTCCTGTCCTCATTCTCAATCTCTCCAGGACATACCAATTTGGTATCCTTTCCGTTTCTCTCTCACTCGGTATCCTAGGGCATCTTCAAATCTATCGGCGGCTCAGCATACATTGTCGATCTTCGAAGTCAAGCCCGCAACATTGCAGGTAACTCGATCATCATCGCACTCTCTACTCACCTTTGAACTCTCCCTCTCTTTCCACCTAACTTTCTCCAAATATAGAGGAATGGCATACAAGTTTTTCTCTCTGCTGGTGACAAAATCCAACCAGTTTGATCCCCACATCTAGCATTGCATGCCATTTTTCAATTCCTGCTCACCTCCCCATCCACCATTCCCAATATTCTGATGATGGACCAAATGGCTCCCCGTTCCATTGAACCTTTCCCATGTCTCCTTCACTGAACGTTGATCTTACTCTCTGCTAATAAGCTGACCAAGTCCAAATCCTCATCCTAGTGGCAGATCACTCAACAAAATTTCACTGAGCCATGATTCCATAGCTGGACTCCACAGTACCTCACCTGCCTCACCTTCTCCTTGTGAGTATATTGGCAAAATTTGTGTTTTACCCTTGACATCTGATGAGATTTATTTGCTGGTTGATGTTTTTTACAAAGTGACTTTTTTTCATTTTTAGGAGCACTTATAATTCTTGTCATATTCCTTGATATGCAAAATGTTTTTGGTTCTGGTTAATTATTTCAACATGATTACCATGTCATTCAAGCATTGCATAGCTTTTACAAAGTTTTCCTCATATTTAAAATCCTGGTTTTTTGAATACATTATCAAGGAAAGAAATTTTAAAATACCTCGAGGCGAAATGCTAGGCTCTGATTTCTAAAATTATATTGAAAATGGATTTTAATGGGGCATTTTTTATTACTTGAAATATTGCATGTGGACCAAAATGTATTCGACTAAAAATGTTGATGAAAAAAACTCATTATGGTTGCATGAGATAGAGGTTAGGATTTTTGAAGAATATGTGAATCATATGTAGTATACTTATATCAAACTCCATCCATCTTCATTCTTTGATCATTCAACTTTGTGAATTATTTGTTATAAACAGTGTGGCCCTTATAACCTAACAAGTTTGTTGTAATTTAATTTTTTCTTAATATTTATATCAACGTATGATTTGAAAATATGTTTGTTGGATGAGAAATGTGCAGAAAATGTGCAGTTTGACTTCAGTTTGGTAAACCTTAAAAAGGAGGTTGATAGATTTATTTTTTGTTTCCCGATTCGTAAATAAAGATGTAGATGAACCCATTAATTTGGATATGAATTGTTGTTGTTCCAGTATTTGTTACCTTGAGCGAGCAGTTTGTTAGCTTTTATGATATATGTGCACACAAATTCAACTCAAAGAAGGCACTTCTCTTCCATTTTGCTACAATTAAGGTGATAAAAAACATCTCCATTAAGTATCTAGGTTTCCATTGTATATTTTTGCTAATTAATGCCATAATAGGCCACATATGTATTTTTCTTTAGAACCACCTCTATCTCATTCCTAGAATCATCAATCAAAGTTATTAATGGAGTCTTAGAGTCAAGTAAAGATAGCACTTTTTCGTGTCATGAATTTAGATTTGTGGAGTATATTTGTGAAATTCCTATTGTAGAAGGGATGTGTTGTGGAAATTCAAGTAGAATTAAAATAAACAAAAAATCAACAACATAATACCCACAGATTTATGTTGTTTACCCCAAGATTTACTTTTTGTTGCATGCCTTTAGGACAAGGGTTCCTTTCTTTTTTTTTAGATCAAATATATTATATCTTGTGTACCAAAACCTTGCAAAGGATATCAAATTCTAATTTATGTGATGAGACATTGATGCATACATATGATAAATGTTTATTTGCACAAATAAACTTGTATTCATGGGCGATAGTTGGCTCAATTACAAAATTTGTAATTCACAAAACCTTGTATTTCTTCTTACTTTGCAATGCCATGCATGCTGGCCTTCTATTATCATCAGAACATCAGGTTATTTACGAGTATGACATGCGTATAGGATACGCACACACACAGATATGTATATATATCATGTAGTATTAAAAGTAGTTGAAATATGCATGTTCCATGCATCCTGTTAAAACCAGACAACAAATGACTGAGAGTTCTGTCCTTGATGCCCATGCCAGGGAGGTAAACTAGTAGATTTGCTAACATCATTGTATTATGATGCAATTTGTAAACCTAGGCATACAATGGAGTTACTAATCTAGATAGAGTCAATGACTGAGAATTTGAGATCTCGATCTCTATTTCATAGGTAGATGGAGATGTGTATTGGTATTATGAATATTTGGTTCGGAAATCCCCCCCCCCCCCCCCCCCCCCCCCCCACAACATCTGTGAGCTTGTTCATTTCTTTTTAAGGAGATTCACTCAAATTAGAAGAATATTAAATGTATCATTCATCAACATGCATTAAAAGATGTTTTTCATGAACATAATTTAGAATAATAAACAAAACTTCTCTTAGAAGTTAACATAATTTCAGCTTGCCAGCCTCTTACTTTTTAAATTACAAAAACCTCCCTTATAAGTATATGTTTCATAACATCCATGCACAAAAATACCCCTTGGTGTAAATTTTCAAGAGGATCTTTTTGTGCATGGATGTTATGAAATTTACACTTACAAGGGAGATTTTTGTAATTTCAAAAGTAAGAGGGGTACAACCTGTAATTTAGTAAACATAGAGGGGAGTTCCCAATAAATGCTCCAACATAATTATAAAATTTTATTTGTTAAGTTCCATTATATACACATCATGTGAAGGTTGATTTTTTCATTGCCATGCCAGATGCAAGAATCCAATCTCAACCGATACAACGTGGCTTCAACTGCTGAGCGAGATGGTAAATTTCAATTTTATAGTGTTTACTAATATCCCAGCTGTGCAATGTAATGTTATCCGGGTAATAAAATTTGGATTAGCTTTGCCTCTAAGGAAAAATTGGATCAACTGCTAATACGATTACCACTATTATCATCGTTTGTCTACATTGCATGGGTCTGATGTACAAAGCTTAGAGCCACCCAACATTGGGGCCTCATTATGTGTTTTCTATTTATAGCTATCCTTGCTCTTATGATGTTACATGGTTTTCTCTTCCATTAGATGATTCAGATGTACCACAATCTCCACCTTGTCCACTAAGTTCATGAGATTGTCCAATTGTGTCACTTCTACTATGGTCGCTTTCTGCAAACTCTTTGAAGAAGAATTCTTCATAACTAAGGGGAATTGGTGTGGTACGACATCTGAATAGCCCAACACAAAGGATGAAGCCTAGGAATATGACCAAACCTTAAAAAAAGCTGAACTAGGCTAATTTTCAGATATTTTGTGGGCTTTTAACTATATTGGTCAAATTTACTTAATGTTTGAACTAAATTAGTTTGAATATAAATAATAAGGATAAGTCTGGTTGTGTTTTTTGGGTTCTTTTATATTTAGCTTGAATAATCTAATCTTGTTTCCATTAATAGAGATCTAGGCTTGTAATTATATAGTTCATCATTAATAGAAATTTGAGTTTCTTTGTTAAGATTTGTCCTCTTATGGATACCAATGATTTGAATATAATGTTTGAGGTTGTAAATCCTTCCTAAGAATTCGTCTTTTAGTTTTGGTCACTGTTTGCAACTCCATCTTTGCAAATCACCCAAGTTCTTAACTGAAAGCTGGTGGTTTCTCCCACTAGGAGAATCAAGTTTTCTCCATTCTAATCGAACTACTACTAATCTCCTCTCATCATGGTCTACCATGTGAAAAATGTGGATCAACAACTCTGATAAATGCACTTACGACATGAGTAAAAATCATTATTTGAAGCCTTTTTACTTATATAACTAAACTTAATGAAGCACAAAATTTATTGCAGCTCTCTACTGACTAGGCAAAAGAGTTAGTATCGTTGAAGAATGTGAAAGTGGAGGTGAATGGACCAACTAATTCTCTGTTTCTTTTAACTTAGTTATATCTTTTTATCATAGCAACAAATGCTTAATTCTTGTTTGCATTATGCTTTTCCTTGTACCTTAGATTTTGTATACTCTAGTTTAGAATGATTATTGTTGTTTTCCCTGATTGTGCTAACAATTTGCCTATAGATAACCTTATTGCAATGACTTCTTGAAATGTATAGTTATATGGTTTGATCTTGTATGCATAATAAAACTTACTAAATGTAGTGCTAAACTTTCGACTTTCGAGATGAAAAAGTCAGCGATGTTTTTTTGGTTTTGAGTGTTGGGAAAGGAAAGAAGAAATGATATTCAAAGTTATGGGTAATAAAAATTAACCGTTGCCAATGGAGGTTTTTGTGGGATTCATTCTAATGCTTTATTGTTACCTGTTGCTATTTTTTCCATCATTATTCATGTGTTTCACAAACTCTGGTTTCAGGGGAAGACGAGTGAACTCCCATTAGCAGATCGTGCGACTACAGCAAATATGTCACCTGAGTATGACACTACCATGGGATTCTTCCCCGTGGACCACATTACAATGCAGCGTTTGAGCAAGAATGCTCATATAAAAAGTTAGAGAGTCTTTTTCATGTAATACTCAAGAGGCTAAGCTAGGAATTCGTCTCAAATTATATTTTTTTTATCATTTTTATCTCATTTTTTTTATTTTGAAGATATGTAAGCCTCTATGCATTATGAATCTCAAAAGATCCTCACCCTCTTCATGAAGACAAGAGCTTTTTGTTGCATTCTTCTCCTACCCTTTTGTGCATATATGTGGTTGTCTAACCAAGATGTGCATATATGTTCATAGATCGCTAATTGAGATTACTCATACTTCAGTTGAGAATGAGTGCTGAGCAGCTACCTTTGCGGTTAAATCCTACTGAAATTAGTGAAGTTAGAGCTGAAGCTTGCTCATTGGCATCTTTAATGAATTTGAATGTGACTATAACACCCTTTCTGGCTAAACACAATCAACGCCATATTACATACGTTGTAGTTGGTGTTCTCATAATACTTGTTATATACATGTATGCTTTATGGACCTACGTATCTATCTCATCCTATTATAGTCTCTTCATTGCCTATTTATTGATTCCATTTATGTTTGATTTTCATAGCTGCCATGCTTCAAGGATACATCAAGAAATTAAGATTTCTGTTCTATATATTTTTTAAAATACATAATTTATTATTTGCCAGAGTTTGAAACCGTGATAGATAGTTTTTTAAAAATATCGAAATTACTTTTAGCCAGGGTTTCAAACCGTGTCTAATAGCCAGATTATTTGCTACGGTTAAAAGTCATGGTAAATAGTCTACTATAACATAATTGAGAAGTTTTTGATAGGGTCTAAAATCGTGGAAAAAGGTAAATGTATTAGCCACGGAAGTATTTGTTTGTGGTTAATACTATTTGTCACTACCAATTCGTGGCTAAAAACCTTTCTCCACGTGACCTTTAGCTAAGAATTTTTTCGTGGCTAAATAGTGGCAAAAGATCTTTAGCCACGATTTTAGACTTTTTGCTAGGGCAAATTGTCGTGACCAAAACTCTGTTTTCTTGTAGTGAGTTGTTGGTAAAGTGGCTGAACAACTAAATAAGCTAGGAGAAATAGTCTTCACTGGTCAAGAGATTCTATTGTTCAAGGGAAAGTCAGTTGTAACAGGGCCAGAAACTGAGAAAAAATCTGCTAAGGTTGACCCTCCTGACATTATGTTTACGGATTATGAATCTGAAACAGATCCAATCATTCCAACAAATGTTGGAGAGCCTAGCAATCCCATTCCTGCAACCAGTGAAGCACTTCCTGGTTTCTTAATTCCTCAGATGAAAGCTTTGTTGGATGGTCAATCAAATTAATTTGAGTGTTATGTGGGCAAGGCTGTCCAAAGTATGAGAAAGGAATTATCTAAAGAAATAGCAGAAGTAAAGGATGAGATGCATCAATTGAATGCCCAAACACTAAACTTTTTCACGTGGGCTACTCCTGATATGGACCATACAACCCAGCAACTAGAAATTATTCACAAAGGGCTAGCAGATCATAGAAAATCAACGTGTTACATCAGAAAATCTTCAAATTGCATTCTAGTCGACTGCTAACAATATGATAGAGAATAGAATGAATGTTCTTGAAAGAGTTAATTTTTGTAGCCAACTACTAGATGAACACCTCTTGGAAACATATAATCATATCAAAGAATGTGTGAACATGCTCAGAAATAAAATATCTGGCCTTCAGGGCAACATTTGTCAACATGTATCTGAAGAAGTGAGAAAGGGGGAGGAAGGTATAATACAACATGGTGCTACCCAGACTGTTTGAGTCTCAAATGCAACAAGGCTTGCCTTGAATCTACCCTAACTGAATTATGATTCAGAGTCTGCATATCATGAACCCCAAGTTGAGCAGTTCTCTGACAATCTTAATCTTGCTGAGTCATCTCATAAATGGAAAGTAATAACACCTGAAGAAAAGATGTTGGCTAGGAAGAAGAGAAGAGAGGAAATTCAGAAACTTCCCAGCTATGAAGAGTGGAGCCCAAAATCCAAGTCCATAATATTGTATATATGGAATCAGTTTGACAGTCAAGGTATTAATATCTCAAGGTATTATATCTCTGTGGAATATAACAAGCATGAAGAATAAGAGAGGAAGAGGATGATTCACATGAGAAAGAATCCTAATGGACCACCTCCTCCTCCCAGATACATTCCTAAACCACTAGGCTATGTTGAAAGACAAAGGAGGAAAGCTGTTGGAGATAGTGATTAAGGGTCAAGAAAAGATAATGGAAAGTTGAAACTCTTGGGTTGATGATATTTTAGTTAAAATCTCTAATGTAAACATTGTTCTGAAATTAGTATATATTAGAATGTTTACTCTATGCCTTGTGTCAATGTTGTTTATAACAATGTATTTGTGTCTATTGATATATGGGGTTATGAGTTCTTCAAATAGGGGGAGATTGTTGGAATATTGACTACAAGATTTCTGATTTGAAGAGACCCTAAGGATAACAATAAACACATCATGTATTTGATGCTATATTCTAGTTTGATGTGACAAGTATAAAAAAAGTGCATGACTAATGTAAGGTAGGCTTGTGGTCACTCAAATAGTGTTTTGCTTATGTAATCCCTCATGGTGCAAAACACATGTTGACTTATGCCCTAACACTATATTAGACTTGTCATTATAAAGGAAAAGTCATTTGGAAAAAGGTTAGAAATGAATCTACAAAGATAGTCAATAAGTTGGATAAGCCTAAAATTGGCTAAGGCAAATATCGACTAGATGATCTAGACGACAAGGATTCTATGTCGTCTAGACCACTATTATATTGGCTAGAAGATCTCTATGAGAAAATTCTATGTCGACTAAATAATGGCCACATAAACCAGATGTGATTTATCTCTTAATATTGGCCAAGTCCAATGTCATCTAGAAGAGCTGTGTCATCTAGAAGAGATGTGTCGTCTAGAAGAGTTGTGTCATCTAGAAGAGCTGTGTCGTCTAGAAGCGTTGTATCATCCATAAGACCTATATCGTCCAGAAGGCTTGTATCGTCTAGAAGGCTTATATCATCCAGAAGGCCTGCATCGTCTAGAAGGCCTGTATCGTCTAGAGTATATCATCCAGAAGATTTCTATATATGCAAGGCGCGGGAAGAAAGCCGAGAATTATGCCTTAACGTAATTTTCAATTTGAAATCCACCATTTGATGCGCCAATCAGGGGATTTCATCTAGAAGGTCTTAAATAAACGTGTTGATTCAGCCAAAGTTTGTGTTGAGTTCAATCTCAAATCCTCGACATCCTCACAAATGTTCATGAGGGTGATTGAGGCTAACCCGAATCAGGTTACTCACTCCTTTTTTTTGAGAGGAATCTAATTTATTATTCTGGTTGCACAAGCAAAGTCATGTTATTGGAGATTATAAGAGAACCATGTGACCTGAAGTTCCTGTTTAGCTCCATTGGATCTAGAAGTTGTGGATGGTACCTTTATCGTGGCTCTACCCCTATTGCGAGGTCTGTGTTGGCGGCTCTGGTGGGTGAGGTGGCGATCCGCTCTCCTTTGTCTACATCGCTTGGCGTGGTGAATGAGGCATTGGATTGTGGCAGTACCCCTCTCTCAAGCTTGAGAGTCGGGGACAACATCCCTGAGGTTATGCGATCCGCCACGACTTCTCGTAGGTGTTAGCGAGCTCGACCTGGGTCATGTGATTCTCGGGCTCCTGTGGTCCCATTGGGCAATCTCTTGTCTGGTTACGCAGCGCATGACGATGATGACTACGAAGGCCTTGATTGACATGATCAATATGTGCAGATCATCCATACTGATGATATTTTAGAGGAGCAAAGAGAAGATTTTGATATCCCGATGGATAACTCGGATGTTGGGGAACAACAATATGATAATGAGTACGTCAGGGAGTCGTAAACCCAACAAAGTAAAACCTAAAAAAAGCATACACCAAGCGAGCATTGCCTCAACCCATCCCACGCAAACTAATGTGTGAAAAGCCTCTGGGCAGCCTAGAATCAGAAGATTTTAGAGTTTACTCGCTATCGTAAATCTATTTGTAGCCACCGTGACCAACTATATTTATTTGTAACCTTTACGAGTGACATTGCACGGGGTCCCCATGTGGCCAACGATAGTACTTCTTCCGCAACAGCGACGACACTCCTGCCACTCACAGTCACCCTAGTACATGAATGAGTGACTAAGATTACTTTGATGGTCCATACAATTACACAATTACACATCATTATATATTAGTATAGATTTCAATATCAGTAGAAATATAAGCTTTATTTAAAAAAAAAAGAGTGGATCTCAATTGGATCCGAGTAGTCTAACTCGAATTAAAGGTCCCAAATCACAATAACCCAATTCCGGCTCGGATTACGAACATTGAAATCGGATTCGCATTGGATCCGCCTAAACAAGTAAAAAGGGGGAAACGCCCACCAGCCTTTTGAGCTGCAACGCTTCGGTTGCTCCGTTCCGGTGCCGTGCGGCGCTTTGTCGGGCTGCTGCCGGCGCCACCATTTCATCAGAGCCACGCAATTTCGCTTCTCCGAATCGATTTTCTTTTCTCATCCTCATCATCCATCCCAGAGATGGAGGAGTCGAAAGAAGGTAACTTCGATAAAAGGCGTTGCTTTGTTTTACCAATTCCTTCGAAAGTAGGGTTTCTATGATGTATTTACCATCACGATGACATTTTCTGGGACATTAATCGGCAGTTTGATTGTATACTTCGTGATGAATTTCATATTGAATTGATCGGCAGAGAAAAATGTGAAGGCTCCGAATCTGCTCGAGAGGGTGAAGGAAGAGATGGAAGCAGTCATGCACAGAGAGAAGACGCACCATAAGGAAAGCCATGGAACCAGCGACGACATCGATGAGAACACCCCAATCGATAAGGTCAAAGGACCGAACATATTTCAGCGCGCAAAGGAGGAGTTCCAGGCGATCAAAGGTTCTGTTCGTCCCAAAAAGCGGCATGGCGATGAACATGACGGAGAGAGATCCGGGGGCTACATGGGATGCCTCGGAAGAGGATTTCAGAAGTTCTGCTCGCCATCAAATGGCAAGAACGATTAATCGCAGAGGTCAGATGGAAAGCTTTCCATAATTTTCATCAGAATTTTTTTCCCTTCACTGTGAAATGTTTTTTTTTTCAATTACAATTGGTCTCTTGTTTTTTAAGCGTGGCTTCGTTTATGCAATTGATTAATGTGTAAAAGATGATCAAATCGACAACTTATGGATTTCATAATAGCTCATTTGGTTGCTTGAAATTAGGAAAACTTTATAAATTCATTATTTAGTTTGATGTATTTATACATTTCCATTGAATTCAAACTCCGCAAACCTGCTCAAGCACGATAATTTTAATTTCAGTTAGGGTCGGTTCAGTTGGATGGAATTGAGGCTTCAAAGTTGGAATCCTGTGTCCAATCTCAAAGAAAATGGACAGTCAATTCTAATTATAGGGAGTTGGCTATTGGGGGCTTAAGTCAATATTCTGAGGGGGCATTGTCTCTTTGGTTTAAATCAAAGAATAGGGCGGGGTATTGTGCTCCAGGCTGAACTCCTTGTGCTCTACACATGCATGCTATTGGCTTGGGAGTGTGACTATCAATTTGTTATATTTGTTAAGGAAACGTGAGTAGAATGGTCAAATAAACAGAAATTCAAAACATAGAAGACAAATTGGTAAAGTTTTCGTATCCTCATGGACGACTGAACAAACTTTCACGAGATGATATTAATAGGATTGCAAGACCCCATGTTTGTAGTGTTTAAGCGGTAACTGCCGCCCTTTCTGTGCCAAAAAAATAATTCCAGGGCCCCAATTTCGTCGGAACGAACGAACCCTTATAGAGTGAGTCAAGAAAGATAGTGATTTTCTAAAACATGATTTGTATCTACTTCGAACTAAATTTTCCTTAATCTACTTTTAGGTGTTAGACTTTATTCTATGAAAAAACTTGCTAACAATTATTTTAGCACATTCCAAAGCCACTCACTGTTTTTTTGTCTTAGAGGTTTTGTTTAGCGTCATCTTTGAGTTTTTTAGTCAAAAAATCACAAAAAAAACTTGCAATTTTTTAGTTTCCGTGATATCATATTGCTGCCAAAAAATTTTCATAGTAGTTGCATCCTTGTTTCATTTTTCACATTTTCATGGCTAACTCGTGTAATCAAGTGCAAAATACAACTCCCATCATGAAAGAAAGGTGGCATGACATGTTTGTTCGCCAACAAAAATTACTAGAAAGGCAACAAACCACCCTAGATGGCCTTAGACAACAAACCACCCTAGATGGCCTTAGGCAACAAATGGAGATTATCCTCACTACCACACTCACCACGTGAAACATTCCCCGACCTATCATAAATAGGTGAAGAGAATTTAGTGCACATGTAAAGAAAATTTTCCTGAAAATCCCCATCAAACCGAGAGAAATCATAAAGTTGAGTGTGATGATCGGAGCTGGGAACAAGGAATTCGAGTTGATCTTGATGAGTTTTGAGGAAAATTGAATCCTACTGAATTTTTAGAATGTGTAGAAAAATTTGAGCATTTTTTTGAGTGGAAGGAAATTCCTAATAATAAGAAAGTCAAATTTGTGAGTCTGAAACTTACCGTTCATGCTCTTACTTGTTGGGAAGCATTACAAACAAATAGGGTAGGACTAGAGAAATATAAGATTGTAGAATGAGATCAAATGAAAAGAAAACTTTTTGGAAAATTCTTACCCGCTGATTATTAGCGTACACTATTTCAAGAATTTAATAATTTAAAACAAGCTGGGGTACGATCTGTGGATGAGTATATTGAGGAGTTTTATGCCCTGCAAGCTAAGAATGAGTTGGATGAGTCCAAAAAGAAGACCGTAGATCGGTACTTGAATGGATTGAAGTGGCCTATCCAGGACCAAATTGCCCTACAATCTAGAAGAGGTTGAGGAAGAGCTTCGAGAAGAGGTCACGGAAGAGGAGGGTGATAGAGTCTCACTTGAGGGAGACACGAATGGTAACTTCTTAGTTATCAATCATGTCTTAACCACACCTAAGATAGACACTGAAGATAGATGGCTAAGGCGTAACATTTTTCGCACCACGTGCACATCTGGTGGGAAGTTATGCACTCTCATGATCGACAGTGGTAGTACTAAAAATTTTGTGTCCCAAGAGATGGTAACAAAACTAAAATTGAAGATTGAACCTCTTGTAAAGCCCTATAAGATATGATGATTTATAGAAGGAGGCGAGGTCCCAGTTTCGCGACATTGTCTAGTGAAATTCACCATAGGGAAAACATATCGGGTTGATATTTGGTGTGACATTATGCCGATAGAGGTTTGTCATATCCTTCTTAGATGGCCATGGCAATATGATAGAAAGACATGTCATGACGGAGAGTTAAACACACGCATTTATTGATCATGACAAGAGATTTGTCCTTCACTCTCAGAAGGACCCTCCTAATCCAAAGAAGAGAGAAGTGCTTACTACGGATACCACTACTTTAGTTCTTTCTTCCACTGAACTTGAGACAAAGGTTAAGAAGTCTGATTTGTTATATATCCTAGTGTGAAAAAAGGTAGTAGCAGAGATTGAGATTCCACGGGAGGTCCAACCTATTCTCCAGGAGTATTTTGACTTGACATTTGATGAGTTACCTGATGGACTACCATCGATGTGAGATACACAACATCATATAGATTTCGTACATGGTGCTAGTCTACCACACTTACCTGACTATCGTATGAGCCCAACTGAGTATGAGGAGATGCATTATCAAGTGAAAGAATTATTAAGAAAGGAATTGGTTAGAGAGAGTATGAGTCCATGTGCAGTCCCTGCATTTCTCACTCCAAAGAAAGATGGAACTTGGAGAATGTGTGTCGATAGTAAACTCATTAATAAGATAAACATCAAGAATCGATTTCCCATACCGAGATTTGATGATATGTTGGACATGTTACACGGTTCCACTACCTTTTCAAAGATTGACCTTAGAAGTTGATATCATCAAATTAGGACTTGACCCCGGGACAAGTGGAAAAGACAGCCTTCAAGACTCGAGAGGGACTCTATGAGTGGCTTGTCATGCCCTTTGGTTTATCGAACGTACCCAGTACATTTATGTGCACGATGAATCAAGTGCTCCGACCTTTCATTGAAAAATTTGTGGTTGTGTATTTTGATGACATATTGATCTATAACACTAGTCCCGACGCCCACATATCTCATTTAAAACAAGTATTACGGACCCTAAGAGATCACCATTTATACATCAATCTTAATTAGTGTTCATTCATGACCAACAACTTGATATTCCTAGGTTGTATTGTATCGATGGAAGGGATTATAGTTGATTCAATAAAAGTGGAAGCCATTTAAAGTTGGCCTACCCCCAGGACTATTAGCGAGACAAGAGGGTTCCATGGGTTAGCATCATTTCATCGTCGATTCATTCAGAACTTTAGCACCATGATTGCACCCATCACTGATTTTCTTAAAATGGTATATTTAAGTGGACACAGAAGCTGAACAAGCCTTTAAAATAATAAAAATTAAGATGACACAATGACTAGTTTTGGCGATACCTAATTTTGATAGTCATTAAGTTGATTGTGACGCATCCCATGTGGGTATAAGAGCTGTTCTTAGTCAGGATGGACGTCCGATTGCATTTTTTAGTGAGAAATTGAACGTGACACGATCCCAATACTCTACTTATGATGTGGAATTTTATGCGATCGTTCAAGCTCTCCAATTTTGGATACATTATCTGATTCAACGAGAAATTTGTATTGAACCCTGATCATGAAGCATTGATCTGGGACCCCAAAGGAATTTGAATATAAGGCATGTTAAGTGGTCCTCATTTTTGCAAGAATACACATTTCATCTTAAGCGTAAAGTAGGAACTGTGAATCGAGTGGCAGTCGTTTTAAGTAAGAGTACAATAGTATCACTGAGATTCTCTTAAGGACCATTATTTGACTGACCCGTACTTTGGTCCTATTTGGGAGTCCTGCTTAGATACTAGCACAAACTCGACTACACAATTTTGATTTAGGATGAATTTCTATTTAAGGGGTCACACTTATGTATCATTGAGGGATCACTTAGAGAGTGTTTTATTAGGGAAATTCATAGTGGAGGACTAGGTGGTCATTTTGGTGAGATCAAGACTATAACTTCTGTTGAGGATATATATTTTTGTCTAGGTATGCGGGGAAATGTGTGCCGCTTAATTAAATGTTCTTACCCTCGGGATGGAGTGGGAGGTAGTGGAAAGAGTAGACTTAGTGGAAAGAAGACATGTTCCACTTAGCCGGTATTGTCGTGAAGGAGTGGTGCATAAGCTAAGTTCTCGGTAAGTGATGTGTGGCATGAGCGAGATGATCCTTGTAAAGGGAGGATCAAAGTACATGAAGTGTGAAGAGCGAGAATGGAGAAAAGTGAGGGGAGAGAAAAATAGGAAAAGTTAAACAGCCACATAACGCTCGACAAAAAAGTATTGAGTTAAATGACTGAGTGACCGAGATGCATATCTCGTTATGAGGGTCGAGTGAATTAGCATGTCATCTCGTGGCATCCCGATGCAGAATTCTCAGCTGACTACACGTGACGTGAAACATGTGGTAATATGAGGGAAGGGGCGAGGAGGGGTACGACCCCGCCCTTTTGGGCTCGGTGTTCGACGTTCAGGGTCTGGGGCATGACGCTCAGTGTTTGGGGCTTGTCGCTCGGTGTTAGGTGCTCGACGTTCGATGGCCAGATGTGTTGGGTTGAGCGGAATGATAATCAGGTCACCATGTTGTTTTGGGTTAGACTAGGCTACAAGTGCAAATATAACCTTGGTCCGGGTATGGATCCGGTTAGGCCCGGGCCAGGCCTATGGGGCCTTACAAGGCCTCCCATTTGAGTTGCAGACCCGACCTGAGCATGGCCCAGTCTTGGATTACCTTTGAAAGTGCTCAGTGACTCCCCTGAGTATTCTCTAGGGGGTGAATAGAGATTTAAGACTTTTCATCAATAAGTGCACATAAAAACAGTCCTAATTACTAGGCATCCAGAACTCCAACCAGAATAAAAATAATCACAGAATTATGAAACTAAGTAAGAGAGGAACATAAAATTTCACAACATCGAAGACACAAGAGCTATAGCGGTTCCCCGAAATCTGCGTACATCTACTCTTCTACCCCCTTCGTAGGAATTCGCTATCACAGTGCCTGAGTCTTCTGATAAGGTGACTCTTAGAACCAGGAACTGAGTCTTTTGTCAAGGAGACTCTCAGAACCAAACCAGATCTTTTGATAAGGAGATCTTGAACCAGGCTGAATCCTTTGAAGAGATATTCTCAAGATTCTTTACTCAATTACAGAATATAGGAAATATAGTAAGAAGAAGAAGAAAAAGAAGGAGATGAAGATTATTCTTCTGAATTAAATCCTCTTTCAGCAGTCACTGAGGATTGTAGACACTAAGTGTCCTGGATCCTTCTTCAGGGAATGACTCCTTGCTTAGAAGAAGATGCAAGGATTATAATTGCACTGATCCAGTCTTGATCTCTATATTTTTTGTATGCTTCTTTCAAAGATAGAGGAAGAAGCCTTATATAACTTGTAGAACAATGTTGTACAGAGATCTGTCGTGTGTGCTGTAAGAAAGAGAGAGAGAGCTAGAGGAGAATGTTGTCACTTTTTTTTTAATTCTGTATGTATATTCTTCTGTCGATTGGAGATGAATGACTTTCCTTTTTTGATCCTTCTCCAGTTGGAATGTCCAAGAAGAATTATTGCTCTCTTTCTATTTATGTTGGCAACACGTTAATATACTTTTGAATCTCTGGAATTATTCTTTCTCTTCCTGTATATGTGCGACCCGTTATAATTCAAATATCTTCCATATATACCTTCTGAACAAGCATCAGAATCTATTCCAGAAAGTTTTCCAAAACTGTGACTGTATTCGACTTTGTGTTGAATAACTTCTGACTTCTTATCGACACACCTTTGAATTCTACTAGGAGCAACTTCGAAATCTTCCTCAGCTTTGAGTTGAACTCTGCTATCGACGTTGCGTTGATTCCTTATCGACGTATCCGTCGAGATGAAGAGCGTAGACTTCAAACTCTGACTTCTGCGTCGAATACAATTCGATGTTGCGTCGACTTCCAATAATGCGTCGAATGCCAGTCTGAGTTATCTTTTCTTCTATTCGAAGTTACTTCAACTTTCAATCGAAGCTACGTCGACTTCTTTTCGACGTAGAATTAACCCAACTGGATTTTTATCTCCTTTTGACTATACTTTGCCACTCTAATGTGAGTATTCCATCCTAAGACATCTAAAGACCATATTACCCTCATCATATAACATGGGTAATAAATCCTAGAGGATGATATCACTTTTACAAAATTTCTAAGATATATCAAGATGATGTTTTTCCCAACAATCTCCCTCTATTTATCTTAACAAAATTTATAGACTTCTTAAGTGATTTCAACATATTGAAAAATAAAAGAATATACATCAAAACATATGTTAAAAGATGACAACATAAACTAAGTTGGTATGAAAAACTTCTGAATAATTGATATGACACTATGAAAGTTGATTGTTTGATGCCAGGAATTAGAGTTGTTTTGAAAACAATCTCTTTTCTTTTGGAATGTCTGATCTACTACATCTTCATCAAATCCAAGACCCCTTTTGTGAAGTTATCCTTTGTCTTTCATAAATTTTGCTTGAGGATTCTTGGTAACATATTTTGAAGAATCAAATAATGTACTTGGAATTTTGATTGCTTCTTTTATCTACTCTTCTTCCACTGCTAGGCATGTGCGTAAAAAACCGAAACCGCTCAAACCGAGCCGAACCGAGTCAACCGAACCGACTTTTGAACCGAACCGATCGGTTCGGTTTCGGTTTGTGGTGGCTAAAAACTGACCCATATTCGGTTCGGTTTTCACCATGGAAAAACCGATTGAACCGAACCGAACCGAGCAGCAGCGTAATATAAATCATTTTTATTATTTTAAAACCCATTTATTTTCGACCAGCAGCGTAATAGAGTGAGCGTCTGGGCGCACCAACAATTCGGTCTATTTTAAATCATCTTTATTATTTAAAGCACCCATTTAAATCATCTTTATTATTTAAAAGTTAAAACACCCATTTATTTGATTATTTCCGCTGAAGTCTTTGCCCAGGCCCCGATAAGGCGATAAAATCCTAAAACATAAAAGATAAAACCCTATTTTCAATCCTTAGCCCTTTCTGTCGTTTCTTCCACAGAGCCACAAAGGTTTCGGCGGTTCGGCCTTGCCATTTGCCCATTTCCGCCGTTTCTTCCAAAGAGGCTTCCGCGGCTCCGCCTCGCCATTTCCGCCGTGCCTTCCCCAGAGCTCTCCGCCTCTCATCTTTTCGCCGCCAGTCTTCATCGCCATTTCATCATCGGAGGCTCCGAGCTCTCCCCCTCTCGCGATTTCGTCGCTGGATAGGTACTCCCTAGTCGATCTTGTTCATTCCAGTTTTTGGAGATGCTCTAGTATAAAACGTCAATCTAAATCTTGTTCACTCCCTAGCCGATCTCGCCATTTCTCGCAGGAGCTCTCCTCTACTGGTCTTGCCTCGCCATTTCAGAAACTCCTCTACTGCTTGCCAAAAGCTCCAACTCTCTTCATTCTGGATTAGGATTGGTAAATTTCAGCTTTGATCAATTTCAGTGGTGGAAATGTGGAATTTCAGTTCTTAGTCTAACATACACATATATGCTCTCACACACACATAGATATGCTTCCAAAAATATGCTCACATATGCTCACACACACATAGAAGCAACTTCAAAGCAAATGTAGAAAACCGAACCGAAGGGTAAAAAACCGAACCGAACCGAACCGATTGGATTCTGTTCAATTTTGGTTTTGGGTGTGTAAAAACCGAGCCTATTCGGTTCGGTTTCGATTTTACATAGAACCAAACCCAACCGCTTGCAGGCCTATCCACTGCATCTTTTCCCTACTTGAGTCTTTCAATAAACTCCCTTCTATTTTCCTCAATTTCTCTTTGAGAGACACCGTATTCATACTGCTCTCTTTCTCAATCTCTTCTAAGATTTTTTCAAGAATTGGGTCGGTATACACCTTCATCTGATTTTCAGGCACTTGAACTTTCTCATAGGTTTTATAATATGACCTATCCTTTTTGTACTTGTTTCTTTGTTCTTTAGAATACTTCTCCCAGATAGATATTTTCCACCCATATTGCCTTCCTCTGAATGTATGCCTTTGTCTAGGATTTGATGTTGGGATTGGTAGAATACGGACACGAGGAAGCAAAGCAGGAGTAGGAGCAGGGACAGGAGGAAGCAAAGCAGGAGTATGAGTAGGAGACAAAATAGGAGCAGAAGTATGAGTGAACTGAACAGAAGATAAGGTTGTTGATTCTTCAGAGGCAGCTTTGATTTCTGTGTTCTCAGTAATGGGTGACTCAACCCATACTAAAAACTTTTTCAAACTTGCCCAATATTTATCATCATTTGAGAACAGATTAGACTCCCCCTGGATTGCAGGCGAGAATCTATTTGGAGAAGATGGTGCAGGTGCCAGGAGGAGTTGAGAAATGATTGTTGGTTCTCCTTCTGAGATATAAGAGTGTTGACATTGGTGCTCAATAGCAATATAGACTGAATCAGGTTGGGGCCTGTTGTCTCCCTTCTCCCTCTGTTTATATCATTGAAGAAGAATATAAAGACTTTAGCAGGCAGCACCGACGATCGTAGTTCCTTCTCGATTGCTTTCGCTTCAGCGGAGGTATTTCTCAACCTGTGATGTTGTGCAGATAATTTCCAATAGCAGTCCTCTAAAAAATCCATGTACAGAGAGGAGAACTTGTACAACAATGTCTCCAAATCTAGGTCAATTGCTTTAAGGATTGTCTTTGTGTACCTGCAAAGAAGAAAGAATACAGAATTAGACAGACATGAAAACAAGAGAGCGAGAGGGACATAATCCGAAAGCACAATGAAGTCTAACGACTGTGTTGCTTTTAGAAGACGATTCGACGTTACTTAGGGTTGTACTCGAAGCAACGTCGAAAAGAAGTAGATTTAGCGCACCAAAATAGGTTGAAGTAGCTTCTAGAAGCAAAGTCTGTGCGCGCTTGAAAAATCGACGTTGCGTTGAGTAGAAATCGATGTGGCTTCGAATAAAAGCAACAACTATTTAGTCGACGCATGCGTCGATAGGAATTCGACGCTGCGCCGAGTGCTATTCTATTGAACTATCCCAGTCAGCTCTCGAAGCTGTCATCGAGTAGAAATTGACCAGCTCCAAATAAACATTTATGTTTTTCTAAAAAAATTTGTTGTTTTTCCCAGCAATACCTTTCTATGGAAAATAGGTTTTATTATATAATAGATGTGACCTAGAGAGCTCCACCAAGCATTCCCAATGCATTGATGAAGAAATTGTGCTTGCTTTCATCAAGTGGCTTAGTGAATATATCCGCCTTTGATTATCAGTGGAAATGCATTGAAGAGAGATCTTACCCTTCTCTACATTATCTCTGAGAAAATGGTGCCTTATCTCTATGTACTTAGTTCTACTGTGGAGAACATGATTGGAAGCTATAGAAATAACACTAGATATGTCACAAAATATTGTGGAGTTCTCAAGAGTAAAATTGTAATCCAACAACTGATTCTGCATCAACAATATTTGTGAGCAGCAGCTTTCTGCAACTATATACTCAGCTTCAGCTGTAGAAGTGGAGACCGTGGTTTGCTTTTTGCTAAACCATGAAATCAGTCTAGCACCCAGGAATTGACAAGTTCTTGAGGTGCTCTTTCTATCAAGCATGCATCCAGCATAATCTGCATCTGAGTACCCTACTAGATCAAATCCAGATTTTGTGGGATATTATAAGCTAAGTTCAGGTGTACCCTTTTGATATTTGAGTATTCTTTTTACCGAACTCATGTGGGATTCCTTGGGGTCAACCTAAAATCTAGCACATATACAAGTAGCAAACATGATATCTGGCCTGCTAGCTGTAAGATAGAGGAGTGAGCCAATGACTGCTCTGTAAGTCTTTTAATCAAATGACTTACCATTTTCATCTCTATCAAGTACAATATTGGTAGCCATGGAGGTTTTCATGACAGAGGTATTTTTCATCCCAAATATCTTGATAAGCTCTTTGGTGTACTTGGATTGGGATATGAAAATGTCATGTGCACGTTGATTTACTTGGAGGCCAAGAAAGTGGGATAATTCCACCATACTACTCATCTCAAACTTAGACTGCATTAGGTCAGCAAATTTTTTGCAATGTCTTTGGTCTGTTGAGCCAAATATTATATCATCTACATATATTTGTACTAGAAGTAACTGATTTTTATGTGCTCTGGTGAATAATATTTTATCCACCTTATCTCTTACAAAAGAGTGTTCTAGAAGAAAGGTGGATAGAGTCTCATAGCAAGCTCTTGGAGCTTGCTTGAGATCATACAGTACTTTATCTAATCTATAAACAAAGGAGAGATGAGATGGATTGACAAAACCTGTGGGCTGCTCCACATATACTTCTTCTTGAAGAGTTCTATTTAAGAATGCACTTTTCACATCCATCTGATATACCTTTATCTTAATATGGGCAGCATAGACAAGAAACATCATAATTGCTTCTAGTCTAGCTACTGGAGCAAAAGTCTGATTGTAGTCAATTCCCTCTTCTTGCCTGTATCCTTGAGCAACAAGTTTGGCCTTATTTCTTACTATAACTCCATTTGAGTCCATCTTATTTTTGTATACCCATTTTGTTCCAATAATTGGGTAATTCCTTGGTCTTTCAACTAGAGTTCATACTCTGTTTCTTTCAAATTGTGCAAGCTCTTCTTGCATGACAGCTATCCAATGAGGAGCACTATCTGCTTCTTCAAACTTCTTTGGTTCATATTGAGAGAAGAAGCACTGCAACATAATCTCATTTGTGATCTGATTTTTTGTCTTCACTCCCACTGTCATATCTCCTATAACTTGAGATGGAGGGTGCTCCTTTAGAGTTATCCTAGTTCTTGCTGAACTGTTGAGTGGGTTCACATCCTCATGGATTTCTTCTTCTTCATTGGATGTGGGAACACCATTTTCTTCCTGTTGAATAATCTTTGTTTTTAGTAGACCAGGTGTTTTAATGACATCATCATTTTCAGCAGAGTCTTCATCTGATTCATTGTCAGTTTGCTATTTTCCTTTATCCTAACAGCCTGATGAGTGATTTATGATACTAAGCCTTTCTTCTTGATCTGTAAGTTGATCTTCTTCCTGCAATGTAACATTGGTGAAAATTTCCTTCTCCTTGGAGAACATGTTAGTCTCATCAAATAAAACATGCATTGACTCCTCAATTTTGAGAGAGCTATTATTATAATACATATAGGTCTTGCTTGATGAGGAGTATCCCAAAAATATTCCATCATCAGCCTTCTTGTCAAATTTGACAAGTTGACTCTTTCCATTGTTTAGAATGAAATAAGTACACCCAAAAATCTTAAAGTATGTGACTATATGTGTCTTTTCTTTTAATATCTCATAAGGAGTCTTTAACTTAGTTTTATGGATGAGACTCATATTCAGAACATAGTTAGCTGTATTCACCGCCTCAACCCAGAAAGACTTTGACAAATTGGATTCAGTTAATAATGTCCTTCCTTATTTAATTAGGGTTCTATTTTTTCTTTCAGCCACCTCATTTTGTTGGGTGGGTGGGTGGGTGGGTGGGGGGGGGGGGGGGGGGGGGGGGGGGGGGGTTCTAGGAGCTAAAAAGCTTTGCCTTATCCTTTCATCCTCACATAATCTACAGATTAACTGATTCTCAAACTCAGTACCATGATCTGTCATGATCATAGCAACTTGAGTATTAAATTCAGATTGAATCTGTCTAATGAATTTTGAGAGGATCTTGAAGGTTTCTGACTTAGCTTTTAGAAAGAACACCCAGTTGAATCTAGAAAAGTCATCTACAATAATTAATGTATAAGACTTACCTGCTAAGCTTTGAGTGGAGATATGACCAAATGAATCTATGTGCAACAGATAGAGGGTTCTAGGGGAATCATTATTACCAATTGGTTTGAATGAAGATTTTGTTTGTTTTCTTAGTTGGCAGACTCTACAAGGATGATCCTTCTTGAACTTACCATTTGGTAAATTTCTTACTAGGTTATGCTTAAATATCTTAGCTATTATTTTAAAATTTAAATGACTAACTCTCTTATGCCATAATTCATCATTTTCTATGTTAGAATTAAACAAGCAAACTTCTGATTTAGAATAATCAAAATCTACTACATACACCTTACCTTTTCTAAGATCAGTTAACACTATTTGATTAGCTACTGAGCTAACAATATGACATAAAGACTTAGTGGATACATCTTTGTATTCACCATCACATAATTGACTAATACTGATTAAGTTATGTTGAAGACCTTCTACATAAGCTACCTTAGATAAAGAGATTTCTCCAACCCTGAGCACACCATATCCTCTGGTTTGACCAGAGTGGGAGTTACCAAAGTTTACCTTAAAGACTTCCTTAGACTTGTAGTTTTCCAACACATCTTTTGCTCCAGTCATATGCATGGAGCATCCACTGTCCAAGTACCATTGTTGGTTTGTGGTAAAACATTCTCCTTTCTATAAATAAATTTAAACATTAGTATGGACCCTCACTTATTGGGGTCCCTTTCTTCTACCATCATAAGGAGTTATGAAAGAATAAGTTGGTCTTTCATGGTACCCCTAAAGCTGAAGAAGTGCTGATTTATTATGCCAGCAAAGTTTGGTTGTGTCCAATCTTAGAACAATAAAAAGCATTTAGAATTATAGTGAGAAATAAGAGAGGGAGGTGTAGATGTTTTAAAAACTTTTGCTAGAAACATACGCCGAGAAGAAATCAGCGCATCTCTAGAGTTGCGTCGAATGTAATTTGACGTGTCTACATAGTTACGTCGATAATAAGTCGATGCAGAATGCTGGTTGCGTCGAGTATAATTTGACGCACCTTCATACCTGCTTTGAATTGATGTCGAAGCACATGCATAACTCCATTGAGTTGCATTCGACGCATCTTTAAAATTGCGTCGAGTTCTATTCGACGCATAATTCTTTTTATTAACAATCTGGTGATTATTGATTTATTTTTCTAACGGGTGCTTGCCTAGAATTCTTTTTTGGTCAATATTGTTTACCCTATTGAATACAATGATCTTATAAGAGTTGTTATTCAATTCTTCACAAGATTCTATGTTGTCATTAGATTGATTTTCACAAGGTCTAATAAATACTATAGGATTTTCCCAAACAGGTTTGTTAGAGGTTACTGCGCTGGTGGATGGATCTCCTCCTAAACTAAGATATCTAAATCTCATAGAGAGATTCTGTGTGATATCCTTTAGCGTTTGACTCCTCCCATTGAGTGGGTCTTCAAAGGTCTTTGCCTTTGTAATCTCTTCTTTTAGAGTTAAATTTTTATTAGTTTATTTATTTATCTCTGTTTCCTTTTTATATATCTGATTCTTTAATTCATAATTAACAAAATACATGTTATCATTCTTAAGATCTCTAATTCTTCCATAACTGTTTTAAATTCTTTTTGAACCTTAAAATAATCTTGACAAAATTCTTTAAAATAATTCTCAAAATCTTCTAAAGTAAAATCAAAGACATCAAATAGGGATACCTGATCTTCTTCAGATGAATCTTTCAAAGCCATCAGACAGGCTTCTTCAGCAGCAGTTTCTTCATCACAGCCAGATGAAGAGCTTCACTCATATTCTGAGTCACTCCAAGTTTCATCTACGAAACCTCGGCCTTTCTTTTTGTCCTTCTTTCTGAAGAACTTCTTCTTGTGCTCTTTCTTGCTTCTTTTGTCCTTTTGATCTTTAGGACATTCATGGGCAATGTGCTCTGGCTTTCTGCAGTCAAAACAGATTATTTCTTGCTTTGGAGTCTTGTCAAACATTGGCTTATTTGAGCTCCTTTCCTTTCTTCTTGAATCTTCAGTCTTGACCCATCTTCTAAATCTTCTAGCTAAGAGATTAAACATCTCTTCTTCAGAAGTAGAAGACTCTCCTTCAATTACCTTCAATGTTATAGTCCTTTCTTTTGGGGTTGAAAATTTCTCCTTGTCTTCAGTCTCAGCTCTACTTTTCAGCAGCAGCTCATAAGACTTGAGCTTGCCAAGTAAGACATCAATGGAGATTTCTCTGTGGCATCTGGAATCTCTAATAACCCAGATCATTGAGTCTCAAGTGCTCGGGAAGCACATGAGAAGCTTGTCATTGATCTCAGTTAATGAGATCTCTTTATCCAGTCCCTTAAGCTCATTAATAATGATGCTGAATCTCTCATACATTTCAGGTACATTCTCTTCAGATTTCTTTTAATAGTTCTCATATTGAGATATGAGAAGAGACTTACTGTCATTTCTTTCATCTGATCTCCCTTCATCTAATCTGGACATTGACTCCCATATTTCCTTTGCTGATTGACAATTAGCCACCTTTTGGAATATGTCATCTGACATAGTTGACACCAAGATGTTCATTACCTTAACATCACATGCTTTCACTTTCTTTTCAACCACAGTCCACTCAGCTCTGGGAAAAAATTCTTGTGTCACGGTCCCACTTGCATCTTTTCTGTTGGGAAAAACCCCTTTGATTTAACTTAACAAATTACCTAAAAGTGATTTTATTTCTTAGGATTGAATTACCCATTGTATAGTGAGGGTAATCTGGTCATTAGATGTCTTAGGATATCACACTCAAACTAGGGTGTCAAGACCAAGTCAAGAGAAGTAAAATTTGGGCAGTTAACACTTGCGTCGAATAGAATTCGACGCAACGTCAAGTTATTGTCGACGCAACGTCAAGTTATTGTCGACGCTACTGTGACTAGAAGTCCAAGTAGTTCACCCTTCTGTCGAAGTAGTCCAAGTCGAAGTTACGTCGAATAGATATCGACGCAAAGGCCATGGACTTGTCGGAGTACTTGAAGAAGTCAATGCAGCTTCTACTTCAACTCAGAGCAGAAGGAAGTGTCCGTCGAAGTATTCTAAAGTCGACGCAACGTCGACTTCATCTCGACGCAGATAATGAAGTTCAGAGCCAAGCGATCAATTCGATGGTTACGTCGATTGGGTATCGACGCAACGTCGATTAACAGAGTTCAGTCAGAGCAAGGATGAATTCGAAGCTAAGCCAACAAGAACTCGAAGGTGCATCGATAAGAGAGGAAGTGAACTCGACGCTACATTGAATATAGTCTGAAAAAGGAAACCTTTTCAGCTGTCATTTTTGACCCTCTCTCATGGCCCACCTCTTTCAAGGCCGTTCTCTAACGGCTTATTAATTGCCTCAAATAGACAGAAGAACTACAAGAAGACAAAAAGCTTTCTTGGAAATATGCTTAAGGTTGGTGAACTGGTCGAGAATTAAAGAAGAAAAGAATGAGATTGTCCAAGACAAAAATACATTTTCAGGTCTTACCAGAAGGGGAAATTAAATTCAAAATTGAAGAGAGACAATAAAGGGGCAGAGAAGAAGGAGACAAATCACAACATTCATCACAATCGACTGATATCTCCTCTCCAGGGTTTTCTCTTCTTCTTTCTCCCTCAGGAACCCTAACTGAGAACATACAGAGAAGATAAGAACATCTGCTCATCATCACAATCATATAGCAGACTGATCTTAATCAGAAGAGAAGTACGAAGGATCTGAAAGCTGTTCTTCATCACCATTACATAACAGCCAGATCTCAATCAGCAGAATCACGAAGGATCTGACAATCAAAGCTCATGCAAAAGATCACTATTATAAGCATGAGTTAATCAAGAGCAGATCCATTGATAGATACAAGAAGCTGTATATCATACAACTTTCATAAGAATTCTGAGAACAGAATTCCTACACCATTTCTCTTTCCCCTTCTCCTTCTAATTCCCTTCTGTAAAAGAGTTTTGGTAATCCCTCTTCAAAGGATTCAGTGGTTCAAGATCTTCTTATCAAAAGATCTGGTGGTTCAAGATCTCCTTATCAAAAGATTTGGTGGTTCATGAGCTACTTGTCAAAAGATCAGTGGTTCTAAGAGTCTTCTTACCAAAAGACTCAGGCACAGTGGTGCATCCCTACCAGGTGGTAGAAGAAGGGAGTACCCACATTTTGGGGAACCTCTATACAAATCCGTGTCTTCTAGTTTGCTAATTTTTTGTGTTGTCCCTTATAGCTAGTTTGCATTATTGTTCTCTGCTTTATATTTCAACACTATTTTATTCTGCCTGAGATCTTGTTTGAGCATAAATCCTTAGCTTATATTATTGTTTTCATAGTTAGAATAGGAATAATTTTTAAATCTCTATTCACCTTTCCTCTTGAGGATTCTCAGAGGCACACTGTGCACTTTCAATTGGTATCAGCGGGAGGTTGATCATTAAGAGGTTAACACCTTGATCAAAAAGACCTCCTACTTTTATTTTTTTTCTATAAACACATTTTATAAATAAAATGAGTACTAAGGATTATGCTTGCACAAGACCCCCAGTGTGTAACTTGAATAAGTTCACACTCTGGAAGGCCAGGATAAAACTTTACATGAATTCAATTGACGAAGACATCTATAATGTTCTTCTCACATGTCCTCCTACTCTAGTTAGACAAAAGGATGGAGAAACCTCAAAAACTGAGGCTGTCCCAAGAAAGGAATGGACAGAGACTGAGAAGAAGGTCAAGGCATGTGATGCCAAGGCCATGAATATTCTGGTGTCAATAAGGTCAGATGACACTTTCCAGAAAGTTGCTGAGTTCCAATCAGCAAAGAAAATCTGGGACCCACTCACCATAATGGTGGAAGGAAGTGCTGATGAAAGGAAGGACAAAAAGTCTCTTCTCATATCCTAGTATGAGAACTTTCAAAAAAAGCTGAAGAATCTGTTGCTAATATGTATGACAGATTCAGTCTTATTATTAATGAGCTCAGAGGCTTAGACAAGGAAATATCCTTGACTGAAATTAATTATAAGATTCTCATGTGCTTCCCTAGCTCATTGGATTCAAGGATCTGGGCAATCAGAGAATCCAGATGCCACAGAGAAATCTCAACTGAAGCTTTGCTAGGAAATCTTAAGTCATATGAGATGCTTCTGAAGAACAGGGCTGAGGCTGAAGAAAGGGAGACCTCTCCAGCTCCTGTCCAAAGGTTCCTTGCTTTGAAAGCTGCTGAAGGAGAGCCCTCCACTCCTGAGGATGAAATGTTCAGTCTGCTGGCAAAAAGGTTCAAGAAGTGGGTGAAAACTGAGGACTCAAGGAGAAAAGAAAGTGACTCAAGGCCCAGGTATGATAAAACTCCAAAGAAGGAGATTATTTGCTATACCTGCAGCAAACCAGGGCACATTGCCCCTGAATGCCCACAAGAGCAGAGGGAAAGAAGCAACAACAAAGAGGAGAAGAAGAAGATGACGTCCTTCAGAGAAAAGGACAAGAAGAAAGTCAATGGCTTCATTGCTGAAACATGGAGTGATTCTGAAGTAGAATTAGACTCCTCATCATCTGAAAGTGATGATGAAGAAGAGGCAGTAGCAGCCTGCATGATGGTTCTTTGAATGTCATCAGATGATGAAGATGAGCAGTATCCGTTTTTGATGAATTTGACTTTAACTCTGATGATTTTAAATCATGTTTAAAAGATTTCTGCATTGAACATCTTAGGGTAGAAAAAGAGTTAAACACAGCTAAAACTGAATTAGAGAATCTTAAGAAAGATGAAATACTCCTAATAAATCAAAATCTCACTAATGAACTTAATAATAAAGAGTCAGGATTGATTAAGCTTATAGAGGAAAACACAAATCTAAAAGAAGAGCTAGCAAAGGCAAAGGACTTTGAGGACTCACTCAATGAGAGGAGTCAGAAGCTCAAGGATATCACAGAAAATCTCTCTATGAGATTTAATCACCTAGGGTTAGGAGCAGAGCCCTCCACTAGCACAGAAACATCTAGGAAACCAGCCTGGAAAAATCCAGTATCCTTTGTTAGACCCAGTGAGTACAAATCAAGTGAGAAAAATGTATCATCTAAGGGTAAGGAGAACAGTCACCCAGATAGGATAGATAAACCTAAAAGGGTAAATCTGAATAAGGAAGAAAAACACCTAGGCAAGAATCATGTAGATAAATCAAATAATCCAAACCAAAAGATTAGAGCAAGACCTAGGTCAATAAAACACTATGCTGATCTTCTTCATTTAGATGCATTTTATTCTCATTTTAAGTATCAAGATAAGAGGGTTGGAAAATCCATTTTAAGTATCATTTTAAGTATCAACTGCTACTCGACGCCTGCGTCAAGAAGCACACATAGTGGACAATTCGAATAGATCTCGACGCAACGTCGAGTTCCTATCAACGTTTGCGTCGTATTGATTGGACGATGATCAAAGGCGAGGCTGCGTCGATTGCAAATCGACGCAACGTGACTGGACTACGTCGACTTAAGGTTTGGTGGACAATCTCCAGAAAGCTATTGCGTCGATTGGAGAACGTCGAATATGATTCAACGCAACGTCGAATTGGCTGCGCGCCCAGAATTGCTGCCAGAAGCATTCTCGACTTATTTTTGCGCGCCAAATACTAATCCTTATCGACGGTGCGTTGACACAAACCCTAAGTTGTGACGAATCATCTTCTTTTAAGCAACTTCAGCGTCGAAATCATTGCGCTTTCGAATTTTCCTCCTCTTGCTCTCTTGCCTCCTGTGCCTCCCGTTCTTTCTCTCGCTTTCTCTTTCTTTGCAGGTACATCCAATCAATGTCCCCTCCTAAGGTTAATTCTGGGTTCGATGCGGATATTGAATCTTTCAGCGCAGCGGCCGACAGCTTCAAAGCCATCCTGGGCTTGCTTTATGATGCTGGCATAACCAAACTAATATCCACCAGGAGCAAGATACTTGATATTGAACTGACAGAACTTAAGGAGTCTGTACAGATAGGAGAAGATGGCTCCCTTTAATGAGAAAGTTTCTGAGACAGACATTCACATCACAGAGGAGATGATGAGTCAGACATTTGATCTTCCAACTGAGAGTGACTCTGATGAGATGACATGTGAAGAGATTAAGCAAGCATTAGAGATTATGCAGTTCAGAAAAGAGAAAGCAATCAATCTCAAGAAGATTGATTTGGGAGAAGAATACAAGTTTCTTGCTGACATTGTGGGAAAAGTGCTGCTCTGCAAAATCTCTGCTCATGATGCTATACCAAAGCAGCAGCTGCAAATAATGGGTGTTCTGGTCCTTAAGAAAAAGATAAATTGGGGAAGGTGTCTTTTGAAGATGATTGGGCATAAGTATGCTCATAAATAGAATGCTTATATGAGAATAATGAGCCAAGTGCTCTTTCAACATTACTCAAGCATCTGCAAGTCAAAGGGAGTGCCCATTCCTCCTGGGAAAATGATCAACATTGGAATCTTTTCCAAGTGGACCAGGCAAATTGTGAAGCCTGGTCAAGCTCCAGTCTCTCCTCCTCCTCCTCCTCAAGAGCCAGAAAGGCACATACCAGACCCTCCAAGGGGATGATATCCCTCCTCCTCACTCTCCACCTCCACTGGACAATGTTCCAGATATCCATCAGGATGATACTATAGCCCAACATTCACCTCAACATCAACAACAACAACAACAGCACCAATCCTCCTCATCCCCCGAGCCATCTCCTCAATCATCCCATCAACTACCATCCACTGTCATTCCAGATTATCAAACTGTTCCTCCTCCACCTCCATCAGTCCATTTCTCACCTGACTTTTACCATCCTCTCTCCCCTATCCAAGAAGAACTCCCTCCATCACCTTCTCCATCTACTTCTCATCTCCCCAAAGTTGATCTTGAGCAAATCATCTCAAAGGCAGTTGACATTACCTCCTCCACATTTGCAGATCAGGTGGCCTCTCAGGCAAGAAGATTTGACAGGAAATACTCTCAAATGGAGGCTGAGCTTTTAACTTTTAAAAGAACTCTCCAGAGCCTAAAGGATTTTATATCTTCCTCCATGGTCACAAGGAATTCTTAACCTCACTGCCCAGCAAGGTCAAGAAGAGGGAGAACATCTTAGAGGAAGAAAGACATGTTCTTGATATGAGTGGACAGGATAAAAGGAATGCTGATAATGAGCCTGCTCCTGACAAAGTGACCACATTTCGGATGCACAGATTCAGGGGGAGCTTCCAACAGTTCAGGGGGAGCCTTCAGAAAAGCAGAATGAGGAAGAGAATAATGAAGCAGATCAAGATGTGTTCCCATTGGCTCAGGGGGAGATAAGTGACAAAGAGATGACAGATGTCATTAAGTTTCTGACAGATGAGGGGGAGCCCCAAAAAATAATGAATATTGAGCAAACTGATGCAACAGAATAGGGGGAGCCTACCCCAGGTGTTCAAAGGAACCTAGATACTGAAATGGCAACTGTGAGCACAGCAGTGGCTCAAGGGGACCCTCAGAATGAAAAAGTGCTAGAGGAGGCTGTGCAGATTGCTCAGGAAGCTGCCCAGGAAGCTGAAATAAATGCACAAAGTCAGGGGGAGCTTCCCAAAGGCACTACTGAAGAAAATGATGAGCCTGTGCAGATTGCCTCAAGGAAAGTCTCCTCAAAAGTATTTTCAAGAAAAAGAAAAACTTCTGAGAAGGACCAATGAGGCTCATGTACTCTGTAAGCAAATATTTTTCCTGAAAAACAGCTCTGGATATTTACATATTGCTTGACATTAGAATGGTCTGTGAAAAACAATATGTTATTTTCTATATATACCAATGCTGTCTTGTATGTACTTCATTTTCTTAAGTCCATGATGTCTTGTATGTATTTATGTTTATTTATGCAAAGAAATAAGTAAAATCACTTTATTCAATTTGTAAAATTTGTTAAGGTAAATATAAGGAAATTGTTGGGAAAACCCCCTTTGATTTAACTTAACAAATTACCTAAAAGTAATTTTATTTCTTAGGATTGAATTACCCATTGTATAGTGAGGGTAATCTGATCATTAGATGTCTTAGGATATCACACTCAAACTAGGGTGTCAAGACCAAGTCAAGAGAAGCAAAATTTGGGCAAAGTTAACACTTGCGTCGAATAGAATTCGACGCAACTTCAAGTTATTGTCGATGCTACTCTGACTAGAAGTCCAAGTAGTTCACCCTCCTGTCGAAGTAATCCAAGTCGACGTTACGTCGAATCGATATCGACGCAGAGGCCATGGACTTGTCGGAGTACTTGAAGAAGTCGACGCAACTTCTACTTCAACTCAGAGCAGAAGGAAGTGTTTGTCGGAGTAATCTAAAGTCGACGCAACGTCGACTTCATCTCGACGCAGATAATGAAGTTTAGAGCCAAGCGATCAACTCGACGGTTATGTCGATTGGGTATCGACGCAACGTCGATCAGGAGAGTTCAGTCAGAGCAAGGATGAATTCGAAGCTGAGCCAACAAGAACTCGAAGGTGCGTCGATAAGAGAGGAAGTGAACTCGACGCTACGTCGAATACAGTCTGAAAAGTCCGTTCCCTAACGGCTCATTAATTGCCTCAAATAGACAGAAGAAATACAATAAGACATAAAGCTTTTTTGGAAACATGCTTAAGGTTGGTGAACGGGACGAGAATTAAAGAAGAAAAGAAAGAGATTGTCCAAGACAAAAAAACCTTTTCAGGTCTTACAAGAATGGGAAATGAAATTCAAAATTGAAGAGAGACCATAAAAGGGCATAGAAGAAGGAGACAAATCACAACATTCATCACAATCGGCTGATATCTCCTCTCCAGGGTTTTCTCTTATTCTTTCTCCCTCAGGAACCCTAACTGAGAACATACAGAGAGGATAAGAACAGCTGCTCATCATCACAATCATATAGCAGACTGATCTTAATCAGAAGAGAAGTACAATGGATCTGAAAGTTGTTCTTCATCACCATTACATAACAGCCAGATATCAATCAGCAGAATCACGAAGGATCTGACAATCAAAGCTCCTGCAAAACATCACTATTATAAGCAGGAGTTAATCAGGAGCAGGTCCATTGATAGATACAAAAAGCTGTGTATCATACAACTTTCATAAGAATTCTGAGAACAGAATTCCTACACCCTTTCTCTTTCCCCTTCTCCTTCTAATTCCTTTATGTAAAAGAGTTTTGTTAATCACTCTTCAAAGGATTCAGTGGTTCAAGATCTCCTTATCAAAAGATCTGGTGGTTCAAGATGTCCTTATCAAAAGATCTGGTGGTTCATGATCTCCTTGTCAAAAGATCAGTGGTTCTAAGAGTCTCCTTACCAAAAGACTCAGGTATAGTGGTGCATCCCTACCAGGTGGTAGAAGAGGGGAGTACCCCATTTTGGGGAACTTCTATAAAAGTCTGTGTCTTCTAGTTTGCTAATTTTCTGTGCCGTCCCTTATAGCTAGTTTGCATTACTGTTCTCTGCTTTATATTTCAACACTATTTTATTCTGCCTGAGATCTTGTTTGAGCATAAATCCTTAGATTATATTATTGTTTTCACAATTAGAATAGGAATAATTTTTAAATCTCTATTCACCCCCCTTTAGAGGATTCTTAGAGGCACACTTTGCACTTTCATTTTTTTGTATGATATTGGAGGACCTGACAAAATAACATCAAAAATGTCATCGTCAATAGAATTCATATACAGCTTTATTCTAGCCTTCCAGAGTGTAAACTTATTTAGATTACACACAGGTGGTCTCGTGGATGCATAGTCTTTAGAACTTATTTTTCTTAAAATAATTTTAAAATATGAAAGTTTGAGTGAGATGATCTTTTGATTAAGGTGTTAACCTTTTTCTGATCAATCTTCCTCTAATACCAATTGAAAGTGCACAGTGACTCCTCTGAGTATTCTCTAGAGAGGGGGGGGGGGGGGGGGGGGGGGGGGGGGGGGGGGGGGGGGGAATAGAGATTTAAAACTTTTCTATAAAATGTGCACAGAACAATAACAGTTCTAACTACTATGCATTCAGAATTTCAACCAGAAGAAAATAAACACAGAGTAATAAAATAAATATGGGACAACACAAAAAATTAGCACACAAATGAGACAAGATCTACAGTGGTTCCCCAAAATATGGGTACTCCACTCTTCTACCACCTTGGTCGGAATACACTATCACAGTGCCTGAGTCTTTTGTTAAGGAGACTCTTAGAACCAGGATTTGAGTCTTTTGTTAAGGAGACTCTTAGAACCAAGACTAGATCTTTTGATATGGATATATTGAACTAAAACCAGATCATTTGATAAGGAGATCTTGAACCAGTCTAGATCTTTTGTTAAGGAGATCTTGAACTAGGCTTAATCCATTGAAGAGAGATTCTTAGGACTCTTTACTCAGTTTTACAAGAAATAGAAAATATAGTAAAAGAAGAAAAAGAAGATGAAGATGGTTCTTCTGAATGAATTCTCTTGCAACAGTCAATGAGGATTATAGACACTTAGTGTTTTCTGGATTTTTCTTCAATGAATGAATCCTAGCTTGAGAGAGGTGCAAGGATGGTGATAGCTCTGATCCAGCGGATGATCTCTGTATATTTTGTATGCTTCTTTCAGAGAGAGGAGGAAGAAGAAGCCTCTGTTCAATATGCAGTACATCGATCTCTTGTGTTCTGTTGTCAAGAAAGCTGAAGAAGAAGAAGAATTGTTGTTGTTATCTTCTATCTTTTGAATTCTGTATAACTTATTCTTCTATCGAATATAGATGAATGACTTTTCACTTCTGATCTTTCTCTAGCTGGAATGTCCAAGAGATATTATGGCTCTCTTTCTATTAGTGTTCTCTGTCCGTTAAAATCTTTTGAATAACTTCCTAATATATCATTATTGAATCTCTAGAAGTCTTCTTTCCTTCTTGTTCATGAACACCCTGTTATAATTCAAATAACTTCCATTTATGACTTCAGAATAAGCATCAAAATTGATTCCAGGAAGTTTTCCAAATCTGTGTCTGTGTTCGACGTTGCGTCGAATAACTTTGCCTTCTTATCGACGCACCTCTGAGTTCTATTAGAAGCAGCTTCGAAATCTTCTTCAGCTTTTACGTGAACTCTAATATCGACGTTGCGTTGATTCCTTATCGACGTATCCGTCGAGATAAAGACATGGACATTGAACTCTGATTTCTGCGCCGAGTATTATTCGAAGTTGCGTCCACTTCAAATGTTGTGTAGACTGACTCTGCCTTCTGCGTCGAATACAATTCGATGATGCGTTGACTTCAATTGATGCATCGACTGCCAGTCTGAGTTATCCTTACTTCTATTCGAAGTAACTTCGACTTTCACTCGAAGTTGCGTCGAATTCTTTTCGATGCAGAATTAACTCAACTGGATTTTGCACTCCTTTTGACTGGATTTTGACACTCTAATGTCAGTGTGACATCCTATGACATCTAATGATCATATTACCCCCACTATTCAACATGGGTAATGAATCCTAGATGATGAAATCACTTTTACATAATTTGTAAGATAAATTAAGAGCATATTCTTCCCAACAATGTTGTTGATAGGGTTCCCTAAAATCCAAGTAATCAAATTGGAATTTTTTCCTCGTAGTCTTGACCGACTTGCCAAGACAATTCCAACAGGGCGGCCATTCTTGCGCAATTCGGAGTTCGTTTGATCTCTCAATTAAGCGGATGTCGGAACACGCGGGGTATACGACCACGCAATCTGCGCATACGTGCAAAACAAGCGACTGCCGCGTACGTCTGCACGTGCGCCCGAGCGTGACGTGTGCTCCCACGCACGCCCTCTCGTGGTGCGCTCCCCATGCGTGCCCGAGAAAAATGCGTGCTCCCGCGCACGCCCTCGCGCGGGGTGCTCCTTCGTGAGCGCCTGCGCGCGGTGCGCTTCCTCCGAGTGCGCACTCAACTCTATCTCCGCCTCCATCGTCACTCTGGCGAACCTGCCCAGACTGCCCGAGTTGCCCGAATTACTTGGGCCACCCAGTGAGCAAGTTCGTCATATTCCAGAAATTGGTGATACTGCCGTCCAGAATCGTTCATTCTTATTCGCCCATCTAAGTGCTAAGAGGGTGTAATTACCAGTGTGCCCCCCAAAAAGCTATAAAAGGCTCATAGATCTTCATTTGAAGGGACATAAGAATAGAGGGGAGACAGAGCTCTAAGGTTCTTCGACGAAGAGTTGCAGAAGTTCAACTCAGAGATGAGAAGACTCTACTCAGCTCTCATCCTCCTGCTCCGACAACGAGTCAGTTCTAGTGCGCGCCTCCACATCGTGTTCAGCATGTGTTCCCTGTGTGTTCCACTCCACTCTTAAGACTACTCCAGAAGGCGCTCCGCGCCACACTCCAGAAAGTGCTCCGATCTGAGACGAAGACCGCTCCAGTGCGCGCCTCCGCGCTTCGCTAACGACGTGCTTCCCGCATGCCCGCTCCGACAACCAATTGCTCCAATGCGTGCCTCCGCGCTCCGCTCAGCATGCGCTTCCCGCGTGCCCTCTCCGACAACAAGTTTGCTCCAGAGCGAGCCTCCACACCAACACACACTTTCCACATGCCCGCTCCACTTTGAAGACTGCTCCCGATGGCGCTCCGTTCCTCGCTCTAGAATGTGCTCCGCAGCGCTTCGCTTTGCCCAAGACCGGTGCTTATAAATATTTTGTGAACGAGAGGTGGTATCCGACCCTCCAAGAAGCTAACTATTGTACTCAAATGATACTAGTAGATTCCGTTACAACTGGGTCTGGCCCCGTGTTTTTTTCCTTTCCATGTTTTCTACGTAAAAAATCTCGTTGTTCCGTTGTTGATTCTCTCATTGACTGTTTGTGCGCTTAACTCACTCACGAGCTAAGACGGTCTGATTCGTCCGGTCCATGGGAGCGCTAAGTGACCCACAACAATTGTGTTGTCTTTTGTTGTGAGCAATTATGCACAATGTCAGCATATTGTTTTTATCTCTTCATTGCCACAAATCTTGTCAAAGTGCTGCCACACTTGCACACAATATTTGTGATCCACAATTTTGATCACGAGATTTGTATCGCGAGGAGCGGTCACATCATTGTGAGAGGCTATCGACGCGAGTGAATTAAAGAGATGAGTGGGGAGATGAGGAAAAGAAATAACATTGTAACAACGTAATAAGATTTGTAAGCACACTCATCCATCCCTCACTCTTAAATAGAGCGGGGAGTGACGAAAGAGGTTAATTTTTTTAACTTAATTATTGAGGTCGAACGGTTATAAAGCCATTTTGCCTCCAAAATAAGGACAAACTGCCTTATGCCCTTTTAACCTTATTTTATTTAAAGCAAAAAAGAAAACCTAATATATTAAAGCTAAAGAGAAAGCCTAATCTATTAAAGATAAAAAGAAAGCCTAAGGCTTAGGCCTTATAGAAAGGCTGACAATTGGTAGCCTTCTTAATAATTTTTTTATAATATATTAAAGGCTTAAAGATGGGTGGACGCCAGGTTTTACTGAGCCAGACGCCCACTTGGCAAGTGACAACACAAAAACTATCATTTGGCAGTTGTTGTGTTGCCAAAGGTTGTTGGAAAAAACAACCTCTTGATTTATCTTACAAATTCTGTAAAAGTGATTTTATCCTCTAAGATTTATTACTCATGTTATATAATGAGGGTAATATGGTATTTAGATGTCCTAGGATGACATACTCACATTAGAGTGCAAAGTCTAGTCAAAAGGAGATCAAAATCTAGTTGAGTTAATTCTGCGTCGAAAAAAAGTCGGCGCAGCTTCGATTGAAAGTCAAAGTAACTTCGAATAGAAGTAAAGATAAATCAGACTTGCAGTCGATGCATTATTGGAAATCGACGCAACATCGAATTGTATTCGACGCAGAAGTTAGAGTTTGAAGTCAACGTTCTTCATCTTGACGGATACGACGATAAGGAATCGACGCAATGTCGATAGCAGAGTTCAATTCAAAGCTGAGGAAGATTTCGAAGCTACTCCTAGTAGAATTCAAAGGTGCGTCGATAAGAAGTCAGAAGTTATTCGACGCAACGTCGAATACAGTCACAATTTTGGAAAACTTCCTGGAATAGATTCTGATGCTTGTTCAGAAGGTATATATGGAGGATATTTGAATTATAACGGGTTGCACATATATAAGAAGAGAAAGAATAATTCCAGGGATTCAAAAGTGATGAAATTGGAAGTTATACAAAAGGATATTGACAGGCTGTCAACATAAATAGAAAGAGTGCAATGATTCTTCTTGGACATTCCAACTGGAGAAGGATTAGAAAAGGAAAGTCATTCATCTCCAATCGATAGAAGAATATACAAACAAAATTCAAAAAAAGTGACAACATTCTCCTCTAGTTCTCTCTCTTACAGCACACATGTCAGATCTCTGTACAACATTCTTCTACAAGCCACATAAGGCTTCTTCTTCTTTTATCTCTGAAAGAAACATACTAAGAATACATAGATCAAGACTGGATCAGTGCTATTATAATCCTTGCATCTTCTTCTAAGCAAGGATTCATTCTCTGAAGAAGGATCCAGAACACTTAGTGCCTACAATCCCCAGTGTCGGCTGAAAGAGGATTTAATTCAGAAAAATAATCTTCATCATCTTCTTCTTACTATATTTCCTATCTTTTATAAATTGAGTAAAGAGTCTTAAGAATCCCTCTTCAAAGGATTCATCCTGGTTCAAGATCTCCTTATCTAAAGATCTGGTTTGGTTCTGAGAGTCTCCTTAACAAAAGACTTAGTTCCTAGTTCTAAGAGTCTCCTTATCAAAAGACTCGGACACTATGATAGTGAATTCCTATCAAGGGGGTAGAAGAGTGGATGTACCCAGATTTTGGTGAACCACTATATCTCTTGTGTCTTCTGTGTTGTGAAATTTTTTGTGCTTGTCTCTTACTTAGTTTCATAATTCTGTGATTATTTTTATTCTGGTTGGAATTTTGGATGCCTAGTAATTAGGATTGTTTCTGTGCTCTTATTGTTGAAAAGTCTTAAATCTATATTCACTCCCCTCTAGAGAATACTAGGGGAGTCACATTGCACTTTCAATTGGTATCAGAGCGAGGTTGATCAGAAAATGTTAACACATTGATCAAAAGATCATCTCACTCATATTTTTGTATTTTAAAAGTATTTTAAGAAAATGAGTTCTAAAGATTATGCATCCACTAGACCATTAGTGTGTAATCCGAACAAGTCTACACTCTGGAAGGCCTGAATAAAACTATACACGAACTCTATTGATAAGGACATCTTTGATGTTGTATTATTAGATTCTCCAATACCCTACAGAAAAAATGCCAATGGGACTGTAACACAAGAACTAGTTCCTAGAGTTGAGTGGACTGATGCTGAGAAGAAAGTAAAAGCCTGTGATGCTAAGGCTATGAATATCTTGGTATCAACCATGTCAGATGACATATTCCAGAAAGTGGCTGAATGTCAATCTGCAAAAGAAATCTGTGATTCACTGTCCAGATTAGTTGAAGGGAGCTCTGATGAAAAAAGGACAGGAAATCCCTTCTCATATCCCAATATGAGAATTTTCAGAAGAAATCTGAAGAGGATGTTGCTGATATGTATGAAAGGTTCAACACCATAATCAATGAGCTCAAAGGACTGAAGAAAGAGATCTTATTGACTGAAATAAATGATAAGTTGCTCATGTGCTTACCAAGCACTTGAGACTCAAGAATCATGGGTGTAGAGTGTTTAGGGTTCCAGATGCCACAGGGAGATCTCCACAGATGTCCTACTTGGCAAGCTGAAGTCTTATGAGTTGCTGCTGAAAAGTATAGTTGAGATAGAAGCAAAGGAGAAAGTCCAGACTCCTAAAGAAAGAACAATAGATTTAAAGGCAGCTGAAGGAGAGCCTTCTAATTCTGAAGAAGAGATGTTTAATCTTTTGGCCAAAAAGTTCAAAAGGTGGGTCAAGACTAAAGACTCAAAAAGAAAGGATAGGTGCTTTTTCAAGCAAACAAAGATTTGATAAAACTCCCAAACAAGAAGTAATCTATTTTGCCTGCAGAAAGTCAGAGCATATTGCCCCTGAATGTTTATAAGAGTAGAAGGACAAAAGCAGCAAGAAGGAGCACAAGTAGCAATCCTTTAGGAAGGACAAGAAGAAGGGAAGAGGTTTCATAGCTGAAACCTGGAGTGACTCAGAATCTGAGTCAAGCTCTTCATCTGAAAGTGATGAAGAAACTGCTGCTGAAGCCTGCCTGATGGCTTTGGAAGATTCCTCTGAGGAATATCATGTATCTCTTTTTGATGACTTTGATTTTACTTCAGAAGAATTTAAATTTTGCTTTAAATAATTTTGTCATGATTATCTAAATTCTCACAAAGAAATTAAAACACTTAGAAAAAAATTAGAATATCTTAGTGAAGATAATATGTATTCTGATAATTATGAATTAAAGAGTGAGTTATATAAATAGGAAACAGAGATAAATAAATTAACTACTAAAAATTTAACACTAAAAGAAGAGCTTACAAAGGCAAAGGTCATTGAAGACTCACTCAATGAGAGGAGTCAAAAGCTAAAAGATATCACAAAGATTCTTTCTATGAGATTTAGATATCTTGGTTTAGGAGCAGACCCATCAAGTAGTACTGTAACTTCCAGCAAACAAACTTGAGAAAATCCTATAATATTTATTAGACCCAGTGAGAATCAATCAAAAGACAATATAGAATCTTGTGAAGAACTGAATAACCATCCTAATAAGATCACTGTATTCAATAGGGTAAACAGTAATAACCAAAAAGAAATTCTAGGCAAGCATCCTTAGAAAAATCAATCAATATATAACAACCAGATTTTTAATAAAAAGAATTATGCGTTGAATAGAACTCGGCGCAACTTTAAAGATACGTCGAATGCAACTCAATGAAGTTCTGCAAGTGCTTCGACATCAATTCAAAGCAGGTATGAAGGTGCGTCGAATTACACTCGACATAAACAGCATTCTGCATCGAATTATTATCGATGCAACTATGCAGACACGTTGAATTACATTCGAAGCAACTCTTGAGATGTGTCGACTTCTTCTCGACGTATGTTTTCAGCAAATATTTTTAAGAAATCTAGATTTCCCTCTCATTTCTCACTTCTATTCTAAATGTTATTATTGTTCCAAAATTGGACACAAGGCCAAACATTGCTGGTATAATAAACTAGTACTTCTTAAGCTTAAAGGGGTATTCTGAAAGTCCAACTTATTCTTTCATAACTCTTTATGATGGTAGAAGAAAGAGACACCAACAAGTGAGGGTCCATTTTAATGTTTAAATTTATGTGCAGAAAAGAGACTATTCTACCACAAACCAGCAGTGGTACTTGGACAGTGGATGCTCCATGCATATGACTGGAGCAAAAGATGTGCTGGAAAACTACATGGCTAAGGAAGGCCCTAAGGTAATCTTTGGTACCTCTCACTTTGGTCAGAACAGAGGATATGGTGTGCTCAGAGTTGGAGAAGTCTTCTTCTCTAAGGTAGGTTATGTTGAAGATCTTCAACATAACTTGATTAGCATTAATCAATTATGTGATAATGAATACAAAGTTGTATTTACTAAATCATTATGCCATATTGTTAGTTCATTAACTAAACAAATAGTATTAACTAGCCTTAGAAAAGGTAAGGTGTATGTAGTAGATTTTGATTACTCTAAATATGAAGTTTGCTTGTTTAATTCTAACTTAGAAAATAATGAATTATGGCCTAGGAGACTTAGTCATTTAAACTTTAAAACAATAGCTATGCTATCAAAGCACAACCTAGTAAGAGGCTTGCCAAATGGTAAGTTTAAAAATGATCATCCCTGTAGAGCCTGCCAATTAGGAAAACATACAAAATCTACATTCAAACTAATTGGTAAGAATGATTCCCCTAGAATCCTTTATCTGTTGCACATGGATCTCTTTGGTCCCATCTCAACTCAAAGCTTAGCAGAGAATTCTTATACCTTAGTTATTGTAGATGACTTTTCTAGATTCAGCTGGGTATTCTTTCTAAAAGCTAAGTCAGAAACTTTCAAGATCCTCTCAAGATTTATTAGACAAATTCAATCTGAATTCAATACTCAGGTTGCTATGATCAGGAGTGATCATGCCACAGAGTTTGGGAATCAGTTAATTTGTAGATTCTATTAGAATGAAAGGATAAGGCAACTTTTCAGCTCCTAGAACCCCCCAACAAAATGGGGTGACCGAAAGGAAAAATAGAACCCTAATTGAATCAGAAAGGAAATTATTTGCTGAATCCAATTTGCTGAAGTTTTTCTGGGCCGAGGCAGTGAATACAACCAACTATGTTCTGAATAAGAGTCTCATCCACAAAACTAAGGTAAAAACTTCTCATGAGTTGTTGAAAGAAAAGACACCTATAGTCACATACTTTAGGATATTTGGGTGTACTTGCTTCATTCTAAACAATGGAAAGATCAAATTTGACAAAAGGCTGATGATGGAATATTCTTGGGATACTCTTCATCAAGCAAGACCTATAGTTGTTATAATAAGAATACTCTAAAAATTGAGGAGTCAATGCATGTAGTGTTTGATGAAACTAACATGTTCTCCAATGGGAAGGAAACATCCACCAATGTTACATTGCAGGAAGAAGATCAACTTGCAGATCAAGTTGAGAGGTTGAGTATTATGAATCACTCATCAGGCTGTCAGGAAAAAGAAAAAATAGCAAACTGTTAATGAATCGGATGAAGACTCTGTTGAAAATGATGATGTCATCAAGAAACCCAGTCTACCAGAACCAGACACTATTCAACGGGAAGAAAATGATGTTACTACAACCAATGAAGAAGAAGAAATCAATGAGTTTATGAATCCACTCAATAGTTCAACCAGAACTAGAATAATCCTAAAGGATCACCCTTCATCTCAAGTTATAGGAGACATGATAATGGGAGTGAAGTCCAGACATCAGATCACAAATGATTCTATGTTGCAGTGCTTTCTCTCTCAATATGAACCAAATAAGTTTGAAGAAGCAGACAATGATCTTTACTGGATAGATGTCATGCAAGAGGAGCCTGCACAATTTGAAAGAAATAAAATCTAGACACTAGTGGAAAGACCAAGGAACTACCCAATTATTGGAACAAAATGGATATATAAAACAAGATGGACTCAAATGAAATTATAGTAAAAAATAAAGCCAGAGTGGTTGCTTAGGGATACATGCAAGAAGAGGGAATTGAATACAACCGGACTTTTGCTCCAGTAGCTAGACTGGAAGCAATTATGTTGTTTCTTGCTTATTCTGCTTATATGAAAATAAAAGTATATCAGATGGATGCGAAGATTGCATTTTTAAATGGAACTCTTCAAGAAAAAGTACATGTGGAGCATCCCCCAGTTTTTATCAATCCATCTCATCCCTCTTTTGTTTATAGGTTAGATAATGTACTGTATGGTTTCAAGCAAGCTCCAAGTGCTTGGTATGAGACATTGTCTACCTTTCTTCTAGAACACTCCTTTATAAGAGGTACGATGGATAAAACACTCTTCACTATAGCACATAAAATTAGCTACTTTTAGTACAAATATATGTAGATGACATAATATTTGGCTCAACAGATCAAAGACTTTGCTGACCTAATCCAGTTTAAGTTTGAGATGAGTAGCATGGGGGAAATATCTTACTTTCTTGGCCTCCAAGTAAAGCAAAGTGCAGATGACATTTTCATATCCCAATCCAAGTACACTAAATAGCTTATCAAGAGATTTGGGATGGCTCATGCCTATATCATGAAAACTCTCATGGCTACCAATACTGTACTTGATAGAGATGAAAATGGCAAGTCATTTGATCAAAAGACTTACAGAGCAGTCATTGACTCACTTCTCTATCTTACAACTAGCAGGCATGCCATAATGTTTGCTACTTGTATATGTGTTAGATTCCAGGTTGACCCCCAAGGAATACCACATGAGTTATGTAAAAAGAATACTCAGATATCTAAAAGGTACACCTGAACTTGGCTTATGGCATCCCACAGAGTCTGGATTTGACCTAGTAGGCTACTCAGATGCAGATTATGCTGGATGCAGCCTTGAATCAAAGAGCAGCTCAGGAACTTGTCAATTCCTGAGTGCTAAACTTATTTCCTGGTTTAGCAAAAAAGCAAACCTCAGTCTCCACTTCTACAGCTGAAGCTGAGTATATAACTGCAGGAAGCTGCTGCTTATAAATATTGTGGATGCAGAATCAGTTGTTGGATTCCAACTTTACTCTTGAGAACTCCACAATATTCTGTGACAGTTCTAATGCTATTTCTATAGCTTTCAATTCTGTTCTCCACAGTAAAAATAGGCACATAAAGATAAGACACAACTTTCTCAGAGATAATGTAGAGAAGGGTAAGATTTCCCTTCAATACATTTCCTCTGAAAATTAAAAAGCTGACATATTCACTATGCCAGCTGATGAAAGCAAGCAAAATTTCTTCATCAATGCATTGGGAATGCTTGATGGAGCTCTTTAGGTCACATATATTATGTAAATAAACCTATTTTCCATAGAAAGTTATTGCTAGGGAAACAATAAATTTTTTGAGAAAGCTATAATGTTTATTTTGAGCTACATCGAATACAAATCGACGTACCGTCGATTTCTACTCGACGTCATCTTCAAGAGCTGACTGGGATATAGTTCATTCGAATAGCACTCGACGCAGCGTCGAATTCCTATCGACGCATGCGCCGACTTAATAGTTGCTGTTTTCATTCGAAGCCACGTCGAATTTACATTCGACGCCACATCGACTTTTCAAGCGCGCGCAGACCTTGCTTCTAAAAGCTACTTCGACATCTTTTCGACGTTGCTTCGAGTACATCTCTACATTATGACGAATCGTCTACTAAAAGCAACACAGCCGTTATACTTCATTGTGCTTTTGAATTCTCTCCCTCTCGCTCTCCTCTTTTCCTGCCTCTCTACTTCTGTCTTCTTTCTTCTTTGCAGGTACACGACGACAATAAATGGATTCTAAGAGAGACATTCTTGACGCGATTGATCTGGCTTTAGAGACATTGTTGTCTCAGTTCTCATCTTTACACCTGGATTTCTCAGAAGATTGCTATCGCAAGATATCTGCACAATATCACAGGTTAAGGAACCTTACTACCTAGGCGAAAGCCATCAAGAAGAAATTGAGATCGTCGGCGTTGCCTGCTGAGGTCTTTATATCTTTATTCAATGATATAAAGCAGGGGGAGAAGGGTGACAGCACGCCCCCTCCTGATTCATTGTATACTACTATTGAGCACCAACATCAACACTCTTCTTAGGTTTCTGAAGGAGAACCTGTTGGGTTTTCTTTGAACAATACATCAAATGCGCAGCGGAATATACACATAAGAACAACCTTAAACAGTTAACGGAACTTGCGATTTCATGAATCAAGAAATATGAGAAGCAACACTTTGTGATATACCTGAATGGGATTGAGTCAATACTCAATCGAGATGCTCCAAGATCTGATCCCGAAGGCAAACTCTGAGTTCCAAGCATAGAAATCGATCGGTGCCTCTATGGAAGTCCACACGAGTGAAGAAGAACCTTAGCTTCTTGTCGCACAAGAACTAGGTCGGAGAAGAAGAGCCCTCTATGATTTCCACGGACTGCTAGATCCGACAAGGGGAAAGGCGGCGAAGGGATCGAAGCCAGTCGGAACTCTTCCGTCGGTTCTCTGCAATCCTTCCGTTTCTCTGATAAAATCGCAAAAGGAGAGATCATACCTAGTGCATAAAACCGTAATATATTTATACCCAGGCGAGAGAGACGCTATCCGCACACCCGAGACTAACATTGGAGTAAACACAGAATTCATCGAGTATGGCTAATTCGTCGAGACCATTCGACGAATTCGTCGAGATAATTCAGTGAATAGATTCGTCGGGAAGATCTAATTCGTCGAGATCATTTGACGAAGATATCCAATTCGTCGAGACATTTCGACGAATTGATATATTTCGTCGAGACCATTCGAAGAACTGTTTCGTCAAGTAGATCTAATTCGTTGAGACCATTCGACGAATTGATTCGACGAAGATATCCAATTCGTCGAGACAATTCGACGAATTGATATAGTTTGTCGAGTCCATTCGATGAATCCTTTCGATGACCTTAGGTAAGCTCCGTCGAGACATTCTCGACAACTCATCTCTAAGACTTGCCAACATACTCCATACAATATTCACAATACACGTGGAGCATTCAGTCGACTCGACCCAACTCCAATAAGTCATAGGATTGACCATACACTCATATCCAATTTGAGTAAGGCCAACACAATCCTTCCTCCAACTTCTCCAAACACTCTTGTGTGTGACCCCATAGACTCATATCGCGTTAGCAGTGAGACTAAATGCTTGATCACTTCCAGATCACCTTGGAAACACCAACAGTCTCCCACTTGCTCTTGAACGTATCAAACAAAAGTCTCACAAACAATGAGCGACATTTTATATCATTGATACCCAAGCAATAAGAGTTCATAACTCAATAAGCCTGTCTGGACTAATGTACCAGTGTTGTCATGTCCCTTTGTCCCTTACATCCGGATAGAACTAGAGGCATGGACCTGTCACCCTCATAATTGTTCAATCCTAATTTCGCGATCTAGAATAGACTGTCTGAAATTGGTGAGCTCAATATCACATATTGACTCAACCAAGCAAATAGCAGGATTCCGCCTTTTGATTTTACTATCCGCACCCCAAATGGGTCTGCTAACAGCCAAACTCCGCTGTTTGGGGAGGCTAAAGGCAGACCACCAAGAGTGACAGGGTAACTTGGCCGATCTCGGCGACTCGGGGAGGAATCTGGCTCACCCATCTTCTCGCGACCCATCGGCGAGTTCTTGACTCGCTCGCCTCCTTGCGAGCATTCAGGGGGTTCTTGACTCGCTCGCCTCCTTGCGAGCATTCGGCGGGTTCTCTGGCTCGCTCGCCTTCCTGCGAACAACCCGGCTCGCCTCGCTTTTGTTCGCCCATCCTCTAGGAGAATATCGGGGTTGTACACAATCCCCGCTCTTCGTGAGGCTATCTAGGCTCGCGAAGAATCATCAAACCCTTGATATTCGCCGGCCCTTCGGTGACGTGGCGAGAATCTTTCGGTGGGTCCCATACCCACCACTATAAATACCACTCTCCCCGACCGTCATCCGAACTTTTCATTTTTCTCTATCTTTTCTTACTCGCCGCGGGTCCCAACGTGATGTCGAAAAAGGATGTGATGTTGGCCCGCCTAAAGGCTTCGCAAGCGGCCCAGAAGGGGAAAACCGCTGTCATCGCTTCCTGGAATTCTCCGCGACGCTCTCCGCCTCCTCCTTCCCTAAGGACGGCGAAGGCCGTCCGGCGCGCGGCTGGTGGGGGAGGATCTTCCTCTTCGCCGCACTCTCCGGATGACGGGCGTGCCTCGTAGCTATTATCGCCAAGCTCGCTTATTTGATATTCTTCCTTTTCGTCCTTATTTATCATGTTCGCAGAGTGATCCTCCGGACGAGAGCGAATCGAGAAGGCCAAACACGGAGATCCATCTCCCCTCTACGGGTGGGGGTGACGTTCTTCTTGCGGATACGAGGGTCGTTGGTCGACAGGACTCGCCTTCGCAACGTGGTGAGTGGCTTACCTCGTTTTTCCTCACGTTCCTTGACTCGCTAAATCGTGCTTACTTCTTCATGCAGTGTCCTCTCTCGCGGCCTCAGAGGATCAAGCTCCTCCTCCGGCGAACTCGCCCGTCATGCCGAATCAAACTATCCCAACTCCCGGATTCGTCTTGCTGGGTCAGAGGAGCCCAGGAGGGACGTTGATTGCCGAGTCTGGACCTGGCTCCAGACCCGCGCTCGCCTCCGGTCTGGGTAAGGCCTTCACCCCTGCCTTTATTGAAGCATTCCGAGGTCAGCCGGGCACCTCCCGCTAGCGGCCCAGTACCCGAATTCCCCCGCTAGGTTAGGCTGTCGTCATTGAGTGTCGTTTTTCACTTTTTCGCTGATTACTACTTCGCAGGTGACCCGACGACCCCTCTCTCCGAGTTAGAGTCTGGAGCGCTGGAGATATCTCCACCTCCCTCGCCGACCCAGGTTGCTGACTTCCTGGGGGATCCCAGTGATCCGGAGCGGATGAAGAGGCGGGTCACGGAGATATTCCAGAAGCATACCACCCTGCTGAGGGATCTACACGAGCAGAATCGGCTGGACCGGCTCGCCAATGAAGAAAGGTTCGCCGCGATGGAGGATGCGAACGCGCGCGTTCTCGCTGAGATACGGTCGCCCGATCATGGCGACGCGACCTCCCCCGGGGTGTACATTGCTCGCATCGATGATTACATGCGACTGACGAGCCAGGCGAATCGGTCACTTCGCGAGTATCATTACCCGCGAGTCCCCCTTCGCTCTTGTGTCCGAGGTCGCGGTCGCTGGAAATGGCTACGATACTGAGGACCCTAGTACTGCTTCTTATTGTTCTTCTTTCTCCTCCTCTTCGCTAGGAGGTGCTGCGAACAATTTCTATGAATTTGTAATAAATGTCACTTCGACTCGCTTGTGAGCCCTTTATTCTTTTTTCTGATATCTTTTTTCGCCCTACCGGACTCGCTTTTGCGTGGATGGTGTTTGTGTTTCCATTACTCGTGCTCGCGCACTGTCCTCGCTGGTTTTATGATTTATTTATTTAGCGATAACCCGCCAATAGGAGAAAGCTTTGACAGGGTATCGACTCGTCGGGAGCGAATTGGATCCCTGGAGGCGGAAGAGTACCGCGCGAATCCGCTATCCGCAGATATCGACGCTTCGGCTTCTTCCCGCCTTTCTTATTCCTATAAATAGCTGACCCTTTTTCTTTTCAACCACCGCATTTGTTGTTACCTCCTCGCGCTCTTTTTCCGTCTGTTTCTCTCGCAGATCTAGCTCATCCTCGCGACCTTTGCGATTCAGCGGATCACAGACACCATGGTCGGCGAGGCGGAAACTGAGGGGCTAGCCAAGTGTGCCAGGGCCTTCCTCGACGACATTTTTTACTGTGCCAACCTCACGAAGGAGGAGTACCAGGCCGCCGTAGACCAGTTCATCCACTCCGGTTTCGTGGCTCGCTGCCCTACCGATAGGGATACCATCAGCGACCCACATTCAGACGAGCTCGCGATTCCCGTTGCCCACTTCGAAAACGGGTTGCGACTCCCACTCTGGTCGGAAGTGCGCCAGGTACATTTATTTCTCATCCCTGATATCCTTGACTTGCTTTGCGAATGGCGCTTAAACTTCGTCGGCCTTTCCAGGTGCTCAAGTACTTTGGCGTCCTGCCGAGCCAACTAACGCCGAACGCGATCGCCGTGGTGGTCGCGTTCGCCAGTTATCTCAGGGCGGAGAGGATCGAGTTCTGCCTGCTCGTCTTCCGTAAGGTCTTCTCGTTCCGCGCGTATACGGACGGGATGGCCCACTTCGCGAGCCAGTATGTCACCGTCTGCGAGACGGTGAATAAATCTCATTATTGGACGCAGAAGTTCATCCTGGTGAAGGGTCCCTTCGGCAATGTCTCCTACGCCCCTACCCAGCGAGACGAGGCCGCCTACCGCCCTCCGACCTCGCTAGGGGGTTGTGATGCGGCCCTGTACCAGTTCCTCAAAGGAAAGAACTTCGAGGTCGCTTTCCTCCGAGAGCGAGTGGACCTCCTGCCACCCGTCCTTCCGGGAGAAGGTTTGACTCGCATTCGCCAACTTCCTTACTCCCTCTCCCTTCGATCGTCTAATGTTCCTCGTTACCTTTGCAGGGGAGCGTGAACTACCCCTCAATCCACCTCATGCGCCTCCCTCTTCCCTTACCTCCAGCTCGCTCGCGCGCGTGGCTGCCAAGGCCTGCCGTGACGTCCCGAGCTCCTCGTCGGGGAAGAAGCGCCCTCCTCCCCTACGCCGGCCCGCCTCGCAGGGGGCGGCGAAGAAGACCAGGAAGACTCCCTCGGCTGCCAAGGCGAAGGAGGTCGTGGACCTGTCTGAGCCCGATCTCCCCTCTCCTTCTGCTGTGGATCGGGAGCCCGCCCAAGAGGGGGGCGAGCCCAAGGAGACGGCCGCCAGGCCCAAGCCGTCGAGCCATACTAACTTCGGGCTCGACATGAAGCTGGTGGATGCGGTCGGCGAACCGGTGCTCGCGTGGGACCTTGACCAGAACAAGATCGCCTGCTCCTCTCTGCTCCCTTCCTGGGTAGAGGACGGCAAGGCCGGGGGTGAGGCGTTCGCCCTCGCCTTTGGCCTCTATGGTCGCGAGGACGCCTCCCTCTTTCGGTCCTTCCTGCCGAGGGGGGTCGTGTACGAGGCGATGCGAGCCCAGTTCCGGGCAATGGAGCTAACCCACATGGTGGGTCGCCGGTACCTCACAGCGGATAGGGAGATCAAGGAGCTCAACGTCGAGCTCCAGAAGTCCGCGGATGAAGTCGCGGAGCTGAAAGGGAAAGAGGCCCTATCAGAGGGCCTCCTCGCCAGTCTTCAAGGCGGACTGGTAAGTAGTGTTCTGCGAAAGCCTTTCGGTTCGGCTTCGCTCTTTTCTCACTATCCCGCCTTTTGCAGGATGCCGAGTCCGTCAGCCAGCTTCACGCGCGGATTGCCGACTTGGAGCTGGAAAATACCTGCCTCAAGGCCCAGGTCCACGACCTGGCCTCGGCGGTGCTACCTCCCCCTCCTTCGCGAGCTGGGACTCGCGGTCAGTCGCGGGAAGAGAAGGAAGCCGATCGCAAGAGGTCAATGGAGATTGCGGAGCTCGTCCTCGACATTCTCAAGGGAGCGGGCATGATCATCCCCGATGCCATGGAGTTCACCGCGGAGGAAGTCGTTCCCGACTTGTTCGCGCCCATCGCCGAGGCGGAGGGTCGAGAGAGCGATTGAAGAGCCGCCTGGCGAGCCGCCTTGATTTCTCTTTTTGTTAATAATGTAAAAGTTTTCCTTTCTTTTTGTTTCCGGCGAGACCGCCGCTGAATTGTAATCTTTTGTGAGGAATGAAAGGGAATGTTTTATCAATCTTTTTATGTGTTATAGTTTTATTTACGATTCGCACGCGATCTTTTCTGTTGTGCCCGCGCGGCCCTGATCTTTTTATGTTCGTGTCTATAGATCTTCATTCGGCGTTCGCGCTCGCCTCTATTTTATTGGCAGCTTTTCCTCGTCGCATTGTGTCTAGGTTGCTCTCGCCTACCTTTCTTCTGCGGCGTCGTGAGGACTTGGGTTGTAGGGCCTTATCTCTATTCGGGATGTTATTCGTTGGAGAGTCTTACGGGAGGGGTCTACATTAGCCTACCTCGTTCGCATTCGCCTCTGGCGAGCCCCCACCGATATCCGCGGTTCGCCGCGAGAACGGACTCCTCCCGGCTCACCTTCGTCATTCGCTTCGATATCGTTCGCGAGTGACCTTGCGAACCGCCGACTCTATTGCCCCTGCCGCGAATGACTCTCGTGCGCGAGTGGACCTCCGGTCTCGCCTCGCCCGGGTCTTGGGGTTACTTGCGAGCCAAAATCTCTTGTCGTGAGTATCTTATTTTACCTGTCCAACCCACTTGTGACCTTGCCAGTCTCTCCAGAGATCAACCTGAACCCCCCGTCTAGTGAGAGCCCGGGAGCGGAATCGATCTGGGGTATTCCAGCATAAGAACTTGTCACCTTGCCAGCGTCTCCAGAGATCAACCTGAACCCCCCGTCTAGTGAGAGCCCGAGAGCGAAATCGATCTGGGGCATTCCAGCATAAAAACTTGTCACCTTGCCAGCCTCTCAAGAGATCAACCTGAGCCCCCCCGTCTAGTGAGAGCCCGGGAGCAGAATCGATCTGGGGCATTCCAGCATAAAAACTTGTCACCTTGCCAGCCTCTCCAGAGATCAACCTGAACCCCCCGTCTAGTGAGAGCCCGGGAGCGGAATCGATCTGGGGCATTCCAGCATAAAAACTTGTCACCTTGCCAGCCTCTCCAGAGATCAACTTGAACCCCCGTCTAGTGAGAGCCCGGGAGCGGAATCGATCTGGGGCATTCCAGCATAAAAACTTGTCACCTTGCCAGCCTCTCCAGAGATCAACCTGAACCCCCCGTCTAGTGAGAGCCCGGGAGCGGAATCGATCTGGGGCATTCCGGCATAAAAACTTGTCACCTTGCCAGCCTCTCCAGAGATCAACCTGAACCCCCCGTCTAGTGAGAGCCCAGGAGCGGAATCGATCTGGGGCATTCAAGCATAAAAACTTGCCACCTTGCCAGCCTCTCCAGAGATCAACCTGAACCCCCCGCCTAGTGAGAGCCCGGGAGCGGAATCGATCTGGGGCATTCCAGCATAAAAACTTGTCACCTTGCCAGCCTCTCCAGAGATCAACCTGAACCCCCCGCCTAGTGAGAGCCCGGGAGCGGAATCGATCTGGGGCATTCCAGCATAAAAACTTGTCACCTTGCCAGCCTCTTTAGAGATCAACCTGAACCCCCCGTCTAGTGAGAGCCCAGAAGCGGAATCGATCTGGGGAATTCCAGCATAAAAACTTTTCGGGACCTGCCAAAGGATTGCTCCAAAAAGCATATGTTGAGTAGGAAATATGAAAAGTCACTTACAACAAATGGCTAAGGATAAAACCTTTTTAAATCATCCCCACTCCTGGCTTGGCCAAGAGGTACCCCTTCCACATCCTGGAGGTGGTATCCTCCTGACCTGAGCTCTTCACTTACAATGTAAGGTCCTTCCCAATTGGGCTCTAGCTTGCCAATCGCGGCTCCTCTCCCGGCCGCGTCAACCTTCTTCAGCACAAGGTCTCCTTTCTGAAAGTGTTTTATTCGGATGTGCTTGTCAAAGTATCGGGCCATTCGTCGCTTGATCTCCTCCTGCCTGATGGTGGCCTAGTCCCGGAGTTCCTCCACCAGGTCCAAGGATAGCCTTTGTTCTTCATCGTTGGCCACCCGCCACTCTTCATCCCCTTCACCTGCGGCGATTACCCTGGGGTTTTTTACTTCGAACTCAATGGGGAGGACCGCTTCGGATCCATGGGAAAGTTTGAACGGAGTCTCCCCGGTGGCAGTGTTAGGGGTAGTCCTCAGGGCCCAGAGAACGGATGGTAGCTGCTCCACCCAATTCCCCCGGAGGTTCTCTACTTTATTTTTTAACAGGTTGACGATTATCTTGTTCGCTGCCTCTACCTGGCCGTTGCTCCTCGGATGGTGAACCGATGCGAACATGAGGTCGATGCCCATTTGGGTGCAGAAGCTAACAAACTCCTCGCTAGCAAACTGCGGCCCATTGTCTGTCACTATGGCCAGAGGGAGCCCGTGCCTACAAATTATTTCTCCCCACACAAAATTTCTTACAACTTGAGATGTTATCTTGGCGAGCGCCTTCACCTCTACCCACTTGGAAAAGTAATCGATCATGACCAGCAAGAACCTTCTCTGGCCGCTAGCTTGAGGGAAAGGGCCGACAAGGTCTAACCCCCATATGGCAAAAGGCCAGGGGGTCGTGATGGTCCGAAGTCTCTGGGCTGGGAGGAGTTGGAGCGGAGCATAGAGTTGGCACTTCGAACACCTCCTTGCAAACTCGGCCGCATCTTTGCTGAGGGTGGGCCAGAAATAGCCTTGCCTCAACACCCTTCCTTCCAGAGTCCGGCTCCCGGAGTGACTCCCACACTCCCCGGAGTGAATTTCTTCTAGGACTCTCGGAACCTCCTCCTCAGAAACGCAACGGGCCAGGAGTCCCGAGAGAGTATTCCTGTACAGCCCCCCTGCATGCAAAGAGTAATAAGCCGACTTATACCTGAAGCGCCGCCTGTCGATGTCTCTCTCAGGGAATTTTCCTGATGTTAAGAAAGAGATGAAGGGATCCATCCACGAGACTCGCCGATCTACTTCCATCAGCTCTCCTTCCTCTATGGAGGGCCGGAAGAGTTCTGAAACCGTCCCTCCAGCTCGAGGACCGAACTTGGCTAGGAGGTTCGCGGGAGTGCTCTCTTCCCTTGGCACGTGTTTGATGGAGAAAGTGTGGAATTGCCCGATGACTCCCTTAACCTTCTCCAAGTATCGCAGGAGAGTCGGGTCCTTTGCCTCGAACTCTCCCTTGACTTGGCATGCTACCACCATGGAGTCCGTTGAGACCTCCACATCTTGCACTCCCAGCTCTTGAGCTAACCGCATGCCTGCTATCACTGCTTCGTACTCCGCTTGGTTGTTGGTAATTGGGAAATGGATGTTCAGGGCTTGCTCGATTCTTGTCCCTTGAGGACTCACCAGGATGATCCCCCCCATAGGAGTGCTTTCCTGAGGCACCATCCACCAACATCATCCATGCTACTGGGGGAGGCGGTTCATGTTCACCCACTTCGGTCGTGTAGTCGGCCATGAAGTCCGCCATTGCTTGGGCCTTGATTGATGTCCTGGGTATGAACGTAATATTGAACTCGCTCAGCTCCACAGACCATTTTGCCAATCTTCCCGAGTGTTCCACCCCTTCCATGATTTTGCGAAGCTGGTGGTCCGTCACTACTCTGATGGAGTGTGCCTGAAAGTAGGGTCGGAGCCTCCGTGCCGCCACCACTAATGCGAAAGCTAACTTCTCCAAGATCGGATATCGAAGCTCTGCCTTCTTCAGCACCCGGCTGACATAGTAAATAGGGAATTGTTTTCTCCCCTCCTCCCGGACCAACACCGCACTCACTGCCTCCGACCCTACTCCCAGGTATAGGGATAGGTCTTCTCCCAATCTCGGCCCTTGGAGTAAGGGGGTTTGGGTGAGCTGTTCTTTTAAGGCTTGGAAGGCTCCCTCGCATTCCGAAGTCCATTCAAACTTCTTATTGCCCCTTAGTGCCTTGAAGAAGGGCGCACATTTCTCCCCTGCCTTGGAGAGGAACCTGCTGAGTCCGGCCAGCTTCCCTGTGAGGCTCTGAACCTCCTTCGGGTTCCTTGGCGACCCCAACTCTATTATCGCCTTGACCTTGTCCGGGTTAGGTTCTACTCCTGTCGGGGTTAGAAAGTGGCCTAGGAATTTCCCCCGGCTAGCCCCGAAGACACACTTCAAGGGGTTAAGCTTCATTTTATACTTCCGTAGGGTCCCGAACGTCTCTTCGAGGTCTCGGAGGTGAGACTCAAGGTCCCTACTCTTCACCATGAGGTCATCAACATAGACTTCTAAATTTCTTCCTTTCTGCTCGCGGAAGACCATATCCATCATCCTTTGGTACGTAGCACCTGCATTCTTGAGCCCGAAGGGCATCATCTTATAGCAGTAACACCCATCCCCCGTGATGAAGGAAATATCCTTGATGTCCGGGGGATGCATGCGGATTTGATGATAACCTGAAAAAGCATCTAAGAAAGACATTACAGAGAAACCAACGGCTGAGTCAACCAGCGCGTCGATTCTAGGCATGGGGTAACAATCTTTCGGGCACGATTTATTAAGAAGTGAAAAGTTGATACACATGCGCCACTTACCTCCTCCCTTTTTTACCATGACTACGTTGGAGACCCAACCTGGATACTAGATCTCCAATACAAAACCTGCCTGCAGGAGTTTACCCACCTCCTCTCGGATGGGTTCTTCAAGCTTGTTCGCTACGACCCTCCTCTTCTGACGGATGGGGCGGGTGCCGGGGTCGAGGTTGAGGCGGTGGCAAGCCACATCCGCATCGATCCCAGGCATCTCCGCGGCGCTCCAAGCGAAGACGTCCACATTCTTCTGCACGCAGGCCAGGATCTCCGCCTGCTCCTCTGGATTGAGTTCTCCGCTGACCCGGACCTTCTCCACCACCCCTAGCCGGGTGGTGACCTCAAGCTCCACGATCTCGTCCACGGCCTCCAGCCGGGACTGCTCCCCCCAAGCCCTCTCCTCCTCTCTACCACAAGCGAGCGCCTGGGTTCCTTCCTCTACCTCCTCCTCTACCACCATCAGCTCCTACGCCCCTCCTACCGGGATCTTCTCTCCTTTTTCCTCTTCCTCTCCTTCCTTCGCCCGGGGTCCCTCAGCAACCCCCTCTTGGGCATGGACTTCCTCTTCTTCCACCTGCTCCTCGACTTTCCCCTCACCTCCGACTTCGGCCGCCTCCTCCATCACTCTATCGAACTCCTCCGCTTCTCCCATCCAGGTGATGGTGTTGACAGCCGTCACATAACACTATCTCGCCATCTTGGGGTCTCCTCGGATCCGGACCTGGACTCCACCCGTGTTGAACTTGAGACACTGGTGGAAGGTGGAAGGGACGCATCTAAACGCGCTGATGAGGGGCCGTCCGAAGATGGCGCTGTAGCTGCTCGGGGCATCCACGATCACGAAGCGGCAGTTCCGAGACTGCCCTCCGAGGGTCACATGGAGCCCAACTCCACCTTCTACTTCCTTCCTTTCTCCTGAAAAACCGAATAGGGGGCCATCCGAGGCCAACACCCTCTTGGATTCTACCTTCATCTCATCAAACGCCTTCTTGAAGACGACGTAGACCGAGCTAACCGTTATCGACTAGAATCCGCGAGACGGTGAAGTTCTCGATGGCGGTCTGGATGACCAGCGCATCGCAGAATGGGTCCTCGTAGCTCGGCATTTCCTTCGGGAGAAAGTGATTCTCTTCGCCGGGGGTGGAGCCGTGGATGTTGAGGCCACGCTCCGCCGATAGATGGTATGAAGGCTAGACTTGCGGGTTGCCTCCACCCCCCCCCCCCCCCCCCCCCCCCATGGATCACCCCGATCCCTCCTCTACTCCCCACATCAACTCTATCTTCACACCTTTCTTCCTCCTCCCCTCGAGGCTCGACCTCCTCAATTCTCACTTGTTGCCTTGGCGCGGGGGCTCGGCCCCTTTTGGTTTCCAGGAACTCTGGGCAGGTGGCCGTCGCGTGACCTTCCTCATCGTGGAAGTCACAATATGGCAACGCCACCTCCCCTGCTTCGCCTTCCGCCACCCTATTCCTCCTCCTTCTTTCTCCCGCTTCTTCTCTCGCCTCTTCTCTCCTTCCTCTTCCTCTTCCCCTCCTGATCGCCATAGCTTGCTGAGGCGGGGGAGGCAATGGCCTCGGACCCTGCCTCCATCCCAGCTGATGGGGTCTTCCTTGACCCCCATAAAAGTTACCCCTTCCCGGGCCGTAACCTCTTCCCTGGCCTTGCATTCCTTCGGCCCGCTGCCTCCACTCCCCCTCCAGGGCCCTGGGCTCTTCCCTTCTCCTTACCTCTTGCTGCCTGACCTCCGGCTCACTGAGCTTTGCTAGCCTCCTGGTGAGCTCTGGGTTGGCCTCCTCGCCCTCAATCTCCTCCGCCACCCTCTCCATCAACTCCTCGTAGGAGACGGGGGCTTTTCTTTTCAAAGCCATTTTGAAAAAGCTCTCCCTTAGCCCGACAGTGAAAGCGAGCTGGAGTGCGAATCCTGGCATCTCCTGCGTGAGCAGCACTTCCTCTTGGAACCGATTTGCGTAGCGAGCCAACGACTCCTTGGGCTCTTGCTTCACTTTGAAGAGGGACTCGGCGCCCTTCTTCCTCTTCTTTGCGGTGGAGAATCGCAACAAAAAGCTCCGGCGCAAATCCTCGAAAGCATAGATTGACCCCGCAGGGAGATGATGGAACTAGTCCCTGGCCTTTTCTTTGAGAGTGACGGCGAAGAGCCGACACTTAAAAGCATCCGACATCGGTCTGATGGAGACCGAGTCCTCAAAAGACTGGAGATGCTGGGCAGGGTCATCCCTGCCGTTGTAGTACACCCTGTCCCACTCTCCGAACCCTGCCGGTACAGGTGCTGACAGTACCAACTCGCAGAAGGGGCTTCCCCCTTCTACCACCTTTTCTCGCTCCACTCGCCCCCCCCCCCCCCCCCCCCCCCCCCCCCCGAGTTCTCTCGCCAGGCTCGCGCTCGCGGGGACCGCGCTCGTGAGAACAGCCTTCGCCTGGAACACTCCCACGGTCGCCATGTCTTCCGGGCGCTCGCTCGCCTGCATCGCGCTCGCCGACACAGAACATGGCGTCACGGAGCTCGCCGACACGAGGCTCGCCGGGCTGGCGAACAGCACCCGCCCTTCTAAGTCTTGCACTGAACTTCCTGCAACTTCCTTTCCGGCTCTTCCTCCCGGGGCGTTCTCGCCAGCCGCTGCCGGGGGAGGGGTCGCCTGGGGTGCCGGGGTCGCGAACTCGCTTTGCAGCGCCGCGACCGCGATCCCGAAGGTGTCCAGCACCTCCCGCCTGAAGTCCGCGAACATCCTCGGCGTCACCACCTGCGGTGACTCGCTGAACTCCTCGCCTTGATCCCCGTCACCTGTCATATCTGCTCCTTGGGACTTTCTTGGACCAGCCACGCTCCACGCTCACCGCACCAAAATGTTGAAACCGATTTCTCGGTCTCTGTAGAGCTCGGGGCCCTCACCGAGATGAGGGGCGGCTAACCCTTACTGACCCCTCAGAGAAGGTAGACCGGAAACTAGGAAGATTGACTAAGGCCTTAGTCACAGCGAGGAGGTCCCTCAACTAACCCGGAAGATCGTTGAGTGCTTACCCTCCCAAGCCAAAGCTGAGACTCGGGCACCTTGGAGAGCTCTGGAAGTGCTAACCAAAGAAAGCCTAAGGAGAGGGAAGCTGAGGTGAGATCTTCTCCAAAGGTGCCCTTGAGGTCCTATTTATAGATTTTCTGATCTGGCCTGCAAATAGCAGGATTCCGCCTTTTGATTTTACTATCCGCACCCCAAATGGGCCTGCTAACAGCCAAACTCCGCTGTTTGGGGAGGCTAAAGGCAGACCACCAAGAGTGACAGGGTAACTTGGCCGATCCCGGCGACTCGGGGAGGAATCTGGCTCACCCGTCTTCTCGCGACCCATCAGCGAGTTCTTGACTCGCTCGCCTCCTTGCGAGCATTCGGCGGGTTCTCTGGCTCGCTCGCCTTCCTGCAAACAACCCGGCTCGCCTCGCTTTTGTTCGCCCATCCTCTAGGCGAATATCGGGGTTGTACATATTATGCTAATTAATCTATCATATAGAAACAGTTTACATAATAATAAGAACTTCCATAAATGTAAAATAAAATATAAAGTACTTTATTCATCACATGAATAAAAAACAACCGACAAATATATAAATTAATCCACAAGTCTTCCACTATAGATGATCATTCAGGTATCTAATACCAATTAATCTAGTATGACCATCATGTTTACTCTATGCAAGAGGCTTCGTCAGTGGATCCGCAATATTCTCTTCAGTCGGTACTCTACAAATGCTCACATCTCCTCGATCGATAATCTCTCGAATAAGATGGAACCGCCGAAGTATGTGCTTGGAGCGCTGATGAGATATAGGTTCCTTAGTTTGTGCAATAACACCGTTGTTGTCACAGTAGAGAACTACGAGATCAACAATGCTGGGAACTACATCAAGCTCGCTGATGAATTTCCTAATCCATACAACCTCCTTTGTTGCAGCAATATACTCGGCCTCAGTCGTAGAATCAACAACTGTCTCTTGCTTGGAACTCTTCCAGCTCACAACTCCTCCATTCAGGCAAAAGACAAAACCTGATTGAGACTTTGAGTCGTTCCTATCAGTTTGGAAGCTAGCATCCGTGTAACCTTTTACAATGAGCTCTTCCTCTCCACCAAACACCAAAAATAAATCATTAGTCCTTCTCAAGTACTTTTGGATATTCTTGACGACTATCCAGTGACCATCACCAGGATCAGACTGATACCTATTAGTCATGCTCAAAGCATATGAGACATCGGGTCGAGTACATAACATTGTATACATGTTTGATCCAACTGCAGAAGCATATGGAATCAATTTCATGCAGTCCTTATCTTCCAAAGATTTAGGACACTGGTCCTTAGAGAGACTCACACCATGAGACATTGGTAGAAATCCCTTCTTGGACTCAAGCATGTTGAACCGTTTCAACACCTTTTTAATGTATGTACTTTGGGTCAAACCCAACAACTTCTTCGATCTATCTCTATAGATCTTAATACCAAGCATATAAGTCGCTTCATCCAAGTCTTTCATAGAAAAGCAGTTCCCTAGGTTGTTCTTAACAACTTGTAGGGTCGGAATGTCATTCCTGATCAACAATAAGTCATCTACATACAATTTCAGGAAGACAACAATGCTCCCACTAATTCTCTTATAAACACAAGGCTCATCTTCGTTCTTAATGAAACCAAACCCTTTGATTTTCTCATCAAAACATAGATTCCGACTTTGAGAAGCATGTTTCAATCCATAAATGGATCTCTGCGGCTTGCATATTTTAGTGGCTTCATTTGGAGATACAAAACCCTCGGGTTGTGTTATATACACTTCCTCAAGGAGGTTTCGATTTAGGAAAGTCATTTTGACATACATTTGTCAGATCTCGTAGTCATAATACGCATCAATAACAAGCAGAATTCTGATGGACTTAACCATAACAACATGAGATAATGTTTAATCATAGTCAACACCATGAATTTGCTTGAAACCTTTAGCCACTAATCTCCCTTTGAATGTCTGTACATTCCCATCCATGTCAGTTTTCTTCTTGAAGACCCACTTGCACCCTGTGGGTCGTATCCCTTCAGGGGGTTCCACGAAGTTCCAAACTTGGTTTGCGTACATGGAGTCCATTTCAGATTTCATGGCATCATGCCACTTCTCGGAGTCCCGTCCACTCATAACCTCTCGGTAGGTTGCAGACTCATCATCATGATCCATAAGCAACACATTACCTATTTGAGACACGAGAAATTCATATCTCAGGCACAAATCATGGTCTACCAGATCTACGTAGGACTTGTGTTTCTTGAGTAGGCTCTCTAGCTACAACTACTTGTAGTCCTTGCTCAGGTTCCAATTCAGGTTCGTTTTCAATTTGTGGTTCTTGAACTTCTTCAAGTTCTACCTTTGCAGTCTTTCTGGATAAGAACTATTTTTCCAAAAAGACGTCTGTCCTTGCGACAAACACTTTGCCCTCAGACGGCGGGTAGAAATAGTACCCTTTGGTCTCTTTAGGATACCCCACTAGATAACACTTATCCGATTTGGGTTCCAGCTTGTCAGGCATTTGACATCGTGCGTATGCCTCACAGTCCCAAATCTTAATGAACGACATACTAGGATACTTCCCGGTCCATATCTCATATGATATCTTTTGAACCATTTTCGTTGGAGCACGATTTAAAGTGAAAGCCGCAATCTCTAGAGCAAATCCCCAAAAGAAACGGGCAAATCTGCATGACTCATTATTGACCGCATCATGTCTAACAAAGTACGATTCCTCCTCTTAGACACACCATTATGTTGTGGTGTTTCGGGCGGAGTGAGTTGTGATACAATACCACACTCTCTGAGATGATCACGAAACTCATGACTCAGATATTCGCCACCTCGATTAGATCGAAGTGCTTTTATTCTTTTTACTAGTTGGTTCTCCACTTCATTCTTAAACTCTTTGAACTTTTCAATGGTTTCAGATTTGTTTTTCATAAGAAACACGTATCTGGATCTACTGAAATCATCAGTGAATGTAACGAAGTAGTAGAACCCACCTCTAGCCATAGAACTCATGGGTATGCATACATCACTTTATATTACACCCAAGAGATCATTAGCCCTCTTAGTACAACTAGTGAAAGAGGGTTTCGTCATCATGCCTAATAAACATGACTCGCATCTCTCAAATGATTCATAATCAAATGAGTCCAGCATTCCGTCTTTATAGAGCTTGGATATGCGTTTCTCATTTATGTGGCCCAAACGACAATGCCAAAGATACGAAAGATTCGAGTCATTAGTTTTTAGTCTTTTAGTGTTTTCTATGTTATAGATTGACTAATCTAAGATCAAAACGTATAAGCCATTAAACAGTTGGGCTACACCATAACAAACATCTTTCATAAATATAGAACAACAATTGTTCTTAATAATGAAAGTAAATTCTCTCATGTCTAAACATGACACAGATATAATGTTTTGAGTTATGTCTGGAACAAAATAACAATTATCTAATTCTATTACAAGCCCTGTGGGCAAAGAAAGACGATATACTCCTACGGCAACGACAGCAATGATAACAACTCTTGCTCCATTTCCAACGCGCAGGTCTACCTCTCCTTTACCTAGCATTCTTCTCCTTCCTAGTTCCTGCAAATTTGTACAAATGTGAGAACCGCATCCGGTATCCAATACCCAAGATGAAGGAGCAGAAAAGTTTATTTCTATAAAAAAAATACCTGAAGTGGAAGTCACACTTCCTTTCTTCTTTTGTAGATCCTCAAGATAGAGAAGACAGTTTCTCCTCCAATGCCCTGCCTTACCACAATGGTGGCACTTCCCTTCCTTCGCCACGCCTTTATTCTTCAGTATTGAAGAATTCAGATCAAGATATGACTTAGGTCCCACCTTAGTCTTCTTGAATCCCTTGGTCTTGCCCTTGCCTTTATGCACCATCAATATGGGGCTAGCATGCTTGACCTTCTTCATATTGATCTCAACAGTTCTTAACATGCCTAGGAGCTCGGACAGTTTCTTGTCAATTTTATTCATATTGTAATTCAAGACAAACTGCTCGTAACTGTCCGACAACGATTGCAGGATCAGATCAGTGACCAACTCTTGACTCAGAGGAAACCTTAGTCTTTCAAGGTTCTCTATATACCCAATCATCTTGAGTACACGAGTCTTACTGGGTCTCGAGCTCCCATCTTGCACTGAAATAACGCCTTGGATATGTCAAACCTCTCTTGGCGAGCTTGCCCTTGAAACATTTTCTTCATGTGCTCGACCATCTCGTAATAACTCATGTTCTCGTGTTGCATTTGAAGCTCAGAGTTCATGGTCGCGAGCATAAGACATTCAACATCCAAGGAGTCATCTCCATACTTCTTGTAAGCATCTTTATCTGCACGTAGTGCAGTAGCGGCTGACTCCTGGGGGGGATCTTCTTCCAGGACGTAGAGCTTACGCTCTTGCCTGAGAACAATTTTCAGGTTCCTGAACCAGTCTAGGAAATTTGTCCAATTTAGCTTGTCCTTCTCAAGGATCGCTCTCAGGGACAATGTGGAGTGAGAACCATTTGTCATGAATATTCTACAAGGAATTTTGCAAAGTAAAATCTTTTAGTACTATATTTTAAAATATAATTTTTTATTTTAATAAGGAATTTTATTAAAAGGCTCCCACTATTTTATGACCCTCGATGACACTTGTCATGAATATTCAAATTGATGACCCTTGATATCAATTCATAGAGTTTATGCGAGCTACTCTCTAGTGGACAAGATCTGTATTTTACTGCCATCATAAGTCAGCTTTGGCTGATCACCCACAATGTGGCTATTTAGGTAGGCAACTTTTGCCAATTGCATCAACATGCAACTCCTATATGGTTGGTAAATAACTCTTTATTCGCATCTATCATATGGAGCATGCCAACCCTATGCCTCTTGGCACCCAACTTTTGAGGTCACCTAGTTAAGATAGACCCGATGTCGACAGTGGGATATCATAATTATCCGCTCGCACCCTTACCAAGATAGATTAATGCACATTGCTTTGGCAAACTCACACTTCATCGATCGAGGCGGGAAGAGTGTCATCCATCGGAATGCATCCGTATACTTAATATTGGATTAAGCGATTTTTAGATACAATCGATGAACATTTCATCGTGATTAACATTTAATTATTGTGCACATTCACTAAATCTAAAATTATAACATTCACTATCCAAATACATCTCAGATTTGCACAAAATGAAATCATTAACACTTTGATAAAATGGCTAAATCTGAACATCTAGAACCCTTCTAAATCTCCAGATTTACATGCATTGGACCTATGAATAACAACTCCACTTATGTAGTAGATAAGCTCGTCTCTCAATGTCAGATTCAAAATTTAAGACATTTGATTTCAAAAATCATTTTGAGGGACGGTTACTGCAAAAGAGAAATAATTTCTGAAACAATGAAATCACAACACAATCACATGCGTTCCTGGCGGGGTTTCAAGGGGCCGCGCCCCTAGCGGGGTATTAGGGGCAGAGCCGCTAACGGGGTCTTAGGGGCAGATCCCCTAACGGGGTCCAAGGGGCAGCGCCCCTGGTGGTGGCCTCGCTGACCGATCAGCGAGCGGGGTCAAGGGGCAGAGCCCTTGCGGGGTGCGGGGTAGAGCCCCGATCAATTTTTGAAAACATACCACCAGAAACCTAGCAAAATTACATCACAATTGATGCTCCAGGAAGAAATCTAGACATTCAGAACACTTCTAAATTTATAGATTTACACGCACGGGATCACAACCTAGCTCTGATACCACTGTTGAGTTTTCTTTGAACAATACATCAAATGTGCATCGGAATATACAAACAAAAACAATCCTAAACAGTTAACAGAACTTGCGATTTCATGAATCAAGAAATATGAGAAGCACCACTTTGCGATATACCTGAATGAGATTGAGTCAATACTCAATCGAGATGCTCCAAGATCTGATCCCGAAGGCAAACTCTGAGTTCCAAGCACAGAAATTGATCGGTGCCTCTATGGAAGTCCACACGAGTGAAGAAGAACCCTAGCTTCTTGTCGCACAAGAACTAGGTCGGAGAAGAAGAGCCCTCTATGATTCCCACGGACTGCTAGATCCGATAAGGGGAAAGGCGGCGACGGCGGGATCGAAGCCGGTCGGAACTCTTCCGTCGGTTCTTCGCAATCCTTCTGTTTCTTTGATAAAATTGCAAAAGGAGAGATCATACCTACGACATAAATCGTAATCTATTTATACCCCAGGCAAGAGAGAAGCTATCCGCACACCTAGGGGCGGACCCACCTAGGGATGAGTGTGGGCGGCCGCCCACACTGAATTCTAAAAAAATTATTTTTCAGTAATAGTGGACAAGTTATTTACCATGACAGATAAGTTATAGAATAATAAAATGTATTGTAAGAATAATATGGGCGTTGTTATGTGCACACCACTTCTGGCTTTGTGCACACCATTGATATGTGCACACCAAGAATTTTATTTGCAGGCCAATGTGTTAGAAAAACACCAAAATGAACATTTGAGTTTTTTTTTTTCTTCGAATAGAAATGTCTTCTTCCCTTCTACATTTTGAGACAACAAAAAAGAAATATATTATAAAACATATAAATTTCCATCATTCAAAATATTTCCACCACCCAAAAAATTTCCACCATTCAAAATATTTCCACCATTCAAAATATTTCCACCACCCAAAAATTTTTCACCATTCAAAATATTTCCACCACCCAAAAAATTTCCACCATTCAAAATATTTCCACCACCCAAAAAATTTCCACCTGCATGAACATTAAGATATGAAAATTAGTTATGCTTTAAATAAATAAATAAAATTCATGTTATTAAAAATTAAAATACCAATACCTCTTAAATGATATGTTAATCTCATCACTCCCAAGATCCAAAATTCATTCGATCACTAACTGAGAAGTAACAATTAGATAGAGAAGTTGGGTAGTAAGTATTGTAATGAGCCCAAAAATAGTTCATACACACCTGTTCAAGGATCGGCCAAATTTACTATATCATCGTCCATCTGTTTGTGTAAGTGCCAATCTTCTGCAACTGCTTCATGATACCTTAACCACAGAGAGAATATAGGCGAAAGTGGCACCCTTCTATCATCGACAAATGAATGAAATGATTACCATTCACAAAACCAATAAAAATTATCTTCCGGATTTTTGGAGGTGCAGAATGTAATGGTGGAAATGTGAAGGACTGATATTTTGAATAATGCACGAAGACGACATTATAGCAAGATGCAACTATTAGTCCAATGTCAGGCATGGACATCCAATTTTCAAGCGGCGCCGAAGTTGCATTACAATCTAGATACTCGGTTAACTCTAGCTTTCTTACATCTCCAAAAATCTGAGTATACAAATGCTCCTTATTAGCAATTTCCATTATCAAATCCTTGCGCACTTGAAGCCAATTTTGACCCATTTGTAAAGCATGACTTATAACCATGTAGCCGCAATGTCCATCACCAACCATATCTGTTGCAACACATATATGCTTAGAAATGTAAGAAGGCATCTCTCTACGAATGCGATCAAGAAATCTTTTTTCCCTTGTAGATTTTTTCTTTTCAATAGTGTTGTGCAGATTTTGTTGCTCGGCCGTTAGAACATGCTCAAAAAGGGAAAGTTCTCTTTTTGTAGAGTTCCAACTATCCTTTTGCTTGTTCAAGCTTCCTTTTGGTCGTCCCTTTAAGCGAGCCGGAACCAATGGTTCTATAGTTTGGCTTGTTGTAGGATCCAATAGCTCACGTAGTTTACTTTTCAGCTCATTTTTTTTTTGAATAGCTGATGAAGTATTGTATTTTAGAATTATCCCATCTAACTCTGTTTGTATGTCATGTAAATGCTCATTCTCCTCTTTTACCTTACATGTTTCATGTGTCCGCTCCTCCAATTTTAATTCTTTCCAATGTTTCATGTGACCACTTTCTACCCGGTTTGTTGTGCAATTTCCAAGGTGTAATAATTTGTCAACCCAAGCTGAAATAAAAGACTCTTTGTATGGCTCAATCCAAGTTGTGTTTATGTACCGAATAACCTCCGGATATTCTTCAATATAAGTAGACATCAAAGAACTAAGACGGTCATTAAAATCATTTACTGTTGGAGAATTCACAACATTTTGCCATGTACACATAAAACCATCAAATTTTTTTCCTTGTTTGAAATATTTCTTACAATGTGCAAGGATGTTGCGATTAATATGAACTTGACATAAAACAATTCTTGAATGAGGAAAGACAACCTTGATAGCATTCCACAACGCTATTTCTCGATCAATAACAAACACACCTATTAGCAACTTTTCATCTAGGGTACTTTTGAAGGCCTCAAGTGCCCATTTATAGCTTGATTTCGTTTCATTGGACATGAAGCTAAATGAGGAGAAAAAAGATTACACGAGCGGTAATCTTATCAGCTCTTTGAATTGTGACGACAAATCCTACTCTTCTTGCAACATTACGAGCACAAAGGAACTGAAGCTTGGAATCAGCACTGAAGCTTGGAACTGAAGCTTGGAGCCCTAACAGAAGTAGTATTCGGAGATTGAAGCTTAGAAGCAGCACAATGGAACCCTAATAGAAATTGTAATAAGAGAATGCCCTCACAGAAATGGTAATCAGAGAATGTGGGTAGTGGAAGAACTGGATCTGTACAAGGGAACCCACCGGAACTGAAGCTTGGAGGAGAAAGCAGACGATCGGCACTGGACCCACGGCTTGCCCGACGGATCTTCAGGAATCGGCACTGGACCTCCACGAAACGGCGGCAACGGCGAGGAATCGGTCGTGGAAGGGCTCTCAAGCAAAGGACGGCGGCGGGAGACTGAGCTCCAGCGAACGGCGAGCGACGTAACTCCTCCGAAAGAAGTGCAACGGAAATGGTGAGGAAGGAGGGTTTCGGGAGATCGGCGGGAGAATAAAGGAGCGGGGTGTGCGCTTAGGTTTAGGCTGGGTGGGGTTGGGAAATAAAAGGATAAATATTTAATTTGTGATTTTGGTGTGCACATAGCCAGAAGTGGGGTGCACATAACAGCGCCCGAATAATATATATATAGTTTCTTGGCCCAGTTGGTAGTGGTAGTAATTTTTATTCTAATGGTCATGGGTTCAAAACTTACCAACAACAAAATTTAATGTTTTTTTATTTTGTAAATAATTATTATTATCTTATTTAAAAAAAAATTATAAACAAGTTCTTTGTTATATTGTTGTTTAAATTTTTTTTACAAGTTTATTGTTATGTCGTTGTATAGAATTTTTATATAGATTAGTTAATTATTATGTTGTTGAAATTATAAACAAATTTGTTATTATGTTGTTGTTTAAAATTTTTTTATAAAGAATCATTTAGTTGTTTAAAGTGTTTTTATAAATAAATGCATGATTATGTTATTGTGTAAAAAATATTTAAAATGAAAGGTGGTATTCAAATAATTCATAAACGACAATGAATTGAGGTTTTAATTTATAATCTGAATTATATTTACATTAATATTTACAAAATTTATTATTTTAATTGTTTCTCAATTATATATGTCTTAAAAGCTTAGAACATTTATTAATTCATTAAAAATATAGAAAATTGAATAACTCATTTCAATGAAGAAATAATTATTTAAAGTATTAAGGTGAAAAATAGAAATAAATAAATTCTTGAGTGTAAAAAAGTAGGCGCAATAAGTAAATTAACTCTTAACTACATCTATTTTATTAAATAAATCTCAACAATTATTTTAGCTCGTTTATATCTTTTAAAACTTCAATTTTACTATTTATTGAAAAGTATATAACAATGGTCAAGAGATAACTAGGAAATATTTAATTTATTATTGATTTTTTTCATGTGATTTCACTATAAGCTAAAGTTGTATTTAATTCATTTTATTGAAATCTCATTACATAGTTAGAGAGAATTGAATGAATGAATGATTATTTGATGACTTATATTAAAAAAATATTTTGCCAACAATAATAAGATTATCAAGAAATGCTCCTAGAAAATGAAACATCATAAAAGAGTATAGTAAATATATCATTTTTCTCAAATTGATCAACAATTATAAAAAATTGTTTGATATTAATGTAATATAGACATTTTTTATTTATTTTTTGAATAGTTTTGTACTCTGCCCACACAGAACAAAATTTCTGCGCCCGCCACTGCGCACACCCGAGACTAGCATTAAAGTAAACACAGAATTCGTCGAGACCATTCGACGAATTCGTCGAGATAATTTAGTGAATAGATTCGTCGGGAAGATCTAATTCGTCGAGACCATTCAACGAGTTGATTCGACGAAAATATCCAATTCGTCGAGACATTTCGACGAATTGATATATTTCGTCGAGACCATTCGAAGAATTGTTTCGTCAAGTAGATCTAATTTGTCGAGACCATTCGACGAATTGATTCGACGAAGATATCCAATTCGTCGAGACATTTCGACGAATTGATATAGTTCGTCGAGTCCATTCGATGAATCCTTTCGATGACCTTAGGTAAGTTCCGTCGAGACATTCTCGACGACTCATCTCGATGACTTGCCAACATACTCCATACAATATTCACAATACCCGCGGAGCATTCAGTCGACTCGACCCAACTCCAATAAGTCATAGAATTGGCCCTACACTCATATCCAATATGAGTAAGGCCAACACAATCATTCCTCCAACTTCTCCAAACACTCTTGTGTGTGACTCCATAGGCTCATATCGCGTTGGCAGTGAGACTAAATGTTTGATCACTTCCAGATCACCTTGGAAACACCAACATAACCAACAATCACCTCTCAATTCTCCCTGACACCTGCACCAACTTCTCCAAACAAATTCTTGCTTGCAATCCAGGGGGTCTTTAATCCAGGGGGAGTCTTCAATTCAGGGGGAGTCTGATTTGTTCTCAAATGATGAGGACTATTAGACGAGTTTGAAAGAGTTTTCAGTATGGGCTGACTCACCCATTCCTGAGAACACTGAAATCAAGCCTGTCTCTAAAGAATCGACAACATTATCACACGTTTTACTCACTTCTGTTACTAATCTTGTCTTGTCTCTTCTTGCTACTACTCCTGTCCTGTTTCCTCCTGTCCCTATTCTACCGGTTCAAGCATCAGATCCTAGAAAAATGAACACATTCAGAGGAAGAAACATATTCAGAGGAAGGAAATATGGGGGAAAAATACTAATCAGAGAGAAGTGTACTAAGGAACCAAGAAAACAGTTCAAAAAGGACATGTCTTACTATAAAACATATGAGAAAATCCAAGTGCCTGAGAATCAGATGAAGATGTGCACTGACCCAATTCTTGACAAAGTCTTTGAAGAGATTAGAGAAAGAGAGCGGTATGAATATGATGCCTCTTAAAGAGAAATTGAGGAAAAGAGAAGGAAATTTATTGAAAGACTCAAGAAGGGGAAAGATGCAGTGGAAGAAGAACAAATAAAAGAAGCAATCAAAAATCCAAATACACTATTTGACTCTTCAAAATATGCTACCAAGAACCCTCAAGCAAAAATCCTGAAAGATAAATGACAACTTCACAAAAGGGGTCTTGGATGTAATAACGATATAGAAGATCAGCCATACCAAAAGAAGAAAAAGATTGTTTTCTAGACATCTCCAATTCCTGACATCACACAATCAACTTTCATAGTGCCAGATCCAGACTCAGATGAGCTTGACCTGATTGAAATAAATGAACTACCTACTAAAATCATCAGTCTTGGATTCAAATTAAATGATGTCTATCCTGATGCAGAAGCTGACTTGGAGAAATTATTCAAAGGACATGCCAGAATTCAGAAGAATTCAGAGAAAGCCAAACCAACTAACTTCAAATATGTAGAAACAGAGTTCAAAAATGTCTATAAAGCTCTATCTACATTTCTCAGAAAAAAAAGTAGAATCCTCCTTTGGACAACTGATTCTGATGAACACTCATATCTATTAATCAGAAGTTTTCCATACCATTCTAGTTCATGCTGTTATTCTGTTAAGATATGCTTATGTACTCTACTTTATTTTTCAATATGATTGAAATCACTTAAAAATTCGTAAAATTTGTTAAGATAAATAGGGGAGATTGTTGGGAAAAACATCATCTTGATTTATCTTACAAATGATGTAAAAGTGATTTCATCATCTAGGATTCATTACCCATGTTGTATAGTGAGGATAATATGGTCATTAGATGTTCTAGGATGTCACACTCACATTAGAGTGCCAAAGTCTGGTAAAAAAATGCAAAATCCAGTTGATTTATTCTGCGTTGAAAAGAAGTCGACGCTGCTTCGATTGAAAGTCGAAGCTACTTCGAATGGAAGTAAGGATAACTCAGACTGGCAGTCAGTGCATCAATTGAAGTCGACATAACGTCGAATTGTATTCGACGCAGAAGGCAAAGTCAGTCTACACAATATTTGAAGTCGACGCAACTTCGAATTATATTCGACGCAGATGTCAGAGTTCAATGTCTATGTCTTCATCTCGACGGATACGTCGATAAGGAATCGACGCAACGTCGATATTATAGTTCACTTCAAAGCTGAGGAAGATTTCGAAGCTGCTTTTAATATAACTCAGAGGTGCGTCGATAAGAAGGCAATGTTATTCGACGCAACGTCGAATGCAAACACAGATTTGGAAAACTTCTTGGAATTGATTCTGATGCTTATTCAGAAGTTATAAATGAAAGTTGTTTGAGTTATAACGGGTCGTTCATGAAAAAGAAGGGAAAATGAACTCCATAGATTCAATAATGATATATTAGGAACACACGGTGTCAAGTGCTCCCTCAGCTTCCCAAATACCAGTGTCAAGTGCTGGGTATGGTCCTCCTTAGGCCTAAAGTAGATCAAGATGTCGTCGATGAACACTATGACGAAGATGTCCAAGTAGGCTTCGAACACACGGTTCATCAGACTCATGAATGCGGATGGCGCATTCATGAGCCCGAAAGGCATCACCGTGAACTCATATAAGCCATTGCGTGAGCTAAATGCCGTTTTTGGTATATCCTCCTCCTGGATCCTCAGCTGATGATACTCTGACCTCAGATCGAGTTTGGAGAACCAGTGGGCTCCCGGAAGCTGATCAAATAATTCATCGATCCTCAGTAGCGGATAAGTATTCCGCACCGTCAGTCGGTTCAACTCTCAGTAGTCGATGCAGAGTCGTAGCGACCCGTCCTTCTTCTTCACAAATAGCACCGGAGCTCCCCATGACGATGAGCTCGGTTTAACAAATCCTGGCTCCACTAGCTCCTGGAGCTGAGTGCAGAACTCAACCATGCCATCCGGTATGGTGCCCGAGACACAGGCCTGGCTCCGGGCACTAGCTGGATCTGGAAGTCCACGTCTCGTCGTGGAGGTCGCCCATGCAACTTTTTCGGGAATACGTCGAAAAAGTCCCGAACCACGGGGATGTCGACCATGGAGGCCTCCACCTCTACCGTCTCAAAGAAGACCATATACACCTCGTCTCCATGATGATGGGCTTTAACAGCCTGAATAGAGGATAATAAAATACGGGAGACAGGTCTAATACCTTCTACTACCACCTCGGAATCATCATGCTTAAGTACGATCTTCTTTGTCGGGCAGTCGATCCTGGCATGATTCCCATGTAGCCAATTCATGCCCAGGATCAAATCAAAGTCTGGCATCTTCAGGCGTGTTGTCGGTGCCTCAAATGGCTTCCCTCCAATCTCCACCGCCATGTTTCACTTGGCGCACGTCTCTATCTCTGACCCGTCTGGTAGTCGCACCTTCCGGTGGATGCCCTCGAAATGCCAAACTTGATCCAGATCGTGTACAAACTCCTCCGAGACGAACGAGTGCTAATCACCCGTGTCGAATAAAGTGTATGCAGGTTTTCCATAGACAAACACTATACCTGGGGTGATTTTGTTGTTTGGGTTATAAGTCTAATAAAACAATGTTTTGCAAGGTACTATGTAATTGTAAAGAAAACATTAAAGTACTTGTGATGACTTCCTCGGGGTTCCTCTCTTTGGCTAAATCCAGAGCATACACTTTCTCCGACCTTGGACCTCTACCGTGATTTCTCCGACCCCGACCTTGTCCTCTGTCCCGACCCTGATGTGCTGGTGCTGGAGGGGCTGGTGGAGGGGGAGGAGGAGGAGGTGGGCGAAATAGCTGGGGCAATTGGCTCTGATGTGCTCTGGTTGGTGGCATCTGAAGCATATCACAGGGCGGAATCCTCTATCATCGTGCCTCGGTGGCTCCTGAATCCGCATTGGTGGAGGAACTAGCACTGCAAGAGGCTACTGCTGGTACGGCCTGAAGTTAGGACGAGGGTTTCCTCCACCCCTCCTATGCCTCATAATCCTGCCTCGCTGCGGTCCCCTGCTACCCTCTCCAAAGTGTGTCCTAACCACTGGTCTCTTCCCCCTACTCTGCACCATTAGATGATCTGCCTCCAGCTTCTTCGCCGTCTCTACGATCTTGGCCAAACTATCCTCGACCACGAACAATAGTGACTGCCTCAGTGGATCTCTAAGTCCCCGGTAGAACCTCTTGACATAACCTCTGTCATCCAGTGAGTGCATCCCCGCAAATCTAGCCAGATGGGAGAACTCCCTCTGGTACTCTATCACTGACCGAATCCCCTGTCTGAGGTTCAAAAACCTCTCCTCCAACTCGTCCCTTTCTGTCACTGTCACAAAGTGCTCCAGAAAGATGGCACTGAACTCCTCCCAAGTAATCTCTAAGAATAATCCCGGTCCGCGTAAGTGGAATCCATCAAGGACTTCCACCATCTCTTGGCATGGGCATCCAAAGCAGTGGTCGCCAAAGAGACAGTCGTGCTGACCGAGCAGTTGATGCCTGCGAGCATCTCTGCTATAGTGTCTAGCCATTCCTCTATCCTGACCGCATTCTCTGTCCTGTGGTACATTGAAGGGGACAAGCTCTTGAACGCGCTCAACCAGTTAGATCCCGGGTTCGGCTGAGAGGCCGGAACCTGTTGTGCCTTAAAGGCCTCTAGAATGGCTGTCAACGTCTGACCGAGTTCCGACTGCTGGAACGGAGTGGCAGCCGGAGGGAGATGAGCGGTATCTCATGGGCCGGCACTCCTCGGGCGCTACACAAATGTAAGGAAATTATTAGAATCGGCCTAACTCATTGTTTAGATGGATTTCACACATGGGCACACCATTGCTTTCGCTGCATAGTTTGTCCGCAAACTAATGCTCGACAGGGGCGACACAGTGTTTTCTGGACTTCTTTCTGTTATGATCGTTGTTATGAGAGTGGCGCAGCGGAAGCGTGGTGGGCTCATAACCCACAGGTCCCAGAATCGAAACCTGGCTCTGATACCAGTTGTAAGATCCCTCTCCTCCTTACCAGAGAGTTTCTGGATCTTATGCCCAGAATCGTCGTCTTACGGTGACTCCAACTCACAGGTTAGCTGTCATCGCTCAACGCCGATCCTGCCGGCTAAATCAATCGTATCACAGGCCAATTTTCAAGAAGTAATGAGTACAGATAAGTCAAGTCCACAATCACAAAACACATATATGTATAAATAAGAGGAGTGCAAATAATCCACAATGAGAACAAAACTAAAGAGTGCAAGGGCTTAAGCCCGTTACAGATCGAAAAAGGGAACTAATAAAGGTAAAACACTCTCTCTCTAAACTGTGCGGAAGCAACGCAAATAACTCTCCAACCTGTCGCCGTGTGGAAGTAGTGATGCGCGACATCTGCTCCTCAGGGTCTGATGTCACGTCCTGCCTGACGTATTACGACTCCTGCCCCTCGATCTCTTGGTGTTACGACCACAATTGACCGTTAGTCAAAAAGACTAAGCCATTTTGTCCTCGCCTCCCCCCACGACTCCTAAGTACCGAGCGGGAGGATGAAGCGAAGGACAACCAGGGGTGAAAGAAGGTACATGTGACATGGATTACATTAGCAGTATAATGAATGAGCGAGCAGTAAGAGGTAATAAAGGCAGTAAATAGAACATCAGTAGTAGGTAATAAAAGCAGTAAATATGTAAACGTGGCGCAAGTAAAGTAACATAAACTACCACACTATCCTCTAGAGTACCTTAACTTCTATGAATGCACATACTAATAAGTTAAGATTTCCGAAATTATTAATTTATCACATAAAAGAGCTAATACTAATTTATATGATAAGGGGCTGCAAATGTATATGTCATTAAGATCTTATGAATATTATGATATGTTATGCTATGTTCATACAGTGCAACTCACTCACACGACTCTATGCGCACAGACCTTTAGTTCCCGCTTTTCGGAGGTAGCAAGCCTCACAAGTACTTCCGTCGTGGCAATGAAATCAGTGGATCGGGCACTCCACTTCTAGGTGGGTATACACACTACCAGACCTAGACCTTACGTACGTTGTTGTACACATCCTAGGTGCACTTCCGTGAGCTTTTGCGTACTCTTGCTGGCATCCCGCAAGACTTTTATGGTCGGGGGTGGGTTACTAGGGATTGTCTGCTAGACCGCAGTAAAGTAACCTACTGCCCCTCTAACTCACCACACCCCGCCAAGGTCAACGTACTGCCATTGGTGTGACAAATGGACCGTACCGAAGACCCGCCACAAGTTTATACACATGCAAGGTTTATCACATCACCCGAGCCTCCAGCTCGCAGAGCTAACTACTCTTGAACCATTCTATCCTCTCTAATAGGACGAGGTGTACTTTTCTCGACTTATCTCAATTGGGGTTACTCTTGTTTGTTACTTAGGCGATCATAGAAATTTAAGGTGAATTCTGTACTTCCCGAGGTCTACCCGGTGAAGGCCTCGCAGCGGTACTAGATGGTATTCTGGAGTGACATCCGAGACCTCCCTTTCTCAGAATACTTTTTTATTCGTAACTACCCATTATTAAAGTTATCCTCATGTTGCTCTATATTACTTAAGGATGTCTTAGACTTCTTTTATGTAACTTGACGACCTCTTATCGGTGTGTTGTGCAAATTCTTAGATATTCATTTATGTGTCCAACACTAATCTTGAATCATCATGATCCTATTAACACTCTAAATGTCACTATAAGTGTCGCATATAGGAAAGTCCCAAAAATGCTTCAATTGTTCACCGAGACGTGCTTCTCGTTTACTATTCTCTATAGGGTAGAAGTCCTCCAACAAGACTAAAACTTATATGGACTGTAGTTATGTAATCCCTAACATTGGGTTTCAAATTTCATTCCATTTTTACATGTCCTGGCTAACCTAAACACTACCGCAAGTTTTTGCTAATCGCAGACCAACTCAACATTGAATTTGTTTGATCTCTATAATGTGAACATCACTAAAACATGGCCCAATGCCCTAAAATTTATACTATAGGTTAAACATGACCTAATTATGAGAGGGTCAAAAATTCATAATTTTCCCAATTATTTTGGTCATTTATAAAAATACTTTAATGATAATGTACACCTCACTTTACACATGAAGTATAATTTTCTGAAGTCAAAATGCTCCCAATAATTTATCAGTGACATGTAATGTATAATTATCATGGCTGGCTAGATTTCTTAATTTTCCATAATGTTTATGACCACTATTTAAATATTTAAACAATTATGTCAATTGGGCACATTACATAGTAAGTACCAAAATAATTGATCTAAAAATTCTACAAAAATTACTATAGACTTATAATGATCCATATACAGTCTAGCACAATTTTCAGAATTTTCCAGCTAATATAAACCATATAAATTTCATTAATACATAAGTGTGACAAATGACAATTTTGATAATTTACAATGTGAATGACTTCCAAAAATCTCAACAAAATTTCCAGAGGTATATTTCATACTAAAACATCATGTGACAGAAAATAAGATTTATCCTATGTTATTTGATCACTTTTATTTGATTAATACAATTTTGTGGCAAATACATTGTTACTTTAATACTTAGGATTTTTCTTCCCAAAAATCATAATATTTCTATAGATGATACTTTCCTTAGTTCTAGGCGTATTGCCCAAATATCACGAGCATACATCAAGCCACAAGTGATGATACACCTCATTCCTATGTATGTGAGATATAATGTCCTACAGTGATCCAAATGACCTCAACTTTTGACCTGTGATTAAGTAGGTCCTAACAATCATGCCACCCAAGATTTGGGTCATTTTGCATCTATCTAACCACATTTATTTTATTAATATGAAAAATCATATTTATCATAAAACTTTAGAAAAATGTTGCCCAAAAATTATGATTTTTGGGCAGGGGGTGTATCTATGCTATTTACAACTGTCTAAAATATTAGACTAATCCAATCAACTATGTGGTCTAGGCCTACATAGTAAGGTCTAGACACCTTTTAGGACACACCTCAGTGTAATGACCCTACATGGAGCTGTATGCCACCAGACTTGGTGACCCAAAGCCTTATAGACAGTAGACCTCAAGGGCTACAAAAGTTGTCTCAAGCACTTTTGCCTAAAATAGCCTCTAAGTAGTATAAATATTGGGTTCAATATTCTGTATATAATGTGACAGAAATAATTCCTTAATATCAAATCTAGCCTGCATTTAGCCATCATCCCTGAAATCAGTGGCCCTAATTTCGTCTCCTTCCTCCAACCAACGGCCAGATATTCTCCCAGCTGGACCAACTTCCAACTCCATTTCCCGGCCACCCCTCCACCTCCACGGCTGGCCACCACCACCAACACCACCTCCGTTGAGGTGGGGGCTATCGATTGGCGGCGAGATGCCGGCCGGAAACCGCCTTTTCGGCGGTCCCGAGCAAGGTAAAATGATCTAAATTTTCTCCCTCATCTCTCATGGATTCAAGCCCTATTGAGATCGAAATCTCTCCTAAATGGATCTAGATTCTAGCACAAGTGGAGAGAAGGAGAAACGGACCTCAATTGTGGCTCGGCGGCGGGTGCTCCGACGGGTGGCCATGAAATTCCTTCCCTCTGGCGAGCTTGCTTGATCTGCTGAGTCTCCACCAATAGGCTCACTTCCAGTGCTATCTCAACTCCCAAAGGCCCTTTAAAGATGACGGAAGGTTCAAATGAAGGAGAGGGGGTTGTATATACAGGATGGGGAGTGGTGTGTTTCGGCCAAAGGTGGTACATCCTCCCCTTTACTGTTTGGGTGGTTGCCATGCCTGAAAAGACTATTCATGACCTGAGGGGGTTGGCCATGGGCTTGGGCAAATGGGTGAGGGGCTATGGAAGCTTCTTTACTCAAAGTGTCTTTTCACCTCAAGGAAAAATGTCATTTTTGCCCCCAAGCTCACATTCTCTCTCCAATTTCAAATGTGGGGTGCTAATAGGCTTGTGTCATGCTGGTTAGGCATGGGGTGGGGTCTTGTTTCACTTGGATTTCACTTGGTATTTGATTTCCCCCCTTTAAGGCTTAATGTTGACCATGGTTGACTTTTGAGTTGACTTGGTCAAATTGATGGGTGGGTTAGCCCCACTTGATGGTCATGAGTCTTATGACCTTATCCAAAGTCCATTGGGTCATGGTGTGACTCCAATTTGGTTAATTGATCCATATTGTGTGAGTTTGACCCATTTTAGCCTAAGGTTGACTTTAGTCAAATTGGAGGGATTGGTTGACCACTTGATGGGGCTTTTGGGTCCATTAGATTTCTAATGGGGTTATAAGGTTAGGGGTTAAGTCAATTTGACCAATTGAAAGCCAATTGGTCCTTGGTTGGATTGATTTGGTCTATGTTGACTAAAATTTGACTTTGGTCAATACTTTGAAACTGAGTGGAATTATTTAGTGATTATTGACCTAATGACCTTCCTTAGTGGTTAGGGTAGCCTAGGTAAGGTCAATTTGAGGGATTGAAGGTCAATTTAGTCAAATTGTGTTGAATAGAGCTTTGATGACTTTGTTTGACTTTGGTCAATTTGGCCCATTTGGTTGACCAATTGTTGGGATTCTTGGTCAAATGAGACTCTATTAGGGTTAGGAGCATAGTGGTGAGGTCCATTAGTGTTTGTGAGTTCAATTTGGTACTTGACCTAAGTTGTCTTGTGTTCACTGGTGAGCACTATGTGAGTTCACCCCATTATAGTGAACTCCAATGTCATCTCTTGCCTCCACTCACCCTTCTTTCCTCATGTTATGCCCTAACACCTCCATGGGGTCTAGTAGGATTAGAGATGTTACACACACACACACACACACACACACACACACACAAACACACTACTAAAAGAGAAACTAAATTACAAAGAAAGCAAAAACTATACTCATATACCATGCACAAACATAAAAACATCTAATTTAAAAAGAAAAGAAAAGAAATGTAAATTACTCACACACACAACATAAAGAAAACTAAATTAAAAAAGAAAACTAAATTAAAAAAGACAAACAAAATTAAAAACAAAACTATTCTCTTACACACACTCTACATAAAGAAAAGAAGAATTATTCAAGAGAAACTACTATTTTATTTGCCAAAATAAAGACTACAACCTAGGAGAGAGAAAGTGCAAAAAAATTACAAGAAAAAAAAATAGAAAAGGTGGCTCAGAACTCCAAAAAGGGACAAAAAATGGAATTACACGCCCTCTGTCACGGGCGTGACCGAGGGCGTAACCGAGGGCCTTCCCGAGGGCGTGACTGAGGGCGTGACCTGCGGTGTGCTCGGGAAGTCATGACAGCTTGCATCATGGGTGGCATCTGGAAGGTTTGACTGAAGAGGTGGACGAACACGGGCGTGACCCAAGTTGTCACGGGCGTGACCTTGATCGGCGGACGCCAGGTTCACCTTGGGCGTGACGACTAGCGTGTACATTTGCTTCTCGAAGATATTACGGGTCACGGCCTCACGGGCGTGTACTTTGGGACACGGGCGTGACTTGATCATTTGAATGAAATTCTACTTCATGCGGCTGGAGTCTGCGCGTGACCATCTGCACGGGCGTTATTGGTACACGGCCTCGGTCACGATCGTGACTTGATCTTTTCTAGCAGGAAGGCGGCAGAGAGCTGAAATATTGAAATTGAGCAGACATGCCCTCGATCATGGGCGTGACCGAGGGCATGACTTAAGAAAAAAAAAACAGAAAAACAAAAAATTTGAAATAAAATTAAGTTAGAAATGAAAATATAAAAAACAAGCATTTTATTTAATAATTTACATAGATTATTCACATTTTTAGGTTAAAGCTATATAAAAAAAACTGTACTAAAAATACGTATAAATACTATTCATCAGTCTCTTATGCCAAAATTCATTATTTTCTAGATTAGAATTAAACAAACAGACTTCAGATTTAGAGTAATCAAAATCTACTACATACACCTTACCTTTTCTAAGGTCAGTTAATACTATTTGATTACTTAATGAGCTAACAATATGACATAAAGACTTGGTGAATACAATTTTGTATTCACCATCACATAATTGACTCATACTGAGTAGGTTATGTTGAAGACCTCCACATATGCTACTTTAGAAAAGGAGATTTCTTCAACTCTGAGCACACAATATCTTCTAGTCTGAACAGAGTGAGAGTTACCAAAGATTACATTAGGGCCTTCTTTAGCCTTGTAGTTTTCCAGCACATCTTTTGCTCCAGTCAAATGCAGGGAGCATTCATTGTCCAAGTACCACTACTGGTTTGTGGTAGAACAGTCTCTTTTCTGCACATAAATTTAAACATTAGTATGAACCCTCACTTGTTGGGGTCCCTTTGTTCTACCATCATAAGGAGTTATGAAATAATAAGTTGGTCTTTCAGGATGCCCCTTAAGCTGAAGAAGTGCTGGTTTATTATGCAAAGCAATGTTTGGTCTTGTGACCAATCTTAGAACAATAAAAACATTTAGCATTGTAGTGAGAAATGATAGAGGGACGTCTAGATGTTTTAAAAACCTTTGTTGGAAACATGCGTCAAGAAAAAATCGACGCATCTCTGGAGTTGGGTCGAATGTAATTTGACGTGTATGCATAGTTGCATCGATAATAAGTCGAGTTGCGTCGAGTGCAATTCGACGCACCTTCATACCTGCTTTGAGTTGATGTCGAAGCACATGCAGAACTCTGTTGAGTTGTATTCGACGCATCTTTAAAATTGCGTCGAGTTCTATTCGACGCATAATTCTCTTTATTAACAATCTGGTGATTATTGATTGATTCTTCTAATTGATGCTTGCCTAGAAATCCTTTTGGTCAATGATGTTTACCCTATTAAATACAGTGATCATATCAGGGTGGTTATTCAATTCTTGACAAGATTTTATATTGTCACTTAATTGATTTTCATTAGGTCTAATAAATACTATAGGATTTTACCAAGCTGGTTTGCTAGAGGTTACTATGTTGGTGGATGGATCTGCTCCTAAACCAAGATATCTAAATCTCATGGAGAGATTCTGTGTGATATCCATTAGCTTTTGACTCCTCCCATTGAGTGAGTCTTCAAAGGCCTTTGCCTTTGTAAGCTCTTCTTTTAGTGTTAAATTTTCATTAGTTAATTCATTTATCTCTGTTTCCTTTTTATATATCTGATTCCTTAAATCATTGTTAACTGAATACATGTAATCTTTCTTAAGATTTTTTAATTATTCCCTAACTATTTTAAATTCTTTTTTAACATTAAGATAATTTTGACAAAATTCTTTAAAGCAATTTTTAAAATCTACTGAAGTAAAATCAAAGTCATCAAATAGAGATACCTAATCTTCTTCAGATGAATCTTCCAAAATTATCAGGTAGGCTTCTTCAGCAGCAGTTTCTTCATCACTGCCAGAGGAAGAGCTTGACTTAGATTCTGAGTCACTCCAGGTTTCAGCTATGAAACATCTTTCTTTCTTCTTGTCCTTCTTTCTGAAGGACTTCTTCTTGTGCTCCTTCTTGTTTCCTTTGTCCTTCTGTTCTTTTGGACATTCAGGGGCAATATGCCCTAGCTTTCTGCAGGTAAAGCAGATTATTTCTTGCTTTGGAGTCTTGTCAAACCTTGGCTTTTTTGTGCTCCTTTCTTTTCTTCTTGAGTCTTCAGTCTTTACCCATCTTCTAAACCTTCTGGCCAAGAGATTAAGCATCACTTCTTCAGAAGTAGAAAGTTCTCCTTCAGTTGCCTTCAATGTTATAGTCCTTTCTTTTGGCGTTGAGACTTTCTCCTCGACTTCAGTCTCAGCTCTAATTTTTAACAGCATCTCATCGGACTTGAGCTTGCCAAGTAAGGCATCTGTAGAGATCTCCTTGTGGCATCTAGACTCTCTGATGACCTAGATCCTTGAGTTCAAGTGCTTAGGAAGCACATAAGAAGCTTGTCATTGATCTCAGTTAATGAGATCTCCTTATCTAGTCCCTTAAGCTCATTAATGATGATGCTGAATCTTTCATACATTTCAGCAACATTCTTTTCAGCTTTCTTCTGAAAATTCTCATGTTGGGATATGAGAAGGGACTTCCTGTCATTTCTTTTATCATTGCTCCCTTCAATTAATTTGGACTGTGACTCCCAAATTTCCTTTGTTGATTGGCATTCAGCCACCTTCTGGAATATGTCATCTGACATAGTTCACACCAACTTGTTCATAGCCTTTACATCACAGGCTTTCACTTTCTTCTCAGCATCAGTCCACTTAGCTATGGGGACAAGTTCTTGTGTTACAATCCCACTAGCATCTTTTCTATATGCATTGGAGGACCTGACAATATAACATCAAAAATGTCCTCATAATTATAATTCATATACAGCTTTATTCTGGCCTTCTAGAGTGTAAACTTATTCATATTACACGCTGGTGGTATAGTTGATGCATAGTCCTTAGAACTCATTTTTTGAAAATAATTTTAAAATATAAAAATTTAAAGTGAGCGGATCTTTTGATCAATGAGTTGACCTTTTTTTGATCAACCTAGCTCTGATACCAATTAAAAGTGCATAGTGACTCCCCTGAGTATTCTCTAGATAGGGGTGAATAGAGATTTAAAACTTTTCACAAAAAGAGTGAACAGAACAATAACAATTCTAATTACCAAGCATCCAGAATTCCAACCAGAATAAATTAATCACAGAATAACAAAACTAAATAAGGAACATCACAGAAAATTATCATAGCACAGATGAGACAAGAGCTATAGTGGTTTTCCAAAATCTGGGTACTCTACTCTTCTACCACCTTGGTAGGAATGCACTATCCCAGTGCCTGAGTCTTTTGCTAAGGAGACTCTTAGAACCAGGATCCGAGTCTTTTGTTAAGGAGTCTCTTAGAACCAAGACTAGATCGATCTTTTGATAAGGAGATCTTGAACCAAAACTAGATCTTTTGTTAAGGAGATCTTGGACCGGGTTGAATCCTTTGAAGATGGATTCTTAGGACTCTTTACTCAGTTACAGAAAGTAGAAAATAGAGTAAGAGGGAGAAGATGAATATGAAGATTGTTCTTCTGAGAATTGATCCCCTTGCAACAATTAATGAGGATTTTTGGCATTAAGTGTTTTCTGGATCTTTCTTCAGAGAATGAATCCTTGCTTGAGAAAGGTGCAAGAATTATAATAGCCCTGATCTAGTTGTTGATCTCTGTGTATTCTGTATGCTTCTTGCAGAGAAAGAGGAAGAAGAAGAAGCCTTCTGTGTTTCAGTACAGAGATCTATCGTCTATGTTCTGTTGGAGAGAAAGCTGAAGCAGAAGAAGAAAAATATTTCAGAATCATGATCACTCTGATTTTGAATTATGTATGTATATTCCTCTGTCGAATGGAGATGAATGACTTTGCTCTTCTGATCTTTCTCGAGTTGGAATGTCTAGGAGAAATTATTGCTCTCTTTCTATTTGTGTTGATAGCCCGTCAAAATCCTTTTGTATAACTTTTAAATATATCATTATTGAATCTCTGGAATTCTTCTTTCCCTTTTCGACCCATTATAATTCAAAAATCTTCCATTTATAACTTTTGAATAAGCATAAGAATATATTCCAGGAAGTGTTCCAAAATTGTCTGTATTTGACGTTGCGTCGAATAACTTTGACTTCTTATCGACACACCTCTGAGTTCTACTTCAAACAGCTTTGAAATATTCCCCAGCTTTAAACTAAACTCTGATATCAACGTTGTGTCGATTCCTTATCGACGTATCCGTTGAGATGAAGACGTAGACGATAAACTCTATCTTCTGCGTCGAATACAATTCGAAGTTGCGTCGAGTTCAAATATTGTGTCGACTGACTCTGGCTTCTGCGTCGAATACAATTCAACGTGTCGTTGACTTCCAATGATGCATCGACTGCCAGTCTGAGTTATCTTTACTTCTATTAGAAGTTACTTTAACTTGCAATCGAAGCTGCGTTGACTTCTTTTCGACGCAGAATTAACTCAACTGAATTTTGAACTCCTTTTGACTAGACTTTGACACTCTAATGTGAGTCTAACATCTAAAGACCATATTACCCCCACTGTACAATATGGGTAATAACTCATTGAGGATGAGATCACTTTTACATAATTTGTAAGATAAATTAAGAGGATGTTTTTCCCAACATTTATTTTCCTAATTGGCAGGCTCTACAAGGACGATCCTTTGTGTACTTACCAATTGGTAAGCCTCTTACTAATTTGTGCTTAGATAGTTTAGCTATTGTTTTAAGATTTAAATGACTTAATCTCTTATGTCATAATTCATTATTTTCTAAGTTAGAGTTAAACATGCAAATTTCAGATGTAGAATACTTGAAATCATCTATATACACTTTACCTTTGCTAATCCCAGTTAATACTATTTGGTTGGTTAATGAATTAACAATATGACATAATGATTTAGTGAACACAACCTTGTATTCACCACACACAATTCGTTAATGCTAATTAGGTTATGTTGAAGACCTTCAACATAAGCTACCTTAGAGAAGGAGATTTCTCCAACTCTGAGCACACCATATCCTCTGGTCTGACAAGAGTGAGAGTTACTAAAAATTACCTTAGGGCCTTCTTTAGCCTTGTAGTTTTCCAGCACATCTTTTGCTCCAGTCATATGCATGGAGCATCCACTATCCAAGTACCATTGTTGGTTTGTGGTAGGACATGCTCTTTTCTGCACATAAATTTAACCATTAGCATGAACCCACATTTGTTGGGGTCCCTTTCTTCTACCATCATAAGGAGTTATGAAATAATAGGTTGGTCTTTCAGGGTACCCCTTAAGTTAATAAAGTGTTGGTTTATTGTACCAGCAATGCTTTGCTTTGTGACCAAGTTTAGAACAATAATAACATTTAAAATTGAAGTATGAACTTGCAGGAGGGAATCTAGAATTAAATAAAACATTTTTTGGAAACATACGTCGAGAAGAAGTCGACGCATCTTTAGGGTTGCTTCGAAAGGAATTCGACGTGTCAGCATAGTTGCATTGATAAAAGGTCGATTCAGGATGCTGGTTGCATTGAGTGTGATTCGATGCACTTTCATACCTGCTTCAAATTGATGTTGAAGCACTTGCAGAACTCCGTTGAATTGCATTCGATGTATCTATAAAGTTGCGCCAAGTTCTATTCGACGCTTAGTTCCTTTTATTCAAAATTTGAATGTTATTGATTGATTTTTCTAAAGGATGTTTGCCTAGAATTTCTTTTTGATTATTAATGTTCACCCCATATTAAATACAGTGATTCTATCAGGATGATTATGCAGTTCTTCACAAGATTCTATATTTTTAGTTAGTTGATTCTCACTGGATCTAACAAATACTACAGGACTCTCCCAAACAGGCTTGTTAGAAGTTGCATTACTATCTGAAAGATCTGCCCCTAATCCAAGATATCTAAATCTTCTAGAGAGATTCTCTGTGATATCTTTTAGTTTTTGACTTCTCTTATTTAGAGAATCTTCAAAGGCTTTTACCTTTGTAAGCTCTTCCTTAAGTGTTTGATTTTCAACAGTTAATTTATCTATTTCCTTTTCCATCTTATATATCTCACCCCTTAATTCGTAGTTATTATAACATGCATCTTCTTCTTTAAGATCTTCTAATTTTTTTCTAAGAATTTTAATTTCTTTCTGTGCCTCTAGATTATCATTACAAAATTTTTTAAAACACTCTTTAAATTCTTCTGAAGAAAATCACAATCATCAAAGAAAGTTACCTGATCCTCTTTAGAGGGATCTTCAAAAGCCATCAGGCTATGGTCTTCAGTCTTTGTTTCCTCCTCACTTTTTGAGGAGCTGCTGGAGCTGGTTTCAGTCTCATTTCAGGTTTCAGCAACAAACCCTCTTCCTTTCTTCTTATCCTTTCTTTTGAAGGTCTGCTTCTTATATTCTTTTATATGAGACTTCTCCTTCTAAAGATCAGGGCACTTCGTTGCAATGTGCCATAGCTTCCTACATGCATATCATGTAATGTCCTTATTTGGAGTCTGATCAAACTTTGGCTTGCTGGAGTTTTTGTCTCTCCTCCTTGAGTTTTCACTTCTGACCCACTTTTTTGAATCTTCTAGCTAGAAGATTGAACATTTCTTCTTCTGAAGGTGAGGGTACAGTTTCAGAGGCTTTTAAGGCAATTGACTTCTCTCTCAAAGGAGTTAAAGCTTTCTTTTTGGCTTCAGTTTCAACCCTACTCTTTAATAGCATCTCATAGGATTTTAGTTTCCCAAGGAGAGCATCTGTTGATATCTCCTTGTGACATCTTGAGTCCCTTAAAGCCCAAATTCTTGAGTCCCGTGTGCTAAGGAAACACATGAGAAGCTTATCATTAATCTCAGTTAGTGAGATTTCCTTGTCAAGTCTCTTACGCTCACTGACAATCATACTGAATCTAACATACATGTCAGAAACACTTTCTTCTTTATTCTGTTGAAAGTTTTCATATTGTCAGATAAGAGAGACTTTCTGTCCATCCTTTCATCTGAGCTTCCTTCAACTATACTTGAAAGGGAATCCCAGATTTCCTTACCTGACTGGCACTCAGCAACCTTCTAAAATATATCATCAGTCATTGTTGACATCAGAATATTCATTGCTTTGGAGTCGCATGCATTGACCCTCTTTTCAACATCTGTCCATTCTAATCTTGGAACAAGTTTTTGAGTGGCATTTCCACTTGAATCCTTTTTGTATGGCTTAGGAGGACCTGTCAACACAGCATCAAAAATGCCATCATCAATAGAATTCATATATAATTTAATTCTGGTCTTCCAGAGTGTAAACTTATACAGGTTGCACACTAGTGGTCTAGTAGTTCTTAAAATAGTTTTGAAATATATAAATATAACTGAGAGGATCTTTTGATCAAGGTATTAACCTTTTTCTAATCAATCTCGCTTTGATACCAATTGAAAGTGCACAGTTGTTCTCCTGAGAATTCTCTAGAGGGGGTGAATAGAGATTTAAAAACTTTTAATAAAACTTGCACAAAAATTATTACTAATTCCTAGGCATCCAAGATTCCAACCAGAATTAAAGCAATCACTGAATAATTATAATAAATAAGAGAGAATCATAGAAAATGCACAACCACAGAAGACACAAGAACTTATAGTGGTTCCACAAAACTTATGGGTACATCCACTCTTCTACCCCCTTAGTATGAATCCACTATCACAGTGGTGAATCTTTTGATAAGGAGACTCTTAGAACCACTGAGTCTTTTGATCATGAGACTCTTAGAAACACCGATTCTTTTGATAAGGTGACTCTCAGAACTAGTTATGAATCCTTTGAAGAGAGATTCTTAAAACTCTTTTACAATATAATTGAATGAACCAGATTAAAAACAAGAATACGAGTAAGAAGTAATCAGAAGAATTATAAGAGGAGAATTCTTTTGATCAAGATCCTCTTTCAGCATCATTGAGGATCTTTGAGCACTATGTGGATGATCTCTCTTTAGATCTGATAAATCCTTGATAAGCAGAAGGCCAAGGATTATTCTTCTTTACAGTTGTTGATCAGATAATTTGTTCTTTGGTAAGCTTCTTTCAGAGAGAAATTGAAGAAGAAGTTTTTGCAGATTGAGGAAGAACTGCCATCCAGAATTCTATCTGGTAGAATGAGAGAGAGAGAGAGAGAGAGAGAGAGAGAGAGAGAGAGAGAGAGAGAGAGAGAGAGAGAGAGAGAGAGAGAGAGAGAGGAAGAGGTCTAGAGACGGAGAGCGATGTGATCTCCCTTTTAGAATTATGTATCTATAATCTTCTGTTGATTCAATTGAATTAGAATCGAATCACTTTCCATTCTGATCGATTCTCCAATTGGAATGTAGAATGAGAATTATAGCTTTCTTTTTATCTGTGTTGAGAGCCTGTCAATGACCTTTAATATGACATCCAATTTTATCACCTCTGAATCCCAAGAGACTTTCTTTCTCTATTTGTACTTATACGACCAATTAGGATTCAAATAACTTCCAAATATACATTCTGAATAATCCTCATAATCCATTCCAAAAAAAATTCAATTCTTTGACTGTATTCTGCATTGCGTCGAATATCTTCTGACTTCATATCGACGCACTTTTGAATTCCATTAGAAGCCACGTCGAGATCTGCTTCAGAAAATCTCAGCTTTGAAAAGAACTTTGCTATCGACGTTGCGTCGATTCATTATTGACGCATCCGTTGAGATAAGGAATGTAGCCTTCAACATCTGACTTCTGCATCGAATACCAGTCGATGTTGCGTTGAGTTTAACTTTCATCAGTCCTTCGAATCCTTCTCAACGCAATATTTCAATCTCCTCGACGCCATTTGATTTAGAACAAATCAAAGCATACATTGACTTAGACTTTTGTGACTGTGTCGATACATGGTCGACGTTCCGTCTGTTGGATCTTACGGCGCCCTTAGAGGGGGGGGGGGGGGGGGGGTGAATATTAATAGGAAATAAGATGACAATTTAGTAATAACAATTTTGCAATAATGAAATTTTACGCCAATTGAGAGAAATCAAATAAACACAAATATAATCATGATTGCATTATATAAAAAAGGGTGTTTACAAAATTTGATTTAATTATCGCTAGAAATCGGAGGCGTACAAAAGTGAATTTCTTTTCCTTTTCTATACCGACTTGTATCCCAACAAACCGGTTGGCTTTAGCCTATCCTTCCCCGGATAAAGCCTCAAGACGCTCTAGCCAACCCAAACTCGGATATGGCCTCGAGCACCCCCTAGATCTAGTCGCCAACTCACGCGGCGAATTCCCCCTAAGCCGCGCAAGGACCTATTCGCCAAACACAAGGCGATTTCACTACAAGATACAAATAAAGAAGTGAAGTAAATAACAAGCAAACTCCCTCTTGAGATTTCTGGAGATGAGGATGAAGGATCGCTGAAGCACAAGCGAGGTCGAAGCGATCGTTCTTTGGATGCAGCGTGATGGCTTCCTTCTCCAAAATTTCTTCTTTGGCTTTGAGTGGGAGATGATGTTTCGGCAGAGTAGCAGCACGAGAGTTTGGGCACAAGTAATGTCTCTAGAAGTTCTAACCCAAAACGAGAGAGAACACATCGTTTTATAAATCTTGGAGCTAGCGCCTGCGGTAGCTGATAGCGCCCGCGGTAGCGTTCGTGTGGAGCGGTTGCGAAACCGTCGGCGGCGTGGTGCTGTGCACGATCTTGAGCTAGCGCCTGCGGTATCGCTAGCGCTGGCGGTAGCGGTAAGGAACCGCTGAGACAAAACCGCTGAGATGATCTTGAGCTAGTGCCTGGCGTTAGCGCTAGCGCTGGCGGTAGCGCTCCATTCAGAAAGTTTGATTCCATGCTGCCTTCTACCTGTGGAGTATTGCACCTATAGTTCCTGCACACTATAAACACACTACAAGCAATATCAAATACAATATGGGATTTGTTATTCTCAAACAAAGGGATGTGACACACATGTCCAACAATCTCCCCCTTTTGATAATAACAAATCCTCTAAGCAAGAAATCAACAATAGTGTTTATAGATAAGATAAGCAAGATAAAAGTGCAACTATAGTAAATGATATGCATGATAATGTGCATACTCCCCCTACATAAATGCAATTTATGTGTTACTCCCCCTAAATGATAGATTTCATGAATTTATGTGTTACTCCCCTTATTTATCTATATTTCTCCTATATAGATTTCTTCAATTAATTATCTCCCCCTTTTGATATTATCAAAAGAAGGTGGGGTGAGGGTAGTAAGGAGGCATTTTAAAAAAATAAAGCATGATCGAGCTTCTGTAATATAGACAAAGATAAAGAATTTAAGTATAATATTGAAGAGATTTCAAATAAATAGATAAGAGTTTTAGCATAGCGGAAGATTATAAGAAACATCTTTTTGTAAGCATGAAAAACATAAGTAAAAATATGAGTTTTAGTTCAAAATTGAAAGATGTTTTAACCTTTTGAAATCTCAAAGATTTTCATAAAGATACCAAGCATGAAATGAACATATCAAAGAGAGATTATACTACAATGTTACTTAATTGTAAATTCAAGAAATACCAAAACATTGTAGAGATCATGCTAGGTTATCTAGTGCATTTCTTATATAAAGAGTAGTATAAATAATGCATTAGAATCCAATACTCATGAGAAGAAGTGTTATGAAAGATAATGATGTGCACATACGTGTATTTTGGACAATGTTAACAATGGATTTAAATCATCAAAATACAAGACAAATGTAAAGTAAAATGCACAATAAAACACAAGTAAATTACTTTCACACACTTTTAATGTACATAATTTTTAACAAAGTGGTGTAATAACCAAAGTTTGCACAAGACACTTTACTATTCTTTCCAAGGTGCTCAACCTCACAATGCTTATGAAGACTTATCAGGAGGTTCAAGTAGTGTTTGGTGGAGTTATATTTGTCTACATATATAATTTTTTTGTTCATATTTGTGAGACAACATTCTCCGAATACACTTGTTTTGCAAACCCAATTTTTAACTTAACCACTTTTCTAATTTCATAAGTGCAATTCAAATGTAGTGTAGGCAATAAACTTATGCAAGTTTTAATTCATTGTACAAATACAATACTCAAGCAAGCATTTTTAGATTTAGACACACATGTTGATTACCAAAATAAGTGAGTGAAATGTATCATTATCAATCATAAAACATTTACTCATACTTAGAGGCATGCTAAGCTTGGTTCTACACATTTTTCAATACAATTGATACACTTTAAATAGATATATCAAAGCATGATAAGCAAAACAATGTTCATAGTAATTTGAAAGAATATGTTTTAACATTGTAAATAATTCTAAATAATAGAATTCATACATGCTTGATATTGGCAATAAAGATCATATAGTTTTTTTTTTGTTTTGAATTTTCTTTTTAATAAAAACAGAAAAATCACACAAACATATTTTTGTATTTTTGAATTTTGAATTTTTGTAGTTGATTTTTCATAATTCAAATAAAACAAAAATAAAATAGACAGAAACACAAAAATAAATTTGCACAAATAAACTAACATATTTTTGTTGATTTTTAGAAATTTTAAAAACAGAAAAATCACACACCCACGCTAGCGCCGGCGCTAGTGATAGCGCGACAAACATTACACGATTTTTTAGGAATTTTAAATTTTTGATTTTTGATAATGATTAGGGGTCTTAAGTGTAGTCTTATGCAGAAATTGTATAATATTCAGAGATATTTTGATTGCTCAAATTGCATAAAACATTAGCGTTTTACATGTTATTCATCCTAAGATGTCTAAGACTCCTAATTCCAATCTTAACATTTGAAACCTTGCATCGGGAAGAGGTTTAGTAAATATATCAGCAAGTTGAGAGTCCGTGCCAATGAAACTAATCCTTACATTTTCCTTTTTAATGTGATCCCTTATGAAATGATGACGCACATCTATATGTTTGGATCTAGAGTGGTGAACCGGATTATTTGTGAGATAAATGGCACTTTTGTTGTCACATTTTAATTCGATAAGTTTTAGATGAAAATCAAAGTCCTCTAAAGTTTGGCTAATCCATAGAGCTTGTGCACAACAACTCCCTAATGCAATGTATTCGGCCTCCGTGGTGGAGAGTGCAACCGAATTTTATTTCCTACTAGACCATGCAACTAATGAGGGTCCTAGAAAATGACAAGTACCACTAGTGCTTTTTCTATCAAGTGAACAACCGGCATAATCCGAATCGGAATAGCCATGCAATATAAATGAATCATTATGTGGGTACCATAATCCTAATCTAGATGACCCAATGAGATATCTAAAAATTCGTTTTACCGCTTTTAAATGAGATTCTTTTGGATTGGCTTGAAATCGAGCACCTAAGCATACGACAAACATAATATCGGGTCTAGTTGCACTAAGATAAAGTAGGGATCCTATCATACCTCTATATAAGGTTTGATCAATTGAAATTCCCGATTCATCTTTTCCTAATTTAAGTGACACACTCATTGGTGTAGAAGCATGTTTAAGATTTTCAAATCCAAAACATTTAAGCATATCATGGACATATTTAGTTTGACATACAAAAATACCATCAATTCTTTGTGATATTTGAAAACCAAGGAAATAAGAAAGTTCTCCTACTAGACTCATTTCAAATTCATTTTTCATCACTAAAATAACTTCTTTACACATCTCTTCATTAGTAGATCCAAAAATAATATCATCAACATATATTTGTAAAATAATTATATCATCATTGTTGTGCTTAATGAAGAGAGTATTATCCGCACTTCCCATAATATAACCGTGCTTCAATAAAAATGATGTAAGTCTTTCATACCATGCACGGGGCGCTTGTTTTAAACCATAAAGTACTTTTTCTAGTTTATAAACATGATTTGGAAATTTTTCATTAATAAAACCGGGGGGTTGTTCAACATAAACTTCTTCTTTTACAAACCCGTTTAGAAACGCACTTTTCACATCCATTTGAAATAGTTTTATTCTTTAAAAGCTTGCAAAAGCTAGAAAAATTCTTATAGACTCCAATCTAGCAACGGGTGCAAAAGATTCAGCAAAATCTATCCCCTCGATTTGTAAATATCCTTGTGCTACTAAGCGTGCTTTATTTCTAGATATTCTAAACTCACCATCTAATTTATTTTTAAAAATCCATTTTACGCCTACAACCGGGTGATTAGATGGTCTTTCTACTAATTTCCAAACATTATGTCGCTCAAATTGTTCTAACTCTTCATTCATAGCCAAAAACCAAAATTCATCGTTTGAAGCAGTAAAAATGTTTTTTGGTTCTATTTCGGAAACAAAGCAAACATTTGAATAAGATTCATGAAGAGAAGAGCGAGTTCTTACCTCGATGGATGGTTCACCAATTATAAGTTTCCGTGGATGATCCTTTGTGAATTTTAAGACGTTTGGAGGTACATATTCATCTTTCTTGGCCTCCTCTTCTTCTTCTTTGGAAGGTTCTTCATCACCATGCTCCAAAGGAGGTAATAGATCATCCTCTTTGCCTGCGGAAAGTCTTTCTATACAAGGAACAAGCTCATCAAATTTCACATTAATTGACTCTTCAACTTTTCTAGTTCTTTTATTAAAAACTCTATAAGCTTTACTAGTTGAAAAGTATCCAAGAAATGTTCTTTCATTACATTTTTCATCAAATTTTCCCAAGCTATCTTCTGTATTTAAAATAAAGCATTTACAACCAAAACTTTGAAGTAAGATACATTAGACTTCTTTTGAAAATAAAGTTCATATGGTGTGAGATTTAAAGATGGGCGAAGCATGATTCTATTTATAACATAACATGATGTGTTTACGGCTTAGGCTCAAAAGGACTTAGGTAATTTATATTCACATAACATAGTGCGTGCTAGCTCTTGAAGTGTCCTATTCTTTCTTTCTACAACACCATTTTGTTGTGGTGTGCGTGGTGCGGAGAACTCATGTTTTATGCCTAACATATCACAATAAGATGTAAATTTTTCATTTTCAAATTCTCCTCCATGATCCAAGCGAATGCATTTAATTTTTAAATCACTTTCATTCTGAATACGAGTACATAATTTTGAAAATTCACAATACGCTTCGGATTTGGATGAGAGAAATATTGTCCAACAATATCTAGAAAAATTATCTATTAAAACATATGTATATAATCTACCACCAAGACTTGCGGTGCTAACGGGACCAAAAAGATCCATATGAATTAATTGCAAAGGTCTTGTAGTAGAAATATCATTTTTACTTTTGAAAGAGGATCTAGTAATTTTACCTTTTTGACATGGTGAAAAAAGTGAAGGTAAATTTCCATTTAATCTAGGCAATCCTCTAATTAAATCTCTTTTGGCAAGTTTTACAATAAGCTTTGTGCTAGCATGTCCTAGCCTTCTATGCCAAAGTTCAAGTTCATCATTTTTGGTAATAAAACATTTTAAAGATGATTTTGAAAGATCATGAAATGAAACTATATAAACATTGTGTATTCTTGGTGCAGTTAGTAAAATATTGTTTGTAATAGAATTAGATATTTTGCATAGATTAGTAGAAGATTTAAATAAAACATCTAATCTTTTATCACATAATTGGCTAATTGAAATAAGATTATGTTTTAGCCCTTTTACATAAAGAACATTTGATATAGTGAAGGATTTGTTACCAACTGTACCAATTCCCATGATCCTTTCTTTTCCGTTGTCACCAAACGTCACGATCATGTGCTTGGAGCATCCTGAATCCAAGTACCACACGTCTTCATTGTCCTTAGCCTGTCTGCACATCTAGAAAGAAGATGAGAGTAAAGATCCGGATACCCAAGTAGAACCTCCCATAGAATAAGTGGAAGTCTTAGGTACCCAGATTTGCTTTAAAGTATTTTGTTTTATTTTCCTGCAAGAACTAGTTGTGTGACCCAACCTATAACAGTTTGCACACGAAATAAAGGGGGTTGAGACCCTTTTCTGGAAAATTTTCTTGCTGGAATAAATTTGATTTACAGAAGGAAAGCATTTTGAAAAAGAAATTTCAGGTTTCTGGTATGAGGTGCTAGCGCCGGCGTTACTGGCTAGCGCCGGGCGGTAGCCCCCACCTCGATATCCGAGCCCAAACTTTCCAGAACCATGGCACTGATTCCCTAAAATCATGTCCAGTGAATTTTGGCCTATTCCAAATTTTTTAATGGCCATGGTGAGATCATGAACTTGTGCTTTAAGTAAAGAATTTTCTTTCACAAGCATGACACACCTATTTTCAAAACCTTTTTTATTATTTTTGATTTGCAAAAGAGAGGCTTCTAATTTCCTTTCTAATTCCCCCTTCTCTTTTGTAAGAGTTTTGGCATGAGAGAGGGCTTTAGAAAGTGACTTTTCTATATCTTTTGTCAATTTAGTGGAGTGATCACATTATTGGCAAGAAACCTTTCTCTTTTCTAAACCAATTACCTTTTTGGAAAGCTTTTGATTTTCTTTAATAAGAGATTCATTTTCACGATTTAATAAAATACTATCTTTCATATTTTTATCAAAAGCTTTGCAAGTTTCAAGAAATTCATTAAACAATTCATCATAAGTGGGAGGAGTTACCTCAGTGTCACTAGGAACACTAGTGTCGTCGCCGTCGTTTCCACGTCCCATGAGGCACATGTTTGCTTCCTCATCTTCGCTTGATGAAGACCCGCTTGATTCTTCGGTGGAGGAGGAAGAGGAGTCATCCCATGTCTTTGCCTTTAGCACCTTCCTCTTTTCTTTCTCTTTGTGCTGTTTCTCCTTTTTCTCCTTCAAGAATTTTGGGCATTGACTCCTTATGTGCCCCGTCTTCCTACAATGATAGCATTCCGGTGGAGGTCTCTCTTCTTCATTGTCGCTCTCTTTTTCCTTCTTTGAAGATGACCCTTTCCATCTTTCACTTTTTGGACAAATTTTCGGAAAGTGTTTCGCCTTTCCGGATTTCGCATGAACTTTCGGAAGTTCTTCACCAAAAGACTTTCTTCATCTTCATCCTCATCCTCTTGGCACTCCTTCTTTGATTTCAATGCCAACGCCTTCTTCTTTGGCTCCTTGTTGTATTCATCATGTTCGATTTTGAGTTCTACCTCATGGGTTTTGAGATTCCCAATGAGGCTCTCAACTTGGAGCGCCCTTAAGTTGTGCGACTCCGAAATAGCCGTCACCTTCGGGTTGAATTTTGGAGGAAGAGAACGAAGGATCTTACGGACCAAGTCGCCATTTGATAAAGTCTTTCCAAGAGCTTTTGAGGCATTGACGATCTTGGTGAAGCGCGTGTACATACCATCAACATCTTCGCTTTCATCCATTCAGAATTTTTCATATTCCGACTCCAGTTGAAAAAGCTTGGAATCTTTAACCTGCGATGTACCTTCATGAGTAACTTCCAAATGATTCCAAATTTCATAAGCAGTAGTACATGCAGAAATTCTATTAAATTCATTTCTATCTAACGCACAAAATAGAGCATTCATGGCTTTTGCGTTTTTTTTACATTTGAGTTTATCCCGATCATCCCAGTTATCTTTGGGTTTTTCTAACATAACCTCTCCAACTACAAATGTAGGAGGAGTGTATTCTTCTTCTACCATGTTCCAAACCGTAATATCTAGGGTCATTAGAAAACAACGCATCCTATTTTTCCAATAATTATAATCTGACCCAGTAAATAGTGGAGGTCTACTAATTCCCTGACCCTCTGAAAAAGCGAGATCATAAGACGCCATTATTCCTGGTTCTTAAACCATTTGGAATAACCTGGCTCTTATACCACTTGTTGGATCTTAGGGCGCCCTTAGAGGGGGGTGAATAAAGGAATACAATTCTTTTTATAATTTTTAAGATAATTACTAAGTTGTTTTTGATTACTAGGAAATAAGATGACAATTTAGTAATAACAATTTTGCAATAATGAAATTTTACGCCAATTGAGAGAAATCAAATAAACACAAATATAATCATGATTGCATTATATAAAAAAGAGTGTTTACAAAATTTGATTTCAATATCGCTAGAAATCGGAGGCGTACAAAAGTGAATTTCTTTTCCTTTTCTATACCGATTTGTATCCCCACAAACCGGTTGGCTTTAGCCTATCTTTCCCCGGATAAAGCCTCAAGCCGCTCTAGCCAACCCAAACTCGGATATGGCCTCGAGCACCCCCTAGATCTAATCCCCTGGACCTAGTCGCCAACTCACGCGGCGAATTCCCCCTAAGCCGCGCAAGGACCTAGTCGCCAAAAACAAGGCGATTTCACTACAAGATACAAATAAAGAAGTGAAGTAAATAACAAGCAAACTCCCTCTTGAGATTTCTGGAGATGAGGATGAAGGATCGCTGAAGCACAAGCGAGGTCGAAACGATCGTTCTTTGGATGCAGCGTGATGGCTTCCTTCTCCAGAATTTCTTCTTTGGCTTTGAGTGGGAGATGATGTTTCGGCAGAGTAGCAACACGAGAGTTTGGGCACAAGTAATGTCTCTAGAAGTTCTAACCCAAAACGAGAGAGAACACATCGTTTTATAAATCTTGGAGCTAGCGCCTGCGGTAGCTTATAGCGCCTGCGGTAGCGTTCGTGTGGAGCGGTTGTGAAACCGTCGGCGGCGTGGTGTTGTGCACGATCTTGAGCTAGCGCCTGCGGTATCGCTAGCGCTGGCGGTAGCATTAAGGAACCGCTGAGACGGAACCGCTGAGACAAAACTGCTGAGATGATCTTTAGCTAGCGCCTGGCGTTAGCGCTAGCGCTGGCGGTAGCGCTCCATTCAGAAAGTTTGATTCCATGCTGCCTTCTACCTGTGGAGTATTGCACATATAGTTCCTGCACACTATAAACACACTACAAGCAATATCAAATACAATATGAGATTTGTTATTCTCAAACAAAGGGATGTGACACACATGTCCAACACCGTCGACTACCAATCAAATGAAGCATCGACAACCTGTCTGAGTTACCTTTTACTTCCTTTCGAAGTTGCTTCGACTTCCAATCGAATTTGTGTCGACTGTTTTTCGACGCATGTTTAACTCAACTAATTTTTGGTCTCTTTTTGACTAGGCTTTGACACCCTAAGGTGGATATGACAACCTAGGACAACTAAAGACCAACTTACCCTCACTATACAACTTGAGTAATAATTTCTATAAGATGAAATCACTTTTACATAATTTGTAATGTAAATCATGAGGGTGTTTTTCCCAACACCTTTCTTTGGCACGACTTGTACGAGACTATCCCACGTACTATCCGAAATCGGATAGATAATTCTCATATCTAAAATCTTTATCACTTCAGGCTTAACGACGTCTTTCATATTGAGATTAAGTAGTCGCTAAGGCTGGACGGTGCTATGAGAATTATCTTCTAATAAGATTTTATGCGTGCAGAAGGAGGAGCTAATCCCCTTCATATTTGAAATTTACCAAGCCTTGACACGGCGTTGTTATTTAAAATATGAATTAATTCAAAATTTTCTGAATCACTTAAATCAGAAGTAATGATGATAGGTAATTTAGAATTTTTTTTCTAAGAAAACATACTTTAAGTGATCAGGGATTTGTTTTAGTTCAAGAGTGGGCGGTTCTTCATAAAAAGTTCTAATTTTAAAATTGTCTACACTAATCGGCTCAGGGGGTACAGAACGAGGTAATTCTTGTAATCAAAATAATTCAGCATACTCTGAATCGTCATAAGATGATGAAATAGAATAAAAAAAAAAGAAGGAAAATCTTCTTCAAATGATGCGTCTAAATGAAAGCATGAATCATCATTTAAAAAAGAATTGCGCATGGAGGGGATAATATTAAAATTAACTTCATCATCTCCAACCCGAAAAAGGAGCTTTCCGTTACTCACATTTATTATAGCACGAGAGGTGGCGAGGAAGGGGCGGCCGAGTATGAGGGGTACTTTGACATCCTCTTCGATGTCAAGAATAACAAAGTTCACCGGAAAAATGAGCTTGTCACCCTTGACGAGCATGTCTTCTACAACTCCTACCGTGTACTTGACTGAGCGATTCGCTAGTTGTATACTCATTCTTGTGGGGCTCAAATCACTCAAATCCTAATTTCTTAAACAAAGATGTTGACGCCAGGAAAATCCTGACCTCAAGATTCGGACCGATGCAGCCGGAGGCTACTCGCCCAGCAGCCCGACGAGATGGCTTGGCTGGCAACGGCGAAGAAGCTAGAAGAGCAACAAACAGGACCCCAGGTGCTGCGGCAGGGAGGTCCCACCACGTACCCAGAAGCTCCGAAGAGACTTCCCCTCCAAGACCAAAGAATGGCCGAGCAAGGTACGAGGAAGGCACCGACTTGGCTAGCAAGCAGGGGTGACGGGCTCAAGAATTCGGAAATGGGGTTCCAGAAGCTCAAGCACAGGTGCCAATCCAAGTACCCCTGGGGTCCTATTTATAGGCAATCAAGGGGTAGGGGGGGTTTTTATAGCCCAGCCCTGACCTGGCGACGTATGGGATACTCGGCGAGCATCTTCGACCATAGTCGCCCATCTGGCGAGTATCTGCTGCTACTCGCACAAGCCTGGCTGATACTCGCTCAGGTCTTCTGTGGTTGCCGGACACTTTGGGGCGACATACGGGATACTCGGTACGTATCTTCGACCATAGTCGCCCTTCTGGCGAGTATTTAGCCAATACTCGCCAACCTTCTTTTGCTCCTGCTGGCTGATTTGTCTTGCCTCTTTGACTTTGACCTGCCTACGTGGCCTTGAGTGGGTCCTACCCTCGGAGAATAAGGGTTGTACACAATCCCCGCTCTTTGCGAGTAACGGAGTTGCTCGGAAAGAAACATCCAATCGTTATTCGACGAGCTTCTGCCTTGGCGAGTATAGGGAGATACTCGGATCTTGACTGTCCGACGCCTGGACTCTATATAAAGGAGGGGGGGGGGGGGTCTCTGATGGAACCACCTTTCTGTACTCGCTCACAATGTCGCTAGCTTTTGCTGAGGCTGCCAAAAAGGCCAAGGCCGACCTTGCGAATCTGATCGGCGTGCCCCTTCCTCCTCCTCGCATGGACGCCGAGGTAGACGCCTTCCTCGCGAACAAGAAGAGGAAGAGGGCGGCGAAGAAGAAGAAGAGAGAGAGAGAAAAGGAGGCGACTAAGGAGAACGTCGCCGATCCTCTGAGTGGGCAGCGTCAGCAGCTGCTGGAGGATTTGGGCCTCGAAGGGCTCTCGCCTACTCTCCCCCCTGCTCCTCTCTCGGCAGAGGTCGCCCCGGAGGCGAGTAGGGATGAAACCCAAACTCAAACCCAACCGGACCCTCCCCCTGCCCGAGGTGAGCTCCTTGCTCGCCCTTTTTCGATCTATGCTGTCTTCCGGCGACATTCTGACGTCTTTGTTACTATCTGTAGATCCGCCGAATACTGAGGCTCGGGAGGAGCCTTTGGCTGCAATACCGCTGCGATCATCCCCGATGATCTCGCCTGAGGGTGGGTCTCGGAGTGGTCGCGCGGTAAGGATTCTCCACAGCTCCTCTGTGGAGAAGAGGCCGATGAGCGAGCATGGGGCTCCTTTGGCGAACATCGCTCCTCCTCCGCCTCCTCCTCCACCTAACTCGCGACCAGAGCCGGCGAGCAACACACAGCGGCCTGTGATCGCGCTGCCGCCTCCTCCTCCTGGACTCCCGCCGTCAGTGAATCCTCCAGGCGATCAACGTCCTTCTACCTCAACTGCTCCCTCTTCCCACCAGGGGGAATCCTTGCGCAGGGGCGGGACTGGAGGGTCTTCGGCCTTCTTCGCTCCAAGGGGTGGAGGGCGACCAGGAGATGGTCGCGGTCGAGGGGACCTGCCCTCCAACCGGGATCATTCCGGCAACTACTCGACTCGCCGAGATGGCGTCCATTCTCCCTCCCCACACCGAGGAAGGTCTTCTCCTCGCCGACGATCTCGCAGCCCTCCTCGCCGACGATCCCGTAGTCCTCGGCCAGGTATTTGATCGCTGCCTTCGGATAGTCGCCACTGTTTTCTGAACTCTGCTGAAGTTCTGGCCCTTTTTGCCTTTTTTCGCAGGTCGCGCGCATACTCCGGTGGGAGCTCTGATCGATGTCGTTGGGCTCCCTCCTCGCGAGTACCAGGAAAAGGCTACTCGCGCTATCTTGGACTTGGAATCCAGGATAGAGCGGCTATCGATCTGCGAACCTCATCGCCGCTTGACTGAGGTGGAGTCGCGGGTTGAGCGCTTGGCGGCTAGTGACCCTCATCGCCGCCTAACTGACTTGGAGGTACGAGTATCCCGGCTGGAGGAGTTTGATACTCGCCTGTCGGGTACTGAAGCTCGCCTCCAGTCTGTCAGCGACTTGGAGCGCAGGGTGGCGAGGATCGAGCATCGGCAACAGCTGCATCATGACGAGCTGGTCGGGATGCGCGCGAGCATGGGCTCGGTGGGGAGGCTGGCGAGGATCGAAGACCAGCTGCGACAAGGCGAGGACGCGATGTCCGTGGCCTCCGAGCATTTCAAGCGTGCTCGCGGCTTGGGCTGGGTCGGGCGACAACCTCAGATCCCGGATCCCCAGGCGAACATCCAGGCGCAACCCTAGCTGCTGCTCTTCTTCATCTTTATCTTCCATGTAGCTTTGTAGCTCCTCGCGAGCATTATTTGAATCTTTTGAACGATTTATTTGAAGCAGTGTAGATTTGCCGAGTAATCGAATACTCGCCCTTCAATCTTGTCTTTGTTTTACTTGATCCTCTTTTGCTTTGCTTTTTCTTCTATCTCCTTTTTGCCGAATATCTGTTTGAATGTCGCCTATATTTTGGCGAGCTTCTTCGTGTTTCTATGATGTAGGTATTCGCTAGATGAAGGTCGGCGGTTGGCGCGCTCTGAACTTTGGGCGACTTTCCTTAGATACTCGCCACCCCTAGTCGTGCTTGCGGCGTCGTGTTCGACAAGCCAGACTAACCGACTACTATAAATAGGGGGGGTGGGTGAGTCTTAAATACGCCTTTAGCGATCTCTAGCTTCCTTGAGCGAGCATCTTCCAGGCTTCCAACCCTCGCCCTTCTACGATACTCGCTCTCTTCCCTTTCTTCCCAAGATGACCGACGAGGCGGCCATCAGGCGAGCTAACCATGCGAGGAACTTCGATGAGAGCTCGTTCAAGAAGCCGATCACGAATCAGAAAGACTTGGACGAGTTCAACTCCAAGTTCGCGACTCCAGGATATGTCGCCAGGCTTCCTCGCCCGTCTGAGCGACTAAACACCTCCTCGCAGATGGCGATGATCTTCCCAATCCGACACTTCGAGGTCGGCCTGCGACTTCCCATATGGCCCGAGTTTCGGAAGATACTCGTGTTCTATGGGATAGTGCCTGCCCAGATCAATCCCAACGGAGTGGCGATGATCATGGGGTTCCTGTGCTACCTTCGGGAGCAGAACATCGTCTTCGACCTTTCGGTCTTTAGGCGGATATTCACCATCATGGCGACCGGCGAGGGCGTCATCTTCTTGTGCAGTCACGTCTGTACACTGGCGGGGACTTCAAATAAGAACCATCGCTGGGTCGAGCGGATAGTCGCCATTGAGGGCGACTTCGCGGGCATCTCCAGCTCGCCCATTCAACCTTCAGAGAACGTCTTCACGGTTCCCTGGCTCACCGAGGACCAGGTGAAGCTGCTCGCCTGCTTCAGGAATCGTCGCTTCGACGTGATACTTTGGAGGAGGCGAGTAGACGAGCTTACGGAAGTTCGCCCAGGGGAAGGTATCCTTCGTGCGAGCATCAGACATACTCGCCCTAAGGCTTCGTTCTGGCGACTAATCTTCGATCTTCTTACAGGCGTGCAGGCTCTTCCGCGTGATGCTCTTCCCCTCGCGGCGAAGGCGACCACTGTCGCCCAAGGGGGTGCGACAACCTCGGCGCGCGAGGTTGGGGACTCCTCCCCAATCGACTTGTCGCCAGGAGGCGACGATCTGGATGTCGCCGGGACTTCGAAGAGGCGAATAGTAAAGGGCAAGGTTCCCGAGCCCAAGAGAAGGAAGAAGGAGACTGCCCATAAGGATTTGGGACAGAAGGCGGATCCCTCGGAGGCTGGCGAGCCGAGCAGCCATCCTTTCTTCAACGAGGGCACCCGTGGCGAGGACGACTTTGGTCGCCCATTGGTGACCTGGTCTGATCGTGCTCACGAGGTGACTCTGAGCTCGAACCTCCCCGTTTGGTCCGAGGACTGGGAGGACAAGGGGGAGGCCTTCGATGTGCTTCATGCGATCTATAGTCGTACTGACGCCGAGCTGCTGCAGGAGGCCTCTGCCGAGCATCTTGCTCATCAAACCTCGCGCTCAATCCTGCGGACGGCCGAGCTCGCACATTCAACAGCGAAGCGGCTGCTGATGTACGAGGAGGCGATCAAGGTGCAGGGGCCGAAAATGATCGCCATGGCGGAGAGGATCAATGGGTTCGAGGTACTTCGTCTTTGCGACTTTTCGCGCTTTCTGGAATGCTCGCCTCTTTATACGATGTCAAGCTTACCTTCTTTCTTTTTGTCTTCTATAGGCTGCCGAGCTGGAATCGGCGAAGAGACTGTCCCAGGCCGAGAAGGAGCTGGAGGATACTCGCTCGGCCTTGGAGGCCGCCCAAATCCGCATCGCCGAGCTAGAAACTCGGCCTGCCGAGCAACAGCCGGCGGGGTCGGGCCCTCATCGGTTCGTCAAGCAGGTCAGGATGCATGGCGACGACATGCCCCATATTCGCCGGGAGATCGCGCGAGCAACAGGAGAGGTCATCCTAAATCAGCTGAAGGCAGATGGTCTTTTGAAGCCGGAGGCTATGGGATTGACGGTGGGAGACCTTATCCCGGCCATACTCGCCGAGGAGTCCACCTCCCCCCTGCGAGCATCATCGCCGCGACCTAGCGATGCCGAGGACGACGATGATGAGGTTGATGATGATGATGATGATGACGGCGACGATGACGGCGACGATGGCGACGAGTCAGATGCAGATATTTGATGGCGAGGATGTCGCCTAGTCGCCCGGGCTCCTTTTTTGCTCGCCCGGCGACCTTTTTGTCCACCTGCAGCATGTACAGATTTTTTGTAAAAATGAAAAGGAATTTTGACAAGTTTCTTACTCGCCTATTCCTTCTTTCTGTGCTTTTACTTCCTTGCTTTATATGTTGCTTTAGGCTCCTAGGTTCGAGGCGAGTTTGAGTGCTCGCTAGGCTCCTAGGATTTCGGCGAGTATGTATACTCGCACCCGCATACTCGCCAAGCATGCTCGCACCATCATACTCGCACCCGCAGACTTCAGCTTGAGGCCTTGATTTGCACCTAGTTGAAGAGTTTCGTTAGGTTTTTTAAGCAAGAATCTAAGGAGCTCTTCAAGGGAAGGAAGGAGTAAGGTTTAGCAGTCGGGGAGCCCTGGGGGAATATCATCCCGAGGCCTCCCTCCTACTCTAAAACCTGATGTCGACGGAGAATGACGCCAAGTAAGGAGTGGCAGCCGGGCAGGTCTCACGGGGACACAACTCCCAGGGCCTTCATCCTATAACTCGGATGCTTGCTACCTTCAAAGGCCGACGTCAAGTAAGGAAAGGCCGCCGGGTCGATCCCACAGGGGCACAACACCCAGGAGCCTTCATCCTATCACTTGGATGCTTGGATGCCTTTGTCTTTTGGTCGATCGAGTCGGTCTCCTCCTCGTCTCAAGTCGGAGTATCGGCTTCCAGACTTTACCCTAGTAATTTCTACAGCCGGACGAGAAATGCAGTCGGTGGGAACCGCGGCCAACATGCAAGGGGGGAGCTGATCTCGGCCGTCATTGCAGAGGCTTGGTCTTAAGGGAACGCACATCCGAGGCACTGTCCCATCATCCGCTCTGAGTTTTTACAAGGGTCAAGTCGGAGGCTCGTCTTCCAACCTGCGGCGGCGAATGTCGATGTAGGACGACGTCAAGCAGGGAGTGGCAGTCGGGGAGATCCAAGGGGATACAACATCCCGAGGCCTCCCTCCTACTTGGATGCTGGATGTGGATCGGACCTGCTTCCTGTTGCTCCACGAGTTTAGCAGGGAGTTAAGCACACTTTAGGCACAACAACTCATATGATCTAACACAGTAATTTAGAAAAGGAAATGCTTTGCTGCGAGCTTTTCAGCTTTCAAGGGTACACGACGCCTTTTTTCAAGGGTCCCCTGAGCTAGTGAAATCGATCATTCATTCGCCGAATCGGAAGGTCGGCGTCCAGACTTCTTCCCGGTAATCTCTACAGTCGGACGAGAAATGCAGTCGGTGGGAACCGCGGCCAACATGCAAGGGGGGGAGCTGATCTCGGCCGTCATTGCAGAGGCTTGGTCTTAAGGGAACGCACACCCGAGGCACTGTCCCATCATCCGTTCTGAGTTTTTACGAGGGTTAAGTCGGAGGCTCATTTTCCAACCTAGCGTGGAGATTGACTTCACCTGACTTCTTTATTATGAAACTTTGTTGATGCGAAAGAAGCTGCCTCCTCCCATGTTTCAGGGAGGTGTAGATTTTATTCAAAGAAATGAATTTACAAGGATGGGGTATACATGTTCCCCCTCAGGGATAAAACCTTTTCAGGTCATCGCCGCTCCAGGTGCTCCCTAGCAGCTCGCCTTCCTGGTTCTGCAAGTGGTATCCTCCTGTTAGGAGTACTTCCTGGATGATGAAAGGTCCTTCCCAGTTCGGGTTGAGCTTCCCGACGGCCGCAGACCTTCCTGCTGCGTCCACCTTTTTCAGGACCAGATCACCTGCTTGGAATTGTTTGAGGCGAACATTTTTGTCAAAATGCTTTGCCATCCGGCGCTTGATCTCCTCTTGCCTGGCTGAAGCTAAATCTCGGAGTTCCTCGATGTAGTCGAGAGATAACTTTTGAACCTCTTCATTCTCTAGTCGCCATTCTTCGCTTCCGACCTCCGCAGCTATCACCCGTGGGCTTCTGACTTCGAACTCTACTGGAATGAGAGCTTCCGACCCGTGAGAGAGTTTGAACGGCGTTTCCCCTGTGGCTGAGCTGGGAGTGGTCCTCAGAGCCCACAGGACCGAGGGGAGCTGGTCCGCCCAGTTACCTCTTAGGTTCTCCACCTTCTTCTTTAGTAGGTTGATGATCAATTTGTTGGCGGCCTCCACTTGGCCATTGCTCCTTGGGTGATGTACGGAGGCGAACCGAAGGTCGGTTCCTAGCTGCCTGCAAAAGTCTTCCAGTTCTAAGCTGGCGAACTGGGGACCATTGTCGGTGATGATGGCGAGAGGGATCCCGAATCTGCAGACGATCTCTCCCCAAATGAAGTTCTTCACGACTTGAGAGGTGGTCTTGGCCAGGGCTTTGGCCTCGATCCACTTGGAGAAGTAGTCGATCATGACGAGAATGAACTTTCGTTGTCCACTGGCTTGAGGGAAAGGGCCGATCAAGTCCATCCCCCAGATGGCGAACGGCCATGGGGAGATGATCGATCGGAGCTGCTGGGCCGGCTGCAACTGAAGGGGGGCGAAGAGCTGGCACTTCTGGCACTTCTTCGAGAAGATCTCAGCATCCTTCCGGATAGTAGGCCAGAAGTAACCATGCCTCAAGACCCTCTGCTCCAAAGTGCGAGTCCCAGAATGACTTCCACACTCTCCCGAATGGATCTCCTCCAACACTCGGGGTACTTGGTCTTCGGAAACACACCTGGCCAGGGGGCCCGAGATGGTCTTGCGGTACAGCTCCCCATCTTGCAGGAGGTAGTATTCCGCCTTGTACCGAAATCTTCTCTGATCCCCTACGTCTGCTGGGAGCTGACCGCTGGCCAGGAATGCCACAAGAGGGTCCATCCATGAGGGGCGTCGCTCGATCTCCATCATCTCTCCCTCTTCAATGGACGGGCGGAACAGCTCGGTGATAGTTCCTCCGGCCTTTGGTCCGTACTTGGCGAGGCGATCTGCTGCCGAGTTCTCCTCCCTTGGCACATGCTCGACGAAGAAGGATTGGAAGCCTCCCATCAGCCCTTTCACTTTGACCAGGTACCTCTGCAAGATGGTGTCGCGCACCTCAAACTCGCCTCGAATCTGCGAGGCGACCACCATTGAGTCCGTGAAAGCCCGGACATCTCGGATCCCTAGCTCCTTGGCAAGGCGCAAGCCTGCCACTATGGCCTCGTACTCTGCCTGGTTGTTTGTGACGGGGAAAAGGATCTCGACGGCTTGCTCGATCCTTGTTCCCTGTGGGCTGACGAGCACGATGCCCACCCCCACAGAACTTTTGCCCGAAGCTCCATCAACAAACATCTTCCAAGGAATCAGATAGAACACCTCTTCTCCTGGCTCCGCTTCCACCGAGAAGTCAGCCAGAAAGTCTGCTACTGCCTGGGCCTTGATCGCCACTCGGGGAGAGAAGGAAATGTCGAACTCGCTGAGTTCTACCGACCATTTCGCCAACCTCCCTGAATTTTCCACTCCCTCTAAGACACTGCGGAGAGGGTGATCAGTTACCACTCGGATGGAGTGAGCCTGAAAGTAAGGCCGGAGCTTCCGTGCCGACACCACCAAGGCGAAGGCAAGCTTTTCCAGAATTGGGTACTTCAGCTCCACCTTCTTTAGCACTCGGCTGACGTAGTAGATAGGTAGCTGCCTCTTCCCTTCTTCGCGGACCAAGATGGAGCTAACTGCTTCCGCTCCTACTCCGAGGTAGATGAGCAGGTCCTCGCCTTCCTTCGGGCTCTGAAGGAGAGGTGTCTGGGTCAACTGCTCCTTCAGCCTTCCGAATGCCATCTCACAGTCTTCGGTCCACTCGAAGCTTTCTGTTTTGCGGAGCGTTTTGAAGAATGGAGAGCACTTCTCTCCGGCCTTTGATTGGAAGCGGCTAAGACCCGCCAGCCTTCCTGTCAACCTTTGGACTTCCTTCATCGTCTTTGGGGATGGCATCTCCAGGATCGCCCTAACCTTGTCGGGGTTTGGCTCCACTCCCCTTGGAGTAAGAAGATGTCCCAGGAACTTCCCCCTGCCCGCTCCGAAGACGCACTTCGTCGGATTGAGTCTCATCTTGAATCTTCTTAGCGTTGCGAAGGTCTCGACCAGATCGGCTATGTGTTCCCGGACACTCTTGCTTTTGATCAAGAGGTCGTCCACATATACTTCCAGGTTCCTCCCCTTTTGCTCCTTGAAAATGTGGTCCATCATCCGCTGATAGGTGGCTCCCGCGTTCTTCAAACCGAAGGGCATCATCTTGTAGCTATAGCAGCCATCGTCGGTGATGAAGGAGACATCGCGGCAATCGGGGGGATGCATCCGGATCTGGTGATATCCTGAAAACGCATCAAGGAAACTCATCACAGAAAAACCGACGGCCGAATCAACCAGCCCGTCGATTCGAGGCAAGGGATAACAATCCTTCGGGCAGCTTTTATTCATTAAGGAAAAATCCACACACATTCTCCAGCTTCCCCCCGCCTTTGCCACCATTACAACATTGGAGACCCAGCCTGGATACTGGATCTCTGACACAAACCCTGCATCGAGCAGTTTCTTAACCTCCTCCCTAATTGGCTTGGCCAGGATTGTGGCGGTCTTCCTTTTCTTCTGGCGGACGGGCTGGACAGTGGGATCCAGGTTGAGGCGATGACACGCAACCTCAGGGTCGACTCCTGGCATCTCGGCTGCACTCCAAGCAAAGATGTCGACGTTCTTCTGCAGACACGCCGCCATCTCGATCTTCTCTTCGGTCTTCAGCGACCCGCCAATCTTTAGCAGCCCCGGCACTCCTGCTGCGGAGAGTACCTCGATCTCCTCGACCTCTTCAGCCACTTCCAGCCTGGCCGGGCTCTCCAGCACTCTTCCGAACTCTTCCGCGTCAGCCATCCAGCTGATGGTACTGACGGCGCTAAGATAGCACTCCCTCGCGGCTCTTGGATCGCTCCTGATCCTCACCTGGACGTCTCCCTTACAGTACTTCAAGCACTGATGGTAGGAGGATGGGACGGCTTTGAAGGCGTTGAGAAGCGGCCTCCCAAAGATGGCTCTGTAACAGCTCGGGGCGTCGACGATGATGAATCGACAGCTGATGGAGGTGCCACCGAGCGTTACAAGGAGGTCAGCTCCTCCCTCCACTTCCTTCTTCTCTCCGGAGAAGCCGAAGAGGGGACAATCAGGTGCCCGAACCCTGGCAGCTTCGACTCCCAGTCCGTCAAACGTCCCCTTGAAGATGACGTTTACAGAGCTACCGTTATCGATCAGAATACGATCAACGGTGAAGTCCTCCACTGCGGCTTGAATCACGAGGGCATCATGGAAGGGATTATCATTCCCTAGCATGTCCTCCTCGGAAAAGGTAATCTCCTCCATCGGGGGCGGTGCTTGTGAGGTCGAGGCGACGCTCCTGCGGTAGATCTGATGGAGGCTTCCCTTGCGGGAAGCTTCCAGCCCTGCTCCCCCATGGATTACTCCAACTCGACCTCCCTGGCCCAGGTCTCCCCGACCTCCCTGGTCGACCCGATCCTCGTTCCTCCTTCGAACGACGGCAGCCTGCCATGCCTGAAGCTCGGCAGGGGCCTCTATCCTCCGCTGCTCTCCTCCAGCCTCTCCTGCTGCCAGCCTCCTCCGGGCTTCCCAAAAGTCTGGGCAGGCAGCCATGGCATGTCCCCCCACCTGGTGGAAGTCGCAGTAGAGAGGAACCTCTTCTGCTTGACGCCTCCTAGGCTTCGGCTTCCTCCTTCCTTGACGGCGGCCTCGCCCGGCTACCGCCATTGCTTCATCCCTCCTCCTCTCCTGACGCCTCTCTGGTTGGCGAAAGAGCCTTCTTTCTGGGGATCTCCCCCTTTGGTCCTGACGCTGGTGCCGTCCAGCCGGCCTCCAAGGTGGCCGATTGACGGGGACCTGGTAGCGTCTTCCCTCCTCTTGACGCTCAGGGGACTCGATGGGTCTTCTCTCCGCGATCCTCCCGGTTTCTTTCTTCCTGAGCTCCTCCTCCTTCTTCTCCTCTTGCCGCTTCGGCCACTTCCTGTCCTCCCTTCGGGGCTCCTCTCTCTTCCTCTTCTCAGGGATCCCATCCCTCTCACCACGGTCGCCTCTGGTTACCTGCGCCAACCTTGCCAAGAAGTCAGGGTTGGAGGCCTCTCCCCGGACAAACTTGTTGGCCCTCTGAATGAGGTTGTCGTAGGAGTAGGGAGGGTTCTCGCTGAGCTCCAACTTGAAGAGGCCTTGACTGATGCCAAATGTCAGGGCCAGCAACAGGATGTTGATATCCACCTCCTGGATTTGCAGAACCTCCTCCTGGAAGCGCTCGATATAAGGTCCCAATGCCTCATCTGGCTTTTGCACGAGGTAGAACAGGGCCGTGGCCTCCTTCTTTAGCTTCCGTGCCGTGTCGAACCGGGTCGTCAACCCACGACACAGGTCTTCGAAGCAGTAGATTGAGCCTGCGGGCAACTGGTGGAACCAGTCCCAGGCCTTTGTGCGGAAGGTAATGGCAAACAACCTGCACTTGAAGGCGTCCGACATGGTTCGGATAGAGACTATATCCTCGAACCATTGGATGTGCCTGACGGGGTCCTCCTTTCCCGAATAGTAGTTCAAGGCTGGGTCCCTGAATCCTTCTGGCACGGGCGCGGCGAGAATCTCCTCGCAGAAGGGGCTCCTCCCTCCTGCCCGGCGACGATCCTCCATTTGGCGAGTATCACCCCCATACTCGCCATATGGGCGAGTATCCGGGTATCTCCCCTGCTCGCACGGCTCGCGGAAGCGAATACCTTGCGAGGTTGGCTGGTAGAATTGCGACCTCCTTGGTCGCTCGGTTTCGTCTTCCATGTGCTCTTTTCCTGCTCGCCGAGGGGGACTCCCTCCCTCGGACGGAACTGGGCGATGCGGCGAGGTCGCAGTGACCTCGGCGCGCGGCTGAAGCGCTGCTCGCATGGCTCCCTCCATGCGTTGCGCGAAGGCTTCGAAAACCTCCAGCGTCACGAACCTGCCAGTTCCCGTCGAGTTGCCGACCTCCTCCTCATGGTCGCCACCTACGACTATCTCGCCTTCTTGCCGAACTTTCTTCCAACGACTACGGTCCACGCTCACCGCACCAAAGTGTTGACGCCAGGAAAATCCTGACCTCAAGATTCGGACCGATGCAGCCGGAGGCTACTCGCCCAGCAGCCCGACGAGATGGCTTGGCTGGCAACGACGAAGAAGCTAGAAGAGCAACAAACAGGACCCCAGGTGCTGCGGCAGGGAGGTCCCACCACGTACCCAGAAGCTCCGAAGAGACTTCCCCTTCAAGACCAAAGAATGGCCGAGCAAGGTACGAGGAAGGCACCGACTTGGCTAGCAAGCAGGGGTGACGGGCTCAAGAATTCGGAAATGGGGTTCCAGAAGCTCAAGCACAGGTGCCAATCCAAGTACCCCTGGGGTCCTATTTATAGGCAATCAAGGGGTAGGGGGGTTTTTATAGCCCAGCCCTGACCTGGCGACGTATGGGATACTCGGCGAGCATCTTCGACCATAGTCGCCCATCTGGCGAGTATCTGCTGCTGCTCGCACAAGCCTGGCTGATACTCGCTCAGGTCTTCTGTGGTTGCCGGACACTTTGGGGCGACATACGGGATACTCGGTACGTATCTTCGACCATAGTCGCCCTTCTGGCGAGTATTTAGCCAATACTCGCCAACCTTCTTTTGCTCCTGCTGGCTGATTTGTCTTGCCTCTTTGACTTTGACCTGCCTACGTGGCCTTGAGTGGGTCCTACCCTCGGAGAATAAGGGTTGTACAAAAGAGTAATGCAAATTTATGTTAGCGCCCAAGTCGGCGAGGGAATGTTTTACTAATAAATTGTTGAATAGGCACGTGTTGGAAAACCATCCCGGGGTTTAATTTTTGATGCAATTTATTCAGCAAAACTGCTGAGCATTCTGCGTTGAGAGAAACTCGTGAAATATCTTCAAGTTTCTTTTTATTGGTGAGTAACTCCTTGAGATATTTTACGTATTTGGGCATTTAAGAGTGTGTCTCGCAAAAGGGAACGTTTATGTGAATTTGTTTTAAAATTTCTATAAAAAAATTATATTGTTCCTTAACTCGCTCGTTTCTAATTTTAGACGGGTATGGTGGCACAGAATTAAAAGTATTCATAGATAAAGCAATTGAAGATGAAACGGGAGGCGGTGGAGTAGAAATAGTTACCTCGGGGTCGATCCTAGCTACTTGAAGAATGTACCTCCTTTTCGTTGCGAAGGGTGAGTGCATTTGCATTTTCTCTTGGATTCGACTTTGTATTTCCTGACAAAGCTCCATGCGGGGCACTCAGAGATCATTTTGGCAAGTTGTCCAATTTGATTTTTTAAGTTTTTAACAGATCCGATCAGATTCTGAATATTGGATTCATTGGAGGCGACATATTTAGAAAAAACCTCTTCCAATGAAGAGGGCTTCTGAGATTGTCGAGGAAATCCAGGTGGATTCATATTTGGGGGACGTTTGGGCATTGCTTTGGTTGGTCCACGAGAAGTTCGTATGGTTCCTATAATCCATATTGTAAGCATTATTATACAAGGCTTGGGCGGGTTATAGGAAGGACATGGCAGATTCCCCATATAGTCAACTTACTCTTCTATTAAATTATTATTATAATTTCAAGGAGTGGCGGAGGAAGAAGACATCTCTGCCACTTGCTTACTTAAACGTTCAATTTGTAAGGCTAAACTAGTTATAGCATCAACTTCGAAAAGCCCATCCGGATTGCCATGGCGCGACCGGGGCACATTCCACTGGTAGGCATTCATGGTCATCTCCTTAAAAAGCTCTTGAGCGGTCTCCGTAATTTTATTATTAAGAGTGCCCCCCCGAAGGCCGCTTCAATCATTTGTCTTGTTTGGAAATTTAAACCATCATACAAATATTGTACTTGTTGTCAAATAGGAAATGCATGGTGAGGACATCTACGCAAAAGCTCCTTGAAGTGCTCTCATGTATCGTAGAGAGTCTCCAAGTCGGTTTGCATAAATGAAGCGATATTGATGCGCAATTTAGTGGTCTTCGCCGGAGAAAAATATTTAGTTACGAATTTTTCAGTCATTTCGGCCTATGTAGGATGGATCCTTTAGGAAGAAAGCTCAACCACTCCTTGGCCTTTGACCGCAAGGAAAAAAGGAAATAAACGCAATCGAATGACATCATCAGTAACGCCATTGATTTTAAAGATATCGCAGATTTCAAGAAAATTAAAAATATGTAACTTTGGATCTTCGTCCAGCAGAACATCAAATGTTACTGATTGTCGCACTATTTGGATGATGCTAGACTTGATCTCAAAATTGTTATTCGTCACTGTAGGGCGGACAATACTAGTTTGTGTCCCTTCCAAGTTCGACTGTGCATAATAGGATATGGTCCGTCGCAGGGCCTCATTCGGATTGGGATTGAGCTCACCTATAGTTTCTGGTGTAGTGTCTCTGATCGATTCTTCGAAATTTAAATGTAAATCCTAACCACGAGTTTAGAGGCACTGCGAAAGCATGTGCTCGATCTTCGGAGCAAAATGAAAATCATGATTATTTGAAGAGCTTGTTAGGGTCATGTACTAGAAGAGAAGAAAAAAGAGAAAAAAACGAAAAATGAAGGAAAGCTAAAATTATTAATGGATATATATATATATATATCTTTAACTACTAAATGCAAGAAGTTGCCTTTGGTGCAACATTCAAAATTGCCCAAATATAACCTCATTCTTTTACTCTCTTAACGTATATGATAAAAAAAATGGAAATTTATAAAATATATGGGCTATTTGTGTAATAACACTATATCCCAATAATAAAAAATATTATACAATTTCAGAAAATCAAAAAGTTTTTACTAGACCTCCTAAACCTACTATGATAGCTTATCATTACCTACTAAAATCTACTTTAAAATGATTTTTTGTTAAAATATATAGATTTTTTTGAATTTTTTTTTATAAAATAGTAATTAAAAAATTTTTGCGGTCATTTTGAGTACTCATATGTATATGTTCTGGGCTCAGCCGGCTGAGACGAAGCCTATCTGCACCCCAGCCTGCCAGTCCAACCGACGAAGCTTATCCACACCCAGCCTGATCGTTCGTCGAACGCAGGCGTGCCGCCATTCGTCGAACAGCGGCACGCGTTCGTCGAACGCAGGAGGCACCCCTGCGTTCGCCGAACGGTTTGGTCTCAGCGTTCGTCGAACGCAGGAGAGGTGTCGTTCGTCGAACGCAGGGGTCCCGCCGTTCGACGAGCGACGGCACGCGTTCGTCGAACGCAGGAGGCACTCCTGCGTTCGACGAACGGTTGGGTCTCAGCGTTCGTCGAACGCAGGAGTGCCGCCGTTCATCGAACGCAGGGGTCCCGCCGTTCGACGAACGACGACACGCGTTCGTCGAACGCAGGCGTCTCAGTGGTTGGCAGTAGAGTCTCAGCGGGGGGGGGGGGGGGGGGGGGGGGGGGGGGTGGTGGGCTCCGGGCCGGCTTGGCGTGCCGCTTTGGCGTAGCCTGTGCGGAGGCGGCCGAAGGACGCCGTCGGGGCGGCCGAAGGCTGCCGTCGCGGCGGCCGAAGGCCGTCGTGGAGCAGCGAGCACGGGCGAAGCCCGTGCGGAGCTGCTAGTATATATATATTGACGATTTATAGTAGTCCTGGACTTCCTGAGGTCTACCCTGTAAGGGGTTCACATCGATACTATGATAAGCTAGGGTGACATCCCAAACTCCCATTCCAGGAATATAGTTGCACCTTTAAAGATTTTTTTTTGTTTCGGGAAGAGAAAAATAAAAAGTTAAAATTGATAGTTGTTCCTTTTTTCAAAATATCAACGCAGAGTTCCCCGACAATGCTGCCAAAAACTTGAAAGAGAAATTTTAGATTTTATAAGGATTGATTTTCTCCGATTCTATACTCGATAAATGCAAGTCATATACCTTATCGATTATAGTATAAGATATGAAATATCAAGGTCATATTAGAGTCAGGGCACATCGAATACTTTTACTTCAAAGAACTCGCTATTATCCTATCAAATATATAGATTTTGAGTTGGTTTTGCAATTAAAAGGAAGATGATGATTAAAAAGGGTGGTTTAGACTATATTTAAAAAAACTACCACTCGATCTCGATTCACCTCGGAATGAAACGATCAAAATAAAATAAATTTCTAAATCACTTTCACGAAAATATTTGGACCGTGGAGGTTCCCAAAATATGAACGCGCCCTTTCAAGGCTACGCCCAGCTGAGTTTATGTTGATCGACCGAACTTTCGTTCTACAATTGAAACCTCTAAAACTCGCTTTACGTAGTGAACCCCGTTATTGGATTTGACTCCAATTCGGGAATTTACATCGTCCTCTTTCAAGGATTGCATTCAACCCCCTTTACCCGTGAGTGATCGATCTGTACACATGATCCTTCCGGATGCAAAGTGTAACACCCCAAAAATCGTAGTTCCGCGAGGTAGGCGGAGTGGTAGTGCTGCGCTCGGGAAAGGCTAGGAATTTCTTAGCAGCTCTTCGCGCACGACCATTTCTCCTCTTCGCGCACGACCAGTGATCGTGCGCAGTGATCGTGCGCTATCCGCCAGAATTCGGAGTTCTGTCTCGGATAGTGCGCACGACCAGTGTCTTCTTCGCGCACGACCAGTGATCGTGCGCAGTGATCGTGCGCTATCCGCCAGAATTCGGAGTTCTGTCTCGGATAGTGCGCACGACCAGTGTCTTCTTCGCGCACGACCAGTGACCATGCGACTGTGATCGTGCGCCCTGTTTATTCTGTTCCGCGAATCGTGCGGGGATGATGATCCGACCGATCAAATACTTTGGGATTTGATCCGACGGCTGAGATAATTCGCTGGGGGGCTTTAGGGCTTGGATGAGGGGTTATTCCCTCATATTTCCAAGTCCTTTCTCTCTCTTAGGTTGGAGAAAGGAGAAGGGGGCAAGGAGGAAGAAGAGGGGAGATCCGCCATTGTTGGAGCTTCGGAGCTCCGATCGCCGATCCGAGACCGGCAACGCGTAGAGGGCGTCAAGGCGCTTCTTCTCCACCGTTTGGTTGCAAGCTTCTCATGGCTAGGAGGAGATCTCAAAAGGTAACGACGTTTCTCCTCCCGGTCTTTAGGATGCGTGTTTGGCATCTCCTCTTTCCTGCATTTTTTGGCACCGGATCCGTCGAGTGAGAGGGATCCGGGTCGCCTTGGTTCAAGAGAAACCACCGGGTTGATTGTGTCCGTCCCCGGCATGTTTTGCACTAGGGATCCGCTCCGTTAGCGGATTAGGCATTGTGGGTGAAGCCGGATTTATGGCCGTTGGTCCGATCCGGTGATGTTGATTTACGCGCATGTTAGGGGTTTTGTTAGAAATCCGATTACGGCGAACTCGTCGTTGTGATGCCCTTGTAGCTTCGTATGGTAACGAATGTTGGGTTAGGGCGGAGAATAAATGTGCGGATTATGGGGCTTGTGATGCCTTGTGTTGTGCGAAGGCGCGATTGGTCTTTGTGGTCGGCTGGCTATCCCGTGGAGACTGAGATTCACGTGTGGAGAGTGTCCCGGCAAGATTAGTCCCTTCGTTTGTTGACTGACGAGAATGTCTGTGCTACGGATTGCATCCGTTGACGGTCTCCAGGCGAGGCAATCGGTGGACGTTGTCCCGAGAGTAAGCCCAGGGCCTTGGGACGTTTTGATTAGCCAGAATTCTTGGAATCGGTCTTGGTGCGTTGTTGGCGGCCCGAGCGTGTGAGCTGTCAGACAAGCCCGTTGGCATGGAAGGCCTGGCGAGGTGAGTCTCGGCGAGAGCGCTTGGCCTTGGGTTTGATGCCCTTGTGGGGAAATGATGAGTACCCTTGTGTTGGTAATGTATGATGATGTGTTAGATTCATACGCATTAGGGCGCCTTGGGTGAAACCCCGGGCTTGCACTCATTCTGCATTGTTAGGCCCTTTTATTTCCTGCTCAACCTAGAAACGTGGATGATGCTTGTGACACTCATGCCAGTATTTATGTTGCTTTCCTATATGTACATTTGCATACGAAGTGCTGACTTGCAGGGTGAAGTAGTTCCCCGGGGTCCGCTAGGACGGCCGGGAGGAGGGATGTTGTTACACCGCTTGTGGTCAGCCATAGCTGACCCTCGTTTTCCGCTCTTTGTGATTTGGTTGCAGGGCACGAATCGCAAGCTGGACCCAGCGCGCCGGCCAAAAGGGCCTAAAGCCTCATGAAGTGATTACCTGTTTTCCTGTATTACTTTCTTCGTGCTTTGTTATATCCGGCTTGCATGCCGAGGTAGTTTAGGGAAAAACCACCCTTTCCCCTTTGGTTGGGATGTCTTTCTTTACGAATTGTTGGATGTTTTGGACTGTGTTTTGTAAGGCCTTAAGGCCAGTTGGACTCCTTGTAGTGGACAATCTCTGTGGTTTAGTTTTGTTTCCGCTGTGTTGTCTGAGTTATGAGTTTGGGTAGTGATTATCATCTTTTAATACCAAAGCTGTGGCGGTTATATGTTGTGGGGTCCCGGCCGGACCCATATTATATGGTCATTGCAGGGGAGGTGTTACAATTTGGTATCAGAGCTAGGTTTAGTATTCTTGCGAGGTCTAGTGTATTTGGATCGCGTAAGAGATTGTCCACATAGGAGTTTTGCGCGGGATTATGGGTATCCCTGTGTTTGAGTCTTGCGAATAGAGACTGATGAGTCTTTCTCCTTGCTTATGCTAGGATGTTGGCGATGACGCGGGGACATCTAGGAGGCAAGAGGAGCCTTCGGGGAGTAGTGCTACTGCTCCAGGCCTTGTGAATGTGGGCCTGTCCCCGGCCGACTTCTGTCGCATGCTAGCGGAGGCGATGGTGGCGGCTCAAGCTGGAGCGATGCCACGGGTTCCTACGCCGGTGGTGCAAGTTGCGACCCCTGTCACTCCGGCGGCTACGCCGGATACACCGGAGGTTGAAGTAAGGCAAGCAGAGCCTCTTGCGGAGAGAGTTTTTCCGATGGGTGATCGATTCATGAAGTATTTCTTGAGTTTTCACCCTCCGACGTTCAAGGGAGTGGGCACTCCAACGGATGCCGAGGATTGGCTTTCGAGGATCCGGGAGCTCTTGAGGGCAGCTGAGACCCCAGCTGAGAGGCAGTCTCACTTTGCGAGCTTCATGTTGGAGGGCGATGCGAAGTTGTGGTGGGCGAACCATATCGGTCGTCAGTTTGTCGGGCGTGTTCCGTCCATGGAGGAGTTCGGAAACGCTTTCCTAAAGCGGTATATTCCGGTTTCAACAAGGTTAGCACTGCAGCGGCAGTTTCTGCATTTGGTGCAGCGGGAGAAGACGGTGGATGAGTATCTGCAAGAGTTCACCCGGTTGGGTCGGTATGCAGGCACCACAATGGCAGATGATGAAGAGAGGGATAACCTCTTTTATCAAGGGTTGAGGGAAAACTTAAGGCAACCACTCATAGCCTTGAAGAATGCAGGGTTCGATGAGTTGGTCGAAGCCGCTCGCACGCTGGAGAGCGACCTGGAGCGAACTCAGCGGCGAAAGGGTGTTGCGGCAAAACAGGGAGAAGGAAAGCCTTCTCAGTCTCAATCCCAGTGGAAATCCGAGGGTAGCCGATGGAAGAAGAAGCCCCGTCCTAACAGACCTGGGGAGAGAGGTGGTGCGCCTTCGGGAGATTTCCGTTCCAAGGGTCCAGTTACTTGTTACCAGTGTGGCAAGGTGGGCCACATTAGTCGTTTCTGTACTGAGGGCGGAGCTGGGCCAGAGCCGAGGCAAGAGCAATCGGTGCGTTCAGGTCCCAGTGTTGCAGAGAAGGGGAAAGCGGCGGAGTCGAGTGCTTCGCGGTTCCCTCCAGTGCAGCCTAGGGCCTACAACCTTGGGCAGCAGGAAGCGATACGTCAACCCGATGTGGTGACAGGTATGAAAAGTTTAAGTTTTCAGTTGTTACTATAATGTAGGTTGCGGCCTTTCATGTTTGTTTTGCACGTGGTTAGGTTTCGTGCTAGTGTCGGGCTACCCCTCGCGAGTGTTGTTCGACACGGGGGCGTCACACTCTTTTCTTGCGGAAGGTTTTATCCGGAAGATTGGTGCTGAGCCCGTAGCGGCAGGGGTGGAGCTGAGTGTGCGTATGCCAAATGGGTCTTTCATGACTACCATGAGGAGGGGACGCATTGTGATGCATATTGGCGATTGTGACTTCGTGTTGGTAGCAGCGATTCTGCCACTAGCCGAATTCGACGTTATCTTGGGGATGGACTGGCTTGCGGAGCAGCGAGCTAGTATCGACTGCCAGTTGAAGGTGGTAACCCTGAGAGGTGAAGGTAGAGCAGAGGTCAAGTTCGAAGGCCTAAGCGGAGTGGCTTACTCCCTGATTTCCGCTATGCAAATGAGGCGTGCGGTAAACCAAGGAGGCGAGGCGTTCTTAGCTCTGTTGGAGACTCACTCCACAAAGTTGGCTATTAGGGAAGTTCCGGTGGTGGAAGAATTTGAGGATGTTTTCCCCGAGGAACTTCCGGGAGCACCTCCTCAGCGTGAAATAGATTTCTCGATAGAGTTGGTACCGGGTGCGAGGCCAGTGTCGCGTCCTCCGTTTAGGATGGCACCGAAGGAACTGGCCGAGTTAAAGGTTCAGTTGCAGGAGTTGTTGGAGCAGGGGTACATTAGGCCCAGCTCTTCACCATGGAGCGCACCGGTTTTGTTTGTGAAGAAAAAGGACGGAAGTATGCGGTTATGCATTGATTACCGTGAGCTAAATAAGTTGACCGTCAAGAATAAATATCCAATTCCCCGAATTGATGATTTGTTCGACCAGTTAGTGGGGTCGGTGGTGTACTCCAAGTTGGATTTGAAATCGGGGTACTACCAGCTGAAGATCCGAGAAGAGGACGTTGCCAAGACAGCGTTCGGGACTCGGTATGGCCACTACGAGTTTTCGGTGATGCCGTTCGGTTTGACGAACGCGCCATCCGTGTTCATGGACTTGATGAACAGGGTTTTCCGCCCTTTCTTAGATTCGTTCGTGGTGGTGTTTATTGACGATATTTTGGTGTACTCAAAATCGGAGGCGGAGCATGAGTCTCACTTGAGGCAAGTATTGCAGACTCTACGGGAGAATCAGCTCTATGCTAAGTTCTCAAAATGCGAGTTTTGGATCGAGAAGGTGGCTTTCTTGGGTCACGTGATTAGTGGAGATGGGGTGGCGGTAGATCCAGCGAAGATCGAAGCCATTAGGGATTGGCCTGTCTTGAGGACCGTGACGGAAGTCCGGAGTTTTCTTGGACTAGCCGGTTATTATAGAAGGTTCGTGGAGAACTTTTCGCGGATGGCGTTGCCCCTCACCACTCTCACTCGCAAGGACCAGAAGTTCGTATGGACACCGGAGTGTGCCCGGGCATTTGAGAATCTGAAGGAAAGATTGATGTCCGCTCCAATCCTTAGTCTTCCTAGTGGGACGGAAGGATTTCAGATTTTCAGCGACGCGTCAGGTTGCGGTTTGGGGTGCGTGCTCGTGCAGCACGGCAAGGTGATCGCTTATGGGTCAAGGCAGTTAAAGACTCATGAGAAGAATTACCCCGTCCACGATTTGGAGTTGGCGGCGGTAATCTTTGCGCTAAAGTTGTGGCGGCACTACGTTTATGGTGCGAAGGTGGAGATCTTCACAGATCACAAAAGCCTGAGGTATCTCCTAGACCAAAAGGATCTGAATATGCGGCAGCGTAGGTGGGTCGAGTTCCTTGGGGACTACGACGTGGAGATTCAGTATACGCCGGGTAAAGCCAACGTGGTGGCGGATGCTTTGAGTAGGAAGTACTCCGGGCAAGGTAATTGGATGGAGGCGCATAACGAGCGTTTGATTCGAGACTTGGAGTCTCTTGATATCTCTTGTGTGGCTAGAGGTGAGTCTAGCGTAGCTCGTTTGAATTGGATTGAAATGCAATGTGACATAACGGATCGAATCCGAGAGGCGACCAGTGCGGACGAGGAGTGCCAACAGTTGGTGTTGGAGGCTCAACAGAGCGAGGGCACTGCTTTGGAGATGGTTGGTGGGATCTTAAAAAGGGACGGGAGGGTTTGCGTTCCGCGCTTTGGCAAGCTCCGCGAGGAGTTGATGTTTGAAGCTCACTTTACGAAGTACTCCGTTCATCCAGGAAGTACAAAGATGTACGCGGATTTGAAGAAATCCTTTTGGTGGCCTGGGATGAAGCGGGATGTAGCCGAGTACGTGAGCCGATGTCAGACTTGTGCCTTGGTAAAGGCTGAGTGCCAAAGGCCCGGCGGGTTCTTGAAGCCTCTTCCCATCCCCGAATGGAAATTTGATGACATCTCTATGGATTTTGTGCATGGTTTGCCTCGATCGCAGCAGGGTAACGATGCAATTTGGGTGATAGTAGATCGCCTGACGAAGGTGGCCCACTTCATTCCGAACCAGAAGGGTGATGGCGTGGAAAAGCTCGTGGAGCTTTATGTTCGAAACGTTGTGCGGTTGCACGGGATTCCGAAGAGCATCGTTAGTGATCGCGATGGGCGATTCACATCGAAGGATTGGAGATTAGTGCAGAAAAGTCTAGGCACGAAGCTCAAGTTTAGTACCGCATTCCATCCGCAGACCGATGGTCAGACGGAGCGAACGAACCGTACGTTGGAAGACATGTTGAGGATGTGTGCTCTCGACTTTGGCAAAGGGTGGGAGGACCACCTTTTCATGGTGGAGTTCGCCTATAATAATAGCTTCCAGGCGAGTATCAAGATGGCGCCATACGAAGCTTTGTATGGAAGGAAGTGTCGAACGCCGATGTCTTGGGCAGAGGTGGGAGACACTAAGATTTTGGGAAAGCAAGTGGTGGAGGATGCTTGCGAGATTGTGCGGACGATTCAGGAGCGCATGAAGGTTGCTCAGGATCGACAAGCAAAGTATTTTAATGCACGCCACAGAAATGTGGAGTTTGCAGTGGGCGACATGGTCTACTTGAAGATCAAGCCGTTCAAGGGTGTTTCGCGGGTGCGGCGACTCAAGAAGTTGAGTCCAAGATATTTGGGTCCGTTCGAGGTTACGGAACGTATAGGCGAAGCAGCCTATCGTTTGGCGTTGTCCGCAGAGCTGAGTGGATTACATGACGTTTTCCATGTCTCCGTGCTGAGGAAAGCTTTGATAGAGCCGAGTGTCGTGGTCGAAGCGGCGGCGGTGCCGGTGATGGAGAACTTGGGGGCGAGGGTTCGCCCGGTGTGCGTGGAGGATTCAGAAGTCCGGCAGTTGCGTAACAAGCAAGTCAAACTTGTGAAGGTGCGATGGGACAACTGCGGGCGAGACGAATTCTCTTGGGAGCGAGAGCAAGCGATGCGGGAGGATTTCCCGGAACTTTTCGCTCCAGGTATGCGTTGTGAATTTCCTGCTTAAATTCTAAAATTTCGAGGACGAAATTCTTTTAAGGGGGGTGGAGTTGTAACACCCCAAAAATCGTAGTTCCGCGAGGTAGGCGGAGTGGTAGTGCTGCGCTCGGGAAAGGCTAGGAATTTCTTAGCAGCTCTTCGCGCACGACCATTTCTCCTCTTCGCGCACGACCAGTGATCGTGCGCAGTGATCGTGCGCTATCCGCCAGAATTCGGAGTTCTGTCTCGGATAGTGCGCACGACCAGTGTCTTCTTCGCGCACGACCAGTGATCGTGCGCAGTGATCGTGCGCTATCCGCCAGAATTCGGAGTTCTGTCTCGGATAGTGCGCACGACCAGTGTCTTCTTCGCGCACGACCAGTGACCGTGCGACTGTGATCGTGCGCCCTGTTTATTCTGTTCCGCGAATCGTGCGGGGATGATGATCCGACCGATCAAATACTTTGGGATTTGATCCGACGGCTGAGATAATTCGCTGGGGGGCTTTAGGGCTTGGATGAGGGGTTATTCCCTCATATTTCCAAGTCCTTTCTCTCTCTTAGGTTGGAGAAAGGAGAAGGGGGCAAGGAGGAAGAAGAGGGGAGATCCGCCATTGTTGGAGCTTCGGAGCTCCGATCGCCGATCCGAGACCGGCAACGCGTAGAGGGCGTCAAGGCGCTTCTTCTCCACCGTTTGGTTGCAAGCTTCTCATGGCTAGGAGGAGATCTCAAAAGGTAACGACGTTTCTCCTCCCGGTCTTTAGGATGCGTGTTTGGCATCTCCTCTTTCCTGCATTTTTTGGCACCGGATCCGTCGAGTGAGAGGGATCCGGGTCGCCTTGGTTCAAGAGAAACCACCGGGTTGATTGTGTCCGTCCCCGGCATGTTTTGCACTAGGGATCCGCTCCGTTAGCGGATTAGGCATTGTGGGTGAAGCCGGATTTATGGCCGTTGGTCCGATCCGGTGATGTTGATTTACGCGCATGTTAGGGGTTTTGTTAGAAATCCGATTACGGCGAACTCGTCGTTGTGATGCCCTTGTAGCTTCGTATGGTAACGAATGTTGGGTTAGGGCGGAGAATAAATGTGCGGATTATGGGGCTTGTGATGCCTTGTGTTGTGCGAAGGCGCGATTGGTCTTTGTGGTCGGCTGGCTATCCCGTGGAGACTGAGATTCACGTGTGGAGAGTGTCCCGGCAAGATTAGTCCCTTCGTTTGTTGACTGACGAGAATGTCTGTGCTACGGATTGCATCCGTTGACGGTCTCCAGGCGAGGCAATCGGTGGACGTTGTCCCGAGAGTAAGCCCAGGGCCTTGGGACGTTTTGATTAGCCAGAATTCTTGGAATCGGTCTTGGTGCGTTGTTGGCGGCCCGAGCGTGTGAGCTGTCAGACAAGCCCGTTGGCATGGAAGGCCTGGCGAGGTGAGTCTCGGCGAGAGCGCTTGGCCTTGGGTTTGATGCCCTTGTGGGGAAATGATGAGTACCCTTGTGTTGGTAATGTATGATGATGTGTTAGATTCATACGCATTAGGGCGCCTTGGGTGAAACCCCGGGCTTGCACTCATTCTGCATTGTTAGGCCCTTTTATTTCCTGCTCAACCTAGAAACGTGGATGATGCTTGTGACACTCATGCCAGTATTTATGTTGCTTTCCTATATGTACATTTGCATACGAAGTGCTGACTTGCAGGGTGAAGTAGTTCCCCGGGGTCCGCTAGGACGGCCGGGAGGAGGGATGTTGTTACACCGCTTGTGGTCAGCCATAGCTGACCCTCGTTTTCCGCTCTTTGTGATTTGGTTGCAGGGCACGAATCGCAAGCTGGACCCAGCGCGCCGGCCAAAAGGGCCTAAAGCCTCATGAAGTGATTACCTGTTTTCCTGTATTACTTTCTTCGTGCTTTGTTATATCCGGCTTGCATGCCGAGGTAGTTTAGGGAAAAACCACCCTTTCCCCTTTGGTTGGGATGTCTTTCTTTACGAATTGTTGGATGTTTTGGACTGTGTTTTGTAAGGCCTTAAGGCCAGTTGGACTCCTTGTAGTGGACAATCTCTGTGGTTTAGTTTTGTTTCCGCTGTGTTGTCTGAGTTATGAGTTTGGGTAGTGATTATCATCTTTTAATACCAAAGCTGTGGCGGTTATATGTTGTGGGGTCCCGGCCGGACCCATATTATATGGTCATTGCAGGGGAGGTGTTACACAAAGAGACATGCATGGGGAGATGAATTGCATGAAATAAAGAGGTGGAAGGGGGATGAGGGAAGGGCATGGCCGGCGACATGAGTTAGCATGAATGGATGGGAGAGGAGAGGGGTTTTGGCAAGATGAATATGAAGGGTTGGAGGGAAAATTTTGACCAATCATGGGGAGAATAAATTCCGCAATGCATGAATGAATTTAGAGGCTGGCCATAGCAAAGGAGGAAATAATATGTTATCACAAATTTGGCCATGCATGAGTTGGCGGGTTACATGCAATGTTGGAGGGTTAGCATGCGTGGGAATGAGCTTGTATAACATTGTTTTTTTTTTCACGTGAGAAACGGTTTGCATGGGATGAAATGAAGAGGTGGACGTGACATGAATTTCTTGCTTGGGACGGGTTTGCATGGATCGGGCATACTGGACGGGTGCGGCTTGAACTCACGTGCTTGGCCAACACGGCAACTTCAGTAAATACGTCATCAACTTAATGAGCGCAACAACAACATTATCCTACAAAAACAAATAAAACATAAATTAATGAACTAAAAATAAAAGATACGATTTGCAAATAAAAAAAGCTACAGTATTAATAACTTTAATTTAAAATATACTAAATTAGATATGAAAAATACATATAAAATACTGCTTATCAGGGTTCTGCTGTGAGCTGTCCTTTCTGAACTCGAGCGAGATACATGTCACACCTGAAGAACTCGCGGCTAACAAGCTCACGTTGCAGAAGATTCTGAATCTGGGCTTGATGAAGCATCATCGCCCGAATGATGATACTGGTGATTATAAGAAAAAGAAGAAGATTGCAAAGGAGAGGGACGAAATGCCTGCTCCTACCGACAATGCTCTACCACCTACCGATGATCTCGTAGTCCCCGCGACTACTTAGGAAATGTTGGACCAGATGGAATTGGGCGAGGATGTCGAGCAACTCGCTCCTAAGACCTCTCGCCACACCTCGCAGTAGGATGATACTGTCGAGGATGCTTCGCGACAGGATGATACTATTGCGGATCTAAATGCATGCCTGGACCTGGGTCACATTGATCTTGCCTAGTGAGGTTTTGCTAACACCTTTGATCTTGTCTTGCTTTAACTCCACCATACCCGCTTGATGCTGCCTTTTCTCGCAGGACCACCGCCAACAGAAACTCCAAGCGAGTCGAGCTTGCCTCCTCCGCCGAGCGGCACTCCCTTGGATGTCACTCCTCTGTGCGTGGTCCCATCGGTCTCTACAGTGGACGCGTCGAGCTCTAGGGTTGGTCCCTCGATGCGGGTCAACTTGAGCAGCGGGAGAGTCCACTTTGGGGGGGGGGGGGGGGGGGGGGGGGGGCTCCTCGTTATCGAGTTCGCCTGAGGAATCGATCCCTTCTACTAGTAACTCGCAAGTTCCGCTAGCGAGCAACACGCCTCCACCGCTAGCGACAACCTACCACCTCCACCTCCTCCTCCTAACGACATCCGTCCCACCATGGTGGTCTACCTGAATGCTGCTACTCTGTCTTTTTTGCATTGTGGGAGTAACGGAAGGTCTAATCTGCTCAGCACCTCATACCGCGGGGGTGCGTAAGGATCTGACTCTCGCGGGAAGGCTCACATGGACCCTCCTGCCAACGATTACTCCTTGCGAGCTGGCACCTCACACCAACAACCTGCTCCTTCAGATAGGGGGCACCTCGGGGGATCGTCGATATGTCATCAGGCTTATTCTCAATGCAGTCCCTCTCATCGCAGGAACTACACTCCTCAACGCGAGTCTCCTTGTCGAGAACACATTCCCCCTCGTCACGATGCGAGGCCTCAAACTCCATGCTATGGTACTTTCATATCTCTAGAATACTCATTCTTTCCTTGCATGGATTATTACTAACAGTATAAATGCTTTGATTGGTCGCGCTTCTACTCGGAGGCACGCTGATTGACGCATGCAGCCTCCCACTGCACGAATATCAAGAAAAGGTCAGCTCGGCCAATCTTGACCTCGAGACAAAGTTCGGTCAGCTGGTGATATGCGAGCCTAATCGCAGTCTTGTCGCGCTGGAGGTGCGAGTTGCCAGGACGGAATAGTTCGAGTATCAGCTGGTCGGCGCGGAATCCAGATTCTGCGTGATCAACGAGCTGGAAAAATGTCTCTCGAAGGTGTAACATCGGTAGAAACTGCAGCAGGATGAGCTCCACGGGATGTGGACGAGCATGGGCTTTGTCGACACACTAGTGAGGATGGAAGACCATATCCAGCAAGGTGAGGAGCACCTGGCTTGTGCGAACGACCATTTCCGTCGCCACGCGATATAGGCTTTGTCGGGCGACATGCTCAAACCTCGGATAGGCGCGGGAACCTTCATATGCACTAGGCCTTTTCCTTCATTTGTCTTCGTTCTGCCACGTAATCGCCTTAGGCGGATTTGTAAAACGTTTATTTATTTGGTTTGATAATTCAATTTGCGAGTATGAATTTTTATCCTTTGTTTATTCTTGCTTCTTGTGTTCTGCGACATGCCAGGGTGATCGATGGATGACTATCGCGCCCCCCTTCCTTTTGTCTATAAATTGAAAAGGGAGTCTGGAGAGACAGTACTTTTCAGCACTTTTGACGACCCTTGCGAGCTTCCGATCCTATCCTTCTACTCGCTATCTGATACTCGCACGTCGCCTCTCGCCTACAAGATGGAGTCTACTGAAGTTGTTGTTACTCGCCGTCGGAACTATGCAGAGCTCTTCGCTTCAGCGACGTTCAAGAAGTCTCTACTAGCGATGATATGGAGGACTTAAGGACCGATTCTTCGTGGATGATTTCACCGCGAGATTACCACGCGAGAGAGTGTTAATTAACACATTCTTCTCGAACAAGCTTGTGCTCCCCATCCGCCACTTCAAAGTCAGCCTGTGACTTCCTCTCTAGCCAAAGTTCTGCTAGGTCCTCCGGTATTACGGCCTTGTACCGACGCGGATTAACCCCAATGGTGTAGAGATCATCATTGGGTATATTTGATTCTTGCAAGCAGAGATGATCATGTTCGACTTGTCTGTCTTTAGGAAGATCTTCAGCCTAGGGGCGACGAAGGGGGTGTTATCTACTTTTGCAGTCATACCTGCACCATCGCATGTACAGTAAACAAAGCTCATCGCTGGAGCGAGAGTTTCATAGTCATCCATGGCAACTTTGAATCAATCCCTCGCTGCCCTCAGCAGCTGTCGGAGGCCGTCTTCCTCGCTCTAGCATTGCAAGGACCGCTAGAGGAGCTGCGGAAGGCCTTCAAGGGGCGGATGTTCAACGTCGCCTACTAGCGGCGACAAATTGATGATTTGGAGTACATCTCTCCTAGGGAAGATAAACCTTTAGTATCTTACACAATACTCGCATTATCATTTAGTGGCGACAAACAACACTTTGTCACCTTTTACAGCATCTCGTACAATTCCACGGGAACCTCTTCCAGTGATGAAGGAGGTCACGCCTCCACCGAGCACGGGGTCTTGCCAGAGTGAGGTTTCGCCGATCCCCTAGGATTTGATGGGGGGGGGATCTTGATGCACCTCACTCGGTGCCCGAGCAGTGCGAGCCATTCCAAGAAGCGAAAGGCAGATGGAGATCAGGCGAACAAGCGAAAGAAGGAGATCCCGGGGAAGAATGAATGTGATGAGGACCCCAGGTCTCCTTCCTCACACACTAATTTTGGCCAAGGGGCGGGTCGGCTGGATCACTTTGGCAACCCGGTGGTTACCTGGGGCGCGGACGAGCATGAGGTTCTCCTTAGCTCAAACCTGAACATCTAGTCTGAGGACTGAGAAGACGATGATGAGGCGTTCGATATCGCCTTCACCCTTTACAGTCGCGAAAATGCGGCGATGCTGCAAGAGGCAATGCCTTCCTATCTCATGCATCAGACGTCGTGCTCGCTGCTGCGATCGGTGGAACTCTCCCATCAGATAGAGAGGATTATGCTAGCCGCCAAGGAGAGGATCAAAGAAAAGGATGAGCTCATTGCCAAGCTCCAAAAGTTGTTGGCCGACCCTGAGGTAAAAGCCGCCAATTGCAAGGACTTTGAGGTGACTTTGGTCAGCAGAAAAAATATTTCTTCTTTCCGCATTTTGATACTCACAAGTTACCTTACTAACGACTGCTTGTTTGATACCCGCAGAAAGCTGAGTTAGTCGCCGCTCAGCGCTTCTCGAAGTTGGGGCTGGAGTTAAAAGAGACTCATGTCACGCTGGAGGCGGCCCAGGTCAAGGTCGTTGAGTTCAAAACTTGCGAGCCGACGAGAACTGAATCTGAGGTGGGTCCCTCCTCGACGGGAAAGAACATGCAGATGACCCCTCTGGAGATGGCCTCGGTGTGGCGCGAGATTGCAAAATCCAATGGGGATCTGCTTCTTAGCAAGTTGAAGTTCGATGGTCTACTCGTGCCGGAGACCGAGAACCTAAAAACTGTGTACCTCATGCCCGATCTCCTCACTGAAGAAGCCGAATCTCTGGAATATTCGGTGTCGGAGGAGGATGCTGAACTGGACACTTTTGGAGTGCACTAGGAGCCAACCAAAATAACCAGAGGAGGAGAAAGCTCAAAGATATGATCTCATCCAAAGGTGCCCTTAAGGGTCTATTAATAGATTCTCTATTTTGGTTTGCAAATAGCGTCATTCCGCCTTTTAGTTTTACTAAACGCACCACAAACTGGTCTGCTAACAGTCAAACTCCGCTGTTCCGAAGGGCTATTGGAAGTCCCTCAAGGGTATCTATGTGATTTCACCTCCAGATCCCCCTGGGCGAGTGGTCCGTGAAGGCACCACTCATCAGACTTCCCGCACACCGGATCTCTTGGTCCTACTGGACGAGTGATCTGTGAGGGCACCACTCGCTGGACCCTTGGTTCTCTGGGCGAATGGGGTTCTGCCCCTCACTCGTCTGACTTCCAGCGCATCCGCACACCAAGTCGGCGAGTGCTTAATGGATGAGGATTCATTCGCCCCGAAGCTCGATTGTCTCTCCTGATCCGGGCGAATGTCCCCCTAATACTCCGGGCGAATGCCCCTCTTGACCTGACTGCTTTGCTCGTCCTTTTGACCGCCTGGAGCCTGGGGGTCCACTCGATGAATATGAGGTTGTACAATAAATTTATAAGTTTTAGCGCTGAATTAAACTAATTTAGATATTTAAGGGGAAATATAAGAACTGATTGCTTAAAGATAGGTGATTGTTATCCGCACTACAGTTTTGGCTATCCGCACTTTTTTGTATGAGTTATTATGCGCCTTTTAGAAATACGTCTGGTACAAGCATTTTTAGGAAAACTGATCAACACGAAAGTTGTAGATCTCATCGAGATCTATAACTTTCGTGTTGAACACTTTTCTTAAAAATGCACGCACAAGACGTATTGCCGCCCTGATTGAAATATGTGCGTAACTATAGCCAATTTTTGGTTGTACATGCATTTTTAGGAAAAGTGTTCAACACAAAAGTTGTAGATCTGGACGAGATCTACAACTTTCGCGTTGAACATTTTTCCTAAAAATGTATGCACAAGACCTAATTCCAAAAGGCGCATAATAACTCGTTCAAAAAGTGTGCTGATAGGCAAAACTGTAGTGCGGATAACAATCACTTAAAGATTTTAAAGTTTAGGGGCCGAAAACTTAATTTTGCCATTATTTAATATTCTCCAACCTGCCCTGCTGCCCACTTCTGCACTCCTCCACTACCCTCTTCCTCCCTCGGCAGTCACGGCACCCACGGCCTGACGCCCTGACCTAACGATTCCCATTTTCCTGCCACGTCATATTTGTCCTACGTGGTGGATCAATCCTCCTTCCCTTTATATTGAGACGCTCCCGCGATTCTCTCTCTACTCTCACTACTCAGCATGGACGAGGAAGAGATAATCCGGCAAGGGCAACTTAACGGCTCCGGCGATGGTCATCGGATCTCGGAGCAGTCTCCATTTGCAATGCTCGACTCGGACGAGACGTTCGTATTCGAGGAGGAGATGGTGTCCGAGCTGATGGTGTGGCTTGAGCGGGAGATACGCTGCCCGCCGCAGATTCTACCGGCGTCCATCGCAGGAAACCGTGAAAGCTGCGGTCCGGCGATATCCTACAGCGGCGCAACCGTGATGGCCAGCATCGACACTCGTGACGGAGGTGGCGGCGCCGTTTCTTATTTCTACGGCCCGCCTCCTGAAACGATGGTGCCGGCGTTCGACGGGAGCGCCTGTAATGACGTGGAGGAAGACGAGGAGTGGTTGGCCGGGGTTCTAAGTGAAGCCGGGCCGGAGATGGATGAATGTCTTATTTTAGAGTAATCGGCCACTGGGCGTTTTTTTTATATAATTGTGAAGCCGGGGAGAAAGTGTGTTCCACCCTTATTTTATTTTTTTTAAAAATCCTATTCCTTTTAAATGTTTTGTTTACTAATGCTTTTAGAGCATTGTTACAAGTAGTCCTACTCCTACCCGTACATTGAAAAAAAAACTAGGCAATTGTTAACCGCACGGTCCGCACCCCAATTTTGGCTATTCGCAATCCATTTTTATGAAATATTATGCATTTTTTGGAAATACGCCTTGTACAAGCATTTTTAGGAAAAGTTTTCAACACGAAAGTTGTAGATATCGTCGAGATCTACAACTTTCGTGTTGAACATTTTTCCTAAAAATGCATGCACAATGCTTATTTCCAAAAATTCGTTATAGGTACGCCCATGTTTCAATTCGAGCGGCAATACTTTTTGTGCGTTTATTTTTAGCAAAAATGTTCAACACGAAAGTTGTAGATATCGAAGATATATACAACTTTCGTGTTGAACACTTTTCCTAAAAATGCTTGTACAAGGCGTATTTCCAAAAAAATGCGTAATACTTCATTAAAATGGGTTGCGGATAGCCAAAACTGGGGTGCGGTTAACAATTGCCAAAAACTAAAATATCTTATTTTACCAAATATAATCGCACCTCAAAATAAAATCATTCGTCCTATGCCATGCGCAAAACAAACTCTCGCTTAGGCTCCGTTTGCGGGAACTTATTTTCACCGGTCAAGCGGTTACGACTGCATGAATCGGGCCTTAATTAAGTTCCGGTTCATGCGGTCGTAACCGCTTGACTGGTGAAAATAAGTCCCCCCAAACGGAGCCTTAATGTCATGCGGAGTCGAGAAGTACAGGTTAATGTCGAAACGAACCTTCGCTTAATCCAGCATACGTCGGCGGGAGAGTCTCGCAGCTGAGCACCTTGAAAAGATATCCGAAGCCATGACCTCCGTGAAAGGTTACCCAGTGGATATTATCGTTGAGGACAACATCGGAGGACGCCAACAGCTCCCCACACCGTTGTGTGTCGATTCTCCGCTCTTTACTCTTGGCGAAACATATGCCGCTCTCTCAGAACTGCTCGATGGAATCCGTGGCGTACGTAGACGTCACACTGGACATCGAACTCCGGAAGTTGAACTGCCATACGCAGCCGAGGTTGGTGTTGCAGGTTGGAAGGTTTTCGTCTTCGCCGTAGAAGGTGAGGCCGTGTTGGATGAGCTTGAGAATGTTGATGTTTTACCTTTAGGGTTTCGCAGTGATAGTCAGGGGCTGATTTGAAGTTGTCGATCGAGGGGCATACATTTCCGTGAAACTCCGTATCCATGGCGACGAAGGGGAAGTCATTTACGATGTCTGCTATTAACACGAACTCTTACTCGAGGTTCTCGTCCAACACCTCACGGATCTGGATGGCAATATAAGTATATAACTGAAGATTCTAAGTCTGAAGGTATTTCTCTTGCTCAAGAAGATTCTCCCGGTTCCAAGGTTAACCCTCCAGTAGAATTTTTGGGATGCGGACAGAAAAGCTGGTTTGTGAATATTTATTTTGAACTGCAGATATTAATAGGCTTCGAGAGTTCGAGTAGCTGGCACAATTCAAATTGCTTATAACATTGATATACTTTTAAATTTTAATGAAAGCACAATATCTCTCATGCTATTCGAGCGCTAGGGAGCTATTCGGACGTAAGTCTGGAAAAAAATACTCATTTTTCGGGTGTTGCAACATTTTTTAGTGTCCATGAACACTTAGGTCAAAAAAAAAACACTTGCTTGAAAAAGCTCTTTTGGAGGGGTTTGATTTTCCGGTGGTGAAAAAAATGTTTGTGTAATGAACCCTCAGCTTTTAGAAAATCTCAATGATGTTTTCTATGCTTTCATGTTTCTCATCCGGTAGGTCAAAATCCACATTTCTACCATTTTTTCCTACCGCTGCTTTTTTAACTGCTCTAATTCGAACTTTGATTTCTCACTACTTTTCATGTAGCCAGCAGTATCAAACTGAGCCTTATATCTCATTGTTATAAGATCATTATGATCAATCGGGGTCACTATGATCTTGCGGGGTCACTATGATCCGGCGGAATCATTATGAGTGTGATTATAATGAGCACTATGATCCGGCGGAATCATTATGAGTGTGATTATAATGAGCTTGCTCTATCGTTTTGACCTCATGGGCTTTCACCACAATGACCTATTATACCTAGGCCGCATTTGGATTGGCGAATCCGACGGAACATTGTAGCGGATCCGCCCTTATTGACGAAGCCACGATCACGCGTTGCAAGCACCAAGAAATCCATGAAAATAGTGAATTTCACGCTCGTTTGCATCAGACTGGAGATTTGCATATGCAATCCTAGTTGTTGCAAGTATGAAAAAGTTAAACCGTGGTTGTAACATAGTCGCCAAGATTTTTCTTTATAGCGAAATGAGCACAAGTCTCTTGCGCAGAGTATCGGACTAATGACTAAGTTATTTTCGTCGTGTGTGATGTTTAGGCACAAGAGTGCACACAGCTATGGGATGTTCGTTATATGTGATTTTTTTTATCATATATAATCTCATACTTATCCTCGTGGCTCCGCATTTACCCTGTACACAGATGCTGGAAATTTCACGAATGGAGGCAATGGAAAGGAAAACAAGAGTAGGAAAAGCAGCATAATTTGCCACCAAATGTGAATTTAAGTAAGCACAATGATCCAAAATCTCTTTACTATCAGCATAGCCTATATAAAGACAGAAGCAGAACGATACAGCCCAGCAAAGCCTAAGTAAGAAGGGAAATTTCGCCAAAGTTTTATACCTACTCTCAAGAACCAAGAATATTGTAAAAAGCAAAAGATAGCCTTAACGTTGGGTAGATAAAGCAGGGAGTAATCGTTCAAACCAGAGCCAGTCAAGGCTACTGCTTCATACCTGAGAACTGCAATCTGAAGGAGAACGTAGATGGAACAAGAAAGCGCAACTCTGAACCAAAATCGAACAACAATGATCACCAGATATCTATTGCCGCCGCAAGAGTCGGTGCGAGCTGGAAGAATATTAAGGCCATCGTCCTTGAACAACTACACTCGGCAGAGGACACAGAGGAAGACAGTTGACGAAGGCAATGGTTAGGGAGAGGAGTCGTGTGGGGTTAAGGCTCGGGGAGGGGGCGAACTAAGGCTAAGCATTTTATTCGAAACTCGAAAGTTGCTCGAAAATCGCTCGAATATTGAGCCGAATCGGAATCAGTTACAATTGATTCAATTCAATTTGAGTCAATTCAATTTGACTTGAATCTGATTTCGAGTCGATTTCGAGTCAGCCCTGAATCGCTCGAAATATGATTCGAATCAACTCGAATTGATTAAAAACATTTTGTATTTATTAATATATTATTATTTTAAAATTAAAAACACTAAATTTTAAACTCAAATACAAATATTGAAGGCTTTAAGTGTTTCATTTGCTAAATTTAAATGTTTCCCAATTTAACTTCGAGCCAACTAGGAATAAAGAGAAAATTTACTAAATTTCGAGTCAGCTCGATTCGATTTTAAGTCAGCTCGATTCGATTTTGAGCCATCTAAATTCGATTTCGAGCCAGCTCGATTCTATTTCGAGCCAGCTCGATTCGATTTCGAGCCGGCTCGGAATCGAGCTATTTCGAGCCGAGCCGACTCGACTCGAAATCGATTTCGATTTTGAGCCGAGTTTGACTCGAAAATTTTGATTTCGAGCCGAGCCCAAAACGCTCGAACTCGACTCGATATCAGCCTTAGGGCGAACAACGAGCATTTTAATTGGGGTTTGATTATAGGTAACAAAACGTGTGATTTTAAGTATTTTTTAGGACTTCGAATAGCCATTAAGGGCTGCTTATAAGTTTTCTTTTTTAAAAGAATCCGAGGGATGTTCATAGACCTCAGTTTCCTTAGAAAATATACATAAAAAAACTTTATAGTTGTTGCGGCTTCTCAACGCCCTCGGTAGACCGGTTTCAATTCGATCCGTCTTAGCCCGGGCGGTCGAGTGCGCACACAGTCAGAATGTTGCAGAGAGAAAATGCTGAAAATGTTGCACACAGATCTTTAGCGTGGAAAACCCTCCAAAGGGTGAAAAACCACGTGGCCGGGGCGGTGCTGGCCGAAATCCACTATGTTGTGCTGTTACAGGGCTTTCTTGGAGAATGCGAGGGCGACAGGCCGCGCCTCGTTACAATTGTGAGAGAGAGAGAGAGAGAACTCCGTGGGTGACAGGCCACCACTTAGGAATTGATTGCCTTGCTGTGCGTCTGGTGCGGCTGCGCGCTTGCTGGGTGAGCACTTCACGGAGCGCCCTGACTTTTCTGCTCGAGTTCGGGGTGCTCGTCTTGAACGGCGTAACCCTTCTTCCTCAGTAAGAGGCGTTCGCAGGAAGAACCTGTCAGTTACTAAAAAGAGATGGCGGAGTGTAGAGAGAGAAGCTCTGAGGAGAGGAGGAAATGAAGAGGGAGAGAGTCTGGGAGAGAATGAGAGATCGGATCCAAATGAAGACCCTTGAGGGTCTATTTATAGGCTTGGGAAGTACAAGTTACGGTGGTTACGGTGGTTATCGCGGATAACCACCAAATGGAGGGCCGAGATCGTTGACGACGATCGAAGGGTCGTGATCGCGCGAGACGATCGGAGGGCCGTGAGGGCCTTGGAGAGATCCGACGGTGGAGGGTGAAGGGCGGCGACGGCGGTGGCCGGCCATGGGTGGCCGGCCATGGCCGCCGGCCTTGAAGGGGGCGGCGACCGGCGGCGGCGGCGGGCGGACGGCCGGCGGCGGGCGGCGGCCGGCCGGCGGCGGCGGCCGGCGGGCGGGCGGCCGGCCGGCGCCGGCCGGCCGGCCGGCGACCGCCGGCCGGCCGGCGGCGGCCGGCCGGCGGGCGGCCGGCCGGCGGCGGCCGGCCGGCGGGCGGGCGGCCGGCGACGGTGGCCGGCCGGCGGTGGCCGGCCGGTGGTTGGCGGCGGTCGGCCGACGGCGGTTGGCGGTGGTTGCGATCCCGCGCGGGGTGGTTGGGATCCCGCGCGAGGTGGTTTGGATCGGTGCGTGGTGGTTCAGATCCGTCGCGCGGGAGTGGGATCCGGTGTGCGAAGGTGGGATTCGGTGTGCGGTGGTTTTCGGGATCCGGTGTGTGGTAATGGGATTTGACGTGCGGGAATGGGATCCGGTGTGCGGTGGTTACGGTATTTTCCATAAGTAGAGGGGGAACCCATCATTTGCCCCCCAAATCCATTTGTTTGGAGCGCACGGAGAACAATTGGATTTTCCCCTGCGACTTGTACCTGTGAGCGATGGCTGGCGCGAATACTGGCGCGGAGGTGGGCGGTGACGATGGCGGTGCCAAGGTGAGCATGAGGTCCAAAGGTTTAATTTCCAAAAAGGCGGGCGAACGGCGTGCTAGAGGCGCGGGGAGTCGCTTGGAGGGGAAGGGCGGCACTCGCGTGCGCGGAGTCGCCGCGTGTGCGCGCGGAAAGCTGCGCGCGGGTCACACCCGCGCGGGCTCGTCATGCCCACGCGTGCTCGCGCGCGCTCGCACGCGGCAGGGCGCGCGCGCGGCAGGGCGCGCGCCTGCGCGCGCTCGCGCGCGCTCGCGCGTGATAGGGCGCGCGCGTGCTCGCGCGGCAGGGCGCGCGCGTGCTCGCGCGGCAGGGCGCGCGCGTGCTCGCGCGGCAGGGCGCGCGCGTGCTCGCGCGGCAGGGCGCGCGCGTGCTCGCGCGCTCGCGCGGCATGGTGCGCATGCCCACGCGGGCTCGCGCGCGGCCGGGCGTGCGCACCCGCGCGGGCTTGCGCGCGGTAGGGCGCGCACGCCTTCGCACGCTCGCGCGGCAGCGTGGGGGCAGTCGTGCGGGCTGCTCCGCGGGGTCTGCTGCGCGTGTGTTCTTTGGGCTTACCTGTGTGCGAGGTTTGCGCGGCGGTTAGTCTCGCGGGCGGACTTCTCTTATATTTGTCTGCGGTTTGTACTGACGCTTTTTCCTTTTCTTTCAGGCTTCTCGGCGTGGTGGGCAAAGTCGCCCAATGCGACTGGGCTCGAGTCTTACTCTCGATCATGTTGCCATATGGAGGAGGCGCTTCAACCTGCCCCCCGAATTGGAGATTCGAATCCCAGGTCCTGAGGAGCGAGTACAGAATCCGCCTCGGGGTTGGATGACCCTTTGCGAGTCGTCACTTCGGAGTGGCTTTTCGCCTCCCGGTGTGCGAGGAGTTGATCCAGATCCTGAAATTTTGCGGCGTCCCAGTGTCACAGTTTACGCCTCAGGGGATGGTGCGGATCATGGGGCTGATTGTCTTCTTCCGAGAGCATGGTGCGAAGTTCTCCTTGGGCCTTTCCAAGGAGTGGTGTGAGATGCAAGTTGACGTCGGAGGTCGTATTGAAGTCCTTAGCAACAAGAGATGGCTGGAGTTCGAGACCCGGGTGGACCGCCGTCACGGGAACACTTTATTTGGCTATGTCAGGAACCCGGAGGGATTACCGGAGGTGTGGAACTCTTTACCAGATCGTTGCCGGCGGCTTAAAGGACGTGAGCGGGAGTTCTCTCCCGTTCTTGGATTTTCAGACGCTCGAGAGCTGGGGAATGTTCTGTACAGTATTTCCCTATTCGTAGACGAGAAGCGCCTGCTTTTATGCGGGCTGTCCGTTGATGCTGGTCGTGCCGCTGCTGTTCCTCTTGTTCGAGACAGAAAGAGGAAGTTGGTTTTTAAAGGTCTGGAGGAGCCAGGTCCTGCTCCTTTACCGGTACAGGATGCTCCTCAGGAGGAGGCGGCTCCTTGTGTATCTGGAGCTGATGGCGAGCCGGCTGATGAGGAGGTCGAGGTCCTGGGATCTACTGCCCCCAGGCTTCTCCGGAGCGAGGCACAGCTCGAAAGGTGCCGGAAGGAAAGAGGGTCTCTTCCTCTCTGGAGGCCATGAGCCAAGCGGTAAGCAAGATTTCTTACTTCCTCTTGTATAGCGTCATTCTGTGGTTGCGGCTCTAACTTATAACCCATTTTTTTTTGCAGATGGAGACTCAGGCATCGATAGCGCACGTATGGAACAATCATTACGTGAGCTTGAAGGACGGGTTTATGACCATTCAGGGTGAGCTTCGGGAGGCGAGGAGCGCCCTTGTTGAGGCGGAGAGACAGCGAGATCGCGACATCTCGCGCTTCAGGCGGATTGGCTCAGAGATGCAGGAAGAGCTGGAGAGGACCAGGTCCGGTCTCGGTGCGGAGAAGGAGGCGTTGGAGGAGGCCTTGCGATCCTTAGAGGCAGCCCGTGGTGACGTGGTGTGTCGGGATGCAGAGCTGGAGCAGTGCCGGGCTGAGGTAGCGAGTCTTTCTTCCGTGGAGCGGGAGACTGAGCTGAAGGCGGCTGGCTTGGCCGAGTATCTGGAGTCGGTTGATTACCTGCGGGACCGCTGCTTGATTGCCGAGGAGGTCCGAGACACGATCTGGACTCAGGAGGTGGAGCCTCATTTGGAGGATTCACGAGAGCTGGCTCTTCGCCAGGGAGTGTCGAAGGCTCTTAGGATGGTATCCCGGAAGCGGGGCTATGATGTTAGTGGCCTCGGGTTTGATGACCTGTCAGAGGAGGAGGACCCTAGCCCTGATGAGGAGTGATTTCTTTAGCTGCTTGTAGCCGTGTTTGCCGGATATGGTTGTATCTCTTTGATTGTATTTATCGTACTTGTCATCTGCACGATCTTGTTAGTCTGGTTGTTAGCATCTACATAGTTTGATTATTTTCAAAGTTACAGATGAGTTTGCGCGGGCTTGAGCTCGCGGTTTTTATAGAATAGGTGCACGGGTCTGGCCCACGGCTTTTTTGCACGAGTCTGGCTCGCGGCTTGGCCGGTGAATGTTTATATTCGAACCGGGGGTAAACGTAAGGGGGGCAGGCCCCTACGGTGCACGAGTCTGGCTCGCGGCTTTTTGCACGAGTCTGGCTCACGGCTTGGCCGGTGAATGTTTATATTCGAACCGGGGGTAAATGTAAGGGGGGCCGGCCCCTACGGTGCACGAGTCTGGCTCGCGGCTTTTTGCACGAGTCTGGCTCGCGGCTTGGCCGTAAGGGGGGCAGGCCCCTACGGTGCCCAAGCAACGTTGAGGCAATGTGCCCAAGCAACGCTGAGGCGAGGTGCCCAAGCAACGTTGAGGCAATGTGCCCAAGCAACGCTGAGGCGAGGTGCCCAAGCAACGTTGAGGCAATGTGCCCAAGCAACGCTGAGGCGAGGTGCCCAAGCAACGTTGAGGCAATGTGCCCAAGCAACGCTGAGGCGAGGTGCCCAAGCAACGTTGAGGCAATGTGCCCGAGCAACGCTGAGGCGAGGTGCCCAAGCAACGTTGAGGCAATGTGCCCGAGCAACGCTGAGGCGAGGTGCCCAAGCAACGTTGAGGCAATGTGCCCGAGCATGAGGCGAGGTGCCCAAGCAACTTTGAGGCAATGTGCCCAAGCAACGCTGAGGCGAGGTGCCCAAGCAACGTTGAGGCAATGTGCCCGAGCAACGCTGAGGCGAGGTGCCCAAGCAACGTTGAGGCAATGTGCCCGAGCAACGCTGAGGCGAGGTGCCCAAGCAACGTTGAGGCAATGTGCCCGAGCATGAGGCGAGGTGCCCAAGCAACTTTGAGGCAATGTGCCCAAGCAACGCTGAGGCGAGGTGCCCAAGCAACGTTGAGGCAATGTGCCCAAGCAACGCTGAGGCGAGGTGCCCAAGCAACGTTGAGGCAATGTGCCCAAGCAACGGTGAGGCGAGGTGCCCAAGCAACGTTGAGGCAATGTGCCCAAGCAACGCTGAGGCGAGGTGCCCAAGCAACGTTGAGGCAATGTGCCCAAGCAACGCTGAGGCGAGGTGCCCAAGCAACGTTGAGGCAATGTGCCGAAGCAACGCTGAGGCGAGGTGCCCAAGGAACGTTGAGACAATGTGCCCAAGCAACGCTGGGGCGAGGTGCCCAAGCAACGTTGAGGCAATGTGCCCAAGCAACGCTGCGGGGAGGTGCCCAAGCAACGTTGAGGCAATGTGCCCAAGCAACGCTGAGGCGAGGTGCCCAAGCAACGTTGATGCAATGTGCTCAAGCAACGCTGAGGCGAGGTGCCCAAGCAACGTTGAGGCAATGTGCCCAAGCAACGCTGAGGCGAGGTGCCCAAGCAACGTTGAGGCAAGGTACCCAAGCAACGTTGAGGCGAGATGCCCAAGCAACGTTGAGGCAATGTGCCCAAGCAACGCTGAGGCGAGGTGCCCAAGCAACGTTGAGGCAATGTGCCCAAGCAACGCTGAGGCGAGGTGCCCAAGCAACGTTGAGGCAATGTGCCCAAGCAACGCTGAGGCGATGTGCCCAAGCAACGTTGAGGCAATGTGCCCAAGTAACGCTGAGGAGAGATGCTGTTCATTAGCGCCCTGCTCGGAGGCAGGTGCTGTTTATTAGCGCCCTGCTTGGAGGCAGGTGCTGAGTTCTTGGGGCAGGGCCCCAAGGCGGTTCCTGCGGTGGTACAGTTTGAGGATAACTAGTAAAAGAACATTGATACATGCGTAAGTGCAATCCTGCGGCTTTTGAGCCTGTAGGTTTTTGATACAAGTTTTACAAGAGGAAGAAGTAATGTTGCGCTTTCGTAGCGCTTCTCTGGTCCGAGCTTGTTCAGCATGGCGTGCGGATGTGACCCGGTGGCCGATCTTTGGTGGCATCCTTCTGTGCTTCTTTACGGAAGGCCTCAAGGTGTCCCAACTGGACGAGACGTTCAATTTCTTCCTTCAGTTTTGCACAGTGCTCCGTTCGGTGTCCTCTGCCTTTGTGGAAGTGGCAAAACTGGGATTGATCTCCCCTGTGCAGGGAGAGCGGCTTGTGCCAGTTGATGACCCTGCTGTTACAGATTATGGACAAAATGTGCTCTCGGGAGGTGTTTAACGGAGTGTAACCCTGGGGGCTTTGTCCTGATAGCCCTTGGGAGCGGTCGGCTCGGCTCTGAGTAAGCAGCTCGGATTGCTGCTGTTGGCCCTTTCTTTTGCGGCTCGCATCGATTGGCTGCGGATTCGTCGGTGCCTGAGGTTTGGCTCTTTCTGCCAACGCGAGACTTGCGCGGTCCTTCCGTGCGCTTAGTCTTTCAGACTTTGGCTCTGGCGACGGGTCGTCGATGACCCAAGGGAGCTTGGAGTCGAGTGTATCAAAACCATGTATTGCGTCCCTGAGGACGTTCCCTTTGCTGGTTACGTACCCGGACATGGAAATGTCGCGGTCCAGAGCGTCTAGCAGGAGGCTCCCGAATATCACGTCGTAGGGGGAGTCGGCGTTTGCGACGATGAACTGAACGTCATACTGGACTGGTTCCGGGTGCCTGCCTATTTGGACCGGAAAGGTGATGATTCCTACGGTGGGTACCATAGTTCCGTCGGGGAGCTCTGCGTTGCTGGCCCTGAGCTTGAGGTTCCTGCTTAGGGGTTTGAGCCGTACTATGGCAGCTAGGAATAAGAGGTTGAAGGAGATGCGATGTGTTATCAACGCTCTCCTTAGCTCGCAGGGTGGACTGCCTATGCTTGCGTCTAAAGCGAAGTCCATCCATGCACAGAGACGTTCCTGGTGGATATTTGCGCGGATCCTCTCTTGATGCTTGCTCCACTTCACCCCCCCTGGGCGGGGCGGTTTGCCCGTGCTAGGCTTTTCTTCACGAATCCCTAGTGAGCGTGCTTCATATCGCTCAACGAATATTTGGGACAACTCGGTGAAGTTGTGGATCGCTCCGTTTGGCAAGGATTGATACCAGCGGAGGGCGTCTTCACACAGTGTTTTGGCGAAGATTTTGCAGATGATGGGGTCGGGAAGTCCGAGCCTCCGTATTGATATTAGGAAATGACTAACGTGCTCGTATGGATCTTCCGCTCCATGGAACTCCTCGTTGTACGAGGTCTTTAGCCATGACTGAACTGAGTATTCCAAAATTGACTTGGAGAGGGGGGATCGCCTTTGCTGACGCGAGACATAGTTCCGCTCCTGCCCTGTCGCGAAAGGGGCCGGTTTGTCAGTTGATCCAAGCCACGTGGGCAGGACGGGAGTAGCGAGGAGCGCACTTTTCGCCGGGCTTTCCGGGATTGAGGAACTGCATGCGTCGGATATTCCGGGGGAGGTGTCCATTTCTGCTGGTTCTGTGAACTCTGGAGAAACGGGTGCTATGCTCGGGAATCCTTTGCTTGGTTTTTGGGAATCCGTTCCCACAGACGGCGCCAAACTGTTGCGGCTTCTCAACGCCCTCGGTAGACCGGTTTCAATTCGATCCGTCTTAGCCCGGGCGGTCGAGTGCGCACACAGTCAGAATGTTGCAGAGAGAAAATGCTGAAAATGGTACACACAGATCTTTAGCATGGAAACCCTCCAAAGGGTGAAAAACCACGTGGCCGGGGCGGCGCTGGCCGAAATCCACTATGTTGTGCTGTTACAGGGCTTTCTTGGAGAATGCGAGGGCGACAGGCCGCGCCTCGTTACAATTGTGAGAGAGAGAGAGAGAACTCCGTGGGTGACAGGCCACCACTTAGGAGTTGATTGCCTTGCTGTGCGTCTAGTGCGGCTGCGCGCTTGCTGGGTGAGCACTTCACGGAGCGCCCTGACTTTTCTGCTCGGGTTCGGGGTGCTCGTCTTGAACGGCGTAGCCCTTCTTCCTCAGTAAGAGGCGTTCGCAGGAAGAACCTGTTAGTTAGTAAAAAGAGATGGCGGAGTGTAGAGAGAGAAGCTCTGAGGAGAGGAGGAAATGAAGAGGGGGAGAGTCTGGGAGAGAATGAGAGATCGGATCCAAATGAAGACCCTTGAGGGTCTATTTATAGGCTTGGGAAGTGGAAGTTACGGTGGTTACGGTGGTTATCGCGGATAACCACCAAATGGAGGGCCGAGATCGTTGGCGACGATCGAAGGGTCGTGATCGCGCGAGACGATCGGAGGGCCGCGAGGGCCTTGGAGAGATCCGACGGTGGAGGGTGAAGGGCGGCGACGGCGGTGGCCGGCCATGGCCGCCGGCCATGAAGGGGGCGGCGGCCGGCGGTGGCGGCCGGCCGGCGGCGGCGGGCGGGCGGCGGCCGGCCGGCGGCGGCGGTCGGCCGGCGGCGGTGGCCGGCCGATGGTTGGCGGCGGTCGGCCGACGGCGGTTGGCGGTGGTTGCGATCCCGGGCGGGGCGGTTGGGATCCCGCGCGAGGTGGTTTGGATCGGTGCGTGGTGGTTCGGATCCGCCGCGCGGGAGTGGGATCCGGTGTGCGAAGGTGGGATTCGGTGTGCGGTGGTTTTCGGGATCCGGTGTGTGGTAATGGGATTTGACGTGCGGGAATGGGATCCGGTGTGCGGTGGTTACGGTATTTTCCATAAGTAGAGGGGGAACCCATCAATAGTAAATCAAAAACTCTCTTCAAAGTTGGTTAATGAAGGCAGGTTAATCACATATGGAGATCCTTTCCAATTGGACTATATGGATAGTATTCATTTGGTGGTTAAGACTCTCTCCTCACTTATCTAAGGGTTTAATTTTTTTGTAAACATGAAAAATATAAAAGAATTAGATTAGTTAACTCGTTGGATCCCCTTAAAAAGATCTTAACCACCAAATGTAAACTATTCATTTGGTCCAAATGGAGAGGATCCTGATCTGGGGGCTAGGGCCCTGGCTCGCCCAAGAACTTTACAAAATGGTGAATTTGGATTCCTCTCATTGATGCAATGAATTTCGATTGCTTACAGATAAAAACGTCGCTCGCTCGGATGAGGGAGAAACGACTTCAGTAAAATAGAGATTTTATATTTCTTTTTTTACTGGAGAAAGATGATTGTTGAAGCCATAAAAATCTCGACCCCAAATATTCGGATCAATGCAGCCAAAGGTTACTCGTCTAGAGATCCGGCTCGACGGCCTGACGGGCAACGACGAAGGGACTAAGAGAGCAACAACAGGCCCTCAGGTGCTGCGGCAGGGAGGTCCCACCACGTACCTAGAAGCTCAGAAGAGACTTCCCCCGCACCCAAAGATGGCCGAACAGGGTACGAGGAAGGCACCGATTTGGCGAGTATCAAGAGTGACGGCCAAGGATGACGGGTCTAAGTATTCAAAAATAGGGTTTCGAAAGCTCAGCAAAAGGTGCAGTTCCTGGTACACCTGGGATCCTATTTATAAGAAAACCAAAGGGGAGGGGGTCTTACTTATAGCCTAGCCCAACTCGGCGACTATGCGACGTTGAGGGGATCACGCCTGGTTTCGACGAGCATCTTCTATGGTCTCCCACCTTGGCGAGTATGAGGGGATGCTCACACATGCTCGCCCATACTCGCCTAGGCCTTCTACTGTTCCTACCGTCTGAGTTGTCTTTTACCTCTGACTCATGGCTTCTGCTTTGACCTTTTGACTTTGACTTCTGTATACATTGTAACACCTCCCCTGCAATGACCATATAATATGGGTCCGGCCGGGACCCCACAACATATAACCGCCACAGCTTTGGTATTAAAGATGATAATCACTACCCAAACTCATAACTCAGACAACACAGCGGAAACAAAACTAAACCACAGAGATTGTCCACTACAAAGGAGTCCAACTGGCCTTAAGGCCTTACAAAACACAGTCCAAAACATCCAACAATTCATAAAGAAAGACATCCCAACCAAAGGGGAAAGGTGGTTTTTTCCCTAAACTACCTCGGCATGCAAGCCGGATATAACAAAGCACGAAGAAAGTAATACAGGAAAACAGGTAATCACTTCATGAGGCTTTAGGCCCTTTTGGCCGGCGCGCTGGGTCCAGCTTGCGATTCGTGCCCTGCAACCAAATCACAAAGAGCGGAAAACGAGGGTCAGCTATGGCTGACCACAAGCGGTGTAACAACATCCCTCCTCCCGGCCGTCCTAGCGGACCCCGGGGAACTACTTCACCCTGCAAGTCAGCACTTCGTATGCAAATGTACATATAGGAAAGCAACATAAATACTGGCATGAGTGTCACAAGCATCATCCACATTTCTAGGTTGAGCAGGTAATAAAAGGGCCTAACAATGCAGAATGAGTGCAAGCCCGGGGTTTCACCCAAGGCGCCCTAATGCGTATGAATCTAACACATCATCATACATTACCAACACAAGGGTACTCATCATTTCCCCACAAGGGCATCAAACCCAAGGCCAAGCGCTCTCGCTGAGACTCACCTCGCCAGGCCTTCCATGCCAACGGGCTTGTCTGACAGCTCACACGCTCGGGCCGCCAACAACGCACCAAGACCGATTCCAAGAATTCTGGCTAATCAAAACGTCCCAAGGCCCTGGGCTTACTCTCGGGACAACGTCCACCGATTGCCTCGCCTGGAGACCGTCAACGGATGCAATCCGTAGCACAGACATTCTCGTCAGTCAACAAACGAAGGGACTAATCTTGCCGGGACACTCTCCACACGTGAATCTCAGTCTCCACGGGATAGCCAGCCGACCACAAAGACCAATCGCGCCTTCGCACAACACAAGGCATCACAAGCCCCATAATCCGCACATTTATTCTCCGCCCTAACACAACATTCGTTACCATACGAAGCTACAAGGGCATCACAACGACGAGTTCGCCGTAATCGGATTTCTAACAAAACCCCTAACATGCGCGTAAATCAACATCACCGGATCGGACCAACGGCCATAAATCCGGCTTCACCCACAATGCCTAATCCGCTAACGGAGCGGATCTCTAGTGCAAAACATGCCGGGGACGGACACAATCAACCCGGTGGTTTCTCTTGAACCAAGGCGACCCGGATCCCTCTCACTCGACGGATCCGGTGCCAAAAATGCAGGAAAGAGGAGATGCCAAACACGCATCCTAAAGACCGGGAGGAGAAACGTCGTTACCTTTTGAGATCTCCTCCTAGCCATGAGAAGCTTGCAACCAAACGGTGGAGAAGAAGCGCCTTGACGCCCTCTACGCGTTGCCGGTCTCGGATCGGCGATCGGAGCTCCGAAGCTCCAACAATGGCGGATCTCCCCTCTTCTTCCTCCTTGCCCCCTTCTCCTTTCTCCAACCTAAGAGAGAGAAAGGACTTGGAAATATGAGGGAATAACCCCTCATCCAAGCCCTAAAGCCCCCCAGCGAAATATCTCAGCCGTCGGATCAAAGCCCAAAGTATTTGATCGGTCGGATCGTCATCCCCGCACGATTTCGCGGAACAGAATAAACAGGGCGCACGATCACAGTCGCACGGTCACTGGTCGTGCGCGAAGAAGACATTGGTCGTGCGCACTATCCGAGACAGAACTCCGAATTCTGGCGGATAGCGCACGATCACTGCGCACGATCACTGGTCGTGCGCGAAGGAGACACTGGTCGTGCGCACTATCTGAGACAGAACTCCGAATTCTGGCGGATAGCGCACGATCACTGCGCACGATCACTGGTCGTGCGCGAAGAGGAGAAATGGTCGTGCGCGAAGAGCTGCTAAGAAATTCCTAGCCTTTCCCGAGCGCAGTACTACCACTCCGCCTACCTCGCGGAACTACGATTTTTGGGGTGTTACAACTCCACCCCCCTTAAAAGAATTTCGTCCTCGAAATTTCAGAATTTAAACAGGAATTTCACAACGCATACCTGGAGCGAAAAGTTCCGGGAAATCCTCCCGCATCGCTTGCTCTCGCTCCCAAGAGAATTCGTCTCGCCCGCAGTTGTCCCATCGCACCTTCACAAGTTTGACTTGCTTGTTACGCAACTGCCGGACTTCTGAATCCTCCACGCACACCGGGCGAACCCTCGCCCCCAAGTTCTCCATCACCGGCACCGCCGCCGCTTCGACCACGACACTCGGCTCTATCAAAGCTTTCCTCAGCACGGAGACATGGAAAACGTCATGTAGTCCACTCAGCTCTGCGGACAACGCCAAACGATAGGCTGCTTCGCCTATACGTTCCGTAACCTCGAACGGACCCAAATATCTTGGACTCAACTTCTTGAGTCGCCGCACCCGCGAAACACCCTTGAACGGCTTGATCTTCAAGTAGACCATGTCGCCCACTGCAAACTCCACATTTCTGTGGCGTTCATTAAAATACTTTGCTTGTCGATCCTGAGCAACCTTCATGCGCTCCTGAATCGTCCGCACAATCTCGCAAGCATCTTCCACCACTTGCTTTCCCAAAATCTTAGTGTCTCCCACCTCTGCCCAAGACATCGGCGTTCGACACTTCCTTCCATACAAAGCTTCGTATGGCGCCATCTTGATACTCGCCTGGAAGCTATTATTATAGGCGAACTCCACCATGAAAAGGTGGTCCTCCCACCCTTTGCCAAAGTCGAGAGCACACATCCTCAACATGTCTTCCAACGTACGGTTCGTTCGCTCCGTCTGACCATCGGTCTGCGGATGGAACGCGGTACTAAACTTGAGCTTCGTGCCTAGACTTTTCTGCACTAATCTCCAATCCTTCGATGTGAATCGCCCATCGCGATCACTAACGATGCTCTTCGGCATCCCGTGCAACCGCACAACGTTTCGAACATAAAGCTCCACGAGCTTTTCCACGCCATCACCCTTCTGGTTCGGAATGAAGTGGGCCACCTTCGTCAGGCGATCTACTATCACCCAAATTGCATCGTTACCCTGCTGCGATCGAGGCAAACCATGCACAAAATCCATAGAGATGTCATCAAATTTCCATTCGGGGATGGGAAGAGGCTTCAAGAACCCGCCGGGCCTTTGGCACTCGGCCTTTACCAAGGCACAAGTCTGACATCGGCTCACGTACTCGGCTACATCCCGCTTCATCCCAGGCCACCAAAAAGATTTCTTCAAATCCGCGTACATCTTTGTACTTCCTGGATGAACGGAGTACTTCGTAAAGTGAGCTTCAAACATCAACTCCTCGCGGAGCTTGCCAAAGCGCGGAACGCAAACCCTCCCGTCCCTTTTTAAGATCCCACCAACCATCTCCAAAGCAGTGCCCTCGCTCTGTTGAGCCTCCAACACCAACTGTTGGCACTCCTCGTCCGCACTGGTCGCCTCTCGGATTCGATCCGTTATGTCACATTGCATTTCAATCCAATTCAAACGAGCTACGCTAGACTCACCTCTAGCCACACAAGAGATATCAAGAGACTCCAAGTCTCGAATCAAACGCTCGTTATGCGCCTCCATCCAATTACCTTGCCCGGAGTACTTTCTACTCAAAGCATCCGCCACCACGTTGGCTTTACCCGGCGTATACTGAATCTCCACGTCGTAGTCCCCAAGGAACTCGACCCACCTACGCTGCCGCATATTCAGATCCTTTTGGTCTAGGAGATACCTCAGGCTTTTGTGATCCGTGAAGATCTCCACCTTCGCACCATAAACGTAGTGCCGCCATAACTTTAGCGCAAAGATTACCGCCGCCAACTCCAAATCGTGGACGGGGTAATTCTTCTCATGAGTCTTTAACTGCCTTGACCCATAAGCGATCACCTTGCCGTGCTGCACAAGCACGCACCCCAAACCGCAACCTGACGCGTCGCTGAAAATCTGAAATCCTTCCGTCCCACTAGGAAGACTAAGGATTGGAGCGGACATCAACCTTTCCTTCAGATTCTCAAATGCCCGGGCACACTCCGGTGTCCATACGAACTTCTGGTCCTTGCGAGTGAGAGTGGTGAGGGGCAAAGCCATCCGCGAAAAGTTCTCCACGAACCTTCTATAATAACCGGCTAGTCCAAGAAAACTCCGGACTTCCGTCACGGTCCTCAAGACAGGCCAATCTCTAATGGCTTCGATCTTCGCTGGATCTACCGCCACCCCATCTCCACTAATCACGTGACCTAAGAAAGCCACCTTCTCGATCCAAAACTCGCATTTTGAGAACTTAGCATAGAGCTGATTCTCCCTTAGAGTCTGCAGTACTTGCCTCAAGTGAGACTCATGCTCCGCCTCCGATTTTGAGTACACCAAAATATCGTCAACAAACACCACCACGAACGAATCTAAGAAAGGGCGGAAAACCCTGTTCATCAAGTCCATGAACACGGATGGCGCGTTCGTCAAACCGAACGGCATCACCGAAAACTCGTAGTGGCCATACCGAGTCCCGAACGCTGTCTTGGCAACGTCCTCTTCTCGGATCTTCAGCTGGTAGTACCCCGATTTCAAATCCAACTTGGAGTACACCACCGACCCCACTAACTGGTCGAACAGATCATCAATTCGGGGAATTGGATATTTATTCTTGACGGTCAACTTATTTAGCTCACGGTAATCAATGCATAACCGCATACTTCCGTCCTTTTTCTTCACAAACAAAACCGGTGCGCTCCATGGTGAAGAGCTGGGCCTAATGTACCCTTGCTCCAACAACTCCTGCAACTGAACCTTTAACTCGGCCAGTTCCTTCGGTGCCATCCTAAACGGAGGACGCGACACTGGCCTCGCACCCGGTACCAACTCTATCGAGAAATCTATTTCACGCTGAGGAGGTGCTCCCGGAAGTTCCTCGGGGAAAACATCCTCAAATTCTTCCACCACCGGAACTTCCCTAATAGCCAACTTTGTGGAGTGAGTCTCCAACAAAGCTAAGAACGCCTCGCCTCCTTGGTTTACCGCACGCCTCATTTGCATGGCGGAAATCAGGGAGTAAGCCACTCCGCTTAGGCCTTCGAACTTGACCTCTGCTCTACCTTCACCTCTCAGGGTTACCACCTTCAACTGGCAGTCGATACTAGCTCGCTGCTCCGCAAGCCAGTCCATCCCCAAGATAACGTCGAATTCGGCTAGTGGCAGAATTGCTGCTACCAACACGAAATCACAATCGCCAATTTGCATCACAATGCGTCCCTTCCTCATGGTAGTCATGAAAGACCCATTTGGCATACGCACACTCAGCTCCACCCCTGCCGCTACGGGCTCAGCACCAATCTTCCGGATAAAACTTTCCGCAAGAAAAGAGTGTGACGCCCCCGTGTCGAACAACACTCGCGAGGGGTAGCCCGAAACTAGCACGAAACCTAACCACGTGCAAAACAAACATGAAAGGCCGCAACCTACATTATAGTAACAACCGAACACTTAAACTTTTCATACCTGTCACCACATCGGGTTGACGTATCGCTTCCTGCTGCCCAAGGTTGTAGGCCCTAGGCTGCACTGGAGGGAACCGCGAAGCACTCGACTCCGCCGCTTTCCCCTTTTCTGTAACACTGGGACCTGAACGCACCGATTGCTCTTGCCTCGGCTCTGGCCCAGCTCCGCCCTCGGTACAGAAACGACTAATGTGGCCCACCTTGCCACACTGGTAACAAGTAACTGGACCCTTGGAACGGAAATCTCCCGAAGGCGCACCACTTCTCTCCCCAGGTCTGTTAGGACGGGGCTTCTTCTTCCATCGGCTACCCTCGGATTTCCACTGGGGTTGAGACTGAGAAGGCTTTCCTTCTCCCTGTTTTGCCGCAACACTCTTTCGCCGCTGAGTTCGCTCCAGGTCGCTCTCCAGCGTGCGAGCGGCTTCGACCAACTCATCGAACCCTGCATTCTTCAAGGCTATGAGTGGTTGCCTTAAGTTTTCCCTCAATCCCTGATAAAAGAGGTTATCTCTCTCTTCATCATCTGCCATTGTCGTGCCTGCATACCGACCCAACCGGGTGAACTCTTGCAGATACTCATCCACCGTCTTCTCCCGCTGCACCAAATGCAGAAACTGCCGCTGCAGTGCTAACCTTGTTGAAACCGGAATATACCGCTTTAGGAAAGCGTTTCCGAACTCCTCCATGGACGGAACACGCCCAACAAACTGACGACCGTTATGGTTCGCCCACCACAACTTCGCATCGCCCTCCAACATGAAGCTCGCAAAGTGAGACTGCCTCTCAGCTGGGGTCTCCGCTGCCCTCAAGAGCTCCCGGATCCTCGAAAGCCAATCCTCGGCATCCGTTGGAGTGCCCACTCCCTTGAACGTCGGAGGGTGAAAACTCAAGAAATACTTCATGAATCGATCACCCATCGGAAAAACTCTCTCCGCAAGAGGCTCTGCTTGCCTTACTTCAACCTCCGGTGTATCCGGCGTAGCCGCCGGAGTAACAGGGGTCGCAACTTGCACCACCGGCGTAGGAACCCGTGGCATCGCTCCAGCTTGAGCCGCCACCATTGCCTCCGCTAGCATGCGACAGAAGTCGGCCGGGGACATGCCCACATTCACAAGGCCTGGAGCAGTAGCACTACTCCCCGAAGGCTCCTCTTGCCTCCTAGATGTCCCCGCGTCATCGCCAACATCCTAGCATAAGCAAGGAGAAAGACTCATCAGTCTCTATTCGCAAGACTCAAACACAGGGATACTCATAATCCCGCGCAAAACTCCTATGTGGACAATCTCTTACGCGATCCAAATACACTAGACCTCGCAAGAATACTAAACCTCCCTCTGATACCAAATTGTAACACCTCCCCTGCAATGACCATATAATATGGGTCCGGCCGGGACCCCACAACATATAACCGCCACAGCTTTGGTATTAAAGATGATAATCACTACCCAAACTCATAACTCAGACAACACAGCGGAAACAAAACTAAACCACAGAGATTGTCCACTACAAAGGAGTCCAACTGGCCTTAAGGCCTTACAAAACACAGTCCAAAACATCCAACAATTCATAAAGAAAGACATCCCAACCAAAGGGGAAAGGTGGTTTTTTCCCTAAACTACCTCGGCATGCAAGCCGGATATAACAAAGCACGAAGAAAGTAATACAGGAAAACAGGTAATCACTTCATGAGGCTTTAGGCCCTTTTGGCCGGCGCGCTGGGTCCAGCTTGCGATTCGTGCCCTGCAACCAAATCACAAAGAGCGGAAAACGAGGGTCAGCTATGGCTGACCACAAGCGGTGTAACAACATCCCTCCTCCCGGCCGTCCTAGCGGACCCCGGGGAACTACTTCACCCTGCAAGTCAGCACTTCGTATGCAAATGTACATATAGGAAAGCAACATAAATACTGGCATGAGTGTCACAAGCATCATCCACGTTTCTAGGTTGAGCAGGTAATAAAAGGGCCTAACAATGCAGAATGAGTGCAAGCCCGGGGTTTCACCCAAGGCGCCCTAATGCGTATGAATCTAACACATCATCATACATTACCAACACAAGGGTACTCATCATTTCCCCACAAGGGCATCAAACCCAAGGCCAAGCGCTCTCGCTGAGACTCACCTCGCCAGGCCTTCCATGCCAACGGGCTTGTCTGACAGCTCACACGCTCGGGCCGCCAACAACGCACCAAGACCGATTCCAAGAATTCTGGCTAATCAAAACGTCCCAAGGCCCTGGGCTTACTCTCGGGACAACGTCCACCGATTGCCTCGCCTGGAGACCGTCAACGGATGCAATCCGTAGCACAGACATTCTCGTCAGTCAACAAACGAAGGGACTAATCTTGCCGGGACACTCTCCACACGTGAATCTCAGTCTCCACGGGATAGCCAGCCGACCACAAAGACCAATCGCGCCTTCGCACAACACAAGGCATCACAAGCCCCATAATCCGCACATTTATTCTCCGCCCTAACACAACATTCGTTACCATACGAAGCTACAAGGGCATCACAACGACGAGTTCGCCGTAATCGGATTTCTAACAAAACCCCTAACATGCGCGTAAATCAACATCACCGGATCGGACCAACGGCCATAAATCCGGCTTCACCCACAATGCCTAATCCGCTAACGGAGCGGATCTCTAGTGCAAAACATGCCGGGGACGGACACAATCAACCCGGTGGTTTCTCTTGAACCAAGGCGACCCGGATCCCTCTCACTCGACGGATCCGGTGCCAAAAATGCAGGAAAGAGGAGATGCCAAACACGCATCCTAAAGACCGGGAGGAGAAACGTCGTTACCTTTTGAGATCTCCTCCTAGCCATGAGAAGCTTGCAACCAAACGGTGGAGAAGAAGCGCCTTGACGCCCTCTACGCGTTGCCGGTCTCGGATCGGCGATCGGAGCTCCGAAGCTCCAACAATGGCGGATCTCCCCTCTTCTTCCTCCTTGCCCCCTTCTCCTTTCTCCAACCTAAGAGAGAGAAAGGACTTGGAAATATGAGGGAATAACCCCTCATCCAAGCCCTAAAGCCCCCCAGCGAAATATCTCAGCCGTCGGATCAAAGCCCAAAGTATTTGATCGGTCGGATCGTCATCCCCGCACGATTTCGCGGAACAGAATAAACAGGGCGCACGATCACAGTCGCACGGTCACTGGTCGTGCGCGAAGAAGACATTGGTCGTGCGCACTATCCGAGACAGAACTCCGAATTCTGGCGGATAGCGCACGATCACTGCGCACGATCACTGGTCGTGCGCGAAGGAGACACTGGTCGTGCGCACTATCTGAGACAGAACTCCGAATTCTGGCGGATAGCGCACGATCACTGCGCACGATCACTGCGCACGATCACTGGTCGTGCGCGAAGAGGAGAAATGGTCGTGCGCGAAGAGCTGCTAAGAAATTCCTAGCCTTTCCCGAGCGCAGCACTACCACTCCGCCTACCTCGCGGAACTACGATTTTTGGGGTGTTACATACATGGCCTAAATCGGGTGTCACCCTCAAAGAATACGGGTTGTACACAATCCCCACTCTTTGCGAGCAACGAAGGAGCTCGAAAAGAACATCCAACCCTTAATCTGCGAGCATCTCCTGGCGAGCATCGGACCTACTCGACGTCAACATGGCTGGCTCTGGGACTCTATATATAAGGGGGCCTCTTTTATTGGATTGCCTGCCTGAACTCGCACGAGATGTCGCTCACTGCCAAGGAACAATTTTGGGCGAGTGTGGTTGAGTTGGAAAGTTTGTTGGGGACACCTACTCGAAAGCGCGCTCGCGAGGGAGACGATGTTGAGGAGTTCCACGCGCCTAGAAAAAAGAAGAATCTGGTGAAGAATAAAAAGAAGCCGCAACCTGCTCCAGCGGAGGATGTCGCAAATCCTCTTGCCGACCAACAGGGGACTCCCGCGAGTACCCGAAAGTTACTCAGCGAGTTGGGCCTTGCTGATGATGTCGAGCACCTTGCTTCCGAGCCCTCTGCACCACAGGTTGCTCCTGTGGTGGATCTTTCTGGGTCCCAGACCCAGTCGCACCCAGAGCTCGCTTCCTTGCGAGGTAGAGACTTCAAGCTCGCTGGATAGATCGTCGTCATTCTGATTTTGCTTTTTTGAGATGATGACGACGCTTTCTCTATTTGCAAACCCGTCGAATTCTGAATCTCCTTGCGAGCATCTGGTCGTTCCTCACCTGCGATCAAGTGCAATAATCGCGTTGGGATCCCAGCAGGGGGTGCGAGTTGGTCGATCTGTGCGGATCCACCATGGCTCATCGTCTGCGTCAGCGGATAAGAGACCACCTTCAGATAGGACTTCGCGGCCTTCTGCGATCGATCAAGGGGGTCTTCTGGCATGTAATCTACCTCGATCGCCTCTAGATACTTTCCAACCAGCTCCTGTGAGCACCTCGCAGTTGCCCGCATGTGATCTTCCATCTCCGACTCCCTTGTCGCCATTTGTCAATGCTTCCGCCGGCATCCGCCCTTCCTCGGCGTCCACCCCTTTGGTCCATCTAGGGGATCATCGCGTTGTGGTGGAATGGGGTCTCCTCGTGTTTATTTTCTCCGAGAGGGGGAGGGAGACCACTAGATGGTCGTGGCAGGGGATATGTCGATGACGTCCCCAGGCGACCTGTCATGTCTTCGTGGCGCCAAGCTCCGACGGGTAGGGATCATCAAGGGGCTCCTCGTCGGGTCGACGAGATGCTACCCATCGCTTCCCTTCTCCTTGCCAGCGTCGGTCTCCTCGCTGGGGTCGATCTCACAGTCCTCGTCGTGATGCGAGGACTGAAGCTCCTCAGACCGGTACTTTAGTTTCTTCTTTGTAGTCGTCATCTCTGTTTTCTCGAATTCTCGCTAACCATGCAATCGCCTTCTTAATTTGCAGTTCACGCGTCTACTCCAGGGAGAGCCGTGATTGATGTCATCGGGCTCTTGCACCGCAAGTATCAGGAGAAGAACGCTCATGCCTACAAGGATCTGGAGGCAAAGTTCGATCAGCTGGCCATCTGCGAGCCTTATTGTCGTATCTCCATGCTGGAGGTGCGAGTAGCGAAGTTCAAAGAATTCGAGGGGAGGCTGGTCGGCGCTAAGTCTCGATTTCATCTGATCAATGAGTTGGAGCGGCGAGTGGAGATGATAGAACATTTCCAGCAGCTCCACCATGAGGAGTTGGTCGACATGCGGGCGAGCATGGGCTCAGTTGGGAGGCTGGCGATGATCGAGGATCAGCTCCGCATGGGCGAGGATGCAATGTCGGTGGCCTCTGAGCACTTCAAGCGTGTGCGCAACATGGATTGGGCCGGGCGACATCCTCCGTCGTCGAACGCGCATCCTCTAGGGCCTTAGGAGATTTTTTTCTTCTTTTTCTTTGTTGAGTGATCGCCTTTGACGATTATGTAATCCGACTCTTTCGTTTTATTTATAATATTATTTGGCGAGCATTTAAGCTCGCCTTCGATTTGTTGTCTTGCTTATTGCGATGATGTGTTTGTCGCGTCTTCTTTAAACTATTTGTTGAGTAATGATATTGGATTGTTGCGCACCTTCAGCGAGCTTCTATGTATTTCTATGCAGGTCCTCGCGCGCTGAAGATCGGTGATTCTTGATGCGCAACGCCACCACAACGACTTTCCGTGCTGATCGCTACCCCCTTATTTCTAGTAGCGGCGGGCTAGCCAATATCCCCTCCCTTACCTTTTCCTATAAATAGGGGGTGAAAATGTATTTATTACGCTATCAGTGACCTTTCAATTCTTCGCGCGAGTATCTCCGATTCCCCTCTTTTCTCACCTTTGATACTCACTCTTTCTTCTCGCCTCTTTCTTCTCACAATGACTGATGAAGTTGTTGCTCTGCAGGCTAGTCATGCGAGGAACTTCTGTTGGATCTTACGACGCCCTTAGAGGGGGGGGGGGGGGGTGAATAAGGGATTAAAAAATCTTTTTATAGTTCTATGGAAATTACTAAATTGTTTTATAATATGAGAAATGCAAAATAACAATTTAGCTAATTTGTGAGAATATCATAATTTTCATCTTTAGAAATAAGTACTAAATTGTTTTATGATTAAGAGATTGAAAATAAACAATTTAGTTAAAGTGATTTGAATTTAAATTTTTGTAACCAATATATTAAAGATAACGCCAAAGAAGAGAAATCAAGTAAACACAAATAGAGACATGATTGTATTTATATAAAGAGGTGTTTACAAAAATTGATTTCAATATCGCTAGAAATCGGAGGCGTACATATGTAAATAATTTTTCCTTTTCTATACCGACTCGTATCCCCACGAACCGGTTGGCTTTAGCCTATCCTTCCCCGGATAAGGCCTCAAGCCGCTCAAGCCAATCCTTCCCCGGATATGGCCTCGAGCACCCCCTAGATCTAATCACCTTTACCTAGTCGCCAACACAAGGCGAATTTCCCCCTAAGTCCTACCCAGACCTAGTCGCCAACACAAGGCGAATTAACTAAACGGTTACAGAGAAAGTATGGAATGAAAATAAAGATAACAATAGTAAAACTCCCTATATGAGATTTCTGAAGATGAGGATGATGGATCGCTGTAGTATGAGCGAGGTAGAAGCGATCGTCCTTCGAATGTAGCGTGACGTAGTCCTCCTCCAGAATTCTCCTTAAGCTTTTCGTGGGAGATCCATCTTCGGCAGCATAACATCACTGGAGTTGTGGCACAAACAACCTCTCTGGAATCTCTGGGAGGTCTAACCAAAACGAGAGAGAACACTTCAATTTATAGACCTTGGAGCTAGCGCCTGCGGTAGTGGATAGTGCCAGCGGTATCGTTCGTGTGGAGCGGTTGCGCAACCGTCGGCGGCGTGGCGCTGTGCACGAACTGGAGATAGCGCCTGGCGGTAGCGATAGCGTTGGCGGTAGCGGGAGATAGCGCTGGCGGTAGCGGTTGCGAAACCGTCGCGTGCACGAATTCGAGATAGCGCCCGTCGGTAGTGCTAGCGGTAGCGGTAGCGGTAGCGGTAGCGATAACGCTGGCGGTAGCGCTCCTCCTTTCAAAAGGTTGTTCCAAGCTGCTTTCTACCAGTGGAGTATTGCACCTATAGTTTCTGCACACTATAAACACACTACAAGCAATATCAAATACAATATGGGATTTGTTATTCTCAAACAAAGGGATGTGACACACATGTCCAACAATCTCCCCCTTTTGATAATAACAAATCCTCTAAGCAAGAAATCAACAATAGTGTTTATAGATAAGATAAGCAAGATAAAAGTGCAACTATAGTATATGATATGCATAAGAATGAGCATACTCCCCCCATCTTAATGCTCCCCCTACATAAATGCAATTTATGTGTTACTCCCCCTAAATGATAGATTTCATGAATTTATTCTCCCCTTAATTTTCTATATTTCTTCTATATAGATTTCTTCAATTAATCTCCCCCTTTTGGTATTATCAAAAGAAGGTGGGGTGAGGGTAGTAAGTAGGCATTAATATATCATGATCGATCTTTTCGAAATATAAATAATGATAAAGAGTTGTAAGCATTGTATATAAGAGATTTCAAATAAAAAGAATAAGAGTTGTAAGCAAGCAGAAGATTATAGAAAACATCTTTGTGTAAGCATTAAGATCATAATTATAAATATGAGTTTAAGTTCAAAATGTAAAGATGTTGTAACCTTTTTGAAATCTCAAAGTTTTTTATAAAAATACCAAGCATGAAATGAACAAATCAAAGAGAGATTAAGCTACAATGTACACTACAAGAAAAACCCTTATTAGCTAGGGGAAGAATCCCTTGCTAAATCATAAAATTCGTTGCTAATTTATATTAGCAAGGGATTTAGCAACAAAACATTTTCCTTTCTAAATTGAGCTTAGCTAAATTTAGCAAGGATGATTTTCCTTGCTGTTTTGCAAGGGAATTTTAGCAAGGAATATATTGCTTTCTAATTTAGCAAGGCATAATACCTACAAAAAATTCGTTGCTAATCACCATCAAATATTTTTGATCCTAAAATTAGCTAGCATTAAAATTGTTGCAAATTCTGATGCTAATAAATGTCAAATATTAAAAATAAAAAAATTTAATAATATATTATTTTATGAATAAATTGATGAGAAATTATTTATTTTGAATCAATTTGCAATAAAAATATATTTTTCGTTAATTTTCTTTTAATAGTAACATTATATAACACATAATTTTAAATTAATTTTATTTTTAATTATGCGAGATTGAAACATTAGTTACTAACAATAATATTTTCATCAAAGCAACACACAATTTTTTAATAGCATACACTATAATTAAAAGATATACATGATCAAATATATATGATGCATACCTAATATCGAGATAACCAAACTTTCATATATACATTAAAAAAAATTCATACACCATAAAAGTTGTCGTATATCAACAAACAAGTTACATATATCATCAAACTTCCATATATATATCATCAAACTTCCATATATGCACATCAAACTTCCATATATACATCATGACCGAAGTTTAATATATAACCAAAACATCAATACATAACAAAAAATTGATATAATCAAAAGTAAAATGATCTAACATAGAATTGAAACCCAAGATAACAAAATCAGCCACTACGATTGAGTAAATTGTGGATCTGAAGATTGACGATTTTCAGAAGGTTGGGGTTGAGTGGGAGAATGAGCTTGACTTTCAACTTGATATTGAGCGTGAGGATGATGACTTGGTACTCGAAAATAGACCTGAGAAGTATAGTAGCCAGGAGCTGCAATTGAAAAATAGCCAGGACCTGGAGCAGAGAAACAACCATACAAATACACTTCTACTGGGTTAAGTGGTTAACATATGCTAACATAATCATAAAGATACTGGCAGTATTAATTCCAGACATGCATGAAATTTTCAAAATAAGTAAATCAGAAACAAAAGGTACCATATCCTATAGTAATGGTCAGTGTATCAAATAAATGCACTACAAAGCGCATAAGACACTCACCAATGAAGGTCTAGGGAGGCCTGTCTATGCAGTATTACCCTAAAATTGCAATTACAGCGGAGACAAACTAACAATGTAGTATCCAAATCAATACTATGTAATAATATTCGCTGAAATTTCCAAATCAAATTAGTACATTTTCAACAAGATATTTATGGACTAACCAAGATTCAAAATATAGATATCATACTTTTGGAAGATTTCATGCTTAACAGTCAAGTAGTACTAGGAGCAATATATATATATATATATATATATATATATATATATATATATATATATATATATACTAGCATCTTCGAATGGGCTACGCCCGTTCTCGATGCGTCGCTGCGGGCTTCGCCCGTAATCAAGCGGGCTTCACCCGTAATCAAGCGGGCTTCGCCCGCTTGGCATTCAAGGCGGACATTCAGCGTGGGGGGCGACATTCGGTGTGAGCGGCGACATTAAGGCTTTGGGTATGCCCTTCGCATGCAAATGTCGCCGCAACGACGATATTCCTCGTGGGCGGCGACATTTGTCGGGGGCGGTGATATTCGGCGGGAGCGGCGACATTCGGCGGGAGCGGCGACATTCAGTGAAAAAATATAGAATCTTAAATAACTAAATGTGAATGTACTAATTGGACATTGGTTCAGATGAGTCCTTATCCTACCATATGTCTTCTGTCATCTCTATTTTAGGTGTTACTATAAATAAAATGAATAAAGGATCTTAAGTCAAACTAAAGGACTTCAAGATCAGTTCATCTATAAATGAATAATGGATCTAAAGCCAGACTAAATCCAGAAAGTATTGGTTATTCAGATATTCTAAACCTGAACAATTTTCTTGAAACATTGTTCAAAAGAAATCATGAAGGTTATTGAGATTACTTGGAGATGAGCTTGATCTTGCAAGAAGATGTAGTTGTGATTTCTGAAATTGGACCAAAAATTACAGGATGTTATCTGGCAATGGATTAAGACACAATGATAATACAACGTCCAGATCAATCATAAGTTTCAGAAAGTACACAATGACATCTAATGTTGATTAGATAGAGATATTTTTCAAACTGTAAATGAATAGACATAGACTTCAAAAGAATTGAATAAACAATTCTACATCTATAACATTGTTCTCACCAATTTCCGCCTCTTCACAGACTCTCTTGCAGGCTTCTTCTTATGGCCTGGACGCCACTGAATCTTCATGGAACCAACACCTAGAAGAATGAAAGTGCGTCTAGCAAAAAGTAGAGTTAAAAGGATGTAAAATCATTTGCATTTGAAAAATATAACATTGTTAGAAGGCAATAGCGGCAAATTTGAGTGCAATAGTGATTTTCGTAAAAAGCCTGCTTTCAAACTATATATATGAGACTAAAATAGCAATGGAGGCAAAGACATATTCTACTATTATAAGCTTGATTGAAAAGAAGTTCTAAGCACCGTGTTCATGTGCTGCACCATAGCCTTATATGGAGAATAATATAAAAGAACCATGGAGAGGACTCATACCTAGGAGATAAATCAAGATCCAGAGTAGTGAAATGAAATCCTTAGGAGAAGAGAGTAAATTCTCTCTTCCTGCACTTCCATGCAAGACTTGTGTCATTTCACCTGAAAAGTAGCAGGAACCAACAATAGTCATTAAGCAGAAAGTACATGCAACATTTTTAGAACAATCCATGTAAAAATCCCTATCAATAATAGAAAAAAATGTCATGAAGTAGAAAATGTAAGCATTTGACTGGACAATGACGGCAAGGGGTTAAAGTCGGCTGTGCATGCAGTTTGAGGAAATAATGAGTTGACAAATTATAAAATTGCCATAGAATAAAATCCTTTTCACTGCTTGTAGAATACCCGAGGCCCTTTGTTGGAGAAGAAGTGAATACCCGAGACATACCAGAAAGTATTGTAAGGTTTGGTTGCGGATTCTAGTTTAGGCAGAGGCGGCACCCGTCGGATTCAGGCGGCGACATCTGGCCTCCGTTGCAGGTGAGGCGGAGGCATGATGAGTCGAGAGTTTGGGCTTTTCGTCGATATTTCGTGACATATGCAGGGAAGGTGTAGGCTGTGGCAGGCGGAATCGTTGGATTGTCGAGAGTGTCATTGTTTCGTCGATCGTGGGAGTGTTGGGAGTGGAGAAATTTTGTGCCCTAGGAAGCGAAATGTAGGAGGCCCGAGACATACCATAGACGATTGCAGGGTGCAGTTGCGGCTTCGAGTTCAGGTGGCACCTGTTGGATTCCGAATTTAAATCTCTGCACTGCTTGCGAGAATGTTAATATTTCAGTTAGTAAAATGTGTAGCAAAGTAGGGTTGTTTCAACTTTCAAATAAAGAAAAGTAAGGAATTTTAACAGAACTCAAACCAAATACAACTATAAAAATCATTGTAAGTATAAATGAATAAAATCATGGGGTTGGGATATTATCGAAAGCATGAAAGCACATCGAAAACTAATAGTGAAGGAGCAAAAGAGTTTTCAAATCAATAATTACATGAGTTTTCTCTGCACTGCTTGCTCTGGACAATGAGAAGGCCTGAGAATTGAAAAATTAAATGGAAGAGGAATCAGGAAATCAATAGCGATAGAATTTCCAAAAAAATGGATTCATAAATGCAAAGTACTTTGGAGGATTAAAAAAAAAATTATACAGAAAAAAATTATAAAAAGAAATAAACAGTTGCATGCCTTTCTTGGAGGAGAGGAAAATACATAATGTTGAATAAAAAAAATTTGAGAATGTATATATATATATATATATATATATGACTACTGAGAATGTTGAAGAGGTGATCTGCAATCCATTGAAAGTTGAAGAGGGCGTCTGAATGAGAGATACATTCAGCCTACTCCGTCCAAACTAACGAACGGTTCATTGATACCTAGATCCAAGCCATCTTCCATATATGTGACACCAAAATCAATGCCAAAGCCATCAATTTGGAAAGAATAGGCATATTCCTACCTTTGAAGATCATCTGTGGGAAAAGAAAGTAAGGTGTAAAGAGGGGACATGGGAAAAATCATCTGCTAAGTGCCAAGTTGATTGAGCTCCAAAGATTACATATATAGTATCAAAAGATGCGGCTCATGATCACAGCATATAAAATTTAACTCACATTGGTGTATTAAAGCGAAGGAGAGAAACTAAATCAATGTTGTTCGAATCCGAGGGCGCAAGCAATTTAAAATTAAATATTGAGTAATAGATGCAATAGTTCACAATGGAATTAAGCATTACATCGAACATGTAAAGGGCAGAGAGAGTAGTGAATTTACTCATTGTTAGCCATTCTAAAATCTGTACTCAACTCATAGTTGTCATGGTCACCGAACTTGAAAGCATATCAAACGAAACCTAGAAAAATCAAATAACAATGACAGTAAAATATTTTACATTTACCTTCTAACTCAAGGTGTCGTTTGGAAGCCGGAGATGTTCCTGTTCCTGTGTGCAGTTCAGTAAATAGAGTGCAGGAAATGGAGTTCATTAAATGAAATGCAGCAAATTAACAGGCAACTGGAGGTTTGGAGAAGGAAAAAAATTGGGAAGTCAGCGTGCCTGCAATGTGGAGGTTTGAATGTAGGTTTGTTCGAAGGAGGAGAGGATGAACTGGGCATGCTCTTTCCAGTCGTGGAGGAGAGGATGAACAGTTGCATGCTTTTCCTAAGCAAAAATAATGAGTAAAAAATGAGAAGTAGATTAGCTTTGCAAAATACATTTTACTGGAGCATCTGAATGCGACCTAATCGAGCGGCGAGGTGCAGCGAAGACTCAGAGGAGATATTCCGATCTGGGAGGCTCTGAAATCGAGCGGAGAGGGGCGACGTGCGGTTGAAGTTGAGCGGCTCTGAAGGCGCAAGCAGAGGAAGCAGAAGCGGAGAGGGACGGCGATGGCAGTGATGGTTGAAGGAGGGTGCGGGTTCTGGCGTCGGATGCTGAGGTGTAGGAGGCTTGAGAGCGATGCGCGATGCACGACGAAGAGGGAGAGAGATGAATAGAGAGAGCGCCGATCGAAGAGGGAGAGTGATGCACGATGTGAAGGAGGAATAGACAAAAGATCGGGTATGTGTTGACGGCGGGCGGATGAAGAAGAGTTAGGGTTGTGAATTTTTTTATCCGACGGTTGCAATTCTTCACAGCATTTTGATCAAACGGTTGACCTGAAATCTTTGGTGCGCTTCCAACATATGTATATTCTCTTATATAATAAAGATATATATATATATATGTATATATATATGTATATATATATGTATATATATATATAACAATTTAAAATGAAACAAAATTCTTCAAACAATGTGAGACACATAATGCATCCTGTCCCTTCATTATGCCCATCCTACCGTCCATTTTACCTGATCACGCCCCTTCAAGTTTATTTTGAATTTGTTCGCAACACATGTCCCGCGATTCCACACCACATTTTCATGCACCTTATGTGAAGATCCTTGGTATCTCAAGAACATTATCTTGGTTGTGCTTGCTACAACAGTTCCTCCTACATGGTGTACCTCCCTCTGGAGGACTCTTCTCCACCATGGCCACCTCTAGCTTCAATTTAGAGGCTTACCTGAAGAAGCATGAGACCTCTTCCATTCCTCAATTTCATGAAAGGGACCTCAGATCTAAGGCATCTACCATCACCCTTGCTCCTCCTAGAGTCCCATACATATAGGTCATCGAAGCTCCCCAAGTCCCAAATGATTTAGTTGATGTTTCCCTAGCAGAACTTAAGCCTATTCAAGTCTCTGATTCAGGTGAGCCATTCTCTGAAGAAGAAGCTGAGCTTAAAGAGCTTATCAAGAGAGTCAGAACTAGGGATGCCTCTCATCCTAATCCCTTCCTAAGTCTAGTCAAGGACATGACTTCCCTTGCTAATGCTGAGAAGGTCAAACATAAGTCAAAGAAGAAAAAACTGATTTTTTAAATATTAAGAAATCCATTCTAGATAAGAAAATGACAATTTTGAAAAAGATCTTGTTCAGCTCGTCACACAGTCTTTTCATAAAAAAATCGTCTCATTCTCCATAGAATTCGCTAGAGATCAGATGCCACAGAAGTTTTACATCGCAAGCCTACGTTTGAGGAGGTTGGTTGCAACAGAATGTTGGTAGGTTTCTTGTGAGATAGAGGGTTTCTGATGATTCAAGGATGCTTTGGTCCTGGCGTGTATTTCATCACGATTGTAGCCTAGAATGGCTAAAAGATATTGTGTTTTCTACTACTCTAAAGCGTAGCAGATCAAACAAAAGCACAATTTTTTTCTCCTACATCAATGTGAGAGCAAAGTACGCATATTAGAGATCTAAATTTTAACAATGCCATAAGAAGTCCATACACTTTTGAGCAACTCTACTCGAGGTCTTTTACCAAGTGAAAATTAATCTTGTAAATCCCCAAATGAAGTATTTTAACATGATTTTACTCCTTATTCATTTCAATAATTTTTTTTGTGATTTTAAGAGATTTAGCTCGAAAATATAGTGGCATTTCATATAATATAATTTCACAATTAAAAAATAATAATACACTAGAATAGATGGATACCTGTAATGAATATGTTAGGAGAATGTTTTCTTCAATTATATCTTGTCTATAGGAAAGCTTTTGATGCAGCATCAACCAAATCTTGTTGCTGCTGATCAAATGCCTGAGAAAAAAATATTTAATTATAGAGCATCAGTATAACAATGTAGAAGAGTTCCCACTTTGATGCATGGACTATTCAAGACTGATCTGAGAAGTCGCATGGGTTCATTCCCACTTTTCTCCATACAAGAATTACACAGATAGCCCATTTCTTTTTCTTAAGTGCTTTTCTATGGAGCAAGGAAATTTCCTCATCATTATAGCATGCCAAAGTATAGGGTAGTTTAGGTTTAAAGCCTTCAGCAAAATAAATGTAAATTAATGAAAAATGAAAATTGATGAAGCTAATTTCAACTAATTGGATATGAATATTAATGATACCGATGATATAGACAAAAAAACATTAACAGATATTGATGTACATCATTCAAGTTCAACTCATGAAATGACATTAATATCCACCTGTACATAAGAAGAAAAAAAATAAAATACACGGCAAACAAACACATTCAAACTCAAGTTAATTTCTCCATAACATCAACGAAAAAAAACTTTAATATGGAGAGCATATTTTGTCTTCAAACACACTAATTCTATTTGTTGATCTTTTCTTTTCTAAAAGACAAGATGCAAACTTTTATTTAACAAAGTAAAGGAGGTTCTTATATATATAAGAGAACGTGAAAGTGAAACACCATTTATAGTTAAAGTGAAACAAGACGATTCCAAATAAAAACTATTATCAACGGTACAAATATGTGAAATAATTGAGGGACTATTGCAAATAACACAATTATAGTGAAGCCAAGAAGGTAAATATCAAACTCATCAAAGTTCTAAGAAGCTAAAATATCATCTGAGCACCTAAGAGGCAAAAAATTTCATTTGAGCATTTCATCAAACATATTATGTGCATAAACCAATTGGAAGTAGTGGAATTAGTTGGAAGGAGAGAAATCAATTTGCTGTCTATGTGGATGAGTAGTAGGGGTGGACTAAATATGACATCCTAATGAACCATCTTAGGTTGTTCTTAAATATCATACCACAGTCAATGAAGGAGGCAAAGAACATTACCTTGCGAGTTCAGAAATGGGAAGGATGGGAAGGACTATCATACCACAGTCAATGAAGGATGGGAAGGATGATCCCCAGCTGCTCGGAATGGGAAGGAAGAACTTGCGAGTTCAGAATTTGTTGAATGTGGAAGACGGAGACGCCGAGCTTGACGGGGTCACGCGGAGGCTCGGTGAGATCGTCGATGGAAAAAGTTGGGACGCCGATTCACCGGAACAAGGAGGAAGTAGTCCGAAGAGGAGACATGGCACGCCGGAGCAGGGCGGGGAGATCACACGAGAGTGTGAAGAGCCCGGCTCGGTAGGAAGATCGTGCGGGAGAGTGAGAGGAGCAGGCCTGAGAGCAGATATCGGGTGGTGATAGGGGCTCCTAGGGCTTTTTTATTTAGGAACATATAAATATTTTCTTAATTATAAATGAAATGAAAAATTTTGGAGGGAAATGAATCTTTCCCTCAATAAATATTTTAATCCAAAATAATTAGTATGGAAATTTTGAAAGGAAATATTTCGTTTCTATTTAGCAACAATATTTTTGCTACAAAATAATTCGTTGCTATTTTTGCAACAAAAATTTTCGTTGCTATTTTTGTAGGTAAAAGCAGATATCATATACCTAGCTAAATTCGATGGTAATTAGCAACAAAATTTTTAGCCTTCCTGATTTTCGTTGTTAAATGATGTTTTTCTTTTAGTGTTTCTTAATTCTAAGTTCAAGAAATACCAAAACATTGTAGAGATCATGCTAGGTTATCTAGTGCATTTTTATATAAGAAGTAGTATAGATAAAGCATTAGAATCCAATACTCATGCGAAGAAGTGTTATGAAAGATAATGATGTGCACATAAGTGTATTTTGGGCAATGTTAACAATTGATTTAAATCATCAAAATACAAGACATATGTAAAGTAAAGTGCACAATAAAACACAAGTAAATTACTTTCACACACTTTTTAATGCACATAATTTTTAACAAAGTGGTGTAATAATCAAAGTTTGCACAAGACACTTTATTATTCTTTCCAAGGTGCTCAACCTCACAATGCTTATGAAGACTTATCAGGAGGTTCAAGTAGTGCTTGGTGGAGTTATATTTGTCTACATATATATAATTTTTTGTTCATATTTGTGAGACAACATTCTCCTAATACACTTGTTTTGCAAACCAAAAATTTTAAACTTAACCACTTTTCTAAATTTCATAAGTGCAATTCAAATGTAGTGTAGGCAATAAACTTATGCAAGTTTTAATTCATTGCACAAATACAATACACAAGCAAGCATTTTTAGATTTAGACACACATGTTGATTACCAAAATAAGTGAGTGAATTGTATCATTATCAATCATAAAACATTTACTCATACTTAGAGGCATGCTAAGCTTGGTTCTACACATTTTTCAATACAATTGATGCACTTTAAGTAGATATATCAAAGCATGATAAGCAAAACAATGTTCATAGTAATTTGAAGGAATAAGTTTTAACATTATAAATAATTCTAAATAGGATTCATACATGCTTGATATTGGCAATAAAGATCATACAGTTTTTTTTATTTTATCATTTTTTAAATCAAATAAAAACAGAAATATCACAAAAAACATATTTTTGTAAGTTTTGAATTTTGAATTTTTGTAGTAGATTTTTCATAATATGAAGAAAAAACATAAATGACAAAAACATATTTTTGTATATTTTTAATTTTGAACTTTTGTAGTTGATTTTTCATAATATGATTAAAACACAAATAACAAAAAATATTTTTGTATTTTTGAATTTTGATCTTTTGTAGTTGAGTTTTCATATGAATAAAACAGAAATAACAAAAGTCAGAAACACAACAAATAAGTAGAAAATATGAACAAACATATTTTTATGGATTTTCAGAAATTTTAAAAATCAGAAAATTCCAACACCCACGCTAGCGCCGGCGCTAGCGCTAGCGCTGGAAACAGTACTCGATTTTTTGAGAATTTTAAAAATCTGATTTTTGATATTAATTAAGTGTCCTTAGAGTAGTCTTATGCAGAAATTTTGTAATTTTTGGAGATGTCTTGATTGCTCAAATTGGAATAAAACTTTAGCTTTTTCAAATACATGTGTTTTACAAAAACATTTAAGCTCAAAAAGATAAATTATGCAAACACATAAGGACATTTTTATTAAACAACCCAAAATATGCATGATTTAAGTGATAAGTAAATAAAATGTTCATGCAGTACGTAATATAAGTGTGTCCTAAGATTAGAAACTACCCCGACTAAATGTCTATACCCTAGCCCCGTACTAAGTGACGGATGGGCATGAGGAGCTGCACACATGCCGTAGGTTGGGGTGTTAATCCCATATACACACACTAAAGAACGCTCAACCTAGCACTCTTTCCCCCCAGTGCCTCGCAAGGCCCCACTGGAACCCTCCCCGGTTAAGGACAAGACATGTCTTATAGGTTAGGTCTCAAATGTATCCAATCCTACGCCCCCGCTATTGTGAGATATGAAGTCATAGGTGAAATAATCTTTTGGACAACCTATGCTTTTAAATCTATGGGTTGATATAAAAACTATAGGTTTTGTTTAATGTGATGAGTTATATAAATCCGCATAGTTTTTATTTTTACTTTTATGAGATGACGATTTGTGATAACAAGCACAATTACTAATATTCAATAAGTAACAATGCTAGTATGATGAGTTTTGGGTTAAATGTCATGTCATAAGATTTATACTAATATTGCATGTATTCCAAAATGTAGTTTCAAATTATAGATCTAAAATGTAGTGATGATAAAGTTTGATGTATCTTTATTATTCCAAAGTTGATTCTAGAATCTATATAAATGTGAGATACATGCAATCACTAGCAAAGCAAATCAATACATCAAATAATGAAAAAAACATTATTCATAATTTTTATCATAAGATTCATTATTCCTATTATCGATTTGAGACAAGTCTTGATAGAACATGAATTATGATTTATGATTAAAGAGAATTTTTGCATAGAATATATGTTATCATCATGATGTATGAGAATTCTAATCCTTATAGACTTATGATAATATGATTTGGTGATTTTCTTTTGAATAAGCATGTTTGATTTTTAAGTCTAGAAATTGATGATCATGTAATCATATCAAAGACAAAGATCACATATATAACATTTTGAAATTTATAATAAAATTGCATTGGATAATTAGATTTATTGATCTTTGGTTTTCCATGATGATAAATAGTTTCATGATATATGTACTAATGATTAATCCATAAACTGTGTTTGTTGGAATTTTGGTATTCTATTATAATTTCAAATCACATAGTTATCATGATATTTTAATAACATTATAAATGTTATACCTAGCATAAATATATAAGCATAGACCAAGAAGCAATGCTAGGATGATGAGTTTGAATGCAATGTTATTACATATGATTTAATGGAGATAATGTTGCATGTAATATGAGAAATTTTCAAATTAATTTTCTTTAGACCTGGAATGAAATGATTAAGCTTTTGATTTCATCTTAATGATACAAGACGATTCTAAGGTCTAAATTACATGCAAACATTGGTGACACACATTACACACATAATATTTAAATTAATATATGAAACAATTATACTTAGGATAGCATGTGATGAAAATAAAATCCATAGGCACAGAAATTTCCGAATCAAGCAAACTAAGATAGTTTTTTAAAACGGAGTTAAAATTGGGCAAATTGACAGCACCAAACGAACTCAAATAGGCAAGCCTAGTTCGCCGTTGGATGGAGATTTTTGTGCTCTTTCCGAAAATATATTAAACGCGAAAATCAGGCGAGCGGATCAAAAGATATGGCTTTTGAAGTTTTGATTTAAAACTCGCATTTTTGAAAGATTGAAACATGCGTTTAGATGAATTTTTGTTTTCAATTTTTCTAGATAATGTTCTTCATTATAAGAGCTATCATTTGCAGCAAATAATCAAACTGTTGCGCATTTTAATTTTTAGCTCAAGCCCTTTAATAAACCATTTAAATCCAATTTTTAAAATAATTTCAATAGTCTTGATAATAATTTCAAAATTCAATTTCTAATGATAATTCAAGACAATTAAGGGTAAAGGATTTAAAAGGATAAAGAACAATCAAAGATGAGAGATAGATCACTTTGAAAAAAATATATGACTTAATGTTCAATTTTAATTCAAATTTGATTTGATAAACATTAGACTTAATATATGAAAGTCATATTTCATGATATATAAAGTGATCATAGCACGTTTGTTTAAAAAATATAAAATAAACAAAAGAAAAGAGACAATAAGCATATCATGAAGTAGAGTAGTGATATTTCATTTTTATTTGATTCTACTTCATGCAAATGAATGGATATTAATTAATAAGGGATTTAGGTATCCAAAGGGGACCAAGTGGGATGGTTCCTTTGGGTACCCAAATACATCGTGTAGGCTTTTGGAGAGATAGTGATGAATGGGCCTTTACAAGTGGAGTTAGTGTTTCGTTTTTAATTTTGGGCCTCCATTCATACTTTGGTTGTTTTTCTTTTAAATTCATGTTATGATTATGTGACATCTTTTTGGAATGATAGTTGTTTGAAAAATAATTCATTTGGGATTTATGTTTATTCAAATTATTTTTCAAAATAGATTGATGTTGATAATCATAATGAATTTCATTATATGGATTCTTTGAAATTTTATAAGAGTGATTGTCTTTCATTAGAAGTGATTGTTGAAAGAGTGGGTTACAATATGTTTTAAAAGATTGATTATAATTTTGATGATTTCCATTTCCACTCTTTCTTATAGACATACTCTTAGGATAATATTTTGAATTTTGATTTTCATGAAAACGAGTTTTTAAATATGAGTCATGATTGAAAATATATTGAGACCTATAATAGTGACTCTTAAGAATTTTATGAGGATCATAATTATTTTTGAAACCAAACTCCTTTTGATTTAATGTGTGAAAATGGTCCTTTTTAGAAAGGATTTTGTAAGTTAATTTATCCTTGTTATTCTAAATCTTATGATGAAATTTATTAGGTGACATTTGAAATTTTTCAACAAAAGATTTTAATTCTTTTAACTTACAAGTTAAAGCATCATTTTCAACTAACAATTTTTCATTATGTTCTTTTGAAACTAAGAGCCCTTTTTCAATTTCCTTGAATTTTTCTTTTAATAAATTGCAATTAAGACAAGGAATAGGAATTTCAACTAAAGAGCATGAAAGAGAATTTAACACATCAATATTTGATTCTACGTTATCGTTTGCTTTTAAAGATTTATTTTCTAAACGTAATTTGGAATTAGTAATTTTTAACTTTAAAATTTTACGTTTAGCAATTTTAAGCATACGAGATGTAGAAATAGAATTTTTTACAAAAAGAGGAGATTTAGATTTTCTTACCTTGCAATAGTTTCCGTCTTCTCTTTTGCTTGATGTGTTGCCAACAAATGAGTCCAATATTGTGACGTTATATTCTTCTTCCTTCAAGCATATGTCCTCATTGATTTCTTCTCTTGGATCCATAAGGAATTCCTCGTCGATTTCTTCTCTTGGATCCATAAGGAATTCCTCATCGATTTCTTCTCTTGGATCCATAAGGAATTCCTCTTGTTCATCATCTGTAGAAGGAAGACTATAAGTATTCTCAAGAAATTTCCAAACTTCATAAGCAGTAGGAAGTGTATAAATTAGTTTGAAAATATTTTGATGCAATGCATAATATATACTATTCATTGATTTGACATTTAAAAACATTTCATTTTTATTTAAAGTACTTGGGGGTATTTTAGTAGTAATATTCCATACTTCCATATCCAAAGACTTAAGAAAATTTTCCATAAGAAATTTCCACCCATTATAATTTTTGCCTTCAAATAAAGGTGGTGCTAAAGATTTTTCATTTATAAGAAAATTTCCCCTACTAGTAGAAGAGAGATCATGAGACGCCATTATTCCTGGTTTTTAAACCGTTTGAAAAAATCTGCGCTCTGATACCACTTGTTGGATCTTACGACGCCCTTAGAGGGGGGTGAATAAAGGATTAAAAAATCTTTTTATAATTATATGGAAATTACTAAATTGTTTTATAATATGAGAAAGGCAAAATAACAATTTAGCTAATTTGTGAGAATATCATAATTTTCATCTTTAGAAATAAGTACTAAATTGTTTTATGATTAAGAGATTGAAAATAAACAATTTAGTTAAAGTGATTTGAATTTAAAGCTTTGTAACCAATATATTAAAGATAACGCTAAAGGAGAGAAATCAAGTAAACACAAATAGAGACATGATTGTATTTATATAAAAAAGTGTTTACAAAAATTGATTTCAATATCGCTAGAAATCGGAGGCGTACATATGTAAATAATTTTTCCTTTTCTATACCTCGTATCCCCACGAACCGGTTGGCTTTAGCCTATCCTTCCCCGGATAAGGCCTCAAGCCGCTCTAGCCAATCCTTCCCCGGATATGGCCTCGAGCACCCCCTAGATCTAATCACCTAGACCTAGTCGCCAACACAAGGCGAATTTCCCCCTAAGTCCTACCCAGACCTAGTCGCCAACACAAGGCGAATTTCCCCCTAAGTCCTACCCAGACCTAGTCGCCAACACAAGGCGAATTAACTAAACGGTTACAAAGAAAGTATGGAATGAAAATAAAGATAACAATAGTAAAACTCCCTATATGAGATTTCTGAAGATGAGGATGAAGGATCGCTGTAGTATGAGCGAGGTAGAAGCGATCGTCCTTCGAATGTAGCGTGACGTAGTCCTCCTCCAGAATTCTCCTTAAGCTTTTCGTGGGAGATCCATCTTCGGCAGCATAACATCACTGGAGTTGTGGCACAAGCAACCTCTCTGGAATCTCTGGGAGGTCTAACCAAAATGAGAGAGAACACTTCAATTTATAGACCTTGGATCTAGCGCCTGCGGTAGTGGATAGCGCCGGCGGTATCGTTTGTGTGGAGCGGTTGCGCAACCGTCGGCGGCGTGTCGCTGTGCACGAACTGGAGATTGCGCCTGGCGGTAGCGATAGCGCTGGCGGTAGCGGGAGATAGCGCTGGCGGTAGCGGTAGCGGTTGCGAAACCGTCGCGTGCACGAATTCGAGATAGCGCCCGACGGTAGTGCTGGCGGTAGCGGTAGCGCTAACGGTAGCGCTGGCGCTAGCGATAGCGCTGGCGGTAGCGCTCCTCCTTTCAAAAGGTTGTTCCAAGCTGCTTTCTACCAGTGGAGTATTGCACCTATAGTTCCTGCACACTATAAACACACTACAAGCAATATCAAATACAATATGGGATTTGTTATTCTCAAACAAAGGGATGTGACACACATGTCCAACAACTTCTTCGCGACGACATTCAAGAAGTCTGTTACAACGCAGAAGGACTTAAAAGATTTCAAGGCGAAGTTCCTTCCCGAGGGGTACTCGGCAAGACTTCCTCGCCAAAGTGAGCTACTAAACAGCTTCATGGATGGCAAGATCGTTCTCTCGATCCGCCACTTTGAGGTTGGCCTGCGACTACCATTATGGCTGGAGTTTTGTCAGATTCTTCGCTACTATGGGATAGTCCCCGCTCAGCTCAACCCGAACGGTATGTTGATGATCGTCGGGTTCCTCTGCTTCTTGCGAGAAGAGAAGATCATCTTCGATCTTTCTATCTTCAGGAGAATTTTATCCTTCATGGCAACTGGGGAGAGCATCATCTTCCTGTGCAGCCATGTCTGCACGCTGGTCGGCATGATGAATAAGAATCATCACTAGGGCGAGCTGATAGTCGGCGGCAGCGGCGACTTTGAGGTCATTCCTCGCCGATCCCAGCAGCTGCCAGAACATGTCTTCGCCATCCCCTTTCTGGAGGGACCTAGAGAGAAGCCTCTCAACTCTTTCCGAGGTCGTCATTTTGACATAGTCCTATGCCGACAACGGGTGAACGATCTTCCATAGGTCTTCCCGGGTGAAGGTAATTTTGTTGAGCGAGTATCAGTTATACTCGCACCTTCACTCTTGGTTGGCGACTAACCATTGTCTTCTTTATTCTGCATCTATTCACATTCTACCTCACAAGCCTTTCCCATGGATAAAGAGGCAACTCCTTCTCAGGAGGGCGCGGGGGTTCCACCACGTGAGGATAAGGGGATGCCGTCATCCCCCATTGATTTGTCGCAGAATACTAAGTACCCGTCGGATGTCGGCGAGAAGACGGGTTCGTCACGGATGAGGAAGGGCAATGGAAAGGTCAAGCTCGGAGAGCCGCCGAGGAAGAAGAAGGAAATCGCGAGAAGGAAGCTCTGCGAGAAGGCGGATCTCGCGGAGGCTGGCGAGCCTAATCGTCACCCCAACTTTGGGGAGGGTGAGCGCGGCTTGCATGCATATGGTCACCCACTGGTGACTTGGGCAGAGCGCGCACATGAGGTGACTTTGAGCACCAATCCTCATGCCTGGTCGGAGGATTGGGATGATAGATCCTAGGCTAGGCGTCACGTTCACCCTCTATGGTCGCGCAGACACCGAGTCGCTTCAGGAGGTCTCGACCGAGTATCTGGCTCACCAGAACTCGCGCTCGCTCCTGCGGTCGGCATCGCTCAGTCAGTAGATGGTGAGGAGCTTGCTCGCCTATGAGGAGCGGGTCAGGGTGCTGAGAAGGAAACTTCTTGCTTTAGAGCCCCAGACCGCTAAGTGCAATAACTATAAGGTACTCGCGCCCTTCTTTGAAATACATGTCCCCTGTTGTTGCTTGCTATTTGTCGATCATCACACTAATGGTTATCTGTCATACTCACAGTAGGTCGGGGTGGAGACCGCGGAAAAGATGTCGTGGCTCGAGAAAGAGCTGGAGGACACCCGAGCGGCCTTGGAGGCCGCTCAAGTAAGGGTTGCCGAGCTGAAAACTCGCTCTGCCGAGCAACAACCTTCAATGGCGGGTCCTTCCGGGGTGGGGAAACAGATTAGAATCCATGGCGACGAGATGTCGAGCATTCGCCACAACATCGCGCGATCAACCGGGAACGTCATCCTGAGTTAGTTGAAAACCGATGGCTACTTGATGCCTTAAGCAATGAATCTGACGGTGATGGACATTATCCCAACCCTGCTCGCCCAGTCCACTTCTCCTACTCGCGCTCCCTCTCCTTGGCCATGCGATGACATGGATGAGGACTCTGAGGATAACGAGGATGAGGATGGCGATGAAGATGGCGTCGTCGACGTCGATGGAGATGAAGATGAAGATCTTGGCGACGATGATGCCTAGTTGGCAGAGCTCATTTTTGACTGCCCTGAGACTTGTAAAGCTTTTTATCATGTAATGCTCGCAAATTTATACAAATAAAAGACACTTTTTTGCCTGCCTGCTTTTCTCATACTCACACGTGTTTGTGGAAATTGATAGGCTCTTAGGCTCGAACGGAATGAGTGATCGTTAGGCTCGTAAGCTCGAAGTGAGGTTGAGTGATCGCCGTCACGATAGGTGCGACCTTGAAAGATACTTGCCAAAATCGCCACGCTCCCCATCCTCGCACAAATATGATCGCACTATAGATACTCGCCTACAAGAATACTCGCCTTCCTCAAAGCTTGATGATACTTGAGCTATGGGGGACACTCGAGGGTCCTGCAAGATGCACACTCTCAAGGCTTCTACATCACCTGGTGAGAAGTTTTAAGAGATCGAAACAACAATAACAATAATAAGGTATGCATGGAAATGACAGTCGGGGGGTCCAAGGGGACACACAATCCCAAGGCCTACAACTCATTTCACAGCTTGATGTTGAGAGGACCGAATAGCAGGGAATGACAGTCGGGGAGGTTCGAGGGGGCACACAATCCCGAGGCCTCCATCCTACTTGGCTGCTTGATGTTGAGAGGACCGACTAGTAGGGAATGATAGTCGGGGAGGTCCGAAGGGACACACCATCCCGAGGCCTCCATCCCACTGCATTGCTAGATGTTGGGAAGATCGACGAGTAGGGAATGATAGTTGGGGAGGTCCAAGGGGACACACCATCCCGAGGCTTCCATCCCATCCTACTTGGATGCTTGATGTTCAGAGGACCAACTAGTAGGGAATGACATCCGGGGAGGTCCGAGAGGACACACCATCCCGAGGCCTCAATCCTACTACATTGCCGGATGTTGAGCGGACCGATTAGTAGGGAATGATAGTCGGGGAGGTATGAGGGGACAAAACATCCCGAGTCCTCCATCTGACTGCATTGCTGGATGATGGGAAGATCGACGAGTAGGTAATGACAGTCGAGGAGGTCCTAGGGGATACACCATCTTGAGGCTTCCATCCTACTTGGATGCCAGATACTGATGAGTAGAGAATGACAGTCGGGGAGGTCCAAGTGGACACACCGTCCTGAGGCCTCCATTATACTTGGATGCTGGATGCTGATGAGTAGGGAATGACAGTTATGGAGGTCCAAGGGGACACACTGTCCCGAGGACACCATCCTACTGCATTGCTGGATGTTTTGAGAAAATTTTCCTCCTATTACTCAACAATCAGAGGGGGTTAATCGTACAGACTCAATGATTGGAAGAAGCGATAGTAAGATAAGGATCCATCATGAACTTCCTGCTATTTGAGTTTAAACGACACCTTTCTACAAGGGCCCCTTAGTCAGTTAAACTGATCATCTCTTCGTCGAGTTGGGAGGTCGGCTTCCAGACCTTTTTCTGATAATCTCTCCAGTCGGGTGAGAAATACGTTCGGGGTGTCACTTTGGCCAACATGCAAGGGGGGAGCTGATATTGACCCTCAGTGCAGAGGCTTGGTCTTAGGTGAACTCGCTAACCCGATGCACGGTCTTATCACCCATACTGGGTTTTATGAGAGTCAAGTCGGAGGTCTGTTTCCCAACCTATCATGGAGATCGATTTCACTTACCCCTTTTCCTTTTTTGAAAACACTTGTTGGAAGAGAAAAAGGATTCACGCCATCCCTGGTTTCAGGGAGGGTGGGGAATTTATTTTTACAAAAATAAATACAACGAGGAGTGATATACATATTCTTGTCAGGGGTAGAATCTTTTCAGGTCGTCACCACCACAGGTCTTTCTAAGCAGCTCCCCTTCGTGGTTCTGTAGTCGATATCCTCCAGCTGCCAATGACTCATGGATGATGAAAGGCCCTTCCCAATTCGGGTTAAGCTTTCCGACAGCAGCAGATCTTCCTGCTGCATCCACTATCTTCAGAACGAGATCACATGCTTGAAATTATTTGATGTGGACGTGCTAGTCAAAATATTTTGTCATTCGCCTCTTGATCTCTTCTTGTCGAGTCGAGGCTAGATCTCAGAGTTCTTCAATGTAGTCGAGAGATAACCTCTGAGCCTCTTCATTTTCTAGATGTCATTCCTCATCTCCATCTTTGGCCGCAACCACTATAGGACTCCTGACCTCAAACTCCACTGGGATGAGAGCTTCGAACTCGTGAGATAACTTGAAAGGAGTTTCTCCCGTGGACGAATTAGGAGTGGTCCTCAGAGCCCATAGGACCGAAGGGAGCTGCTCCGCCCAATTCCATTTTAAGTTCTCAATTTTTTCTCTAGGAGGTTGGTGATCAACTTGTTGGCTGCTTCCACTTTCCCATTGCTCCGAGGATGGTGTACTAAGTCAAATCGAAGATCGGCTCCTAGTTGCTTGCAGAATTCCTCCAGCTCCAAGCTGGCAAATTGTGGGTCATTTTCGGTGACGATAACGAGATGAATCCCAAACTTGCAGGCAATTTCTTCCCAGATAAAGTTCTTCACGACTTGAGAGGTGGTCTTGGACAGAACCTTGGCCTCAATCCACTTGGAGAAGTAGTTGATCATGACGAGAATGAACTTTCTCTGGCCATTAGCTTTGGGAAAAAGGCCTATCAGATCCATTCCCCAGATGACAAATGACCATGGGGACATGACCGAACGAAGATGTTGGGTATTGTGCCTACAATGTCTCTAGATTTGAAGAAGGAACACAAGTATAGATAAGCTAAGTTGTCTTTGATATTGTGTTTAAATTCATGTTATGACAGATGCATCAAAGCTACATCATCAGTATACAGATGATAAAAATAATAAAAATTAACTAAGTAAAATATCGTCTCAAGACTCAGCAGAAGAATCGTGGAGAGAAGTATCATATCGTCGAAATAGTTTCGACGATATTGTCTTGATGAAGACACATCGTCTTGAAGGGTGTAGAAAGCTTGTTGTGGATAAAGCTAAGTCCAGTTATCGACGACATCGTCTTGAAAAAAGCTTGTCGTGAATAAAGACAAGTCCAGATCTCGACGACATCGTATTGAAGAAAGTTGTCGTGAATAATGCCAAGACCAGATATCAACGACATCGTCTTGAAGAAAGCTTATCGCAAATAAAGCTAAGATGTCTCTACGATATCATCTTGAAGAAGAAGTCCAACCTTGAAGGCTAAAAGATATATCTACTTGATTCATAAAGAAAGGTTCACTTGGACAAACATCGGCTTGAAGACCTTATGTCGTCTAGAAAATCAAGACGATATCGTCTTAAAGAAAGACAGTCACCCTGAAGAATAAGTCTAAGTCCAAATGAAAGTAACATCTCGACAATGTCATCTAGAAGAAGTAATATCATTTTGATATTAAGTAGAGCCGTGAAGAAGGAAGTATATCGACGATAACGTCGTGAAGTATATATGTCGTATACATTGATCAAGACGATATCGTCTTGAAGGATTAATATCGTCTTAACAGAGTGCAAAACAGCATTTAATGCGCAGACTTTCTTGGAAATTGATATTCAGGGAATGTGCACGCCACCTATTTTGCGCACAAATCAAGGAGCAGTAAATGATATATTCTCTACAAAATATAGCCGTTACACAATGATTAACAAAGAAATTTATTATTTCTATTTTCTGCAAGTTCCAAGAAAGTCCAGTAATTATGATAAAGAATTGCTAAATTCTGCAACACGTTTTCAAACGAGAAATTGATTATGGAATAATCAATAAGGCGGTTTTATGCAAAATTGCAGAGCATATAAAAGGAGATGATTTTATCTACAGAAGACACCATTTAGTATTCTCTCAAGTATTATTCTCATACATATTCCTGAAGAGAGAAAGAAAAGAATCAAAGAAAAACAAGAAGCCTTCATTGCTGCTGTGTTGTAAGGTTCTACAGAAGATTCTAAAGAAAGGCTTATTGATCCACAAGATCTTTATGCCTATTGCTACAAGAAGAAGAAGAAGAAGATCTGTAATTCAAGCTTTCAATTTCTGAAGTCTTCTCTTCTACAACAACATCTCTATATTACTTTATAGGGTTCCTTGTGAGTCTGAGCTGTAGGATCTAGTGAGAGATCTGAGTTGGTAGGGTTCTTAGTGAACCTGAGTTGTGGTAGGATCTTGTTGAAGATCTGAGTTTGTAGGACTTGTAAAGTCTGAGCTTTGTAGTGTTCTGTGTGAACCTGAGTTGTAAGATCTGATTATAGTGAAAAGATCTAAGTTGGAGAAGTTGCCTAGTCTAGCACACTGCTAGATAGGTGGGAGGGACAGTGGACTACCTCTAGACACATTGCCTAGTTGGGAACCACTATAAATCATTGTGTATTTTCTGTGATGCTTGTTTGCTGTGATTGATAAACCTTTAAAGTAGCAAACAAATTGAAAACACCTAACCACCCCCCTTTAGGTGTAGCTTATAGACAACCCATAATCTTTCAATTGGTATCAGAGGTAGGTTTAGTTCAAAGGCTTAACAGTTTAGAACAAGATCTACAAATCTAGTGGGTTGTGATAAACAAATGGCTGGTGAGCATCATAAGGAGATGAGCTCAATGAAGCTGCCTATCTGGACCAAGGAGAACTTCCCCATCTGGAAGCAAAGAATTAGGCTGTACATGGAAGCCTCGGACCCTAAATTCTATCTGGCAGTAGTAGAAGGGCCTTATATTCCCATGAACATTCCTGTGGATCCAACAATTGTCCCCACACCTAAGAAATTATTTGATTTCACCAAAGATGAAGTTGCCTTGGTCACTATGGATAAAAGAGATAAGAACATCATTATGAATGCAATTGATGATTCAAACTTCAAAATCGAATTCATTGCAAAACAACTAAGGAGATGTGGGAGTCCTTAGTTGTCTACATGGAAGGAACTGAGGAAGTCAGGGATGACAGGAAATCTCTCCTGAATCAGGAGTATGAGTCCTTCAGGCAAGATAAGAAGGATGACATAGCTACCAGATATGAGAAGTTCAAGATTGTTAATGGACTCAGAACTGTGAAGTGAGTTCACAAACTATGAACTTAAATTATAAGTTCCTAAGATCCCTGAACAAAGAATGGGACATAAAGCTGTGTGCAATAAGAGAAGTTGGCAATCTAGGAGCAATGGAGCCTAGACAGCTGTATGGCAAGCTCCTATCATATGAACTGCAGCTAAATACCAGAAAGGCTGAGGAAGAAAACTCCAAGGCTTACAACAGAGAAAAGGTAGTGGCCTTTAAAGCTGAAGCTTCCAGAAAGCACAAGACAATGGAGTCTGTCTATGCTTCAGAGGAAGAGACCTCAAGCAACTCCACCTTAGAACTCTATGATGAAGATCTCACTATTCACCAGGCAGTTTAAGAAACTGCTGAGAAATAGAAAAAGAGGGAACAGAAGATATGAAGCTTCACCCTATAGCTCCATGAGAGAAGAAAAGCCCAGAAGAAAATGCAGATCAGCCAGGTATGGTTCTAAAACTAGTAAATACAATCCTTCTAACATTATTTGTTATAGCTGCAACAAGCATGCACATGTAATTGCTGAATGTACAACCAAAAGACAAGAGAAGAGTGAAGATAAAAAGCACTCAAAGAACAGGAATTCAAAGAAAAGCCTTATGGCAAAGAAAGTGAAGACACTCGGTGATAGTGACACTGATTGCTCCTCATCAGAATCAGACAGCCACATATCAGCCATGGCTCTCTCAGATGAAGAATGTAGTGATGAAACTAATCATAAACAGGTTATCCCTAAAGCATCTCCTACCCTCTCTGACACAGATTCAGATGCCAGCTCATCTTCAACAGAAGAAGAAATTGGCACTGGATACATATAGAAGTTTGGTGCACTGCTTGATGCTCTTAAGAAAGCAAAATCTCTCTGTAAGGCACAAGTTGTAGAGATCATCTCATTGAGTGGGAAGAGAGATGAACTTCTTGAGAAAGTAACTAAGCTAGCTCAAGAGAAAGCCAAATTATCTATCCCTCCACTGAGCACCAACACCTTGACTGAATTAATAAGGCAGAAGAATTTTAGAATTAAAGAGCTGGAGGATATGGTTTTACAAGAAAAGAAAATTGTGGCTAGCTATTCCAAGCCACAAATAATTCTTCCCTTGATTGATAGCTTTTCACAAACAAATATGAAAGGAGAGTTTAGTTCTTAATATCTTTGTTAAAGGTCTTGTTTAAGTTTTACTTTCAAAATAAGTGATATATATAAATATATATGATTGCTGATTGCTGTATGAGTAATAAACACAAACACTAAGAGTGCATAAATAATCAAAGCACATAAAAACAGAAAAAAAAAACAAAGCAAACAAGAAAGCATCCAGATGACACAAGGAAATATAGTAGTTCCCCAATAAATCTGGGTACGTCTACTCTTCTACCACCCTTGGTAGGAATCCACTAGAGGTTGTTGATAAGGTGCCCTCACACCAAGGTGATTTTGATAAGGTGTCCACACACCAATGGAGGTTTGATCAGGTGCCCAATTCACCTATAAGCTTTTGATCAGGTGCTTATAAACCAAGATGCAGGTTTTTGCTAAGGTGGCCTGTCACCGGGAATAAACTTTTGAAGGGAATTTTAACCCTTTACAAGATGGGAGAAATAAAGAAAACAAAAAGGTTATGCTGTTCTTCTCTTTGCTGAGAAGACACTTGATGAAGATGATGTTGAAGAAAGCTCCCCCTGTCTGATGTAGTTTGATGACAGCTTGTGGAGGCTCCTTCCTTTGGTTGCAAATACTCTGTTCTTCTTCTTGCAGTTTTATATCCTGAGCAATTGATAGTGTTTGGTGTCTCAGGTTTGTACAGAAGATCTGCAAGAAAAAGGGTTAGCAAAAAGAAGATAATATATTCTGATCTGTTCTTCTTTTTGCTCCTCTATTTTTCTTCTTCTTCCTTTTCCTGTACAGCAAGTGTTAATGTATTCTGTCTATGATCTTCCTGCTGTGTTGTACAACAATATGATACGTATATATGATCTGTCAAAATGAAACAGCAGTATATTATCTGCTATATAAATAATCTGCTGTATATATAATCTGCTGTATAATAAGTTATTTCCTGCTGTCGTATATATAAGTTGTCCTCTTTCCTGGCTGATTTGAATCCTTGCCGACCAAAGAGGAAGGATATATTATCTCTTTCATTTCCCATATCCTCGAGTAGAACAATTTCCTTCTTTAGCTTGCTGCAACGGCTACAACATTTAATTCTTTGCTGCCAACGGCTATATTATTTAATGCTTGCACGCTGTAAGGTCATATCAACAATATATATATATATATCAATATATAAATAGGATAAATAAAATATTGCTTTAAATAAATCTGACAACAAATATATATTTTAGTCAAGCTAAATGATATAAAATAATACTGAGAGAAATTCGTTGAGCGGAGCTTCACATTCGTCGAGCTCATCATTTGATTCGTCGACCGGATCATTAAATTTACTGTTCTGAACTTCTGCTGAATATTCATCGAACGCAGACTTGAGTTCGTCGAACGCAGGATTCGTCGACCGCTGAGACGGGGTCTGTCCGTCGACCGCGGAATATTGAGCTGTTTGTCGAACGCAGACTTGAGTTCGTCGAACACAGGATTTCATCGACCGCTGAGCCGAGGTCTGTTCGTCGACCGCTAGATATAATGCTTCATTCGTCGACCGCTGTTATAATATAATTTGTCGATTGCCGTTCGACATTCGCATAGCTACGTTCGACAAACGCAATGAATATGTAAATTTAATTTCTCTCTTATTATTTTGCCTATTAAATATATATATTTCAGCCAATTAAATATATGTATTTTCAGCTTTCTTTCTTAATGATATTTAATCTAAGTTATAAGATATATTATGAAATAAACTTAGATACTAAAAGTGGATCCTAACTCAAATCAAAACTAAGGTTCCAACAATCTCCCCCTATTTGAGTTGGGATCCTAATCCAAATTATGACTAGGTTCTAACAATCTCCCCCTATTTGGTTTAGGATTCCTAAGCATAAAAAGTCTTTAAAGCTTAAGGGTTAGAGATTATTTCTAATTTTCTTTTCAAATACATCTAAGCAATTCTGATTTCCTAAATTTTGATTTAAATAGGATTTTTAATAAAATAAATTGCTAGCTGTTTATTGGATTCTAAGAATTTTTAAAATCAAAAAGACAAAGTCTGATAGCTTCTTTCTATAGAATCCCCTTAATCAGAAGAGACTCACACTCAGAGCTCTAATCATTTTTGATCTATGCTACTTGAGTAGAATGCTCAACATGATTTTGGTGAAAAAATCTGTAAGAGAGTGAAGTTATCTGACATTGCTTTAAAATAGAAAAATTCAACAGAATCATTTAATTGCTGTTTAATTATAAATGTTTTAAAATAGGTAAAAGCAAATGTTTTATAATTAGATATGTTGGTCATTTTATTTCATTTAAATATAAATTTGAATTTTTAAATTGATGTTGCTGAATATAAAGTTTTTCTTTTTCTTTAAAGGTTTATTTACAATTTTCAGCCTTAACTTACTCATTTTCTAAACAGATGTTTTGTTCTGCTGATATTTTAAAGTTTTCTTTAGGTTTGTTATATTCAGAAATCAAATTAGTTATTTTTAACTCTTTTCTAATTTCAGTTTCAGAATTTATCATATTTGTATATATTAACTCAAAATCTGATATGTGATTTTTAGAGGTGGAGTTGGGAGTTGAAATTACTTTTTCTGATTCTGATTCAGAATTTATTAAATCTGTAGATGGTGAGTTGAAAACATATGTGAAATCAGAGGTAAAATTAGGAATAGAAGATACCTCTACCTCAATTACCATTTCTGCTTCAGATTCAACATCTGATTTGTAGTTTGAGTCATAAATTGCCAACATGCAGAAATTTCTGGCTTGCTGTTCTTCTTTTTCTTCACTTAGAGTAAATGCTGGTTCTGCATCAAAAATGCAGTTAGTAGAAGAAGTAAAGGTGGATCCATTCACCATCCTTGAGAGAGAGTTCCAGATACTCTTTGCTGAAGTGCAATCAGCCACTTTTTGAAGAATGTCATCAGACATTGATTTAGCCATGGCCATGGCATCAACACTGATCAACTTTTCTTGATCATCTATTGAAGAGATTGAAGATGGAATTCCTATATAAATAAATATTAATAAATATTTTCATCAATGGCATTCATATATAACTTAATTCTAACTTGCCATAAATTAAATCTATCCAAATTACATAAAGGTGGATCTGAAAATGAATAATCTGCTTGTGTCATTTGGAAAAACCTTTTTAAAAGCAAAATAAGAACTCAGTGATCTTTGTGATTTCAGGTGTTAGCCTGTATGAAAAATCAACTTCCTCTGATACCAATTGAAAGGGACAATTGATATGCTCTGATGAGGGTGATTGATAAAATCAACCTGCTTTGATACCAATTGAAAGGAGAGTTTAGTTCTTAATATCTTTGTTAAAGGTCTTGTTTAAGTTTTATTTTCAAAATAAGTGATATATATAAATATATAAGATTCCTGATTGCTGTATGAGCAATAAACACAAAAACTAAGAGTGCATAAATAATCACAGCACATAGAAACAAAAATAAAACAAAGCAAACAAGAAAGCATCCAGATGACACAAGGAAATATAGTAGTTCCCCAATAAATCTGGGTACGTCTACTCTTCTACCACCCTTGGTAGGAATCCACTGGAGGTTGTTGATAAGGTGCCCTCACACCAAGGTGATTTTGATATGGTGTCCACACACCAATGGAGGTTTGATCAGGTGCCCAATTAACCTATAAGCTTTTGATCAGGTGCTTATAAACCAAGATGCAGGTTTTTGCTAAGGTGGCCTGTCACCGGGAGTAAACTTTTGAAGGGAGTTTTAACCCTTTACAAGATGGGAGAAATAAAGAAAACAAAAAGGTTATGTTGTTATTCTCTTTGCTGAGAAGACACTTGATGAAGAAGATGTTGAAGAAAGCTCCTCCTGTCTGATGTAGTTTGAAGACAGCTTGTGGAGGCTCCTTCCCTTGGTTGCAAATACTCTGTTCTTCTTCTTGCAGTTTTAGATCCTGAGCAATTGATAGTGTTTGGTGTCTCGGGTTTGTATAGAAGATCTGGAAGAAAAAGGGTTAGCAAAAAGAAGATAATATATTCTGATCTGTTCTTCTTTTTGCTCATCTGTTTTTCTTCTTCTTCCTCTTCCTGTACAACAAGTGTTAATGTATTCTGTCTATGATCTTCCTGCTTAGTTGTACAGCAATATGATATGTATATATGATCTGTCAAAAAGAAACAGCAGTATATTATCTGCTGTATAATAAGTTGTTTCCTGCTGTCGTATATAGAAGTTGTCCTCTTTCCTGGCTGATTTGAATCCTTGTCGACCAAAGATGAAGGATATATTATCTCTTTCATTTCCCAGATCCTCGAGTAGAACAATTTCCTTTTTTAGCTTGCTGCAACGGCTACAACATTTAATGCTTTGCTGCCAACGACTATATTATTTAATGCTTGCACGCTGTAAGGTCAGATCAACAATATATATATAGCAATATATAAATAGGATAAATAAATCATTGCTTTAAATAAATCTGACAGCAAATATATATTTTAGTCAAGCTTAATGATATAAAATAATACTGGGAGAAATTTGTCGAGCGGAGCTTCACATTCGTCGAGCTCATCATTTGATTCGTCGACCGGATCATTAAATTTACTGTTCTGAACTTCTGCTGAATATTCGTCGAACGCAGACTCGAGTTCGTCGAACGCAGGATTCGTCGACCGCTGAGACGGGGTCTGTTCGTCGACCGCTGAATATTGAGTTATTTGTCGAATGCAGACTTGAGTTTGTTCAACGCAGAATTTCGTCGACCGCTGAGCTGGGGTCTGTTCGTCGACCGCTGGATATAATGCTTCATTCGTCGACCGCTGTTATAATATAATTCGTCGATCGCCGTTCGACATTCGCAGAGCGCCGTTCGACAAACGCAGAGAATATGTAAATTTAATTTCTCTCTTATTATTTTGCCTATTAAATAAATATATTTCAGCCGAATAAATATACGTATTTTCAGCTTTCTTTCTTAATGATATTTAATCTAAGTTATAAGATATATTATGAAATAAACTTAGATACTAAAGGTGGATCCTAAGTCAAATCAAAACTAAGGTTCCAACAATCTCCCCCTATTTGAGTTGGGATCCTAATCCAAATTAAGACTAGGTTATAACAATCTCCCCCTATTTGGTTTAGGATTCCTAAGCATAAAAAGTCTTTAAAGCTTAAGGGTTAGAGATTATTTATAATTTTCTTATCAAATACATCTAAGCAATTCTGATTTCTTAAATTTTGATTTAAATAGGATTTTTAATAAAATAAATTGCTAGCTGTTTATTGGATTCTAAGAATTTTTTAAATCAAAAAGACAAAGTCTGATAGCTTCTTTCTATAGAATCCCCTTAATCAGAAGAGACTCACACTCAGAGCTCTAATCATTTCTGATCTATGCTACTTGAGTAGAATGCTCAACATGATTTTGGAGAAAAATTCTGTAAGAGAGTGAAGTTATCTGACAATGCTTTAAAATAGAAAAATTCAACAGAATCATATAATTGCTGTTTAATTATAAATGTTTTAAAATAGGTAAAAGCAAATGCTTTATAATTAGATATGTTGGTCTTTTTATTTCATTGAAATATAAATATGAATTTTTAAATTGATGTTGCTGAATATAAAGTTTTTCTTTTTCTTTAAAGGTTTATTTAAAATTTTCAACCTTAACTAACTCATTTTCTAAACAGATGTTTTGTTCTGCTGATATTTTAAAGTTTTCTTTAGGTTTGTTATATTAAGAAATCAAATTAGTTATTTTTAACTCTTTTCTAATTTCAGTTTCAGAATTTATCATATTTGTATATATTAACTCAAAATCTGATATGTGATTTTTAGAGGTGGAGTTGGGAGTTGAAATTTCTTTTTCTGTTTCTGATTCAGAATTTATTAAATCAGTAGATGGTGAGTTGAAAACAGATGTGGAATCAGAGGTAAAATTAGGAATAGAAGATACCTCTACCTCAGTTACCATTTCTGCTTCAGATTCAGCATCTGATTTGTAGTTTGAGCCATAAATTGCCAACATGCAGAAATTTCTGGCGTGTTGTTCTTCTTTTTCTTCTTCTTCACTCAGAGTAAATGCTGGTTCTGCATCAAAAATGCAGTTAGTAGAAGAAGTAAAGGTGGATCCATTTACCATCCTTGAGAGGGAGTTCCAGATACTCTTTGTTGAAGTGCAATCAGACACTTTTTGAAGAATGTCATCAAACATTGATTTAGCCAATATGTTCATGGCCATGGCATCATCACTGATCAACTTTTCTTGATCATTTGTTGAAGAGATTGAAGATGGAATTCCAGTCAAAATAGATTTATAAATATTTTCATCTATGACATTCATATATAACTTAATTCTAACTTGTCATAAATTAAATCTATCCAAATTACATAAAGGTGGATCTGAAAATGAAAAATCTGCTTGTGTCATTTGGAAAACCTTTTTAAAAGCAAAATAAGAACTAAGTGATCTTTGTGATTTCAGGTGTTAGTCTGTGTGAAAAATCAACTTCCTCTGATACCAATTGAAAGGGACAATTGATATGCTCTGATGAGGGTGATTGATAAAATCAACCTGCTTTGATACCAATTGAAAGGAGAGTTTAGTTCTTAATATCTTTGTTAAAGGTCTCGTTTAAGTTTTACTTTCAAAATAAGTGATATATATAAATATATATGATTGCTGATTGCTGTATGAGTAATAAACACAAACACTAAGAGTGCATAAATAATCACATCACATAAAAACAAAAATAAAACAAAGCAAACAATAAAGCATCCAGATGACACAAGGAAATATAGTAGTTCCCCAATAAATCTAGGTACGTCTACTCTTCTACCACCCTTGGTAGGAATCCACTGGAGGTTGTTGATAAGGTGCCTTCACACCAAGGTGATTTTTATAAGGTGTCCACACACCAATGGAGGTTTGATCAGGTGCCCAATTCACCTATAAGCTTTTGATCAGGTGCTTATAAACCAAGATGCAGGTTTTTGCTAAGGTGGCCTGTCACCGGGAGTAAATTTTTGAAGGGAGTTTTAACCCTTTACAAGATGGGAGAAATAAAGAAAACAAAAAGGTTATGTTGTTCTTCTCTTTGCTGAGAAGACACTTGATGAAGATGATGTTGAAGAAAGCCCCCCCTGTCTGATGTAGTTTGATGACAACTTGTGGAGGCTCCTTCCCTTGGTTGCAAATACTCAGTTCTTCTTCTTGCAATTTTAGATCCTGAGCAATTAATAGTGTTTGGTGTCTCAGGTTTGTATAGAAGATCTGCAAGAAAAAGGGTTAGCAAAAAGAAGATAATATATTCTGATTTGTTCTTCTTTTTGCTCCTCTGTTTTTCTTCTTCTTCCTTTTCCTGTACAGCAAATGTTAATGTATTCTGTCTATGATCTTCCTGCTGTGTTGTACAGCAATATGATATATATATATGATCTGTCAAAAAGAAACAATAGTATATTATCTGCTATATAAATAATCTGCTGTATATATAATCTGATGTATAAGAAGTTGTCCTCTTTCCTGGCTGATTTGAATCCTTTGCGACCAAAGAGGAAGGATATATTATCTCTTTCATTTCCCAGATCCTCGAGCAGAACAATTTCCTTCTTTAGCTTGCTGTAACGGCTACAACATTTAATGCTTTGCTGCCAACGGCTATATTATTTAATGCTTGCACGCTGTAAGGTCAGATCAACAATATATATAGCAATATATAAATAGGATAAATAAAATATTGCTTTAAATAAATCTGATAGCAAATATATATATTTTAGTCAAGCTAAATGATATAAAATAATACTGGGAGAAATTCGTCGAGCGGAGCTTCACGTTCGTCGAGCTCATCATTTGATTCGTCGACCGGATCATTAAATTTACTGTTCTGAACTTCTGCTGAATATTCGTCGAACGCAGACTCGAGTTCGTCGAGCGCATGATTCGTTGACCGCTGAGACGGAGTCTATTCGTCGACCGTTGAATATTGAGCTATTTGTCGAAAGCAGACTTGAGTTCGTTGAACGCTGGATTTCGTCGACCGCTGAGCTGGGGTCTGTTCGTCGACCGCTGGATATAATGCTTCATTCATCGACCGCTGTTATAATATAATTCGTCGATCGCCGTTCGACATTTGCAGAGCGTCGTTCGACAAACGCAGAGAATATGTAAATTTAATTTCTCTCTTACTATTTTGCCTCTTAAATATATATATTTCAGCCGATTAAATATATGTATTTTCAGCTTTCTTTCTTAATGATATTTAATCTAAGTTATAAGATATATTATGAAATAAACTTAGATACTAAAGGTGGATCCTAACTCAAATCAAAACTAAGGTTCCAACAAAGTAAGCAAGGTTTGGGCTACAATCTAGGTGAAAACCTTGGGAAATCTACCCAGAGAATGGCTGTCTTTAGAAAAGTGATCATACCCACAAATTCATATGATCATAGTAGCATCTATGGATGTAAAGAAAGCAAGAAATTAGACCGCAATACTAAACTGCCTTCTACATGGCTAAGAAAGAGACAAACTCTCCTTGGGAAGAGTGCTCTATCTGCACCCCAAATGAAACCCCCAGTCAAAGCCTGCAGAAGTTGCCATGTTGGAGAAATTCCTTCTGCCTCCAAGAAGGGAAGGTTAGATGTTAAACAACAGCCTAACCTAGTCAGACCAATCATCACAAGAAAATTTAGATACAATAGATTTGAATGCTGGTGTTGTGGAAAAGTAGGGCATTTTGCCTTAGACTGTTGGTTCAACCCAACTATTAAGAATCATTCTCACATGACAACAAAAAGGCAAGCTGCTAATTCATCATCTAACAAGCACATAGGACCCAAGAGAGAATGGGTTCCTAAGGAAATATAGTTGTCTTGCGGTATGTCCAAAAACCACCAAGACTCCTGTGTGGTGCTTGGACAGTGGATGTTCCAGGCATATGACTAGAACAAAAATCCTATTGAAGGAGTTTGCACCTATAGAAGATGGACCCAAAGTTAAATTTGGAGGATTTGATAGAGGTGTAGTCAAGGGCTATGGTAAGATCACAAATGACAGTATCACTATCACAAGATTAGCTTTGTGGAAGGGTTACAACATAACCTTATAAGCATAAGTCAGCTATGTGACTTGGGATATGTTGTTTCTTTCCATAAGGATAAGTGCTTGATCAAGGAATGTGAGAATGAATCCATTCTAACAAGCACTAGGAGTGGAAATATTTATTGTCTAAATTTCATTTGCATTAGGAAAAATGAGCTTGTATGTCTTGTAGCAAATGATGGAGTGTCTGTTTGTGTAAAGTGGCATACGAGACTAGCCCACATTAAGTACAAGTCTCTCAAGAAATTAATGACAGAGAACTTGGTAAGAGATGCTCCTATGTTAGATTGCTTAGAGATGAGTCCTTGTCATGCATGTTAAATGGGCAAGCAAACAAGAACTTCATTTAGAAGCATACATGACAAAGAATCCACTAGGTGCTTATACCTACTGCACATGGACTTATTTGGTCCTATGACAGTGCACAACCTAGGAGGAATGGCTTATACATTGGTTATTGTTGATGATCATTCTAGATTTTCCTGGGTGTTCTTTTTGAAACACAAGTCTGATACTCTAAGTACATTCATAAATTTTGTCAAACAAATTCAGAATGAAGTAAACAACTCTGTGGTCAAAATCAGAAGTGATCATGGAACTGAATTTCAGTCTGGGTCAATGACCAAATTATGTGAAGAAGAAGATATCCTACAAGAGTTCTCTTCTCCCAAAACTCCCTAACAAAATGTGGTGGCTGAGAGGAAAATTAGAACACTTATTGAAGTTGATAGAACCATGCTAAGTGACTCCTCACTCTCAGAATACCTTTGGGCTGAGTCAGTTAACACTGCATGTCATGTGCAAAATAGAGCACTCATCAATAAGAACCATAAAAAGACTCCCCATGAGCTAATTAAGGGTAAGAAGCCAACACTAGCTTACTTCAAAATCTTTGGAAGTAAATGTTATGTGCTGAAAAACAATAAGCAATATATTACCAAATTCCCTGAAAAGAGCTATGAAGGTGTCTTTGTAGGATATTGCAAGCACATCAAGGCCTACAGAGTCTTCAATAAGAATGCTCTTACAAATGAGGAATCTGTCCATATTATTTTTGATGAGAGCAGCATGCTGCATAGTCCTTCTAGTTCATCCAATGCAGGAATTGATGAAAGATTAGAGAACCTCAAAATCAGAGAAGAACTAGTTGAGAAGAATAAGTCCTCCACAATGGACTCTATTCCAGAATCAGTAGAAGAGTCCACTGAGGAGCCAAATCCCCTAAATGAGAACCATGAAGTTGGAGCTGAAGAAGTTGTTGAAACCAGAAAACCAGCAAGAGTAATGTCTACTACTATAAGACATCATAGAAATAATCCAGAAAATCACATAATTGGTGAGCTCACTGATGGAGTCAGAACCAGAAAACCAGCATCTTAGTTTTCTATCCCAACTTGAGCCCAAGAAATTTGAGGAGGCCAACAGAGACCAATTCTAGGTTATGGCTATGCAAGAAGAGCTAAATAAATTCAAAAGGTGCAAGGTATGAAAATTTGTCCCAAGGCCACAAGGACATAATATCATAGGGACAAAGTGGGTCTACAGAAATAAGATGGATGAAGCTGGATTGATTGTAAAGAATTAGGCAAGGCTGGGAGCTCAGGGATACAAGCAGGAGGAAGGCATAGACTTTGATCAGACGTTTGCACCTGTTGCTAGACTGGAGGCCATCAGACTCTTTCTATCCTATGTTTCATACAAGGGGTTTAAAGTCTATCAAATGGATGCCAAATAAGCATTCCTTAATGGAAATCTAAAAAAGGAAGTCTATGCAGCTCATCCACCAGGTTTTATCTCTCCAAACTTTCCTGATCATGTATATTTCCTCAAGAAAGTCTTATATGGGCTAAAGCAAGCTCCCAGGGCATGGTATGAGACACTGTCTACCTTTCTCCTTGAAAACAAATTCTCAAGAGGGAAAATAGATAAGACTCTTTTCTTGAGAGAGTTGAAGGGCCAGATCCTTTTGGTCCAGATATATGTTGATGACATTATATTTGGATCAACAGATGGGAGTCTTTGCAAAAAGTTTGTTAAACTTATGCAAAGTAAATTTGAAATAAGCAGTATGGGAGAGCTAAAGTATTTCTTAGGTCTCCAAGTAAAGCAATCTGAGGAAGGAATTTTCATTTCTGAGATCAAATTTACCTTGGATATCATAAAGAAATTTGGAATGGAGAACTCCACCCCTATGAGAACTCATATGGGTTCAACTATATCTCTAGACAAGGATGAAAAAGGGAAACCTTATAATGAGTCCATGTATAGAAGCATAATTGGCGCATTGCTCTACCTCACTGCTAGTAGGCCAGACATCATGTTTGCTACATGTGTCTGCGCAAGATATCAAGTGAACCCCAAAGAATCTCATTACTCAACTGTGAAAAGAATTATGAGATATCTGAAGGGTACTCCAAATCTGGGGCTCTGGTATCCTAAGTCAGATGACTTTGAGCTATGTGGATATTCTGATGCAGACTTTGCTGGGTGCAAAGAGGACAGAAAAAGCACTTTAGGAACTTGTCAGTTCCTGGGGACAAGGCTTGTGTCCTGGAGTAGTAAGAAGCAAAACATAATTGCTATCTCCACAACTGAATCAGAATATATTTCAGCTGACAGTTGTTGTGCACAACTCCCGTGGATTCAACACCAATTAGAGGATTACAATTTGCACATCAAGAGAACACCTCTCTTTTGTGATTCCTCAAGTGCCATTTCTATTGCCAAAAATCCTGTGACACACAGTAGAACCAAGCATATTGAAATTAGTTATCATTTCATTAGGGAGCATGTAGAAAAGGAGGACATCTGCCTTGAGTATGTTAATACTGAGGGGCAGATAACTGACATTTTCACTAAGCCCCTTGATGGGCATGTTAAGTTCTTGAAATTGGGTATGTTGAATCTATTATATTCCCTTTTAGTAAGTGTGAAATATTTTGATAATGGGCTGGATCTCACACAAGGTCCACCCTATAGTGATCTGACAATGTTAGATTTTGAAGACAGGAACACCAGAAGGCACAACTTAAAGTCTTATAGAAAAAAATAGCCTCATAAAGAATATCGTCTTAAATGATAACGACGACATTGATAAAGTCTCGACGACAACAACCAAGTCTAGACGACAAGAATAAAGACATCTCGGTGATAATCTCGACGATAAAGATACTCTCGACGACACTCTAGAACGACACCGTCATGATTGCGCCGCAATTACGATATTCTCAAAACGATACAGAAGGATTTGAATAGGTGCATGCCTCTTTGCCTTCCCAATGCATTACCCTATATATTAGACAATATGTAAGCATAGAAATCACGCACACACAAAACCCTAGAATCCTTCCTTCTTCTTCCTCCTTACGACAAACCTCTGCTAACATAATGACGCCAAAGGAGAATGATGAGAAAATCCCTTCCGGAGGAGAACTTCTGAAAGGAGGCTTTGAGAGTCAGAGGAAGACCTAGACATGGTCATAACCCTACTATACGCATCTGAGTTAGAATACCTCCTCACAGAGCCAACCCGTATCTACCATTTCAATGTCTCAGCTTTCTTTGAAAATGCCAAATTCCACAAGTCAAAAAGGGAAATTCAAACCGTTGTGGCTGGGCAACACATTCAAATGACTCCTGAAAGTCTATCCAAAATTCTACAACTTACTGCCTTTGAAAAGGATGAGACAGAAGAAGACATCACAGATGCATATGTCTGCGAAGGATTGAAATGGTGCGGTTTTGAAACCAAACCCTATGGCAGCTTGCAGAGAATGCAGATGAACCGGCAAGGAAAACTACTAACAAACATCATTGGAAATGTACTGCTTTGTAAGACAGGCTCGAATGATCGAGTCTCAAAAGGAATGTTTGAGATAATGGTCAGAGTAATCTTAAACAAATGGACTGATTGGGGAAAGTTAATGTTCGACATGATTATAGAAAACATCAATTCTCCAAAATTTGGAAGAATCCTATCCCTGTATCTCAAGAATACTATCCCTCATCTTCTCAAAGCTTCAGAAGCAATTCCTCTCCACTACCTCAAGAAGATTGATGTCATAACCATGAGCAGGTGGGAGAAGAGGTTCACAAAGAAAGATAAAGGTGATCCTTCTGCTCAAGGCTCAAAGACCCCTGTCACACCACCTCAAGTTCCTCAAGAACCCCTGTCTCCTGTGGAGGGGGATCCTGTTGGAGAAGAATCCCCTAGAATGGATAGTTCTCCTACACCTCAAGAGGAAGTGGATCCAGCTCATCTGGATCTGCCTGCAAGAAAACCAAGTAGTCCTACAACTGATGAAGACCATGATCATTCTGACAGGTCTTTACATGACTTCCTCAATGATGAACTGCACACATTCTCAGAAGGAGAAGATCATGAGCACCACTTAGAAACCACTGCACCAATGGAGGGGGAGCATACAAGTCATTCAACAATGCAACCTTCACCTCCAATAATAGAAGTTGACCCACATCCTCTACCCAGCATAATTCCCACAGTTCCATTACCCAATTTCATGTCTCACATGGAAGGCCTATTGAACAGACAAAGAGAACAATTTGAAGCCTATGTAAATCAGGCTGTCACAGGCTGCAGAAATGACCTCTCTGCCTGGATATATGCCCTCTAAGAAGACATCAACCACATAAACCATCAAAACTCTAATGTATATCAAACTGATGAAACTGCTATGGAAACTACTGGGACTAAAATATCCAATATAAATCAAGTTCCCCATCTAATTAGACAACAACTAAACATTGTGCTTGATAGATTGTCTACCCTAAGAGATAATCAACAGTCCATCATCCAGAACCAAGATGTAACATTCAATGACTTTGAAGATGCCATCAACACTGTCCTTCAAAGAATATCCTCCTCTGCCTGCAAGAAAACCAAGTAGTCCTACAACTGATGAAGACCATGATCATTCTGACAGGTCTTTACATGACTTCCTCAATGATGAACAACACACATTCTCAGAAGGAGAAGATCATGAGCACCACTTAGAAACCTCTGCACCAATGGAGGGGGAGCATACAAGTCATTCAACAATGCAACCTTCACCTCCAATAATAGAAGTTGACCCACATCCTCTACCCAGCACAATTCCCACAGTTCCATTACCCAATTTCATGTCTCACATGGAAGGCCTATTGAACAGACAAAGAGAACAATTTGAAGCCTATGTAAATCAGGCTGTCACAGGCTGCAGAAATGACCTCTCTGCCTGGATAGATGCCCTCCAAGAAGACATCAACCACATAAACCATCAAAACTCTAATGTATATCAAACTGATGAAACTGCTATGGAAACTACTGGGACTAAAATATCCAATATAAATCAAGTTCCCCATCTAATTAGACAACAACTAAACATTGTGCTTGATAGATTGTCTACCCTAATAGATAATCAACAGTCCATCATCCAGAACCAAGATGTAGCATTCAATGACTTTGAAGATGCCATCAACACTGTCCTTCAAAGAATATCCTCCTCTGCTCAGGTAACTCAGGAGCTTGTGGACAATGTAGGTGAAACATTGCTGCACCAATTTCAAGTAACCCAAGATCATCTGTCAAATTCTTTCCAACAAGCTGTCAGGATATCTCAGGGAACCCTTATAGATGCCATTGGTAATCTAAATAACCTTCTGGCTAGACAACTTCAGGCTTGTCAAGCATCCCTCTCTAAAGAAATAATTTCAGAAGCCAGAAAAGGGGAGATAATGTCAAGCCACCATGCCATGTGGGTGGCAAATGAAGTAAGATTCTCTTTGGATCTGACACCAATTGACTATGGGATTGCCTACCAACATCCAATTCCCGAAGGCAATCTCCCTTTGAACCTCCTCAAAGTGAAATGCCTGAAGCCCCTGAAGAATAGTATCAAGAGCATGAAAGCTATCAAGAATATTTTGTTGATGAGCCAGCAAGTGGAAGTAGGAAAATCAGGAAAAGCAAAAGGCACTCTGTTGACCCTGAAGAGCAAGAAGTTAAAAGGAGGAAAATTGAAGAGATAAAAAGAAATCCAAACTTTGAAGAATGGAGCCCTTGCAATAGAGATATCATTCTAAACACCTGGAACTTATTTCAACAAGGAAAGCATGATAGGGGCACCTTCTACATCTCATAAGAATGGCAAAAATATGAAATGTGTGAAGCTGGTAGAAGGGATTATTTGAACAAGATTAAAAGGGGAGATACATCTGTGCCTGCACATGCACCTCTCATATATCACCCCAAGCCCTATAACAATTTTGAAATACAAAAATAGAAACAGGCTGAAGCTGAGCAGTCAAAGAAAGCAGGACCTTCTGGAAAGGCAAAGTTGTTCAAAAGGATTGAAAAGAAGAATGATTCTAGAAATCACTTGCACACTCCTATGCTTTACATTTTTGTATCTAATATATACTGTTAATGTATTAGATTGTTATTAATCTATGCAGTGATCAAATGCCTAATTTATTGTCAATCATTATTTGTTAGAAGGCCTATCAATACTTGTAAGTTCTGGCTTCTTCAAATATGGGGAGATTATTGGGTATTGTGCATATAATATCTCTAGATTTGAAGAAGGAACACAAGTATAGATAAGCTAGGTTGTCTTTGATGTTGTGTTTAAATTCATGTTATGACAAATGCATCAAAGCTACATCACTAGTATATAGACGATAAAAATAATAAAAATTAACTAAGTAAAATATCGTCTCAAGACTCAGCAGAAGAATCGTGGAGAGAAGTATCATATCGTCGAAATAGTTTCGACGATATCATCTTGATGAAGACACATCATCTTGAAGGGTGTAGAAAGCTTATCGTGGATAAAGCTAAGTCCAGTTATCGATGACGTCGTCTTGAAGAAAGCTTGTCGTGAATAAAGCCAAGTCCAGATCTCGATGACATCGTATAGAAGAAAGCTTGTCGTGAGTAAAGCCAAGTCCAGATATCGATGACCTTGTCTTGAAGAAAGCTTATCGCAGATAAAGCAAAGACGTCTCTACGATATCGTCTTGAAGAAGAAGTTCAACCTTGAAGGCTAAAAGATATATCTACTTGATTCATAAAGAAAGGTTCACTTGGACAAACATCGACTTGAAGACCTTAGGTTATCTAGAAGATCAGGACATTATCGTCTTAAAGAAAGACAGTCAGCCTGAAGAATAAGTTTAAGTCCAAATGAAAGTAACATCTCGATGATGTCGTCTAGAAGAAGTAATATTGTTCTAATATTAAGTAGAGCCGTGAAGAAGGAAGTATATCGACGATATCGTCGTGAAGTATATATGTTGTATACACTGATCAAGACGATATCATCTTAAAGGATTAATATCGTCTTAACAGAGAGCAAAGCAGCATTTAATGCACAGACTTTCTTGGAAATTAATATTCAGGGAATGTGCACGCCGCTTATCTTGTGCACAAATCAAGGAGCAGTAAATGATATTCTCTACAGAATATAGCCGTTACAAAATTATTAAGAAAGAAATTTATTATTTCTATTTTCTGCAAGTTCCAAGAAAGGCCAGTAATTATGATAAAGAATTGCTAAATTCTGCAACACGTTTTCAAACGGGAAATTGATTATGGAATAATCAATATGGCGGTTTTATGCAAAATTGCAGAGCATATTAAAGGAGATAATTTTATCTACAGAAGACACCTTTCAGTATTCTCTCAAGTATTATTCCCATACATATTCCTGAAGAGAGAAAGAAAAGAATCAAAGAAAAATAAGAAGTCTTCATTTTTGCCGTGCTGTAAAGTTCTACATAAGATTCTAAAGAAAGGCTTATTGATCCACAAGATCTTTGGGCCCATTGCTATAAGAAGAAGAAGATATGTAATTCAAGTTTTCAATTTCTGAAGTCTTCTCTTCTACAACAACATCTTTGTATTACTTTGTAGGGCTCCTTGTGAGTCTGAGCTGTAGGATCTAGTGATAGATCTGAGTTGGTAATGTTCTTGGTGAACCTGAGTTGTGGTAGGATCTTGTTGAAGATCTGAGTTTGTAGGACTTGTATAGTCTGAGCTTTGTAGGGTTCTGTGTGCACCTGAGTTGTAAGATCTGATTATAATGAAAAGATCTAAGTTGGTGAACTTGCCTAGTCTAGCACACTGCTAGATAGGTGGGAGGGTGATGAATAACAAATTATGCATATTTTTAGTATCATTTCTAGCCTAATTTTGGGTAATTTTGTACATATTGCTTTTAAATCATTGAAATAATCACTTCTTTTTTTTTCTTTTGTAAAAATAAGTAATTATATATATATAAGATTAAAATTTTGAAATATTATTGTATAATAAATTTATTATAAATATAATAAATATATATATAATATATAAAATATAAATAATATAGTTATATGTATGTAAATAATAAGTATAATAAATAAGCATATATTCATATGTAAATATTTATTAAGTAAAAACTATGTCTATATATGTAAATATAAACTATAAATAAGTTAAATATATAAAAAATAAAATTTACTATATGAAATTATAGTCTATAAAGAGTTATATATATATTGTGTATCTTATTTAGTGTATATTTTATTTAACGTATATTTTATTTAGTGTATAATAATGTTGTATAAAACTATAAAAAATATATGTATTATGTTAATAAAAATTATGTATTTTAATGTATTATATATGTAAAAATAATGTTATATATATATTATTAAAGTTAAGAATATTAAAGTTAATTTATAAAAGAAAAAATTCTGTAAATATATAATATGTATATATATGTTCTTGTGTTTACATCAAAGTCCACTTGCCTATGTGGATTTGGTGTAGGATGTCTTCATTAGAGGCGCAGGATCGAATCCCGGCAGCCACATTTTGCTGGATTAAAGCCGCTGCTCGTGCCCGTGCCCGCCTGCCCGCGCCCGTGCCCGCCTGCATGCGCCTGTGCCCGCCTGCCCGCGCCCGTGCCAGCTGCCGCCCGTGCCCGCCTGCCCGCGCCCGTGCCAGCTGCTGCCCCCTACCCGCTACCCTCCAGCTCAACCCACCAGCTACTTCTTCAACCCGTTATCCGCAACCCGCCAGCCAACCCACCAGCTAGCCACCTTCTAGAAGCCTTCCAAACCCTCTAAATGCACCCCAAATCCTCTATAAATAGAGGGGGTGGCTGATGTTCAAAGGGTTCAAAATTTTGAGGGCTATTCTTAAGGTTTTGATCCAAGCTTTGTTTTCATGTTTTAGCCTTTTTTTTTGCTCTTTCTCTCTCTTATTTTGTAATCTTTTTATTATGGAAATGAAATAGATTTGTTTTTTGTAATTTGTCTCTCTTTGTTTTGGTGGAAGTGTGTGTGTGTTCTTCTTTTTTTTCTTTTTTCTTTAGTTTTTTGTTGTTGTTATCTTAATTAGTTTTCCTTTTTAAATTTGGGTGTGTGTGTGTATGAGGCTAATTTCCATGTTTTTAGCTTTTTTGTAATTTTTAGATGGTTTCATAATTTGTGTGTGTGAGTGTATGAGTTTAGGTTAATTTTTCTCTTTTTTGTATTTTAATTTTTCTTTTTTTAGTTTTTTTAGTGTTTTTGTAGTTTTTATTTAAGTATGTGTGTGTGTGTGCTAGTATAGATTTTGTTTTCTTTTAACTTAGATTTCATTTCAAGTAAGGGTGTGTGTGTGTGTATGAGTATAAACTTTGCGTTTTTTTTGTAATTCAATAGCTTCCATTTCCGTCACGCATTTATTTCCCGCCTATCCGCTTGGATAGGACTCGCTCACGCATTTATTTCCCGCCTATCCGTTTGGATAGGACTCGCTCAAGCATTTATTTCCCGCCTATCCGTTTGGATAGGACTCGCTCACGCATTTATTTCTCGCCTATCCGTTTGGATAGGACTCGCTCACGCATTTATTTCCCCTCTACCTATTTGGGTAGGGATTGCATTTCTTTAATTTCTGCAATTTATAGCTTTCATTTTAATTTTGTAGGGTATGTGCGTTTTAAATTAGTGCGTTCTTTGTTTTTAATATAATTGCTTTTTGCTATTTCGCTAACCGCTCAATCGCTTAAAATCGCCGTAGTTATCATTATAGCTTTATAAAACTCTAAAAAAATCTAAGCAAAACTACTTTATAAATTAACTTTTTTGTGCTTTTTCGCTTTTTATCGCAATTATCGTTAAACGCACGCCAACCTTAATTTTCGTCATTAGTTTTTCTACAAAATTATAAAAATCAATTCAAAACTCTTTTCGATAAAATAATAGCGCGTTCCGTAGAAGTAGAAATAATCGATACGACCTTGGAAAAATACGACCTTGATATTTCAAAAAGAAATATCCTATACTACTATCGATAAGTGATAGTGCATTATTTATAGTTATTTTTATATAGTATTTTAGTAGTAATTAATTAGTTTTTATATAATTTTAGTTTAATATATATCTAATTCGCTTTATTTTGTGTTTTCAGGTAATCTGGGGCTGCTAATAGCAAATTTAAGCTCACAGCCATGTTCAGGGGAAAGAATGGAACAAGTATGCAAAAATCTTCAGTACACGCCCTCGGTCACGGCCATGACCAAGGGCGTGACTTTAAGTCACGGCCATGACTCAACCCAGCCATCTTACATCTGCCAGATCATGCCGCCAGCCTAATTTAGTATTACACGCCCTCGGTCACGGCCATGACCAAGGGCGTGAAATCAATTCACGGCCATGACTCAACCCAGCCATCTTCTAGCTGCCAGAACACGCCGTCACATCATTTCCAGCCTACACGCCCCAGGTCACTGGCGTGACTCTATGTCACGGCCATGACCTAGGGGGTGACCCTTCCCGCAACTGCCAGAATAAATCCAGATCGCGCCGTTTCAAGATTCGGTCAAGTCACGCCCTCTGTCACGGGCGTGACTCCATGTCACGGCCATGACCTAGGGGGTGACCCTTCCCGCAACTGCCAGAATAACTCCAGATCGCGCTGTTTCCCGCCGTTTCCAGATTCGGTCAAGTCACGCCCTAGGTCACGGGGGTGACCGAGGCCGTGACCCGTCGAGATGATTAATTTTGGCGGTTTTTCTTCCCCAACGTTCCCGGGCTTTCAAGACGCAATTATGCAGCTTACACGCCCTTGGTCACGGGCGTGACTCACCAATTTTCTGCCTATAAAAGTCAGCTACTGCCAAAGTGATGGGAATCCGATCCTAGCTTAGATTTTTTTGGGTCATTTTTATATTAGTTTTTTCAGCATTTTCTTATTGTATTTTCTTTATGCAGATTTACTTTATGTCTTACAAATTTCAATTCATAGTTTAGATTTCCAATTCCTGCAATTGTAATTCTCTTTACTTAGTTATAAAAATGTTTCTCTTTTCAAATATGTTTAGCTGAATTTATAGCATTTGATCGGATGAATTCTTAAGCTTTTCTTATTTTGTAATCTCTCATTTTCGGAGCTTTAGTTTAAGAATTATTACGATCCACTTTTGATTTTTCTCGATTGATCTCATATTGCCGGTATATGAATATCAATTCTTGATCCATTTTCTAGTGATCGAGAGATCCATGAATTTGTGTAGATCATTCATTAGTGGAAAGAGTTGCATGCATTCCTCGAGAGAGGGTGACACAAATCTTCTGGATTAGAGTCAAATCCAATAGTGGGGCTCACCGCATAAAGCAAGCTTAGGTGTTTCGACTGGCCGAGGGGTCTTAATCGATCAACCTAAGGTTAGGTGGTAGTTCTCTCGAGAGAGGCTCTACCATAATTTGGGAACCTCCACGGTCGAATTATTCTATCGCTTTTGGTTATGAATTTAGATTTTACAATTTATTTAACTCAAGAAGGATTTCCGATCAAATGCTCTTTTCTTTCTTCTCTTTTATTATTCTAAAAATCTTCTTAAATCTAGATAAAATAATATTAATTTGCGTGAGTAGAAGTAATCAACAACCCCGTGGAATACGACACTTGATATTTATTTCTAAATATCCTATACTATGAATGATAGGTGCGCTTGCCTATAGTTCGTAGAATTTGGAGAAATTTTATATCCTAAATTTTACGTATCAAGTTTTTGGCGCCGTTGCCGGGGACATATTTTTGTTGATATTTTGAAAGCGTGAATTTTATTACTTTTATCAATCTCTTTCTCCGCCCCCATTTCTCTTTTTGATTTATTTTCAAATTTCATTCTATTAAGTGACGGTTGTTCAATTTTCTTTCTTCAAAAATGTTATCTCAATTGGCCGCCAAAGTTGCCGAGCTTCAAAATAAAGTCAATCTTTTGGAAGCCGCACGAAAGCGCCAAGTTAATTGTAATTTTTGTGGAGCACCGCATTGAAGTGAGGATTGTTATATTAATTTTTACTCTCAAAATTTTTCTTATGGAAATAATTTTGAGTTTATTTATGAAAATAATTATTCAAACTTTGATGAAAATAGTTCATCTAGTTTTCATGCGAATGATTTTTTCGATTCTAATAATATTTCTTCTTGCTCCGATATTAACTATTCATGGTGGCAAGATCACCCTGATAGTTTTCGGTGCGATGAAGGAAATTCAGTCAATCAAGATTTTCATTCCTCCTCTTTTACCCCACAAAATTCTTTTTCTTCTACTCTTGGGTATTCTCCAGATTCTATTTATCAAAATTTAAATATTTATACCCAAGCTCAAGAAGAACTTCTTTACCACGAATTTAAAAGAGTCATGGAGACACCGGACGAAATTGATGAAGAACATGTTTCTTCACCTCCTCCGCCCGAATCTCCTCCTATTTTTCATGAATTTTCTCTCTCGCCAATTATTCACTTTGAAAGTGAAATTCATGAAAATATTGTGTCCCATGAATTTAGTCCACTTGGAATTTCAAATAAATTTTTGGATACGAATTTTATTTTTGAAAATGAACAACCGGAGCTTAATCATGTGTTTTCACAAGAAACTCCTCCTTGTGAAATATTTTCTGACTCGCTTAATTTTGATTCTTTTTCTTCTAACGATTTTCATGTAGAGGATGAGCCGGTGCAACCAAACGTCTTCACCGATCCATTTGCCGCTCATCTCCAGCAATCCAAATTACCTAAGGTATGTATAGGTAATTTGGATTCACAATTTCGCGCTAACGGAAAACAAAAGAATCAGGATTATAGCGGAGGAGTCGTCGGGCAACAGTTTTCGGCATTTTCACCTCAGCGTGAATTAAGGGAGTTGCCTGTGCATTTTCAATTTGAATATCCTTTTAGCTAACCCTTAACGTCTAGCTAAAAGACGTTAAACAAAGCGCTCTTGGGAGGCACCCCTTGCTTATCTTTATATTTTTGCTATTTTTCTTTTATTTTATGCATTTTCTTTTCCTGTTTGGCCTTTTCATTCTTATTTATAAACATTGGAGACAATGTTTATCTTTAAGTATGGGGGGGTGTTCTCTAATGTTTATTTTTATAAAAAAATCAAAAAAACAATTTGAAAACATGTTAAAAATCATAAAAAAATTGTTTCTTTGTTTTCTGTTGCAATTTTGATTTAAAAATATGAAAAATACAAAAAAAATTGTTTTATTTTAAAATGTTTAAAAAAAACTTATAAAAAAACTATTTTTCCAATAAGATAAATTTTGTAATATTAAAATTCTCCAAACTTTATTTATGCAAAATTAATTTTAATTATGAGTTGTCTTTATAGGTTTTTTTTAAGAGTTTTCTTTTTATGAATTTTTAAATCATATATTTCTCTTCAAAATATGTTAGATTTAATTTTTAGATGAATTTGATTTAATGAGTTTTTCATTATTTTGATTTGTTTAGAATATTTCTTAGTTTTACTTTCTCTCTTTAAAATATCATAATTCAATTTTGTAGTAATTGTGTTAAATATCTTTAGATTTTACTTATATTAACTTGAACTCATAGTTTCTTATAGATTGCTCAATTTATTTTCTATGCTCTTAAAATATTTCTTTGGAATTTTTGTAGCCTTTAAACCCTAGCCCTTCCCCTACCTTTTTGTTTAACCCTTTTATTTGGCATATAAAAAAATATTTGAAAAGATCATATGTCATGGAAATGAGAGGATAAAATTCATCATTCCTAAACATATGCACCCAAATTAGTAAAAGATTATATGGCATGGAGTTGAGAGGATAAAATTCATCACTCCTAAACATATACATTTGGGATATAAAAAAAGAAGAAGAAATTAAAAAAAGATGGAAATGAGAGGATAAAATTCATCATTTCCTATATGCAAAGTAACTGCTTCAATGCCAACTTTACCCCAATTAGCCAAGTTTATTTGCTTATCCTAAGATATTTTTGAGAGAGCATAGTTAATATTTTGTAGTTTTCTAAAAGTTTCTAATGATGTTTAAAGTTTCTATAATTTTAATCTTGGTTATTTTACTTAATTCAATGCAATTTTGTTTATGAAGATTTAGTTAGAGAATTTTGAAACTAATATTTATTCTACTCATCTCAATTTATGAATTATAAATTATTTCTTATAAATCTGAATTTTAATTTCTTAACTTATTTTGACATGAGTTTTATAAGATTTGGAGGACATAATTAGAAGTAAATCTTTTTGGAAATGTCCTATAAATTCTTCTCGTACTTATAAATTAGTTTTTGCTCTGGAATAGCAAAAGCTTAAGTATGGGGGTATTTGATAGTGCATTATTTATAGTTATTTTTATATAGTATTTTAGTAGTAATTAATTAGTTTTTATATAATTTTAGTTTAATATATATCTAATTCGCTTTATTTTGTGTTTTCAGGTAATCTGGGGCTGCTAATAGCAAATCTAAGCTCACAGCCATGTTCAGGGGAAAGAATGGAACAAGTATGCAAAAATCTTCAGTACACGCCCTCGGTCACGGCCATGACCAAGGGAGTGACTTTAAGTCACGGCCATGACTCAACCCAGCCATCTTACATCTGCCAGATCATGCCGCCAGCCCAATTTAGTATTACACGCCCTCGGTCACGGCCATGACCAAGGGCGTGACATCAAGTCACGGCCATGACTCAACCCAGCCATCTTCTAGCTGCCAGAACACATCGTCACATCATTTCCAGCCTACACGCCCCAGGTCACGGGCGTGACTCTATGTCACGGCCATGACCTAGGGGGTGACCCTTCCCGCAACTGCCAGAATAACTCCAGATCGCGTCGTTTCAAGATTCGGTCAAGTCACGCCCTCTGTCACGGGCGTGACTCCATGTCACGGCCATGACCTAGGGGGTGACCCTTCCCGCAACTGCCAGAATAACTCCAGATCGTGCTGTTTCCCGCCGTTTCCAGATTCGGTCAAGTCACGCCCTAGGTCACGGGGGTGACCGAGGCCGTGACCCATCGAGATGATTAATTTTGGCGGTTTTTCTTCCCCAACGTTCCCGGGCTTTCAAGACGCAATTACGCAGCTTACACGCCCTTGGTCACGGGCGTGACCAAGGGCGTGACTCACCAATTTTCTGCCTATAAAAGCCAGCTACTACCAAAGTGATGGGAATCCGATCCTAGCTTAGATTGGGTCATTTTTATATTAGTTTTTTCAGCATTTTCTTATTGTATTTTCTTTATGCAGATTTACTTTATGTCTTGCAAATTTCAATTCATAGTTTAGATTTCCAATTCCTGCAATTGTAATTCTCTTTACTTAGTTATAAAAATGTTTCTCTTTTCAAATATGTTTAGCTGAATTTATAGCATTTGATCGGATGAATTCTTAAGCTTTTCTTATTTTGTAATCTCTCATTTTCGGAGCTTTAGTTTAAGAATTATTACGATCCACTTTTGATTTTTCTCGATTGATCTCATATTGCCGGTATATGAATATCAATTCTTGATCCATTTTCTAGTGATCGAGACATCCATGAATTTGTGTAGATCATTCATTAGTGGAAAGAGTTGCATGCATTCCTCGAGAGAGGGTGACACAAATCTTCCGGATTGGAGTCAAATCCAATAGTGGGGCTCACCGCATAAAGCAAGCTTAGGTGTTTCGGCTGGCCGAGGGGTCTTAATCGATCAACCTAAGGTTAGGTGGTAGTTCTCTCGAGAGAGGCTCTACCATAATTTGGGAACCTCCACGGTCGAATTATTCTATCGCTTTTGGTTATGAATTTAGATTTTACAATTTATTTAACTCAAGAAGGATTTCCGATCAAATGCTCTTTTCTTTCTTTTCTCTTTTATTATTCTAAAAATCTTCTTAAATCTAGATAAAATAATATTAATTTGCGTGAGTAGAAGTAATCAACAACCCCGTGGAACACGACACTTGATATTTATTTCTAAATATCCTATACTATGAATGATAGGTGCTCTTGCCTATAGTTCGTAGAATTTGGAGAAATTTTATATCCTAAATTTTACGTATCAATAAGGTCCACTTGCCTTTATCGATTTTAGTCCGGATAATTATATAAACCCAAAAGCTTTCTCTCAAAAGCAAATTAAAACTCTCTTTTAAGAACAATTAGAAAATTGTTGCAACAAACCTTTGGTTGTTGCAACTAGCTCAAGGTAAAAGGAGTTTTAAAACTATCATTTACAAAGTTGTTGCAACAACTCACAAAATTGTTGCAACAGCAAATTCAAAAAGCTTTCAACTTTCATTTCAAACATAAGCCTTTCAAACCCTTTATACTTAGCTTTTGGCGACGCGGCCAAAGAGTAATCCTCGATATTTCGAAAGAGGAAAAGACCGTTACTTCTATCTTTCGATAGGATAACGGGTAATTCCTCGAAGTAGAATTACTCGCGGGACTCTTCGAAAACTCCGCCGAATTCTAATAAAAGAAGAAAGAAAGGCTTTACTCTAATTTAGCTTTTAAATCTAAAAAAAATCTATCAAGTTTTTGGCGCCGTTGTCGGGGACTTGTATCGTTATTTTGAAATAGGAAACACTATTAATTTTATCTTATATTTCACCTCTCTATCAATTATATATTTTACTTTCATCTTAAAAACAAAAAAATTAATTAAGAAAAAAAAAACCTATCTAAGAAAAAGGAAAATCCTAAATCTTCAAAAAATATTGATATATCTCTTTTCTTTTTTTTACTTTCCCTTTTATAAACACATTTGCAAAGTTTAAAACCTTTTGCAATTATAAACCTTTTGTATATATATTTACAAACATACATATATATGTTCATATAAAACCAAACAAAACAAAACCTTAAAAATTACCCAAAATATATATATATATAGCGATATTTTCTACTTACGAAAAGAAAATAAAAAAAATATATTTTCCCCTCTTTTTTTCTTTCCTTCTTTTTCTTCCTTGTAAAAATATTTCCAAAACAAAAACATCAAAAAAAATCTATAAAAAGAAAACTCTTTCTTCCAAAAAAAAAATTTAATTAAAGAATAGTGTATGACCCGAGGAGAATCTTCGGATAATCCGACTTTACCTTTTGATCCCGAAATCGAGCGCACGTTTCACCAGCACCGCCGATCTCGTAATCAAAATCTACAAATAGATCCCGAAGAGTCCGTCGGCGATATACATATAGGCGTGATGGGCGATCCTAATCTAAATGCGGCCCTACAGCGGACCATGATCTATTATGCTAGGCCAAATTTAGAGGATACAGGATCGAGCGTCACCCGCCCCGCGGTAGCTAATAATAATTTCGAAATCAAATCCAGTATAATCCAAATGGTACAACAGTCGATTCAGTTCGACGGTTTGCCAGATGAGGACCCAAACCAGCACCTTTCAAATTTTTAGAAATTTGCGACACCTTCAAGATTAATGGCGTCAGCGATGACGCCATTCGCTTGCGCTTATTTCCCTTTTCCCTGCGGACAAAGGCTAAATCGTTGTTGACTTCTCTTCCGAGAGTGTCCATAACCACGTGGGCCGAATTGACGGAAAATTTTCTAACTAAATATTTTCCTCCGTCAAAAACCGCTAAATTACGCACGAATATAGCCTCCTTCATTCAATTCGATTCCGAGTCTCTCTACGAGACTTGGGAGCGGTTTAAGGAATGCCTGCGTAGGTGTCCTCATCACGCGCTACCAACTTGGCTACAGGTACAAACGTTCTATAACGGCTTGAATTTCTCAACGAGACAGATGATCGACGCAGCCGCCGGGGGAACGTTAAACAACAAAACCCCAGATGCCGCTCAAACTCTGATCGAAGAAATGGCCATGAACGCATACCAGTGGAACGTGCCAAGGTCGCGTCCTAAATCGGCTGGGATTTTTGAAGTGGATGCCACTACTCACTTAGCCTCGCAGGTAGAGCGGCTAAGTAAGCAAGTGGCGGAGATGACTGCTTCCTCCTCCACTCCCGCGTGGGCTAATAATAATAATAATAATTTTAATAATCTTAATAATAATAATAATCTTAATAATAATATTAATAATAACAATAATTTAAGTGAGGAATCGGTGGATTACGTGGGCAATCAAGTGCGGGCGCCCTTCAACCCATATAGTAATAACTATAACCCGGGTTGGAGGAGCCACCCGAACTTCTCCTGGAGTAACCCTAATAATGCGCAACGCCCTCCACCTGCGATCCCGCAAGGATTTCCGCATGGATATCCCCAAGGATTTCAGCAGGGTTTTGCGCCTCCTCCTCCAAAACCTTCTCCGCTCGAGGAGATTTTTGCAAAATACATGGCTTCCAACGACGCAAATATCCGGAATATAACCGGATCGCTGGAAAATTTAGAAATGCAGGTTGGACAGCTTGCAAAAATGGTCTACGAGCGGCCACTTGGAGCACTACCTGGGAACTCGGAGCAGAACCCGCGTGAAAATGCCCACGCCATTACCCTTCACAACGGCAAGGAGGTCGACTCCGCATTGCGGGTTGAGCATCAGGTAACTGTTTCGCCTCCGACCCCTGCACCCTCGTCTTTTATTTTAGTAGATACGGAAAAAATATTAGCGTCGGGCGTCTTGAGCCTGCAAATTCCATACCCCGCAAAATTTAATAAAGAGAAGGAGGACGAACATTACAAAAAGTTTTTACAAATATTTAAACAAATTCAAATTAACGTCCCCTTCTGCGAGGCACTCTCACAAATGCTGAAATATGCGAAATACCTTAAGGAGCTCCTTTCTAATAAAAAGAAACTCGAGGGTATTTCGCTTGTTTCCTTAAATGCGGAATGCTCGGCGGTCCTACTTAATAAATTACCGCCTAAGCTAAACGATCCGGGAAGGTTTTCCATTCCGTGCCTATTCGGCAATTTATTAATAAAGTACGCTCTAGCGGACCTGGGAGCGAGCATCAATTTGATGCCCTTCTCCCTCTTTAAAAAACTAGATTTGGGTGTTCCCACCCCAACAAAAATGAGCATCCAACTCGCGGATCGCTCGATAAAATATCCTATCGGGGTAGTGGAGGACGTTCTGGTCAAGTTTGACAAGTTTATCTTCCCGGTAGACTTCGTCATCCTCGACATCGAGGAGGACGCCGAGGTGCCAATTATCCTCGGTCGCCCTTTCCTCGCGACCTCCCGCGCATTAATTGATGTGAGTAACGGTCGCCTCCTCCTTCGGGTAGGGGACGACGAAGTTACCCTTCTTATTAATCCCTCGATGTGAAACTCTTTATCGAACGATGATTCCTGCTTTCACTTAGAATCCGCGTTCGAGGATGAATGTTCTTTGCTTGCAGAATTACTCGCTTTAACTTTAAACGATCCGGATTTGGCGGACCTCGCCCCTTTGGACGAGCTACCGCCAGATTCGCCTTTCGAATCTTTTAATTATAAAAGTTTAAAAATAGCAACTTCTTACGAAGAACCCCCGGTCTTGGAGCTTAAGCCGCTCCCCGACCATTTAAAATACGCTTTTCTCGCCGCAGACTTAAAACTCCCGGTTATTATTTCGTCTTCTTTATCTCATTCGGAAACTTCCGAACTAGTTAAAGTTTTGTCCACGCATCGCCATGCGATTGCATGGCAGATTTCCGATATTAGGGGGATAAATCCCTCTTTTTGCACGCACAAAAAAATCTTCTTAGAAGATAATTCCCGCAAAACCATCCAGCCTCAGCGACGACTAAACCCAAATATGCGGGAGGTCGTTAAGGCTAAAGTAATAAAATTAATGGATGCGGGGAATATCTACCCTATATCCGACAGCACGTGGGTTAGTCCCATTCATGTCGTGCCTAAAAAGGGCGGTCTAACGGTAGTGGCAAATCAACATAACGAATTAATTCCAACCCGTACTATTACGGGTTGGAGGGTGTGCATCGATTACCAAAAATTAAATGATGCCACCCGCAAAGACCACTTTGCGTTACCGTTTATCGATCAAATTTTGGAGCGACTATCGGGTCATCCTTATTATTGTTTTCTCGACGGTCTATTGGGATTTTTACAAATTCCAATCTCCCCCGAAGATCAGGAGAAAACAACCTTTACGTGCCCCTTTGGTACCTTCGCGTACCGAAGGATGCCATTCGGCCTCTGCAACGCGCCAGCTACATTTCAACGATGTATGCTAGCGATATTTGGAGAGATCGTAGAGGATATTATGGAAGTCTTTATGGATGACTTCTCGGTTTTTGGAAGCTCCTTCCAAAACTGCCTCCAAAATTTAGATCGAGTCCTCCAACGATGCGAAGACACGAACCTGGTTTTAAACTGGGAAAAGTGTAATTTCATGGTTCGAGAAGGCTTAGTTCTCGGCCACAAAATTTCTGAAAGAGAGATGGAGGTCGACAAGGCCAAGGTCGAAATAATTGAAAAACTCCCCGCGCCCTCAAATATAAAATCAATTCGTAGTTTTCTTGGCCACGCGGGTTTCTATAGGCGGTTTATTCAAAAATTTTCCAAAATAACAAAACTGCTAACCCACCTCCTGGAGAAAGAATCTCCATTCATTTTTGATAGCGCGTGCGTAGAGGCATTCAATGCCATAAAAAATAAACTTATCCATTCTCCCATTCTGGTGGCGCCCGATTGGACCCTTCCGTTTGAGATTATGTGCTACGCGAGCGATATAGCGGTAGGGGCCGTATTAGGCCAACGCGTAAATAAATATTTTCATCCTATCTACTACGCGTCCCGCACGCTCATGGCCGCACAGGCTAATTACGCGACAACGGAAAAGGAACTCCTTGCCGTCGTCTTCGCCATAGATAAGTTTAGGCCCTACGTCACGCTTTCTAAAATTATAATATTTACCGACCACTCCGCACTTAAATATTTATTAGAAAAAATGGACGCTAAGCCCCGCCTTCTTCGATGGATCCTCCTATTACAAGAATTCGATTTAGAGATCCGGGATAAGAAGGGGGGCCGAAAATTTAGCGGCCGACCACCTCTCTCGTTCAGAGCGCCCGATCGCGGAAGCGCTCTTCGAACCGAAAATTGACGATCGATTTCCCGAGGAGCGTCTTTTAACTTTAAATCATTTAAAAACTTCTCCCACACCTTGGTTCGCGGACTACGCCAACTATTTAGTTGCGCGGGTGCTTCCGAAGGACTTTTCAAAACAGCAAAAGAAGAAATTCTTTTCTAATTTGAAAAACTACTTTTGGGAGGATCCTTTCCTATTTCGCGTCTGCGCGGACCAAGTCATGCGAAGATGCGTTTCAAGCGAGGAGGGTGCGCAAATATTGCGGCACTGCCACGAGGGGCCAGCCGGGGGCATTATCAAGCCAACCGGACCGCGCAGAAGGCGCTGGAGGCGGGCTTTTATTGGCCTGCTCTCTTCAAAGACGCTCACACTTTTGTGAGCGCATGCGATAGCTGTCAACGGTCGGGTAACATCTCTCGTCGCGACGAGATGCCCCAAAATTTTTATTTAGAATGCGAGATTTTCGATTTATGGGGCATAGATTTCATAGGCCCCCTACCTCCTTCATATACAAATCGCTACATTTTAGTGGCGGTCGACTACGTATCTAGGTGGGCGGAAGCGCAAGCTCTCCCCACCAACGATTGGAGAGTCGTCGTCAAATTCCTAAAAAAATTATTTTCTCGCTTCGGTACGCCCCGTGCGATAGTTAGTGATAGGGGTACGACTTTTGCAACACCCAGTTTGCAAAAACATTAACCAAATATGGCGTTACGCATAAGCTCGCCACCGCCTATCACCCCCAAACGAGCGGCCAAGTGGAGGTAGTAAATTGAGAAATTAAGCGAATATTAGAAAAAACCGTTTCCACTAATAGGAAGGATTGGGCAATTAAATTAGACGACGCGTTGTGGGCATATCGTACGGCGTACAAGACCGCAATCGGTTGTACGCCTTATCGATTAGTCTATGGCAAGGCGTGCCATTTGCCCGTAGAATTAGAGCACCGCGCTTTTTGGGCGTTAGAACTTTTAAATCTCGATCATAATTTAACCGCCGAAAACCGGAAATTCCAATTAAACGAACTCGATGAATGGCGTGCGAACGCCTACGAGAGTAATAAATTTTATAAGGAACCTCTAAATTTTACCACGACCGAAAAATTAAATTTCCAAAATCATTTACGACGGGCGATCTCGTCCTCCTTTATAATTCACGTCTTCGTCTTTTTCCGGGGAAACTAAAATCCCGTTGGTCCGACCCCTTTCAAGTGAAAGAGGTTTGGTCATACGGGACCGTCCTTATAACCCACCCGGAAAAAGGCGACTTAAAAGTTAACGGTCACCGACTAAAACTCTACCACGCGGGGGATCAAATGGGAGGGAAGCTAAATTCCATACCCCTCCCCCACCTCTAAAAAGATCGTACCCCGCCAACGCGTTCCTTTTTATTTGTAACTATTCTTGTATATATATATATATTTTCTATTTTGTAATTAAATCTTCACATTTTTTGTAAATATTTTCGTTCCTCACACTTAACTTCAACATTGGGGACAATGTTGGCTTTAAGTATGGGGGAGTGTTTTCCCTCTTTTTGTAATTATTTTTGCCCCTCCCATATTAGAAAAAACAAAAAATTTTATATGAAAAATTTGTTACAACATAAAACGTATTTGTTATAACATAACAAAATTTGTTATGACATAAGAAAATTATGTTGCAACATCTTTGTCCCTCTTTTTTTTTTGTAAAAATAAGTAATTATGTAAATAGGAAATCAAATGAAAAATCCAAAAAAAATCATTAATTAACTTAGAAAAAAAAAATTTATATAAATGTTTTATGTTTATGTCTTTTATTTGTATATAAAAATCCTTATTTATAAATATAAATCAAAATAAAAAAAATGATGATGAAAAATGTACTTACAAATTTGTTATAACAAAATTCATTTTGTCATAACACCAAAAATGTTTTTCCTTCTCTCTTTTCTTTTCTTTTTTTTTTCTCTATTAATGTACATATTTTTAACAAAATTAAAAAATCAAAAAATATATGATGAAAAAATTTCTTAGAAAAAATCAAAAATATTTTGTATGTATTTTTACTTTTCTTAATTTTCTTCTTCCTTTTTTTTAGTATTTATATATGCATTTTGTTATAAAGAAAATCAAAAATCCCAAAAATATCATATCTTAAAAACTCCAAAAAAAAATATATTTGAAAAACTTATCAAAAAAATCCAAAAATAAAATAAAACCCCTACTTAGCTTTTTGTTATTTCCAAGGCTAAGTTAGTTTTATCTTTAAGCGTTTTTCATTATTTATGATTTGCTAAAACAATTTTATTTATTTCATAGTTTGAAAAATTTAAATCGAGGAATTTTCAGTAGTAAAGAAAATCTTGCGATCTTAATTTAATTTGAGAACAGAATTTTTAGCACTACCTCGGGTTTACCCTAAATAGATTCTTTTTTGTATTATATTGACAAACCATCTTTAGATTCAATTATTCTAACTCTAAACTTGTGAAACTTTAGGAATATTTTTAATCTACTAAACTTGCTCTCAAAAATCTTTTTTTATTAATCTAGAATTTCTCTTGAAACCCCCCTTATAAATACCCCTTAGCTTGGCATAAAAATAATAAAAGTAGGAGTTTTAAAAGAAATCCTGTGTCAATGGGAATAAAAAGATTCCGTAAACACAGGCACCAAATATTGTTAAAAGAAATCCCGTGTCAATGGGAATAAAAAAATAAAATTCCGTAAACACGGGCATTGTGTTAAGTTTAGAAAAGATTTCAATTCTCCCGCGTAAACCAACACTGGGAATCAAAGCAAAACCACCAAAAAGGTGGGGTGAGAGGATAAAGTCCATCACTCCTAAATCCAAGCACTCTTCTTTTTGCCAAGGCTACCTTTTTTTCCCTACCCCTTAGCCAATAAAATTGTACCTAGATTTTAATTTAAAAAAGTTTGGGAGATCATAATTAGTAGGCTTTATTTATTCTTATAAACTTTCTTAAAAAAAAGTTAAGGTTTTATATAATTCTATTCTAATTAAAAGGTACCAAAGACTGCAATAATCGACGCTATTTAGCTAACTTTAGAAGTCTCGCTAAAATTTTTTCGCTCTTTTTAAATTACTTTCATAGTTTTGGACTTACCTCTTTAAATACCCTAAATTTATTTCGATCTTACTTTCGATTTAATAAAAACTTTAGTAAATTAGAAATTTTATTAAACGTCTTATAGGTATCCCTTACTTTTGCTCTAGAATAGCAAAAGCTTAAGTATGGGGGTGTTTGATGAATGACAAATTATGCATATTTTTAGTATCATTTCTAGCCTAATTTTGGGTAATTTTGTACATATTGCTTTTAAATCATTGAAATAATCACATCTTTTTTTTCTTTTGTAAAAATAAGTAATTATATATATAAGATTAAAATTTTGAAATATTATTGTATAATAAATTTATTATAAATATAATAAATATATATATAATATATAAAAGTTAAATAATATAGTTATATGTATGTAAATAATAAGTATAATAAATAAGCATATATTCATATGTAAATATTTATTAAGTAAAAACTATGTCTATATATGTAAATATAAACTATAAATAAGTTAAATATATAAAAAATAAAATTTACTATATGAAATTATAGTCTATAAAGAGTTATATATATTGTGTATCTTATTTAGTGTATATTTTATTTAACGTATATTTTATTTAGTGTATAATAATGTTGTATAAAACTATAAAAAATATATGTATTATGTTAATAAAAATTATGTATTTTAATGTATTATGTATGTAAAAATAATGTTATATATATTATTAAAGTTAAGAATATTAAAGTTAATTTATAAAAGAAAAAATTCTGTAAATATATAATATGTATATATATGTTCTTGTGTTTACATTAAAGTCCACTTGCCTATGTGGATTTGGTGTAGGATGTCTTCATTAGAGGCGCATGATCGAATCCCGGCAGCCACATTTTGCTGGATTAAAGCCGCTGCCCGCGCCCATGCCCGCCTGCCCGCGCCCGTGCCAGCTGTCGCCCCTGTCCGCGCCCATGCACGCCTGCCCGCGCCCGTGCCAGCTGCTGCCCCCTGCCCGCACCCCTCCAGCTCAACCCCCCAGCTGCTTCTTCAACCCGTTATCCGCAACCCGCCAGCCAACCCACCAGCTAGCCACCTTCTAGAAGCCTTCCAAACCCTCTAAATGCACCCCAAATCCTCTATAAATAGAGGGGGTGGCTGATGTTCAAAGGGTTCAAAATTTTGAGGGCTATTCTTAAGGTTTTGATCCAAGTTTTGTTTTCATGTTTTAGCCTTTTTTTTTGCTCTTTCTCTCTCTTGTTTTGTAATTTTTTTATTATGGAAATGAAATAGATTTGTTTTTTGTAATTTGTCTCTCTTTGTTTTGGTGGAAGTGTGTGTGTGTTCTTCTTTTTTTTCTTTTTTATTTAGTTTTTTGTTGTTGTTATCTTAATTAGTTTTCCTTTTTAAATTTGGGTGTGTGTGTGTATGAGGCTAATTTCCATGTTTTTAGTTTTTTTGTAATTTTTAGATGGTTTCATAATTTGTGTGTGTGAGTGTATGAGTTTAGGTTAATTTTTCTCTTTTTTTGTATTTTAATTTTTCTTTTTTTTGTTTTTTTTAGTGTTTTTGTAGTTTTTATTTAAGTATGTGTGTGTGTGTGTGTGCTAGTATAGATTTTGTTTTCTTTTAACTTAGATTTCATTTCAAGTAAGGGTGTGTGTGTGTATGAGTATAAACTTTGCGTTTTTTTTTTTGTAATTCAATAGCTTCCATTTCCGTCACGCATTTATTTCCCGCCTATCCGCTTGGATAGGACTCGCTCACGCATTTATTTCCCGCCTATCCGTTTGGATAGGACTCGCTCACGCATTTATTTCCCGCCTATCCGTTTGGATAGGACTCGCTCACGCATTTATTTCCCGCCTATCCGTTTGGATAGGACTCGCTCACGCATTTATTTCCCCTCTACCTATTTGGGTAGGGATTGCATTTCTTTAATTTCTGCAATTTACAGCTTTCATTTTAATTTCGTAGGGTGTGTGCATTTTAAATTAGTGCGTTCTTTGTTTTTAATATAATTGCTTTTTGCTATTTCGCTAACCGCTCAATCGCTTAAAATCGCCGTAGTTATCATTATAGCTTTATAAAACTCTAAAAAAATCTAAGCAAAACTACTTTCTAAATTAACGTTTTCGTGCTTTTTCGCTTTTTATCGCAATTATCGTTAAACGCACGCCAACCTTAATTTTCATCATTAGTTTTTCTACAAAATTATAAAAATCAATTCAAAACTCTTTTCGATAAAATAATAGCGCGTTCCGTAGAAGTAGAAATAATCGATACGACATTGGAAAAATACGACCTTGATATTTCAAAAAGAAATATCCTATACTACTATCGATAAGGTCCACTTGCCTTTATCGATTTTAGTCCGGATAATTATATAAACCCAAAAGCTTTCTCTCAAAAGCAAATTAAAACTCTCTTTTAAGAACAATTAGAAAATTGTTGCAACAAACATTTGGTTGTTGCAACTAGCTCAAGGTAAAAGGAGTTTTAAAACTATCATTTACAAAGTTGTTGCAACAACTCACAAAATTGTTGCAACAACATATTCAAAAAGCTTTCAACTTTCATTTCAAACATAAGCCTTTCAAACCCTTTCTACTTAGCTTTTGGCGACGCGGTCAAAGAGTAATCCTCGATATTTCAAAAGAGGAAAAGACCGTTACTTCTATCTTTCGATAGGATAACGGGTAATTCCTCGAAGTAGAATTACTTGCGGGACTCTTCGAAAACTCTGCCGAATTCTAATAAAAGAAGAAAGAAAGGCTTTACTTTAATTTAGCTTTTAAATCTAAAAAAAATCTATCAGAGGGATAATGGACTACCTCTAGACACATTGTCTAGTTGGGAACCACTATAAATCATTGTGTGTTTTCTGTGATGCTTGTGTGTTGTGATTGATAAACCTTTAAAGTAGCAAACAAATTGAAAACACCTAATCCCCCCCCCTTCTAGGTGTAGTTTATAGACAAACCATAATCTTTCAGAAGCTACTGGGCTGGCTGCAACTAGAGAAGGGCAATGAGCAGGCACTTCTGACACCTCTTCGAGAAAGCTTCGGCATCCTTCTGGATGGTTGGCTAGAAGTAACCCTGTCTTAGGATTCTTTGCTCAAGAGTGTGAGTTCCTGAATTGCTCCCACATTCTCCGGAATGGATCTCTTCCAATACTCGAGGCACTTTAGCTTCTGAGACACATCTGGCTAGAGGGCCCGAGATGGTCTTGTGATATAGCTCCCCGTTGTGCAGTAAGTAGTAGGCCACTTTATATCTAAACTTCCATTGATCTTCGTCGTCCGCTGGGAGTTGAACGGTGGCGAGGAAAGTTGCAAACGGATCCATCTAGGAAGGGCGTTGCTCGATCTCCATCATCTCTCCTTCCTCAATGGATGGCTAAAACAACTCAGTTATCATTCCCCCGGCTCTCGGACCATACTTGGCCAAATAGTCTGCCGCAGAATTCTCCTCCCTTAGCATGTGTTCGATGAAGAAGGATTGAAAACCTCCGATCAGCCCTTTAACATTGACCGAGTATATTTTCTGCAGGATGACGTCGCACACTTTGAACTCTCCTCAGATTTGCGAAGTGACCACCATCGAATTCGTGAAAGCTTGGATATTTCGGATTCTCAACTCCTTGGTGAGGCGTAAGCCTGCCACTATGGCCTCGTAATTCGCTTGATTGTTCATGATGGGGAAGAGAATCTCGACTGCTTGCTTGATCCTAGTTCCATGTGGGCTGACAAGCACGATGCCTACTCCCACAGAGCTTTTGCCTAAAGCTCCGTCCATGAACATCTTCTAAAAAATCAGACTCGAGGGGTTCTCACTCTGGTCTGTCTCCCCTGAGAGGTCAGCCTGGAAGTCCGCCACTGTCTGTGCTTTTATCGCCACCCAGGGTAAGAAGTAAATGTCGAACTCACTGAGTTCTACCGACCATTTCGCCAACTTTCCCAAATACTCCACTTCTTCCAAAATACTGTGGAGGGGATGATCGGTCATGACTCGGATGGAGTGGACTTGAAAATAAAGCCAGAGCTTTCTTGCCGACACCACCAAGGTGAAAACTAACTTTTCGAGGGTGGGATACCGCTTCTCTGCCTTCTTTAGCACACGACTTACGTAGTAGATAGGTAGGTGCTTCTTACCTTCCTCTCTGAAAAGCACAGAACTCACCGCCTCTGTCCCTACACCTAGGTAGAGTAGTAGGTCTTTGCTTTCCCTCGGGCTTCGAAGTAGAGGTATCTAGGTTAGCTGCTGCTTCAGTTTTTCAAAGGCATTCTCGCATTCTTCGGTCCACTCAAATTGCTGATTGCTTCAGAGCGTTTTGAAGAGTGGAGAGCACTTATCTCATGCCTCTAACAAAAAATGACTAAGGTTGGTCATCCTCCCAGTCAGCCTCTGGCCTTCTTTGATGCTCTTTGGCGACATCATCTTGATGATGGATTTAACCTTGTCTGAGTTAGGCTCCACTCCTTCAGGGGTGCAGAGATGTCCCAATAACTTCCCTCTCCCTGCCCCAAACACGTACTCCTGGGATTGAGCCTCATTTTGAACTTTCAGAGAGTTTGCGAAGTGAAAGAGCATAGTGTGCCTCTGAGTATTCTCTAGGGGGGGGGGGGTGAATAGAGTTTTAAAACATTTTACCCTAATTATGCACACACAATAAAACTACTAAGTACTATGCAGTCATCAACACCAAAACAGAATAATGTAGGCACATGAAATATAAAACAAAAAACAGTAAACTGGGATAGCACAGAAAAGCAACACAGAAGACACTGAATTTTTATAATGGTTCCCCAAAAATGTGGGTTATACACTCTCTACCACCTTGGTAAGATTGCACTAAATGTGCATGAGTCTTTTGATAAGGAGACTCTCAGAACCAGCACTGAGTCTTTTGACAAGGAGACTCTTAGAACCACTGAGTCTTTTGATAAGGAGACTCTTAGAACCACTGAGCCTTTTGATAAGGAGACTCTTAGAACCAACTGAATCCTTTGGAGAGGGATTCTTAGGACTTATTTACAGTTACTGAATAAGAACGGAGGAAAGAAGAGAGAAGAAGAAGACTGGATTCTGCTGTATGAATCATATAACAGCTATCGCACTGGATGCTATATTTTGGTATTCTTCAGGATCTGTATATGATGAATCCTTGCTTTTGATTGAGAAGAATGCAAGGGTTAGTAGCTTGTGATCATGTCAATCTCTGTACTCCTATTTTTTTGCTGCTGTGAGATTAAGAAGAAGAAGCAACAACCTCGTATATCTGTACAGATATGTTATTGTTCACCTTTTTTTGTGCAGAGGGAAAGCTTTTTGAATGATGAAGAAGGAGAGGTAGAAGAATCACTAAATTAGTTCTTGTTATCTTTCTTCCTCAGTATATTTATTCTCTGACCATTAGTGTTTGAATTTCTTTCTTCTTCTTCTGGTCACACCCTAGAAGGAATGTCCATTGGACAATAAATGTTTCCTTCTATTTCTGTTCCCGACCCATCAAGTCTGATTTGAATAACTTCCAAGAATGTCTTTGTTGTATCTCTGAAATACTCCATTCCATTCTTGGCAATAAATAAGTCGTTGGATAACAAATTTCAGCCTTGTAGATCATCAGGAAAAGCATCAGAAAGGATAGCAGAAAACCTTCCTTTTCTGTCTATAGTCGACGCAGCGTCGTGTTCATTATCCTTCATATCGACGCACCTCTGAGTTCTTATAGAAGCATCTTCAAATTCCTTCTTAGCTATGACTAAACTCAGATGTCGATGTTGCGTCTAGTTCTTATCGACGTATCCGTTGAGTTGAAGACTTGAATTTAAATTTCGTCTTCTGCGTTGAATTGAAATCGAAGTTGCGTCGACTTCTAAGATGGCTTCGACTGGCTCTTCCTTCTACTCTGAGTTCATTTCAAAGTTGCGTCGACTTCACTTGATACTTGGAAAAGCAGCCTGAGTTACATCGACTTTAAGTCAACGTTGCGTTGACTTCTAGTCAAAGTTTTGTCGACTTCTATTCGACGTAAGTTTATCTTAGATATATTTTGTGCTCATTTTAACCTGTTCTTGACACTCTAATGTGAGTGAGATATCCTTGGACATCTAATGACTAAATTACCCTTTCTATACAATGTGGGTAATTCATCCTAACTGATGAAATCACTTTTATATAATTTGTGTAGATAAATCATTTTTCCCAACACAAAGGTCTCCTCCAGATCGGTGACGTGCTCTTGAGCGCTCTTGATTTAGACCAAGAGGTCATCCACATACACCTCCAGGTTCCTCACCTTGTGCTCCTTGAAAACTTGATCTATCATCTGTTGGTATGTAGCCCCCACGTTCTTCAACCCGAAAGTCATTATCTTGTAGTTGTAACAGCCATCGCCAGTGATGAAGGAGACGTTGCGGCAATCAGGAGGATACATTTGGATCTGGTGATAACTTGAAAGGCATCATGGAAGTTCATCACAGAATAACTGGTGGCTGAATCAACCAGCGCATCGATTTAAGGCAGGGGATAACAATCCTTCGGGCAAGCTTTATTCAACAATAAAAAATCAACACACATCCACCAGCCCCCCATCACCTTCTTTACCATTACAACATTTGAGACCCATCCTGGATACTGGATCTCGGATACAAAACCTGCATCCAACAGTTTCCTAAATTCCTCTCTAATGGGCTTAGCCAACGCGATGTCACTTGCCCTCTTCTTTTGTTGGATGGGTTTGTCGCTGGGTATAGATTGAGGCGATGGCAGGCAACCTCGGCATCTCGGTGGCACTCCAGGCGAAGATGTCGACATTTCCTTGCAAGCATGTTGCCATCTTTATCTTTTCGTCAGTCTTCATGAATCCTCCAATCTTCAGTAGCCTGAGTTCTCCGACCTTGGAGAGTACTTCTATCTCTTCCACTTCTTCGGCTGTTTCTAGCCTTGCCGTGCTCTCCAGCACTCTCCCCATCTCCGCCGCATCCTCCATCCAGGTAATGATGCTGACCGCGATGAGATAACACTCATGGGAAGCTCTCGGATCGCTCTAGATCCTTACCTGAACATCTCCATGACAGTATTTCAAGCACGGATGGTAGGAGGATGAGATGGCTTTGAGGATGGTGATTAGTGGCCTCTCGATGATCGCCTTGTAGCAGCTCGGGGCATCGACAATGATGAATTGACACTTGAGCGAGGTGACACAGAGCTTTACTAGCAGATCTGCTCCTCCCTCCACTTCTTTCTTCTCTCCTGAGAAGCCAAAGAAGGGGCCATCCGAGGCCATTTGTCTTCCTGCCTCAACTCCCAACCCGTCGAATGTCTTTTTGAATATAACGTTCACGGAACTCCCATTATCCACCAAGATTCGATCGACAGTGTAGTCCTCCACTACTGCCTGGATCACAAAGGCATCATGGAAGGGATTCTCATTCCCTAGCATGTCCTCCTCTGAGAAAGTGATCTTCTCCAATGAGGACGGTGCATGCAAGGTCGAGGCGACTCTCTTGCGATAGATTTGGTGGAGACTCCCCTTGTGGGAAGCACCTAGCCCTGCTCCACCGTGGATCACCCTCAATGCTGCTCCCCCTCCTCCTTGGGCCACTTCTCCTCGGCCTCCTTGGTCGACCTGGTCTTCATTTTTCCTTTAAGCGACGACTTGTACTTCCATTGGCTCGACAGGGGCTTCCTGCCTTCACTGCTCTCCTCCTCCTTCTCCGGCAGCTGGCCTTCTTCTGGCTTCCCAGAAGTCAGGGCAAACCATTATCCCATGCCCATCTACTTGATGCATCTCGCAGTAGAGGGGAATCTCCTCTACCTGTGGCCTTTTTTGCTGGTTCCTTCGGGCCGGCCTGTTACCCCGCTGGGCAATGGCCATTGCTTCCTCTCTCCTCCTTTCCCGACGCCTCTCTGGCTGGTTGAAATTTCTTCATTCCAGGGAGAATCTCCTTCTCGGTCCTTGATGCTGGGGCCTACCTGCCGGCCTCCATGGCGGCATATTGGCAGGGATTTGTTACCTCCTTTCCTCTTCCCGATGCTCCGGAGCCTCCAGGGGCCTCCTCACGTCATGCCTCCTCGGCACCTCTCTTGGGCTCCTCTTTCCTTCGCTCTTCTTGCTTCCTCATATCTTGCCTTCGGGGCTCCTCCCTCTTCCCCCGAATAGGGATCTCTCTTCTTCTTCCTCCTCTCTGGTTAGCTTGGTGAGCATGACCAGGAATCCACGATTCGAGGCCTCCCCTTAAATGAACTTATTGGCTCGTTTAATAAGCTCTTCGTAGGACATGGGGGGATCTCTACTGGTCTCTAGCTTGAAGAGGCCCTCTCTTAGGCCGAACATCAGGGCTAGCTGATGGTGAAGCCATCCACCTTCTGGATATCCCGAACTTCTTCCTGGAAGCAGTCGATGTAGTTGTAACACCCCCATCCGTCACAAATAATATAACAGAAGGTTCGGCCGGGGCCCCACGCTATATTATACGGACAGACGGACGCATTAAAAATGAGACCAAATAATTCTTTTATTTTCAAAACGCACCCTAACACAGAGTTGCATTCTAACAGAAGCTTTTTAAAGAGATGAAATAATTACCCAACAAGGAATGTACACTAAAACAAGGAAACCAGGAGTGAAAAGACGCACAATCGAAGTTTGGCCTTAGGGCCTTACATCACTACTATTTAATCAAAAAGATGTGTTTTGCATACATCGGCACGCAGGCCGGCAACACATGAAAAAGACTAAACAAAACATTCGGGCCTTCGAGGGCCGGCTCAGCACAAGGGCTTCAGCCCACTACTTCCCGCTCGGCTCACCTGCTCCTGCATAAGAACATTCCACCAAGCGGTGGCAAACAAAGCAATGGTCAGCATAGATGACCAAATTATAATGACCCCACCCCTTTCTCGGGTGGCGGTGCTTCTTCCCTGCAAGCAAGTTAGCATAATCACATAGAGCTAGAGTGTGTCGTAAAAGCACCAAACATCACAAACGTTGGCTCGATCGGCCCAACGTCTCGTGTACTCAGGGCACCTTAACGATGTACTGGATTTCCCTGGTCCCACCACCATCCTCAGTCCTAGACTGAATGACCCAAAGTTGAGCATTCGCTAACCGAGACCCAATGGTCTCGACTCTCTCCTATGCCTGTAGCGATACGCCATATACCTTAGGTAGTCGAACTACACCACATAGGGCAGGTACAGTTCAGCTAAGCCCATTGCTCAAGTCGTCGTACCCAACACGCATGATGCGGGTCAGCCTCCCCTTGCCTGTTACCGCCTACATATCTGTTTGTTATGTAACAAAGGTGGCACTCGCGTCCACCTAAGTTGGGCATCCAAAGCGCACAACTCTACATGCTAGCCCAACGGTCTCTGAGAGATTGGCTTCGCACAAGCACAACAAAAGTTCCCCGGAAACTAATGTCTACGATCCAAACATACACATTCCATGAAGTCTTCTTCGGGAATCCCAGAACATCACCAATCCAGACCAACATGCCCGGATGGGCTTCACACAGCATGCCTAATCCGTACTCATGCTTCTGGATGCTAATGCAATTAAACGCGGGATGTAAACATCGACCCGTCGGAGGGCACTCTTCCCCACCTATCGGTGGAGAGCGGCTTCCATGCAAATATGCTAATTAAGGGTTTCAACTACCCAAGAAGAAAAGTCGTTACCCTTGAAGTGCGCTACGGATCCATTTCAGCTTGCACGAACTGACGGAGCACAACCGTAGTGTACGCTCCTACACGGATCCAGCCTCCACTCGAAGATTTGGAACTCTAAACAACCACAATAGCTCACAACGAAACCTCTCCTTTTCACGAATAGCCACAGAGACTACTACCCTTGCTCCTGGTCGACGGGGAAGAGAGGAGAGGGAGGTAGATCAGGATCTCCTTGCTCCAGGCCGATGGGAAGGAAGGAGGTAGGGCTCAGGCCGGCGATGGGAGAGAGGGAGAAGGGTGCTCGGGGGTTGCTCCTCCTTGCTCCAGGCCGACGGGGAGAGAGGGATCGAGAGAGAGAAGGGCGACGTCCTCCCTGCGCGAACGAGAGGAAGAGGAGGGAGGAGATCGGGAGATGGGGAAAACTTGTGGTTGCTTCACGCAAAATAGGGAGAGGGGGGACCAGGAATGAGAGGGAGAGAGGATTGTAGGGGTTTTATTAAAACCCTAGCCCATCCCTGCTATCTGCAGACCATGCTCCTATCCGCACCCCATACACCGCTATTCACACACCACTAATTAAATTGAAATTAATGAGTTACAGTAGTTTCCTATCGTCTCCCGCGCTCCTTGCACTAGATAAAAGAGGGTCGTCGCCTCCCTCTTCCTCTTCTTCACTGTGGCGAACTGCATCGTCACTCCCCGACACAGGTCTTCGAAGCTGTAGATGGAATCTGCCACCAGCTGGTGGAACTAATCTCTGGCTTTTTCCCAGAAGGTGATGGCGAAGAGCCTGCACTTGAAGGCATCTGTCATTGTTCATATGGAGACAACATCTTCAAACCTCTGAAGGTGGCAGACAGGAACATCCCTCCCAAAGTAACAACTCATAACTTGCTCCCTGAACCCTTCCGAAATGGGGGCAGAGAGGATCTCCTCACAGAATGGGCTCTTCCCACATTTTCTGGCAATAAACCCCGCCATACTCGCCATTTGGGCGAGGATCATGGAATCTTGCTGGATTCTCTACATCGCGAAACTGGATTTCCTGCAAGCTCGGCTGGTCGAACTGCGGCCTTCTTGGTCGCTCTAGCTCCTCCTCTACATGTTGTTCGTCACAAGAGCATCACACTCTTTTCTCGCGGAAAGATTTATCCGGAGGATTGGCGCTGAGTCCATCGAGGCGGAGGTGGAGTTGAGCGTGTGCATGCCGAATGGGTCTTTCAGGACCACCGTGAGGAAAGGACGCATTGTGTTGCAAATTTGCGATTGCGATTTCGAGTTGGTAGCATCGATTTTGCCACTGGCCGAATTTGAAGTTATCTTAGGGATGTACTGGCTTGCAGAGCAGCGAACTAGTATCGACTACCAGTTGAAGGTGGTAACACTAAGAGGCAAGGGTAGAGTAGAGGTCAAGTTTGAAGGCCTAAGCAGAGTGGCTTGCTCCCTGATTTCTGCCATGCAAGTGAGGCGTGCGGTAAACCAAGGAGGCGAGGCGTTCATAGCTTTGTTGGAGACTCACTCCACAAGGTTGGCTATTGGAGATGTTCCGGTGGTGGAAGAGTTTGAGGATGTATTCCCCGAGGAGCTTCCGGGAGCACCTCCTCAGCGTGAAATCAATTTTTTGATAGAGTTGGTACCGGGTGCGAGGCCGGTGTCGCGTCCTCCGTTTAGGATGGCACCGAAGGAACTGGCCGAGCATAAGGTTCAGTTGCAAGAATTGTTTGAGCAAGGGCACATTAGGCCCAGTTCTTCGCCGTGGAGCGCGCTAGTATTGTCCGTAAAGAAAAAGGACGGAAGTATGCAGTTGTGCATTGACTACCGTGAGCTAAATAAGTTGACCATCAAGAATAAATATCCAATTCCCCAAATCGATGATTTGTTTGACCAGTTAGTGGGGTCAGTGGTGTACTCTAAGTGGACTTGAAGTCGGGGTACTACCAGTTGAAGATTCGAGAAGAGGACATTGCTAAGATAGCGTTTGGGACTCAGTATGGCCACTATGAGTTTTCGGTGATGCCGTTCGGACTGACGAACGCGCCATCTGTGTTCATGAATTTGATGAACAGGGTTTTTCGACCGTTTTTGGATTCGTTTATGGTGGTGTTCATAGATGATATTTTGGTATATTCGAAATCGGAAGCGGAGCATGAGTCTCACCTGAGGCTAGTATTGCAGACTCTAAGGGAGAACCGGCTTTATGCTAAGTTCTCGAAGTGCGAGTTTTGGATCGAGAAGGTGGCATTTTTGGGTCACATGATCAGTGGAGATGGGGTGGCGGTAGATCCGGTGAAGATTGAAGCCATTAGAGATTGGCCTGTTTTGAGAACCGTGGCGGAAGTCCGGAGTTTCCTTGGACTAGCCAGTTATTACAGAAGGTTCGTGGAGAACTTCTCGCGGGTGGCAGTGCCCCTCACCACTCTTACTCGCAAGGAGCAAAAGTTTGTGTGGACGCCAGAGTGTGCCCGTGCATTTGAGAATTTGAAGGAAAGGTTGATGTCTGCTCCGATCCTTAGTATTCCTAGTGGGACGGAAGGATTTCAGATTTTCAGTGACGCATCAGGTTGCGGTTTGGGTTGCGTGCTGGTGCAGCACGACAATGTGATAGCTTATGGGTCAAGGCAGTTAAAGACTCATGAGAGGAATTACCCTGTCCATGATCTGGAGTTGGCGGCGGTAATCTTTGCGTTAAAATTGTGGCGGCACTACGTATACGGTGCAAGGGTGGAGATCTTCACGGATCACAAAAGCCTGAGGTATCTACTAGACCAAAAGGATCTGAATATGCGGCAGCGTAGGTGGGTCGAGTTCCTTGGGGACTACGACGTGGAGATTCAGCATATGCTAGGCAAAGCCAACTTGGTGGCGGATGCCTTGAGTAGGAAGTACTCCAAGCAAGGTAATTGGATTGAGGCGCATGATGAGCGTTTGGTGCGAGACTTGGAGTCTTTTGACATTGCTTGTGTGGCTAGAGGTGAGTCTAGCGTGGCTCGGTTGAACTGGATTGAAATGCAGTGTGATATAACGGATCGAATCTGAGAGGTGACTAGTCCAGGCGAAGTGTGCCAACGGTTGGTGTTGGAAGCTCAGCACTGCGAAGGCAATGCTTTGGAGATGGTCGGTGGGATTTTGAAAAGAGACGGAAGGGTTTTTGTTCCGCGCTTTGGCAAGCTCCGAGAGGAGTTGATGTTTGAGGCTCACTTTATGAAGTACTCCCTTCATCTACGTAGTACAAAGATGTACTCGGATATGAAGAAATCCTTTTGGTTGCCTGGGATGAAGCGGGATGTAGCTGAGTATGTAAGCCGGTGTCAGACTTGCGCTTTAGTGAAGGCTGAGTGCCAAAGGCCCGGCGGGTTCTTGAAGCCTCTTCCTATCCCTGAATGGAAATTCGACGATATCTCCATGGATTTTGTGCATGGTTTGCCTCGATCGCAGCAGGGTAACGATGCGATTTGGGTGACAGTGGATCACCTGACCAAGGTGGCTCACTTCATTCCGAATCAGAAGGGCGATGGCGTGGAGAAGCTCGTGGAGCTTTATGTTCAAAATATTGTGCGGTTGCACGGGATTCCTAAGAGTATTGTTAGTGATCGCGATGGGCGGTTCACGTCGAAGGACTAGAGGTTAGTGCAGAAAATTTTAGGCACCAAACTCAAGTTTAGTATCGTGTTCCATTCGCAGACCGATGGTCAGATGGAGCGAACTAATCGTACTTTGGAGGATATGTTGAGGATGTGTGCTATTGACTTTGGTAGAAGTTGGGAAGACCACCTTTTCATGGTGGAGTTCGCTTATAATAATAGATTCCAGGCGATTATCAAGATGGCGCCATACGAAGCATTGTATGGAAGGAGGTGTCGAACGCTGATGTCTTGGGCAGAGGCGGGAGACACTAAGTTTTTGGGAAAGCAAGTGGTGACAGATGGTTGCGGGATCGTGCGGACGATTCAGGAGCGCATGAAGGTTGCCCAGGATCGGCAAGCGAAGTATTTTAACGCGCGCCATAGAAATGTGGAGTTTGCAGTGGGCGACATGGTCTACTTGAAGATCAAGCCGTTCAACGGTGTTTCGCGTGTGCGGCGACTCAAGAAGTTGAGTCCGAGATATTTGGGTTTGTTCGAGGTTACGAAGCGTATAGGTGAAGCAGCCTATCGTTTGGCATTATCTGCCGAGCTGAGTGGATTACATGATGTTTTCCATGTCTCTATGCTGAGGAAAGCTTTGATAGAGCCAAGCGTCGTGGTCGTAGCGGCAGTGGTGCCGGTGATGGAGGATCTGAGGACGAGGGTTCGTCCAATCTACGTGGAGGACTCGGAAGTCCGGCAATTGCGCAACAAGGAAGTCAGGCTTGTAAAGGTGCGATGGGACAATTGTGGGCGAGATGAATTCTCTTGGGAGCATGAGCAAGAGATGCGGAAGGACTTCCCGGAACTCTTTGCATCAGGTATGCATCGTGGTTTTCTGTTTCAGTTTTTTGAAATTTCGGGGACGAAATTCTTTTAAGGGGGGGGGGGGGGGGGGGGGTGGAGTTGTAATACCCCAGTTTTTGCTGTTCTGCGAGTTAACGCCGGGCGGTAGTTAAATGTGAGAGGTCGACGATCGTTGACGGGGTGCGTTTTCGTCGAAGGCACTAGCGTGACACAGTTGTGCTAGCGCGGAGCGGTAGAAGGTGGCTAGAAAGTGAAAAACGAGGTCTGCTGCTAGCGCGTGGCGATAGCCCTACCGCTGGCATTAGGTCTTCTTCTCAGCTGGGAGCCGCTGAGACGGCAAGGGTGTTCGCGGAGCGTTAGCGCTACCACCGCGCGGTAGCTGACGGAACCAGATTCGTAAATAGCTAACCGGGGCGTTCGTTTGGTTTAGATCTTGATCGGACGGCTGTGAGGGGTTCGTGGGAGAACCCTAAGTAGGTCTGAGAAGGTTTCCTTTCATCATTCCTTTTCTTTTTGGGTTTTGAGGGATTGAGAGAGAGGAGGGGTTTGGAGGAGGAAGAGAGCTAGTTTCCGCCATTGTTGGAGCTTCGGAGCTCCATTCGCCGATCCGATACCGGCGGCGCGTAGGGGACGTCGAGACGCTTCTTCTCCTCCATTCTTATGCAAGTTTCCCATGGCTAGGAGGAAATCTCAAAAGGTAACGACATTTCTCCTCCCGGTCTTTAGGATGCATGCATGGCATCCCTTTTTCCTCTCTTTTTTCTGCATTTTGCACCAGATCCGTCAAGTGAGAAGGATCCGGGTCGCCTCGGTTCAAGAGGAACCATCGGGTTGATTGAGTCCGTCCCCGACATAATTTTCACTAGAAATCCGCTCCGTTAGTGGATTAGGGATTGTGGTTGAAGCCGAATTCGCGACCGTTGGTCCGATTCGGTGATGTTGATTGACGTGCATTTTAGGTGTTTTGCTAGAAATCCGAATACGGCGAATTTGTCGTCGTGATGCCCTTGTAGGTTTGTATGTTAACGAATGTTGGTTTTTGGGCAGGGAAAATAATGTGTGTGTTATGAGGCGTGTGATGCCTAGTGATGTGCGAAGGTGTGATTTGGTCTTTGTGGTCGGCCGGCTATCCCGTGAATGCTAGAATTCATGTGTGGAGAGTGTCCCGGCAAGACAAGTCCCTTCGGTGTTGGCGGTAAGAGCAAGTGAGCTGTCTGACAAGCCCTATGGCATGGTGGGCCAGGCGCGGAGGGTCACAGTATGAGCTCTTGGCCTTGGGCTACGATGCCCTTTGGGGGAAGTGTTAAGTACCCCGTAGTTGTGCTGTGCGCAATGTTGGCGGCAAGAACATGTGAGCTATTTGACAAGCCCGATGGCATGGTGGGCCAGGTGCGGTGGGACACATCGTGAGTTCTTGGCCTTAGGCTACGATGCCCTTTGGGGGAAATGTCGAGTACCCCGTGGTTGTGTTGTTGATATATGATGATGTGTTAGATTCATACGCTTTAGGGTGCCTTGGGTGAAACCCAGGTTGCATTCATATTGCATTTATAGGCCCCTTTTATTACTTGCTCAACATAGAAACGTAGATGATGGTTGTGACACTCATGTCTGTTGTTTATGTTGCTTTTCTTTATATACATGTGCATACGAAGTGCTGACTTGCAGGGTGATGTAGTTCCCCGGGGTCCGCTAGGACGGCCGGGAGGAGGGGTGTTGTTACACCGTTTGTGGTCAGCCATAACTGACCCTCGTTTACTGCTCTTTGTGATTTGGATGCAGGCCAAGGATCGCATGCCAGAACCAGCTCGCAGGCCAAAAAGGCCTAAAGCTTCATGAAGTGTTTACTTAGCTTTCCTGCCTTTTTGTACTTGTCTTTTGTTATTTCCGGCTTACATGCCGAGGTAGCTTAGGGAAGCTAGTTTTCCCCCTTTTGGGATTACTTTTTTGTGTTGAATGTTTGATGACTTGGACACTGGTTTTGTAAGGCCTTAAGGCCGGTTTTACTCTTATGTAGTTGTGGACAATCTCTGTGTTTCTTAGTTTTGTTTCCGCTGTGTTATCAGAGTTTTGAATTGGGTAGTTATATCATCTTTTAATATTGAAGTTGTGGCGGTTATATGTTGTGGGTTCCCGGCCGGACCTATATTATATAGTCATTGCAGGGGAGGTGTTACACAGTTCCTGGTACCTCTAGGGTCCTATTTATAGGAAAACCAAAGGGGGGGGGTTGTCTTATTTATAGCCCAGCCGAACCCGACGACTATGCGACATTGAGGATATATCTCATGGCTTTGGCGAGCATCTCCTATAGTCGCCCACCTTAGCGAGTATTGTTGGATCTTACGGCGCCCTTAGAGGGGGGGGGGGGGGAATAAGGGAATAAATTTTTTATAATTTTTTGGTAAATTGTTTTGAGTGAATTAGAATGAAATAATCAATTTAACTTAAAGTAGGAAAACAATTGTAACTTGCAATTCTAAAAATTATGCCAAATGAGAGAAATCAAGTAAACACAAAAGAGACATGATTATATTATATGAAAAAAGTGTTTACATAAATTTGATTTCTATATCGCTAGAAATCGGAGGCGTACAAATGTAAATTTCTTTTCCTTTTCTATACCGACTTGTATCCCCACAAACCGGTTGGCTTTAGCCAATCCTTCCCCGGATAAGGCCTCAAGCCGCTCTAGCCAATCCTTCCCCGGATATGGCCTCGAGCCCCCTAGATCTAATCACCTAGAACTAGTCTCCAACACAAGGCGAATTTCCCCCTAAGTCCTACCCAGACCTAGTCGCCAACACAAGGCGAATTAACTTAACGATTACAAAAAATTATGGAAGGAAAATTAATATAACAATAATGAAACTTCCTATATGAGATCTCTGAAGATGAGGATGAAGGATCGTTGTAGCATAAGCGTGGTTGAAGCGATCGTTCTTCGGATGCTGCGTGGTGGCTTCCTTCTCCAGAAATCTTCTTTGAATTTGAGTGGGAGATGAACTTTCGGCAGAGTAGCAGCTCTGGAAATATGGCACAGGTAATGTCTCTGGAAGTGCTCTCTGAAACGAGAGAGAGCCCATCATTTTATACAACTTGGAGATAGCGCCTGCGGTAGCTCCTAGCGCCTGCAGTAGCGTTCGTGTGGAGCGGTTGCGAAACTGTCGGTGGCGTGGCACTGTGCACGAACTTGAGATAGCGCCATGCGGTAGCACTAGCGCTGGCGGTAGCGAAAACCATCGGTGGCGTGGCAGAACAAACTTTCGTCGATCGGAGCTTCAAGTTCGTCGAACGGAAATTTCGTCGAACGGAGACAAATTCGTCGAACGAAATTTCATCGAACGGAATTTTCGTCGACCTAAATTTTCGTCGAACGCAGCTTCAATTTTGTCGAACGACTAGCGCCTGGCGGTAGCGCTAGCGCCGGCGGTAGTGCATTATTCCAGATTTTTTAATTCTGCTGCTTTCTACCTGTGGAGTATTGCACCTATAGTTCCTGAATATTATAAACACACAAAATACAAGATCAAATACAATTTGGGATTTGTTATTCTCAAACAAAGGGATGTGACACACATGTCCAACAATCTTCCCTTTTTGATAATAACAAATCCTCTTAACATAAAATTAACAATAATGTTTATAGTATAAAATAAGCAAGATGATAGTGCAACTATAGTATATGATAAACATGATAATGTGCATACTCCCCCTATCTTAATGACCCCTACATAAATGCAATTTATGTTTTACCCCCCTAAATGATAGATTATGTACAACCCCGTATTCGCGGAGAGGTCCTGATGCGCAAATCTTAGCACACCGCTAAAGACGGTAGTAAGACTGCGGCACGAAACGACAGTGTACCGATCGTTCAAGTAATATAAAATGGGAATGAATCCCCAAGTATCGATCTCAAAGGAACACAGTAAGGTGGAGTTAACTTTCAAGGAAGGACTTGAGATCGAAGTCCTAAAGGTCGGATGGAATGCGGGAGAGTTGGTTTGGCTTTTGAAAAATAAAAGAAAACAACTACAACTACTCCTATGCAATGCCGCTATGCAATGCTTCGCTTGGCGGGATGGAGACTAGGCAGGCCTTGAGCGCGCTGCGTCGCAAGGGCGGATGGACGAGTAGGCAAGCGGAGTCAAACTGTGCAGGCCTTGAGCGCACTGCTTCATTGGGCGAATGGATTACACGGGCCGCTATGCCACGCTTCGCTAGGCGGATGGAAGAGTAGGCAAGCGGATGGAATGGTTCGCACCGGCGGAGTCGGAATGGATTACACGGGCCGCTATGTCACGCTTCGCTAGGCGGATGGAGGAGTAGGCATACAGATGAGGGTCGCAAGCACCTTGTCGACAAGCACGCCACTAGCAATTGCTAGTGCGGCACATGAACGTGACGGCGGGATGGAGGATGGAATGGGGCGCTCCTCACTTGCATAAACCACTCATATCAATTTTACATTAACATGAAATACCAAAATAACATGATAAGGTTTAAGCAAACATTGTTCATACACCCAAACTATAAAGGAAAACGATACTACAGTATAAAGGGGGTTTAGATTACAACAAAAGCACGGAGACTCATCGGAGGTTCACGGCCGAAATCTAGGGTTGTCAATCCTTGTCCGGGCTCGGGCTCCAACTGTCGTCCGGGGTCCGGAAGAGCTGTCACCTTCTTCTATTATACCCGTCTTCTCCGTCAATCTTCTCTGGCCACGATCTCACCGGAGAACTTCATATATGCAGCAGGAAATCCCTTGAAATGGAGCTTTGGAGATGCACGATCAATGGAGGAGACCTAGAGGATGCTCCGGCTTGAGATTTGCAAGAGAATGGCGGCTGGAGCTCCTCCTGAAGGTGGGCGGTGATGGAGAGGTGAGATGGGCGCTCTGGAGCAGGAAACGACGTTGAAATAGACCTAAAATACGGATTAGGGCGAAAGTATTCGTGAAAATGCGTATTTATAGAAAGCAGAATTTTGAGCGCGCACGGTCAGTGGCGCACGACCAGTGACCGCGCGTGAAGGAATGCCTGTGATAGTGCGCGAAGAAACTGTAGGATAGTCTCGGACTGCAAAATGACGCACGATAAGTGGCGCACGACCAGTGGTCGTGCGCACTATATCCAGTGGTCGTGCGAAGTGCCGGACAGGCCCATTTTAAGTGAAAATTAATGCACGGTCAGTGGCGCACGACCAGTGGTCGTGCGCACTATGTCCAGTGCTCGTGCGCAGTGTTCCTATGCAGTTTTTGCGCACCGGAACACTCGCACAACCCCCGTATCAACATGAAAGATCGTCGGGCCACGCAAATGGGCATTCCACACATTCTCAAATATAGAAATTAAATTGCAACATAAAGCATGAGCAAGATAATCATAAAAATACACCGAAACGGGCCTAAAAGTGCACATAACATGGAATATCAAATATGAATGAAAACATGCCTAAAATGTAGTGCAAAGACTAAATAATCGGCCCAGATGAGTCCATAAATATGTATATAAATGGGACTCATCACACCCCCAGACTTACCTGTTTGCGCATCCGGAGCAAAATATCTCCCATGTGGACTAGAAAAATCATAAGCTAGCGTAGTAATTGAATATGCGTAGTACCATGCGAAGTCGCTTACTCGCACATGTAGAAATTTGAGTAGAAAAATCTTTTAAACATGCAAAGTAGATTAACATCTTCTAAATTGTGTATCTACTTATTATTATTACTCGTAATTTTAATCGCGGTGAATCCTTTGGTCACGCATAGGTGGAAAGTATCTTGATCACTAAGTGGAATATTACTAAAGATCGAAGATCAGGACAACCTCCAAAGAAATCCATCAATGACGATGGCCATAAGCTTGCCCGTTCACACTCTCTCCACGACACTGGTTACGTTCAAAGTGCAAATCAATAGGACTTTAGGTTATGATTTAGGCTTAGGCTACGGTGTGGTAAACAATGATAAATTTGGGGGCTTAGCACACATAACCCAAATGAGCTCGCAATAAAAACACTATCCCAGCAATAATAAAAATGTGTACACCACACCCCCAGACTTAAACATGAACTTATGGGGGGTGTACACCGCCTATTTACATCTCTTTGCACATTTTTCTTTTTCTTTTTTTACTTTCCTTTCTTTTCACATTTTTTCTTTTCAACTTTATAACTTTGCACGATTAATAACAAAGACAACTATATCTTCAATAACGCATTTCCACCACAATCACAAATATACACCGCATCAACACCCAACCCTTTTTTAAATGCAAAAATGCTTGAGCTCATAATTTGGTGTGCGATTAGGATAGTCATTTTGGCTTTGGCAAATTGAAGGTGGAGCTGAATCAAGAGGTGTCGGTTAGGAACAAAATGGCTAAGAAAGGATAGAGCGTGTAGGAATGGTGCAAAGGCTCAACCGGGCCAACGAATGGCCTATATCACACTTGCACAAATGAACTAACCTATACCCATGCTTCAAGAGTCGCTCGGGGCAAGTTCTTAGCCACCGAGAAAGAATATCCTTCCTCCCGACTCGAGCAATACATCACTAGTGATCGCATACACACTCACCTACACTACCATCGGATTCTACTGGATTCACAAATTACGAGTAGAATAAACAGTAGTCACGCAATTAGAAAATTATAAAACTAAATGCACGAGAAAAAGCTAATTCTACATGAATTCTACACGTAACACGAGCACTCGACTAGGAGCACTACAAGAGTCGACATGTTACTTCACAACTCAATCCTATGCCAGCACAAAAAAAACTTTCCAATCGAACATGAAATATTGGGTTTGACCCAAGACGCTCAAAACAAGTGAGTACGCGCTCAAGTGGGTGTAGTGATGTGCATGGAAAAGCTGAAAATTATTGAATTTTGAAAAGTTAAAATGAATTTGCTTTTGGTATGCAGATGAAGTGGTGCACGGGCATGTGGGTAATAAAGTTCGTTACACTCTCCCCCAGACTTATGACATACTATGCGTGGAAATATTATAACATTACAATCTAAAGCAAGAAGAGGGGAAGAGGTTACCCAATGCTCAGTAAATGAGCATACCAGAAGATTGGCGTTAAACTCTGAAAATTTAGCTCCAAGAGTCTACCACCAAGGAAAATGCCGCGCACCTGCAGGCAAAAGACCCCACGCAAAAATATATAAAACTAAACTATGAGCATATTAGGGAAAAATAAAAGCAACAAAAACTTGGGTTGTCTCCCAGCAGCGCTTTTGTTTACCGTCCTTAAGCTGGACTAATACTTGTATTATGCAGTTTAAAGATTGTCTAATCATAAAAGCAAAAGTCAATAAAGTCTACTACTTATTATTACACAACTAGCAGAGAAATCAACTATATATTGATTTAAAGTGATAACTAGAAATGAAAGAAATGGATCTGAAGACCCAGCAGTAAGAGCAGAAGGACAGATTTATCCTCCATCCCCAAATCTCTTTCTTTTTCGCCTTCTTCTTCTCTTCCGACATTAGTTCAGGATATGAATATCTTTTGCCTCCCTGCAGCCAATCCTTCAAGGGAAACACCATCACAACTCTGTATTTCCCCTGCAAGTATTGGTTTTCATCATTACCCAAAAATGGGTCAACATACTCAAAATCCTGCATGGATGGAAAAGAATAAGCATTAAAAATATCAGGAAGAGGAGATAGAGGTGGATCAGCAGTGGAGGGCATTTCAGGTTCAGCTTCCCAAAGATTTACCACTGCTGAATCCCCCTGCACGTGTTCAAGTAAAGAAGGATGGTCAGGAAACAAAATAGAAGAAAGACATAAATAATCTGTAATTATAGGAGTGATCCCAGTTTCACTCCCAGCAGGATCCAAGGATAGATCACTATCATCATCGTAAATATCATAGCAAGGGGAACTTGAGAACTCAGGGGCCTTAGTGGTGGTTTGGACCTCCTCTTCCCATGAAGAAGTGCAAACCTCCTCATCAGAGAGAGTATCCTCCTCATCCCACCGAGGTGCACCATCGTGTTCAAAGTATTCATTCTCCCCTTCAGGGAAAATGACATCCTCATCCCACTTTGGAGCACCCTCCAAGTCAGAAGCATCACCCCACTCCTTTACTTCGATAGGATCATAAAAAATGTGTGTAGAAAAATCATGCAAAGAAACTGGAGGAATATCAGAATCAGAAAGTAAAATATCAGGTTCCTCCACAAAAAGATCTGCTAATGCCTCCCCGATGGAAAGAATACTTTCCTCATCCCACTCAGGTGCATCTAGGAGCTCCCATTCCTCTCCTTGTTGGCCAACGGATGAGTGATCATCATCACTAGGAGTGAAGCCATACACAGGGAGTGAGGAGTCCATGCACGAAATAAGATCGGGGGTAGAGGGCACGATTGCCTCCATGGGTAAAGAATGAGTGATAGGGACATTGTTGTCATGAGTGGAGGAGCGGCGGTCAGGATTGAAAAGACTAGGACAGTCCTTCAATTCATGACCCTCTCCTCGACACAACAAGCAAACAACGTTCCTACACTGCCTAGCATTTAACTCATTCATTTGGTCTATATAATAGACCATCATGTCGTAAGTGCCAGGAGAAATATCCCATGAAGACATTTTCAACAATAAAAGCAGATAAAACGAAACTGAAATTCTTTGCAAGGAAATCTACACAAACTAATAAAACTCCTTGGATTAAACTTGCTTAAAACTTTAAAATAGGAGAGAAGAAATAATAACAAACAATTTAAATTTAAAAAGCAAACAAAAATAAAAATGCGGCTATAAACACTAGAAGAACTACTATCTCTCGGCTCTCCCTCTCAAGAAAACTCACACGTCTGTGTTCCCCGGCAACGGCGCCAAAAACTTGATGCGCAAATCTTAGCACACCGCTAAAGACGGTAGTAAGACTGCGGCACGAAACGGCAGTGTACCGATCGTTCAAGTAATATAAAATGGGAATGAATCCCTAAGTATCGATCTCAAAGGAACACAGTAAGGTGGAGTTAACTTTCAAGGAAGGACTTGAGATCGAAGTCCTAAAGGTCGGATGGAATGCGGGAGAGATGGTTTGGCTTTTGGAAAATAAAAGAAAACAATTACAACTACTCCTATGCAATGCCGCTATGCAATGCTTCGCTTGGCGGGATGGAGACTATGCAGGCCTTGAGCGCGCTGCGTCGCAAGGGCGGATGGACGAGTAGGCAAGCGGAGTCGAACTGTGCAGGCCTTGAGCGCACTGCTTCGTTGGGCGAATGAATTACACAGGTCGCTATGCCACGCTTCGCTAGGCGGATGGAAGAGTAGGCAAGCGGATGGAATGGTTCGCACCGGCGGAGTCGGAATGGATTACATGGGCCGCTATGCCACGCTTCGCTAGGCGGATGGAGGAGTAGGCATACGTATGAGGGTCGCAAGCACCTCATCGACAAGCACGCCACTAGCAATTGCTAGTGCGGCACACGAACGTGACGGCGGGATGGAGGATGGAATGGGGCGCTCCTCACTTGCATAAACCACTCATATCAATTTTACATTAACATGCAATACAAAAATAACATGATAAGGTTTAAGCAAACATTGTTCATACACCCAAACTATAAAGGAAAACGATACTACAGTATAAAGGGGGTTTAGATTACAACCAAAGCACAGAGACTCATCGGAGGTTCACGGCCGGAATCTAGGGTTGTCAATCCTTGTCCGGGCTCGGGCTCCAACTGTCGTCCGAGGTCCGGAAGAGCTGTCACCTTCTTCTATTATACCCGTCTTCTCCGTCAATCTTCTCTGGCCACGATCTCACCAGAGAACTTCATATATGCAGCAGGAAATCCCTTGAAATGGAGCTTTGGAGATGCACGATCAATGGAGGAGGCCTAGAGGATGCTCCGGCTTGATATTTGCAAGAGAATGGCGGCCGGAGCTCCTCCCGAAGGTGGGTGGTGATGGAGAGGCGAGATGGGTGCTCTGGAGCAGGAAACGACGCTGAAATTGACCTAAAATACGGATTAGGGCGAAAGGATTCGTGAAAACGCGTATTTATAGAAAGCAGAATTTTGAGCGCGCACGTCAGTGGCGCACGACCAGTGACCGTGCGTGAAGGAATGCCTGTGATAGTGCGCGAAGAAACTGTAGGATAGTCCCGGACTGCAAAATGGCGCACGATAAGTGGCGCACGACCAGTGGTCGTGCGCACTATATCCAGTGGTCATGCGAATTGCCGGACAGGCCCATTTTAAGTGAGAATTAATGCACGGTCAGTGGCGCACGACCAGTGGTCGTGCGCACTATGTCCAGTGCTCGTGCGCAGTGTTCCTATGCAGTTTTTGCGCACCGGAACACTCGCACAACCCCCGTATCAACATGAAGGATCATCGGGCCACGCAAATGGGCATTCCACACATTCTCAAATATAGAAAATAAATTGCAACATAAAGCATGAGCAAGATAATCATAAAAATACACCGAAACGGGCCTAAAAGTGCACATAACATGGAATATCAAATATGAATGAAAACATGCCTAAAATGTAGTGCAAAGACTAAATAATCGGCACAGATGAGTCCATAAATATGTATATAAATGGGACTCATCAGGCCCCACCCCGGACTCGAGGTCCTTTGCCCAAAGAGCGCAAGGAGTCCCCGCGGACCATTCGCCCGCGCAAGGGTCTGAACTCGGAAATAGCGCATGAAGTTCGGAGCCCTGCTCGCTTGGGGAATCAGGGAGAGGCGAGTAGAGTCCTCGCGGACCATTCGCTCGTAAATAAGCGGAAGGAAACTTCACGGACCACTCGCCCAGGGAGGCGAGTAGTGCCCTTAGGGACTACTCGCACATGGGGATCTGGGGGCAAAATGACCTGGATACTCTCCGTGGGCTGCTAATAGCCCTTCAGAACAGCGGAGTTAGCTATTAGCAGACCATTTTGGGGTGCGTTTAGTAAAACCAAACAACGGAGTCACGCTATTCGCAGTCCAAGATTAGAAAATCTATAAATAGACGCTTTAGGGCACCTTGGAGGAGATCAGATCTTTTGAGATCTCTCCTCCAGGAAATCTTCGGGGTAGGCTGCTAGTGCCCTCCAAGGTGCCCGGCTGAGCGATTGGTTTGGGAGGGGAAGCTCTCTAAGATCTTCCGGGTGTGAGGTGGGACCTCCTCGCTACGGCTTTGGGTCTGTTCCGGATTTTCCATCCTCTGCCTGAAGAGCTTAATGAAGGAGGAGTAGGCGCAGGCTACACCCCCCAGTGGGTCCGAACTCGGAGACCGGTTGACGGTTTCAACATTATGGTGCGGTGAGCGTGGACCGTAGCCAGTGCAAGAAAGTCCCAAGTTGAGTTTGATGGCAGGAGATGGAGGAAATGGTTCTGACCCAGGCCACTCGCAGCCACCGGCGACAATAGAGTGACTGGAGATGTTCGAGAAGTTCAAGCGAGAGGTCATGCAGACCATGCAAGTAGCTATCGCCAGCAGAAGCGAGTGCGAGACACCCACGGTCCCCGTGGTTCCGCCCCAGCAGATCGGCGAGAACGCTCCGAGCCAGCGGCTGGGAAAGGAGGTCGCGGCGGAAGCAAGCGCGCGGGATCTCCCCGGGAGGCAGCTGTTCAGCCGCCCGGCGAGTGCAGAGGTGTGTGAACTGGCTCCGCGCGAGAGGACCACTCGCCGAGTAGGGGATGGGAGCCCCTTCTGTGAGTTAATCCTCTCATCCCCGGTGCCAGAAGGGTTCAGAGGGCCGGAGATGTCTTACTACACCGACAGAGACGACCCAGTCCTACATCTGCAGTGGTTTGAGGACATGGTTTCGATCCTTCCCATGTCGGATGCCTTCCAGTGCCAGCTCTTTGCCACCACTCTGAAGGAGAAGGCGAGGGACTGGTTCCACCAGCTTCCCGTGGGTTCCATCTACGCTTTTGAGGACTTGCGGCGGAGCTTCAGGTTGCGCTTTTCAACGTCGAAGAAGAGGAAGAAGGATGCAGAGGTGCTCTTTAAGATCAAGCAAGGGCCGGGAGAGTCGTTGGCCCATTACGTGGATAGGTTCCAGGAGGAGGTCCTTCTCGTGCAAGAGGTGCCGGGGTTCACTCTCCAGATGGCATTCATAGTGGGGCTGCGAGATGGGTTCTTTAAAATGGATCTGAAGCGGAAGGCCCCCCTATCCTTCGAGGAACTAATGGAGCGGGCAGCAGAAGAGATAGAAGGAGAGGCCGCCAACCTGGAGTTCTATAAGATATTGGCAAAGATGAGCGAGCCGGAAGTGAGACACCAGGAGGGAAGGAGGAAGGAAGAACCCAGAGGTCAGGGGTTTCAGGGACAACAACGGGATTGGGGCCGTCAGGAGCTTAATAACCGGCTAGCTTGGAGGCCCCAGGAGGGTCCAGGGAGAGCTCAGGAAAGAGATCACCAACGAAGGGGGGAAGGAAGGGTTCCAGGGTGGAGGCAAGATCCCAGGCCACCCACCCCCCTCGAGAGCAAGCCATGGCGGTGGGCCGAGGAAGAGGAGGAAGAAGAGGAGGTGGAAGGGGGGGGGGGGGGGGGCAGGGTGGCGTTGCCTTACTGTGACTTTCATCAGGAAGAAGGTCACGCGACGGCTACCTTGTCACAACCCGCATTTTCCCAACATTTAAAATGCTATCAGAGTAGGAAAAGCTACGCATTGTGATGCCACGTCACGTATGGGGACGCCTACTGACGTTAAGGCAATTCATCCTTCTTCGCAGTTCAAGCAAATATTATTATTAACTCAAAGAGATTCAAATATAATTTATGCAAAAAAAATTAACAAGCCGCGTCCCTCGGCTAAGTGGATCAACTAGTACACGCTTTTAAAATATAGTTTTACGCAGCGGAAAAATACTTGATTTAATTACTTAGTGGCCTAAGTGAACATGAAGACCTAGTGAGGTGCACCATGCAAGATCGAATGTGTGGATTTACTATATATAAAAGTAGATTTATCACGTGCAAATAGTAGTGAGATTACCATTTCAAAACATGACATGCAATGCTACAATTATAGCATATCTAAGCAAGGGGCTATAAAGCCAACCCGCATCTAATCATTCCAGAACAAGTGTTCAAATTAAACAACAAGTAACAACAGCAGTGAAATAAAAATCTAACCAAACGGCACCACGGGCGTCAACACCTGACACGAACCCATGGGCCGACAAGTCCACAGAAGACTCTACCTCAAGAGAGTCAGAAGACGGCAACTAAAGCAGCTCCGCACTAACACCTGCTACTGTCCAGAACCTGAGGCATTCAAAGAAAGAACACCTCAGAAGCAATTATAAGTTGTGCAAAAACAAGAAAGTAAGCAAACCTCCGCGAGACCGGAGGAAAATAGAAGCTGCAAGGATTAGTGACGACAACACTAGCCATAAATAATCATCAGGAAAAAAAAGAAACATGATGATCAACAGGAAAAAGAAACAGCAGAAGTAATTAATATTCAGCAGAAAAACACCCACCAAACGAAGGTGTGAAAACAGGCAATGTCAGAACTCGCCATCAACAAAGAATCATCAACATTCACATTATTATTTATGTTACTCTTGTTCAGAATTATAGACACTGATCAGCTCATCAGAAAAAAGAGAAGCCGTGCGGGGATAAATCCCTCTCGCATCGTCACGACCCTCAGAGCACCGCACCGGTGGCATCGTCAACATCGTGTACGACCTCCAACAGAATTTATTAAATTAAAAGAGCATCGCACCGGTGAGACCGCCAACATCGTGTACGACCTCCAACAGAAATCATATTTTCATGTAATTTCAAAGGAAAAGCGGCGTGGCCCATCAGAACATAAGGCAACATTTTCTTGGTTAACAAGATGAGCAAGATTATATTGAGTAAAAAAGGAGCAAAAAAAAAAGAGGCGGATGACAAAATTCAGCATAAAACTATTTACTGGAAGCAAGGGCGAGAACAAAAAATAAATGGGTTTTAGCAAAGTGAAGGTGCAAGATCACCACTTGCCTTCAAATCACCAGAATCGTTCTCCGAACAACTCCTCGTCGTAGATCGGCCCAAAAGGAGGCACGACGAGGCGAGATCTACACAAAAATGGCCAAAGCGATGGTTAGGGCCGAAAAAACCTAATGAAAAAGTTTCACGAAACGGAAGGAAATTACCACGAGGACGAAGCTCTCGTCGACAGCTTTTCGAATCTATGCTCGACTCGCGATTTCGACCACCGGAGCTCCGTCGGCGGCGTCCGGAAGATTTAAGGAATCGCCACTCCCGTCGCTCATTTTTTTCTCTCTGGTTCAGACAGAATGAGGAAGAAGAAAGGGGCTGGGTTCGTTTTCTTTTATGCATCATAACATATTTTACAAAAAAATAATAATAATAATAATAATATCATTATTATTATTAATAATAAAATAGCAATAAGGCTCGTAAAGGAGAACCGCTGAGAAGGAGGGGGCTAGTCGAACGGGCAGATGTGTATATATATATATAAATAAGGATTTGTCGAACGCAAGCTGCAGGGGGGAGGTCGACGAATGGATTGCAAGCATGGAGGGGGTGATCGACGAACTGGATTGCATAAATATATACATATATAAAGAGTTCGACGAATGGGGGGAGAAAATTTGATTTGTCGAGTAGATGAGGATGAGATCGACGAATGGTTGGCGGTTCTTGAGCATGCACAAATGTGTATATAATTATACGATAATAATAATAATATTAATAATATTATTATTATTATTATTTTATCACCAAAAATTAAACGGACGCCGAATCCAACGAAAATTTCGCTTAAGGTGAATGGCGGCGCTACGAATCCAACGGCGAAGTCGGAATCAAAATCCGACGTGCCGTTTTCGAGATATGAATGGCGGAAGTTACGGCGAGCTTTAAATATATACAAAACTTGTAAAATGCGCCGAGGCTCCAAAATGGCTCGGATCGCGACGAAACTTGATAGGCAAGTCTAAAATTAAATAATCTAATTTTCTAACGTAAAATTTTCCAATTCCGGGTCGTCGCAAAATTTGGTCGACTTGACCCAAACGGACGCGAAAACGTGCAAACGGCAACGCGCCGCTAACTCGACGTTAAAAGTAACGCCCCGACGTCATTAACACGACATCACTGAATTAAACAAATACCGGAAAAATCAGGGGCGTTACAGTCACTCCCTCTAAAAGTTAGCGGCCGTTTGGGTCAGGAAAGAAGGTTTAAGATGGATAATTAATTGGTGCAGGAACAACACTTGGGCAAAATTTCGTCCCGAAACTTGACATAAGGGCAGAAAACAACATTAAGATAGGTACATGGTGCAGGAAAGGGGGGTTTACCTGGGCTAAATAAATGAAAAGAATAATGGTGCAGGAAAGAAGGTTTAAGATGGATAATTAATTGGTGCAGGAAAAACACTTGGGCAAAATATATGGTACAGGAAAATAAATCCATTTGAGCTATTTAAATGAGAAGATAAAAGGTGCAGGAAGAAGATTTACCTGAGCTAATTAATTGAAAAGGTGAGGATGAGACTCTCGCATTGCTGACTCCAGCTCCCATGTTGCGCTCTCGACGTCATGATTCCGCCAAAGAACCTTCAGCATGGGAATAGATTTTCTCCGCAACACCCGCTCTTGGGTCTCCAAAATACGAATAGGCTCCTCAACATAAGACAAATTGGGATGAATATGAGGTACCGAATCGAGGACTTGACGATTGCTGCGGACACATTTCCTTAACTGACTCACATGGAACACATCATGGACGCCATGGAAGGTAGCAGGTAACTCCAATCTATAAGCAGACACTCCGATGCGCTCAACGATCTGAAATGGCCCAACATATCTGGGATCCAACTTGTGGTTCTTCCCAAATCTTTTAACGCCCGGCGTCGGAGAGACCTTCAGGAAAACACTGTCCCCAACCGCAAACTCCAGATCTGCCCTTCTTTGATTGGCATACTTTTCATACCGCTCCTGAGCAACGCAGAGCTTCTCCCGAATATTAGTCACCGCCTCTTCCATTTCCATCAAAGCTTCCGGACCTAGCAACGGTCTCTCACTGACTTCGGCCCAAAACAAGGGAGTCCTGCAGCGCCTCCCATACAGCGCTTCAAAAGGGGTCATCTGCAGACTTTCTTGGAAGCTATTATTATATGCAAACTCCATGAGTCTGAGGCGCTCGTCCCAAGCTCCATCATGCCCCAATATGTAACACCTGATCATGTCTTCTACAATCTGATTAACTCACTCCGTTTGACCATTGGTCTGCGGATGGTATGCGGTCGAAAACCTGAGGTCGGTGCCCAAAGCTCCCTGTAAGCTCTGCCAGAATCACGACGTAAACCTGGAGTCTCGATCTGACACGATACTCACTGGAACTCCATGCAAACGAATGACCTCATCCAAATATAACTCTGCTATCTTCTTCATAGAATAGCCGACTTTGAAGGGGACGAAATGCGCACACTTCGTCAATCGATCAACTATAACCCAGACTGAATCATGTCCACGAGGGGACCTCGGCAAACCCGTAATAAGGTCCATCGATATACTTTCCCATTTCCACATGGGGATCTCCAAAGGGGTCAGTTTTCCTCCAGGCCTGCCATGATCGGCCTTCACCCGCTTGCATGTGAAGCACTCCGATATAAATTTGGCAATGTCGTTCTTCATGCCCGACCACCACACGATTTGCTTCAGATCTCTATACATTTTGGTGGAACCCGGGTGGTAGGACACACTAGATCCATGAGCCTCCCTGCAAATCATAACTCGAATATCTCCCACCGCCGGAATACAGAATCTACCTCTATACAAGAGGGTACCAAGCTCATCAATGGAGAAATCAGATAATTCCCCTTTCTCGGCCCTTCCTCGGAGATGCTGAAGATCTTGGTCTTCCTTCTGATGTAACCTTGTGAGAGTGATCCACGAAGGATCTTCTGCCTCCAAACGAGAGCGCTCGCCACGGCTCACCGCCGAAATATCCATCAAAAGAAACTCCTCAACCAAGGCTTGAACAGATAAATTGAAGATCTGCGCCGTCTTCCTACTCAATGCATCGGCCACCACATTGGCCTTACCGGGATGATAAAGGATGTCCACTTCATAATCAACAACATACTCCAACCATCGGCGCTGGCGTAAATTCAGCTCCTTTTGTGTGAATACATACTTCAAGCTTTTATGATCGGTATAAATCTTGTACACAGCGCCATATAGTAAGTGTCTCCACAGCTTCAGGGCATTGATCACCGCCGCAAACTCCAAATCGTGAGTAGGGTAATTCTTCTCATGAATCTTCAATTGCCTAGATCCATAGGCGATCACCTTCCCCTCTTGCATCAGAACGCATCCAAGTCCGATGTGGGAAGCATCAACATACACCGCAAACTCCACTCCCTCGATAGGCAGAATGAGAATTGGGGCAAAACACAACTTTCTCTTCAGCTCTTGGAATGCCTCCTCACACTTATCACTAAAAATGAAGGTGGCATTCTTCTGCGTAAGTCGGGTCATCAGAACGGACAATGTGGAGAAACCCTCCACAAATCTCGTATAATATCCGGCCAAACCCAAGAAACTCCTGATCTCCTTTGGAGTAGAAGGTCTCTTCCAATCCATCACCGCTGAAAATCTTGGCGGGATCAACAGAGATTCCATCCTTGCTCACCACATGTCCTAAGAAAGACACCTGATGCAGCCAAAACTCGCACTTGCTCAGCTTAGCATACAGTTTATGCTCTCTCAAGACAGACAGAACCTAACGCAAATGATGGGCATGCTCCTCATCACTGCGAGAATAGATGAGAACGTCGTCGACGAAGACGACCACAAAACGGTCAAGAAAGTCCTTGAATACCCGGTTCATCAGATCCATGAACGCAGAAGGCGCATTGGTCAAACCAAAGGACAACACGAGGAACTCGAAATGCCCGTACCGGGATTTAAAAGCCGTCAGAGGAATGTCTGACTCACGAACCCTCAACTGGTGGTAGCCTGAACGAAGATCAATCTTCGAGAATTTGGTGCACTCACGCAGCTGATCGAATAAATCATCAATCCGCGGCAACGGATATCTATTCTTGATCGTCACCTTGTTCAACTCCCGATAATCGATACACAGCCTCATGGAACCGTCCTTCTTCTTCACAAAGAAAATAGTAGCAGCCCATGGAGAAGTACTCGGTCTGATGAAACCACACTCCAGAAGTTCATCCAAATGAACACGCAATTCTTCTAATTCACGAGGCGCCATGCAGTACGGGGCCTTGGCAATGGGCCAGGTACCTGGTTCGAGGTCTATGGAAAACTCCTTCTCTCTTTCGGGAGGAAGAGCGGAAAGCTTGTTCGGAAAAACATCGGGAAACTCTCGCACCACCGGGATACCCTCCACGGTTGGCTCCACACGAGAAGCATCCACAGCGTAGATAGAAACCAGAAAACCCAAACAACCAGAGGCTAAAGCTCGGCGGACATGTACCGCAGAAATAATCGGAGAACTCTCCCGAGGGAGACCATAAACGCTCAATGGACGTCCATCGCCCAACTTGAAATCTAGCCGCTTCTCCTTGCACTTATTCATATCATCATACTTGGATAACCAGTCCATCCCAAGAATCACATCAAAATCTGCCAAATCTAGCATCTTCAAATCTGCCAGAACCTGGACACCACCCAAGGAAATGGGGCACTCCCGGATACCTTAATCTGACGTAATCTGATCTCCAGATGGAAACATAATGGACAGGGCATCATCCAACCGATCAACAGACCATCGATGCCTATCAACAAAACTTCTAGCAACAAAAGAGTGAGACGCTCCCGAATCAAACAGGACACGCGCCCACTTATTCTTCACCTTGAATTCACCTAAATAAGTATGCGTCACTAGACAACTAGTAAGCTAAATTTAGAAAAAAAAAAGAGAACAAGTTAGGAGGAATGAATCTAACCAGATATCACGTGCGCTGAGGTTTGAGCTTCCTCTCTAGTCAACACATTAAGCTTGCCCTTCTTCTTGTCCACGAACTGAGAGGGCGGCGGCAAGGTCTGCAGGGGAACCGCTGATGTCACGGTCTGAGAGTTCGAGCAGTCGGCCCTACGATGTCCTTTTTGCCCAGACAGGAAACAACAACCAGCCTTCTTGTAACACCGGGCCGCCTCAGGCCCGGGCTTAGAGCAGAAAGAGCACACTGGGACCGCCTTAGGTGCGTCCTGAATTGCACTAACCTTTAACATCTCCAGCGCCTCGAGCCTCTTGAAACACCTCTCGAACGGGTGGCCCCGCTTGCCACAGAAGCTACAGTGTCCCACACCCCTCTTCTTTGAGTCCGAATGAGACGCCTTGGAACTCTCCCGATCATCAGATTTCCTCTTATCACTCTTTGTTTTCTGCCCATGAATCTTCATCTTCTCAATCGATTCGGCCTTCAATGCGGCCTCCACCGCTTCAGCATATGTCTTTGACCCATAGGCGCTAGCCCACTGCTGGACGTCGCCAGTGAGACCACCCAAAAACCTCTTCACTCTTCCTTCCTCTGAGGCCACCAACTCCGGGGCGAATCTGCTCAACTTGCTGAACTCGATCTCATATTCACTGATGGTGAGCTGCCTCTGCTTCAGATGCAGAAAGTTATTCATCAATCGGTCTCGCTCAACTGAAGGGAGGAACTTCTTAAGCAACAAACCCTTAAACGTCTCCCAAGAGCATCCCTCGGCGAGACCTTCCTTCTCCCTAATCCACTAACCTTTCGCCAAACCCTTCAGCTAAAATGCAGCCACCATCACCTTCGAAGCCTCCGAGATACCTGAATAGGAGAACATCCCCTCCATGCTGATCACCCAATCATCCAGGGCCATGAAGTCTGCCCTACCATCATAGGTAGGAGGTCCCAACCGCTGAAAGTGTGAAATGAAGTTCATCTCCGGTGGCAATGCCACTGGAGGCACTAGGGGAGCAGGAACGGCTGGACTCACCACCGGTTCTTACACAACAGGCTGCTGCACCGAGGCAGCAGACACCAAAGACTGAATCTGAGCCTGCATCACGACCAACTGTCTCGTCAAAGCCTCATTGCTCTGTCGCAGGCTTTCGATCATGGACTCACTCTGACCACCAGAAGACTCTCCCTCAGGCAGGGGAGTCGATCGTGTCACTCTCCTACGAGACATGTCTACAAGAAGGATGGACATTCAATCAAAAACAGGCTTACAAAGCTTAAGCCAAACAGACTCGGAAAAATTCACGGATCGATTCGGAATAGGAAAGAAAACAACCTGCTATTGCTGTTACCTTGTTCTGGAATTTCATGAAATGATGCCATGATTAACTTAGGATGATGCATCATCATCCTACTGACTCTTGTGCTATGACATGAGTGCATGAACATTTAAATTTCTTTTCAAATCATGTGTGTACATATGTCATCTGGTATGTCTTTAACTTGGCACGCGTGCTTATGCGATGATATGAATGTATGCAGTGCAATGCATTCTAGAAAGAGGCCTTAATAGATGTTATGAGCGGCGTACACATGTAATGTTATGCATCTCATACTACATAACCTTACATGTAACGAAAAAAGAAAACGTGCTAATGAGCATCCATGTAATGGTGGTTATGCATCCCATACTACATAACCGTCACATGTTGCCACCTATGGTGGATCCATATACAAACACATATTATGCATCCCATACTACATAATAAGCCACGTATACTTCTTATCATGCTATGAGTGTAGTGACTATGCTTCGGTCAAGACATACTGATGACATATCGATGTGTGTATATAATGAAATGATCTTATGAGGTTCTGCTTAGGATAGCGGGCGTTTGGCTCACACGCCAAACCACCCAACTACCTTTTTCACAGAACCTCCCTCTGATACCAACTGTCACAACCCGCATTTTCTCAACATTTAAAATACTATCAGGTAGGGAAAGCTACGCATTGTGATGCCACGTAACGTAGGGGACACCTACTGACGTTAAGGCAATTCATCCTTCTTCGCAGTTCAAGCAAATATTATTATTAACTCAAAGAGATTCAAATATAATTTATGCAAAAAAAATTAACAAGCCGCGTCCCTCGGCTAGGTGGATCAACTAGTCCACGCTTTTAAAATATAGTTTTACGCAGCGGAAAAATACTTGATTTAATTACTTAGTGGCCTAAGTGAACATGAAGACCAAGTGAGGTGCACCATGTAAGATCGAATGTGTGGATTTACTATATATAAAAGTAGATTTATCACGTGCAAAAAGTAGTGAGATTACCATTTCAAAACATGATATGCAATGCTACAATTACCTTAGCATATCTAAGCAAGGGGCTATAAAGCCAACCCGCATCTAATCATTCCAGAACAAGTGTTCAAATTAAACAACAAGTAACAGCAACAGTGAAATAAAAATCTAACCAAATGGCACCACGGGCGTCAACACCTGACACGAACCCATGGGCCGACAAGTCCACAGAAGACTCTACCTCAAGGGAGTCAGAAGACGGCAACTAAAGTAGCTCCGCACTAACACCTGCTACTGTCCAGAACCTGAGGCATTCAAAGAAAGAACACCTCAGAAGCAAGTATAAGTGGTGCAGAAACAAGAAAGTAAGCAAACCTCCGCGAGACCGGAGGGAAACAGAAGCTGCAAGGATTAGTGACGACAACACAAGCCATAAATAATCATCAGGAAAAAAAAGAAACATGATGATCAACAGGAAAAAGAAACAGCATAAGTAATTAATATTCAGCAGAAAAACACCCACCAAACGAAGGTGTGAAAACAGGCAAGGTCAGAACTCGCCATCAACAAAGAATCATCAACATTCACATTATTATTTATGTTACTCTTGTTCAGAATTATAGAGACTGATCAGCTCATCAGAAAAAAAAGAAGCCGTGCGGGGATAAATCCCTCTCGCATCGTCACGACCCTCAGAGCACTGCACTGGTGGCATCGCCAACATCGTGTACGACCTCCAACAAAATTTATTAAATTAAAAGAGCATCGCACCGATGGCACAGCCAACATCGTGTACGACCTTCAAAAGAATTCATATTTTCATGCAATTTCAAAAGAAAAGGGGCGTGGCCCATCAGAACATAAGGCAACATTTTCTTGGTTAACAAGATGAGCAAGATTATATTGAGTAAAAAAGGAGCAAAAAAAAAGAGGCGGATGACAAAATTCAGCATAAAACTATTTACTGGAAGCAAGGACGAGAACAAAAAATAAATGGGTTTTGGCAAAGTGAAGGTGCAAGATCACCACTTGCCTTCAAATCACCGGAATCGTTCTCCGAACAACTCCTCGTCGTAGATCGGCCCAAAAAGAGGCACGACGAGGCGAGATCTACAGAAAAATGGCCAAAGCGAAGGTTAGGGCCGAAAAAACCTAATGAAAAAGTTTCACGAAACGGAAGGAAATTACCACGAGGACGAAGCTCTCATCGAGAGCTTTCCGAATCTATGCTCGGCTCGCGATTTCGACCACCGGAGCTCCGTCGGCGGCGTCCGAAAGATTTAAGAAATCGCCACCCCCGTCGCTCGTTTTTTTCTCTCTGGTTCAGACAGAATGAGGAAGAAGAAAGGGGCTGGGTTCGTTTTCTTTTATGCATCATAACATATTTTACAAAATAATAATAATAATAATAATAATAATAATAATAATAATAATAATAATATCATTATTATTATTAATAATAAAATAGCAATAAGGCTCAGAAAGGAGAACCGCTGAGAAAGAGGGGGGCTAGTGGAACGGGCAGATGTGTATATATATATAAATAATGATTTGTCGAACGCAAGCTGCAGGGGGGAGGTCGACGAATGGATTGCAAGCATGGAGGGGGGTGATCGACGAACTGGATTGCATAAATATATACATATATAAAGAGTTCGACGAATGGGGGGAGAAAATTTGATTTGTCGAGAAGATGAGGATGAGATCGACGAATGGTTGGCGGTTCTTCGAACAGAGCATGCACAAATGTGTATATAATTACCAAAAATTAAACGGACGCCGAATCCAACGAAAATTTTGCCTAAGGTGAACGGAGGCGCTACGAATCCAACGGCGAAGTCGGAATCAAAATCCGACGTGCCGTTTTCGAGATATGGATGGCGGAAGTTACGGCGAACTTTAAATATATACAAAACTTCTAAAATGCGTCGAGGCTCCAAAATGGCTCGGATCGCGACGAAACTTGATAGGCAAGTCTAAAATTAAATAATCTAATTTTCTAACGTAAAATTTTCCAATTCTGGGTCGTCGCAAAATTTGGTCGACTTGACCCAAACGGATGCGAAAACTCGCAAACGGCAACGCGCCGCTAACTCGACGTTAAAAGTAACGCCCCGCGTCATTAACACGCCATCACTGAATTAAACAAATACCGGAAAAATCAGGGGCGTTACATACATGCCCGGAATTTCTGGAGATGAGGGGAAGAGGCCGCAGCAGCAGCGGCCTGCGAGGATCGAAGAGGTGCTACCCGGAGATGAAGAGGAAAGATGCGAAGACAGAACGGACGTGGGAGCTAGGGGAGGGGTTAGAGTGATCCATGGAGGGGTGGGAATAGAAGCGACTCGTAAGAGAAGCTTCCAGGCGATGTTCAGGAGAAGCGTCGCGTCGACCTCCCAAACCCCACCCCCCTCGGAGAAGCTCACCTTCTCGACGGAGGATATGCCAGATTTCGAAGTCCCGTTCTGTGATGCCTTGGTGATCCAGGCGGCGATTGAAAACTTCACCGTCACCCGGATTTTGGTGGACAACGGGAGCTCGGTAAATGTCATCTTCAAGAAGGCCTTCGACGCGCTAGAGGTGGAAACAAAGAGAGTGCAAGCCTCAAAAGGACCCTTGTTCGGATTCTCAGGGGAGAGGAAGGAAGTCGATGGAGGAGTGGGCCTCCAAGTGACGTTGGGAGGAGTCCCCAGGAACCGTCGGTTCGTCATTGTTGACGCTCCGAGTAGCTACAACGCCATATTCGGGCGCCCTCTCATCAGCACCTTCCGGTGCGTTCCCTCATCCTTCCATCAATGCTTAAAGTTCCGCAGCGGAGGAGTTCAGGTACGGATCAGGGGGAATGCGAAAGTGGCGAGGCAGTGCTTTGTGACTGCCGTCAACACTATCTCCTGGATAGCGGAGGCCGAGAAGATGGATAGGGAGATGCAGGGGCCAAGGGGGCCAGGTGAAGACGGAGGGGAAGAAGAAGAAGAGGATAACATCCCTAGAGGGGAAGAGGAAGTGGCTCCGGGGGAGCGGGTCGAACCGATGGAAGACGAAGATCCGGAGAAAGAGAAGACCCTACCGGAAGGGAGGGAAGAGAAGAGTAAATGGCAAGAGCAAACCCGTCTTGAGGCGGCTGAAGAAGTGTTCGAAATGGAGGTCACCACCCAAGGAGGAAGGGTGGAGAAGGTGCAGATCAGTGGGGGCCTCGGCCCAAAAGACCAAAGACGGATGCTGGAATGCATTCAAAGGAGCGTGGACATCTTCGCGTGGAGCGCGGCGGACATGCCAGGCATCGATGCAGACGTGGCCTGCCATCGACTCAACCTTGAGTCGAGAACTCGCCCCATCCAACAGAAGAGAAGGACCATAGCCGACAAGCTCAAAGGACCGATCCATGAGGAGGTAGCAAAGCTCCGCGAAACAGGTTTTGTATCGGAGATCCAGTATCCAGGCTGGGTCTCCAATGTCGTCATGGTAAAAAAGGGTGATGGTCACTGACGTATGTGTATTGACTTTTCTTTGTTAAACAAAGCCTGCCCTAGGGATTGTTATCCCCTGCATCGGATCGACGCGCTGGTTGACTCAGCCGTTGGTTTTTCTGTGATGAGTTTCTTGGATGCTTTCTTAGGTTATCACCAAATCAGGATGCACCCCCCAGACGTTAAAGATGTCTCATTCATCACCCGGGAAGGATGCTACTGCTACAAAATGATGCCCTTTGGGCTGAAGAATGCTGGAGCAACCTACCAAAGGATGATGGAACGGGTTTTTCGGGAGCAAAGAGGAAGAAACATGGAGGTTTACGTAGATGACTTCATGGTGAAGAGCAAGAGCGTGAGTTCTCACCTCTAGGACCTTGAGGAGACGTTCGCTACTTTGCGCAAGTACAAGATGCGACTCAACCCCCTGAATTGCGTCTTCGGGTCCAGCAAGGGAAAGTTCCTGGGTCACTTTCTCACCCCCTCGGGGGTAGAACCTAACCCGGACAAGGTAAATGCCATAATGGAGTTGGGATCGCCGCGAAATGCTAAGGAAGTCCAGCGGCTAACTAGAAAACTCGCAGGGTTGAGTAGGTTCCTCTCCCGGGCGGGGGAGAAATGCTCTCCGTTTTTTAAGGTGTTACGAGGCAATCAGAAATTCGAATGGACGGGGGAATGCGAGGAGGCTTTCCAGGCCCTGAAGGGCCAACTCACCAAGGCTCCGCTGCTCCAAGGACCTAAGGAGGGGGAGGACCTAGCCTTATACCTCAGAGTCGGGGCTGAAGCCGTAAGCTCCGTCCTGGTCTGGTAAGAGGGTAAGAAGCAGCTGCCTATCTACTACGTGAGTAGGGTTTTGAAGAAGGCGGAGCTCCGATATCCGATTTTGGAAAAGCTAGCCTTCGCCCTAGTCATCTCGACAAGGAAACTCAGGCCATACTTCAAAGCCCACTCCATCCAAGTAGTGACAGATCACCCCCTTCGCAAAATCTTCGAAGGGGTAGAGCATTCAGGGAGACTCGCGAAGTGGTCGATAGAGTTAAGTGAGTTCAACCTCACCTTCCTCCCACGGTTGTCAATGAAGGCCCAAGCAGTTGCAGATTTCCTGGCGGACTTCGTGGCCGAGACGGAGGAGGAACATGCCTCACGCCCCGTCCCCTGGAGGCTGCTGGTCGATGGAGCCTCGGGCAAGAATTCTTTAGGAGGAGGGGTGGTGTTGGAAAGTCCTCACGGGATAAAGATCGAGCAAGCGCTGGTGATACATTTTCCCATAACCAACAACCAGGCGGAATACGAAGCGGTGATTGCCGGCCTACGTCTGGCCCAGGAGCTAAGATTTCACGATGTGGAGGTCCTCACCGACTCAATGGTAATAGCCTCGCAGATCAAGGGGGAATCAAGGGGGAATTCGAGGCAAGAGAGCCCACACTCCTACGGTATCTCGCCAAAGTGAGGGGTCTCATCAGAGCATTCAAAACTTTCTCCATTAGGCACGTCCCAAGGGAGGAGAGCGTCTCGGTCGATCGGCTGGCCAAGTCTGGTCCCCGGGTCGGGGGGGGGCCTTGACAGATCTGTTCCGCCCCTCAATTGAGGAAGGGGAGATTATGGAAGTAGAACGGCGGCCCTCGTGGAAGGATCCATTCGTGACCTTCCTATCAACAGGAAAATTTCCGGAAGAGGTTCCCGATCAAAGGCGCTTTCGGTACAAGTCGGCCTACTACGTACTCCATGAAGGGGACTTGTATCGGAAGACCCTCTCGGGATTCTTAGCACGATGCGTCTCAGAGGAAGAAGCTCCAAGGATCCTAGAGGAGGTTCACTCCGGCGAGTGCGGCAGTCATTCAGGAAGCAGGACGTTGGAAGCAAGGATAATGAGGCAAGGATACTTCTGGCCGACCCTGAGCAGGGATGCGGCGGGATTCACCAAGCAATGTCAAAAATGCCAGCTGTTCGCCCCACTTCAACTTTTGCCGGCTCAGAGGCTAAGGAGCATCACCGCGCCCTGGCCCTTCGCCATATGGGGAATGGATCTGGTAGGACCTTTTCCTCAGGCCAGTGGGCAAAGAAGATTTCTCTTGGTTATGATCGACTACTTTTTGAAGTGGTTGGAGATCAAGGCTCTAGCAAAGGTCACCTCCCAGGTAGTCCGCAACTTCGTATGGCGAGATATTATCTGTCGGCATGGGCTCCCTCAGGCCATAGTCACAGATAACGGTCCGCAGTTCGCCAGCGAGTAATTCATAAGCTTCTGTAGCCAGCTAGGAATAGACCTCCGGTTCGCATCCATCCACCACCCTAGGAGCAACGGGCAGGTGGAGGCAGCAAACAAGGTCATAGTAAACTTGCTCAAGAAAAAGGTGGCAAACTTGAAGGGGAATTGGGTGGAGCAGCTCCTGTCGGTCTTATGGGCTCTGAGAACCACACCCAACACCGCAACTGGTGAGACCCCCTTCAAGCTCTCTCACGGTTGCGAGGCCGTCATTCCAGTGGAGCTCGAAATCAAGACGGCGAGGGTAGGAGCCGCCTCGGGAGGTGATGAAGAATGGAGGACAGGAAACGAGGAGGAGCTGCGACTCTCCTTGGATTTGATCGAGGATGTCCGTGATCTCGCCATCATTCGTCAAGAAGAAGTCAAGCGGCGGATGACCAAGTACTTCGACAAGCACGTCAGAGTCAAACAGTTCGAGAAAGGTGATCTAGTGTTGAAGAAAGTCGACGCGGCCGGAAGATCTGCCGTAGTAGGCAAGCTCAACCCAAATTGGGAAGGCCCCTATGTAGTAGAAGAAGCCTTGAAATCAGGGGGGTACCGCCTCCAAAATGTGGAGGGCGAGTCCCTCAATCACACGTGGAGTGGTGATGATCTAATACGTTTCTATCCCTAAGTCCATGTAATAAAATACTTTGCTTTACAACTTGATTATATATATATATATATATATATATATATATATATATATATGTGTGTGCGGTGTGATGACCTGCGCGGTGATGATAAAAGTTCTAAAAAGGTTGGCCCCGAGTAGACCCGCTGTCCAGGCTCTCACCTAGCTGTCAGGTCCGAAGGCTCACTCGGCTGCAGGTTCTAAAAAGTTGGCCCCGAGAAGACCCGCTGTCCAGGCTCTCACCTAGCTGGCAGGTCCGAAGGCTCACTCGGCGGCAGGTTCTAAAATGGTTGGCCCCGAGCAGACCCGCTGTCTAGGTCTCACCTAGCTGGCAGGTCCGAAGGCTCACTCGGCGGCAGGTTCTAAAAAGGTTGGCCCCGAGCAGACCCGCTGTCCAGCCTCTCACCTAGCTGGCAGGTCCGAAGGCTCACTCGGCGGCAGGTTCTAAAAAGGTTGTCCCCGAGCAGACCCGCTGTCCAGGCTCTCACCTAGCTGGCAGGTCCGAAGGCTCACTCGGCGACAGGTTCTAAAAAGGTTGGCCCCGAGCAGACCCGCTGTCCAGGCTCTCACCTAGCTGGCAGGTCCGAAGGCTCACTCGGCGGCAGGTTCTAAAAAGGTTGGCCCCGAGCAGACCCGCTGTCCAGGCTCTCACCTAGCTGGCAGGTCCGAAGGCTCACTCGGCGGCAGGTTCTAAAAAGTTTGGCGCCGAGCAGACCCGCTGTCCAGGCTCTCACCTAGCTGGCAGGTCCGAAGGCTCACTCGGTGGCAGGTTCTAAAAAGGTTGGCCCCGAGCAGACCGCTGTCCACGCTCTCACCTAGCTGGCAGGTCCGAAGGCTCACTCGGCGGCAGGTTCTAAAAAGTTTGGCCCCGAGCAGACCCGCTGTCCAGGCTCTCACCTAGCTGGCAGGTCCGAAGGCTCACTCGGCGGCAGGTTCTAAAAAGGTTGGCCCCGAGCAGACCCGCTGTCCACGCTCTCACCTAGCTGGCAGGTCCGAAGGCTCACTCGGCGGCAGGTTCTAAAAAGGTTGGCCCTGAGCAGACCCGCTGTCCAGGCTCTCACCTAGCTGGCAGGTCCGAAGGCTCACTCGGCGGCAGGTTCTAAAAAGGTTGGCCCCGAGCAGACCCGCTGTCTAGGCTCTCACCTAGCTGGCAGGTCCGAAGGCTCACTCGGTGTCAGGTTCTAAAAAGGTTGGCCCCGAGCAGACCCGCTGTCCAGGCTCTCACCTAGCTGGTAGGTCTGAAGGCTCACTCGGCGGCAGGTTCTAAAAAGGTTGGCCCCGAGCAGACCCGCTGTCCAGGCTCTCACCTAGCTGGCAGGTCCAAAGGCTCACTCGGCGGCAGGTTCTAAAAAGGTTGGCCCCGAGCAGACCCGTTGTCCAGGCTCTCACCTAGCTGGCAGGTCCGAAGGCTCACTCGACGGCAGATTCTATAAAGATTGGCCCCGAGCAGACCCGCTGTCCAGGCTCTCTCACATAGCTGGCAGGTCCGAAGGTTCACTCGGCGGCAGGTTTGAAAGTTTCAAGGGTTGGTCCCAAGCAGATCCGCCGTCCAGGCTCTCACCTAGCTGGCAGGTTCGAAGATTCGCTCGACGACAGACTCAAGAGGCTCCCAAGATTGGATGGGTAAGAGAGGTAAGTTAAAGGCAAAATATAAACAGGAGCAAGACAAGACATAAGATCGACGAATGGTGTCCTTACCAAAAGCACTCGCCGACGGGTGGTATAGACATGCGTCGCCACTCATCAAGCGAAACGCACGGCGAAACGTCGACCGATCCGAGGGTTGCGAGGAACCCCATGATGAGCGGGCAAGAACTCCCCTGAAACGAGTGATCTGCCTATCTCGCGATGACTACTCACGCAAAGCGATCGCCCCCGATGAGTGACCAGGTGAAAGGAGGGCGAAACGTCCCGCGGTTAACCTACATCGTCGAAATAGGGCGAGCCCCCACCCCCCCCCCCCCCCATAATCCGTGGGGCGGCAACGGCAATCGTACAAATAACACAACGTCCTAAAAAGCCTATCGAGACGCAAAAACTTGGTAGAAAAGCATTCGCAAAAGAGGGCCAGCGTTAACAAAAAAGAGAGGGGGGTTCCGCCCCCGCTATATTCAAAAATACGAACGTGGGATAAAATTTCGTCACAAAATATGTTCAAAAATTCCTAGGGCTATCGACTCTCGTCTGAGTCGACGAAGATGGTCCCATATTTCCGCAGAGGATCCTCGTCCTCGGGGACGGGAACTGGCACGAAGATGTCCGACACGACCTGACGGGCGGAGAGCGCCTCGACGCCTTCCTTCAGGTGCCCGACATCGCGAAGTACCTGCATCGTATGCTCTGCGGCGTCCTGCGCGCTCTCTTGTAGCAGCTCCTCAAATTCATAATCGGAGTAAAAATGCTTCTTCCTCTCTTCCTCGAGGTTTAAGGTGGCAACATCTCGCAGGCGCTGGATCTCGGCTTTCGACTCCCGAACTTCGTCCTCCAACCCGGCCACCCGCACGCGAAGCATGGCGGCGGTGGTAGTATCCTGCGAGGAGGGAGATAGTAAGACAGAGGGCAGATGAACAAAAATTCCAACGCTTTCAGGAAATTGCGTACCTCCCAAACGGGGCGATTGGCAAGAAGGTTTTCAGCAGCCTCCAATTTGAGCTTCAGCTCCAAGACCTCGGCGGAAGCGACAGATCGAGTAGCCTCCACCTCGCTAAGGTTCCGCGCGAGGTTGACGCTGCGGCGCGAAGACATGTGGGCGAGTTCGAAGGCTTGGAGGAAAGCCCGCGAGGTCTCGTGAGCAAGCACCTGGGTCTTTTCGGCATCAAAGACATCCACGTCATCTCTGCCGTAGATGGCATAGCCGATGGTGTGGGCTTCACCGCTGGCTACCTCGGTCTCGACCCATGAAGAATGGAGGGTTGAAAGTGATACCCTGTTCGCGTTCCTGTCCCACTGAACGAGTGGGGCTCCTGTGGGATCCATGAACTTTTCTCCGAACGCAAAATTTCGATGGTCTCTGGGCAGCGGCTTCGGGCGAATCTCCTTCCGCGGAACCGAGGTTTCGGGCGGAGCACTCGCGGTAGAAGACTCAACTAAGGTTCCCTTATCCTTTGCGGGTGGCGGGGGGGGGGGGGGGGGGGGGGGGGTATCCCTTTCGCAGGGGAGGGTGCTTTGCCTTTCGCGGAGGTGGGGGTTCTAGATTTCTTGGAAGAAAGGGCAGGAGGGGGAGCATCCGGCTTCCGCTTCTGGCCACCAGACTTTGAAGCTGCCAGGTCATCCTGACAGAGTTCTGCGGCGGCCCGCGCTGCGGACAGAGAGAGTCCCAAGGCCGTCCCCGCTGGAAGAGGGGGATGGAGCGGGAAGTCGCGCACACCTGCATCCGTAACAAGTTCACTCAGCTATAAAGAAAAGGGAAGAGACAAATTCGAGCATGCCGAGACCACCCAAACTTGCCTTCTCCGGGAGAAATGGGCGGGAGCGAGTTGACGTTTCGCCGGAGATAGACAATGTCCATCCCGTGCTCCAATATGTACTGGTGGAGCTTGGCCTCGTGACCGCCCAGGGACAGAGGTTTAAAGGTCGATTCTTCCTCTTGTACCGGCGCGAAAAGGACGTTACCGAAGTTCCCGCGGACGAAGACAAAGTTGCGGGTCCAATCATGGTTCTTATTCGCGAGACCAGCCACCTTTAGTGGATTCTGGCCCAAAAAGAAGGTTGTCCCACCCTTCGCCCGAAAGGTAAAAAGCTTGCGGAAAACGGGGAGGCTAAACTCTATTCCCTCCTCGCGCAAGTAGCAGGCGAACCCCACCAACATGGCAATGGAGTTCGGGTTAAGCTGGGCGGGAACGACCCCGAAGTAGCAGAGCGTCTGGCGAAGCTCCGGCCAGATGGGGAGGCGGAAGCCCACCTCGAAATGCTTCAGCGGAACCGCGCGGGTGCCAGGGGCAAAGGTATTGATGCGGTCGTCTGGCCCAGGGCGGGTCGCGGAAAAGGCCGGCGGAATGTAGTCCGCAACAGTGGTCATGTATTCCTCTTCGGTGAGACCGCAGGGGTCGAAATCCTGCTGAGCAAACGCACTCGCGCACCTACCCCTGCCATCTGGCTCGCCACCCATCTCACGAGAGTATAGAAATTCCGAGGTTGCACAGATGAGAGAAGGGCGAGTGCTTGCGAGAGGAGGGAGGTGGACACTCAAAGCGAAGCGCAATAAATGAAGATTGGTGACCAACTATTTATAGAAAAGGAAAACGCGGGGGGTTCCCTAGGCAGCGGGTGTGCGGATAGCGACCGCACTCCTCCGACGCCTCGGAACCCGCGCCAAGACTTCTCGCCTGTTGGGAGCGAAGACAGAACAAATGGTCGCTCGGCGAGAAGTAAGATGGCGAAAAATATATTATAGATGGCGTGCGAGACGCCAGCATTCGGGAGAAGCGTAAAAAGCTATGAGAGATCAAGATAGAATAGGGTGAGGAAAGTCATTCACAGAACAATCAGGAAATTATTACAGGACCGAAAGAGTCTAGTAACGTTTTTACGAAACGCTAGTAGTGGATCCAAGGGAGCGAGTGTCGGTAGGCTAATGCTCGATCCAATGCCATCGACCCCGACCTCGCGTCCCCGCCTCTGGGGGCATTCGCGGGTAGTAATAAGCGCTCATAGCGGTGATTTCCCAGTTGGCAAAATGCAGCTGGTCCCTGGCTCGCACGGCGTGTCTCCCAGGAGAAAGTTCTCCGCCCTCATCACCCAGGCGATCCACCTCTGCAAGGAGGCGTGCACAATCCCGACGAAGAGACTTCAGCTCACGCCTTGTGTCGATCAGCTGCCCGTTCAACTGACCTGTGAGGTCCCGCTGCATGAATATGAGTTTGCCGAACAACTCCTTCATTCGCTCCTTCATGGTGTGGACGTCGGAAGGGTCACCTAAAAAATCCGAAATCTCTCCAGGGGAAGGGGGCGGCGAGACCATCCCTTCTCCTCCCTCATAATAGGATCCCATGGGGGAGGCCTCTTGGAAAACTGAGAAAGCAGAAATATTGGTCTTGACAAGTGAAAGAAAAGAGGGACATGAGTTGGGACATGAGTCGGGACAGGTAAGCTCACTTACCCAACACGAACACGCCTTTCTTGAGGGGAGGGAGCGTGGAAGGCTGCCCTTCGAATAGGCTGGTGGTAGGATGCAGGGATTTCCCTCTCCCGGGGCGGTAAGGCGCTTGGGTGGCGGCTGAAGAAATACGGCCAAGGTCCCAAACCGGAGAGCCTCCACGCCCATTCGCGGAGGTGGGATTTCCCTGACGAAAAGGAGAGCGACGAGGGGTGGTAGGCCGTTCTGATGTGTCAGGATTAAGTGCTGCGGAAAGTAGCGATTAGAGGCAGGGAATTTGCGGAATAATTACGCTATTTCCCGATTACCTGCTTGCTGCAGAGTCTCGCCCCGAGTGCTCAAGGGAGTAGGATTCTCATCAGGAGGGGGTCTCGCATCATCAGGCTGGGGCGTTGCAGTTTTCGTCAGAGCCGTCTCACGATCTTTTTCAGGAACAGGTGCCTCCTGCGAATGGTTAGCACCCTGGTAATGACACTATCTCGAGGGTGAGCAGGAGGACCAAGGGAAATCAAGAATACCTGCATCTGGATATCGGGCGGGGGGGGGGGGGGGGGGGGGTTATTCGCCGGATAAGGAGATTCCGAGGCGGACTCACCTCCCGCCCGGTCCTGCCGAACCGCCAGGGCTCGTCTGGTGAGGAAGGGAGAATTGTGATCTTTCCTCGAAGAGCGCCAGGGGGCAAACCGGACAATTTTAGGGGCATTTTTCTCCTGGGCTGCGGCCAGGCTATCCAGCATCTCTTGCGAGATTGGTTTCGGGTACGGTCTCATGGAGGCCATCTCAAAGCAGCCAAAGCTCAAAATGTAGAAGGAAGTTGCGCCAGAGAAAGTAGAGCGCTCTGAAGAAAATGCTCGGGGCAGAGATATATATATAGCACAGTAGTGGGACCCACAGAAAGATTCTGTCCAGATCAGCAGGACTCTCCTCGAATATCGGGTTGGACTGTTCTTTCCAAGCGAAAGATTCGCTCGCAAAGAGCGGGGATTGTGTACAACCCTGTATTCGCGGAGAGGTCCCACCCCGGGCTCGAGGTCCTTTGCCCAAAGAGCGCAAGGAGTCCCTGCGGACCATTCACCCGCGCAAGGGTCCGAACTCGAAAATAGCGCATGAAGGTCGGAGCCCTGCTCGCTTGGGGAATCAGGGAGAGACAAGTAGAGTCCCTGCGGACCATTCGCCCGTAAATAAGTGGAAGGAAACTTCACGGACCACTCGCCCAGGGAGGCGAGTGGTGCCCTCAGGGACTACTCGCACATGGGGATCTGGGGGCAAAATGACCTGGATACCCTCCGTGGGCTGCTAATAGCCCTTCAGAACAGCGGAGTTAGGCTATTAGCAGATCATTTTGGGGTGCGTTTAGTAAAACCAAACAGCGGATTCACGCTATTCGCAGTCCAAGATTAGAAAATCTATAAATAGACTCTTTAGGGCACCTGGGAGGAGATCAGATCTTTTGAGATCTCACCTCCAGGAAATCTTCGGGGTAGGCTGCTAGTGCCCTCCAAGGTGCCCGGCTTATCGATTGGTTTGGGAGGGGAAGCTCTCTAAGATCTTCCGGGTGTGAGGCGGTACCTCCTCGCTACGGCCTTGGGTCTATTCCAGATTTTCCATCCTCTATCTGAAGAACTTAGTGAAGGAGGAGTAGGCGCAGGCTACACCCCCCACTGGGTCCGAACTCAGAGACCGGTTGACGGTTCAACATTATACATGAATTATTCTCCCCTTAATCTTCTATATTTCTCCTATATAGATTTCTTCAATTAATCTCCCCCTTTTGGTATTATCAAAAGGTGGGGTGAGGGTAGTAAGGAGGCATTCTTTAGGCTAGTTATAAATCATGATCGAGCTTTTGTAATATATGAAATGATAAAGAGTTTAAGCATAATATATATAAGAGTTTTCAAATAAAAAGATAAGAGTTGTAGGCAAGCGGAAGATTATAAGAAACATCTTTTTGTAAGCATGAAAAACATAAGTAAAAATATGAGTTTTAGTTCAAAATTGAAAGATGTTTTAACCTTTTTGAAATCTTAAAGTTTTTCATAAAGATACCAAGCAAGAAATGAACATATCAAAGAAAGATTATACTACAATGTTACTTAATTTTAAGTTCAAGAAATACCAAAATATTGTAGAGATCATGCTAGGTTATCTAGTGCATTTCTTATATAAATAGTAGTATAGATAAAGCATTAGAATCCAATACTCATGAGAGGAAGTGTTATGAAAGATAATGATGTGCACATAAGTGTATTTTGGGCAATGTTACCAATTGATTTAAATCACAAAATACAAGACATATGTAGAGTAAAGTGCACAATAAAACACAAGTATATTACTTTCACACACTTTAATGCACACTATTTTTATAAAAAGTGGTGTATTAATCAAGGGTTGCACAAGATACTTTACTATTCTTTCCAAGGTGCTCAACCTCACAATGCTTATGAAGACTTATCAGGAGATTCAAGTAGTGCTTGGTGGAGTTATAGTTGTCTACATATATAATTTTTTTTGTTCACATTTGTGAGACAACATTCTCCGAATACACTTGTTTTGCAAACCCAATTTTTTAACTTAACCACTTTTCTAAATTTCATAAGTGCAATTCAAATGTATTGTATGTAATAAACTTATGCAGGTTTTAATTCATTGTACAAATACAATACAATACACAAGCAAGCATTTTTTAGATTTAAACACACATGTTGACTACCAAAATAAGTGAGTGAAATGTATCATTATCAATCATAAAACATTTACTCATACTTAGAGGCATGCTAAGCTTGGTTCTACACATATTTTTCAATACAATTGATGAACTTTAAATAGATATATCAAAGCATGAAAAACACAACAATGTTCATAATAATTTCAAGGAATAAATTTTAACATTTTAAATAATTCTAAATGATAGAATTCATTCATGCTTGATATTAGCAATAAAGATCATACAGTTTTTTTGTTGTTTTATCATTTTTAATGAGATAAAAACAGAAAATTCACACAAACATATTTTTGTATTTAAATTTTGAATTTTTGTAGTTGATTTTTCATAATGCAAATAAAACAAAAATAAAATAGACAGAAACACAAAAATAAATTTGTACATATAAACTAACATATTTTTGTTGATTTTTAGAAATTTTAAAAAACAGAAAAATCACAAACCCACGCTAGCGCCGGTGCTAGTGATAGCGCGACAAACAGTACGTGATTTTTTGAGAATTTTTTATTTTTGATTTTGATTAAGTGTCCTTATAGTAGTTCCATGCTGAAATTTCAGAATTTTTGGAGATCTCTAGGTGGATCAAATTTGCATGAAACTTTGGCTTTTTCAAATTCTTGTGTTTTACAAAACCATTTAATCATGAAAAGATAAGTTATGAAGACACAAGAGGACATTTTTTATTAAACAACCCAAAATATGCATGATTTAATTGATAAGTAAATAAAATGATCATGCAAAGAGTAATATAAGTATGTCCTAAGATTAAAGACTACCTCGACTAAAATGTCTACACCCTAGCCCCGTACTAAGTGACGGATGGGCATGAGGAGCTGCACACATGCCGTAGGTTGGGGTGTTAGTCCCATATGCACACATTAGAGAACACTCAACCTAGCACTCTTTCCCCCCAGTGCCTCGCAAGGCCCCACTGGAACCCTCCCCGGTTAAGGACAAGACATGACTTAGAGGTTAGGTCTCTAATGCATACAACCCTACACCCCCGCTATTGTGAGATATGAAGTCATAGGTGAATAATCTTTGGACAACCTAAGCTTTTAAACAATGGGTTGATATATAAACTATGGGTTTTGTTTAATGTGATGAGTTATATAAGGCCGCATAGTTTTTCTACTTTTATGAGATGACGATATGAGATAACTAGCATAATTACTAATATTCAATAAGTGATAAAGCTAGTATGATGAGTTTTGGGTTTAATGTCATGTCATAAGATTAATATCAATATTGCATGATTCCAAAATAGAATTTCAAATTATAGATCTAGAATAGAGTGATGATTAATTTTGATTTATACTTTCATTACAAAGTTGATTCTAGAGTCTACAAATATGAGAGATACATGCAATCACTAGCAAAGCATATCAATACACCAAATAATGGAAAGAAATCATTATTCAAAATTTTATCATAAAATTCATAATTCTTATTATTGATTTGAGATATTTCTTGATAGAACATGAATTATGATTTATGATTATAGAGAATTTTGCATAGAATATATGTTAGATCATCATGATGTATGAAAATTCTAATCCTTCTAGACTTATGATATAGTGATATAGTGATTTTCTTTTGAATAAGCATGTTTGATTTTTAAGCCTAGAAAATGATGATCATGCTATCATATCAAAGACAAAGATCACAAATATATAGTTTTGAAATAAAATGCCATTCAATTTATTGATCTTTGGTTTTGCATGATAATATATGATTCATGAAACAATATTCATAAATATTCTAATGATTAATCCATAAATTATGTGTTTGTTGGAATTCTAGTATTCTATTATAATTTCAAATCACACAGTTATCATTAATTTTAAATAACATTGTACATGTTATACCTAGCATATAAATTTAAGCATAAACTAAGAAGTGATGCTAGGATGATGAGTTTGAATGCAATGTTATTATATATGATTTAATGGGGATTATGTTGCATGTAATATGAGAAGTTTTCAAATTAATTTTCTTTAGACCTAGAATGAAATGATTAAACTTTTGATTTGATCTTAATGATACAAGATGATTCTAAGGTCTAAATATAATGAGATACATGCAAACGATGGAGATACATATCACAGACAAAATACAAAGAATATCATGTGATGAAGAATTCACAGAAATTGCCGAAATAAGAAGACTGATATAACTTTTAAACAAAGTTGAGTTTGGGCAATTTTGACAGCACCAAACGAATTTTAATGAACAAGTTTGGTTCTCCGTTGGATGGAGATTTCTGTGCTCTTTCCAAAAAGATATTAAACGCGAAAATCGGACGAGCGGATCAAAAGATATGGCTTTTGAAGTTTTGATCTAAAACTCGCATTTTTGAAAAATTAAACATGCGTTTTGTGAATGTTTGTTTTCAATTTTATTTGATAATATTCTTCATTATAAGGGCTATCAAATGCAGCAAATAACATAGAAAATAATCAAACCGTTGCGCATTTTAATTTTTAGCTTAAGCCCTTCAATAAACCATTTAAATCCTTCAAGACATTGATGGGTAAAAGATTTAAAAGGATATATATAAACAATTTAAGATGATAGATAGATCACTTTGAAAAATATGTGACTTAATGTTCAATTTTAATTCAAATTTGATTTGATAAACATTAGGCTTAATGTATGAAAGTCATATTTCATAATATATCTAAGTGACCTTAGCGTGTTGGCTCAAAAAATAATAAAAAATAAACAAAAGAAAATAGACAATAAGTATATCATGAAGAAGAGTATTGATATTTCATTTTTATTTGTTTCTACTTCATGCAATTGGAAGATACTAAATGATAAGAGATTTAGGTATCCAAAGTTGACCATGTGTGATCGTTCCTTTGGGTACCCAAATATGACATGATGATTTTTTAGGAGACAAGGATAAATGGGTCTTTTCAATTAAAGTTGATGTATCATTTTTCTTTAAGGGTCTCCATTCATACCTTGGTTGTTTATTACTTAAATCCATATAATGATTATGTGACATCTTTATATGATGATAGATGTTTGAAAAATAATTCTTTGGGGATTTATGTTTATTCAAATTATTTTTCAAGATAGCATGATGTTGATAATCATAATGATTTTTATTATATGGATTCTTTGGAATTTTATTAGAGTGATTGTCTTTCTTTAGAAGTGATGGTTGAAAGAGTGGGTTACAATATGTTATAAATGATTGATTCTTATTTTGATGATTTTCATTTCCACTATTTCTTATAGACATACTCTTATAATATGAAGGATAATAATTTATAGTTTAATTTTCATTAAAATGAGTTTTTAAATTTGAGTCATGATTGAAAATATATTGAGACTTATAATTGTGACTCTTAAGAATTTTATGAGGGTCATAATTCTTTTTGAAACTAAACTCCTTTTGAGTTGATGTATGAAAATGATCCTTTTTAGAAATGATTTTATAAGTTACTTTATCCTTGTTATTCAAAATCTTATGATGAAATTCATTACATGATATTTGAAATTTTTCAACAAAAGATTTTAATTGTATTAACTTACAAGATAAAACATCATTTTCTATTATCAAATTTTCATTATGCCTTTTTGAAGTTAAGAGCCCTTTTTCAATTTCCTTGAATTTTTCTTTTAATAAATTGCAATCAAAACAAGGAGTAGGAATTTCAAATAAAGAGCAAGATAGAGAAGCCACATCATAATTAGATTCTACATTAACATTAGCTTTAACCTTTTATTTTCTAAACGTAATTTATCATTTGTAATTTTCAATTTCTTAATTTTACGTTTAACAATTTGTAGCATATGTAACGTGGAAATAGAATTAGTCACAAAGATAGAAGAATTTGATTTACTTACATTGCTATCGGGAGAGGCAAGATTTGAACATAAAGTTCCTTTAACATCTTTTTGGCACTCCTCTTCCAAAGATAACATTTCTTCTTCTCTTCCACTTGATGTGCTCTCCGTGGTTTCATCCTGAGAGATTCTTTCTTGATTGCTTGTGCCAATTTGAATGTTTTCCAAATGTTGTGCATGCTCCAAACCTATACACGAAAGATCAAACATTTCATCAAGAAATTTCCAAACTTTGTAAGCATTAGTAAAACAATAAATCAATTTGGAAATATCTTTTGATAAAGCACAAAATAAAGTATTCATTGCCTTTGCATTTAAATGACATTCCAATTTATTTGATTCATCCGCTGGTCTTATAATTGTCGTATTCCAAATTTTTATATCATATGAGTTAAAAAAAGATTTCATTAATATTTTCCACCCTTTATAATTTTTGCCTTCAAATAAAGGTGGTGCTAAAGATTTTTCATTTATAAGAAAATTTCCCCCACTAGTAGAAGCGAGATCATATGACGCCATTATTCCTAGTTTTTAAACCATTTGGAATAACCTCGCTCTGATACCACTTGTTGGATCTTACGACGCCCTTAGAGGGGGGGGGGGGGGTGAATAAGGGAATAAATTTTTTATAATTTTTTGCTAAATTGTTTAGAGTGAATTAGAATGAAATAATCAATTTAACTTAAAGTAGGAAAACAATTGTAATTTGCATTTCTAAAAATTATGCCAAATGAGAGAAATCAAGTAAACACAAAAGAGACATGATTATATTATATGAAAAAGGTGTTTACATAAATTTGATTTCTATATCGCTAGAAATCGGAGGCGTACAAATGTAATTTTTTTTCCTTTTCTATACCGACTTGTATCCCCACAAACCGGTTGGCTTTAGCCTATCCTTCCCCGGATAAGGCCTCAAGCTGCTCTAGCCAATCCTTCCCCGGATATGGCCTCGAGCCCCCTAGATCTAATCACCTAGAACTAGTCGCCAACACAAGGCGAATTTCCCCCTAAGTCCTACCCAGACCTAGTCGCCAACACAAGGCGAATTAACTTAACGATTACAAAAAATTATGGAATGAAAATTAATATAACAATAATGAAACTCCCTATATGAGATCTCTGAAGATGAGGATGAAGGATCGTTGTAGCATAAGCGAGGTTGAAGCGATCGTTCTTCGGATGCAGCGTGGTGGCTTCCTTCTCCAAAAATCTTCTTTAAATTTGAGTGGGAGATGAACTTTGGGCAGAGTAGCAGCTCTGGAAATATGGCATAGGTAATCTCTCTGGAAGCGCTCTCTGAAACGAGGGAGAGCCTATCATTTTATACAACTTGGATATAGCGCCTGTGGTAGCTCCTAGCGCCTGCGGTAGCGTTCGTGTGGAGCGGTTGCGAAATTGTCAGCGGCGTGGCGCTGTGCACGAACTGGAGATAGCGCCATGCGGTAGCGCTAGCGCTGGCGGTAGCGAAAACCGTCGGTGGCGTGGCAGAATGAACTTTCGTCGATCGGAGCTTCAAGTTCGTCGAACGAAAATTTTGTCGAACGGAGACAAATTCGTCGAACGAAATTTCGTCGAACGAAATTTTTGTTGACCTAAATTTTCATCGAAAGCAGCTTCAATTTCGTCGAACGGCTAGCGCCTGGCGGTAGCGCTAGCGCCGGCGGTTGTGCATTATTCCAGATTTTTTAATCCTGCTGCTTTATACCTGTGGAGTATTGCACCTATAGTTCCTGCACACTATAAACACACAAAATACAAGATCAAATACAATTTGGGATTTGTTATTCTCAAACAAAGGGATGTGACACACATGTCCAACAAGTACGAGGGGATGCTCGCCCATACTCGCCTAGGCATTATACTATTCCTGCTGGCTGAGTTGTCTTTTACCTCTGACTCCTGGCTTCTGCTTTGAACTTTTGACTTTGACTTCTGTCTATGTGGCCTGAATCGGGTCCCACCCTCAAAGAATATGGGATGTACAACGATGTATGATTTCCCTTGTTGAAATTTTTAGATCCGCCCGTGCTCTATTTGATGATGCAATTTTGATCTAAAATATGTTCTCATAACCTAATAATTTAAAGAAATTTATCCCTAATATTTATCGATATAAAATATATGCAGACTGCTCATCTTTTTTAATTTTTGGGTGTATATATAAGGAATTAGTCTGCGTGACCTGAGTATAGACATTTACAACATTCCTCAACAATCAGACATAGACTTAGGAAGCAGCTGTGAAATATCTGAGATATCTTATCCTCATTATAAGGATACACACGCACACACACACGCACACATGTACACACACGCACACACACACACACACACACACACACACATACACACACACACACACACACACACACACACACACACACACACACACACACACACACACACACACACACACACACACACACACACACACACACACATACACGCACACACACACGCACGCACGCACACACGCACGCACACACGCACGCACACACACGCGCACACACGCACAAGCGCACACACGCACAAGCGCACACACGTACACACACACGCACACACGCATACACGCACACACATGCATACGCGCACACGCACACACACGCACGCACACACACACACATCCACATACGCATATACACACACACGCACACCTGCGCACACGCACACACACACACATGCACACACGCACACACACACACGCATACACGCACGCACACACGCACACACGCACACACGCACACATGCACACACGCACACACGCACATACGTACATACGCACAAACGCACACACGCACACATACACACACACACACAAGTCGAACGACACAGGCCTCCGACCTTATGTTAGTGCAACGGCGGGCTTCGCCCGCGCTGGTAGTTTACTACGCTCGCTCCCAAATGAGAGCCCACCCGCCACAGACTGTGCTCGTCGTATCTTTTCAAAATCCTTTTAAAATCAGGTGATCTGCGAATAGCGGTCAACACAAAATTGATTGACTATTTGCAGATCAGTATGGTCTACGAATAGCGGTCAACGTAAAACTGTTTTGCAATTCGTAGACCAACATTGTCTGCGAATAGATGCTACCACAAAATTGATTCACTATTCGCAAACCAATTTGGTCTGCGAATAAACGGCCAGTGCAAAATTGATTGACTATTTGCAGACCAACGTGGTCTGTGAATTACGGCTAGAGCAAAACTATTTAGCTATTCGCAGACCATTGTGGACGGTCCGTATTTTTTGATGCCATCACGGACGGATATGATTTTCTCAATGTCTTTTTAATTCCATCAATTTTGAAGTCATTTATACTTCTTTTTAGATAGTACGGGTGACAGTGCACGGGGGCTGCCCGTGCCTCGCGCAATAGTACTTGTCGGTGATGGCATGCCTCGTGCTACATGGGGCTCTGTGCCTACTGCCCCACAGCGGGCTTCACCCGCCACCAACACGGGCTCCGCCCCTACGACCAAGCGCGACAGTACCCGACGGGAGACGACGGGCTTCGCCAAATTCTATTTTTTGGGTGTTGAGGCCAAATATATTTTATTTGAAAATGTGATCAAAATGAAAGTTGTAGATCTCATCGAGATCTACAACTTTCATGTCCATCACCTTTTGATTTGAAGCCGTTTATGTCCCCGATTTGGGCCCCGAAAAAAGTCACGTTAACTTTTTTGGGGCCCAAATAGGGGGCATAAACCGCTTCAAATCAAAAGGTGATGAACGTGAAAGTTGTAGATCTCGATGAGATCTACAAATTTCATGTTGATCACTTTTTCAAATAAGATACATTTAGGGCTCAAAAATCATGAAAAAATGAGCATAGAAATGTTGGTCTGCGAATAACTGCAAGTGCAAAACTGATATGCTTGGCCTTTTGTCTCACATCGTGAGAATAGGTCTATTTTTCTTGTTTACGTAACAGGATATGAGAGCTTATTTGAAATTTGAGATGGGGCCAGCAATGTAGAGTTGGCTGGCCTGTAAGCAGGCCAGGCTGACGATATATGCAGACCCTGCGCGCATTTTTTATAGGCAGTCTGGGTTTCACCTGGTCAGATTTTTTCATAATCAGAAGGGTAAAATTTTAATTTCCCAATATAGATAGGAGCCCTACGAAAAATATAGGTTTAGGGCACCCTACTACCGTAGGTTTAGGACACCCTAGTAGTAGGTTTAGGAGACCTAGTAAAATGTGGAGAGAGTGTGCGGTTTGATTGAGCTCGATTGGACGGAAGCAGAATTATGAACTCGTGATCAGATGACTATTCTAATTTCGAAGCCACTAGTTTATATTTCCGCTCCTTCGGCCAAGCGCGAAAGTACCCGGCCGGCGACGGCGGGCTTAGCCCGTCCCCCGATGCGATGATTTTGGGGGGAGGGAGGGAGAAGGATTTACTCTAAATGGATATTTGCATGCCATTTTGATGGTTCGATTTCAGATAAAACGGTGGAGATTATCCCAATGTCCGCATTAGATAGTCTATTTACAATTTCATCCCCTCTAGTAGAAGCGAAATCATGAAGCGTCATTATTCCCGGTTGTGAAACCATTTGTAATAACCTCGCTATGATACCACTTGTTTGATCTGTAGGCGCCCTTAGAGGGGGGATGAATAAGGGTTTTAAGAACTTTTGAACTTAATTGATTTTATTCAAATAGGTCGACAGCGTTCATAAAAATTTCTCAGTTTAAATACTGCAGTAGGCTTTGTATGAAAGTAGGTTGAAGTGAACTCTATTGCTACCGCCTGTGGTAGCGTTACCGCGCGACATTAATGACAGAGAACCCCTTTTTCGTTTAGATTTCAACGATCAAAAAATTACAAGACAATATTAGAAAAATACATATAATATTATTGCTTGAAAAAACATTACAAAAACTTATCCCAATGACGCTTGAGATTGAGGCGAATGCGTAAAAACCTTTTTGGTTTTCTATACCGATCCTTCTCCTAAGGACCGGTTGGATCTAGCCTATCTCTCCCCAGATGAGACCTCGAGATGCCCCGTAGATCTAACCCTATACTTAGTCGCCACACCCACGAGACGAATTCTCCCTCGTCCTCGCAAGGCCCTAGTCGCCAACCACGCGGAGAATTTCTCTACCGCTAAAAATATAAAGTTTACAAATAATAAAAACTAAAACATCAAAGAAACTCCCTCAAAGGATGGCCTTGAAGATGAAGTCAGAGTGATTGATCTTTCTTCAAGTCCTTAGCGTTCACGAACATTGACGGAGTTCTCTTGGCTTGCAAAGAGGAGGCTTCTCACGAATACAGGAGTTGTGGCTTCAATATCTTCTCAAATCGACAAATCAAAATGGAAGCAGACCGCTCTTTAAATAGGCTTGGATCCTAGCGCCAGCGGTAGTGCTACCGTTAGGCGGAAGCCTCTTTAGGCAACATTCTGGCACGCGGATCGAGCCATTTTTGGCAACCTTCTGGCTCCAGAATTGGTATCCCCTCCTACCGCGCCGCGGTAATGCAAACGCACCGTGTTAGTATATATCATTCCCAGCCGTCAGATCTCCTTCCTTTTATGCTCCTCAATCAGCAACGTGATCGCGGGATTTTCATAAATTACCGCCGGGCATTTTCCTTAACGCTACACTGTAAGAGTTGACATATTCAGTCTCAACGACCTTCCGTTCTCGATGAATGTTTCCTTTTCGACGAAGTTTCCAAATCTGCACACGTTGCCGCCAGCGGTAGCATTAGCACATCGCACTAGCACCAGAGCTTTGACCTGGTAGGGAATTCTTCGTCTCTCTTTCTCGTAGTCATAGAGGCTTGAAAGTAGAAGTTCTTGCATACTATAAAAACATGGCAAGTATAATAAAATACAATGGGATTTGTTATTCTCAAATCAAGAGATGTGGAAAGCATGTTCCAACAAACTCCCCATTTTGATAATAAGAAATCCTCTTTAGAAAGAAAGCATTTAACAATAAGAAATGTGTTTATAGCAAAGGATAGGTGTCATAGTACGAATATGCTCACCCTATATAGATGCTCCTCCTATATGAGTGCTCCCCCTAAATTAAAGCATCATATGTATTTTGCTCCCCTTAAGTGTGAATTTCTTTCAAAGTTATTCTCCCCCTTTTGGTATTATCAAAAGAGGGCGAAGAGAAGGGATAGAGCATGACAATGATTTATGACTTAGTGATACTACATGGTGAATGAGTAAAGGATGGAGTTCAAATTACTTAGATATTCTCCTCCTTTTGTAGGAAGTTTGGAGTAAGAATTAGTATCAATAGATAGGGAGCCAATATTACTTGTTGGGTAAGAAAACTATTAATGATCGAGCGTAAGGGTAGAAACGATAGTGGAAAGTATGATTCAAGATAAATAAACATCTTTATGGGAGTTTGAAGCATAGTAAATGAGTAAGCGTTTTGTGTTAGTGGAAAATAGATGTTTTAGCAATTTAAGTTCAAGATCAAAATATCATTTGTTATCAAACTACAATAGCACTTGTTTAAAGAGTAAATAGGCAAGAGTGTGCATACAAAACGTAGCGGAAGATACGTTCAAATACTTTTAAAATAAACATCCTTTTCGAAGTTTGCAAGCATAATAAGTAAGAGTGTTAGGTTTTGAAATAAGATGTTTTGAATTTGAAATCCAAGATGTGCTTATGATATAAAAAATAATTCAAGTCTGATTTAAATTTATCAAGACGAGATAGGAAACTATAATGTTCTAAATTCACAATTCAAGTATACTTGTACATTGTAGAAATCATGCAAAGTTATCTAGTGCATTTACTAAAAATTATAGAAAAGACATGTAAATATGCTTTAAGGTTCAATACTCATGAGTAGAAGTTTTATAAGAGATAATGATGTGCACAAGTAGTGTTTTTGATAAGAGTATACAAATGATTTAATCAAAACACATGACATGTATACTGGAATAAACACAACATTATTGAAATGCGTTTTTAGAATTACTTTCACCCATATAGTTACATTTTATTTCAATGCACATATAAGTATATTAAGAGCATCTCAGTATAATGATCTTCTATCCCCCCCCCCCCCCCCCCCCCCCCCAAAAAAAAAATGCAAATTGAAGGAAAAAATCAATTTTATTCTTCCGCCAGTGCTAGTACTATCACGTGGCGCTAGCAACAGAGATTTCATATTTTCCTTTGAAAACATGATTTTTGATAATTTTTCGTTCTGATTGTTCTTGATTCAAGTTTTCAAAGATAAGAGACACCAAGTACCGCAAATAGTTTTGAATAACAATGTGAAAGATGCGGATAAAGGATTTTTGGCGTAAGGTGTCAAAATACTCTTTCAAAATTAAATACTTATGTTTTTCAAAGTGAAGGCCCAAAGAGTATATAGTATGAAAAACACAAAATAACATGTTTGCATAAAATATGCATGATTGAAATGATCACTAAGAGTGAAATAATATTCATGCAATGTATATAATATGAGTATATCTAAGATTAAGATACCCTAACTACATGTCTGCACTCTAGCCCCATAGTAAGTGAAGGATGGGCATGAGGATCTGCACACATGCCGTAGGTTGAGGTGTTAATCCCATATGCATACAGAAGATGACACACAACCTAGCACTCTTTCTCCCCAGTGCCTCGCAAGGCCCCACTGGAACCCTCCCCAGTTAAGGATAAGACATGACTTAGAGGTTAGGTCTCTAATGCAAATAATCCTACGCCCTCGCTATTGTGAGACACATAATATGGGTGAATGAACATGGACATACTAAGCATTTACTCATATGGAAACAATTTATAAACTAAGGCTTGTATGCGAGATTGATTTCTAATTATATTTGGTTGTAAAGTCATATAGTTATTATGAATTTTAACTTTCAATTTTTCTATTTTAGAATTAATTCATAATGGCAATAAAAAATAAACTAGCATGGATGATAATATTTATTAGTTGATAATGCTAGAATGATGAGTTTGAATGTAATGTTATGCCATAAAATTAGTTGATATAATGTTGCATGTATTCAACAATAGTGCTTCAAATCTTAGACATAGGATGAAGTGATGATTCTATTTGATTTATTCTTATTGATATAAGTTTATTCTATGGTCTATATATAAATGAGATACTTGTAAAACACAATAGATTCAAATAATGATCATAATCACAAACTATATGTTGGAATCAATATGATCTTTTGTAGTTTATGTTTGATATTTGAATTAAAAGATCTTTTGATTTTGCATGATTATTATACATGATCATTAACATTAACACATAGAAATTAAGTACTCATACTTACTTATTCATAATGATGTATGATAGTTTATAGGTATGTAGTCTAATTCACCTAGGGGGTGAATAGGTCTCTTTGAGTTTTACATAATTGTTTCTAGCAGTTAAGGTGTAGTAAATAAAAGCTCAAGCACACACAGAAAACACACAGGTGTTTACAGTGGTTCCCCAAGACAGTGTGTCTATGGGTAGTCCACTTTCCCTCTACACCTTTCTAATAGTGTGTTAGACAAGGCAAACTCCACCAATCTCAGCTCCTAGAGCTTACAACACAGATCCCTCAGGATCTCTCAGGCTTGCTCCAAGCCTTACCTCAGGCCTAACTGCCCTACTAACTTAGAGTGCTCCTACTCCTACAACTCAGAGATCTTCTTTATCTCCTACCCCAGGCCTATCAAGAAGCTCCACTTCTCAGGAAAAATGCCTTACAGATCAGGATCAACAACCCTACCAAACTCAGGCAATGTGCCTCACAACTCAGGTTTAACAACCCTACAAACTCAGGCAATATGCCTTACAAGCTCAGAACTACATAGTTTTTACATTGATTAAATGTTTAGCTTACAACAGTTGACAGCAGTAGTATAATGTCTTATGTTGTTCCTGCACAGCTGGTGCTACTTTGAAGCTGGGTTGAGTGAAATCTTCAGTCCTTGCTTCTTTGTGATCCTTCTCTTTAGTAGAGGGATAAAGATCTTCTCGCTCTTCTGGATAGAAGAGCTATCTTCTCTCCTTCTATCTTCTTGCTGGTTCAGTTAGCAGGAGGAGAGAAAACTTGAAAGCCGTCAATGGAACATTGATAATGACTCTCTACTTTTTAGCACAACAATAGGTCCCTCTAAAAGTACCCTAAGTTGTTCTTTTATACTCCATTTGTCTTCAACGGCTCTTAGAAAGGGGCCCTGACACTTTGGAAGAGGATGGAAAACTTTATCCTCCCTTTACAGATGTTTGCGCCAAAAGCAAGTCCCACCAGTGTCGCCTTTCTGATTTGAATCTGTCTCAGCGGTTGGGCTGAGACAGTCTTTCGTCTCAGAGGTTTAGCTGTCTTGGTCTCAGCGGATCCACTGAGACAGATAGTCTTCTCAGCGGGTTTTGTCTATCTGCAGCACAGCTGAGGCAGACCTCTTCTCGGCGGCTCCTAGCTTTGTCTCAGCGGTTCCGCTGAGACAGTGAGTTCTTCTCAACGGTTTTGACAGCAAACCACTGACCTTATTCCAATGTTTGGAATATCTTAACCCTGCATAATCCTGATGCAAAATAGGGTTTATCAAATACAATATGTATTTAGCATTGTGAGTGATTCCTCTTCAAATCAAGGGAACATTGAGGGAAATATTCCCAATAATCTCCCCCTATTTGAAGAAGGCAGAACATTCTCAATGCTAAGATACATAACCAACAAAAAATTATCATGTAAATGTATTACATAGCAACATGATATCATAACATATAAATGTTGATATTCAATTGACATCAGAAAAAAAAGTCATGACAGTTTATTTTCATGACAACATAACAACATTGTTTGTCAAAACAAAAACATTGTTAACTAATTATGTCTAGGCATCATAGAATATATAAAGCAATAATACTGAATAATATTAAGCTTTGACTAAGATTAGCCTATAACACAAACCAATTGATTCAACAAAACTTTCAATTTCATTGATGTCATAATGTTGAAGCGTAGTTCAAATTACAGTTAGATTTCCTGAAAAACTAAATACATTAATTTAAGTTTTTCTCCTCTTTGAAGATGTTGAGCATTCAACATTGTCAGCAACAATGTCTTTCCCTTTTGCAGTGTCCTCCTTGTCTTCAGCATCAGCAACCTTGTCAGCAGTGTCCTTTTCAGTATTTGCTGCTTCTATCTCTGCTAGCTTCTTTTTATTTTCTTGCCTTTTGAAGTAAAGATATGGTTTTGGAATATATCTTGAGGGCATCCTTCTTGGGTTGTGGTTTCTTTCTAGGTTTTCCTTGAAGATTCCCTCCCTTCTTGTGTTTCTTTCCAGGTGCTTAATCCACTCCTCAGCTGGATAGATTCTATCTATATCCTTGCACACTTGACCATGGCTTAGCCAGGCATTCATGATTATGTTCTTGGAATCCTCACTCCAATATTCAAAATTTGGGTCTTTGCCCTGCTCATCCCTTTGCTTAGCCATATATTCTTTAGCTAGCATCACTTGTTCTTTTTTCTTCTCTTTGCCAATTGAACATTCTGAGCAATTTTGGCCTGCCCCTCAAAGTCGAAATCTTCTTTCCTGTAATTATCCAGCAGGGGAAGATTTAAGGCAATTCTGGTTCCTTGTAGCACTTGGAGAGCCAATTCGGAATTGGTCTCAGCATTGGCCACCTCCCCCTTTCTGGCTTCTTCAATTATTTTAGCTTCTAGGGACTGGGAGGCAGCTGCTACAGAAGCTGAGATGGTCTGGAAAGCATTTTACAAATCAGGCTTCATCTCATCATTCATTTTCTCCGCCTCACTAATCATTGTGGTGGCAGTATTCCAGACATATTCTTCTATATGATTGGAGGCTTTTTTATAACCTTATCTATTTTGCTTACATAGTTCTTTACATAGGACATATCTTGCTCAGACATTTGGAGTTGTTTGTCCATTGACCTCAGGATTGTACTCTGAGCCACCACTGACTTTTCTGCCAGGTCAAACCATTTAGTCATTTGCTTATTAAGGAAGACAGTTTCTTCCTTAATTTCTTTCACTTCAGTCATGATTTCTTCCTTTACAGACAGGATTGAACTGTCAATGTAATTCTTTTTTGAAAGCATCTGACTTTCAATTACTATATTGATGGAGCTGAGCAACTTTTCATGGGATATTGCTGATGTGGAGGGGACATCAGTTACTATATTGAGCTCCCCCTCAGCCTGAGCAGGGATTTTCTCCCCCTCGGCTGGATTACTAGGCTGTGCAACAACTTGAGAATCTGCAGCCTTTTTCTTTTCCTCTTCAGCAATTCTTTCTTGCTCCCCCTCACTTGGAGCATCTTTATTTTCCTTGTTAGGAGATTGCTTGTGCTTCTCCCCCTCATATGAAGGGTCATCTTTGTCCTGATCATCTCCCTAGAATTCTGTTGTTTTAGGAGGGATTGGTTTAATACTTTGCTCTAGCTTGAATATAAATAAGTCAATCTTACCTTGAAAATCAGCAGCAGCAGTGTCTTCAACATCCTCATTATCTTCTGAGCAGTGTATGACCTGCACAACTTTATCAGCAGTAGCAGGATTGGATGAATCATAAGGAGAGTGATCTTCTTACTGTTCTACTGACATTCCCTTATCACTAGCATCATCAGCATCTTCATCCTTGAGATGCTCTTCCTCAGCAGCATTATCTTTTTCCTTACCATGCTCTTTCCTAGCAGCATGGTCTACATGACCTTCAGTGTCATGTTCTCCTTCTTGATCCTTTGGAGTACTGCTGGCTGGTTCCTGATTGTCCATAGCTGGGACATGACCTTCTGCCTCAAACTCAGTATCAGAGCAGACTATCCTGGCTTTTCTCAGCCCTTTGACTAAGCTCTTCTTTTTCTCCTTGGGCTCTGATGGTTAGCTCATGGGGAGGACCCTTGAGAATCTGTCCAGGGTCTTTATGTCCATTCTCCTCAAGTAATGGAGGTTTGCTTCTTTTGACTTGTCAAATATTTCTGGATTGGTGTTTAGGAGGTAGAGGGAGAGAATTCTACCTAGGTTAGGGGCCTACAGACATTCCCTTATCCTTTGAAAGATCACCTCAGCCCAAGATGTCTTCTTCTTCAGAATAACTCTTGACGTCAACTCAAACATGTGTTTGGATATGGTGTCATGTCATCCTGACTTACATAGTATTGCCTTACCAACAATATCATAGAGCAATTTGCCTCCCTGATTGAAAAACTTTCTCTTGAGTGAGCCAGTTTTGGCATCACTATATTCACACCATTGTAGTGCTTGGTCTTTGTCATTTTCAGAAATTGCTTCTTCCACTTCTTCACTGCAAGAGGTCAGTTGAAGGTCCTTTTCCAATTTCTTAGGAGAGATTTTTATCTTGTTACTCCCTATCCTTCCCTTGATTGGGGGGTTTGATGAGGACATCTTGGCAATGGAGAAGAATTCTAGAACTGCAGTTCTGAGAATCATTGTTGGCTTAGAGAGCATATAGTCCAGTCCTTGGTCAGAAAGAAGTTGAATCAATTTTCTTATCTCTGTAGGAGCATGTTGAAATCCATTTCTAACTATCTCATATCCTTCATGTAGATCTTTTGCCATTTTTGGCACCATTTCTTCTGAAGGATAGGTCGCTGAGACGGGAGGTAGAAGGGTTCGTCTCGTCAACTAGGTTAATGGAAAGTGTAATAAATTGATCAACATTTTGATATTTATAGGGGCTTGATTTAGGTTTAGATTTGCCCTAAGTATATGCATTGATTTGACTAATCAATTTGATTGATTTAATATTGCTAACGTATCAATTTGGACATGATTTAATTTAGCCAGCTCGTCATAGCGGAACCGCTGAGATGGAGGTGTTATCCGCTGGGACAAAGTATTGCAAACCGCTGAGAAAGTTCTAGTCGTCTCATCGGATTAGCTGAGACCTTCTCAACTATCTCAGCGGTTCAGCTGAAACCTTCTCAGTTTTTTCAGCTCATTTCACTGCCTATTAATGAATTATATTATTAGGCATTTTCCAATACCTAAACATATTACCAATCATTTAGATAACAACTTTTCCTATCAAAGCTTATTAAACATGTTTCACTAAATAAAGCTAAGAATAACAAAATGAGCAAGGTAGATAGTTGACAGTTTAAGATCTATTCTAAATTTAACATGCCAAGCTCAATTTTAAGAGCATTAAACTTTACCTCTTCCAATGGCTTTGTAAAGATGTCAGCAACTTGTTTGTCAGTGGGGACAAATTCAAGGCAGACATTTTTACTTTCTACGTGCTCTCTTATGAAATGATGTCTTATCTCTGTAAGACCCCAATGTTTTTTTGCAAAAACCACCGGGTCTTAGGCCCAGAACCGCCGTTTTGCGGTGACACCCTCGCTCGGGAAGGTCGCCACTACAAAACGCCGATCCTGCCGGCCAATTCGATCACAAGAAAAGTAAGGTTTAAATGAAATAACAAACTAATTCCACATCACATATAATTAAACCATCACGAGATGTCCACATACATAACTGAATAGAAAGATACGATAACAAGGGTTTCTGCCCGATTACAAAATAGCCTCACTACAAAGGTCACTCATGGAAGCAAATCAACTAAAACAAACACTCACGGATCCTGTCATCTGTGCTCCTGAGCTAGACTGCCCCGCCTCCATTTGCACCGGCCTCTGGTGCTGCCCCGTCGCCGCGGTCTCCTAAAATGATAAGGTCCACCGACCGTCAGTCAAAATGACTCAGCCAATTCCCCACCCCTCCCCCCAAGGCTCCTAGGCACTGTATGGGGAGGAGGAAGCGGAGGACAAACAAGGGGTAATACAAAAGCAGATGACAAGGTGAATTCTACACTACACAGGTATATATATAAATGAAGCAGGAAATAGAAAGCAGCATAGTAAAAGAATATAATAAACAGTAAGCAGTAAGTGTAGTGGCAAGTAAATATCATAAAATTAACCTTTGATTTATAGGAATGCCCATACAAACCTATAGACCAAGGGGTCGTTTAGCAGGGCCTATCGTATAAAAAGTCCCATACCAATTTATATGATAGGTGACAGGGGTTGAATGATATGTTTATGCCATGACATGCAGAGTATGTTATTATGCAATGGTCATACAGGTGCAACTCACTCACTACGACTCTATGCGCATAGACCTTTAGTTCCCCCTTTTTGGAGCTAGCAAGACTCCCAGGATACCCCCGTAGTGGCAAACGGAAGCGGTGGGTTGGGCCTCGCCCACCTCTAGGTTGGTATATGCACTACCTAACCTAGACCTATCGTACGCCTCCGCAAAACCCGCGGAGCGCCTGCGTACTATTACTGACTGGACCGCCAGACTTTTATGGCTAAGTGTAAATACCACACTTGCCGATCCCAAGTATCAACGTCGGTGCAACGATCGCCAACACAAAGGACCCACCACCTTATGCACATGCAACTTAACTTCCAACAACTCCGAGCTACAAGCTCCCCGGGCTAACCCGCCCGTCACCAATAAACAATTCAGAATCACAAGTTCACCAGACTAAACCGGCTAGACTCGATCCTATAAGTAAACCTTCATAATACCTTACCCAAATTAAACCTAGGTGCTCTAGGACGCTAACGGGAAAAGACGATCTTTCGTCAATCCAGGACGACCTACCGCAAGGGTGGCTCCCCACCACCCCAGGACTCACCAAACCCTAATTACACCAGGGATCCTCACATAATTACATGACTACCAATTAAGCCTCACATCTCCAACCAAGACCACTAGTTTGACCCTTAATCCCCAAAGTTGCCAAAATGCTAAACGCAGACCACCCTCAACGTTTTGATGCTCATGAAGGGAGGTACACTAAATAATCAACTCTATGAACCAATGGATTTATTGGGGGTTCATGCTACTTATTTAAGATCAAATCCAGAGTTTCATAATTTTTCCCATAATATTAATATTTAAAACAATTTTTCCAAAGGGCAATTTCCAAAGGTTTGAGCTACAAGTGTACTTTTCTGACTTCCAATGCCTACCCCAATTTTTACATAAATCAAGAGTACCTAATAATCAGCATATATGAATTTTTTAGGAAAAACCAGCAAGATTTACTATTTTTAAAAATTCCAAAATTCATTTATTTCCAATAAATATCAAAGGAGGTACCCTCATATGATCTCCAAACCCTATGCAAATTAATACAGAGGTGATGCATACCAAAATATTCAGTCCTACAAAGTTTGACCTTGTTCCAAAGAGGGTATAGTTGCAATTTCCACAGAGGATATATTTGCAATTAATTCCAAATTGAACTAGAGGTACCAAAATATTAATCCATAAATTATGAGGAAAATACTGTGGGTTCATGTTGGTATGAAATGTCATCCAGCAAAGTTTCATGCAATTACAGAAATCTAACACCCTAAAATTAATCATTCTAAAAATTGCCAACAATATGAATAATTACAATTTGAACCTCCAAAAGTTTTCTAATGGTTCTAACAGAATCTTCTAGGGATTAATAACACTAAAAATAAGTTGGTGACAGAATATGGTTAATCACTAAGTATTATTTCTCCCTAAATCCCAAAACCCTAAATATTTACAAATCTACCTAAGGATTTATTACCTAGGTTTGGCAACTCCAAACCCTACCAATTTCTCACAGTAGCATTCCCTGGTTACCTAGATCATCTCCCCAAAATTTCAAGTCAAACCATTAAGGTTTGACCCCTCTTCCTTCATTGGCCTCTAATTGCACCCCTTTAGGGTTTAACCTAGGGTTAAGGTCCCAACTTCTCCAAATCCACCCAAACTTCTTGTCAGGGTTTTATAACACTCTTAGAACTCAGAGAAGGCTATTACACTTCTCTCCATGGGCAAACATTCCTATGTCCTTCACAAATCCTAAAGGGCCTCCTAAGGTTAGCCACTAGGGTTTAAGGGCACACTAAGCCTTAACTCATCCAAAATTTCTCCTAAGGGTGTCCCATACATCCCAAGTCAGTGACCAAGGTCACCCCTTCCAATCAGTGGGAGGAAACCCCTCCACACTCAAAAATTAGCTTAAGTACACTTTTGCCCTAATCATAACCCTTAAGCAAACAAATGGCCAAGGGAACTCCCTACTTCGCCCAAGTCCAAGTTACTCACTACACTGGTCAGAGGTCAGTGAAATGACCACCCATGATCCTACCAACATTTGGTGAGGAGTGGGGTTCTATTGGGTACCTAATTGGGGTGCTAATAACATTTAGCCCCTTTTTCATTTACTAGGGTAAACCTCCTCCAATGGCCACCAAATTAGGACCAAAGGTTGGCATGGGGGAGGGTGATGTGCACCCCTAATATGAAGTCATTTGGCTTTGTGGAAGAGTGGGGGCACTCACCCAAAGTTTTGCCTAAACCTAGGGAGCCTAAGGTTGTCTTGGTGAATTACCCCACCAAATCATCTCCATAAATTATTAGATTTTAACCAGGGACCCTATTTACTCTCTAGGACCACCCATCCAAGTTTGGAAGGGTTTTGAGGTGTTTAGGGCACCTAATTAGGTTACACAAGGATTATTGAACTTTTCCAAAAAATATAGGGAAAAGTTCTCCAATCAATCTGATTTTTGGACATGTCCTTCATATGTATAAGAGTAGCCTACCCCCCAAAGTTCAAGTCATTTGGAGTTCTGGATTGGTGTGGGAATCAAAAATAAACTCGGGTTAGCCTTATGGACAGACCTCACCAAAATGAGTTATGTGCCCTAACCAGGGCTCCAAATCGAGTGATCCCAATTTTGGATTAAACTAGACATCAGGGGCTCCAACTTTGATTTTGGACAATTTTTCCCTAGGAGCCTCTAAGTATTTTTAAAAGAATTTACTAATCACTGTATTTTAATCACAAAAAATAGGAATTATAACTATGGGGCGCACGAATCTTGGCGCAGATCCAACCGCGCCCGTTCATCGTCCCCGATAGCCAACGGCTAGGATCTGCCGTGCCTGGGCCGCCTTGATTGATGATTTCCTGGCCACCTGAGCGCCGCCCCGGCCGACCAACGCCACCACCACCTCCGTTGAGGTGGTGGCCGACGATGAGTGGTGTTTGCTCGGCCGGAGGTGGCCGGAATCACGATTTGGAAGAGGAAGCCCAACCCGATCGACGGGAGGCTTGGCTGGCTTGATTCCCGGCCAATTGGCCACGAAACGAGCCGCCGGCGATTGGGATCTAATCCTCAGGAGTCAGGGAAGGGAATCGGACCTGCTGATGAGCTTGTCGTCGCGTTGTCCTTGAGTACACCATGGGAGCTCGGGGTGGTTGCGACGCCAAGCCGATTCAGGCCTACAGCACACGATTTCCTCTGAAAGCTTGGGGGTTTCTCTCCTCTCCGGCTTTTGAAGGTGATGGGGGGTCGAATGAAGGCAATGGTGGCTTTAACCACCAATGCCATTAATGGCCCCTTCGAATTCCTCCCAAGGCCGGCCCCCATTCATTCCCCCTGCCTTAATCCCCCTTGGAAACTGCTGGAAACTCCTTGTAATCGGCAGAGGAGATGAATGGAAGAGTTAATGGGGGAGGCCAAGGGGTGAATCTTCTTAATGGCCATGAATGGCCTCTTTCTCTCACCTCAAAAATGGGGAAACCTCCATTTTCTCTCTCCTAAACATCATGGCCGGTTTCTATACTCTCTCCTGAGATTAATGGTAGTCTACTTGGGCTGGTTGACCAACCAAATGAGTTAATCCAATAGGATTGGGTTAGGTTTGAGAGATTTGACCTAAATTGGGCAATTTTGACTTTTGGTCAAATTGGCCAATTGGGTGACTCTAGGATGGGGCTTTTGGGTCCATTGGGTTCCAAATTAAGTTTAGAAACTATTGGTGGGGTCAATTTGGTCATATGGGTCTTAGTTGACCCAATCTAAGCTGATTTGACCAAAATAGGCTAAATTGACTTTTGTCAAATTGAGCCCTAGGGTTGACTTGGTCATGGGGCTTTTTGGTCCACTGGGTCCCCTATGATATGATAACACTATGGGTAGGGTCAATTTAATATGGTGATGGTTAATTAGGGTACTTTGCAAAGAATTGCCATTTTGACCTAAAAAGGGCATTTTGGTCAATTTGCACCCCTGGGGGTGCCATGATGGGGCTTTTAGGTCTACTAGGCCTCTTATTGTATTCTAGACCTAGATGGGTGATCAATTTGATATGGGGAAGGTTGATTGGCTCTAAATAGGCTACTTTGACCAATTTGGGGGTTTAGGTTGACTTTGGTCAATTTGGCCTCTTAGGTTGACCCCAATGGGCCCTTGGTGCCCTAAGGGGGCCCCTAATGGGTTAGGGATACTATGGTGGGGTCAAAAGGTCAAGTTGAGGCCCTAAAGTCCAACCCTAAGCTTGGTAAATGGAAATTGCTATTTGCAGACCAAGGTGGTTTCCTCCTTCTTTCCTAAGCTCTCAAGGTCAAATGGCTCTCCCTATGGGTTTATCATGACTTAGTCATGACAAAACCAACTTAGGGGTCTATCAGTTTGAGGGATGTTACAAATCCCAATACATAAAAAAAAAAAATTTCGTCCTCGAAATTCAGACAAGCCTGTGGGGTTTCTACTAGAAGAAAAAGTAACATCCCAGAAAAAGTAAATTGTACCTGTCGTAAAAAGCTGCGGATATTTTTGCTGCATCAAGTCCAGTGGCTCCCAAGTGTGCTCTTCCTGTCCATGATTCCTCCACAGGACCTTGACCAGCGGAACCTTCTTGCGCCGCAAGACTCGTAGCTCTGTGTCGTCTATCCGAACCGGCTCCAGGTGAATCGATCGATCTATAGCTACTGGCCCCTCTGAAGTAGACACCTGCTGCTCAGGCCGAAGTAAAGCCTTCCTAAGTGAGGAGATGTGGAATACGTCATGCAGTCCCTCCAAATCCGGTGGTAGCTCCAGTCTGTAAGCCAAGGGGCCGATCCGCTCCAGGATCCTATAGGGCCCCATAAACCTCGGACTGAGCTTCTTCCGCCCGCGAACCCTCGAGACTCCGTGCATTGGACGTATCTTCAAGAAAACCTGGTCTCCCACCTGGAACTCCACCATACGATGACGCGCATCGTAATACTTGGCCTACCTTCTCTAGGCCTCCAGCATCCTATCTCGAATCAACCTCACCTGGGCTTCCGTGTCCTCCACGAACTCTGAGCCAAGAGCCTTGGGATCCTCATCCTGAATCCAAGACAATGGTGTCCTGCACCTCCGTCCATATAATGCCTCGTATGGTGCTCTGCCTATACTAGCCTGGTGACTGTTGTTGTACGAGAACTCGACTAACGGCAACAGTCTCTCCCATGGCTCCCCGCGGTCTAGAATGCATAGGCGCAAAAGATCCTCCAGGGTCCGATTGGTGCGCTCCGTTTGCCCGTCTGTCTGGGGGTGAAAAGCTGTACTAAAGGTCAACCGGGTGCCTAGGTAGGCCTGCACCGCTCTCCACTCCCTCGATGTAAAACGTCCATCTCGGTCAGACACGATCGTCCTTGACACACCATGATATCGGACAAACTGCTCCACAAACTTCCGTACCAAAACCCTAACCGAATCATCCTTTCTGATCGGAATGAACCTGGCCACCTTCGTCAATCTATCGACGATCACCCAAATCGAGTCATTTCCCGCACGAGATCGGGGAAGACCGTGAATAAAATCCATCGCTATATCGTCGAACTTCCATTCCGGCACCGGAAGTGGTTGCAACAATCCTGCTTGGTTCCGGCACTCCGCCTTCACAAGCTGGCAAGTCTCGCAGTGGGTCACAAAGTAAACGATGTCTCTCTTCATACCTGGCCAGTACATGGTCTTCTTCAAGTCCGCTGTCATCTTGGTAATACCCGGGTGCACTGAATACCTACTGCAGTGAGCCTCTGTCATAATATCCTCCCGAATCTGATCTCCTGCCGGTATATACACTCGACCCCTAAAACTCAACAGGTCGTCCTTCAGCGAATAATCTCCGGCTGAGCCTGCCTCCAAGGCTCTGAATATCGGCTCCAGCTTGGCATCCTGCCTCTGCCCTTCCCTGATGCGGTCTCGAATGTTGTAAGTAGCACCAGTCGCCGCTAAGTATTCCTCGTATAGCTCCGGATCATCCTCAGATACTAGGGAGATCTGCATATTCTCGAACATCTGCACTAACTCCATGGCCATCAACTTAGGCTCCGCTCCTGACGTAGTAGCTCTCCTGCTCAACGCGTCTGCTACGACGTTCGCCTTTCCTGGGTGGTAATGCATCGTGTACTGGTAGTCTGATAAGAATTCCACCCACCGCCTCTGCCGGATATTTAGCTCCTTCTGCGTATCTACATACTTCAGATTTTTGTGATCTGAGAATATGTCGCAGTGGATACCATAAAGGTAGTGCCGCCAGATCTTGAGAGAGAATACGACCACTCCCATCTCCAAGTCATGCACTGGGTAATTCTGCTCGTGATTCTTCAACTGACGGGAGGCGTAAGCTATCACATGCCCGTTCTGCATCAGAACGGCACCCATCCCCTGATACGACGCATCCGTATACACTTGAAATCCTTCCTTCCCCGACGGAAGGGCAAGGATGGGAGCCGAAGTAAGCCGACCTTTCAGCTCCTGGAAAGCTGTCTCACACTGCGGCGTCCAAGTAAAAACAACATCCTTCCTTGTCAGGGAAGTAAGCGGGAGGGCTATCTGAGAAAACCCCTGAACGAACTTCCGGTAGTAGCCGGCAAGTCCCAAGAAACTCCTCACGTCGGTGGCCGTCTTCAGCGGCGGCCAATCCCGTACTGCCTGAATCTTTGCTGGATCCACTGCTAAGCCCGCTCCACTGATGATATGACCCAGGAAGGCCACCTCCTTCAACCAGAATTGAGATTTGCTGACCTTCGCATACAACTGATGCTCCCGAAGCTTCTCCAAGGTTAGTGCCAAATGCCGTGCATGCTCCTCCTCCGTCCTTGAGTAGATGAGGATGTCGTCGATGAATACAATGACAAAGATGTCGAGGTAAGGCTCGAACACCTGGTTCATCAGGATCATAAATGCTGATGGTGCATTTGTGAGTCCGAACGGCATCACAGTGAACTCGTACAATCCGTATCGGCTGCTGAAAGCCGTCTTCGTGATGTCCTCCTCCTGGATCCTTAGCTGATAATACCCCGACCTCAAATCCAGCTTCGAGAAGCAGTGGGCTCCCTCTAGCTGGTCGAAGAGCTCGTCTATCCTTGGCAGAGGGTACGTGTTCCGCACCATCAGCCTATTCAGTGCTCTGTAGTCGATGCACAATCTGAGCGTCCCGTCCTTCTTCTTCACGAATAACACCGGAGCTCCCCAAGGTGAGGAACTCGGCCTAATGAGCCCAGCTTCCACCAGCTCCTGCAGCTGGCTCCGAAACTCTACCAACTCCTTCGAGGCCATCCGATAAGGAGCTTTGGACACCAGCTTTGCCCCTGGCACCAGCTGAATCTGAAAATCCTTCTCGCGGTGCGGTGGCAGCCCAGGAAGCTTCTCCGGAAATACATCAGCGAAATCTCGTACCACTGGGATACTTGACACTGAGTCCTTGACTTCAGTCACCTCAAAGAGCACCTGATAAACCTCGTCTCCCTGCAGGTGGGCCTTGATGGCCTGAATAGATGATAAGAAGAGACGGGGGGTGGGTTGAGTACCTTCGAATGTCACATCACCGTCTCTATGCTCTAGCATGATCCGCCTTGACGGGCAGTCAATCCTTGCCTGGTTCTCATACAACCAACTCATGCCCAGGACCAGGTCGTAGTCTTTCATCTTCAGCACAGTTGTCGGGGCCTCGAACAGTCTTCCTCCAATCTCCAGACTCATAATGCACATTGCGTTTGTTAGAACCTCCGATCCGTCCGGAAACCGCACCCTCCTATAGTCGCTTTTGGAGTGCTGGACTTGGTCCAGGTCCTCGATAAACTTAGCCGAGATGAACGAGTGCGAGGCACCCGTATCGAACAAGGTAAAAGCAGGTTTGCCAAAAACGGATACTAAACCTGAAGGTTTTGATGTTTGATTCAATGCTAAGGTAAGGCTAAAACTTAAAAAGGCATTAACATTTAAATGAAAATACAACAAAGTACCTGCGATGACCCTTGCTGGGTCCCGGGGCCTGGCCAAGTCTAGGGCATAAGCCTGCTCCCTGTACTGTCTCTGATCGTCGCCCTGAAATCCACGACCTCGACCACGTCCTCAGTCCCCGAGATGTTGACCCCGTGGTGCTGCCTGAAATGCTGGTGGAGCATTCCTCTGGGGGCAGTTCCTCTTGATGTGGCCGACCTGGTGGCAGTGAAAGCACTCCAGAGGTGGCCCACCTCCTCCAATCCTTGGCATCTCCCTCATCTGCAGAGGCTGAGGAGCCAGCACTACCGGCTCCCTTTGCACCTGCCTCACCTCCTGACGGGGTCGGACCTCCGTCCTTCCTTCTCTAGCGTCTCGGCCTCTCGGCTGATCCCTTCTGCTACTTCTTCCCTGATCCTCCATTGGTCTCTTTCTCCCACGAACAACTTGCTGGTCTCCCTCCAGCTTCTTGGCAATCTCCAGGATCTTCGTCATGCTGCCGTCGGAGACGAAGAGGAGGGCCTGCCTCATCTCATCATGAAGGCCCTTATAGAACCTCTTTGCATATCCCGCATCATCCAGCTGGTAAGATACCGCAAACCGGGACAGGTGGGTAAACTCCTGGTGGTACTCCAGCACTGACCAACTCCCCTGCCGCAACTGCAGAAACCTATCCTCCAGATCATCTCTTACCGACTGCGGCACAAAATGCTCTAGCAGCGCCGCCTTGAAATCCTCCCATGCAACATCTGCTGCCTCCAGTCCCGGATAAGCTGTAGCCAGGAACCTCTTCCACCACCTCTTGGCATGGGATTCCAAGCATGAAACCACCAGTGGCACCTCCATATCTACCAGGCACTGGATTCCCGTCAGCATCTCTTGCACAATATCCACCCACTCCTCAGTTCTTACGGCAGTCTCCATCCCGATGTATGCTGGTGGGGAGAGACCCCGAAAGATGCTCAGCCACTTGGCCCCGGGGTTTTGCTGGGGAGCCGGTGCCTGCTGTGCCCTGAACGTCTCCAAAATGGCAGTCAGTGTCTGCCCCAACTCCGTCTGCTGAAATGGGGTAGGAGCCGGTGGTGGGACGACGTCCGGAGTCGGTGGAACTCCATGCTGCGGTGTAGGTTCCGCCGCCGGCTACATAAGAAAGATTGCACTCGTAAGGGACTTAGCTAAGGAAAATTCAGTTATAAGTGGATCTTTTCATGTGATGTCCCTTATGGGCACACCATTGCTTGCACTGCTAGTTTGTCCGCAAACTAAGCTCGCGCGGGGTGGCCCAGGGTTTGTGGACTTCTTTTCCTTGGATCGAGGTTTCCTCTGATACCACTTGTAAGACCCCATTTTTTTTTGCAAAAACCACCGGGTCTTAGGCCCAGAACCGCCATTTTGCGGTGACACCCTCGCTCGGGAAGGTCGCCACTACAACACGCCGATCCTGCTGGCCAATTCGATCACAAGAAAAGTAAGGTTTAAATGAAATAACAAACTAAGTCCACATCACATATAATTAAACCATCACGAGATGTCCACATACATAACTGAATAGAAAGATACGGTAACAAGGGCTTCTGCCCGATTACAAAATAGCCTCACTACAAAGGTCACTCATGGAAGCAAATCAACTAAAACAAACACTCACGGATCCTGTCATCTGAGCTCCTGAGCTAGACTGCCCCGCCTCCATTTGCACCGGCCTCTGGTGCTGCCCCGTCGCCGCGGTCTCCTAAAATGATAAGGTCCACCGACAGTCAGTCAAAATGACTCAGCCAATTCCCCACCCCTCCCCCCAAGGCTCCTAGGCACCGTATGGGGAGGAGGAAGCGGAGGACAAACAAGGGGTAATACAAAAGCAGATGACAAGGTGAATTCTACACTACACAGGTATATATATATAAATGAAGCAGGAAATAGAAAGCAGCATAGTAAAAGAATATAATGAACAGTAAGAAGTAAGTGTAGTGGCAAGTAAATATCATAAAATTAACCTTTGATTTATAGGAATGCCCATACAAACCTATAGACCAAGGGGTCGTTTAGCAGGGCCTATCATATAAAAAGTCCCATACCAATTTATACGATAGGTGACAGGGGTTGAATGATATGTTTATGCCATGACATGCAGAGTATGTTATTATGCAATGGTCATACAGGTGCAACTCACTCACTAGGACTCTATGCACATAGACCTTTAGTTCCCCCTTTTTGGAGCTAGCAAGACTCCCAGGATACCCCCATAGTGGCAAACGGAAGCGGTGGGTTGGGCCTCGCCCACCTCTAGGTTGGTATATGCACTACCTAACCTAGACCTATCGTACGCCTCCGCAAAACCCGCGGAGCGCCTGCGTACTCTTACTGACTGGACCGCCAGACTTTTATGGCTAAGTGTAAATACCACACTTGCCGAGCCCAAGTATCAACGTCGGTGCAACGATCGCCAACACAAAGGACCCACCACCTTATGCACATGCAACTTAACTTCCAACAACTCTGAGCTACAAGCTCCCCGGGCTAACCCGCCCGTCACCAATAAACATTTCAGAATCACAAGTTCACTGGACTAAACCGGCTAGACTCCTATAAGTAAACCTTCATAATACCTTACCCAAATTAAACCTAGGTGCTCTAGGACGCCAACGGGAAAATACGATCTTTCGTCAATCCAGGACGACCTACCGCAAGGGTGGCTCCCCACCACCCTAGGACTCACCAAACCCTAATTACACCAGGGATACTCACATAATTACATGACTACCAATTAAGCCTCACATCTCCAACCAAGACCACCAGTTTGACCCTTAATCCCCAAAGTTGCCAAAATGCTAAACGCAGACCACCCTCAACGTTTTGATGCTCATGAAGGGAGGTACACTAAATAATCAACTCTATGACCCAATGGATTTATTGGGGGTCCATGCTACTTATTTAAGATCAAATCCAGAGTTTCATAATTTTTCCCATAATAAAACAATTTTTCCAAAGGGCAATTTCCTAAGGTTTGAGCTACAAGTGTACTTTTTTGACTTCCAATGCCTACCCCAATTTTTACATAAATCAAGAGTACCTAATAATCAGTGGATATGAATTTTTTAGGAAAAACCAGCAAGATTTACTATTTTTAAAAATTCCAAAATTCATTTATTTCCAATAAATTCCAAAGGAGGTATCATCATATGATCTCCAAACCCTATGCAAATTAATATAGAGGTGATGCATACCAAATTATTCAGTGCTTCAAAGTTTGACCTTGTTCTACAGAGGGTATATTTGCAATTTCCACAGAGGATATATTTGCAATTAATTCCAAATTGAACTAGAGGTACCAAAATATTAATCCATAAATTATGAGGAAAATACTGTGGGTTTATGTTGGTATGAAATGTCATCCAGCAAAGTTTCATGCAATTACAGAAATCTAACACCCTAAAATTAATCATTCCAAAAATTGCCAACAATATGAATAATTACAATTTGAACCTCCAAAAGTTTTCTAATGGTTCTAACAGAATCTTCCAGGGATTAGTAACACTAAAACTAAGTTGGTGACATAAGATGGTTAATCACTAAGTATTATTTCTCCCTAAATCCCAAAACCCTAAATATTTACAAATCTACCCAAGGATTTATTACCTAGGTTTGGCAACTCCAAACCCCACCAATTTCTCACAGTAGCGTTCTCTGATTACCAAGATCATCTCCCCAAAATTTCAAGTCAAACCTTTAAGGTTGGACCCCTCTTCCTTCATTGGCCTCTAATTGCACCCCTTTAGGGTTTAACCTAGGGTTAAGGTCCAAACTTCTCCAAATCGACCCAAACTTCTTGTATTGGTTTTATAACACTCTTAGAACTCAGAGAAGGCTATTACACTTCTCTCCATGGGCAAACCTTCATATGTCCTTCACAAATCCTAAAGGGCCTCCTAAGGTTAGCCACTAGGGTTTAAGGGCACACTAAGCCTTAACTCATCCAAAATTGCTCCTTGGGGTGTCCCATACATCCCAGGTCAGTGACCAAGGTCACCCCTTCCAATCAGTGGGAGGAAACCCCTCCACACTCAAAAATTAGCTTAAGTACACTTTTGCCCTAATCATAACCCTTAAGCAAACAAATGTCCAAGGGAACTCCCTACTTTGCCCAAGTCCAAGTTACTCACTACACTGGTCAGAGGTCAGTGAAATGACCACCCATGATCCTACCAACATTTGGTGAGGAGTGGGGTTCTATTGGGTACCTAATTAGGGTGCTAATAGCATTTAGCCCCCTTTTTGATTTACTAGGGTAAACCTCCTCCAATGGCCACCAAATTTGGACCAAAGGTTGGCATGGGGGAGGGTGATGGGCACCCCAAATATGAAGCCATTTGGCTTTTTGGAAGAGTGGGGGCACTCACCCAGAGTTTTGCCTAAACCTAGGGAGCCTAAGGTTTTCTTGGTGAATTACCCCACCAAATCATCTCCATAAATTATGAGATTTTAACCAGGGACCCTATTTACTCTCTAGGACCACCCATCCAAGTTTGGAAGGGTTTGAGGTGTTTAGGGCACCTAATTAGGTTACACAAGGATTATTGAACTTTTCCAAAAATTATAGGGAAAATTTCTCCAATCAATCTGATTTTTGGACATGTCCTTCCTATGTATAAGAGTAGCCTACACCCCATATTTCAAGTCATTTGGAGTTCTGGATTGGTGTGGGCATCAAAAATAAACTCTGGTTAGCCTTATGGACAGACCTCACCAAAATGAGTGTTGTGCCCTAACCAGGGCTCTAAATCGAGTGATCTTAATTTTGGATTAAACTAGACATCAGGGGCTCTAACTTTGATGTTGGACAATTTTTCCCTAGGAGCTTCTAAGTATTTTTAAAAGAATTTACTAATCACTGCATTTTAATCACAGAAAAATAGGAATTATAATTCTGGGGCGCACGAATCTTGGCGCAGATCCAACCGCGCCCGGTCATCATCCCCGATAGCCAACGGCTAGGATCTGCCGCGCCTGGGCCGCCTTGATTGATGATTTCCCGGCCACCTGAGCGCCGCCCCGGCCGACCAACGCCACCACCACCTCCGTTGAGGTGGTGGCCGGCGATGAGCGGTGTTTGCTCGGCCGGAGGTGGCCAGAATCACGATTTGGAAGAGGAAGCCCAACCAGATCGACTGGAGGCTTGGCTGGCTTGATTCCCGGCCAATTGGCCACGAAACGAGCCGCCGGCGATTGGGATCTAATCCTCAGGAGTCAGGGAAGGGAATCGGGCCTGCTGATGAGCTTGCCATCGCGTTGTCCTTGAGTACACCATGGGAGCTCGGGGTGGTTGCGACGCCATGCCGATTCAGGCCTACAGCACACGATTTCCTCTGAAAGCTTGGGGGTTTCTCTCCTCTCCGGCTTCTGAAGGTGATGGGGGGTCGAATGAAGGCAATGGTGGATTTAACCACCAATGCCATTAATGGCCCCTTCGAATTCCTCCCAAGGCCGACCCCCATTCATTCCCCCTGCCTTAACCCCCCTTGGAAACTGCTGGAAACTCCTTGTAATCGGCAGAGGAGATGAATGGAAGAGTTAATGGGGGAGGCCAAGGGGTGAATCTTCTTAATGGCCATGAATGGCCTCTTTCTCTCACCTCAAAAAATGGGGAAACCTCCATTTTCTCTCTCCTAAACATCATGGCCGATTTCTATACTCTCTCCTGAGTTTAATGGTAGTCTACTTGGGCTGGTTGACCAACCAAATGAGTTAGCCCAATAGGATTGGGTTAGGTTTGAGAGATTTGACCTAAATTGGGCAATTTTGACTTTTGGTCAAATTGGCCAATTGGGTGACTCTAGGATGGGGCTTTTGGGTCCATTGGGTTCCAAATTAAGTTTAGAGACTATTGGTGGGGTCAATTTGGTCATATGGGTCTTAGTTGACCCAATCTAAGCTGATTTGACCAAAATAGGCTAAATTGACTTTGGTCAAATTGAGCCCTAGGGTTGACTTGGTCATGGGGATTTTTGGTCCACTGGGTCCCCTATGATATGATAACACTATGGGTAGGGTCAATTTAATATGGTGATGGTTAATTAGGGTACTTTGCAAAGAATTGCCATTTTGACCTAAAAAGGGCATTTTGGTCAATTTGCACCCCTGGGGGTCCCATGATGGGGCTTTTAGGTCTACTAGGCCTCTTATGGTATTCTAGACCTAGATGTGTGATCAATTTGACATGGTGAAGGTTGATTGGCTCTAAATAGGCTACTTTGACCAATTTGGGGGTTTAGGTTGACTTTGGTCAATTTGGCCTCTTAGGTTGACCCCAATGGGCCCTTGGTGCCCTAAGAGGGCCCCTAAAGGGTTAGGGATACTATGGTGGGGTCAAAAGGTCAAGTTGAGGCCCTAAAGTCCAACCCTAAGCTTCGTAAATGGAAATTGTTATTTGCAGACCAAGGTGGTTTCCTCCTTCTTTCCTAAGCTCTCAAGGTCAAATGTCTCTCCCTATGGTTTTGTCATGACCTAGTCATGACAAAACCAACTTAGGGGTCTAGCAGTTTGAGGGATGTTAATGGCTCTCTAGGATTGCACTTTTTGTAACGGTCCAGGCCCGCCAACACGGGACCCAGCTGGACCGCCGGCACCCTCCCAGCCCAGGCCCGCCAACACGGGACCCAGCTGGCACCGGAAGGGTTCATCCTAACCAGATGGTCTGCAGACCATGCACCCCAACCCCTCTCTGTCCCACCACAGGGCACAATGAGTTGTTGGAGACCGCGGTCCCCCTTTGATGAGAATTGAGCCAGTTAATCGACAGCGCGTGGACTTCCCAGGAGATCACCCATCCCAGAATTGCTCCAGCCCGAGCACGCTTAACTATGAAGTGAAAGTACTCCATAGTTAAGCGTGCTCGGGCTGGAGCAATTCTGGGATGGGTGATCTCCTGGGAAGTCCACGCGCTGTCGATTAACTGGCTCAATTCTCATCAAAGGGGGACCGCGGTCTCCAACAACCCATTGTGCCCTGTGGTGGGACAGAGAGAGGTTGGGGTGCATGGTCTGCAGACCATCTGGTTAGGATGAACCCTTCCGGTGCCAGCTGGGTCCCGTGTTGGCGGGCCTAGGCTGGGAGGGTGCCGGCGGTCCAGCTGGGTCCCGTGTTGGCGGGCCTGGACCGTTACAAACTCTATATGCTTAGTCATGCTATGTGAGACAAGATTCTTAGCTATAGAGATAGCACTTGATGAGTCACAATATAGGGGAGAATTACTTACCTTGAGGTTATAATCTTCTAACTAATGTTGTATCCATAATAGTTGTGCACAACAACTTCCTGCAGCAATGTACTCAGATTCAGCTGTGGATATTACCACACTGGTCTGCTTCTTGCCGCCCCATTAGATCAGCCTTCTTCCTAGGAATTGACAAGTTCCACTTGTGCTTTTCTTATCTTCCTTGCAACCTACAAAGTCTGCATCTGAAAAGCCAATTAGTTCAAAATCATTATTCTTAGGGTACCAAAGGCCAAGGTGTTGGCTGCCCTTAAGGTATCTCAAAATCCTCTTTGCAACTAAGTAATGAGATTCCTTAGGGCATGTTTGGTACCTAGCATAAACACATGTAGCATACATAATGTCTTGTCCACTTGCAATTAGATACAACATGGACTAAATTATACACATGTACATGAATTCATGAAAGGGCTTACCCTTTTCATCATTGTCCAAGGTGATGTTGGAACCCATGGGAGTTTTCATGGTGGAGGATGACTCCATCAAAAACTTCTTAATAAGCTTCCTAGTATACTTGGTCTGAGAGATGAAAATCCCCTCATCAGACTGTTTCACTTGGATGCCTAAGAAGTACTTGAGCTCTCCTATACTGCTCATCTTGATATTGATTTTTCGATTTTGAAATTTAGTGAAGATTTGAGATTTTCTCCAAAACTATATCCTATGAAGGCAAGTGTACCTTATCGTCTATAGTATAGGATATTTAGGAATATCAAGGTCGTATTCCACGGGGCGCATTGATTACTTCTACTTCGAGGAAAATCGCCATTCTCTTATCGACGAAAATTTGATTGGTTTGTTTTTGCTTAACTAAAATTAAAACTAATTGCAAGCTAAATGAAAGGATTAAACGAAGACAAAAATACTTAATGCTCAACCATAGTGGAGGGGGAAAAGGAAAGAAAAATCATTGCATGAAAGAAAGAGTGCTTAAGGAAAAAGAGAACATGAAGGAAAGAGAACTTAATTTTATTGAAAACCAAAACGATTACAAGCTTTAATTAAAGAGATTACAAGCTAGGAAGGAAAAGATTACAAGCTTTAACTAACTATTGCATAGAACTAAGAACTAGCACATTACATGAATTAAAAAGGAAGAACATGAAATTGAAAAGCATGAGAAAGCATTGAAAAACTTCACTAACAGCTCTAGCAGCACCTCGCCCACTCCAAAATTCTGAACCCTGGACTCAAGGAGAGCCTCTGAATTTATAGGAAAAAATTTCAGATTACACGCCCTCGGTCACGGGCGTGACCTAGGGCGTGACTGCACTATTCACATCGGATCCGACAATGGCGTGGGCTTTCTGGACGGCGCGGCGAAAAGTGACATGTCACGGGCGTAACATGTCGGGTCACGGCCGTGACTTTGGACGGCTGCATTAAATGCGGCGTGGGCTAGAATTCGGCGCGGCGGCGAAGCAGAGATCACGCAGGCAAGTCACGGCCGTGACATCTGGGTCACGGGCGTGACTCAAGTTGACTTCTCGACTGCAGTTCCACGTCTCGACAACGGCTCTACGTGGAAGATTCTAAGATTACACACCCCCGGTCACGGGCGTGACTTTGGGTCACGGGCGTGACCTGGGGCGTGACTTGGTGTGGACTGGTTCAAACAGCGTGGCATCGATTCTGGACTGATCTTCAGGTTACACGCCCTTGGTCACGGGCGTGACCGAGGGCGTGACATGCCATTTTTCCCGATTTGTCCCAAAATTCTACAAATATTGAAATTAAGCTAAGTTAGAATCAAAATTACAAGAAGAACTACTTATAACCTAAAATTGACATAAAAAGGAAAATTCACATTAAACATTTACAAAATTTTCTATTAAAAAGTTATAAAAATACTACTTATCAAATACCCCATACTTGAGGTTTTGCTATTCCAGAGCAAAAGTGCGAGACATAATTTATAAGACATCATTAAAAATTTTTAATTTAAAACTAAAATTTCATTTAACCAAAAGTTAAGTTAAGAGTAAATTCAAGGGGGAGTTAAGTCCGAAATTATGATGATGATTTGAAAAGAGGGAAAAATGTTTAGGCAAGAACTTCTCAAGAAAATTAAGTAGTTTAACAAAATTGTAGAAATTATAAAACTAAATTAGATTAAAATTATAAGAACTCTATCTTAAAAGAATCTTAAGGAAAAGTAAATTACTAAATATTGCTCTCTCCATAATTTTCAACTAAAACTAGAACAATGATAATTGGCTAAGGGGGATTTCATAAAATTTGGCATAAGAAGAGAAATTTTTGAATGGAGGAAATGGAATTTATCATGAAATTTCCTTTTTTTTTTCTTTTTTTTTCTCTTCTAATAAAAACCCAAAATGTATATGGTTTAGGAGTAATGAATTTTATCCTCTTACTCCATGTCATATAATCTTTTCAAATATTTTGGGTGCATATGTTTTAGGGAATAATGAATTTTATCCTCTTATTCCCATGACATATGATCTTTTAAAGTTCATTTTTTTATGCCACAAAGGGGGTAAGGAAGGGAAATAAATCTAGCTAGCTTTAAATTATATTGAGAGCAAATTCTAGTAACATTAAATTTCCTAAGATCTAAAAAGTTAGAAGAAAATATAATTGAAATTTAAAGAGGTTTAGGAAATTCACTACAAAATGAAGCCATTTAAAAATAAAAAGAGAAGTCATGCTAACAAAATTCTCTAATCAATTTAAAATCATAAGATGATTCTTAAATCAAGATTACCTCAAATTTAAAATTAACAAACTATGATAAGCAAAATTTTAGCCAATTAAAAACTTAAACATGCTTATAAACATTCTCAACTAGATTTCTAAGAAATCACAAAAACAACAAGAAGGAGGGATACAAGAATTTTTGGAATTTTTGATATTATCTTTTTTTTTTTTGATATTATCTTTTTTTTTGAATTTTTCTTATTAAAAACTATTTACAAAGAAAGGAAACTAGCTTTAAAACTTAACAATTTTTGTTAAGTCTTGGACTTCCCAAGGGCTACCCGGTGAAGGGTTCGCAAGGTACTAGGAGGTGTGATGGGATGAAATCCCAAACGTCCCTTTCCAAGATTTAAAATTTCGATTTTCTAAATTTTTTTGAGTTTTTGGATTTTACAAGTGCTTAAATAAAGGAAAAATAGAAACAAAATTAAAATTTTCTTTTTGTTTCTTTTTTCTTTTCATTTTTTTTTTGAAAATTTTCTTCTTAAAACTATTTATAAATATTTACAAAGGGCTATTTACACCCCCATACTTAAAGTTAAACATTGTCCCCAATGTTTAAAAATAAGTATGAAGTAAGAAAAGGTAAAAAGAAATGAAAAAATGAAAGAAGAGAAGGAAAAAGGGCTTCCCTGATTTTTTTGTAGTTTTTGAAGCTTTTGTGGGGAAGCTGCGATTACCTGCAAAAGTTGTTAAAGAAGAAAAGAAAAGACAAGAGAAAATAACAAAAGATAACTTTGGGGTGCCTCCCAAAAGCGCTTTGTTTAAGGTCGCGTAGCTTGACCCACTTGCCGATCATATTATAGGTTGAAATACAATCGAATCACTCTTTTCATTAGTTAACTCTCCCGGAAGATATAATTTAAGGCGTTGGCCGTTTACTTTGAAGGTACCTTTTTCCGGGTGGGAAATTAAAATTGTCCCATAGGACCAAACCTCTTTAACAATAAAGGGTCCGGACCATCGGGATTTTGGTTTTCCCGGAAAAAGGCGAAGGCGGGAATTATAAAGGAGGACGAGATCGCCCGGCGAAAAAGTTTTTGGAAATTTTATATGCTTATCGTGATAAAACTTTGTTCACTCCTTATATAATTTATTGCTCTCATACGCATTCGCTCGCCACTCATCTAATTCGTTCATTTGGAATTTTCTTTGTTCTCCCTCTAGAGTGGAATCGAGGTTTAAAAATTTAAGCGCCCAAAATGCGCGGTGTTCTAATTCGACCGGAAGGTGGCAAGCCTTGCCATAAACCATTCGATACAGTGTATAATCGATAGCGGTCTTGTACGCCGTTCGATAGGCCCATAACGCGTCATCGAGCTTTATTGCCCAATCCTTCCGATTGATAGAAACTGTTTTTTCAAAAATCCGTTTTAATTCTCGATTAACAACTTCGACTTGGCCGCTCATTTATGGGTGATATGCAGTGGATAATTTGTGTGTGACACCATATTTTGCTAAGATTTTTGTGAATTGAGTATTGCAAAAATGGGTGCCCCGATCACTAAAAATAGCGCGCGGAGTGCCAAATCGAGATAATAATTTTTTTAAGAAATTAACGACGACTCGCGCATCATTGGTGGGGAGAGCTTGCGCTTCCGCCCACCTTGATACGTAGTCGACCGCCACTAGCATATATTTATTTGAAAAAGATGGAGGGAGAGGACCAACAAAATCGATACCCCAAAGGTCGAAAATTTCGCATTCTAAGAAAATGTTTTGGGGCATCTCATCCCGGCGAGAGATGTTCCCCGACCGCTGGCAGCTGTCGCAAGTACTCACAACGGTGTGAACATCTTTGAAGAGCGTGGCCCAATAAAAGCCCGCCTCCAGCGCCTTCCTCGCGGTTCGGTTTGAATGATAATGACCACCGGTGGGTCCCTCATGACAATGACGTAAAATTTTAAAGCCTTCCTCACTTGAAACACATCTTCTCACAACCTGGTCTGCGCATACTCGGAATAAAAAGGGGTCCTCCCAAAAGTAATTCTTTAAATCAGAAAAGAATTTCTTCTTTTGCTGACTCGAGAATTCCTTTGGCAGGACCCGGGCTACTAAATAGTTAGCCAGATCTGCAAACCAGGGGGTAGAAGATGAATTAATATTTTCGAGAGCAAGGAGGCGCTCTTCGGGAAATTTATCATTAATGTCAGATTCTATTAATACGTCCGAGGCGGGGTTTTCTAAACGGGAGAGATGATCGGCCGCCAAGTTTTCGGCTCCCCTTTTGTCCCGGATCTCTAAGTCAAACTCCTGCAAGAGGAGGATCCATCGTAAAAGACGAGGCTTGGCGTCCGATTTTCTTAAAAGATATCTAAGTGCGGAGTGATCCGTGAAGACGATGACTTTCGAGAGGGTGATATACGACCTAAACTTATCGAAGGCGAAAACGATTGCTAGAAGTTCCTTCTCGGTCGTGGTGTAATTTGCTTGTGCCGACGTGAGTGTTTTGCTCGCATAATAGATCGGGTGAAAATATTTACTCACCCGTTGGCCTAAAACGGCACCAACCGCAATATCACTCGCGTCGCACATGATTTCAAAAGGGAGCGACCAATCTGGGGCGACTAGAATCGGGGAGTTTATAAGTTTCTCTTTGATAAGTTGAAAAGCTAAATGACATTCATCGCTAAAAAGAAAAGATGAATCTTTCTCGAGAAGATGGTTAACGGCTTTGTAATTTTTGAAAAATGTTGTATAAAACGCCGATAGAACCCCACGTGGCCTAGGAAACTCCTAATAGCTTTTACGTTTGTGGGAGGGGGGAGTTTTTCAATTACTTCAATCTTGGCCCTATCGACCTCGATCCCTTGCCCGAAATTTTATGGCCAAGGACTAGTCCTTCCTTGACCATAAAATGGCATTTTTCCCAATTAAGCGCTAAATTCGTTTCCTCACATCGCTGCAACACGCGCTCGAGATTTTTTAAACAGTTTTCAAATGAACTCCCGTACACAGAAAAATCATCCATAAATACTTCCATCACCTCCTCCACTAACTCGTCAAAAATTGCCAGCATACATCTTTGGAATGTAGCTGGCGCGTTACAAAGACCGAATGGCATTCTTCGATAAGCGAAGGTGCCAAAGGGACAAGTGAAAGTGGTTTTCTCTTGGTCGTCGGGCGAAATCGGAATTTGGAAGTATCCCGACAAACCATCTAGAAAACAGTAGTAGGAGTGACCCGAAAGGCGTTCTAAAATTTGGTCGATAAATGGTAGAGGGAAGTGATCCTTACGGGTGGCATCATTTAATTTTTGATAGTCGATGCACATCCGCCAACCCGTAACAGTACGGGTTGGGATCAATTCATTATTTTCGTTCGCAACTACCGTGACACCACCTTTCTTTTGCACGACTTGTACTGGGCTAACCCAAGTACTGTCCGATATCGGGTAGATGATTCCCGCGTCCAGAAGTTTTATAACTTCGGTCTTAACGACTTCTTTCATGTTAGGGTTTAGCCGTCGTTGAGGCTGGACTGAATTTCGGGAATTATCTTCGAGAAATATTTTATGAGTGCAGAAAGATGGGTTTATACCCTTAATGTCCGATAATTGCCACGCAATTGCGTGGCGGTGCTTTCTTAAGACTATAGTCAACTCAGAAATTTCTGAGTTGCTAAGATCGGATGAAATGATGACGGGTAGCTTAGACTCTTTTTCCAAAAACAAGTATTTAAGGTGAGGGGGGAGTTGTTTCAACTTCAATACGGGTGGTTCTTCATAAGAAGTCTTGATTTTTAATTTTTCTAAAAATAATGGTTCGGGTGGTGTGGGGTGAGAAACTTCTTCTTCATCACAAAAGAGCTCTACGGGCTCGGAATCACTACTTGCCGATGAAACTAACTCGAGGTATGAATCGAACTCACAACACTCTTCTAAGTAAAAACATGAATCGTCTTTTTCTAGCGTGTTTCGTATCGAGGAATTTATGCCGAAAGTAACTTCATCGTCTCCAACCCGTAGGAGGAGCTTTCCGTTACTTACGTCGATAATAGCGCGGGAGGTGGCAAGGAAGGGGCGGCCGAGTATGAGGGGTACTTCGGCATCCTCTTCGATGTCAAGAATGACAAAACCCACCGGGAAGATGAATTTGTCAACCTTGACGAGCACGTCCTCCACTATTCCTATCGGATATTTTAAAGAACGATCCGCTAATTGGATACTCATTCGAGTGGGCCTTGGATTTCCTAGACCTAGCTTTTTGAACAAAGAAAACGGCATAAGGTTGATGCTTGCTCCAAAATCCGCTAAGGCGTGTTTTACCAACGAATTGCCAAATAGACATGGGATGGAAAACCGTCCCGGGTCATTTGCTTTTTTCGGCAATTTGTTGAGTACAACCGCGGAGCATTCTGCGTTTAAAGAAATATGCGAAATATCTTCTAACTTTTTCTTATTGGAGAGCAACTCCTTAAGATATTTCGCATATTTAGGCATTTGCGAGATAGCCTCGCAGAAAGGTACATTAATATGGATTTGTTTTAAAACATCTAAAAACTTTTTATAATTTTTTTCGGCGCTTTCATTTTTAAATTTCGATGGATACGGAATATTAGAAGTAGGAGCGCGCGGATTTAAAATAGAAGTGTGCGGAGCTATCGTAGCGGGCAAATTCGAAGATGAATTAAAAGTAGGAGGAGGAGAGGAAATTACCTTGGGTTCGTCCTGTTTTTGAACCACCTCCTTCCCGCTTCGGAGTGTAATCGCGTGCGCGCTCTCCTTTGGATTTTGCTCGGTGTTCCCCGGTAGTGCTCCTTGTTGACGCTCAGAAATCATCTTTGCGAGCTGGCCCACTTGATTTTCCAAATTTTTGATCGATCCGGTAAGGTTCCGGATGTTCGTTTCATTTTTAGCAACATATTTTGCAAAAACCTCTTCAAGCGGAGAGAGTTTTTGTTGTTGCGGTGGAAAACTGGGTGGATTATAATTGTGAGAAATCAAATTTGGAGGGGGAGTTAAGTTAAGAAGTTAATTAGGAGGAGGTTGATTTAAATTCAAAGGACGCTGAGCATTTCCTTGGTTGCTCAATGAGAAATTCGGATGATTCCTATAACCCGCATTGTATGTGTTGTTATACGGAGCGGTGTTGGGGTTATAGGAAGGCCGAGGCGGATTTCCCATGTAGTCAACATGTTCTTCAATTAAAACGTTATTAGCCCAAGGAGGAGTGGCGGAGGAAGCAGACATCTCCGTCACTTGCTTTGTTAAGCGCTCAACTTGTAAAGCCAAATTTGCGTTTGCGTCTATTTCAAAAATTCCGGCCGGCTTATTAGGCCGCGCTCGGGGCATGTTCCATTGATACGCATTTGTGGCCATCTCTTCGAAAAGCTCTTGAGCGGCGATCGGGGTTTTCTTATTTAATGTCCCCCCGGCGGCCGCATCAATCATTTGCCTCGTTTGGAGATTTAAGCCATTATAAAATATTTGCACTTGTTGCCAAGTGGCAAGTGCGTGGTGAGGGCATCGACGCAAAAGCTCCTTGAAGCGCTCCCATGTGTCATAGAGAGTCTCCGAGTCGATTTGCATGAATGACGCAATATCCGTGCGCAATTTAGCGGTCTTTGAAGGTGGGAAATATTTATTAAGAAATTTTTCCGCCATTTCGGCCCATGTAGTGATGGATCCTCTAGGTAGGGAGCCCAGCCACTGCTTGGCCTTAGACCGCAAAGAAAAAGGAAATAGACGTAGTCGAATGGCGTCATCGGTGACGCCATTGATCTTAAAAGTGTCGTAAATTTCAAGAAAGTAAGAGATATGTGAATTCGGATCCTCGTCCGGTTGACCATCAAAGGTCACCGATTGTTGCACCATTTGTATGATGCTGGACTTGATCTCAAAATTATTGTTCGCCACCGTGGGGCGAACAATACTCGATTGTGTGCCTTCCAAATTCGGCCGCGCATAATAGGACATGGTCCGTTGCGCGTCCTCATTAGGATTTGGCTCGTTAAGATTAGGAGGATTAAGATTATGATCCATATTTGCTGCGTTAGTGTCCCCGATCGACTCTTCGGATTCTACTTGATTTCCCTGATCACGAGAACGGCGGTGCCTCAAGAGGGTTCGCTCAATCTCCGGATCAAAAGGAAGAATCGAAGTGCTACCTCGGGTCATACACTAAAAAGAGAAGAAGGGAAGAGGAAAAACTGAAATAAATTTTTTTTTCTTTTTGAAATTTAGAAAAAGGAAAATAAAATAAAAAGAAACATGATAAAATTAATAGCTATCCTCTTTTCAAAATATCTACGCAAATTCCCCGGCAACGACGCCAAAAACTTGATATTGATTTTTCGGTTTTGAAATTTAGTGAAGATTTGAGATTTTCTCCAAAACTATATCCGATGAAGGCAAGTGTACCTTATCGTCTATAGTATAGGATATTTAGGAATATCAAGGTCGTATTCCACGGGGCGCGTTGATTACTTCTACTTCGAGGAAAATCGCCATTATCTTATCGACGAAAATTTGATTGGTTTGTTTTTGCTTAACTAAAATTAAAACTAATTGCAAGCTAAATGAAAGGATTAAACGAAGACAAAAATACTTAATGGTCAACCATAGTGGAGGGGGGAAAGGAAAGAAAAATCATTGTATGAAAGAAAGAGTGCTTAAGGAAAAAGAGAACATGAAGGAAAGAGAACTTAATTTTATTGAAAACCAAAACGATTACAAGCTTTAATTAAAGAGATTACAAGCTAGGAAGGAAAAGATTACAAGCTTTAACTAACTATTGCATAGAACTAAGAACTACCACATTACATGAATTAAAAATGAAGAACATGAAATTGAAAAGCATGAGAAAGCATTGAAAAACTTCACTAACAGCTCTAGCAGCACCTCTCCCACTCCAAAATTCTGAACCCTGGACTCAAGGAGAGCCTCTGAATTTATAGGAAAAAATTTCAGATTACACGCCCTCGGTCACGGGCATGACCTAGGGCGTGACTGCACTATTCACATCGGATCCGACAACGGCGTGGGCTTTCTGGACGGCGCGGCAAAAAGTGACATGTCACGGGCGTGACATGTCGGGTCATGGCCGTGACTTTGGACGACTGCATTAAATGTGGCATGGGCTGGAATTCGGCGCGGCGGCGAAGCAGAGATCACGCGGGCAAGTCACGGCCGTGACTTGTGGGTCACGGGCGTGACTCAAGTTGACTTCTCGACTGCAGCTCCACGTCTCGACGGCGGCTCTACGTGGAAGATTCTAAGATTATACGCCCCCGGTCACGGGCGTGACTTTGGGTCACGGGCGTGACCTAGGGCGTGACTTGGTGTGGACTGGTTCAAACAGCGTGGTATCGATTCTGGACTGATCTTCAGGTTACACGCCCTTGGTCACGGGCGTGACCGAGGGCGTGACATGCCATTTTTCCCAATTTGTCCCAAAATTCTGCAAATATTGAAATTAAGCTAAGTTAGAATCAAAATTACAAAAAGAACTACTTATAACCTAAAATTGACATAAAAAGGAAAATTCACATTAAATATTTACAAAAGTTTCTATTAAAAAGTTATAAAAATACTACTTATCACATCTCAAACTCCCCTGCATAAGGTTGACAAACCTTTTGCAAAGGTTGTCATCTGTAGACCCAAAGATTATGTCATCAATATAAATTTGGACTAGAAGATACTTGCCCTTTATTTCCCTAAGAAATAATGTGCTATCTATCTTTCCCCTCAAGAACTTGTTCTTGATGAGAAAGCTAGACAAAGTCTCATACTAAGCCCTAGGGGATTGCTTTAGACCATATAGAGCTTTCCTAAGCAAATAAACATGAGAGGAGAGGGTAGGGTCAACAAAACCTGAGGGCTTCTCCATATATACCTATTTCTTTAGATTGCCATTCCGGAATGCTGATTTGACATCAATCTGGTATACTTTGAACCCCTTGCAGGCAGCATAGGCAAGAAACAGCCTTACTGCTTCTAACCTTGCAACTGGGGCAAAGGTTTGATCAAAATCAATACCTTCTTCTTGCTTGTACCCCTTGGCCACCATTCTGGCTTTATTCATGATGATGGTGTCATTCTCATCAAGCTTGTTCCTTTATATCCACTTGGTGCCAATGATGTTGTGTCTTTGAGGCTTTGGCACCAATTTCCACACCTTGCACCTCTTGAATTGAAGCAGCTCTTCTTGCATTGCTTGAATCCATAAGGTGTCTTCATTTGCTTCTTTAAATTTCTTGGGCTCCATTTTTGATAGAAAGCTCAAGAATAGGGATTCATTGTGAGCCCTGCTTCTGGTAACCACTCCTTGGTTAACATCTCCAATTATTTAGTTTCTTGGATGATCCCTTAGGTGCCTGTTTGCTGCAGGCAACCTGTCAGCTATTTGCAGCTCTTCTTCTTGAGCAGCATCATCTTTAGAAGCTTGCTGATCTTCAACTTTAGGGATAGCTGCCTCTAAATTGAATTTGCTTGTGCTGGGTATGTCTTGGTGAGACATATCTTGCATTTGCTATTCATTATCTGTCACAACAGGAGAGCTAGACCAGCCCTTATAGAGCAGGTTGGTCTCATCAAAAACTACATTCATAGTCTCTTCTACAATATGAGTTTTCTTGTTGAATACTCTATAGGCCTTGCTATGTGAGTTATATCCAACAAGAACCCCTACATTGCATTTTTCAGCAAACTTAGTTAATTGAGATTTCTCATTATTTAAAATGTTGCATTTGTAACCAAAGATTCTAAAGTATGAAATAGTTGGTTGTTTGCCTTTCAGAATCTCATAGGGGGTTATTCATAGAGCCTTATTGATAGATGCTTTATTGAGAACATAACATGCAGTATTGAGTGCCTCAGCCCAGAAATATTTTGGGAGTGAGGAGTCACTAAGCAATGTTCTCCCAGCCTCTATCAATGTCCTATTCCTCCTCTCAGCTACACCATTTTTCTGTGGAGTCCTTGGGGAGGAAAGTTCTTGGGTGATACCAAATTCTTGACAAAACCTTGTCATAGCCCCAGATTGAAATTCGGTATCATGGTCAGTTCTAGTCTTGACCACAATGCACTGTAGTTCATTCTGTATTGCCTTAACATGGTTTATAAAGACATCTAAAGTATCAGATTTCTTCTTAAAGAAGAATACCCATGTATACTTTGAGTGATCATCAACAATCACCAAAGTATACAACTTCCCACCTAGGCTCTAAATTGGCAAAGGACCAAACAAGTCCATGTGCAATAGATAAAGACATCTTCCAGTGTCTTTGGAGCCAATGCTTTTAAAGGTGGCCCTTGTTTTCTTGCCCATTTGGCATGCATGACATGGACCACTTTTAACACATTTCAAATTAGGACTATTTCTAACTAGGTTTCCAGAAAATAGCCTATACATTGTCTTGTAGTTAATGTAAGTAAGTCTCTTTTGCCATTGAACACAAAGAGACTCACTTTCATTAGCTACAAGACACAGGAGATAAAGAAGAATTGCATAAAAAACCTTAGCAATACACATTCCCACTCCTAGCGTCTGAGAGAATGATCTCTAAGTCATGTGAATTTTTGATCATGCATTTATAATTGTGAAATTCAATGACATAGACTAAGTCACACAATTGACTTATGCTCACCAGGTTGTGTTACAACCCTTCAACATAAGCCACCCTTGTTATGTAAACTATGCCATTTGAAATCATAACATATCCTCTTGTGATGCCTTTTTTGATCCACCAAAGATGACCTTAGGTCCATTCTTCACAGCTTTGTATTCCTGTAGAAGAATTTTGGTACCTGACATGTGCCTTGAGCACCCACTGTCCAAGTACCATATTTTCCCAAGGCTGGCACTTGAAATAACCTGCAAGAAGGAAGTTATTATTTACCTATAGGTTTGTTAAACTTTGAAGTGTAACTAGAGGTCGGGTGGTCTGGGCATCAGACCGAGCGGTCTGGCAAACCGCGGAGGTCGGGCAGTTTGAGCATCAGACCGAGCAGTCTGGAAAACCGCGAAGGTTGGGCGGTCTGGGCATCAGACCGGGCGGTCTAGCAAATCACGGAGGTCGGGCGGTTTGTTAAGGAGACCGCGCGGGTTGTCTTCCCGCATTGGACTGGCGGCTAGCCAGTGGCAAATTGCCTTGGTTCTTCAACCATCTGAGGCCAGCTATTTGGTTGTAACCGGGCGGTTATCCCCCGCGGTTACTTCTAGATGTTGTGTTCTGGCCGGTTATTTGCTCGTGGGCTGGCAGGTGTCTGCTGGTATTGCTGGAGTTTTGCGAGTAATCCACGCGGCTTGTTCTTATGTCGACGATCTGTTCTGCAGAGCTAACTCAGCAAGCCGCGTGAGTTGTTTTCTACTCGCTGTTGTTGGTGGGTGGTTATCCTATCACGTATGTGGTGACAGCACTCCTCACATGTACTATAAATTGGACCCCTCCTGGCTCTTCATATATAACTTGAACAGTAAGTGAGAGCTCGCGAGTTTGTGGTGCGGATAGAACATCTGTTCGCGCGGTTTGAAACTTGCCTTTGCTGTGTTCGCAGGTTGTGCGGCTTGCTTGTGGTTCTAATTTGATCAAAGGAGACTGCAGCGGATAAGTCAGTAGCAGTCAGCGGAGGGTTGCAGCAGGAGGTCGCGGTTAGCAACAAGACAGTTTCTCTTCAGCTCGTTTCCATCTTTCAATAAGGTTCATACCACGTTGGTTAGGCGGTTTTCCTTTGCCGGCCTGTTACTTCTGTTCAGTTCTTCAGTGGCTTGTTCGCGGTTAGGAGCGACCAAGTGACTGCAGCCAGGCGACCTTACATGGGCAAACAGAGTGAGCATTGGAATAACAGGTAGTCCGTGTGTTGAGTTGCGGTTTGGCGACTTGGCGGTTTGCGCGGACAGCCTTTGTTAGCCGGGCGGTTTGGTGGTTTCATATTGTAACCGCTAGCTTCTTGTAGCTGGTTTTCTTCTCTCCTCATCATTGTGTGTACTGATAAATCATGTCTCGCAATGTATGTCTCGAAATGCACAAAAGATAGTTGATACAAGATTTCTTTGGTTCCTTCATTGTCTCTGGTTTCTGGTGCTTAGTTCGGTTGAGAGTGCTCCTGCGACCTTGTTCTTGTTTTCCGCTTATTAAAACTTTTCAACAAGGATCCCAAGAATTTTTGGGTCCTAGGCTTTTGTTAGCATGAAAAGACTTCACACATGTTGGAACTTTTGTAGGAAAGCTCTTCTTTGCACTTGGCACATTGGGATTGTGCCAACAATCTATGGCAAAGTGTCCCACCTTACCACAACACCAACACTCATGGATATTGTATCTTCTTTTCTGAACATTTTTTGAAGAAGTAGCATCAATATGCTTGTGTTCAGGAGGGAAGAGAACATCATTCTTCTTATTCCTTTTAGCAATGATCTGACTGAAGGTTAACTTGTGGTCATTCTTAGCAACCTTTATCTTAATGACATCAGCTTGCCTTGGCTTGGAAGCTAGGCAAGATTTTATGGCATCAAACACTGAGTTGTTAGGCCTATCTACAGGTTTAACAGCAGCCAAGTGCTTTGCTGGAATGGACTTGGAAGAGCTTGCTTCTTTATTCTTGACTGAAGGGGCTGAAGTACCAAAAACAAATTGTCCTGAATAGGCCATTTGAATTTCTTCATGGGGATCCTTCATAGCACTCATTCCCATGCCCTCTCTTCTACTATGGGAAGGAGTGTTTGTTGGAGTTTCTGAGGTGATCTCAAAGCAATCAATAGTTAGTCTTGCTGCCAACGCAATATGAGCCTATAGGGTCGCACATAAAAGCATTTGGAGAAATTGGAGAAAGGATTGTGTTGGCCTTACTCATATTGGATATGAGTAGAGGACCAATCCTGTGACTGCTTGGAATTAAGTTGAGAATGTCTCAACCGGAAATCGTCTAAAGGGTTTAAACGAATGGATTTACACTAGATAATTCAGCTAAAGGGTTTAGACGAATTCGGCTAAAGGGTGTAGACGAATTCGGCTAAAGGCTTTAAACGAATTCGGCTAAAGGGTTTAGACGAATTCGGCTAAAGTCAAATTCGGCTAAATGGTTTCGCTGAATTTATATAGCCGAATTTATATATAGACGAATTTGTCGAAATGGTTTCGCCAAATTCGGTTATAGTGATTAGTCGAATTCGGTTAATTTGATTAGTCGAATTCGGCGAATGTAAATCTGGACATATATTCTGATTTTCCCTCTGGTCTGCGGATAGCCTTTCCTATACCTTACGTATATAAAGGCATGCGATTAGGTCTTCGATATAGACGGTTTTAGACTTAGTCCTTTTCGCGATTTAGAAGAACTGCCGACCGGAACTGTTCCGCGCGAGGGCACGTTCTTCCCGTCCGCCGATCGTGTTCCGTTGCCGCTTGTCGCCGCCGTCGGTCACCGCCTCCTCTGGATCGGATCTAGCAGTCCGTGAGGACGTTGAGAGCTTCCTTCTCCGACCTAGTTCTTGTACGGCAAGAAGCTAGGGTTCTCCATTGTTCGTGTGGATCGCTGTAGAGGAGCCGACACATTTCGGTTCTTGGAACTCAGATTTCGGATTTCTCTTTGGAGCACCTAGGTTGAGTGTTGACTCAATCCCGCAAAGGTACTTTGTATTTTGATTTACTTATTCTCTTGAATCATGAAAACCGCAAGATCCGTTAGTCTCTTTTTGGGTTGTTCTTGTCTTTATTTCTGCTGCGCATATTCGATATGTCATCCCTTTCGAAGGGTATAGAAAACCCAACAATGGTATCAAAGCTAGGTTGCGGTCAAGTGCGCTGCCCCTTGGACCCCGTTAGGGGCTCTGCCCCTAAGACCCCGCCAGGGGCGCGGCCCCTTGGAACCCCACCAGGAACGCCTGTGATTGCGTTGCGATTTTCATGTTTCAGAGGTTGTTTCTCCTCTGCAGTAACCGTCCCTCAAAATGGTTTGTGAAACCAAATGTTTAGATTATTGAATCTGACATGAGAGACGAGCTTGTCTACTGCACTTGTGGAGTTGTTGTTCATATGTCCAATGCATGTAAATCTGGAGATTTAGAAGTGTTCTAAATGCTCAGATTTAGCCCTGTTTTGTCAAAGTGTTGATAGACTGTTTTTGTGCACATCTGGGATGTATCTGGAATGTGAATATTGTAATTTTATTTTCTGATTGTGCACGATGATTAAATGTTAATCATGATTAAATGTTAATCACGATGAAATGTTCATCAATTGAAAGATAAAATCCCTTATCTAATATTAAGTATTCGGATGCCTTCCGATGGATGACACTCTTCCTGCCTCGATCGATGAAGTGTGGGCTTGCCAAAGCAAGGTGCATTAATCTATCTTAGTAAGGGTGCGAGCAGATAATTGTGATATCCCACTGTCGACATCGGGTCAAACTTAACTAGGTGACCTCAAAGGTTGAGTGCCTAGAGGCATAGGGTTGGCATGCTCCATATGATGGATGCGAATAAAGAGTTATTCACCAACCATACAAGAGTTGCATAGTGATGCAATTGACAAATGTTGTCTACCTAAATAACCGCATTATGAGAGGAACGCCAAAGCGGACTCGTGGTGTTGGTGAAATACGGATCTTGTCCACTAAGAGAGTAGCTCGCATAAACTCTCGGAATCGAATTAAAGGGTTGTCGATTTGATTAAAATAGTGGGAGCTCTTTAATAAAAGTCCTTATTAAAATTATATAAAATATATTTTGAAATATAGTACTAAAATTTTACTTTGCAAAATTCCTTGTAAAATATCCATGGCAAGTGGATCTCACTCCGCCTTGTCCCTGAGAGCGATCCTTGAGAAGGATAAGCTAAATGGGACAAATTTCCTTGACTGTATAGAAACCTGAGAATTGGTCTCAGGCAAGAGCGCAAGCTCTATGTCTTGGAAGAAGATCCCCCTGAAGAGCCAGCCTCTAATGCACCACGTGCAGATAAAGATACTTATAAGAAGTATGGAGATGACTCCTTGGATGTTGAATGCCTTATGCTCGCGGCTATGAACTCTGAGCTTCAGAAGCAACATGAGAACATGAGTTGTTATGAGATGGTTGAGCACCTGAAGAAAATGTTTCAAGGGCAAGCTCGCCAAGAGAGGTTCGATAAATCCAGGGCGTTATTTCAGTGTAAGATGGGAGCTCGAGACCTAGTAGGAACTCACGTACTCAAGATGATTGGGTATATAGAGAGCCTTGAAAGACTGGGGTTTCCTTTGAGCCAAGAGTTGGCCTCTAATCTGATCCTGTAATCGTTGTCGGACAGTTACGAGAAGTTTGTCTTAAATTACAATATGAATGAAATTGACAAGACACTGCCCAAGCTCCTAGGCATGTTAAGAACTGCCGAGATCAACATGAAGAAGACCAAGCCTGCTAGCCCCAAACTGATGGTGCATAAAGGCAAGGGCAAGGTCAAGGAAACCAAGAAGACTAAGGTAGGACCTAAGTCACATCTTGATCCCAAGTCTTCATCACTGAAAAAGAAAGGATTGGCTAAGGAAGGGAAGTGTCACCATTGTGGTAGGGCAGGGCACTGGAGGAGGAACTGTCCTCAGTATCTAGAAGATCTGCAGAAGAAGAAGGGAAGTATGACTTCCACTTCAGGTATTTTCGTTATAGAAATAAACCTTTCTGCTCCTTCATCCTGGGTATTGGGTACTGGATGTGGTTCTCACATTTGTATAAATGTGCAGGAACTGAGAAGGAGAAGAATGCTGGGTAAAGGGGAGGTAGAACTGCGCGTCGGGAATGGAGCAAGAGTTGCTGTCGTCGTCGTTGGTGTTTACTGTCTTTCTTTGCCCACATGGCTTGTAATAGAACTAGATAATTGTTATTATGTTCCGGCCATAACTAGAAACATTATTTCTATTTCATGTTTGGACATGATTGGTTTTTCTTTCGTAATTATGAACAATTGTTGTTCTATTTATAAGAATGATATTTTTTATGGCGTAGCCCAAATGTTTAATGGTTTATATGTTTTGAACTTAGACCATCCGATCTATAACATAGAAAATACTAAAAGACTAAAAACAAATGACTCGAATCCTACGTACCTTTGGCATTGTCGTTTAGGCCATATAAACGAGAAACGCATATCCAAGCTCCATAAAGATGGACTACTGGACTCATTTGATTAGGAATCATTTGAGAGATGCGAGTCATGTTTGTTGGGTAAGATGACGAAAGCTCCTTTCACTAGTTGTAATGAGAGGGCTAATGATCTCTTGGGTATAATACATAGTGATGTATGTGGACCCATGAGTTCTGTGGCTAGAGGTGGGTTCTACTACTTCGTTACATTTACTGATGATTTCAGTAGATACAGATACGTGTTTCTTATGAAGAACAAATCCGAGACCTTTGAAAAGTTCAAAGTGTTTAAAAATGAAGTAGAGAACCACTGGGAAAGAGGATAAAAGCACTCTGATCTGATCGAGGTGGCGAATATCTGAGTCATGAGTTTCGTGATCATCTGAAAGAGTGTGGTATTGTATCACAGCTCACTCCGCCCGGAACACCTCAACATAATGGTGTTTCTGAGAGGAGGAATCGTACCCTGTTAGACATGGTGCGATCGATAATGAGTCATGCAGATTTGCCCGTTTCCTTTTGGGGTTTTGCTTTAGAGACTGCTGTTTTCACACTAAATCGAGTTCCAACAAAAATGGTTCTAAACACACCATATGAGATATGGGCTGGGAAGCGTCCTAGTATGTCGTTCATCAAGATTTGGGGTTGTGAGGCATACGTGCGACGTCAAATGCCTGACAAGCTGGAACCCAAATCAGATAAATGTTATCTAGTGGGGTATCCTAGGGAAACCAAAGGATACTACTTCTACTTACCGTATGAGGGCAAAGTGTTTGTCGCAAGGACTGGTATCTTTTTGTAGAAAGAGTTCTTATCCAGAAAGACTGCAAAGGTAGAACTTGAAGAAGTTCAAGAGCCACAAACAATGAACGAACCAGAATTGGAACCTGAGCAAGGACTACAAGAAGTTGTAGCTGGAGAGCCTGCTCAAGAAACACAAGTCCTACATAGATCTGGTAGACCAAGGTTTGAGCCTGAGAGATATGGATTTCTCATGACTCAAATAGGTAATGTGTTGCTTATGGATCATGATGATGAGCCTGTAACCTACCAAGAGGCTATGAATGGACCAGACTCCGAGAAGTGGCTTGAAGCCATAAAATCTGAGATGGACTCCATGTACACAAACCAAGTTTGGACCTTGGTGGAACCACCTGAAGGGCTACGACCCATAGGGTGCAAGTGGGTCTTCAAGAAGAAGACCGACATGGATGGGAATGTACAGACATTCAAAGGCCGGCTGGTTGGTAAAGGTTTCAGGCAAATTCATGGTGTTGACTATGATGAAACTTTTTCCCCTGTAGCAATGGTCAAGTCCATCAGAATTCTACTTGCTATTGCTGCGTATTATGACTACGAGATCTGGCAAATGGACGTCAAAACGGCTTTCCTTAATGGAAACCTCCTTGAGGAAGTGTATATGACACAACCCGAGGGTTTTGTATCTCCAGATGAAGCCACTAAAATATGCAAGTTGAATCGATCCATTTATGGATTGAAACATGTTTCTCGAAGTTGAAATCTGCGTTTTGATGAGAAGATCAAAGAGTTTGGTTTCATCAAGAACGAAGATGAACCTTGTGTTTGCAAGAAGATTAGTGGGAGCATTGTTGTCTTCCTGATATTGTATGTAGATGACATACTGTTGATCGGGAATGACATTCCGACCCTGCAAGTTGTTAAGAACAACCTAGGGAAGTGCTTTTCTATGAAAGACTTGGGCGAAGCGATTTACATACTTGGTAATAAGATCTATAGAGATAGATCGAAGAAGTTACTGGGTTTGACCCAGAGTACATACATTGACAAGGTGTTGAAACGATTCAACATGCTTGAGTCCAAGAAAGGATTCTTACCCATGTCACATGGTGTGAGTCTCTCTAAGGACCAGTGTCCAAAATATTTGGAAGATAAGGACCGCATGAAGTTGATTCCATATGCTTCGGCAATTGGATCAATCATGTATGCAATGTTATGCACTCGACCCGATGTCTCATATGCTTTAAGCATGACTAGCAGGTATCAGTCTGATCCGGGTGATGGTCACTGGATCACAGTCAAGAATATCCTAAAGTACTTGAGAAGGACTAAGGATACATTCTTGGTGTTTGGTGGAGAGGAAGAGCTCATTGTAAAGAGTTACACAGATGCAAGCTTCCAGACTGATAGAGATGACTCAAAGTCACATTCAGGTTTTGTGTTTTGCCTTAATGGAGGAGCTGTAAGCTGGAAGAGTTCCAAGAAAGAGACAGTTGCTGATTCTACGACTGAGGCAGAGTATATCGCAGCAACGAATGCGGCGAAGGAGGCTGTATGGATTAGGAAATTCATCAGCGAGCATGATATAGTTCCTAGCATTGTTGATCCCGTAGTTCTCTACTGTGACAACAACGGTGCAATTGCACAAGCTAAGGAACCTAGATCTCATCAGCGCTCCAAGCACATACTTCGGTGCTTCCATCTTATTCGAGAGATTGTCGATCGAGGAGATGTGAGCATATGCAGAGTACCGACTGAATAAAATATAGCGGATCCACTGACAAAGCCTCTTGCGCAAAAGAAGCATGATGGTCATGTTAGATCAATGAGTATTAGATACCTGAATGATTATCTTTAGTGGGAGCCTTGTGGATTGCATATTTGTTGGTTGTGTAACATCCCATTTCCTACTAGACCCCTTAACTTCAATTAGGGTAGGACATGTGGTGAGTGAGGTGAGTTTGAGCTTGGTGGTGACCTTGGGATGCACTGGGTTGAGTGAACTCACATGTGATCCACTATAGGAGGCAGGTCAACTTTGGTCAAATTAGCTCAAATTGGACTTACACTTGTAAATTAACCCCACCACAATGTCCCTAAACCTGAAGGAGACCTAATTGACCAAAAGCCCCATCAGTTGGTCAACCAATTTAACCAAATTGGCCAAGTCAACCTTTCCCCAATTTTGGTCAAAATCACACCTTTGGGTCAAATTACCTCACTTAGGTCTTCACCATGACTCAACCAACCTTGGGTAGTGTCATTGGACTCAATGTCAACATCTTGGACCAGTCAACACACCCAATTGACCAAGTCAACCCAAAAGTCAACATAGGGTCAATTTTGCCTAAATTGGAATTATTTGGAATTAATCCAAATTCCAATGGATTAAGGCCCTCACCCAAAGCCCACTCTGAAGCCCATAGGTCTAATGACCAGCCTTGCCCCCTATTTCCAACATGCAAAGACATGCATGGGGGCAAAAGTGGAATTTTTCCCCTCCTCCATTAAGGACAAAGAGGATTTTGAGGAGAGCTTGCCATGTGGCCCTCCTCACCTCTGCCCAAAGCCCCCACTGAGCCCCCTACATCAATACCATCCGAATTCCTGCTGAAATGGTGCCACTTGGTGGATGGGAGGATCCTCCAAAGCTTGGCCGAAATCCTCAAAATTCAATCTCCTATATCCAGCCCTCCTCAACCTCGTTTGACCCTTCCATCAGCTTCAGAAGGAGGAGGGCAGTCGGGATCGATATCTGGAGTGAAGCAAATGGTGCCAAATCGGGAAATTAAGCAAGATCGCTGGAGCTCGCCGCCACCATGCCGCATCGTCACAACACCCGCCGCCAAGCACAAATTCAGGCTCGTTTCTCCTCCCCTCCCTCTGTGCTAGTCTCTAGAACCCCTTAGGAGAGATATCGGGCTAAATTGATCCCGATCCCATACGAGATGGAGGGAGATCTGCCGAGCTCTTTTTCTTTCTCGGGATCGCCGGAGCTGGGCTCTCCGGCGGCCGTGTCGCCGTCATTCGATGGTCACCACCTCAACGGAGGTGGTGGAGGCGGTGGCCGGTGGTGGTGGGCCGTGGATGGCCAGGAAAAGCCGATGGATGATAGTCCAGGCGGAAGAAATCGCGACCGTTGGCTAACGGGGACGATGAACGGGCGACGTCGATCCCTGCGTCAAGATGCGTGCGAGCTTATATATATATATTAATTCCTGATTTAATGTGTATTTCCTGTCATTTATTGTGCACGGTTTTGTTTAAGCAAATTGAGGCCCTTAGAAGCCACATTTGCAAAAAATGGCAGAGATAACTTTAGTAGCCCTATGAGTCTACTTTCATTTGCCACTTAAATCAAATGATTTGGTGCACTGTGGACACCAGGGCACTCATTTTCCTAGGACCACTCCTTGTGTGGGGCATAAATTAAAATGCTATAACTTTTAAATGGCTTAACCAAATCCCTTGAAATTTCTACCATGCATGCATGGTATGATGATACACCTAGCGTTTGAATTTGAGAATTTATGGAGGTATATTCATTGAGATATTTCAGTTATTAGCAATAGTAAATAATTGGTATTTATGGAGTTGTATAACTCCAAACACCCCCAAATTTGGGTGGTAAGCTGTTTATATATATCTAGACCACTGGTAGAAATTTGAAACGATTTGGTCTTGTGCATGTGGAGTTATGAGCCATGCAAGAGCTAGGCTAAAGACCTTAAGGGTGTGCATTTAGCAAATTTGGGGTGGAGTGAGCCCCAAGCCTTGGGGGTTGACCCAATGGTTTTAGATGCTGGACATGGGTCCATGGCAGTAATATGACTGCCCAAAAGTTATTTGGGGATTTTTGGGTACAAAAATCCCAAGGTATAGAATTTACTATATTACCCCTAAATTGCGTTATGAAATTAAAAGGGGTCATATGATTTTAGAATGAAGTGAAACTTGGGGTTTTGCCTATAATTACATTATTATGGCAGCAGGAATTTTCTGAGAATTTTTGGGGAATTTTTCATGCTATAAGTAGCTAAGATTACATTTATGCCCTTTATGGTTTTTGTGCAAATAATGGGGTTTTATATGTCTGATAAATTTGACATATATCACAGTAGGTCATGATGCTAATATAAGCCTATGGTAATTTTATCAGAATTTATGAGTGATTATTTCTGGTATTTCTTTTGTAATTCCATATTAATGTGCATTCAAGATAAATAGAAATTGTGGGTTTAAATTGTTTGGAAAATTATGATCTTCTGTAAATAGTGTTTTTATGTCAATATGAAGCTACTCATTATGATGATTAGGTCAATAGAATCACAAAGGAAATAAGTGAGCATTGGATTACAACCAGAGATGAGTACAGACTACTTAGAGGACTAAGAATATTAGAGTTGAGTCCAAAAGAACGATTGCTTAGGAGCGGGATGAAACATAAGGCGTGAAAACACTTAAGTTTTAAAGAGTAATGAGAAGGTGGAATGTTAGGTCAGGGTAGTCACAAAGAATATTAATTGTCCTGGAAAGGGGTTGGGTATCATCCCATCACATACCCTAGTACCTTGCGAACCCTTCACCGTGCAGCCCTCGGGAAGTCCAGGATCCACCCTAAACTTCCAAGTATAATAATAACTAAACAAGAGTAGTCTAGATAGGAGTTTAGGCGATGAGAGTGCTTGGTGAGCTATGGGTAAGGCTGTGCTCGGGATTGACCAAAGATCGTCCTTCCCCTTAGAGGGTCATAAAGCGCTGAGGTTTAATTCAAGTGAAATGATAAGAGGGTAATCTTACGGGTAGATACCAATAATACTAAGTGTCTTGAGAAAGGGAACTTTGGGGTGTCATCCCATTGTAGTTCCTAGTACCGTAGCGAGCCCCGTACAGGGTAATCCTCGGGGAGTCCAAGATTAACCGTAAACCATAGGAATAAGATGTTATACAAGAATAATTTAATAACACACTCACCCACACCCCGTGGTTACGGGAGCTTAGTCGGTTGGTGCTACGAGCAATAAGCTCCGTGTTTGTAAGAGCGGATTGATAAGTCAGGTGAGCTTGTGACTCCGTAGTGTCTGTTAATGACGGGCAGGTTAGCCCGGGGAGCTTATGGCTCGGAGGTAGATAGTAGAACATGTTGCATGTGCACGAAGGTGGTGGGTCTTCGGTATTGGACGGTCGTTCACACCGACGTCAATACGTTGACTCGGCAAGTGTGGTATTTACACTTAGCCATGAAAGTCTGGTGGTCCAGCTAGTAAGAGTATGCAGATGCTCCGCGGTTTTGCGTTGAGGTGTACGATAGGTCTAGGTTAGGTAGTGTGAATTCCAACCTAGAGGTGGGCGAGGCCCAACCCACCGCTTCCGTTTGCCACTATGGGAGTATCCTGGGAGTCTTGCTAGCTCCAAAAGGGGGGAACTAAAGGTCTATGCACATAGAGTCGTAGTGAGTGAGTTGCACTTGTATGAACATAGCATAACATCATACCTTGCATGTCATAGCATGGACATTGCATTTCAACCCCTACCCCTATCGTATAAATTGGTATGAGACTTTTTATACGATAGACCCTGCTAAACGACCCCTTGGTCTATAGGTTTGTATGGGCATCCCTATAAATCAATGGTTACTTTTAAATTACTTTGCTTGCGTCGCACTGCTTCTTTATGCTTACTTCTTTTACTGCTGCGATATTACTTTACTGCACTTATTACTGTTTACTTGCTTATACTGCTAGCATAGAAATTATATGGATATACACTTGTTAGCGTAGAATATTTGTCACCTGCTTTTTGTTTACTCCACTTTGTTGTCCTCCGCTTCTTCCTCCCGCTCGGTGCCTAGGAGTCGCGGGGGGAGGCGGGGACAAAATCGGCTTAGTCTTTATGACTAACGGTCGGTTGTGACCGTAGGTGTTCGAGGAGCTGGAGCACCGGCACGACCAGTCAAGTCATGATGGCAGGATCTGAGGAGCAGAAGCCATGCAATACTTCTACTACAAGACAGGTGTTTGAAGATTTGAGAGTTGTTAGTTTCCGCATAGATGTAGAGTGGGAGAGTGAGATTTTGTTCTACCTTGGACATGTACTGGGCATAAGCCCCTTTTTCTCTTTCATTTCGTACTCATTGATGGACTTGTATACTATTTTGTCATGTATACAGATGCGTGTGATTGTGGACTTGTTTACTTATTTTTCTTCTTATTCTTGTTGGCCTAGTTGATCGTTCTTGCCGGCAGGATCGGCGTCTTGCGGAAATGGCTAACTCGTGTGTTAGCGTCACCGTAAGGCATCGGTTCTGGGCATAAGATCCGGGAACTCTCCTGGTGCGGGAGAGGGATCTTACAACTGGTTTCAGAGGCACAAACGATCCAACGAGAAAGAAGTCCACAAAAACTGGGTCACCCCCGCTCGAGTTAGTTTGAGGACAAACTAGCAGCGGAAGCAGTGGTGTGCCCATGTGTAAAAATCGCACAAAATAGTCCATTATCATTAAGTTAGGCAAACCCAGCTAGGACATCTTTCTAGTTTGACGCACCAAGACGATTTTTTTTATAGCGTACACTAATCCAAACCGACCTCGGGTATAAACTGATTAAGGCATGATGACACCCAAAGTGACTAGGAGGAGAACCTTATGGGGAAATAGTTGCTTAAGGCTTAAAATTTGATGTCCCTAATTCTCCTACCAGGTGATATTATCACTTCTCACCCAAAGGATAGGACCGCCTTAAGAGATCCAGTGCACAAAAACCTTTAGTGGATAGTAGGAGACTCGTAAACTTAATATCTAAACCAACAACTACGTTGCACCGAAATGATCATCTTGACAAATATTGGAGGTCAGATAAGGATTCGAGTTCATAAAACGGCCCGTTTGTAGATTGCCCAAAGATTAAGAAGGTGGTGGTAATTGGTAACTTTGGGGGCCTAAAGTAGGTAGAATATCAATAGGTCTCAGATTGGAACTGCAAGTCTAGAGTTGTGCGCCCTAAGGATTAATTACGTGTCTGGGACGAATATATCATAAGGAAATCAAAAAAACTTAGCCCAAAATGTATGGTGGCTAACCCTTTTGTTTATTGGGGCTAGATTAGGTACCAATTCGAGTTCCTTAGACCTTACTTTTGGAATTGTTCGTCAAAAATGTAAACAATCTTGAAGTATTCAAACGTTACTCGGCTTAAGAGGAGATTCTGAAGTATGTGATGCGATTAATTCGGCAAGTGCACCGGTCGCGCAAGTAATAAATGTTGGGAATAGGATCCCCGAGTGTCGGTCTCTTGAGGAATGCAGGTTGGGTGAACGAATTGCGTTGTGTGACAATTGTTACACAAGCGGGAACAAACACAGAAAGTGGGTTTTGATTTGGTTTCCTACTGTTAACAACAATAAAAGAAATGCGGGTCGAAATCACCGCTTCACAAGGTGAGATGGATGCAACGGCCGCGATGCCGATCTTCGTGAGGCGGATGGACGGTGCGCATGCGAATGAAGTGATCACTAGTGCGGAGAGTGAGGGTCGCAAACACCTCTTCGCAAATCGTCGTTAGCTCTTGCTAACGCGAATCGAACACGATGCGTGCGTGAGTGAGTGAGTGGAGGCGAAACGATTCACAAGCAAATATTGATGAATAGAGAAGAAACAACCATTGCATTTAAGCTAAACATCAAGATATTCAAGTTTAAATGATTCAAAGAAATACATCAAAAAGGGGAAGAAGAAGACAACCAATGGATGAAGACTAGCGGCCGTTCACGGCCGGAATGGTAGTTTGTCAAGCTACCTCCGGACTCGGGCGGACTGTGTTTCCGGCGTCGAGAGACTGTAACTATCTCTCCACGTGCTTCCGTCGTCTTCTACCTCAGGATTGCTATCCTTCTCACCGGACAGAAATGGAGACAGCTTGCTTGAGTGCTTGTGGATGGCGGAGAATGCTTCCAGACGATGGAGGAATGCTTAGAATGGCCGGAGACAACTTCCCCTCGCGGAGAAGATGAGGTGGAGGTGGCTGGAAGTGGAAAACGGCGGCGTACGGACTGAAAATCGCGCTCCCGGAACCGCATTATCCCTAATTTGCGGATCAGGACATTATATAGGCGCTGGCAAAAATACTTCGCACGATCATTGGCGCACGACCAATGGTCGTGCGTGCGAGTTCTGTGATCGTGCGCCTGCCTGGGTGGAGTCTGCAATGTAAGAAATTTATAAAATACCATGTTCGCACGACCAGTGGCGCACGAACGGTGGTCGTGCGCACTATCGTAGGTGGTTGTGCGCACTGGTCGAAACAGAACTCATAAAATTGATGTTAAGTGCGCACGAACAGCGATGCACGACCGGTGGTCGTGCGCAATATCGTTGGTGGTCGTGCGCACTGTCCGAGACAGAACTCAAAAAATAGGGTTAAGTGCACACGATTAGCGGAGCGCGACCAGTGGTCGTACGCAATAGAAATAGTGATTGTGCGCAGTGTTCCTGTCCAGAATTGTACCGGGAACACCCACACGATTCCTGTTCCAGCACAACCACGAATCCAGCCACTGAAAGTGGCACTTAACAATCCATGAAAACTACTAAAAATGAAGAACATGAAATAACACCAAAAACGGGCCTAGAGGTGCACTTAGCATGGAGTGTCAAATATGAGTGAAAACATGTCTAAAGTGAAGTGCATAGATTAGAAAATTGGCCCAGATGAGTCCATAAATGTGTATATATTTGGGACTCATCACACCCCCAGACTTAACTGTTTGCGCGTCCCGAGCAAACCATCTCTCGCGGACAGGAAGAACATAAGCTGGCGAAGAAATTATCAAGCGGAGTACCATGCGAAGTCGCATGCTCATGTGCGCAGAAATATAGTAGATAAAATTTCTAATTATACATATTAGTTTATAATTTTCTAGGAGCGTAGATATATATTACGTTTACTCAAAAAGTGAATCACGGTGAATCATAAGGTCGTACATAGGAAGAAAGTAAACTGAACGCTGAGGCGAGCATTGCCAAAGATCGGGGCTCGGGACAACTCCATTGAAATCAATCAATGTCGGTGACCATAAGCTTGCCCGTTCGCACTCTCTCCACGGCACTGGTATGACTCAAATGCGTGAATCAATAGGACTTTAGGTTTGAGATGAGGCTTGGGTTTAGGTGCGGTAAACAAAGATAAATGCGACGGCTCAGACACTAAACCCAAATGAGCTAGCACAGAAAACTATCCTCATCACCACACAAACATGCGGGTACACTACACCCCCAGACTTGGACTTAACAACCTGGTTGCGTGCACCGCCTACTCCCAAACTTATACTTATACAAATGAATTTTTCATTCAAACTCATATCTTTTTCTTTTCTTCTCACTTCTTTTCTCTTTCTCATTTTTTCTTTTCTTTTCTTATCATTTTCAGCAAATAAACAATAAGACACAACCACAACTTCACAAACATATCACCACATCAACAACCCAACTCATGAAAATACTAAACAGCTAAAGCTCAGATTTGGGTGTGCGACTAGGATTGGGTTTTGGGCTTTGGTGCGATAAAAGTGAGGCTGAATCAAAGAACGGGTAGGCAAAACTGGGCTAACGAGGATATATCGATAGGAAAGGGTGTAAAGGCTCAACCGGGCCAAAATGATGGCCTATATCACATTCACGCAATTGACTAACCGTATACCCATGCTTCAAGAATCGCTTGGGGCAAGTTCTAGCCACCGAGAAAGATAATCCTTCCACCCGACTCGGGCAATACGAGACTAATGAACGTCTACACACATTCCTATGCTACCGTTTGATTCACACCGGATTCACCAAATTTTTGAGTAAAGTAAACAATATTTACAATAGTAGAAAAATATAAACTAAAAGCATAAAAAGAAATTGAATCTACACGAATTCCTACGAGACATGAGCACTCGACTAGAAGCACTACAGGAGTCAACATTTTACTCCGCCTCATAATCCTAAGCCAGCACAATGATTTTCCAAATCACACAAAAAGACAAATTCAACTCGCGACGTGCCAACGGCTAAGCGCGCTCAAGTGGGTGATGTGGTGTGCAATGAAAATAAATAAAACATTTTAAATGAAATCTTCTAGCATGCGGTTGCAACTCGTGCGCAAAGTGGATAACAACGTGCTCTCCCCCAGACTTAATCTCAACATCACATCACAAAAAATGAAAGCTAGGGGGGAGAAGTGTTACCCAATGCTCAGAATTGAGCATACCAGACGATTGGCTTTAATTTCGTAAGCAATCCGTAGCTTCCGCCATCGCAAAGAACAAAGCACGCCTGCAAACGACACAACTAAAAGCAGCAAAAATATATAAAAACTGAATTGAAACATGTTAGAAAAACATAAATCAGCAAATCTGGGTTGTCTCCCAGCAGCGCTTTTATTTTATGTCCTTAAGCTGGACCAAATACCTGTATTATAATTGTTTAAAGGGTGCAGAAATTAAATGAAAGCGCATAAAAAGAGAGTTTCACAAAAGGAGAGATAAAAAGAAAATCAGTTGTAGGCGCTTTTATGATGCCCGTCTCCCAATGTCACCAACTGACACTCCTTGTTTATAATGGCGCCATCGTATAACTTCAGTCAATGCCCGTTGACCTTAAATTTGTCACCCTTATCCCCTGATATTTCGATGGCACCAAAGGAAGAGACATCGGTCACTGAGAAAGGACCGCTCCACCTCCATTTTAACTTTCCTGGAAAGAGGCGGAGACGGGAGTTGTAAAGCAGCACTTGGTCCCCAATTTTGAACTCCTTCGGGATGATGTGTCGATCATGCCATTTTTGTTGTTTTCTCTTTGTAGATGCGAGCGTTTTCATAAGCGAAATGCCGGAGCTCTTCTAATTCGTTGAGTTGGGAACGACGCACCTCGGCCGCGGCTCCAATGTCCATGTTCAACAGTTTGGTTGCCCATAATGCTTTATGCTCCAGCTCCACAGGGAGGTGGCATGCCTTGCCATAGACTAGTTGAAATGGAGTCATGCCAATAGGTGTTTTGAAAGCGGTCCGGTAAGCCCATAATGCATCGTCGACCTTTTTAGACCACTCCTTCCTATTTGAATGTATCGATTTCTCGATTATTCGCTTGAGATCGCGGTTGGATACTTCTACTTGTCCACATGTTTGGGGGTGGTATGCTAATGAGATCTTATGATGGACCCCAAATTTTTTCATGAGCTGCACAAACTGCTTATTACAAAAATGACTACCGTCGTCGCTGATATTAGTTCTCGGCGTCCCAAACCTGGAGAAGATATTCTTGTAGATAAAGTGTAGCACTGTGCTGGCGTCATTCGTGGCAACCGCCTCGGCTTCCACCCATTTTGAGACATAGTCAACTGCCACAATGATATAATGCTTACCATGAGACATGGGGAAAGGACCCATAAAGTCTATCCCCCAGACATCAAATGGTTCGCAAACCAGCATGTTATTGAGGGGCATCTCGTCACGCCGGGAGATATTTCCGGTCCTTTGGCATTCGTCACACTTGGTGACATAGGCATGGGCGTCCCTGAAGAGGGTCGGCCAAAATAATCCGCATTGCAAGATTTTTCGTGCTTTTCGAACGGCCCCGAAATGCCCGCCAGCTTCTCTGTCATGGCAGTGCTGCAGTATAGACTGAAACTCGGCTTCAAGAACGCAGCGCCTGATAATTCCATCGCTGCATGTGTGGAATAAGAGCGGGTCTTCCCAAAAATAGTATTTTGAGTCAGAGGCAAGCTTCCGTCTTTGCTGAGGGGACAGATTCGGAGAGAAGGTTTTACAAGCCAAGTAGTTAGCGAAATCAGCGTACCATGGGGCTGTTGGAGGGGGCGTAGTGATTGCGAATAATTTTTCATCCGGAAAATAATCGTTCGTTTCCTCCACAAAGCTGTTGGGAGTGTCAGCCGTCATGTCGTACTCCAAACGCGAAAGATGATCAGCTATCACGTTCTCCACCCCTTTCTTGTCTTTGATTTCCAAATTGTATTCCTGCAAAAGTAAAATCCAACGAATCAAACGCGATTTGGATTCTTTTTTGCTGAAAAGATACCTGAGTGCAGTGTGGTCCGTGTACACGATTACTTCGGAAAGCACCAAGTATGAGTGAAATTTTTCAAAGGCGAAGACCACGGCTAGCATTTCTTTCTCCGTGGTGGTATAGCTTGCTTGCGCGTTGTTAAGAGTTCGACTGGCATACGCAATGGTGTGAAAAGTCTTGTCTTTCTTTTGACCGAGTACAACACCCACGGCCACATCACTTGCGTCACACATGATAATAAAGGGTAAATTCCAGTCGGGTGCCACCAAAATTGGAGCCGAGATGAGTTGTCCCTGTAAAGTTTCAAAGGCCTGCATGCATGCATCGTCGAAGTGGAAGGGGACGTCCTTAACAAGCAAGCGAGATAAAGGCTTTGAAATGGATGAAAAGTCCTTAATAAACCTTCGATAGAATCCCACCTGACCAAGAAAACTTCGGATACCTTTCACTGACGTAGGTGGAGGGAGGTTTCTGATAACACTTACCTTCGCTTGATCCACCTCGATCCCTTGGCAGGAAACCTTATGCCCCAACACAATTCCTTCGCGCACCATAAAGTGGCATTTCTCCCAGTTCAAGACAAGATTGGTGTCCTCACACCGCTTCAAAGTCTTGGCCAAATTCGCGAGGCAAGTATCGAAGCTGCTTCCAAATAAAGTAAAGTCATCCATGAAAACTTCGAGGAAGTCTCTCACCATGTCAGCGAAAATAGCGAGCATACAGCGCTGGAAAGTTGCGGGGGCATTACATAGTCCGAATGGCATTCTCTTGAATGCGAAGGTACCGGAAGGACATGTAAATGTTGTTTTGTCTTGATCAGACGGGTCTATTAAGATTTGATTGTAACCTGAGTACCCATCCAAGAAACAGTAGTAGTCCTGCCCCGCTAACTTTTCTAACATCTGATCAATGAAGGGGAGTGGGAAATGGTCCTTGCGTGTAGCATCATTCAGCTTGCGGTAATCGATGCAGACTCTCCACCCGGTGATCATTCGGGTAGGTAGCAACTCGTTCTTTTCATTGGCAACAACGGTGATCCCTCCCTTTTTAGGTACCACCTGAACTGGGCTGACCTATTTGCTGTCGCTGATTGGGTAAATGATGCCAGCGTCTAAGAGCTTTATAACTTCTGCCTTCACTACCTCTTTCATTTTCGGGTTCAAACGCCTTTGGGGCTGTGCTGTGGGTTTGTACTGATCTTCAAGGAGGATCTTATGCATGCAGACCGTGGGGCTGATTCCCTTAATGTCTGCAAGAGAGCGTCCGAAGACTTTATGGTACCTTCTCTGCACACCCACCAATGCGGTTTCGTTGGCGGTGGAAAGAGCTGCGGAAATAATCACTGGATGCATGGCATTTTCTCCAAGAAAAACGTACTTTAGAGAATCCGGTAGTTGTTTGAGAGCCGGATAAATGTTTGGATCAGCAGAATCGCTGGATGGCTCTCCGATTGAATGCGAAACATCGGGCTGGTTCGAATGTGCACCGTCATTTCCCACGTCCTCGCGCCGCCAACACATCTCGCTGTCATCCAAACCCACATCGATCTGGCCATCGAATTCTTCAAGCGGCTCTGCCGGTTCGCATTCCGTGATTTCGAAGAGTTGCGACGGGTTGTGGACGTTGAAGGATATAGCGTCCTCCCCCAATCTGAGCGTGAGCTCCCCCTGCTCCACATTAATGATAGCACGAGCTGTAGAGAGAAAGGGCCGCCCCAAGATAATGGGTACTTTAGTATCAACCTTTATGTCGAGGATGACAAAATCGACTAGAAAAGCGAGACCGTTTACTACTATTGTGAGGTCCTCGACAATTCCTGATGGTTTCTTGATCGACCGATCAGCTAGCTGTAGTATTACCTGGGTCGGCTTCAAGGTCCCTGCACCTAATTCACGAAAGATAGAGAGCGGCATCAAGTTGATTGATGCTCCCAAATCACATAGCGCCTGCCTGAAATGGTGATGACCGATCCTGCAAGGAATAGTAAAGCTGCCCGGATCTTTGTACTTTGTGGGCATATTGGAGATGATGGCGGAGCACTCCTCAGTGAGATCGATAGTCTTGAGATCCTCCAATAGTTTCCGCTTCGAAATCAAGTCTTTCAAGAACTTGGAGTAGCCCGGTATTTGAGAAATGGCTTCAATCAGTGGTATGCTCACTTGCACTCCTTTCATTATTTCCAAGAATTTGCGGAATTGCTTCTCGGATTTCTCGTTTCGCAACCTGTGGAGGAATGGGGGGTGAACAACACTTCTCAAGGGTTATGCCTCGCTTACGGGGTCCGGCTCAATATGAATCTGAGTCTGCTTTTCGGCCATGTTTGCATTGCACTTGTCAGTGGAGCTCACAAGTGGTTCCTGTCGAGGAAGATTGTCAACACCTCTACCGCTTCTCAATCGCATGGTATTCACAGACTCCGGATGCTGACTTGCAAGCCCAGAAACGACGTTGGTAAGAGTCCCTATAGTAGAGTGAAGCTGTTGAATTGCTACTGATTGGTCATTCATTTTATTCAGCATCCCGATCACCAAGGTTGCTAACTGTTCCGTTTGCCCTGACGGCACATGATCCGCTGCTCTGTTGAATGTCACTGCATTAATTTCAGCTGTACTGGGGGGAAGAATGACATGACTCCAGTGCTGGCTGGTGTGAACTATATTCACGACCACTTCCCACGCGTCCTTCCCCGATTTATTAAACAGGGCCCCTCCGGCTGCCATATCGAATAACAGACGGAATTAGTCCAGCACGCCGAAATAAAAAATCTGAATCAAAAAGACTTCTGATAGATCTTCACGGTAGCATCCCCTATGCAGGGATTGAAAACGCTCCCAAGCATCAACTAACGTCTCCTCCTTTCCCTGACCGAAGGTTATGAGTTCCCTGTACTTGTCCAAAACTCGGGTACGGTGTTGAAACTCATGCAAAAATCTCCCTTCGAGCTGCTTCCATGTGGTCGCCTCTCTTTTCCGGATATCCCAGTACCAACTTTTGGCTTTATTATGTAGGGAAAATGAAAATGCCAGGATCTTTTGCAGATTGTTTTCAACTCCACTGAATATACATGTATAATAAATTTCTAAGAAGTCCTGCACGTGTTGTACCGCATCTTCATGCTTATCCCCACTGAACTTGCAATTCCCAGTCATATACTCAATGATGTCGGAGGAAATCCCGAAGTCATGATCATTCCTTTGTGCTTGAACCTTTAAATCATTAAAACTTCCTTGATAGATGTATTCCTGAATGGAGGTCATGCTAGGAATACTTGAAACCCAAAAGATTAGCGCACGATGGAAAGAACGAAGGTAATTAGATGTGTGTATCAAAAAGAAACAAAGACAACAGAGGTAAACAAAGAGAAAAAAAAAGAATAGTTCCTCGTGCAACGATTCTTCACGCAGACGAATTCATCACGTCTGCATTCCCCGGCAACGGCGCCAAAAACTTGATGCGATTAATTCGGCAAGTGCACCGGTCGCGCAAGTAATAAATGTTGGGAATAGGATCCCCGAGTGTCGGTCTCTTGAGGAATGCAGGTTGGGTGAACGAATTGCGTTGTGTGACAATTGTTACACAAGCGGGAAAAAACACAGAAAGTGGGGTTTTGATTTGGTTTCCTACTGTTAACAACAATAAAAGAAATGCGGGTCGAAATCACCGCTTCACAAGGTGAGATGGATGCAATGGCCGCGATGCCGAGCTTCGTGAGGCAGATGGATGGTGCGCATGCGAATGAAGTGATCACTAGTGCGGAGAGTGAGGGTCGCAAACACCTCTTCGCAAATCGCCGTTAGCTCTTGCTAACGCGAATCGAACACGATGCGTGCGTGAGTGAGTGAGTGGAGGCGAAACGATTCACAAGCAAATATTGATGAATAGAGAAGAAACAACCATTGCATTTAAGCTAAACATCAAGATATTCAAGTTTAAATGATTCAAAGAAAAACATCAAAAAGGGGAAGAAGAAGACAACCAATGGACGAAGACTAGCGGTCGTTCACGGCCGGAATGGTAGTTTGTCAAGCTACCTCCAGACTCGGGCGGACTGTGTTTCCGGCGTCGAGAGACTGTCACGATCTCTCCACGTGCTTCCGTCGTCTTCTACCTCAGGATTGCTATACTTCTCACCGGACAGAAATGGAGACAGCTTGCTTGAGTGCTTGCGGATGGCGTAGAATGCTTCTGGACGATGGAGGAATGCTTAGAATGGCCGGAGACAACTTCCCCTCGCGGAGAAGATGAGGTGGAGGTGGCTGGAAGTGGAAAACGGCGGCGTACGGACTGGAAATCGCGCTCCCAGAACTGCATTATCCCTAATTTGCAGATCAGGACATTATATAGGCGCTGGCAAAAATACTGTGCACGGTCATTGGCGCACGACCAGTGGTCATGCGCGCGAGTTCTGTGATCGTGCGCCTGCCTGGGTGGAGCCTGCAATGTAAGAAATTTAATAAATACCATGTTCGCACGACCAGTGGTGCACGACCGGTGGTCGTGCGCACTATCGTAGGTGGTCGTGCGCACTGGTCGAAACAGAACTCATAAAATTGATGTTAAGTGCGCACGAATAGCGGCGCACGATCGGTGGTCGTGCGCAATATCGTTGGTGGTCGTGTGCACTGTCCGAGACAGAACTCAAAAAATAGGGTTAAGTGCACACGATCAGCGGCGCACGACCAGTGGTCGTGCACAATAGAAACAGTGATCGTGCGCAGTGTTCCTGTACAGAATTGTACCGGGAACACCCGCACGACTCCTGTTCTAGCACAACCACGAATCCAGCCACTGAAAGTGGCACTTAACAATCCATGAAAACTACTAAAAATGAAGAACATGAAATAACACCAAAAACGGGCCTAGAGGTGCACTTAGCATGGAGTGTCAAATATGAGTGAAAACATGTCTAAAGTGAAGTGCATAGACTAGAAAATCGGCCCAGATGAGTCCATAAATGTGTATATATTTGGGACTCATCAGTATGCATAATTGGTCTGATAACCATCCCTTCCTAAAAGTCGAGACCATTGAAGAACTCCTTTATCTTAAGAAATGTGAATTATCAATACTACTATGAGACTGTTATAAACTTGCAAATGAAATAAGAGCACAGAGCCTTGATTGATTATTCACCCCAAGTTGCGATATTTATTGCCTCAACAAAATATACCCCTAGATACTTCACCAACTTAACTCTAATATCGTAATGCACCATTGGTAAGTATATTGCTGGTTAAGGAATTGAATTAACAAATTCATGAAGAACGCAAGAGAGACCCGACATGAACTATAGACTTAGTGCGGGCCCAAGTCAGATACAGACTGGATAAGAACGAAACAGACAATAGACCCTCGTGATCTTAAGAGACGAATAAATGTAAATAATTTCATGATAGGTGTGGTACCGTGGATTTACCTCCTCAATTCAGAAACGATGATCTATTTTACGTTCAAGGAAAAACAGTGCAAACAATTGGTCAGATAAAAATCTGAATTTAGTCGATTGGTTAGAAACATAGGATGGTCAAGCTAGTTGCTTGGGACAAGCAGATCACCTTTTGGAATATGTGGACTAGAACCAGGTCCCTGTAAGTTAGAGTTATAACAAGGATTTTTGCATCTTTTGGGCATTAGGAGGTGGTTCATAGTTGGCTTCCTCAATCAAAAGCCAAACCATTTCAATTTGAGCGATTCATTATATTGGAAACTTGTAGATTGAATTAAGTAGAGTAATTGCAGACTTCATACTAAAAGATAGATAAGGACTTCAGGATGTTGAACGACCGAGATTAAATTGCTGTGACATGATATCAAGGGTATAATAACCCAGAGAATTTGAAATTGACGAACAATATATCGAAGGCGTGTACATCATGTATGATTCTTCACCCGGATAACATCAAGGACCGGATCACATATGTTAAAAGTCAGCATAATCACCATTAAGATTATTTGAAACAATGGGGAACAGAGTTTTAATGTCAAGAGCATATACAATGAAATTAAATGAAAACTAATGAGAATGGGAGTTTATATAAATTATCACACAGACCTTAAAAGAGCATTTTTTTAGGTCAAAACATTATGAAAAGACATAAGTTATAGTACTCGCTTAATAGAGTGATATTATACTCTATAGATTCTTTGTGGGATTTTTGATAAAAATATAGTTCATTAATCATTAATTATTCAATTATCTCAATTTACTCCATCCCATAATTAAGTAAGCTAATGGACTTAAAGTTGCATGAAACTGGATAATTGGAGTTATGAAACCACCTACGACCCCCGGAATTTTGTTAGAATTAATCCTCGAGTAAATAACGAGCTTCCTTCACAAAGTAGTATATGGACCTATAGTTTGAGAAATTAATTCCTTGAATTACTGATATTCAAATGCTAGGAAATTTGGTACAAGGTCCTTTTATATCAGTATGAAGCTATGGAAACTTTATTTGATTCAATCTCTGAGTAAACTTCATACTTCAGTTACAATGTGCAATTTGAGTGATAATTTAGGATATTCATATCTGGAATAATTAACACTGGAATATTTTACAGATCTGGACATAATCTTGTGATAATATCATACACCTCTGATAATTTCCTAGAATTTATGTTCATATATATATGGTACTCTCTTCACAATGTAGTGTTTGAGGTTATAACTTAGGAAACTCGGATCGTGAATTATTGATACAGAATAGCTATGTAAACTTGTGCATGAACTTTTGATAACAATATGAACTTCTGAAAATTTTGATGGAATTTATGGTTACACATTTTGATACTTCCTTCACGAAGTAGAATTTGAACGCATAATTGGAAGAATTCATACAATGAATTATTGTTGATGGGTTGTTATAGAATTTTGTATATAGACCCTTCTTTTATATCAGTAGGAAAATCTGGAAATATTGTTGGAATTAATCATTGAGATGACATCGTACTTACTTCCCAAAGTGGAACCTTGGAATATAATATGAAGGATGGATATGTTGAAGTATTGATGATGAGATAATATAACAATTGCAAGATAGTCTTGTGATAATCTTGAGACTTCTCATCTTCATGAGCCTGGAACCCCGTGGACCCGAACTTAAATTTCGAGGACGAAATTATTCTTTTGTTTATTGGGAATTGTAACATCCCATTTCCTACTAGACCCCTTAACTTCAATTAGGGTAGGACATGTGTTGAGTGAGGTGAGTTTGAGCTTGGTGGTGACCTTGGGATGCACTGGGTTGAGTGAACTCACATGTGATCCACTATAGGAGGCAGGTCAACTTTGGTCAAATTAGCTCAAATTGGACTTACACTTGTAAATTAACCCCACCACAATGTCCCTAAACCTGAAGGAGACCTAATTGACCAAAAGCCCCATCAGTTGGTCAACCAATTTAACCAAATTGCCAAGTCAACCTTTCCCCAATTTTGGTCAAAATCACACCTTTGGGTCAAATTAGCTCACTTAGGTCTTCACCATGACTCAACCAACCTTGGGTGGTGTCATTGGACTCAATGTCAACATCTTGGACCAGTCAACACACCCAATTGACCAAGTCAACCCAAAAGTCAACATAGGGTCAATTTTGCCTAAATTGGAATTATTTGGAATTAACCCAAATTCCAATCGATTAAGGCCCTCACCCAAAGCCCACTTTGAAGCCCATAGGTCTAATGACCAGCCTTGCCCCCTATTTCCAACATGCAAAGACATGCATGGGGGCAAAAGTGGAATTTTCCCCTCCTCCATTAAGGACAAAGAGGATTTTGAGGAGAGCTTGCCATGTGGCCCTCCTCACCTCTGCCTAAAGCCCCCACTGAGCCCCCTACATCAATGCCAGCCGAATTCCTGCTGAAATGCTGCCACTTGGTGGCTAGGAGGAGCTTCCAAAGCTTGGCCGAAATCCTCAAAATTCAATCTCCTATATCCAGCCCCCCTCAGCCTCGTTTGACCCTTCCATCAGCTTCAGAAGGAGGAGGGCAGTCGGGATCGATATCTGGAGTGAAGCAAACGGTGCCAAATCGGGAAATTAATCAAGATCGCCGGAGCTCGCCGCCACCATGCCGCATCGTCACAACACCCGCCGCCAAGCACAAATTCAGGCTAGTTTCTCCTCCCCTCCCTCTGTGCTAGTCTCTAGAACCCCTTAGGAGAGATATCGGGCTCAATTGAGCCTGATCCCATGCGAGATGGAGGGAGATCTGCCGAGCTCTTTTTCTTGCTCGGGATCGCCGGAGACGGGCTCTCCGGCGGCCGTGTCGCCGTCATTCGATGGCCACCACCTCAACGGAGGTGGTGGAGGCGGTGGCCGGCGGTGGTGGGTCGTGGATGGCCGGGAAAAGCCGATGGAAGATGGTCCAGGCGGAAGAAATCGCGACCGTTGGCTATCGGGGACGATTAAGGGGCGTCGTCGATCTCTGCGTCAAGATGCGTGCGAGCTTATATATATATATATATTAATTCCTGATTTAATGTGTATTTCCTGTCATTTATTGTGCATGGTTTTGTTTAATTAAATTGAGGCCCTTAGAGGCCACATTTGCAAAAAACGGCAGAGATAACTTTTGTAGCCCTATGAGTCTACTTTCATTTGCCACTTAAATCAAATGATTTGGTGCACTGTGGACACCAGGGCACTCATTTTCCTAGGACCACTCCTTGTGTGGGGCATAAATTAAAATGCTATAACTTTTAAATGGCTTAACCAAATCCCTTGAAATTTCTACCATGCATGCATGGTATGATGATACACCTAGCGTTTGAATTTGAGAATTTATGGAGGTATATTCATTGAGATATTTCAGTTATTTGCAATAGTAAATAATTGGTATTTATGGAGTTGTATAACTCCAAACACCGCCAAATTTGGGTGGTAAGCTATTTATATATATCTAGACCACTGGTAGAAATTTGAAACCATTTGGTCTTGTGCATGTGGAGTTATGAGCCATGCAAGAGCTAGTCTAAAGACCTTAAGGGTGTGCCTTTAGCAAATTTGGGGTGGAGTGAGACCCAAGGATTGGGGGTTGACCCAATGGTTTTAGATGCTGGACATGGGTCCATGGCAGTAATATGACTGCCCAAAAGTTATTTGGGGATTTTTGGGTACAAAAATCCCAAGGTATAGAATTTACTATATTACCCCTAAATTGAGTTATGAAATTAAAAGGGGTCATATGATTTTAGAATGAAGTGAAACTTGGGGTTTAGCCTATAATTACATTATTATGGCAGAAGGAATTTTCTGAGAATTTTTGGTGAAATTTTCATGCTATAAGTAGCTAAGATTACATTTATGCCCTTTATGGTTTTTGTGCAAATAATGGGGTTTTATATGTCTGATAAATTTGATATAAATCACAATAGGTCATGATGCTAATATAAGCCTATGGTAATTTTATCAGAATTTATGAGTGATTATTTCTGGTATTTCTTTTGTAATTCCATATTAATGTGCATTCAAGATAAATAGAAATTGTGGGTTTAAAATGTTTGGAAAATTATGATCTCCTGGGAATAGTGTTTTATATCAATATGAAGCTACTGTAATTTTCCCAGAATTTTAGGAAGTCTAATTTCAGTACTTGTAGTGTAAATCCATTTTGCCTCTCCTTTAAAGATAAATCGAAATTGTGGGTTTAAAATGTTTGGAAAATTATGATCTTCTGGAAATAGTGTTTTTATGTCAATTTGAAGCTACTGTAAATTTCCCAGAATTTTAGGAAGTCTAATTTCAGTACTTGTAGTGTAAAGCCATTTTGCCTCTCCTTTAAAGATAAATAGAAATTGTGGGTTTAAAATGATTGGAAAATTGTGATCTTCTGGAAATAGTATTTTTATGTCAATATTAAGCTACTGTAATTTTCTCAGAATTTTAGGAAGTATAATTTCAGTACTTGTAGTGTAAAGCCATGTTGTCTCTCCTTTAAAGCTAAATAGAAATGGTGGGTTTAAAATGTTTGGAAAATTATGATCTTCTGGAAATAGTGTTTTTATGTTCGTATGAATCTATGTAATTTTTCCAGAATTTTAGGAAGTCAAAATCTTGTACTTGATGTGTAAAATTATTTTTCCATTCATTTATTGAAAATTAGGGATCATGGTTATTTAATTGCTGGAAAAATATGAAATATTGGAAATCTTGTTACCATGTCACATTTCATCTCTGGAAGGATATTTAACAAGTTTGAATTCACTAGCATGATACCTCCTTCACATTTTAGATTCAAATTAGTAACTAATGAATTTTTATAGAGGTCAAAATTGTATGCAACATGCTTGGATTTTGATCATCCCTTATTTTATCCACTATGAACCTATGATAAAAATTAGAAGTCATTTGGAAGTAATTTGAACCAAGGTTCCATCATAGGAATCTAAGTTAGTTATATGTCGTGGTCTGCGGATAGTAAAAACTCATTATGATGATTAGGTCAATAGAATCACAAAGGAAATAGTGAGAATTGGATTACAACCAGAGATGAGTATAGACTACTTAGAGAACTAAGAATTATTAGAGTTGAGTCCAAAAGAACGATTGCTTAGGAGCGGGATGAAACATAAGGCGTGAAAACACTTCAGTTTTAAAGAGTAATGAGAGGGTGGAATGTTAGGTCAGGGTAGTCACCAAGAATATTAATTGTCCTGGAAAGGGGTTGGGTATCATCCCATCACATACCCTAGTACCTTGCGAACCCTTCACCGGGCAGCCCTCGGGAAGTCCAGGATCCACCCTAAACTTCCAAGTATAATAATAACTAAACAAGAGTAGTCTAGATAGGAGTTTAGGCGATGAGAGTGCTTGGTGAGCTATGGGTAAGGCTTTGCTCGGGATTGACGAAAGATCGTCCTTCCCCTTAGAGGGTCATAAAGCGCTGAGGTTTAATTCAAGTGAAATGATAAGAGGGTAATCTTATGGGTAGATACCAATAATACTAAGTGTCTTGAGAAAGGGAACTTTGGGGTGTCATTCCATTGTAGTTCCTAGTACCGTAGCGAGCCCCGTACAGGGTAATCCTCAGGGAGTCCAAGATTAACCGTAAACCATAGGAATAAGATGTTATACAAGAATAATTTAATAACACACTCACCCACACCCCGTGGTTACGGGAGCTTAGTCGGTTGGTGCTACGAGCAATAAGCTCCGTGTTTGTAAGAGCGGATTGATAAGTCAGGTGAGCTTGTGACTCGGTAGTGTCTGTTAATGACGGGCAGGTTAGCCCGGGGAGCTTATGGCTCGGAGGTAGATAGTAGAACATGTTTCATGTGCACGAAGGTGGTGGGTCTTCGGTATTGGACGGTCGTTCACACCGACGTCAATACGTTGACTCGGCAAGTGTGGTATTTACACTTAGCCATGAAAGTCTGGTGGTCCAGCCAGTAAGAGTACGCAGATGCTCCGCGGTTTTGCGTTTAGGCGTATGATAGGTCTAGGTTAGGTAGTGTGAATACCAACGTAGAGGTGGGCGAGGCCCAACCCACCGCTTCCGTTTGCCACTACGGGAGTATCCTGGGAGTCTTGCTAGCTCCAAAAAGGGGGAACTAAAGGTCTATGCGCATAGAGTCGTAGTGAGTGAGTTGCACTTGTATGAACATAGCATAACAACATACCTTGCATGTCATAGCATGGACATTGCATTTCAACCCCTACCCCTATCGTATAAATTGGTATGGGACTTTTTATACGATAGGCCCTGCTAAACGACCCCTTGGTCTATAGGTTTGTATGGGCATCCCTATAAATCAATGGTTACTTTTAAATTACTTTACTTGCGTCGCACTGCTTCTCTATGCTTACTTCTTTTACTGCTGTGATATTACTTTACTGCACTTATTACTGTTTACTTGCTTATACTGCTAGCATAGAAATTATATGGATATACACTTGTTAGCGTAGAATATTTGTCACCTGCTTTTTGTTTACTCCACTTTATTGTCCTCCGCTCCTTCCTCCCGCTCGGTGCCTAGGAGTCACGGGGGGAGGCGGGGACAAAATCGGCTTAGTCTTTATGACTAACGGTCGGTTGTGACTGTAGGTGTTCGAGGAGCTGGAGCACCGGCACGACCAGTCAAGACATGATGGCAGGATCTGAGGAGCAGAAGCCATGCAGTAGTTCTACTACAAGACAGGTGTTTGAAGATTTGAGAGTTGTTAGTTTTCGCATAGATGTAGAGTGAGAGAGTGAGATTTTGTTCTACCTTGGACATGTACTGGGCATAAGCCCTTTTTTTCTCTTTCATTTCGTACTCATTGATGGATTTGTATACTATTTTGTCATGTATACAGATGTGTGTGATTATGGACTTGTTTACTTATTTTTCTTCTTATTCTTGTTGGCCTAGTTGATCGTTCTTGCCGGCAGAATCAGCGTCTTGCGGAAACGGCTAACTCGTGTGTTAGCGTCACCGTAAGGCGGCGGTTCTGGGCATTAGATCAGGGAACTCTCCTGGTGCGGGAGAGGGATCTTACAGGTTGTTTGTTCATTGGATGAATTGTAATATGTACTATGTATTTCATTTTATATTTATGGTAAGTTCTTTTATTATGTCATTTATATCTATCTGATAAGATTAACTAGCATAATAAATGCCCTTAGAATATTTGCTTCCATAGGAATTCAAGTACGTGACTTGAATGTGAGGGTCTATGTATAAATGAAGCTTCATTCTTAAATGGTCCCTGGTCGAGGTATCATCCTAGAAATTTAGGGCGAGGATGAGACCATAAGACTAGCATGTGCGTTGACTGATGACCGGTTCTGACAGGTCATGATATTGTGATATCAAGTCATCACATGGGTACTTTTTGAGACCAAGTTGTACTGGAAAGACCCCCAGACTACTTTGTGGATTGTTATATGAAAGTGTCACAAGTAGGTCTCAAGTGACAATGATGTTTGTGGTCCTTTGACCTGAAGTCATAGCATTCATCAGGTGAGGAAGAGCGTACTTTGATGCCATCTAAAGTCTTCTCTTGAGAAAGGTTGACGATAAGGGTGGCTGTTGGGTATGTTACAAATCATTTGGATGTTTGTGTGTGAGCAGAAATTGGATTTGTCCTCCAGTATGACAGGAGTTACATCCATGGGCCCCTTGATGGAATGAGAGTGAGAAATGCATGGCCATGCTTGGTTGAGTCAATATATGATATTGAGCTCACCAATTTCAGACAGTCTATTCTATATCAGGAAACTAGGATTGAACAATCATGAGGGTGACACGTTCCATGCCTCTAGTTCTATCTGGATGTAAGGGACAAAGGGAAGTGACAACATTGATACATTGGTCATGACAGGCTTGTTGAGTTATGAACTTTTATTGCTTGGGTAGCAATGATGTATTGCTAGATGCCGCTCATTGTTTGTGAGACATTTGTTGATACTTTGTGATCAAGTGGGAGACTGTTGGAGTTTCTGAGGTGATCTCAAAGCAATCAATAGTTAGTCTTGCTGCCAACGCAATATGAGCCTATAGGGTCGCACATAAAAGCGTTTGGAGAAATTGGAGAAAGGATTGTGTTGGCCTTACTCATATTGGATATGAGTAGAGGACCAATCCTGTGACTGCTTGGAATTAAGTTGAGAATGTCTCAACCGGAAATTGTTTAAAGGGTTTAAACGAATGGATTTACACTAGATAATTCGGCTAAAGGGTTTAGACGAATTCGGCTAAAGGGTTTAGACGAATTCGGCTAAAGGCTTTAAACGAATTCGGCTAAAGGGTTTAGAAGAATTCGGCTAAAGTCAAATTCGGCTAAATGGTTTCGCCGAATTTATATAGCCGAATTTATATATAGACGAATTCGTCGAAATGGTTTCGCCGAATTCGACTATAGTGATTAGTCGAATTCGGTTAATTTGATTAGTCGAATTCGGCGAATGTAAATCTGGACATATATTCTGATTTTCCCTCTGGTCTGCGGATAGCCTTTCCTATACCTTGCGTATATAAAGGCATGCGATTAGGTCTTCGATATAGACGGTTTTAGACTTAGTCCTTTTCGCGATTTAGAAGAACTGCCGACCGAAACTATTCCGCGCGAGGGCACGTTCTTCCCGTCCGCCGATCGTGTTCCGTTGCAGCTTGTCGCCGTCGTCGGTCGCCGCCTCCTCTGGATCGGATCTAGCAGTCCGTGAGGACGTTGAGATCTTCCTTCTCTGACCTAGTTCTTGTACGACAAGAAGCTAGGGTTCTCCATCGTTCGTGTGGATCGCTGTAGAGGAGCCGACACATTTCGGTTCTTGGAACTCAGATTTTGGATTTCTCTTTGGAGCACCTTGGTTGAGTGTTGACTCAATCCGGCAAAGGTACTTTGTATTTCGATTTACTTATTCTCTTGAATCATGAAAACCGCAAGATCCTTTAGTCTCTTTTTGACTTGTTCTTGTCTTTATTTCCGCTGCGCATATTCGATATGTCATCCCTTTCGAAGGGTATAGAAAACCCAACAGTGTTTTCCTTCCTATAGGAACTCTTATTCTTCCAGTGACCACACATGCTATCATGGTTATACCTGTTGGAGGGAAGTAATGCCTTTTGAAAGGTGGTGTGAGGCTTAGCCTTGGCCTTGCTCTTTTGTCCACTCCCATCACCCACTGCCAAACTTTTGAAACATAGTCCTCTCCTATTGGTTTGGGAGGAAAAGGTGTCAATGATTGGTAGTGCAGATTTGGGCTTGGAGAATTGAGCCACTAGGCTCTTCTCTTTGAGAAGCTTCTCCTCAAGGTCCTTGATGACCTTGTTATTTTGGGAAATGGTTCTCAATTGGACAATTGTTATCCTCTTGAGTTGGCTGATTTCTTTACTCATCTGAGCCACCAGGGTAGGTGACTTTATGCAATCTTGCTTAGCCAACTTAAGGGAAGCAGTTTCTAGAGCTTGCCCCTTTGGCTAGCTTCTTGCTCTTTTTCAGAGCATCCAATAAAGCATCATACTTGCCAATCAATTGATTGATAACCACTTTAGATTTTGAATCACTTTCATCAATTGATGAGCATGCTTCAGAATCTGGCATTGACTCATAATCAGAAGAAGGATTGAGAGGGATTAATACCCTGTCAATATTGTCCTGGCTATTTTCATCATCATCAGTTATGGCCATCAAGCCATGATGTTCTCTAGCTTCTTCATCCTCCTCTATGTCATCTGTGATAGAGGGGCCCTGATGCCCACCTTTGCAGCAAGAAAGTCCTCATCTTCATCAGCTGGAAACAACCCAATATAGGCTTCTTCTTCTTCTTCTAAATCTTAGGATGATGACTCAGATTCACTCCAGCTCTTCTCCTTCTTGGCTAGGAAGGATTTTTCACCCTTCCTTCCCTTTTGGTGATAAGCTTTCTTATCAACTGATGCGCAAATCTAGCACACCGTTATAGGCGGTAGCGAGACTGCAGCACGAAACGGCAGTGTATCGATCGTTCAAGAAATATAAAACGAGGAGCAAATCCTTGAGTATCGAATCTCAGAGGAACACGGTAAGGTGGAGTTATCTATCGAGGAAGGACTTCAGATTGAAGTCCTTTCGAGCCGATGGGTTGCGGAAAAGGGGGGTTTGGTTTATGGAAAATAAAAGAAAAATAACTACAACTACTCCTATGCAATGCCGCTATGCAATTCTTTGCCAGGCGGGATGGAAAACTACACGGGCCGCTATGCACCGATTCGCAAGGGCGGATGGACGAGTAGGCAAGAGGATGGAGTGGTAAGTGCGGAATCGAACTGTGCAGGCCTTGAGCGCACTGCTTCGTTAGGCGAATGGATTACACGGGCCGCTATGCCACGCTTCGCTAAGCGGATGGAAGAGTAGGCACACAGATGGAATGAGTCGCACCGGCGGAGTCGACGTGGATTACACGGGCCGTTAGCACCGCTTAGCTTGGCGGATGGAATAGTAGTCTTACAGAATGGGCGAGTAGGCTAGCGGCGTGAAGTGGAGGGTGGAGTGGATTTGGTGGCGCACCTCTAGTGACTAATAAACATAAAACATCATTTCATAAACATGAATTTTCATGAAGAGCAAATATGTTTATAGCAGAACATCATCAATAAAATGAAGAACACAACCAAATACATTCACACAAGTAGAGAAAATGCAAGACATACAACCGAATCCGGAGGCTTATTGTAGATTCTCGGTAGGAATCGTCAGGTTGTCAATCCACATCCTAGCTCGGTCCCAACTATCGTTCGTGGTAGAGGAGGGTTGCCACTTCCTCACAATGGACCCGTCTTCTCCGGTAAACTACAATCCGGCCACGTCCGATGCGAAGAACTCCAAGCTTGGCGATGAAGATGAGTGTAGAATCCTCTTCTTGAAGTACTTGGATGATGGAGGCGGCCGAGAGGATACTCCGGCTTTAGATTTGCAAGGAAATGGTGGTCGGAGCTCCTCCTTAAGGTGGGCGGTGATGGAGCGGCGAAAAAGGGCGAAACTGGAGCTCTTGGACGCGGGAAAGAAGATCGATCCTGATTAGGGCAGAAATCTGCGCTTTTATAGAAAACAAACAGAAATTTGGTCACGCACGGTCGAACGCACAACCATGCGTGAACCGTGCGATATTAAACAAGCATAAAGGCTAGGAAGACGAAGCAGGTGCGTCCGTGCATTTTACTCACACACGGTCGAAGCCGACCGTGCGTAAAAACGCACGGGCAAATTCAGAAAACTCAAAATCCGGCAACCAAAAGGAGGTCGTGCGTTTTATTCGCGCATGGTTGAGGCCAACCGTGCGTGAAGAAAATGCACGAGCGGGGCAGTGCACCATATTGACCAGCCGATCATAGCGTACGACCGCAGCTGACCGTGCGTCAAGTAAAATGCACGACCGTGCGATTCATACAGGATGAATTATGAGCAATATGGACGATCTTCCCACCTGCACAACAAATCCAAACGCTGGGAACACACCTCCAGCACAAGTATAAAAAGCATAAAAAGAATGGGGAGCACAATGTGCTTGCCCCCAACAAAACAGTGTGCAATTGCACACCACAACGGGCCAACAAGTGCACTTCGTGAAGAAATGTGTTCAAGTGAAATATAAGCAATAAAGGACTAAAAGTGAAGTGCATATGCATGAAAATAAGCCCAGATGAGTCCAAATATGTGTATATAAATGGGACTCATCATCAACCTTCTCATTCCTCTTGACTGGACAGTCGGCAAGGACATGTCCAGGCTTGCTGCAGCAATAGCAAATTAAATTATTTGAAACATGTTTACCATGTTTAGAGTCATACCTGTCCTCTTTGTGGTGTTGCTTGTCTAATATGTTGAGATCGTTCCTAGGATGTGAGGAGGAGGAAGGCTTGTTCTTCCACTACTTCCTCCTCGTCATCTTCTTGTAATGCCAAGAGAAGGCAGCAAACTCCTTATTAGAAGAGCTGCTATCTGATGACCTGGGCTCAGAATTTTCTGATCCAGCACCCTTCCTTGGAGGTGTGGGCATCTTTGCCTTGCTCTTCTTGGAGCTCTCAGCTTTGATGGCCACAGTCATTTCCATTGCATGAGGCCTGGAGGATGTGTCCTCCTCCTTCCTAGCAGATAAATGCATCTCATAAGAGAGTAACTTTCCAAACAGAGTATGGGGAGGAGTCTCTCCCATCTTTTCCACCTCCCTGATGGAATAGATCATTGTATCCCAGTCTCTAGTTAGAGATCTTAGGAATTTGTCATTTAGCTCATAATGGGTGAAGGTCCTTTCATAGGTCCTCAACTCATTCACTATCGTGAAAAATCTTTCATAGCAATCAGCTATGCATTCCAGGCTTTGCTGACTGAAGGCTTCATATTCCTAATTGAGGAGGGATTTCCTATCACCCCTCATCTCTTTAGTCCCTTCCATGTACACTATTAGTGTATCCCATATGTCCATGACAGTCTCTCAGCGTACCAAGTTTTGGAAGGTGGAATCATTAATTGCATTGACTATAATATTTTGAGCTCTTTTGTCCATTATTGCCAGCGCAATCTCATCCCTTGTCATTTCAGTGTATGACTTGGCTATCTGTCTAGTAGGATCAATAATGGAGGGTTTTGTGACAACAAAGGGACCCTCCTGGACAGTGATAAAAATCCTAAGTTCTGATGCTTCCATGAAAAGCCTAACTCTTTGCCTTCAAATGCCAAATGTTTCCTTTTTGCATATTGACAGCTTCATTGACCCCATCTCCTTCTGAACTCCATTGGTAGCCATTGGATTCAGATTTGACTACACCTATGTAAGATCTTCTCAAACTGTTAAGTCCTTTTTTGACCAACCCCCCCTCTGATACCACTTGATAGTTTATAGGTATGTAGTCTAATTCACCTAGAGGGGGGGGGGGGGGGGGGGGGTGAATAGGTCTCTTTGAGTTTTACTTAATCATTTCTAGCAGTTAAGGAGTAGTAAATAAAAGCTCAAGCACACATAGAAAATACACATGTATTTATATTGGTTCCCCAAGACAGTGTGTCTATGGGTAGTCCACTTTCCCTCTACACCTTTCTAACAGTGTGTTAGACAAGGCAAACTCCACCAACTTCAGCTCCTAGAGCTTACAACACAAACCCCTCAGGATCTCTCAGGCTTTCTCCAAGCCCTACCTCAGGCCTAACTGCCCTACTAACTCAGAGTGCTCCCAATCTTATAGCCCAGAGATCTTCTTTATCTCCGACCTCAGGCCTATCAAGAAGCCCCACTTCTCAGGAAAATGCCTACAGCTCAGGCTCAACATCCCTACCAAACTCAGGCAATGTGCCTTACAGCTCAGGTTCAGCAACCCTACAAACTCAGGAAATGTGCCTTACAAGCTCAGAACTACACAGTTCCTACAGTGAGTAAATGTTTATCTTACAACAGTTGATATCAGTAGTATAATGTCTTTTGTTGTTCCTGCACAGCTAGTGCTACTTTGAAGCTGGGCTGAGTGAAATCTTCAGTCCTTTCTTATTTCTGATCCTTCTCTTCAGCAGAGGAGTAAAGATCTTCTTGCTCTTTTGGATAGAAGAGCTATTTTCTCTCCTTCTATCTTCTTGCTGGTTCAGATAACAGGAGGAGAGAAAACTTGAAAGCCGTCAATGGAACAATGATAATGGCTCTCTACTTTTTAGCACAACAACAGGTCCCTCTGAAAGTGCCCTAAGTTGTTTTTTATACACCATTTGTCTTCAACGGCTCTTAGGAAGGGGCCCTAACACTTTGGAAGACGATGGAAAACTTTATCCTCATTTTACAGCTGTTTGTGCCAAAAGCAAGTCCCGCCAGTGTCATCTTTCTGATTTGAATCTGTCTCAGCGGTTTAGCTGTCTTGGTCTCAGCGGATCCGCTGAGACAGATAGTCTTCTCAGTGGATTTTGTCTATCTGCAGCTCAGCTGAGGCAGATCTCTTCTCAGCGGCTCCTGGCTTGTCTCAGTGGTTCCGCTGAGACAATGAGTTCTTCTCAGCGGTTTTGACAGCAAACCACTGACCTTATTCCAATGCTTGGAATATCTTAACCCTGCATATTCCTGATGCAAAATAGGGTTTGTCAAATATAATATGTACTTAGCATTGTGAGTGATGTCTCTTCAAATCAAGGGAACATTGAGGGCAATATTCCCAACAATGTAAGTGAAGTATATATAAAATAAATCATATTCATCCTTTTCAAATATATTAAAGAGAAATATTGTAAGGTGAATAATGAATGTAAATATAATGAGGAAATATTTTTGGTTATTTAGAATGGTTTTGTGAATTTTCTCTTTGATTTTTGAAAGTTAAACAAACCACATATATATGTATTTTTCTGAAAACATAGTGATGGTTAAGGTAATATAATAAGTTTTCATAAAATTATATTTTGAGAAAGCGGAATTTTTAGGAAAATTGTACTACCGCCAGCGTTAGAAACTAGCTCTAGGCGCTAGCAAAAGAGTTGATATTTATGTTTAAAACACACGATTTTTGCGATTTTTTAATTCCAATTTTTCATGATTATAATTAATCATTTATTATCTAAACGCAATTTTCAATTAGTATTTTTCAATTTCTTAATTTTGTTCTTAGTACTTTGTAGCAATTGTAATGTAGAAATTGAATTACAAACAATAAGGGAATTTGATCTCCTTACAGTGCTTTTGGATGAGGCATGGTTTAAACATGAAGTTCCCGTGACATCTTCTTTGCATTCATCTTCCATAGCTGAGTTTCAATCTTCCCGTCACATTGATTTCTTGTCTTCTTCCATTTCCTTTGATGTGCACTCCATATCTAGAGAAAGTCAATCATAAGTATTTTCAAGAAAATTCCAAATCTCATAAGCAGTAGGTAAAGTATAAACGTGTTTGAAAATATTTTGATCAAGCCCGAAAAATAAACAATTCATTACTTTAACATTTAAACTCATTTCAATTATATTTAATATGCTTGGGGCTTTTCAATAGTAAAATTCCAAACTTTTTCATCTACAGATTTAAGAAATTTCCACCCTTTATAATTTTCTCCCATAAATATAGGTGGTGCTAACAATTTTTTATGTAATATAATTTCATCCCCTCTAGTGGAAGCGAGATCATGAAGCATCATTATTCCCGATTGTGAAGCCATTTTGGAATAACCTCACTCTGATACCACTTGTTGGATCTGTAGGCGTCCTTAGGGGGGGGGGGGGGTAAATAAGTGTTTTAAGAACTTTTGAACTTAATTGACTTTATTCAAATAGCTTAATAGTGTTCATAAATATTTCTCAGTTTAAATAATACAGTAGGCTTTTTATGAAAGTGGGCTGTATTTGGCATGACAAAAGTGAACTCTGTTGCTACCGCCCGCGGTAGCATTACTGCGCGACGTTAATGACAAAGAACCCCTTTTACGTTTAGATTTCAACAATCAGAAATTGCAAGACAATATTAGAGAAATACAAATAATATTATTACTTAAAAAAATATTACAAAAACTTATCCCAATGACGCTTGAGATTGAGGCGAATGCGTAAAAACCTTTTTTGGGTTTTCTATACTGACCCTTCTCCCAAGGACTGATTGGCTCTAGTCTATCTCTCCCAGATGAGGTCTCGAGCCGCCCCCTAGATCTAACCCTAGAACTAGTCGCCACACCCATGAGGCGAAATCTCCCTAGTCCTCGAAAGGCCCTAGTCGCCAACCACGCGGTGAATTTATCTACCGATAAAAATATAAAGGTTACAAATAATAAAAACTAAAACATCAAAGAAACTCCCTCAAAGGATGGACTTGAAGATGAAGTCGGCGTGATTGATCTTTCTTCAATTCCTTAGCATTCACAAACGTTGACGGAGTTCTCTTGGATTGCAAAGAGGAGGCTTCTCACAAATACAGGAGTTGTGGCTTCAATATCTTCTTAAATCAGCAAATCAAAACGGAGGCGGACCGCTCTGTAAATAGGCTCGGATCCAAGCGCCAGCAGTAGTGCTACCGTCGGGCGGTAGCCTTTTTAGGAAACATTATGGCATGCAGATCAAGCCATTTTTGGCAACCTTCTGGCTCCAGAATTGGTATTCCCTCCTACTGCGTCGCGATAATGTTAACGCACCGCGTTAGTATATATCATTTCTAGCCATCAGATCTCCTTCATTTTCTTCTCCTCAATCAGCAACGTGATCGCGAGACTTCCATATGTTACTGTCGGGCGTTAGCCTTAACGCTCTGCGGTAAGAGTTGTCATATTCAGTCTCGACGACCTTCCTTTCTCGATGAATGTTTCCTTTTCGACAAAGTTTCCAAATCTGCACACGCTATTTCTAGCGGTAGCGTTAGCGCACCGCACTGGCACCATAGGTTTGAACTAATAAGGAATTCTTCATCTTTCTTTCTCGTAGTCATAGAAGCTTGAAAGTAGAAGTTCCTGCACACAATAAACACATGACAAATATAATCAAATACAATATGATTTGTTATTCTCAAATCAAGAGATGTGGAAAGCATATTCCAACACATATATATACATATATATTGAAAGTTTCTAGTTGCTACCTAAATCACCTAGAGAGGGGTGAATAGATGAATTCTATGGCTTTATGCAGAATTAAAAACTTGAGAAACAAAGCACACAGAAAACAAGCACACACCACAAACACAAGGATTTATAGTGGTTCCCCGGAATGGGTACGTCCACTTTCCCACCTCACCTATCTAGAACTCCCAGCTAGACTAGGCTGCTTCACTTATCTCAGATTTAAACAAATCTTACAACTTGGAGTTAGCAACTCCTACAAACTCGGAGAACAACCTCTCCTACACTCGATCCTCTAAACTAGGATCTGCAAACTCCGAAGAGAAACTTCCTACAAAAATATTGTAAAGGAGTTTTTACAAATCTTTAGATTGAGAGACAATCTTCTAAAATCTCAAAGAGATTTATCTTATTTAGATATGAAAAATAGATCTTCTTCTTCCTTGACTGAAATAAAAGTTTTGATCTTTAAAGGGGAAGAAGAAATCTTATCTTGAGAAATCTGGATCTGAAATCTTAGGAGACAACAAGATCTGAAAGGAACATGAGAGAATCTAAAATCTGAGATCTTGTTAAGTTTTTTCTTTGAGAAGAGTCGTGCAAGAGCTTTGTCGGCAACATGAAAGTTCTTTGTGAAAATGAGAACAACCGACAGACGATATGCGATTTTTGAAATTGAGCATGATTAGTGTTAAAGGAAATAACCCTTAAGAATATATAGCAATCCTTCTCTAACGGCTAGAATCGAAATCTAAGGAAAGATCTCCACGTGTACTGTACATGGTGAAGACCTAAAAGGAAAGTCGTCTGCAATTTTGAAAACAAAATCGATGTCTTCATTCATCGAGTGAACTCGTGAAGTTTTTGACTACTTGACAAATTCACTTAATTACTTGATGAAAACTTCTTGAAGACTCGACGAAAACTTCTTGAAGACTCGATGAAAAGAACTTGGCTGAAAGTTGAGACGGAAAGAAACTTTAACTTAGACCACTAGAGAACTTCTCGAGAGCACTCGACGAATTCGTCGAATGTTCACGAGAAATCAGCAGACCACTCGATGAATTCGTCGAGTGTTCTCGAGTGAACACTTTATTACTCGATGAAAAATACTTGAACTATTTTCTCAGATACCTTTCGAGCAATCTCGACAAACTGATCAAGTCTTCACGAGATGTCTCGACGAATTCGTCGAGACTTCTCGAGAGTACTAGACGAAAATGACTTAGAAAGATTTTCTTCCAATCCAGAACATAACAACAACTTCTTCTTGACTTCTCCTTAGTGTTTGAATATGAAGTACACATCAATAGAGAGATTTCACATGAGTCAACACCTTGGTCTACACAATGAGGAATTACATTGCATAAGCCTGTGTTTTATGCCTCATTGAAACATGACATTGGATTGTACTTGACAATTAATATCCTGCAGATACGTAACTGAAATACCATATCAAATACAATATCAATTCATCTTAGTTCAAGGGAGACATCTTCAAATCAAAGCTATTGTAGCTACAATACCCAAAAATCCCCCCTATTTGAAGAAGTCAGAACCCTATCTACTAAGGTGAATTGCACAAATAATAAAAATAATCACAAACAAAAAAGTGATAAACTGAATTGAGATTAACAGAATATCAACAAAACATTAATAAAGATATAAATGTTTTTAAGAGTTTATCACACAGTCACAACACAAAGCTAAATCGTTTTGCCTTCTGCATCTTGCTCTTCTTCAGCTATCTATCAAAATAGGATTTGGCTTAGGGTAATATTTTGGAGGAGCATTTGGATTGTTGAGGCCATAGGTTCTGAAATGAATTTTCCTCTTCAATCTAGTTGTTTTGTGCTTATTTATCTCTTATTGACTGTAGTGCTTATGTGGAAACTCGTTTGAAATGTCAATCAACTTGAATGTGTCCAGAATAATATCTTTAGAAATTGGACTCCAGACTTCAGCATATTCCCTTCTGTCTTCTGCCACTTCTCTGAACATTATTCCTGCTTCTTTTCTAACTGAGGGATCTAATTTGGTTGTAAAAGGACCTTCCCCGTACTTTCTTTTCTTTGCTAGAGGCTCTTAGGGTTCAACAACCTCTTCTTGATTAGACCAAACCTGAGTATATTGTTGGGGAGGGTCATAAGGAACATTTTCAAAATATTGCTCTGGCACTCTTCCAGTTATTCCTCAAGCATCCACTTGAAATTCTGATTGTTGAAAACATTGGCTCCATGTACTTTATTATGCAATTCTTTGCTAATCTCACGCATCATTGACATCATCTCTTCCTCCCCCTTTCTGATTTCTTCATTTAGAGTTTGGATTATTTCTTTTGTAAATATCTTCATCTCAGTATGAAGGTAATCTCTATCTGACCTTGTTGAATGCATCAGCATGTCCAGTCCTCTTGATAGATCTTGTGAGTTCTTATATACAAGATGAACTCCATCCATGGTAAGTTTGATACCATTACCAGCAACATCAAAGCTTGTATCTATTTGATCTTTAACTTTATCCACACTGTGCTTTATTTCAGCTAGATTGTTGTGCATATCTGATTCAACGTCAATGTTTTTCTTATAAACTTGCTTTATAGAGAATTCAAAATACTCAGCTTCAGAGTTGAGCAGTGCTTCAATAGTCTTTAGCACTTCTTCATTGTTAGAGGAAGAATGCACAGGAGAAGAAACCTGAACAGGAGGTGGAGTTCCACAACTTTCATCTTCAAATAAGAATTCATTTGAGACTTCTTTTTCTGGTGAGGCTTGAATTTCTTTCTGAGCAGGAGGTGTAGATTGCACATCCTCTCCTCCTTGCATTGAGGGCATCACCTCATCTTCCTTGAAAGCTTCAGCTGGGACTGTATTCTGAAGAAAAATCTCCCCCCTCAATATTTGCAATAAATATCTGAGTAGAGGGGATATCACTTACAACCTCAAGAACTCCACCAGATGTGGATTCTTGTTCCTTCTCAACTGCTAGCTCATCAGAGAATTGATTTATGATTACTTGATCTACCAATTCTGTATTCCTTTGTGCATATGGAAAATCACCATCATTGTCATCATCATCATCATCTTGATCCACTTAATTACCTTGATCATCTTGATCAGCATCATCAACACTAACTTGATCATTATCAGCTCTAGGAGAGGAGATAAGGAGTAGGGGAGGGAACCATGGGAAATTCTTCTGAAATTTACTTGTCTTCTAGAAAATTCTTCTCATGGACCGATTTTCTTGAGCCCATTTATAAGTCTTTGTTCAGCATACCTAGTTCCATTTTGAAAAAAATTGAACTTGGTCTCATCAAGCAGCTTCGTGAAAAAATCTACAACTTGCTTATCCATTGGGACATAACAGAGGTTGATGTTCTTGTTCTCCACATGCTCCTGGATGAAGTGATACGTATCTCTATATGCTTTGTCCGGCTGTGAGAAACTGGATTGTTAGCAATTGCAATAGCACATGACGAGTCGCAGAATATTAGAATCTCCTTCAACTTCAAGTTGTAATCTTCTAGATGATTACTGATCCAAACAAGTGTGTGCATCAACTGCCTATGGAGATATACTCTGATTCAACAGCTGAGATTGCAACACAATTTTGCTTCTTACTACTCCAAGAAATAAGCATACTTCTGAGGAATTGCCACATCCCGTAAGTGCTTTTTCTATCATCCTTGCTGCCTGCAAAACCAGCATCTGAAAAACCAATTAGTTCGAAGCCATTACTTCTTGAGTAATATAAGCCAAGAATTAGCGCGCCTTTAAGGTATCTCAAAATCCTCTTTGCAGCAGCATAATGAGATTCCTTAGAGTTCACCTGAAATCCAGCGCATACACATATTGAAAATATTATATCCGGTCTACTCTCAGTAAGGTAGAGCAAGGATCCAATTAAGATTCTGTACTTGGTTTCAACAATAGGTTTCCCTTTCTCATACTTGTCCAGAGTCATATTTGAACCCATTAAAGTCCTCATAGAGGTTGCATTCTCCATTCTGAATTTCTTAATTGACTCTTTGGTGAATTTCATCTGAGAGATGAAAATTCTATCTTCAGATTGTTTCACCTGAAGTCCTAAGAAATACTTCAGCTCACCCATACTACTAATTTCAAATTTCCCTTGCATCAAGTTAGAAAACTTTTTGCAAAGGTGATCATCTGTAGATCCAAATATAATATCATCGACATAAATTTTCACTAGCAAAATCTTGTCTTTTACTTCCCTAAGAAATAATGTTTTATCTATTTTTCATCTTGTGAATTTGTTTTCAAGAAGAAAGCTAGAGAGAGTCTCATACAAAGCTCAGGGTGCTTGTTTCAGACCATATAAAGCTTTGCGTAAGTAATAAACATAATCAGGGAAAGAGGAATCAACAAAACCTGGTGATTGTTCAACGTATACTTCTTCCTTTAAATTACCATTAAGGAAGGCTGACTTCACGTCCATTTGATAGACTTATGAATCTATCGTAAGCAGCATACGCTAGAAACAACCTGATCGCTTCGATTCTTGCAACTGGAGCATATGTTTGATCGAAGTTGATCCCTTCTTATTGTCAGTAACCTTGAGCAACAAGTCTGGCCTTGTTCTTGATGATCACACCATTTTCGTCCAGCTTGTTTCGGAAGACCCATTTCGTCCCAATGACATTCTGACCTTTGGGTCTTGGTACCAGCTTCCAAACTTTGTACCTTTTGAATTGATTGAGCTCCTCTTGCATTGAAATAATCCATGAGGCATCCTCTTTTGCCTCATCAAATTTCTTTGGCTCAACCTGCGAAAGAAAACTTAAATACAAAACTTCGTTAGTTGTACCTCTTCTTATTCTTATTTCAACACTGGTATCTACAACGATTTGATCAACTGGGTGATCTCTCTAATGTCTGATCACAAGATTACTTGCATCTTCTATAATTCCTGGTTCTTCTACTTCTAGTGCATCTTCTATCTCTTGAGGTTCTTCTTCCTCAGGTACAGTTGGAATGTTCACTGTAACTGTCCTTGGAGCATCTTCCTTAACTGCTTCTTCCAAGCTTAGCTCTTTCAGTTTTGTACCTGCACTTGCATCTTTAATAAAAACATTAGAAGAGATGTCATGAAGTATGTTCGTCTTATCAAACACAACATAAATGGATTCTTCTATAACCAGGGTTTTCTTGTTAAAAATCATATATGCCTTACTATGACTACTATAGCCTACGAAAATACCTTCAAAACACATTTCACTAAACTTAGTTTTGTAATACTTCCCATTGTTAAGTACGAAGCATTTACTGCCAAAATTCTAAAATAATACATATTTGGTTTCCTGCCCTTTAAGAGTTCATAAGGTGTCTTAAAATGATTCTTGTTGATTAGTGCTCGGTTTTGCATGTGACAAGCAGTGTTGACGGCTTCTGCCCAGAAATATTCCGTAAGAGAAAAATCATTCAACATAGTCCTGCTTGCCTCTATGAGTGTTCTATTCTTTCTCTTGGCAACTCCATTTTTTGTGTAGTACGAGGAGATGAAAACTCATGAAAGATACCTAAGCTTTAGCAAAACTCTGTCATAGCCCCAGACTTGAATTTTGTTCCCTGGTCACTTCTAATTTTAACTACGGAGTAGTTAAGTTCATTCTGGATCTGCCTAACAAAATTAGTGAAAGAGTCGAAGGTGTCTGACTTGTATTTTAGAAAGAATACCCAAGCAAAATGTGAGTAGTCATCAACAATAACCAAAGTATAAGCTTTACCACCTAAACTCTGAACTTGCATGGGACCAAATAAGTCCATATGGAGTAGATATAAACATCTCGTAGAATATTTACAATAATGCTTTTAAAGCTAGCCCGAGTCTGCTTACTGATTTGGCATGCATGACAAGGTCTCTCTTTAATGCACTTAACATCGGGTGCATCACGCACTAAGTTGTGAGAAAATAACATATTTATAGTTTTGAAATTAATTTGTGCTAGTCTTTTGTGCCATTGGTAACAAAGAGATGCACTATATTTTGCTAAAAAACACACTAGTGTAGAAGAGTCTAAACAAAGAAAATTTAAGCATAAAATATTTCTACTCCGAGTGCTCGTTAAAATAGTTTTTGAAATATCAGACGACTTTATCAAGCACTTATCCTTGTAGAACTCAACCATATAGTCTCTGTCACATAGTTGACTTATGCTAATGAGATTATGTTGTAATCCTTTAACATAAGCTACGTCTGTGAAAGAAACTATACCATTGGTAATCATACCGTAGCCTTTTGTAATTCCCCGATCAGATCCACCAAAGATAACCTTTGGACCATCCTTGACTGGGGTGTAATTCTGCAATTGGCTTCTTGTTCCGGTCATGTGTCGCGAACATTCACTATCCAAATACCAGATAGGCGTGATATTGGCCTTTGGACATACATGCAATCAATAATCAATTGCCCTTAGGAATCCAAATAGATTTGGGTCCTTAGCTTCTTGTTAGACGACTGCCACTTTGAGTTTTAATATTGCGAGCGGTCATTCTTGCATTATTACCTCGTGGAGTCTTAAAAATCCATAGGATTGAACCAACAATCTATGGCGAAGTGACCTACTTTGCCACAGTACCAACAGTCGAATTTGTTGTAACTTCTTTTCTTCTCCTACTTAACTCTTTGAACGGGGGGTCGAGCAGGAGCTACCGACTTGGAAGTAAAAGTCTCGTGATAGCAACATACACATGGCTCCTTTTCAAGTGGCTTCGTAGCAATAATTTTGAATATCGGTGCTTTCTCAGTGGATGGTCCATGCACGAATGAACCATAGTCCTTGAGGACTATCTCTTCATAAGAAGCCTTGAGAGCAGTCTCTCCGAAGTTTCTGGGATGGCTCCATCCTTGGTTACTTTTATTAGACTCAATGTGAGTTGGTCTAGTAAAGTGACCATAGGAGGTTTCAAAGTCGTTTGTGGTTGTCGAAAAAACTACCTTTCTAATGGAAGGTTGACTTTGATCCTCCTTACCCTTACCTTTAATGACTCTTCTCTTAGCAGCCTTACTTTTCTCGGTCTCGTGACCAATATCGCTACCCTTCGCAGGAGCTGAGAAACCATCAATAGGAGGAAGGATGGTCTTTGGTTTCGAGAAGCTTTCTACTATCTTCCTTTCAACCACCAACTTCCCTTTTAATTCATTTATAGATTGCTCCTTCAGCTTTACCAGTTCAGCGGATCTTTTCAATTCGTATTTCAAGAGTTGGACTTCATCTTTGAGAGGAATTAATTTTTCAATTTCTTCCCTCAAATCCGATTCCACGGACTTGAGAGACGCAATCCCTTTTGCCTAAAATATGACTACCTTGCGACATTTTTCAAATCCCTTCAATAAGGCTCTATACTGAACTAGTAGAGCTGAGTCTTCCTCGGAGGAGTAGCCCTCATCCGCATTGGATCCCATCTCGGCCTCATTCTTTCTCCAATGACTTAACGTATATTATGAAAAAAATGGAAATTCATAAAATATAGTGGTTATTTGTGTAATTCCAAAAGTTTTTTAGTAGACCTCCTACTCCTACTATGATAGGTAATCATTAGACCTCCTAGACTTACATTAAAATGAATTTTTGTTAAAATATAAATGTTTTTGAAATTTTTTTATAAAATATTAATTAAAATTTCTCTACGGTCGTTTTGAGTACTCATATGTATATGTTATGGGTGCAACCAGCTTGATGCGGGCGCAGCCCAGAGTGTCATGGGCGTACCCCGCCGGGGGCGGGCGAATCCCGCATGCGCAATGCCCGCCGGGGGCGGGCGAAGCCCGTCGTCACCGACCAGGTACTATCGCGCTTGGCAGTAGGGCGGAGCCCCGTGCCTGTCACTCGTATACATATATGTATACATACATATATGAATACATACATATATGTCACTACTAGAAAAAAGAGTATTAGCTACACTTTTTTTCCAGGGTCCAAAAACCGTGGCTAATACACTAGTATTAACCACGTTTTAAGAACGGTAGCTAACAGTTATGTTTTAGCCACAGTAAAGAAAACGCGTGGCTAATACTTAAGTATTAGCCAATGCAAGTAAAAATGAACAATTGTGGCTAATACTTATATTAGCCACGACAAAAAAAACAGCACGACCCTATTTTTCACGAAGGCCTGCTTGATTTCTATTTCCCCCCTACCATATTCAGCGAGCGCTTCTTCTATCCCGTCTTCTACTCCATAGCGATTAGGGCAGGAGCCGCACAACGCGCTGAGATGATGACGAGTGGAGCAGCGGGTAATGGTTCGATTACACATGTATTCTTTGCGCTGGGCTTTTGAGTCTTCTCCTCCAGGCTCCAGCGATTGCATCCATGCCTCTTCGTCGCTTCCAGCCTTCTCCTCCAGGATCCAGCGATTACACAGGTATTCTCATTTTTAGGTATACTTCACGTCACCGCTCCCCTTGCAGCAGTGAGCCATTGAGCAGTCTGGCAAAGGTTTGGATACTACGCCCGACACCATCTCCTACTTTGATCTATTGCAGATCTCAACTTTCGGATAATATTCCGTTCTAAGTGTTAAGAAAGAGAGCAAACAATCCCTACTAGAGCACCTGTTGCAATTCGAGCAAGCACCTATGCGACCGCGTTTAGTGGTATGCAAATATACAAAAGAAATAGCAATGCGGAAATAATAAAAGCACACAGGAAATTTAACGTGGAAAACCCAATTGGGTGAAAAACCACGGGACGATCGGAGTCCAACCCGGAAAGTCGCCCCTAAAAGTGTGTGAAAAGTTCACACGCACGAATTACAGGCATTCCCACCGATCCACAAAGGATCTCCACTCCTCCACCACAAACACGATCCACAAAGGATGCACACAACCGTTCTCTCCAACAATACACACAAACACAATATTGTAAAGAAGAAAACAAAATAGATGACGTAGTCGTTACCCGGGCGGATTGAGCAATCTGTCCCAATGCCAAAGACGACGTTCTCCAAATCCATGAAGAAGACGGCTATGCACAGCCCCTTCTACTTTGTCTTCAACCTCCAAGCCACGAACACAAAGGGCCGGCGACAGCAGCGGCAAGCAGTTCCTCCAGAACTCACAGCGGCAGCCCCTCCTCTTCTCAGCGGGCGGCAAAGCTTCTCAGCGGGTGGCCCCTCCTTCTCAGCGGGCGGCCAATCCTTCTCAGTCGGTGGCCCTCAAAGGACTGCAATAGACAGCAGCGGCGCCTCCCTGCACTGCTCCAGGCGGCGACAGAAAAATGAGAGGGAGAGAGGAGATCTACGGCGGTTCTCCAAACGAGAGAGAATGGGGCTGCGGCGGTTTTGCAAAAAAAAATGGGAGAGAGTGAGAGAGGTTAGGTTTTTGAATTATATATATATATATTTCTCTCCTTTGGCTGCCCCCATTTGGATATCCGCACTCCATTATAATTATATGTGGCAATTTAAAATCACGAGCCGCACTTAGCGCGCCCGGTGGTTTTTACCTCCTCGGATGGGAACCACACCCAACAAATCTCCTCCTTCACATCGAGGCGGAAGAAACTGCCATCCCGACGATTCTAACGTAATGCTCGAAATTCCCCCTTGGCACGGACTTGGTCAGCATGTCTGCCCCCATTGTCTTCAGTGTGCACCTTCTGAAGATCAAGCTCCTTCTGCTCCAGGACATCTCGTATCTAATGATACCGAGTGTCGATGTGCTTCGACCTCGAGTGAAACGTGGGGTTCTTCCCCAGGTGAATAGCGCTCTGACTGTCACACGGGACTGTGTATCAGTCCTGAGTGAAACCAAGCTCTTTGATGAACCTCTTCATCCAAAGCAGCTCCTTCCCAGCCTCAGTAACGGCAATGAACTCAGCCTACGTAGTGGACAGTGCAATGCACTTCTACAGTCTCGACGCCCACGAGACAGCTCCCCCTGCAAACAGAAGCATATATCCGGACGTCGACCTCCTGGAATCCAAATCTCCAGCCATGTCCGCATTAGTGTAGCCCAACAGCTCTGGCTCACTGCCTCCAAATCTCAGCGTCAAGTCTGACGTCCCCTGCAGGTATCTCAGTATCCACTTCACTGCGCTCCAATGCTCTCTCCCAGGATTGGAGAGAAATCTACTGACGGTCCCAATGGCATGCGCAATGTCTGGACGAGTACACACCATCGCGTACATGAGGCTCCCAACTGCAGATGCATACGGAACCTTCTGCATCGCCTCAATCTCCTCGGGTGTGTTGGCGCACTGATCAGCGGTAAGCCTGAAGTGAGCTGCAAGAGGCACGCACACTTTCTTCGCCTGATCCATGTCAAATCTCTGCAGCACTTTGCGGATGTACCGCTCCTGTGATAACCAAAGTAATCTGGCTCCCCTATCTCTGCGAATATGCATCCCCAAAATGGTCTTCGCAGCACCCAGATCCTTCATCTCAAAGGTGGAACTCAACTGCCGCTTCAACTCAGCAATGCGCGCAATGTTCCTCCCGATGATCAGCATATCATCCACGTACAACAATAGGATAATGAAATCCTCTGGAGCGTACTGCTTGATGAACACACAGTGGTCAAGGGTGGTCCTCCTGAAGTCGATCTCCCCCATGAAAGAATCAAACTTCTTATACCATTGCTGTGGGGCCTGCTTCAGGTCGTATAGACTCTTCTGCAAGTGGCACACCAGACCTTCCTTTCCCCTGACACCAAAGCCCTCAGGCTGCTCCATGTAAAGCTCCTCGTCAAGATCGCCATGCAGAAAGGCGGTCTTGACGTCCATCTGTTCAATCTCCAAATCAAGCCTCGCAGCGAGGCTAAGAACAACACGAATAGATGACATATTCACCACTGGTGAGAAGATCTCATCAAAGTCAATGCCCTGTCACTGTCCAAAACCCTTCACCACCAGCCTGGCCTTGTATCTGGGAGGTGTGGAGGAATCTCCCTTCTTCACCCTGAAAATCCAACGATTCATCAAGGCCTTCTTGCCCTTAGGCAATCTCACCAGGTCATACGTGTGGTTCTTCTGCAGCGACTGCATCTCATCCTGCATAAAAGCCATCCACTAGCGCTTCTCAGCACTCTCCACAGCCTCATCATAACTCTCAGGCTCCCCCGCATCAGTCAGAAGTATGAACTCTGATGCAGAGTATCTGGTGGAAGGATGCCTGACCCGATCTGACCTCCGCAAGGCAGGCTCAGGGGCCGGTGCAGGCACATCATCAGCAATGTCCTCAGCGACTCCTGGTTCATCATCAGTGGTGATATCATGATCTGGAATGGTATCAGTACCCTGTGCTGGCTCAGGCTCAGTAGCCTCCTCAGTGTCGTCATCTCCAACCATAGGTGACTCTGCAGCAGTGCGAGAGTCAACCTCAAACTCAACAGTCTCCTCAGGATCACCAACAGTCTGATCCTCACAGAAAACAGCATCACGGCTACGTACAAGCTTCTTCTCGACTGGATTAAAGAACCTGTACCCAAACTCTCCACTGTAGCCTTACCCCAAGAAAATACACTGACGGTTCTTCGAATCCAACTTCGATCTCTCGTCCCTGGGAACGTGCACAAAGGCTTTGCAGCCAAATACCCCCAAGTGACTATAAGAGGGGTCTTTCCCATACCAGACCCTATCGGGGACATCCTTCTGCAATGCTGAACTCGGCGAGAGGTTGATGACATGCGCTGCAGTAAGAAGAGACTCGCCCCAAAACATCCCTGGCAGCTTCGACTCAGATAGCATGCATCGAATCCTCTCCATCAGTGTCCTGTTCATTCTCTCAGCTACGCCATTCATCTGTGGCGTCTTCGGCGGGGTCTTCTCATGTTGGATACCATGGTCCCTGTAGTACTCATCAAAGGGACCAATGTACTCTCCCCCATTGTCGGACCTGATGCACTTTAGTCTCTTCCCAGACTGTCTCTCCACCTCAGCGTGGAATCTCCTGAAAGTGTCGAGGACCTGATCTTTGGTCTTCATGGCATAGACCCAAAGCTTCCTCGAATGATCGTCAATGAAAGTGACAAAGTATGATGCTCCTCCTCTAGTCTGGACCTTCAGTGGTCCGAACAGTGTGAACAAGCTCCAATGGCTCTGATCTCCTAGTGGACGTGTGGCTGTGTAATGAAACCCTGTTTTGTTTCCCATCCATACAGTGGTCGCACCTCTCCAAGTGAACATCAGACATATCACTGATCAGCTTCTTCTTCGCCAGGCATCCCAAACCCTTCTGGCTAATGTGTGTCAGCCTCCTGTGCCATAAGGAGGTGGATGCCTCATCCCTGACGGAGTTGGCTTGAGCAGCTCCAGGCCTCCCCTCCATGTAGTATAGTCTAGAATCTCTAAAGCCTCTGGCCATCACAAGCGATCCCCTGATCAGCTTCCAAAAGTCTCCTCCAAAGACACTCAGGTGTCCTTCGTCTCCAAGTCTGCCAACTGATATCAAATTGACGAGAATATCTGGCACATGCCGCACATCCCTCAGAACCAGTAGGGCACCAGTACTCGTCTTCAAGTGCATGTCTCCATGCCCAAGCACCTTGGACGTATCCCCATTGCCCATCCTCAACACCCCACAGTCATGAGTGGTGTAGGTGGCAAATAACTCCCTGTTGTGGAAGACATGCGCAGAGGCTCCCGAATCAACGATCCAGCATCAGTCGTCACATACGAGTGCAGCAGTGACATCATCGCCAACAATAATTACGTCATCCTCCTCAGTAGAAATGGTAGCTGTCGTGTGACCCTCATCCTTGCCTTCAGTGGCAATCCCCTTCTTCTTCTTCTGATCGTTCTTCAACGAGTAGCAAAACTTCTTGATGTGTCCCTTCTTATGGCAGTAGTGGCATTCCACATTCTGATAACGTGACTTCGACTTGCCCCTACTATTACTCATGTCCTCCTTCCTGCCTCGGCTCTTACTCCTTCCTCTCCCCATGGGCTCAGTGTAGAGAACGTCGGCTCGTGAAGAAGAAGAGCCTGAAGTCCCCTGAGACTTTCGTCTCACCACCTCATTCAAGATCCCACTCTTGGCGATCTCCATGGTAACAATCCCCCGGGGGGAAGAATTGATCAGAGAAACTCTGACCATCTCCCAAGAATCAGGAAGTGACTTGAGAAACCACAATGCGTTCACCTCATCTTCAAAAGTCACCTTCATGGCAGTCAGACGATCCATAATCCCCTGGAACTCGTTGACATGATCCAAAATAGGTGAGCCCTCCCGGTACCTGAACTCTCCAAGCTTCTGCAGCAGATAAAGCTTGTTGATGCCCGTGCTCTTGGCATACAACATCTCGAGAGTCGTCCACAATACCTTTGCATCAGTGATGCTAGCCACATGGTTGTAGACGTTCGGCTCTACGAACCGTCTGATGAACCCACACAGCTTCCGATGCTCCACCTTCCATTTCGCCGGATCCATGTCCTCTGGCATCTCCTCAAAGATAAGAGCATGTCAACCCTTCACGTAGATCAGATCCTCCATCAGAAGATGCCACTGGTGGTAATTGGCACCATTCAACTTTACCATCTGCTCTGAACCTGATGTAGACTCCATCCTGCTCTGCCAATTGACCGGACCGACCACTGATCTTTGAGTCGACTATCTCAAAGTATACATCTGGAGAGGATAGCTAGCGGGCCAATGGTCGTAAACTACCACTCCCAATTGCACACCCGAGATAACAATCGACTCGTCCTGAAACCCAGAAAGGTCAGCCCGGTATCTGCTCTGTCACTGAAAATGGCTCTGTTACTGAACCTGGCTTTGATACCACTTGTTAGGAAAGAGAGCTAACAATCCCTACTAGAGCACCTTTTGCAATTCGAGCAAGCACCTGTGCGACCGCTTTCAGCGGTATGCAAATATACAAAAGAAATAGCAATGCGGAAATAATAAAAGCACACAGGAAATTTTAACGTGGAAAACCCAATTGGGTGAAAACCCACGGGACGATCGGAGTCCAACCCGGAAAGCCGCCACTAAAAGTATGTGAAAAGTTCACACGCACAAATTACAGGCTTTCCCACTGATCCACAAAGGATCTCCACTCCACCACAAACACGATCCACAAAAGATTCACACAACCGTTCTCTCCAACAATACACACAAACACAATATTGTAAAGAAGAAAACAAAATAGATGACGTAGTCGTTACCTGGACGGATTGAGCAATCCGTCCCAATGCCAAAGACGACGTTCTCCAAATCCACGAAGAAGACGGCTATGCACAGCCCCTTCTACTTCGTCTTCAACCTCCAAGCCACGAACACAAAGGGCTGGCGACAGCAGCGGCAAGCAGTTCCTCCAGAACTCCCAGCGGTAGCCCCTCCTCTTCTCAGCGGGCGGCAAAGCTTCTCAGCGGGTGGCCCCTCCTTCTCAGCGGGCGGCCAATCCTTCTCAGCGGGCGGCCCTCAAAGGACTGCAATAGACAGCAGCGGTGCCTCCCTGCACAGCTCCAGGCGGCGGCAGAAAAATGAGAGGGAGAGAGGAGATCTGCGGCGGTTCTCCAAACGAGAGAGAAGGGGGCTGCGGCGGTTTTGCAAAAAAAAAATGGGAGAGAGAGTGAGAGAGGTTAGGTTTTTGAATTATTATATATATATATATATATTTCTCTCCTTTGGTTGCCCCCATTTGGATATCCGCACTCCATTATAATTATATGTGGCAATTTGAAATCACGAGCCGCACTTAGCGCGCCCGGTGGTCTTTACCGCCTCGGATGGGAACCACACCCAACACTAAGAAGAAGACATAGCCGTATATTTGGACTTTCTAGAGTTGAGATCAAGGTTTTGGCATATTTATTTGCAATTTATTGTGCATTGCAATTTTTTTCTATATAGATTTTGGTTGTCTCTTTTTCATTTAAACACAGGCGATTTTTAATTCACTGAAGCTGTTGGGAACAAACGTGAGCCTACTTTTATTCAACATCTATGTTTTCCTTCTTTTAGGTTGTTTCAGCTTATCAGTTTGAGATTCATGTTGGCAGCACAAAAAAACATCCTTCAAATTTCATATTCTTGGAAAATGACTTTGAGATGTGTTGAAATCATGCACTGGTGCTACTGCGATGACAGTGGATGGTGAGCTTGACTGTTTAGCAGATCTATTTTTGTAGTGATGCATTGACAGCACTAGGAAAGTGTTTATTTACAAATATTTCTTGTAGTGTTGAAATCATGCACTGGTGATTTCTCAATTTTTTTTTCAATCTTAGTATACCCTGCCATATGTATTAGTTTAATGACAACATTGTTTTTTGGATTATGCAGAGGTATGAGATTCCTCCAGCTATCTTATACATGTAGTGGCTCATAGTAGAATCTATTTTGCCTTACCGTTCTTCTGATTTATTGGGCATGCTTGTAAAAGGGTTGCAAGAAGACCTTAATTTCGTAAGCCCATATATTGGAGAAGTCCTCTACCAACCATGTTACAATGGTGTTTTATGTTCATTTGCCTATTATGACATGATTTAACAAATATTACCTTTGTTCTTTTAAATATTCTGAATTTAGATTTTTCTTTTGCTTTACTTTGCTTCTGATTTATAGAGCATGTTATTTATTTCAAGTGTTCATTATAATATTAATTATATAGCTTGGGATGAATATCATGTGTACATAAGTTTTTGGTGCTTGGATTGTTGTGTATTGCTGGAAATATGCTCCGAAGGAGTGTGGGTGGTGTAAGCATTGAAGCGGCAAATTTCTGGACCGTGTTGAATTGTCTTGGAGTGATGAAGTGTTTCTTAGCAGGTATGAATTATTTATTTGTGGAATTTAAAAGGAAAAATATGAGAATGCTTGAATATTGGTACTTTTGATTATTTCATGTTCGTGGTCCCTCTCTTGCAGGATACACAGTCAGTCAACCCAGCTCACCTCCTTCTACGAGCGTTCCCTGAGCCGGCAATGAATTCAATTCATGCAGTTTTGTTAACATATTTCCTTGACTTGCTCTCTGATATTCCAGCCATTGTTTTTTTCTCTAATGTTTGTGCAGTTTTATCCATACTTCATTCTTTTTGGTAGCAGTTTATTGGGCTGTTGAACATATAATCATTCACATTACCTCAGCTCTTCTAGCACTCAGATTAATTAACGAAATAACAAAAACATGTCCCTGTAATTGGATTGTGTCCTAATACAATCTATCAATGAGAAAATCAAGATTCTTAGTGTTTGTCTTGACAAATTATTATAATTCTAGGGTGTGTTTGTATTTTTTTAAATAATTTTTATAGGCTCTCTACTAGATTTTTTTTTACATACTGGTATGCCACTTAAATTTTTAGAATAATGATTGCTACATACCAGCATATTATCATAGCCTTGTAGTGTGTATACATACATATATGTATACATACATATATGTATACATACATATATGTATACGTACATATATGTATACGTACATATATGTATATATACATATATGTATATATACATATATGCATACATATACATATATGCATACATATACATATATGCATACATATATACATATATACATATATGTGTACATATATACATATATACATATATGTATACATATATATATATATATATGTATACATATATGCATATACATATATCTATACATACATACATATATATATGTATATATATACATACACATACATATATATACATGTATACATATATATATACATGTATAGATATATACATATGTGTACATATATATATACATATATGTATACATGTATTTATATATATAATACAATAGTCATATTTGCAAGCACACCAAAGAAGTAATCTGGACCGTTGGATGAGGCTAGAATAAAGAACAGTTGTTGGATTGAAGAGAACTGGACTGCCAATATCCATTTATCCAAAAAGCCGAAATCTCCAACTCCCGAAAATACCGATTCCTGCTAACCGCCGATTTGGACTTCACTGCTTCACCACGCCGCTGGCAGCTCCGCCGCCGACGGCCTGCCCGGCGCCCACCGGGAGGTTCGCCGGCCTCCGGCGAACCCGCCGGGGGTTGTCCAGCGCCAAGCTGGCAGGGCCACCGCCGGCAACTCCCGACGGGTTCGCCGGAGGCCGGCGAACTCCCCGGTGGGCACCGGGCAGGCCATCGGCGGTGTAACCGCCGGCGGCAAGGGAGGCAATGCCCCGCCTCAAATCTTATTCTCACAGGCAGGGCCACTGTCGGTGGTGGCCCTACCCGCTCACCGCCGGACAACCCCCGATGGGTTTGCCGGAGGCCGATGAACCCCTGATGGGTGCCGGGCAGGCCGCCGCCGGCGGAGGGAGGCAATGCCCTGCCTGCGCGAATTTTTTTTATTTCCGCTTGTGTTATACAATAACCACCAAATTAGTCTCCTAAACCCAAAAACACTATATCATGTAGGAATGTATAATTTTAATACACAATTACTCATGGTCAATAGAGAAGAAGAAATGTTGGCCACCGATGTACCAATAAACACAAAGTTAATTAGTAGAGATACAATAGTACAGATCAAACAAACTGATAAAAAATTAGTCCACCTAGGATTAATCGCTATAGGATTAAAAGGATTAGCCAGTAAAAGGTTAGGGACGAAAGTATTAATAACCCTTCTAGACAAAAGATGGCAGAATGATGCCCGCAAGGCAAAGATAGCAACCATGGAAGTAGATATGTCAGAAACAAAGGAATTTTTTACTGTAATCCTGACTTTATGGTAAGTATTAAGGATATCGATCAAATTGAACTAGGCATACAAACAAAGGGATATGAAGACTTTACAGGAAATAATAATCTACTACTAAACATAGGACTACTTGGTAAGTTAACAAACAATAGTACAACAAAATATAAACTTAATATGGAGCCAAATGGTAATTCGTCGGTGGGAAGAACTGGATTTCGAAACTCCAGAAGAAATGTATAATTATTTAGAAAAATTCTTGGGAGAAACAACAAGAGCAGTTTGGGAATCATACAAGCGAGAATACCCACAAGACTTCCACCGAGACATTAGTCTGGGAGCAAATCCATATAATTTTACCAATAAGATGACCTATTTACTACTAGGATACTATCCCAATGTTAACATAATAGCACAAGCAGAAGCCATTCAAAAACTAGAGCAGCTCCAAATCCGACAATGGAATTATATCAAACCTTTTCTCCAGGACTATATGTACTATAACATCATTGTCGGTTGCTTCTATGACAAAAACATTGGCAAAAAACTATTTCTAAAATTACCAGACCCCTTGGGAACCCAGATCTACAAAAAAAATAGAGAACGACCACTAGATTACCCCCAATTAGATAACATTAGTACTAGAATCAGATTCATTATTGACTGTCTAGTCGAAAAATGTACTGATCTCCAGATTAGCCGACAACTCAAAGGAGAATATAGCTTTTGTAAAAATATTTACAGTCCTCAACGTTATGATAAAGAAGAAAAACTCACATACAAACCTAAATACGACAATCGCTATAAACCTAAGAAAAAATATTTTCTATGTCGAAACAATGCTAAAAAACCTTACCTTAATCGAGATAAGCATGTACGAAAATACGACAAGAGGAGGAATCATCACAAGACTTTAGCATGTTTTACATGTGGCTCAACTGATCATTTAGCCAAAGAATGCAATCGAAGACATAATATCCATAATAAACAAGCTGCATTAATAGCCTGTACCAATGAAGATTTAATCCAAATAGATGAAACCATCAGCGACACAGAAAGTGTTTATAGCATAATCAGTATAAATGATCAAGATGATCGCTATCTCCCCGACTCTAACACTAAACCCGATGAAATGCAGATACAATTTTTAGAATCTAATTGAAGGTGCAAAGAGTCCTACAAAGACAACTTATCCAAATTAGATACCCTAGACCAGTATCTTAACCAAATCTAAAATATGTCCTTATGCGACCATTCCTGGCATTTTAATAGTGATAGTAACGACAAACCTTGCGTATATTATATTAGCTACCCCACCTTAGCATTACGTTACAAATGTACCATATACCTAAGCGAAGCCTGTAAACTTTGCATACAGGAAAAATATCCAAATTTTCTTACTAACCAAGTTAGTCCCTCAACCCAACGCAGAAATGACATCATTGAACTTAGGGTGTTAGATCTTGAAAACCAAATTAGCGAGTTAAGAATCCAAGTATCCACCCTACAAAAAGATATTGCCAACCTTTTCACCCTCTTCGATACTTTATATAATTATGTGCATGCCCAATAACCTTCGCTTAGTAATGCATATGATGGATGCATTTTTACAACAAAATCATCCTCAGAACCAGATCAATATTACTCAAGCCTTAGAAACAACAATAAAACCTTGCTTAGCAGCAAAAAGATTTATCTGAAAACTCCGTACCCAAACAGACATCACCAAATCTCGACTAGCCATTTTAAAACATCGATATTTAGCCAGGAAAGTGCTTCTCAAACTAAGGATAAGACACAAACTATTTCTCCACCTGGCTGAACAGCAATATGATCCACCATACCAACTGCTGTGCAGTAAAAACATCCCTACTAAACCGCTATCTAAGGAAATAAGACATTGTCCTAGAATTTATAGTCTTAAAATCATCTCCATTTCCGAATCCAAGACTGGCATTTGGAAGTTATGGGCCTAGTTAACACCGGTTGTAGTAACACCCTATTAGACATAAAATTAATCCCACCGTCATACATACATCCTATACCTATCACCGAACGCTTGAAAGCCCAACAAATGGATTGCCAATTATTCTCTTATGACAAACAACTACACACCACCTATAAAATAACATATAAATATGATACTGGCACATGGACCAATGACCAAACACTTCCTGTCAGGATTACCTTGCGGGATCTCCAACTTACTAACATTGATTGTATTATAGGACTTAATCTCCTTATTAATTGGTACCATGGCCTACTTATTACTCCCTACGGTATGCATTTATTAATCCAACCTGCTTTCCCTTTCACCTTAGAACCCGTTAACAAGATTGCAGAAATCCAAGAACCATCCAAAGCCGATTCTTGTCGTTGTCCCACCCCAGGTGCATGTAAGCTAATTCCCTACACCAACCAGCTAGAACTCTCCCCTGATCAACTTGCTGAACTTAATGAGGGTATTTTCGAATATCTCAGTGAAGATACACTTCATAGCAGTAAAACTCCATTTATCCTACCCGACAAATTATATACGCTTCTTGAAACAGGTAATCTAGAAATAGATCAACTAATTAGCACATTAGAAAAAGATGAAATATTTGGCGATAATCCCCATGGCCATTGGGAACGTAACAAATTAGTATGACAACTAAATCTTAAAGATCCCAATTTTCGTATTATATCTAAAAAAAATTGAGGTTGTTGGAACATGGTCTTCCGCATCTCCTAGGTTTGAGAATAATAAATCTTATGTGTATTTGATCTTGTTTGTTCAAGTGTGCAGGAAACAAAGTCCATATGACTCAAGGATAACAAAGGAAGGTTGCCCCAAACTTGAGCCAACAAATCCAACATGCTCACTAGCGCCGGCGGTAGCACCTAGCGCCCGACGCTAGCGATGATTAGCACAATTCCGGTAGCACATTTAGAAGGAGCTAGTGCCTGGCGGTAGCGGATAGCGCAGGCGGTAGCGGATAGCGTAGGCGGTAGCGTGGAGCACAGAAGGCAAGACAGAAATGTTTCCTCGGATTGAAGATTCTCCCGCGCAGAATAATGCCCAATCCGGGATAGCGTCGGCGGTAGCGCTAGCGCTGAGGCGATAAATATGACCCCTCTTCTCTCGTTTCAGATATTGATAAAAGAGAGAGATTGAGTGCTAGAATTCCAGAGCCTGATTTGGCCGAAAGTTGATGTCCTACCAAAGCTCTGCGAATTTCTGAAGGAGAATATCTTCACGTCGGATCCAAATGACGTCTACTTCTACAACGCTTATTCTATAGCGGATCTTCGTCTACAACTTCAGAAGTTCTTCAAGAGGGAGTTTTTGTTATTATCATTTCATATTTCTTGTAAACGGTTAGAGAATTTGCCTCGTGTTGGTGACTAGGTCCGGGTAGGACTTAGGGCAGAAATTTGCCTCATGTTGGCGACTAGATCTAGGTTAGGTCTAGGGGTGATCAAGGACATATCTGGGGTTGGATTGGCTAGAGCGGCTTGAGGCCGAATCCGGGGAAGGATAGGCTAGGGCCACCAGTTCGTGGGGATGCGAGTCGGGATAGAAAACAAAAAGAGTTTACTATTATTCGCCACCAATTTCTAGCGTTATAGAAATCAACTTTTGTAAAACCTTATTTCATATTAATAAAGCATGTCTCTACTTTATTTCAATTGTTTTGTTTGATTTCTCACCTTCTTAATCACGCATTATTTCAAAGATAATCAAAATATAACATAAGTTTTAAAAACCCTTATTCACCCCCCTCTAAGGGCGCCTACCGATCCAACAGAGGCCACCAATGAAAATATCACGGAATTTAAAATGCACATCGACGAATTATTAAAATTATAAGTTATTAGGAGGAGTAACATCCCTCGTCGAAGCCCATCCTTCATTGTCAATAAACACAGTGAACAATCCCGTGCTAAATCTCGAATGGTCATTGATTATAGACGACTAAATGACAATACCATCGATGATGCTTACAACATTCCTGATAAGATAGAACTACTTAATAGTATTCAAGACCACTATGTCTTTAGTAAATTCTGTTGGAACGACCCTATTACTGATTTGGGCTAGGATCTCTATCTGTTTATTAGGACTAAGTTGACCCCAATGTATATTCTAAAGGGTCAAAGTTTTAGGCTGATAGAACTAAGGAAAAGAATCAGTTTCTGCGTTCGACGAACTCCAGAATGAGTTCGTCGAACGCAGAACCTTGGCAAGTTCGTCGAACGCAGGAGCATGTCGTTCGTCGAACGCAAGATTGAACTACATCAAAATCAGATGCACACTTGTTTCCTATCCCAGATTGAACCTCAATCCATAAAAGATGCAGAATAAGATCCAAATTGGATTCTTGCAATGCAAGAGGAGCTCAATCAATTTGAAAGGAATAAGGTATGTGATTTGGTTCCAAGATCAAGAGGCCATCTAGTCATTGGCACCAAGTGGGTCTTCAGGAACAAGCTAGATGATCAAGGCAACATAGTCAGAAACAAAGCAAGATTGGTAGCCGAAGGATATTCATAGGAAGAAAGAATTGACTATGATCAGACTTTTGCTCCTGTTGCAAGACTTGAAGCTATCAGGATTTTTCTGGCCTTTGTTGCATTCAAGAAATTCAAAGTATACCAGATGGATGTGAAGAGTGCATTTTTGAATGGAGACATCAAAGAAGAAGTCTATGTGGAACAACCACCAGGTTTCATCTCTCCAACTCACTCCTCTCATGTATTTAAGCTTAATAAAGCTCTCTATGATCTCAAGCAAGCTCCCAGAGCATGGTATGAGACCTTAGCTAATTTTCTTTTGGAGAACAATTTATGTAGAGGCATAGTTGATAAAACCCTATTTTTCAGGATACATAAAAATCAAACTTTACTAGTTCAAATATATGTAGATGATATTATTTTTGGCTCTACTGATTCAAATCTATGCAAAAGGTTCTCTAACCTAATGCAATATAAATTTGAAATGAGTAGTATGGGTGAGTTATCTTACTTCCTTGGTCTTCAAGTGAAGCAAACTCCAAATGGCATATTCATATCACAATCCAAGTATGCTAAGGAATTAGTGAAAAGGTTTGGTATGTCTGATGCTTCCACCATGTAAACACCCATGCCCTCAAATGTTGTTGTTGATACTGATGAATCAGGGAAACCTGTTGATCAAAAAGTATATAGAGCAATTGTTTGCTCATTACTTTACTTAATAGGTAGTAGACTTGATATAATGCTTGCTACCTGTATTCGTGCTAGGTTCCAAGTTAACCTCAAAGAATCTCACCTTATTTTATTAAAAAGAATTTTGAGATATATACAGGGTTGTCCAAATCTAGGACTCTGGTATCCAACGACATCAGAATTTGAATTAACTGGATTCTCAGATTCTGATTATGCTGGATGCAGAGTAGACAAGAAAAGCGCATCAGGAACTTGTCCGTTTCTTGGTGATAGGCTTATGTCTGGGTTTTGTAAGAAACAAACATTTGTGTCTACATCAACAGCTGAAGCTAAATACATAGTTGCAGGCAGTTGCTGCTCACAGATATTGTGGATTATCCTAGACTATGGTATCAATCTAAATAATTCAATTATATTTTGTGACAATACTAGTGCAATACCTATAACACAAAATCCAGTACTCCATGGTAGGACTAAACACATAGAAATTAGGTACCACTTTATCAGAGATAATGTGGATAAAAATAAAATTTGCCTACAATTTATTCCTACTGACTTATAAAGAGGTGATATTTTCACCAAGCCATTGGATGAAAAGAAACACATCTTCTTTATAAATCAGCTAGGAATGATAGATGGAGATTCAATCTGTTAAAAATTAAATTTTCTACTTATCCCATCTCTTTATCGAACTGAGCTCGACGAAATCTAGTCGTTCGTCGAACGGAGATCGACGAAGTCATCTAGATCGTCGAACCGAGATCGACGAAAATTTATTTTTCGTTGAACGCAGTTTTGATGAAGCTTTTTTTATGAATCTTTCCTTATAATCAAATCTTTTATTTCTGAATGCCTACAGAAACTGCTTCTCTTTCCAATTCCTTTGCACTTGATCTCTATTTTATTTTGCAGGAACAATAGCAATATTTCTTCAAAAAGATTGCATCTTTCCCTACCTCTTCAAATGTCCCTTCTTCTAGGGGCCTAGCTTCAGGCCTTCTTGAAACTAGGCAGGGGGAGATGTTTCTTGAAGAAGCTCCTTTTTGTTAGGGGGAGATACTTTCCTTTTGACAGGGGGAGATGTTTTGAAGAAACTCCTTTATGATGGGGGGAGTTGTTTTATGAAGATGCTCAAAGTCTCAAGAGGACTACTTTGTGTGTAACTCCATATTTCCTTAATAACGAAGCAAATTGACTATTACAAAAATGACTCCCCCCGTCGCTTATGATTGCTCTTGGGGTTCCAAAGCGGTTAAAAAATGTAATTCTTCGGAAAATATAAAACCACTTTAGCATCATTCTTAGTAGTAGTTGTTGGGAACAGTGCCCAACAGTGTTCCTGATTTGAAGAAGTGCTCATCTCAATGATAAGTGCAAGTTGTATTTAATGTCATATCTAGTTCATGCTTGCAGAGATGAGATAATATGTCCAATACTTCAATAACCTGCCTAAGTAAAACATCGTCGAAAAAGGCTGGACATATCGTAGACAAGTATAGGCACATCGTTGAAATGATGGGAAAAGCAAAGAAGAATGATCGAGTCTAATGTCGTCGAAAAGGATCAGATGTATCATCGACAACAGGAGACGCATCGTCAACAACATGCAGAGAAAGGAAAAATGGTGATATCATTGTGACATCTACACGACGATATCAGAATGTCGAGATAAAGAAGAAGACTCAAAGATGTCGACAATATCGTTGACAAGAAGCCTTGTCATCGGAAAGGCTAAGTTCGACTGATGGCGATTAACATCGTCGTAAAGAAGGTGTGACGTCGAGAAGACTGAAGAAGGTCATTTGAAGACAAGCAGTTGGTGGAGTATAATCTGTCGACATGATATCATTCATGTCGTCAAAAAGATAATATGGTCTAAGAGAAATCTTGCAGATAAGGAGTTCTCGCCGATATCAGTTTGATGACTTCGTGTCGTCTTAAGCTCAAATGTAGAAGTGATGTCCAGTATCGTCGAGATATCACTATCTGATGAAGAATCGAAGAAGAGATTAGTTCAAGGCATCGACAAAGTCCTGTCGTTGAGATATTATCCATGTCGTCGTGACAATGGAAATATCGTCGAGACAATTTCAAAAGTAGTCGGACGCGCTGTCAGCATTTAATGTCGCCGCCTAATTGACCAATCAGCGCATGCTCTTGAGGGATGGGCGTCTAACAGTAAAGGACATCATATGTGACCGTTATGCGGCACATCCATCCTATAAAAAGGGAACAGTGATGCCCTAGAAAAATTAGAGAGAAACGAATGAAAAAAAAATTCGCCGAGCAATACAACGGTAAAAACTGCGGTGAAGGAGAAAGAAAGAAAGGAGAACAAAAATGCTCAATCTGTGTTCTTCAAGTTGCAGTCAAGCCACATCGACTATTAAGTTTCATTCAAGGAAGCTAGCCAGTCAACATCCAGCAAAGCAAGTAAGCTTGAAGAAGATTCGCACCGTTCATTGAAAATCAAAAGTATATTCTTCAAGTCAAGAAGCCAATCTCCATCAGGCAGAAGAAACAGTTTTCATTACTGTAATCTCTTGTAAGGCTTGTGGGGCAAGAAATTGTAAGATCTGTTTTCAGATCTGAGTGTCAAGCTTGAGGGCTTGAGATCTGCGAAGCATGAGGGCTAGGGCAGAGGACTTGCGGGTCTAAATGTGTCGAGCTTGCAGGCTCGGGTGTAGTGAAGGGGCTTGCGGGCCTAGGTTGCAGGCAAGACTTGCGGTCTGTGCTGTGTAGGGCTTGAGGGCCTGAGTGTTGAGCTTGCGGGCTCGGGTGCAGTGAAGGGACTTGCGGGCCAGAGACGTTGGCAGAGTTTGTCGAGCCTAGCACACTGCTAGGTAGGCGCATAGGGAAAGAGGACTACTCAAGACACCCTGTCCTGAGGATCCTCTATAAGTTCTTGCATGCTTTCTGTGTTGTGATATTCTAATCTATAGATCTATTAACCAGAAATCAAAAACACCGAAATGGGGAATAAAAATAATTTGAAATACCTATTCACCCCCCCCCCCCCCCCCCCCCCCCCCCTCTAGGTGATAAGTCGACACCCAATAACTAACAAGTGGTATCAGAGCTAGGTTTTCAAATAAAGCTTAACAGCTTGAACAGATCTGCCAGTGGGTGTCCACACATCAAAGCTATGGAATCAAGACTAGCCATCTGTTTCAGGGAAAACTTTGCCTTATGGAAGGTGAGGGCATAAATTTACATGGATGATATAGATCCAAGGATGTTTCTGACAATTCGAGAAGGGCCATATGTTGTGTCCAAGAGATCATCTGAAATGACTAAAGATGACATCATCCTAATCAACTTGGACAAGGAAGCTAAGAGCATTCTAGCTGATGCATTTGATACCTCTACATTTCAGCAAATTGCTCACTACACTACAGCCAAGGACATGTGGAACTCTCTAACAGTTCTCATGGAAGGATCATCAAGAGTTAGAAGCACTACAGCTGAGACGAAGATCAAAACCCTGAGTGATAGTGACTTAAGTTGGTCAGATGCAGAAGAGGAGACTCAGTTTGGACTGACTGTCCTATCTGAGTCAGAGGAAGAAATCTAGGTTGAAGTCTCACCATAACAAGTATGTATAAGAGCCCCTCTATCCATATCAGATTCAGAATCTGAAACTTGCTCATCAGAAAATGATGACTTGTCCGAGCCTTATAATGGCCTTTTAGAAGAACTCAGAAATTTGAAAATACTCTGCAAGGAGCAAGCTGAAGAGATCTCAATTCTTCAAGCCAGAAACTCTGATCTCTCTGAAAAGGCAGAGAAGCTTACTCGACAGAATGCAGAGTTTTGCCAACTCAAAAAGGACTTCAATGCAAGCTCCAACCTTGACCTAATAAGCAAGTTTGGGAAAACTCTGAAGGCACTGATTGACAGCAGGGAGTTGTGCTACTCTCTAACAAAGGAGATTGTACTTCTAAAGAAGGATAGAACTCAAGATGGTCTCCTGAAGTCCAAGGGTAATAAAATCAGGGGTGTGGAGGACAAAACCCCTATCACAAGAAGGTCACCAACAAGCTTCTCCAAACCAGGTCGGGTGATCTGGCGTGACCGCACGGCCTGGCGGTCTGCCTCTGCGGTCTGGCTTGTTTAAGCCTAGCTGTGGCCTCCTGGCTTGATCACTGGTATGAGTCCAAGGCAGCTGAAGGTGAAGGCCGTGCGGTCTGTCTTTGACCGCGTGGCGGGCTGATCATCTTCAGGTGTGCGCGGTCTGTGCGTGACCGTGTGGCGAGCTGCCTTCTTCAAGGCTGTGGCGGTCTGGTATGACCGCACAGTTTGATCCAGGTTTTCCAGAATGCAGTCTGGTGGCTGACCGGGCTTTTTGGTGGTATTCGCGGACTAAGGGACTTAGTCGCGCGGTCTCAGTTCGCGGTCTCAGGAGGAGACTGGTATGCGAGCTGAACGCTGTTCGCAGTCTCAGGAGGAGACCGGCATGCGGACATGAGTTCGTGGTCTGATGGCGAACTGGCTGTGTTCGCGGTCTCTGGCGAACATAGGTTGTGAGCAGCTTCGTGGCGGTCTGGCGATCTCCTTGTGGAGTCGCGATCTCACTATGAGAGTGGCGGTCTCTCATGGTTTGGTTGAAGCTGGCGAGCTCACCTAAAATGAAGCAGCAGTACTGTTGTTGATCGCGTGGTGTGACCGGTAAGGTTGCGCGGTCTGGAGGGTGGTGATCCTATCTCATTGGGTGGTGACTGGATCAGGTCTCACGCCTATAAATAGGACCCATCGACAGCAATAATTAAGACACACCAAGTGTAAGCTGAGTAATCTTCTTTCCTACGGTCTCTATTTGTGTGACCGTGCGGTCTGCTGATTGAACTCTTATTGTGCAGCTTCTGTGGATAGTGCGGGCAGCAGCGATCACCTCTTCCTTTGAAAGTGTTTGGGCGGTCTGCGGCTTGGAGTTGTGTTGCTGGAGTTTGGGAGAATCAGGAGTTCGGAAGGAGGGTTGCGGTCTGATCAGCGGTCTGGTGTTGTTCTGAGATCGACAGCGGGTTGCGGTCTGGCATGTTGCCGAGGTCGTAGAGAGACCGCACGGTCTCAAGTTATCTTCAACTTGTATTTTTCCTTTGGTGTTTGTGCTGGCAAAATCATGTCTCGCCAAGCATACCTTGCCTTGTAATTTGAAGTTGCTATCAATAAAGATCACTTGTTTGCCTCCATTTGCTTCTGGTTGCTTGGCTTGTGAAATCTAAGTTGTTTGATTCCTACTCACTTCATAAAGATTCGAAAAATTTCACATGGTATCAGAGGGAGGTTGGAGTGGATAGAGCAGTGAGCAACTTAGAGTAGCCATCGCCTTTGTGAAGAAGGAACCAGTGGTAGAGCAATGGAAGCGAGGGGTCTTGGAATTGAGATGCTTACATCGACTGACTTCAAGAAGTGGAAGTCGTGTATGCAAAGCTATCTTCTAGGTGAGGACCTCTGGGAGGTAGTTGGAGGAGATCAGACGCAGGAAGTTGTTCCGGAAGGGGATAATGGGGCTGAGGTGAGAACTTGGAGGAGGACAAATGCGAAGGCAGAGTTCACTCTGAAGAGGGCAATCTCACCTGACCTGTTTGATCACATCTTGGGGTGTGGATCGGCTGCGGAGATTTGGAGAGCCCTGGATGGGCTGTTTAACAAGAAGAATGTAGCAAGGCTACAGTTCTTGGAGAATGAGCTGGCAAGGTCAGCTCAGGGTGATCTTTATATCTCCACTTTCTTTCTGAAGATGAAGAACTTGTGCGCTGAAATCTCAGCATTGGATTCTGATGAGCCTATCTCTGAGGCGAAGCTGAAAAGGCACATCATCCGCGGCTTGCGGAAGGAATATGTTGCCTTTGTGACGTCGGTGCAGGGATGGGCAAATCAGCGGTCTCTGTTGGAGCTGGAGAACTTGCTTGCATTGCAAGAAAGTTTGGCAAGGCAGATGGCGGGGGTGTCAGTGGCTGGGGGAGATGGCGAGGTGCTCTTATCGGGGAAGAAGAAGAAGTGGGATAAGAAGAAGAAGACCGCTGGAGGAGGCTATGGGCCTTCAACTTCTCGGCAGCAGGAAAGGGGGTATGCTCCCAAGGCCGACGGAAAGAAGAAGGGTGAAGGTCCGAAGTGCTTCAAGTGTGGCAAGTATGGCCACATCAGGAAGGATTGCAGTGTGGTCACCCAAGCTGGGCATTCTGCGGAGAAGGAGGAAGCTGAGGCCAGGCACATTGAAGGAGGTTGGGGAGGAGCCTTCTCGGCTTCTGTTGGAGCTTCGACTCCTATCAACTATCTGGAGGACTGGATCGTGGACTCACGGTGTGGTCATCACTTCACCGGAGACGAGACCAATCTTTCTTCTGCACAGCCCTATACAGGTAACAATGCAATCATTACTGCTGATAATACTGTGCATCCAATAGAGAAGGTGGGGGTTGTTTCCTTGGGCAGTAATAGAGGGCCACTTACTTTGAAGAGTGTCTATCACGTGCCTGGTATGAGGAAAAACCTCTTCTCCGTGACCAACGTTGTAGACGCTGGGTATCACGTTCTGTTCGGCCCAACAGAAGTGAAGTTTCTACGCAATTTTGAGGCTGTAAAGGACGAGGTCGTCCATGTCGGGAGACGGGAAAAGGACTTGTTCGTTTTATCGACAAGTTCCTACGTCGACAAGATGAAGACGAATGATGGTGTCGTTATATGGCATGAGAGGTTGGGGCACGTAGGGATGGACAAGCTGAAAGCTATGGCGGTGAGAGGTCTGGTCAAGGGCCTGCCAAGTCTATCTTCCTACGGTGAAGGTCATGTTTGCGCGGGATGTCAGTTCGGCAAGTCTCATCGACTACTGTTTGACAAGTCGCAGACAAGGAGTAGTGTGCCGTTGGAGTGCATCCACGGTGACTTAATGGGACCTACTGCTACCCCAAGCCTCAGAGGCAGCAGATATATGCTGGTGTTGATCGATGATTACACCAGATATGTCTGGGTATATTTCCTGAAGGAGAAGGCAGAGGCGTTTACCAAGTTTGTTGAGTTCAAGGAGCTAGTGGAGGGTCGGCTAGGACTGCGGGTGAAGAAGCTGAGGACTGACAATGGAGGGGAGTTCACCTCCAGTGAGTTCTCTATTTTTAGCAGGAAGGTAGGCATCCGGAGAGAGCTCACTTGTGCACATACTCCACAACAGAATGGAGTTGCAGGGCGGAAGATTCGTCATCTAACGGAGACCTGCAAGTGTTGGCTGCATGCCAAGCGTATCCCAAAGTCCTTCTGGGCGGAGGGAATGTCTTGTGTTGCCTACGTCATCAACAGGATGCCTTTGAGTCCCATCAACATGTTGACTCCGCATGAGATGATGTTCAAGGAGAAGCCAAGCATGGCACACCTTAGGGTGTTTGGTTCCACCTGCTACGTGCATGTTCCAGATGCTCTTCGGACGAAGCTAGATGCGAAAGCAAGGAAGCTAGTCTTCGTGGGATACGATGAGCGGAAGAAAGGCTGGAAGTGCATGGATCCTGAGACGTGTAGATTTGTTGTATCTTGCGACGTCGTGTTTGATGAGGTGACATCTTACAAGGGGTCTTCTGATGTGGAGCTACCAGAGAGCAGGGTGGAGGTGTCGGAGAAAGCTGTGGAGGATCTTCAGGTGGAGCTACCTATGTCACCAGGTGGTCCATCTCCTTCTAGTTCCGAGACGGGGGCTTCTGGTTTAGGGAGCAGGGGGAGCGATGCTCCTAGCACGTCTGGAAGAGGAGCTAGGGAAGAAGCAGCTGGAGATAATGCGGTTCAGTGGAAGGAGCTGAGGAGGTCGAAACGAGCGATCGTCGCCTCTGATCGCTATACAGGAGGAAACGCAGTGAGTTTGTCTCATGTTTCTTCGCCGGTCCCTTGGATGAGAGGGAGCCGTCGAGCTTTGAGAAGGCCAGAGGCGTGAAGGAGTGGGACATTGCTATGCAAGAAGAGATGGCAACTCTCGAGAAGAATGAGACCTGGTCTCTTGTGCCCAAGACCAAGGGCACCACTCCTGTGACATACAAGTGGGTCTACAAGCTCAAGAAGAAAGCTGACGGCAGCATCGAGCGGTACAAGGCTCGCCTTGTAGCTCGGGGGTTCTCGCAGCAATACAGTGAAGACTATGAGGAGACATTCAGTCCGGTGGCAAAAATGACTTCTGTTCGGTTCATCATTGCCTTGGCAGCGTTCAGTGGATGGGAGATTTGGCAGCTCGACGTCAAGAACGCTTTCTTGTACAGCGAGATTGACAAGGATATCTTTATGGTCCAGCCACCAGGCTTTCTGTCTGAAGATTTTCCGGAGCATGTCTGCAAGCTGAAGAAGGCCCTGTATGGGTTGAAGCAAGCGCCGAGGGCGTGGTACGGGAAGATCGCAGAATATCTCCTATTCTGTGGATTTGGTGCTTCAGACTCAGACTCAAGCTTGTTCGTCAAGAAGAGCGGGGAGCTTCAAGTCATCGTGCTGCTATACGTCGACGATATGATCGTGATGGGGAACTCGAAGGAGGAGGTAGTGCAGCTTCGGGCCGAGCTGTCTATCAGGTTCGAAATGAAGGACTTAGGTGAGCTTCACCATTTCCGTGGACTCGAGGTGCAGAGGACGGAAGGTGGAGTGCTGGTGACCCAGGCCAGATATACGTAGCGAATCGTGGAATGATTCGGCATGAAGGAATGGAAGTACACTTCCACACCTCTAGAGAAGGCCACAAAACTTCGCAAGGATGAGGGGAGGACTCTGCAAGATCAGTTGGTGTTCCGAGCTCTGGTTGGGAGCTTGATTTATCTGACGATCACGAGGCCGGATAATGCATATGTACATGGCAGAGTGAGTCGATATATGGCGGAGCCACGGGTACCTCATCTGCTAGCAGCCAAGAACATTCTGAAGTATGTCAAGGCGACCTCGGACATGGGTCTCCTATACAGGAGGGATGCGGGCTTCGAGGTGCACGGGTACATGGATGCTGACTATGGGGGAGATTCGGATGATCGGAAGTTGACATCTGGAATCGTCTTCATGGCGGGCCCTACATCTATATCATGGTGCAGCAAGAAGCGGGATTCTGTGTCGGTCTCCACCACGGAAGCGGAATACAAGGCTTCGGCCTTAACAACTCAGGAAGGCATCTGGCTTAGGAGGTTGGCGGGAGACGTCCACAAGGAGGTTCGGGAGCCGACTCTGCTACGCGGTGACAACGAGAGTGCTCTCAAATTGGTTACCAATCCAGTTTGTCACGCGAGGACCAAGCATATCGAGATCGAGCACCACTTCATACGGGAGAAGGTGCTGGAGGGGTCTCTTTCGGTCGAGCATGTTCAGAGTCAGGACAACATTGCTGACATCTTCACAAAGGCACTGGCGAAAGGGTCGTTCACACGGCTAAGGAGCCTACTGGGGCTAGTTTCAACTTCCCACTTCAAGGGGGAGTGTTGTAATTGTTGAAGTGGAAGTGAGAGGACTTTTGGACTTGGGCGGTCTGGGAGGAGGTCGGGCGGTCTGGCGTGACTGCGCGGCCTGGCTGTCTGCCTCTGCGGTCTAGCTTGTTTAAGCCTAGCTGTGGTCTCCTGGCTTGATTGTTGGTATGAGTCCAAGGCGGCTGAAGGTGAAGGCCGCGCAGTCTGTCTGTGACCGCGTGGCAGGCTGATCGTCTCCAGGTGTGCGCGGTCTGTGCGTGACCGTGTGGCGAGTTGTCTTCTTCAAGGCTGTGGTGGTATGGTATGATCGCACAGTTTGATCCAGGTTTTCCAGAATGCGGTCTGGTGGCTGACCGGGCTTTCTAGTGGTATTCGCGGACTAAGGGACTTAGTCGCGCGGTCTCAGTTCGCGGTCTCAGGAGGAGACTGGTATGCGAGCTGGACGTTGTTCGCGGTCTCAGGAGGAGACCGGCATGCGGACAGGAGTTCGCGGTCTGATGGCGAACTGGCTGTGTTCGCGGTCTCTGGCGAACACAGGTGGTGAGCAGCTTCGTGGCGGTCTGGCGATCTCCTTGTGGAGTTGCGATCTCACTATGAGAGTGGCGGTCTCTCATGGTTTGGTTGAAGCTGGTGAGCTCACCTAAAATGAAGCAGGAGTACTGTTGCTGATCGCGCGGTGTGACCGGTAAGGTTGCGCGGTCTAGAGGGTGGTGATCCTATCTCATAGGGTGATGACTGGATCAGGTCTCACGCCTATAAATAGGACCCATCGGCAGCAATAATTAAGACACACCAAGTGTAAGCTGAGTTCTCTTCTTTCCTGCGGTCTCTATTTGGGTGACTGGGCGGACTGCTGATTGAACTCTTATTGTGCAGCTTCTGTGGATAGTGCGGGCAGCAGCAATCACCTCTTCCTCTGAAAGTGTTCGGGCGGTCTGCGGCTTGGAGTTATGTTGCTGGAGTTCGGGAGAATCAGGAGTTCGGAAGGAGGGGTACGGTCTGATCAGCGGTCTGGTGTTGTTCTGAGATCGACAGCGGGTTGCGGTCTGGCAGGTTGCTGAGGTCGTAGAGAGACCGCGCGGTATCAAGTTATCTTCAACTTGTATTTTTTCCTTTGGTGTTTGTGCTGGCGAAATCATGTCTCGCCAAGCATACCTTGCCTTGTAATTTGAAGTTGCTATCAATAAAGATCACTTGTTTGCCTCCATTTGCTTCTGGTTGCTTGGCTTGTGAACTCTAAGTTGTTTGATTCCTGCTCACTTCATAAAGATTCGAAAAATTTCACAGTTACTAAGTCTATACAAGAACAGAGATCATTAAAGAAGACTAACTCCAGATGGAAAGCTGTGAATGATGATTGTGAACGTCACACTCACAATCAGTACAGATCTGTATCTTTCAAATATCCTTATGCGCATACTCAAAAGACTCATCCTCACACAGCCAGCCAAAGAAGAAGATACAACAGGTTTGAATGTTGGTGTTGTGGAAAGACTGGGAACTTTGCAATCGAATGTTGGTACAATCCAACTGCTCCAAGGGTAACAAATGCTAAACTTGCAAATAATCTCGTTCATAATCACTATACATATCCTGGAGCTGTTAGATCCAGCATGCCCCTTAAAGCTAATAATTTCCTAGGACCCAAATCTAGTTGGGTACCTAAAGGCTTGTAATCTCATTTTGCAGGTAGTCCAAGATCTCACCAGAAGCAAATCTGGGCCTTGGACAAGATGGTTGTTCTGGCCCATAGGCTGGAACAGCAAAATTAGCTCATTAAAAATCTTAGTGCAGGGTTGGTGCCAAAAGATAACTCCCAAGCAGGGCGGAAGAATGCCTTAGGTAGACATATAAGGAAGAATTATATCGTCGATACAATAAGATATCTCGACGACATAGTAGATGTTGCGACGACAAATGGACTTGGTAGGAAGGATGCGTATCCTAGACGTATCTCAATGACAAAAGAAGTATCGTCGAAACAGCGTCCAAATATTTTAAATTCTATTGGTTCGATAAATTAGAGCCGCTCGATGCGTTAGTCATCGATTCCTCGATAAAATCAAAAAGGTACGCACCCCTTCACCTACTTCCACTATAAATAGAGTGAATGCCTAGGATGAAAATTATGCATTCATTTGCCCTAACCTACTTCTTCGACAAACAACCGCTTCATCTCCGACGTACTGCTTCGTCTCGCTCCGTGTCTCAATGGGTCCCAAAAAAGAGGAATTAGTGTCAGGATGTGAACTCCAGCGAGGGGGTTTCAATGCCTGCTCCGATGAGATAAGGTCAGTGATATGGTTTCTGGAGTCATCAGGACTGGAATATCTTCTATGCGAACCCTCAGTTCTTCTCCACCGTGAACTAGCAGAGTTCTTTGCCGAAGCAAGAATCAACCACACTGAATCACAGATCAAGTCCAAGGTGGGAGGTAAGAAGGTTAAAATATCTGTGAAAAGCCTAGGAAAGGCGCTGCATCTGCCAAGAATACAAGGGGGAGAGGAAGAAGAAGAGCTAACCTCAGAGGATCTGTCTGCAAGCTATACCTGGTGCGGCCACAAAGGGAAGACCTACGGGTTTATTAAGAGAGCAGAATTTAATCAAATGGGGAAGCTGCTGGCCGACATTGTTGGCAAAGTTCTGTTGTGCAAACCTGGGTAGTCCCATGATCGAATCTCTAGAAATATGTTCAGTGTCATGGCCCGGATAATCCATTCTAAGAAGACCAACTGGAGTGAGTTCCCCTTCCAAAGAATGAAGAACACCCTGACAACCCCCTCCTATGGAAGAATACTGTCCCTCTTCCTTCTAAACACCCAGGGTGAAGTACTGCATAAGAGAATGGGAGTTCCCCTACACTACTCCAAGAGACTGGATGCAAAGATGCTAGATCGGTGGGATAGGTCATCCCTAAAACATCATCTGATGTCCAGCCTGCTCCAAAGAAACAAAAGTAACAAGCAGCCCCAATAGATCCCTCCAAAGACGGTTCATCCAGCAGCTCCGACGACATACCCCCACCCCCACAAATCCCTGGTACGTCTAAGGGGGAGACTTCCATCCTATGGGATTTTCCAGGAACAGTACCAGAACCTGCTCCCACAGAGGTTATTGAAGAAGATAGAAATCCCAACTTGGGGAGTGTACCCGCTGAGGGGGGGTCCCAACTTGGGGGCTCAGCCCAAGACGCAGAGATGATTGATGGGGAGCTCCCTGCAGGAGGCTCATCCCAAGGTGATGCACAAGTTGAGGGGGAGACCCAACTGGGGTACTCTGCCCTAGAATATCAAGGGAATGTGCCATCTACCCCAGAAGATCGAGGCACTATGCCTGAGCCCATGGAAGACCTCACTCTCTCAGACGGCAGAGAATTAATCATAGCAAGTCAGATTGTGCTCACATCTCCAAGTGAGACACTGCCAGATGTTTCCAAGGGGAAGGCTAAGGTTACAGTCCACATTAGTGAAGAATCATCTGAAGACGTCTCTGAAGAAGCTCAACAAGGAAAAGAAGGTGAAGAAGAACAAGCTGCTAAGCCATCCTCGGCTCAGTCAGGTTCTCTCTTTCACATTATTTCATCCCTTCTAACTGCTCAGCAGAAACAACTGGAAACTTTTGTTGTAAAGACAGTGGATGATCTAAGAAAGGAGCTGAAGGCTGAAATAAAGGGAGTTAAGAGGGACATTCTTCATCTCAACACCCAATGTACCCACTTCTACACCCTGGCAGCTCCAGCAATAGAAAAGATGGATTAGGACGTCAACAAAGTGGGACATATAACCCACAAGATCTTGACTAATCAAGTAACATTCTCAGACAATGTGGACTATGCGTTTGAACAGATAGAAATAGGTGCCACCAATAATTGGAATCAAATTCTGAATAGGAGCAATGAGAATGCTCAGACACTAGATACCCATCTGCTTGAAGTAAGGAACAATTTGGATGTGACTGAACAACATCTGCATGAACAGCTGACTCTGGTCAGAGAAGGTCTTGAGGAATGGGTAATTGAACAAGTCCTAAAGGGGCAGAATGAGATAATAAATGTCGGATCACATCAAGCGATGTGGATCGCAAATCAAGTAAAGCAGACAATGCAAAAACCACCATCAGTATATGAGGTTGTCAAACCTTCTGAAAGCACTGACTCAGCAGAGTACGACATAGAATTCGGAGAATCAGCATCTTCCAAGAAGAGAAAGAGAATTCAAAGTAACAAGTATAGGCAGAAGAGACTGAGGGAAGTTGAGTTGGATCCACAATCAGGAAGGTGGAGTCCAGTCTCAAGAGAAATCATAACAGAATCATGGGTACAGTTTGGATACCCTCAGGAGAACCATCATAGGGTATATCCGTCAGTTGAATGGGACAAGCATCTACAACAGCTGGAAAGGAGGAAGAATCATAAGCAAGCATTCCCACAGGGTCCTCCTCCCTCTCCTAAGAAGATTCCAATACCCATTAACTATTATCAGAGGCAAAAGCAGAAAGCCAAAGGAGCAAGCAGTAGACACTGAAGAGCACTTAATTAAAATCTAAATTAGAATGGGGCAAATGAATGATAACTTTCATTCACAAACATTTAATCTATTTATGTGCCTTGTGTTTTGTTTCAAGAACATTTATTCTATTTTTGTGATTGCTGCTTAATGTGATGCTATTATCTGAAATGTTAAATCTTTATATATGTGGCATTTATCATTGAGGTAAGTTAGGACTTCTTCAAATAGCGGGACATTGTTGGGAACAGTGCCCAGCAGTGTTCCTGATTTGAAGAAGTGCTCAGCTCAATGATAAGTGCAAGTTGTATTTAATGTCATATCTAGTTCATGCTTACAGAGATGAGACAATATGTCCAATACTTCAATAACCTGCCTAAGTATAACATCGTCAAAAAAGGCTGGACATATCATCGACAAGTATAGGCACATCATTGAAATGATGACCAAAGCAAAGAAGAATGATCGAGCCTAATGTCATCGAAAAGGATCAGACGTATCGTCGACAACAGGAGACGCATCGTCAACAACATGCAGAGCAAGGCAAAATGGTGATATCGTTGTGACATTTACACGACGATATCAGAATGTCGAGATAAAGAAGAAGACTCAAAGATGTCGACAATATCGTCGACAAGAAGCCTTGTCATCAGAAAGGTTAAGTGAGACTGATGGCGATTGACATCGTCGTAAAGAAGGCGTGACGTTGAGAAGACTGAAGAAGATCATTTGAAGACAAGCAGTTGGTGGAGTATAATCTGTCGACATGATATCATTCATGTCATCGACAAGATAAGGTGGTCTAAGCGACATCGTGCAGACAAGGAGTTCTCGCCGATATCAGTTTGATAACTTCGTGTCGTCTTAAGCTCAAATGGAGAAGTAATGTCCAGTATCGTCGAAATATCACTATCTGATGAAGAATGGAAGAAGAGACTAGTTCAAGGTATCGACAAAGTCTTGTCGTCGAGATATTATCCATGTCATCATAATAATGGAAATATCGTCGAGACAATTTCAAAAGTAGCTGGACGCGCTGTCAGCATTTAATGTCGTCGCCTGATTGTCCAATCAGCTCATGCTCTTGAGGGATGGGCGTCTGACAGTAAAGGACATCATATGTGACCGTTATGTGGCACATCCATCCTATAAAAAGGGAACAATGATGCCCTAGAAAAAGTTGAGAGAAACGAACGAAAAAGAATTTCGCCAAGCAATACAACAGTAAAAATTGTAGTGAAGGAGAAAGAAAGAAAGGAGAACAAAAATGCTCAATCTGTGTTCTTCAAGTTGCAGTCAAGCCACATCGACTGTTAAGTTTCATTCAAGGAAGCTAGCTAGTCAACATCCGGCAAAGCAAGTAAGCTTGAAGAAGATTCGCACCGTTCATTGAAAATCAAAAGTATCTTCTTTAAGTCAAGAAGCCAATCTCCATCAGGCAGAAGAAACAGTTTTCATTACTGTAATCTCTTGTAAGGCTTGCGGGCCAAGAACTTGTAAGATCTATTTTTAGATCTGAATGTCAAGCTTGAGGGCTTGAGATCTGCGAAGCTTGAGGGCTAGGGCAGAGGACATGCGGGTCCAAACGTGTCGAGCTTGCGGGCTCGGGTGTAGTGAAGGGGCTTGCGGTCCTATGCTGTAGGAAAGACTTGCGGGTCTGTGCTGTGTAGGGATTGAGGGCCTGAGTGTCGAGCTTGCGGGCTCGGGTGCAGTGAAGGGGCTTGCGGGCCTAGGCTGCAGTTAAGACTTGCGGGTATGTGTTGTGTAGGGCTTGAGGGCCTGGGTGTCGAGCTTGCGGGCTCGAGTGCAGTGAAGGGGCTTACGGGCCTAGGCTGCAGGGACTTGCGGGTCTGAGTTGTAAGGCTTGTGGGCCAAAGACATTGGCGGAGTTTGCCGAGCCTAGCACACTACTAGGTTGGTGCAGAGGGAAAGAGGATTACTCAAGACACCCTGTCTTGAGGAACCTCTATATGTTCGTGTGTGCTTTCTGTGTTGTGATATTCTAATCTATAGATCTATTAACCAGAAATCCAGAACACCAAAAGGGGGAATAAAAATAATTTGAAATACCTATTCACCCCCCCCCCCCCCCCCCCCCCCCCTCTAAGTGATAAGTCGACACCCAATAACTAACAGTAGCTATAGATTCAACCCACTTGGACATGTATTCTACGGCTAGAAGAATGAATAAATTACCATTCAAATTTACGAACGGTCCCATAAAGTCTATCCCCCTAACATCAAAAAGTTCAACTTCTAAAATAGTGTTCATTGGCATAGATTCATTTTTCTTAATGTTTTCATCTCTTTGACAACGACTGCAACCTCTTACAAATTCTTTAAAATCTCAGAATAAAGTAGGCCAAAAGAAATCGGCTTCTAATACTTTCATCGTCATCCTGTTTCCTATGAAATTTCCTCCATAAGGGGAACTGTGGCATTTTTCTAAAATTGGTTTCATCTCTATCTTCGGTATACACCGTCTCACCATGCTATCAGCTCTAATTTTAAATAAATATGGGTCATCCCATAAATAAGAATGGATTTGATGCATAAATCTTTTATTTTGTTGATATAATAAATCTGGAGGGTAAATTTTACAAACTAAATAATTTACATAATCTGCATACCATGGTAAAGAGTTGTCAGATCGAGACAGCCAAGATACATTCATCAAGGAATCTTTCATCAATCTCAGGCAAAAATAAGGAATTTGAAGACTCAATCCTAGAAAGATGATCGACAATCGGATTATCAACACCTTTTCTATCTTTAATTTCTAAATCAAATTCTTGTAACAATAAAACCCAACGAATTAGCCTAGGTTTAGCATCTTTCTTTTCCATTAGGTAACGGATAGCTGCATGATCAGTGAATACTATAATTTTTGTGCATAAAATATGAGATCTAAATTTTTCAAATGCAAAAACCACGGCAAGAAGTTCTTTTTCAGTTGTGGTATAATTAATTTGGGCCTCAATTACAGTTTTGCTAGCATATGCAATGGTGTGGAAGACCTTCTCCCGTATTTGTCCTAGAACTACTCTGACGACATAGTCACTAGCAACGCACATGAGGATGAAGGTCTCTCCCTAATCGGGGGCTACTACAATAGGTGTTGTAGTCAATCGGGTTTTCAAATCATTAAATGCATCTAAACAATTATTGTCAAAATAAAATCTTACATCTTTCTCTAACAAACCACTCAAAGGTTTCGCAATCTTCCCACAGTCTTTGATGAATCTCCAATAAAATCCTGCATGTCCCAAGAAACTACGCAATGCTTTTACATTTTTAGGAGGAGGTAATTTCTCAATCACCTCAATCTTTGTCTTGTCTACGTCTAGCCCCTTTTAAGATACATGATACCCAAGCACTATACCTTCTTACACCATGAAGTGACATTTTTCCCAATTTAAAATGAGGTTAGTTTCAACGCAATGTAAAAGCAGTCTTTCTAAATACATCAAACATTCATCAAACAATTTACCAAAGATGAAAAAATCATCCATGAAGATTTCTATGCCAAGATCCATAATATCTGAAAATATAGCAACCATACAACGTTGGAAAGTAGTCGGTACATTGCATAAGTCAAATGACATTCTCCTAAAGGCAAATGTCTCGTAAGGACGCGCGAATGTTGACTTTTCTTGGTCTTCCGGATCTACCGTAATCTGATTATATCCGTAGTACCCGTTTAGAAAACAAAAGAAATCATTTCCGGATAATTTATCTAGGACTTGATCTATAAACGACAACGGAAAATGATCTTTTCTGGCGGCTTTATTTAATTTACGGTAGTCTAGACATATGCGCAATCTCGTGATCATTCTAGTTAAAATTAATTCATTCTTTTTGTTTCTTATTACGGTCATTCCCCCCTTCTTAGGAACACATTGGACCGGAGAGACCCACGAACTATCCGAGATGGGGTAAATTATTCCTGCATCTAGCCATGTCATAATTTCTTTTTTAACAACCTCTTTCATAGGTGGACTAAGACGTCGTTGAGGCTCTATAGCCCCTTTGAAAGATTCTTCTAGAAGAATTTTATGCATGCATAGTGAAGGGCTAATTCCTCTCATGTCTGCGATGGTCCATCTTATAGAGGGTTTATATTGCATTAAGAGATTTAATAATTTTTGTTGTTGTTCCGGTAACAATTTGGAATTAACTATGACCGATAATGTGTAATTCTCTTCTATATATGCATATGATAGATGCTCAGGAAGTGGTTTTAACTCAAGAATGGGTGGATTGATAATAGAAGGTTTATCCACACAAGACCTCCCTTGCATGTCTAGTGGTTCCGGATTACGGATGAATGTCGATTGATGTGCAAATGCTTCCAAACAGTCTTGAATTTCTTCTTTGTCACCAAATTTTTCATCATCGGTTGACATATTCGTTACCGCTTCATATTTAAACTCTTGACTCTTGCTAAGACAATAGTCATAAAGGGTCATGCATTTTACCTCTTCCATACCATCCTCTTCCCTATGAGGAAATTTCATTGCTCTAAGTACATTGAATGTGACTTGCTCATCGTTAACTCTCATGTTAACTCCCCCTTATGAACATCAATCAAAGTTTTCCCGATTGCAAGGTCTACCTACAATAATAGGTACCTGTTTGTCTTCTTCCATATCCAAAACCACGAAGTCCGCTGGAAAAATAAACCTTTCTACCTTGACTAAGACATCTTCTACAATTCCTTTTGGAAAGGTAAGAGATTTGTCCGCCAATTGTAGCGTAAGCGATGTTTTGGAAATCTCTCCCAAACTCAACTTCTTATAAATTGATAATGTCATGAAATTTATGCATGCCCCTAAATCGCATAAAGCCTTTCCCTCAAATTTATACCCAATAGAACACGGAATAGTGAAACTTCTGGGATCTTGTAATTTCGGTGGTAATTTCTTTTGAAGAATCGCACTACACTCATGAGTGAGTAATACCGTCTCATTTAAACCAAATTTTCTTTTCTTATTTAGGATATCTTTTATGAATTTTTCATAGTTTGGCATTTGCTCTAAGGCTTCGGCGAAAGGTATATTAATTTACAGGTTTTTAAATATTTCTAGAAATTTCTGGAATTGTTGATCTAGTTTGCTCTTTCTTAGCCTTTGAGGAAAAAGTGGAGGGGGTAAATCATTGTGTTTCCCTTCTTACCCATCATCTCTACTTCATTTTCATTCATACTTTATCATATTATTTCTAGTTCCTCACCTTCATTATTATTACAATGTTTACTTCCTTCCTCAATTTGACTAACTTCTTCATCATTATCCCCTTGCTTATGATCACTATCTTTTTCAGGTGAATTTTTACCATGACCACCTATTAACTCACGCACACTCCTTAAGGTGACTACCTCACATTGATGATTATCTCCCTTAGGATTGGGTGTGGTATCCGTAGGAAGCGTACCTTGTGGATGAATGCTCAAAGCGGATGTTATTTGTCCTAGTTGTGATTCAATTAATCGCATTGAACCTTCTATACTAGAGAAACGTGCTTCATTCATTTGCATGGATTCTATAATAAAGTCGGCAGTTAATTTTCTAGAAGGTCCCGCTTGATTAAGATGATGGTTTTGATGTTGATGGATAGGATTAGAAATGAATAGATGTGATGGAGTTGAACCGAAATTATTCTTCCAAGAGAAATTAGGGTGATTCCTCCATTCGAAATTATAATTATTTGGATATGAATTATGATTTTGTTTAAATTGCCCTCCAATATAATTTACTTCTTCATTGTTACCTACAAGTTGCTCAATTGTTAAAGTGGGATTAAATGTAACCGTAGGAGTGACTATGTTATTGAATTGTGGGGTCATTTGATTTTGGTGTAAAGTCAAAGCATCTAATCTTTTATTGATTGAATTAAATTGAGCTGCCATTTGGGCTGCAAATGATGTTAATTGGTCTACTTGATATATTCATGTCGTAGTAGAAGGATGTCCTTGACGATCAATAGAATGATAATTGTTAGAAGATGTAACACCCCCATCCGTTCGGGAGCATATAGCAGAAGGTCCGGCCGGGGCCCCACGCCATATACTACAAAACAAACGGGAACGTCACTTAATTGAAATATCGAACGACACTATACAACGATGCCTAACTCAGAGCATTTTATGCGGAAGCTGAAAAGAGACAAGATAAACCCCAAAACTCGTACCCGGGTATGTCCACTTTTACTAAAATAGGAATAAATGTTTTACAACCCAAATTTTAGGCACAACGGCCTTACAATTTACCAACAGCGGCGCGCAGGCCGGCCATACATGAAAAGCAAAAGGAGCATCAAAAGTGCCTTCAAGGGCCGCGGCAGCGCAGGGGCTTCAGCCCGCTATGAGCCCGCTATGTTCCCACTCGGTCCAGAACCTGTACAACAAGCCCACCAAAAACGGTGGCAAAACAGGGCAACGGTCAGCTAAAGCTGACCAAATTATAACGACCCCACCCCTTCGAGGGGGTGGCAGTTCTAACCATCCCTACAAAACAACCTCAGCAGCATATATATATATATATATATATATATATATATATAAGAGTGCGACTAGCAAAGCCCACCACACTTCATACATATGCAACAATCACAAACGTGGGAATGGCCTCCACGTCTCGTGCTCTCAGGCACTCTTCGGTGTACTCCGCCTTCCACCACCATCCAGTATTGATGGCTTTGCCCTTCGAGGCTAAAGTCGGTGGCCCGAATACCAGGGCACCCCGTACTTTAATTGTGAACTTCGCATAGTCCGAAGACTCTTCCCCATTGCTTCCCGGCATGCTGAGCGAGGCTTACTAATCAGGCGTAGAATGGTTTGGGTGTGGGTTCGCCAAATGCCCGTTGTTCACACACTCGTTGTACAACACGAAATGCGGGTATGGCGTCCCCTCAACCCAGGTATTCTCAACTAGCCAGGCCCTAAGGCTACTAGGTTCCCTCAACTGGACCCCTCACAGGGAAGGCGTACGCGCCTCGGGTCCACCCAGCAGGACATTACAAACACAGGCACGCAGGCCGCAAGTCCCACGACAAGCTGGGCACAGCATGTTGGGTTTTCTACAACCATACATCATATGTAGGCGCAGCGGAAATAAAGAGAACAACCCAAAAGTGTTTGGATCCGGCCATGAACATTGAATCAAGAAGTTAATCAAAACTACTAGGTATGAGAATTACCTTTGCGGGATTGGATCAAATCCAACCTAGATGCTCCAAGAGAAATCCGAAATCTGCTTTGAGTTCTTCAAGGATCGAAATAGATCGATCCCTCTACAGAAGTCCACACAAGCGATGAAGAACCCTAGCTTCTTGTCGCACAAGAACTAGGTCGGAGAAGGAAGCTCCCAACATCCTCACGGACTGCTAGGTCCGATCCAGAGGAGGCGGCGACCGGCGGCGGCGTCTAGCGGCGGCGGAACGTCGATCGGCGGACGGAACGAGAACAGCCGGAACACTTCCGTCGTCTGTTCTCTCGCGAAAAGGCTCGATCTGATAAACTGTGTTTGTCGAAGCCCTAATCATGTCCTTTTATACGCAAGGCATAAAATCGACTATCCGCAGACCAGAGGGAAAAAACAGAAAATCTGTCCAGATTTACATTCGCCTAATTCAACTAATGATATTCGCCGAATTCAACTGATGACATTCGCCGAATTCGACTAATGACATTCGCCGAATTCGACTAATCATTCGGCTATATAAATTCGGCGAAACCATTTCGTCGAACAGACCGGATTCGGCTAAACCCTTTAGTCGAATCTGTAATAAATTCGGTTAATCATATTAGCCGAATTTCATTAGTCGAATCAACGTAATTCGGTTAATCACATTAGCTGAATTTGACATAATTCGGTTAAACCCTTTAGCCGAATTTGTCATGAATGAATCCATTCGTTTAAACCCTTTAAACGATTTTCGGTTGAGACATTCTCAACTTAATTCCAAGCAGTCACAGGATTGGTCCTCCACTCATATCCAATATGAGTAAGGCCAACACAATCCTTTCTCCAATTTCTCCAAACGCTTTTATGTGCGACCCTATAGGCTCATATTGCGTTGGCAGCAAGACTAACTGTTGATTGCTTTGAGATCACCTCAGAAACTCCAACACAGCAAACATCACCAGAACTTAGTCTGGGAGCTATCGCCTGGCGACATCCAATATCGCCAGCGACAGTGAACAAAAACCCCATTTTGGCTTCTAGCTGTGGGTGCTTCCCGGGGCACACCCCCAGGCATTGCTGTACATGCAGTAGCACTCCCACTGCCTCAGAACGCCCAAAATCACCAGAACCAAATCTGGGGAGCTATCGCCTGGCGACAGTCACTGTCGCCAGCGATAGAGAACAGAACTCCACTTCTGCTTCTAACTTCGGGTGCTCCCCGGGGCAAACCCCCGGGCGTTGCTGCGCATGCAGTAGCACCCTCTAGTCCTACGAAGCAGTATAACAACACCGAGTTTTTCCCCCGGCACGCACAATACCAAAAAGCATCACCAATCCGGACGAACCGTCTCGGATGGGCTTCACACAGCGCGCCTACGTCCATTCCACGGATGGACTCTACATGTATGCAAGATTTGACGGGGATAACACGAATCGACCCGTCGGAGGCCACGACCTCACCCTTTTGGGTAGGGGCCTCAACGATGCAAGGAATGGACTAGAACATGTCCAAATGAGGGTAGAAAAGATCGTTACCCTTAAACGTCGCTTCGAGCCCATGGCTTGACTTTTGGCACGGTTAGAAAGGAGCGTCTTGCCCTCCTCTACGCGTAGCCACCAACGATGAGGGATTCCGATGAGTGTAGCTCCACCAAACCCAAGCCCTAGGGTTTAGAAACTCTATTCATCATCACCCCCAAGGTCCCTCTCTCTCCAAAATAAACCCTTAAGAGAATAAGGAAATAAGGGGATTTTCGGCCTTTCTAAGCAAGCCACCGAGCCTCCTCAATCCAAAATAGCCCCCAAAGTCAATGTGCCATCAATGCCCACGATTTCGGCCATAAAGTACAATTTGGAGCTGTCGCCGGCGACAGCCGCTTTCGCCCGGCGACAGCGGTAAAGAACCGACTTTGACCCGTCAACGCCACCGCTGCGAACAGTGCATGACACATGCCACGGTGTCGCCAGCGTTAGCACTTAACGCCGCCCTACAGCCTCTCCAGAACCCTTCTCAACAGAACGCTATCGCTGGGCGATAGCCGCTATCACCGGCGATAGCGCTGGATTCCAGAAATCTGATTTTTCTGATTTGGCGTCTTACAACCCTCCCCTCCTTATAAAAATTTCATCCTGAAATTTGTAAAAACAGGCATGTATAGATATATCCAAAAAGGTCTTTACATAAAGGGGAAAAAGAGAGATAAACGTCACCGAAATAGCTCGGGGAACTCCTCGCGAGCCCAGTTGTCCCAACGGACCTTTACCATACGAATCACCCTGTTTCGCAACTGACGCACCTCAGCATCCTCGATACTAACGGGCCTGACCGCCGTCTTAAGCCAACTATCCACGAGCACCTGATCCGCCGCTACCACATGCGTAGGCTCTTGCACTGCCTTCCGCAACATGGAGATGTGGAATACATCGTGTAGCCCGCTCAGTTCCGCCGATAGTGCAAGCCTATAAGCCGCCTCGCCGACGCGCTCGATGATCTCAAACGGTCCAAGGTATCTCGGACTCAGCTTTTTCAAGCGTCGAATCCTGGATACACCCTTGAACGGCCTGATCTTCAAGCAAACCCAATCGCCAACGGCGAACTGGACGTCGCGGTGCTTCGCATTATAGTACTTCGTCTGCCTATCCTGCGCAACCAAAAGCCTCTCCCGGATCAAACATACCGTCGAAGTCGCCTCTTCGATGTCTCTCCTCTTGAAGAGCTTCGTCTCGCCCGTTTCCGCCCAAGACAAGGGAGTGCGGCACTTCCTACCATAGAGGGCCTCGAAAGGCGCCATCTGAATACTTGCCTGGTAGTTATTGTTGTACGCGAACTCAACAAGAAAGAGGTGATCTTCCCACCCCTTGCCAAAATCCAGGACGCACATCCGGAGCATGTCCTCCATCGTCCTATTGCTACGCTCAGTTTGGCCATCCGTCTGCGGATGAAGGGCCGTGCTAAACTGCAGCTTCGTACCCAATAGACGGTTGACTAGCCTCCAGTCGCTCGAAGTAAAGCGTCCATCTCGATCACTGACGATGCTACAGGGCACACCGTACAATTGTACTATTGTATCGACATACAGTTTCTCCAACTTTTCCACTGAGTCATCCCTCCGGTTGGGGATAAAGTGCGCCACCTTCGCCAGCCGGTCTACGACTACCCAGAAGGCATCGTTCCCGCGCTGCGATCTCGGCAGCCCATGCACGAAATCAATGGAAATGTCATCAAATTTCCACTCTGGAACCGGTAACGACTTCAAAAAGCCACCGGGCTTCTGACATTCCGCCTTCACTAGCGCACAAGTGTGGCACTTGGCCACGTAGTGAGCGATGTCCCTCTTCATACCCGGCCACCAGAAAAGGACCTTCATGTCTTTATACATCTTCGTGCTCCCCGGATTAACTGAATGCCTGGTACAATGCGCCTCGTACATCAACTCATCGCGCAGCTCATCCACCTTAGGGACGCACAAACTGTCACCTCTCCACAGCAACTCGTCACGCACCTGAAACTGGGCAACGGCCCCAGCAGCAGGTTCCTCCGCGAAGCGCTTCAAACTCGGATCGAGTTCTACAGCTTGATAATCTCGGTCCACGAGATCACACTGCACCTCAAACCGATTCACGCATGCACGAGCGCTGCTCCTTCTCTCCACACAAGAGATGACCAGGGCCTCCAGATCATGTATCAAATGCTTAACGCGCATCTGAATCCAGCTTGCCTATACTGGAGCCCTTCGACTAAGCGCATCAGTGACGACATTCCCCTTTCCGGGAGTGTAGTGAAACTCGATGGTGTAGTCCCCGAGGAACTCCATCCACATCCGCTGACGCCTGATCAGAAACTTCTGCGCCAGAAGGTGCTTCAGGCTCTTACGGTCTGTAAAGATGTCGCTCTTCACATTACACACATAAAGCCGCCACAACACACACACTGCCTTCAATCCCGACCACCAACTCCAAGTCGTGAACCGGATAGTTTCGTTCGTGCACCTTTCACTGGTGAGGGCCATACGCCACCACCTTACCCCGCTGCAGCAGAACACAACCAAGGCCACTACCAGACGCATCACTGCAAGTCTTGTAGCCTTTCGTGCCGCAAGGGAAATATAAGATCAGGGTAGTGGTACGCCACTACTTCATCTCTTCAAAAGCTTGCGCACTCGCGGGCATCCAAATAAACTCCTGCATCTTCCGTGTCAGCATCACAGGAGGCAGCGCGATCCGTGAGAAGTTCTCCACGAAGCACCTGTAACAGCCGGCCAGCCCGAGAAAGCTAAGGACCTCCGCTACAGAAGAACGAACAGGCCACTCCCTGATGGCCGCAACCTTCACCGGATCTACCGCCACACCCGCTCCACTAACCACATGGCCTAAGAACGCCACGAAATGTTGCCAGAACTCGCACTTCGAGAACTTGGCGTACAGCTGGTTCCTCCTCAGAACCTCCAAGACTACTCGCAGGTGATCACTGTGCTCCTCCTCGGACTGAGAGTAGACCAGTATGTCGTCAAGGAGACGACCACAAACCAGTCTAGGAACTCTCGGAAAGTCCGGTGCATCAAGTCCATAAACACCGAAGGTGCATTAGACAGCCCAAACATCATCATGGTGAACTCATACTGCCCGTACCTTATACTGAAGGCAGTCTTCGGGATGTCGCACTCTCTGATCCGCACCTGATAATAGTCGGACTTCAAGTCCAACTTCGAGTATACTGACGAACCAACGAGCTGGTCGAAGAAGTCATCTATCCTCGGAAGAGGATACTTGTTCTTCTCGGTCAGCTTGTTCAGCTCCCGATAAACAATGCAAAGCCGCAGGCTACCGTCCTTCTTTTGACAAAGAGGACCGGTGCACTCCAAGGTGAGGAACTCGGACGCACGTAGCCCTGCTCGAGCAGCTCCTGCAACTGCAGCTTCAACTCCGCCAACTCCTTCGGAGCCATACGATACGGCGAGCGGGCCACAGGCTTAGCGCATGGCACCAACTCAAACGTGAAATCTATCTCCCACTGTGGTGGAGCACCGGGAAGATCTCTCGAGAAAACACCGGCAAGCTCCCACACTACCGGAACGTTAGCTAGGCTAGGCTTTGGCTCTGAAGCCTCAACTAGGGAAAAGAGCAGCTCTGCCCCTCTACCGCACCGCCTTGGACACCTAGAGAGTAGACATCAACATCATGCTCATTCCACGCATGCCCGCAAAACAGTCTTGCGGTCGGTATTCCGCCCCTGCCTAACTTCCTAAGACGTATTTGCACGAAGGTTCTCGGACTCCAACCGCACATGCTATCACAACGTCACGACGTTAGACTTTGCGTGGGGTTTGAACACGTAAGTGTTTCACCTCAGCATATTTCTATACTTTCTTGCACCAGCTTAGTGCCCAACGCATTAAAGCACATATTAAAAGCTAACTGCACATTAACAGAAAAGTGGGGCCACAAAGGCACCAAACAACATGGTTAAGCTTCAACAACATCTCATTACCACCAAAGTGTGCAAAAAGAGCAGTACGAACTATATACAAGCATACATTGCCATCATAGTTTTACCCAAAGATATTGGCTACCCAGCTTTCCCCCCGTCTACACAAGATGTACAATACACTCGCAGGCGCTTTGGCCTAACCCGCCACAACGATAACAAACAGGGAGCTCTCGGCTAGTCATCGCACCCGAAGCTCAAGGAGGAGTTGGCTCCTCTACTTTCCTCTTCTTCTGGCCACTGCGACAAACTCGAGCTATATGCCCCGCCTTACCACACGTAAAGCATAACAGGGGAGCTAGTCCCACAAGCTCAGCCTTCTTCCTCCTGCTCTTTCGCGTTCCCTTTTTGGGCTGATGACATTCCAGCTTTTCAGCGTTCACGGCTTGTTTTCTTTGGACATGCTGGAGGTCTCGCTCCAACTCCCTCGTAGAGGTCACCAACGCATGAAAGCCCAATAGCTTTGGGCCCAAAAGCAACAACTGTAAGTCATCTCGCAAGCCCAAGTAGAACCTATCTACCTTGGTCTTTTCGTCCTCCTCCGACGATGATCCCACAAAGTGAGTTAACTTAATAAATTCACATAAGTACTCGTCTACCGAGCGCTCGCCTTGCCCCACACACAAGTGGAACCACTGATTGAAGTCTCTTGTCATTGCATTTGGCTCAATGACTGTTGCTGGCTTCGTGACCACCACGGGAGAAGGAAGGTGTTCAGGTCTTCTTGACTGAGCATTGAGCACGCCTACGACCAATTCAGCAATCATACGGATCGTCTGCACAAGGGAAGGAGGTGTAGACACCTCAGCAGATTCACTGCTTCGAATCATCTCACGAGGACGCGACGGTCCCGCAGCACTTTGAGTATCCTACACAAGTGCATCGCACAGTTAGGCGACAAGCATGGTCGCAAACTAACCACAAAAGGAACACTCAGGTTCCACAATCATGCATTAATTGTTGGTTTGTTGGTACATTTCATTCCTAAGTGGACATTTTTGGGTTTATTTTACGTCTCGACGGTAGCGCACACACGTGCTCACCACCCCTTAAAAGAATTCGTCCACGAATTCCTTAGAAGGATACGGAACCCTAGAAGCTGATACCAATTTGTAACACCCCCATCCATTCGGGAGCATATAGCAGAAGGTCCGGCCGGGGCCCCACGCCATATACTACAAAACAAACGGGAACGTCACTTATTTGAAATATCGAACGACACTATACAACGATGCCTAACTCAGAGCATTCTATGCAGAAGATGAAAAGAGACAAGATAAACCCCAAAACCCGTACCCGGGTATGTCCACTTTTAGTAAAATAGGAATAAATGTTTTACAACCCAAAATTTAGGCACAACGGCCTTACAATTTACCAACAGCGGCGCGTAGGCCGGCCATACATGAAAAGCAAAAGGAACATCAAAAGGGCCTTCAAGGGCCGCGACAGCGCAGGGGATTCAGCCCGCTATGAGCCCGCTATGTTCCAACTCGGTCCAGAACCTGTACAACAAGCCCACCAAAAACGGTGGCAAAACAGGGCAACGGTCAACTAAAGCTGACCAAATTATAACGACCCCAGCCCTTCGAGGGGGTGGCAGTTCTAACCATCCCTGCAAAACAACCTCAGCAGCATATATATATATAAGAGTGCGACTAGCAAAGCCCACCACAGTTCATACATATGCAACAATCACAAACGTGGGAATGGCCTTCACGTCTCGTGCTCTCAGGCACTCTTTGGTGTACTCCGCCTTCCACCACCATCCACTCTTGATGGCTTTGCCTTTCGAGGCTAAAGTCGGTGACCCGAATACTAGGGCACCCCGTACTTTAATTGTGAACTTCGCATAGTCCGAAGACTCTTCCCAATTGCTTCCCGACATGCTGAGCGAGGCTTACTAATCAGGCGCACAATGGTTCGGGTGTGGGTTCGCCAAATGCCCGTTGTTCACACACTCGTTGTACAACACGAAATGCGGGTATGGCGTCCCCTCAGCCCAGGTATTCTCAACTAGCCAGGCCCTAAGGCTACTAGGTTCCCTCAACTGGACCCCTCACAGGGAAGGCGTACATGCCTCGGGTCCACCCAGCAGGACATTACAAACACAGGCACGCAGGCCGCAAGTCCCATGACAAGCTGGGCACAGCAAACATCACCAGAACTCAGTCTGGGAGCTATCGCCTGGCGACATCCAATATCGCCAGCGACAGTGAACAAAAACCCCCATTTTGGCTTCTAGCTGTGGGTGCTTCCCGGGGCACACCCCCAGGCATTGCTTCACATGCAGTAGCACTCCCACTGCCTCAGAACGCCCAAAATCACCAGAACCAAATCTGGGGAGCTATCGCCTGGCGACAGTCACTGTCGCCAGCGATAGAGAACGGAACTCCACTTCTGCTTCTAACTTCGGGTGCTCCCCGGGGCAAACCCCCGGGCGTTGCTGCGCATGCAGTAGCACCCTCTAGTCCTACGAAGCAGTATAACAACACAGAATTTTTCCCCCGGCACGCACAATACCAAAAAGCATCACCAATCCGGACGAACCGTCTCGGATGGGCTTCACACAGCGCGCCTACATCCATTCCACGGATGGACTCTACATGTATGCAAGATTTGACGGGGATAACACGAATCGACCCGTCGGAGGCCACGACCTCACCCTTTTGGGTAGGGGCCTCAACGATGCAAGGAATGGACTAGAACATGTCCAAATGAGGGTAGAAAAGATCGTTACCCTTAAACGTCGCTTCGAGCCCATGGCTTGACTTTTGGCACGGTTGGAAAGGAGCGCCTTGCCCTCCTCTACGCGTAGCCACCAACGATGAGGGATTCTGATGAGTGTAGCTCCACCAAACCCAAGCCCTAGGGTTTAGAAACTCTATTCATTATCACCTCCAAGGTCTCTCTCTCTCTCTCCAAAATAAACACTTAAGAGAATAAGGAAATAAGGGGATTTTCGGCCTTTCTAAGCCAGCCACCAAGCCTCCTCAATCCAAAACAGCCCCCAAAGTCAATGTGCCATCAATGCCCACGATTTTGGCCACAAAGTACGATTTGGAGCTGTCGTCGGCGACAGCCGCTGTCGCCTGGCAACAGCGGTAAAGAACCGACTTTGACCAGTCAACGCCACCGCTGCGAACAGTGCATGACACATGCCACGGTGTCGCCAGCGTTAGCACTTAACACCACCCGACAGCCTCTACAGAACCCTTCTCAACAGAACGCTATCGCCGGGCGATAGCCGCTATCGCCGGCGATAGCGCTGGATTCCAGAAATCTGATTTTTCTTATTTGGGGTCTTACAGAAGATAAGTCTTCTAAGATTCCATAAGCATCTTCTGGGTACTTGTTCATGAGAGAACCTTTCGCAGCTCCATCTACTTGGATCATGGTAGATGTCTGGAGACCATTGTAGAAGGTCCACACTTATTGGTGGATGGCTAAGCCATGATGAGAACACCTCCGCAATAAATCCTTAAAAACATTCACATGCATTTTAAAGGGTTTATCCATTCGCTTGCATGAACGTAGAATTATCTCTCATTAATTTAGCAGTTTTGGATGGGGGGAATATTTAGCCATAAATTTTTCGATCAAGATGGCCCAAGTGGTAATGGACCTATTAGGAAGAGTTCAACCAGTCTTTTGCTTTCCTTCTAGAGAGAAAGGGAACTGACGCAATTTGATGGCTTCCTCTGATGCGCCGTTAATTTTGAACGTGTCGCAGATTTCTATGAATGTTCTTAGTTGATAATTAGGGTATTCATTATTATGGCCACCAAACTAATTATTCTGAACAAGTTGCATAGCAATCAAGTCAATTTTAAAGTTATTGGCTTCGACAGCGGGCCTAGCAATACTAAATTGGACCCCTCCCCTAAAAGGCATATTAAAATCACGACAAGTTCTTCTATATGGTGTTGGGTGCCCATTTTGTTCTACCTGACCTCCTATGTCCTGACCCTTCTGATGAACTTTATCTTCATTATTTGGATTCATTGTGGGTTGATTACCCTTATCCAGTCTAGTTGATTTTCTATTTCTTCTACAGTTTCGTTCAATCTCAAAGTTTAATGGTAACAGATCAACCGACCGATACCTGGATATACACTAACATATTCTCAAAGACAGTAAAGACAAATGCAATAAACTTAACGCAAAGTAGAAAAAAATTTGACCTCTCAATACTGTGGATCACTAATATTGCAAGAAAAACCCAAAGAATGGTTGCACATCCCCGGCAACAGCGCCAAAAACTTGATACGCTGAAAATGGTATATACGCAAGTGCACGTGTCCATCAATTAATAAAGAGTGAATAAAGATCGTTCCCACGGAGAGAAGTGACTGTTCTAAGGCTCACAAATACTAGTTATACTGTTTCTTTAAAATTCAAGTGAATCAAATGAGGTTGTTTTGAACCGAAATAAAAACTCTAAACAAAGATTTCTAAAATAAGTAATCTAAAAATACTTATTAATATCAGTTGGAAAGGAAGTCTTGCATTTTGATTTCCTATGGCTATTATGATAATATTTTATGAAAATGTTCTGTGATTTATCTTGCAACAATTTTACAGAAGAAATCTTCATCTCTCGATTCTCGGAAATCTTAATATTCTTAATTCGCCTAGTCATCTCTAACATAGATGAAGTGAAGAATATTTTGAAAATTAAAAATCAAGGTCGCTAGTAAGAAGAGGAAATCTCTTTCTCCCATCTTCACTAAATTGAAATTATGAAACACTTATACTTCTCCTCTCTCGATTCTCGAAGTGCAGTAAAAACATAGAAACTTTAGTTAGAAATCTACACCCCTCATCTCTCGAATCTCGCAGTGCAATAATACAGTCTTCCACCTAATACTGTGCAACTCCTCTCTCGATTCTCACAGCGCAATAGAAGGTAAAAAAACATTATCCAAAAGTTTCACAATGAGTTCACAATTTAATAAAGACAAATCTTCAAACATTCAAAAAACTTAAGAGTAATTTTTCATCACAACAACCATAGTACTCTCACCATATCTATGAGAGTTTAGTTCATAATTGAGATAGGACTCCGCAAAATTAGAGAGATCTTACAATACATGATCAGAGAAATTTGGATCTTCCCTCTCTAATAGATGTAACGCCAATCCTGCAGTCTCCCTTCAAAAATCCAATCTATTATACAATTTCACCCAAAACTCCAATCTCCCTTCAAAAATTGCCTTCCTCCTCTATATAAAGTCATGCGCCCCTTTTTGAGTGTCTAAAATGTCCCAATGAATGCTTCCTTTCAATGGTGTAACTGTCAAATCGCGAGATTTTCAAATTTAAATTTTTAATTTTCGCCGAAATGTTACAATATTTTTTTAAAATGTTGCAACATATTCTTTTCTTCCTTTTTGCCTGCGTCTGGACAGAACTAAATATGTTATAACATATTTTGGATATGTTATAACATATTTTCTGCTGGATTTTATTTCTTCATAAGGTTGCTCTGGTTTTTGAAGTAGCAATCTTGCAACAAATTCCTGACTATGTTAAACGATAATCCATTGATACCAAGTTGAATCCTTTGCATTTCCTACCAAAAAAATCATGAAATAAAATAAAAAAAATCCAAACCCTAAATTGTTCATGTTTGGCATATTTTAATTTATATTTATCAATTATATTAATAAAATGGTAGGAAAGCTGGTCAAGATAACTCCTTTTGGGAAGTTATCACTTGTATGTTAACATCTATATTGGAGACTTTCGTGGGGGTGAAAGGTCCTTCCTCCACTATTATGAAGATTCTAAGGTCAGATGCTTCCATGAACAGTCTGACTCTCTCCTTCCAGATTCTAAAGTTCTCTTTTCTGCATATAGGCGGCTTCATAGAACTGAGCTCTTTATAGTTCTCTCTAGAATTCATGGTGAGTAAACTTATTCCCTTGTTGAGGATATTGTTCAAGCTATTTTTGAACATCCTCCCTCTGATACCACTTATAAGATGAGGGATGTCTAATCACCTAGAGGGGAGTGAAAATGTGTTTGATCATTTTTCAGATATTAAACTTGTAAGCAAATAAATCATAGAAAATCAAGCACATCACATATTGCACATGTATTTATAGTGGTTCCCCAATTTGGGTACGTCCACTTCCCCCTCCACCAATCTAGTAGTGTACCAGACTTGGCTAACTTCTCCAAAACTCAAATCAATCAGATCTTACAACTCAGAGTCCACGACTCCTACAGCTCAGAAATAACTCCCAATTCCCAACCTAAAATCCTACCCCTGGATCCTACAACTCAGATTCAAGACTGAATCCTACCTCAGGAACTATGCAAAGTCCCATACCTCAGATCCTTAGCAAGGATCCTACAACTCAGATATGATCGATCCTACACTCAGATTTCCTTAGAAATCCTACAGGTGAATATGTAAAACAATATTCTGACAAACAAATCTTAGACTCAGAAAGTTTATCTTATAAAGATGGAGTCTTCTTGAAGCCTGTAGCAGAAATGACTTCCTCACAAATCATCTTGCAATGGATGTCGAGTCTCAAAATCGGCAAGAAGAACGAATCTTTTCTTCAGAAGAATATATTGATCGACTTCAAAGTGTTTCTTCTTTTTCTTGAGCTTTGGAAACAAAAATGAGCATTGACGACGGTGAGCTCTTCTTTTAGAAATTATTATGGAAATGATTGCCAATCTCAAGATTAAGGTTTGTTGAAATCCATCTCTACCCTTTTATTAGGACCTTTGATAACAGTCTCTTCCTCGGACGTCCTTTATATCAGTTATCAGGTTTCAATAAAGCTTAACTTTTATTGGCTCAATCAGCGACGACAATAAATGACGTGCGTGATGCCAAAATCACACTTTAATTTGAATTCTGGCCTTTCCGCAATTCGACTAGATGTCTAATCAAATTTACTTCTTCTGGTCAAATTTACATTCTGTATAGATTTAGTTCAATTCTTTTGCACGAATCATCTTCGTGACTTTGATGGTCTTCAAGACGATATTTCAAAGTATAATCTTCTGGTCGAATCGCTTACACGAATCATCTTGGTGACTGGTGGTCTTCAAGATGATATTTCATAGTTAATTCTTCTAGTCAAATTGTCTACATGAATCATCTCGATGTCTCTTTAACAAGATGGCATTTCATTGCTTCAGACTTCTAGTCGAATCATCTACATGAATCGACTTGATTTCTCATCATAGTCTTCAAGATGATATTTCACTACTTGTGCCTTCTAGTCAAATCTTCTACACGAACCGACTTGATATTTTTTCATAGTCTTCAAGACGACATTTCACTGCATGTGCCTTCCAGTCGAATCTTCTATACGAATCAACTAGATCTCTCTTTATAATTTTCAAGGCGATATTTGAGCTCTTCTAGAAGAATTATCTTGATATTCTTGAAATGACATCTTGGTTCCTCGACGATATTTCACGTGACCTCGACGATAAATGTTTTAGATAATTTCTTCCTTCATATAAATGCTTTAAGATATATGTAATATACTCTCAAGACGATATGAATGTATATGAACCTTGTCAAGACGATATCGTCTTGGATTGTATTTTACCAAGATGATATTTAGAGATACACCATCTTTTAGACAACACAATATGAGTGTTGTTGTGAGTTTACAAGATGATATCGTCTTGGAGCCAAAGGTCTTCAAAATGATATTGAGACCATCACTTGACGATATTTAAGCTTACCAAGATGATATTTGCCTTAGAGAAATTCTAATCTTCTTAACTCAAATCATTTGCTTCAGCTCACTTGATAGACCTTTATACTTGATGATTATGAGTTAGTGACAAGTCTAATATAGTCTAAATCATAGGTCGGCATGGTGTTTTGCACAATGAGGGGTTACATTGGTAAAACTATATCTGATGACACTAAGTCTAGCCTTATGTTAGACTTGCACTATCTAGTACCTGGAAGCATTAATCTAGAACAAATATGTCAAATACAAAGTGTATTTATCTTTGACTTGAAGTCTTCTTCAAATCAGAAACATTGTAGGTAAAGTTCACAAAATAGTGGTTTAATTATTTTTTATAGTTGGTTTTGTACTTCATTCTTGAACGCCTTGAACTTTTCAATGAATTCAGACATTTGTCTCAGAAGATACGCACATCCATATATATTAAAATCACCAAAAAAATGTAATGAAATAGTGAAACACACCTCTATCCATCGAGTTCATGGCCCCGCATACATCATTATGTATTATACATAAAAGATCATATGCCTTCTCACAATGACCAGTGGAAGGGTATTTAGTCATCTTGCCTAACAAGATTCATATCTCGCAAATATATCCAATAATCCATCTCTATGGAGTTTGAAAATGTGTTTCTCATTTATATGACCCAAATGACAATGCTAGAGAAACATAGTGTAAGATCTCTTTTTCCAAAAACCCGTTCGGGTACTTGAAAACTCGAACCTCTCCCGCATCGTACGGTTGAGGTGGATCTTCGCCCAGAATCGCTGCCTTGCGGGGTCACCAACACTCGGGTTGGCTAACACCGCTCAGCACCAACCCTGTCGGCTATACGATCATAAGTAAAATATGCCAAAAGTAAGTACATGAAAGAAGGCATGTCCACAATCACAGCATCATATATATAAATATATATAATGAAAACAGAAAGTCCATAAGAGAAGTACAAGCAAAAAGGGGGCTTGTGCCCGAAACATATCCAAAATAATGTACTATCTCTCTCTCTTTACAACATGCGGAAGTCTACAACAAAAGCTCTCAAAAAGCGGAAGTCTAACTATCTAATCATCAACCTGTGGCGTCGTGGTAGTGCGCTGCATCTACTACTCAGGTCCTGCTATCTCGTCCTGCTGCGCGCGGGACAACTCCGTCTCCTCGGAATCCTGCGGTCACACCGACCGTTAGTCATAAAGACTAAGCCGTTTTGTCCTCGCCTCCCTCCACGACTCCTAGGCACCGAGCGAGAGGAAGAAGCGGAGGACAAATAAGGGGTAAACAAGAAGGTGGTGACATGGCACTACTCTAGCAGGTGTAAGTAAAGCAATAAAATCTAGCTAGCAGTATAGTGCAGGTATAAGGCAGTAAAGTAGAGCAATGAAGTAAGCAGTAAATAGAAAGAAAATGCAGTGCAGTAAGTAAATTTAAACTACCATCACAGATTCGTACCTTAACTTATATGAACGCCCATACGACATATAAGTTAAAATGTCCAGGTAACCCATCATATAAAAGAGCCCATACTAATTTATATGATGGGGGTATGATAATGTGTATGTTATGCTATGCTATGGTTATGATATTTAATGAGTTTATGCAATGTGACTCACCCACACGACTCTATGCACACAGACCTTTATAGTTCCCAATTTGTTTGAAAGGAAGCCAACCTTTCTGGTACCGACCGTCGTGGCTCACGGTGGTAGTGGATCGGGCACTCCACGTCCTAGGCGGGTATAGTCACTACCAAGCCTAGACCTCATGTACGCCTCAACGCTAAGAACACAACAGCGGAGCTCCTGCGTACTCTTGCTGGAATCCACCAGACTTTAAGGTCGGGGTGGGTTATTAGGGATTGTCCTCCAGACCGCGGTACTCAAACTTACCGGCCCTCTAAACCTCACCCTCACCTGAGTCAACGTACTACCGTCGGTGACACGACTAGCCTAGTACCGAAGACTCGCCACTATTTGAATAAGTAACAGGTGTTAACAATGTCCACCCGAGCTTCCAGCTCAGGGACTATCACACAAGCTGACCCAACCCATCTCCTTCCCGGAGGAGATCCATACTAGTTTGCAGATCTAATTAGGCTACTCTTGCCTACAATTTAGTTAGCGATATATTTAGGGTGAATCTTGGACTTCCCGCGGTGTACTCCGTAAGGGGCCCCTAACGGTACTACAGATCAATGGGCTCAACCCCACAATCCTCTTCAAGACAATTACTTTAGTTGGTGATTAATGTTTGGTTCACCCTTCATCATTTCATATAGATAAAGTGACTTAGCTCATCTCCCGTCCCACCCAATCGGGTCGGACGTACCTCCATTCCTTCTACATTAACTCTAGCACAACCTCACAACTAACCCTAGGATTGACCCTCCTTGAATCATGGTGTGCTATACTCATTTACTGATTGGATATAACTCCTAAACACTACTTAGTGATCTGAATTGTCAAAAACTCAAAATTCCGTTTTACCTAAACGCAGACCACTGAATTGATCTATCAATCAACCCCATAAGGGAACCCTTCTAAAAATTCATCACCAGGGTCTGGTATAATTATCCTAGGCTCCCACGGACTTCAATATAGTATGTTCCAATTTCCATAATTTTCCATATTAATTTGGTATTTATAATAATTTAAAGTAGTTAAGGCCTTAAGCCCAATTACACATGAACTACCCTCAAAATGATTCTACATGCTACATGGAAATTATCAGTAAGGTAATATCCCATATAAAGGTGGTTCACTGAGTTTCATGACCCTAGGATGCCATCTGGCCTACTATATCATCATAATTGTATAATTGCCAAAATGCCACTTTAATTAGGAAAAATAGTATTTCACTTCTGAAAATTCTCCAAAAATTACCAAGTGTCCAAATGGGGACCTAGAGTCCTCTGCCAAATTATTGTGTCATTACCATGTGATTTGATATTTTACAATGATTAAACATTCAAAGGTAGCAATTACCAATTTCTACATGAGGTAAAAGAACTATAATTCAACAAGCTTCCAAACAATTATCATGGGCATATATTAACATAAAACTTTAGATAACAAAGTATCACATCATTGCCCCATGATTTGATATTTTAAAAGGATTAAATACTCAAGTGGTGTAAATTCCAATTTCTACATGAGGTACAAGAAATATAATTCAACAAGCTTCCAAACTATTATCATGGGCATATATTAACCTAAAACTACAGTTAACCAAGCATCACATCATTGCCCCATGATTTGATATTTTAAAAGGATTAAATACTCAAGTGGTGTAAATTCCAATTTCTACATGAGGTACATGAAATATAATTCTACAAGCCTCCAAATAATTATCATGGGCTTATAATAGCATTAAATGACAAATAACCAAGTTTCACAATTTATCACGATGATTTGGCATTTATCAAAATAAAATTCCCTTAAGCTAACAAGTACTTAGAATTTCCTACACAAGGGATAATACTTCAATAAATCATAACAAAATTACTATAGTCCATTTTCATCCCTAATCAGCCACTGATAGAGTTTCAACACCATACAAGGTCCTATGACCATGCATTTCATTTTATTAAGGAAAGGGTGGCTATATCATTTACTAGGAAGAAAAATACTTAAATACCTCTAAAATTCTCAATAAATTAACTAAGTCATTTTATGCTCCTACAAACATATCTCCAAAGTTCTGAGTCAAGGCAAGAACATTTGCTCCCATGCCCTTCACAAGTATCACTTTGCACCCTTAAGGGTTTACCCTTAGGGTTTTAGGTCACACCACCCTAATGGCTCCAAATGGACCATTAGGGTGTGACACAAGCATTAGTATATCTATACCCACATATCCAACATGATGGGAGGAGGCCAACACACTCAACTCCTCAAAATGACCTAAACCCTAATTTGACCCTTAAAGGCCCTCATTAGGGTTTCCAATTTTCCATATCAAATCAACTCCAAATGGAGTGAAATTGTAGGTAGGCACTACCATGAACCAAGGAGTATGACACCAAAGTTTGGTGTCATTTGGACATCATATGCTCCAAAAATCAACTTAATTTAAATAATCTAACTACCACAAAAACCCTAGGTAAAATTGTCCACCAAGGGCTGCCCCTTTGGCAGGGGGTGCCCTTAGGGTATACCAACCCATGGTTAAAAGCACAGCTCCAAAGCTTGAAGGGTTTGACCTAGGTAATTTTTCTAATGGACTGACCTAGTGAAGGACCAATCCTAGTAAAACAGCTCCCTAGGGGGTTGTAGGTCACCAAATGACCCAAACTCAAGGCCAAATGAAAGTTAAGACCAAGACCTACAACTTTCATGTTGGGCATTTTCTCTAAATCAGCAATTAAGCGGCCTTAATTTCTATTTGAAGTTGGCTTATTAAAATAGGCAGAAATCTAACATATTGAATTAAATAATTAAGGGAAATGATTGGCGCGCACAGATCTTAAAGCAGATCCGACGGCATCCAGATCGTCTTCCTCCTTGAGCCAACGGCCAGGATTCAACCGCGCTAGGCCATCTTGTTTCTTCCTTTCCCGGCCACCTGGTGGCCACCACGGCCGGCCACCACCGCCACCACCTTCGTGGTGGTCGGGGCTACAACTCCCGGCGACATGGCGGCCAGAGGAGGCGTTTTTCGGTGACCCTGGGTGTCACAAATCGAGCCGAAAACCATGGATTTCGGAAATGGATCCGGGCTCAATTGAGCCTGATCCTTCAGCATTATGTGATGAGAAGCTAGCATGGGGGGAGGGGAGGAGAAACGAACCATTGCTGGTGCGTGGCGGTGGCTCCGGCGGCGGTTGGCCATGGAAAAGTCTTTCTCCGGCGATCCCGCTCCCGAACTCTATTCTCCGTCAAAAGCATAGCTCCAAGTGTTGTGCCCGTCTGCTCTCGACCTCCTGAAGCTAGTGGTGTGGTTGAATTGAAGTGGGGAGGCCTCTACATGCTGTTTTGAACATTGGCCTCCTTGGTTCTCCCATGGCTGCCACCCTCCTGCACCAGCTGGTCCATTGCTTCCACCTGGGTCAAGCTCAGACCCACAACAATTAGGGGAGGGCCCAAGGCTGATTGGAGGAGGAGTGTGGAGGATGGGGTGATTGCTTTTCCTTTTTGCTTTATGCTTTAAGCTTTTTGATTAACTTTTGGTCCCCCCTCCATTTGATTAATCAAGTCATAGTTTAGGGTTCAGTCTAAGGCTGATGGGCAAGACCTATGTCCATGATTAATTGGTTAATTGATTGGTGTTGGGGTTCATTTCAATTTAGGCTTGAAATTCACTTTAAAAGGCAAGGTTGACCATGGTTGACTTTGGTCAACCAAGGTGAGTGGGTTGACCCCACTTGGGGGTCATGGGTCCCTTAACATCACCCAACATAGGTTGGTCCATGGTGGGGCTCCAATTGGTTCAATTTAATCAAAGGGTGTAGATTTGACCAAAATTGGGTAAAGTTTGACTTTGGTCAATTGGGATCAATTGGTCCCACCATGATGGGGCTTTTTGGTCCATTGGGTTCCTTAAGGTGTTTATAGTGTGGTGGTAAGGTCAATTTGAACATTTTAGGGTCAATTGAACCCTAATTGACTTAGTTTGGTTAATGTTGACCTATTGTTGACTTTGGTCAATTTCATGCAATTGGGTCCCACCCAAGTGCAATTTCCATGGTTAAGGTCTTCCTCAGTGGTTAGGGTGGTATGGGGGAGGTCAATTTGGTGAATTGAGGGTCAATTGGCCTAAGGGAGTGGTATTGGGCTATGTTGATTTTGTGCCCTTGGTGTGCACTTAGCACACTCCACTTGGCCCAAGGGCCTTAGTGGTCACTCTGCACACCACCCATGCCCTAACACCATCTAGGGGTCTAGAAGGATTGGGGATATTACAAATCCCAATAAACAAAAGAAATATTTCGTCCTCGAAATTTAGGTTTGGGTCTACGGGTTGCAAGTACTTATAAGAGTAAAGGATTTCAAAGAAGATTAATTTGCACCTGAGGTGAAGAGTTCCGGGAAAAATTGTTGCATGAAGTCCAAGGGCACCCAGATGTGCTCCTCTTGCCCATGATTGAACTATAATAATCGGACATCAGAATCTCCTTCCATGGAAGAACTCGGACCTCTACTATATGAGAACTCAAACTGGAGCAACATTCTTTACCAAAATTTTGCATTGCACTTCTACTATTACTTGCTAAGATTGTCAGCAATATTCTCACTAGGGGTTAATTGAAGGTTTAACCCGCCGCTCAGACCATCGTGCCATTAATCACAATGCGGGTTCTACTTGCTCCATCCCGGTAATAAATAGGAAATAGGCACTTCAAAGAAATCAAAACAAGCTAACCAGGCGCGGGTGTTATCAAGGTCACTACACTCCCCGAAGGAGGATCTACCTGAACTACATAAGAACTTACCGAGTTAATTTATATTATCATGCTGCGCTAGATGGCACCAAAAACCTTCATGTTCAACTTAACTTCAAAAGGTTACATTCACGAGCCATGCTTATTTAATACTCTGCTCATAAATCGATTAGCCAGGACGTGACCATTTAAGCAACCGTCATTGTCTAAGTTGATCCTTCACTATATGATTCCCTTACACGTAGGTGTTCAACACCACCTACACCAAGAGACCTTATCCCTTAACATATGAGGTCTCTGCTGATAAACCGTTTCCGACTCCGCGGATACAAGGTCAGGTTTATCAGCTACAAAACAATAACATAAACCTTGATTACACTTGGACCAGTGTCTCTTACGACTTACGAATCTACATGAGGTTAACACTTCCTCACGTTAAATAAATGTAGATATCTTCCAAGTTTTTCTGTGAGGCACATAACGTCTGCAGTTTAGAAGGATGTTCGTGAAATGACTCCCATCTACTTTCCATATCTATTGGTTCATACTCACGAGGGTAGAACCCCTTTTTATCATGACAAGTTTTGGCACAAATTGATTTCAACATGAAGGGTGACTCATTAAAACCCATTAATCCTCGAGAAATTCCACCATTTATATCTGAAAATCAAACTTGTCTTCCTTATTCCTGAATCTTCCTAACTGGGACTATAAATTTTTGGGAAAATTGTAAGTTCTGGTTCTTAAGATCGGAGAATTGTATGTAGATTATAAATCTTCAATATATCATTCGACAAATTTCACTTTAGATTTCCAATATCGGGTGGGCTAAACTTTCAAAGACAAGAGGTCTCATCTCACTTATGCTATAAATTATGAATTAGAGGTTTCATCATAACGACCCTTCTCTTAGTTGTGTCGTCCAAAATTACATCGATAAATCTCATCGAGTAATCTTAATAATTTCAAGCGGGAATTGATATTAGTAACAACTAATCGTTTATTTTAACTCTCAAATCCTCAACATTTTAGTACATGATCGTTGTCATTTTTCCCGAGATCTGAACATAGTAAGATTCTCCATCTTAGCCCTAAATAGTTTATACCATCGTATTACCAGGTCCAAAGAGTCACCTTCCTAAGCTCTCTGGTGGTGCATAAACCAACTCTAAGAGTAAAATGATCTTAACTAAATTTTCACCAAGGAGAGGGCTTGAATTTTAATTAGCAATACTATCTGAAAATTACCCTTGAAAGTCTTGGAGTGCAAGAAACTCTAGTTGTAATCTTTACTTGCGAAAATTTGATTTCAACCTTAAAAATTCCATGATGTGACACATTTATCCCAAGCTACTAAACCTGATATTCTTCGTATTTTCAGTACTTGATTGAAACGAGGCATTTGATCGGACGTCGCTGCCTCAAGGTTAAGAAGGTGTATTTACAACAACACACTAGCAAGTTTGTTACGATAAACTGATTATTTCTTATGGTCATGAGAACTTATAGCTCAGTCTTACTTCTATCCAATCTAAATCTCACTTGGTCCTGCACTGAATTTGCCGCTTATGACATCCTTCCCTTGTGACTGGTAAGAGCTTGATGACCAAACGTCCTTATAAAAGACAAGACAACATTGCTTGGATCAGGAAGTTAGTGGAATTCCCTAAATTCTTAACCTGACTTTCTTGATTCCGAGAGTCTTATGCCCATACACTGGACAACCCTTTACGTATACTCAAATGATTAACAAGATGATCACTTTTATCGACCTAGAATCAGCCTTGGAGCAATAAGATGAGTATACGCTCACTCTTGAAGTGTACCATTCACTTAACTTGCTCGTATAACTAAAGCGATCACAATTTGGTATAAACACTCCCTGTTATTTAAGGTGAAGTAATTCTCCAAGGGTCTCAAACTTCTAAGGAGGGTTGGTCCACAAATCAAAAGTGTATGAATAAGATCTCATCATCACCTGAGTTTCATTCAATACTCCAAAACTCGAGATTACTACGAAAATGTCATAACCTTTTCTAAACAAAGTCTAGGGGGTAATCCAAGTCGGTAATTTATTGGCCCAATAAACAAAAGGATAAGCCCTACCGATTTGGGCTAAGTCTCTTCAATACTTCTACGGTATATTCATCTTACATACATACATAAACCTTAGGGCATATAATCTCTGACTTGGTGTTCCACCCTGAGACATAAAGTTATGACAAAACTTAGGCTCCCAATGCTATAAATTATGCTAACTTTTCCGAGTTCCCTATATGATTAACTAGGAAAGGGGCCTTTTCAAAACAAAATATTCAAATTCCAATTCGACCTTTGGTATTTTATGGTGGTTGTCTCAATGACCTGTAATGTGAAGTATCGAGTTATGGTAAGGGGGTTATGCTTATGGGTCTTCTATTACCCTAAAGAAGACTACGGACACCCGATCTCCTCGAGATGGTCCTGCCACTTGATAGTAAAGCGTAACCTTTAGCGTGAAAGTCTCAACGTCAAGACTTATACTAACTTCTTCCCTTAGCTACGTTGGGTATCCTTAACCTTCAACCAAATCTAGACCCGAGGTCGCTCTTTAGACTAGGATGCGTCACTAAATTGTCTGAGTAAGTCAAAATTTAACCTAACTTGCTGCTTAATGGACTGTTTTATGTGATTTCATACATGGGCACACCACAGCTTCCGCTGCATAGTTTGTCTGCAAACTACACTCGAGCGGGGTGACCCAGTATGTTGTGGACTGTTCTCTTATGATCGCTCGTTCAATGATACCATTTGTAAGATCTCTTTTTCCAAAAACCCATTCGGGTACTTGAAAACTCAAACCTCTCCTGCATCGCACGGTTGAGGTGGATCTTCGCCCAGAATCGCTGCCTTGCTGGGTCACCAACACTCGGGTTGGCTAACACTGCTCAGCACCAACCCTAACGGCTATACGATCATAAGTAAAATATGCCCAAAGTAAGTACATGAAAGAAGGCATGTCCACAATCACAGCATCATATATATAAATATATATAATGAAAACAGAAACTCCATAAGAGAAGTACAAGCGAAAAGGGGGCTTATGCCCGAAACATATCCAAAATAATGTACTATCTCTCTCTCTCTCTCTACAACATGCGGAAGTCTACAACAAAAGCTCTCAAAAAGCGGAATTCTAACTATCTAATCATCAACCTGTGGCGTCGTGGTAGTGCGCTGCATCTGCTGCTCAGGTCCTGCTATCTCGTCCTGCTGCGCGCGGGACAACTCCGTCTCCTCGGACTCCTGCGGCCACACCGACCGTTAGTCACAAAGACTAAGCCGTTTTGTCCTCGCCTCCCTCCACGACTCCTAGGCACCGAGCGGGAGGAAGAAGAGGAGGACAAACAAGGGGTAAACAAGAAGGTGGTGACATGGCACTACTCTAGCAGGTGTAAGTAAAGCAATAAAATCTAGCTAGCAGTATAGTGAAGGTATAAGGCAGTAAAGTAGAGCAATGAAGTAAGCAGTAAATAGAAAGAAAATGCAGTGCAGTAAGTAAATCTAAACTACCATCACAGATTCTTACCTTAACTTATATGAACGCCCATACGACATATAAGTTAAGATGTCCAGGTAACCCATCACATAAAAGAGCCCATACTAATTTATATGATGGGGGTATGCTAATGTGTTTATTATGCTATGCTATGGTTATGATGTTTTAATGAGTTTATGCAATGTGACTCACCCACACGACTCTATGCGCACAGACCTTTATAGTTCCCAATTTGTTTGAAAGGAAGCCAACCTTTCGGGTACCGACAGTCGTGGCTCACGGTGGTAGTGGATTGGGCACTCCACATCCTAGGCGGGTATAGTCACTACCAAGCCTAGACCTTATGTACGCCTCAACGCTAAGAACACAACAGCGGAGCTCCTGCGTACACTTGATGGAATCCACCAGATTTTAAGGTCGGAGTGGGTTATTAGGGATTGTCCTCCAGACCGCGGTACTCAAACTTACCGGGCCTCTAAACCTCACCCTCACCTGAGTCAACGTACTACCGTCGGTGACACGACTAGCCTAGTACCGAAGACTCGCCACTATTTGAATAAGTAACAGGTGTTAACAATGTCCACCCGAGCTTCCAACTCAGGGACTATCACACAAGCTGACCCAACCCATCTCCTTCCCGGAGGAGATCCATACTAGTTTGCAGATCTAATTAGGCTACTCTTGCCTACAATTTAGTTAGCGATATATTTAGGGTGAATCTTGGACTTCCCGCGGTGTACTCCGTAAGGGGCACCTAACGGTACTACAGATCAATGGGCTCAACCCCACAATCATCTTCAAGACAATTAATTTAGTTGGTGATTAATGTTTGGTTCACCCTTCATCATTTCATATAGATAAAGTGACTTAGCTCATCTCCCGTCCCACCCAATCGGGTCGGACGTACCTCCATTCCTTCTACATTAACTCTAGCACAACCTCACAACTAACCCTAGGATTGACCCTCCTTGAATCATGGTGTGCTATACTCATTTACTGATTGGATATAACTCCTAAACACTACTTAGTGATCTGAATTGTCAAAAACTCAAAATTCTGTTTTTACTATACGCAGACCGCTGAATTGAACTATCCATCAACCCCATAAGGGAAACCTTCTAAAAATTCATCACCAGGGTCTGGTATAATTATACTAGGCTCCCACTGACTTCAATATGGTATGTTCCAATTTCCATAATTTTCCATATTAATTTGGTATTTATTATAATTTAAAGTAGTTAAGCCCTTAAGCCCAATTACACATGAACTACCCTCAAAATGATTCTACATGCTACATGGAAATTATCAGTAAGGTAATATCCCATATAAAGGTGGTTCACTGAGTTTCATGACCCTAGGATGCAATTTGGCCTACTATATCATCATAATTGTATAATTGCCAAAATGCCACTTTAATTAGGAAAACTAGTATTTCACTTCTGAAAATTCTCCAAAAATTACCAAGTGTCCAAATAGGGACCTAGAGTCCTCTGCCAAATTATTGTGTCATTTCCATGTGATTTGATATTTTACAATGATTAAACATTCAAAGGTAGCAATTACCAATTTCTACATGAGGTATAAGAAATATAATTCAACAAGCTTCCAAACAATTATCATGGGCATATATTAACCTAAAACTACAGATAACCAAGTATCACATCATTCGCCCATGACTTGATATTTTAAAAGGATTAAATACTTAAGTGGTGTAAATTCAAATTTCTACATGAGGTACAAGAAATATAATTCAACAAGCTTCCAAACAATTATCATGGGCATATATTAACCTAAAACTACAGTTAACCAATTATCACATCATTTCCCCATGATTTAATATTTTAAAAGGATTCAATACTCAAGTGGTGTAAATTCCAATTTCTACTTGAGGTACATGAAATATAATTCTACAAGCCTCCAAATAATTATCATGGGCTTATAATAGCATTAAATGACGGATAACCAAGTTTCACAATTTATCCCTATGATTTGGCATTTATCAAAATAAAATTCCCTTAAGCTAACAAGTACTTAGAATTTCCTACACAAGGGATAATACTTCAATAAATCATAACAAAATTACTATAGTCCATTTTCATCCCTAATCAGCCACTGATAGAGTTTCAACACCATACAAGATCCTATGACCATGCATTTCATTTTATTAAGGAAAGGGTGGCTATTTCATTTACTAGGAAGAAAAATACTTAAATACCTCTAAAAATTCTCAATAAATTAACTAAGTCATTTCATGCTCCTACAAACATATCTCCAAAGTTCTGAGCCAAGGCAAGATCATTTGCTCACATGCCCTTCACAAGTCTCACTTTGCACCCTTAAGGGTTTACCCTTAGGGTTTTAGGTCACACCACCCTAATGGCTCCAAATGGACCATTAGGGTATGACACAAGCATTAGTATATCCATACCCACATATCCAGCATGATGGGAGGAGGCTAACACACTCAACTCCTCAAAATGACCTAAACCCTAATTTGACCCTTAAAGGCCCTCATTAGGGTTTCCAATTTTCCATATCAAATCAACTCCAAATGGAGTGAAATTTTAGGTAGGCACTACCCATAAACCAAAAAGTATGCCACCATAGTTTGGTGTCATTTGGACAACATATGCTCCAAAAATCAACTTAATTTAAATAATCTAACTACCACAAAAACCCTAAGTAAAAGTGTCCACCAAGGGCTGCCCCTTTGGCAGGGGGTGCCCCTAGGGTATACCAACCCATGGTTAAAAGCATAGCTCCAAAGCTTGAAGGGTTTGACCTAGGTAATTTTTCTAATGGACTGACCTAGTGAAGGACCAGTCCTAGTAAAACAGCTCCCTAGGGGGCTGTATGTCACCAAATGACCCAAACTTAAAGCCAAATAAAAGTTAAGACCAAGTCCTACAACTTTCATGCTGGGCACTTTCTCTAAATCAGCCATTAAGTGGCCTTAATTTCTATTTGAAGTTGGCTGATTAAAATAGGCAGAAATCTAACATATTGAATTAAATAATTAAGGGAAATGATTGGCGCGCACAGATCTTAAAGCAGATCCGGCGGCATCCAGATCGTCTTCCTCCTTGAGCCGACGGCCAGGATTCAACCGTGCTGGGCCATCTTGTTTCCTCCTTTCCCGGCCACCTGGTGGCCACCACGGCCGGCCACCACTGTCACCACCTTCGTGGTGGTCTTACAACTCCCGGCGACATGGCGGCCGGAGGAGGTGTTTTCCGGCGATCCTGAGTGTCACAAATCGAGCCGAAAACCATGGATTTCGGAAATGGATCCGGGCTCAATTGAGCCCGATCCTTCAGCATTATGTGATGAGAAGCTAGCATGGTGGGAGGGGAGGAGAAACGAACCATTGCTGGTGCATGGCGGCGGCTCCGGCGGCGGTTGGCCATGGAAAAGCCTTGCTCCGGCGATCCCGCTCCCAAACTCTATTCTCCAGCAAAATCTTAGCTCCAAGTGTTGTGCCCGTCTGCTCTCGACCTCCTGAAGCTAGTGGTGTGGTTGAATTGAAGTGGGGAGGCCTCTACATGCTGTTTTGAACATTGGCCTCCTCGGTTCTCCCATGGCTGCCACCCTCCTGCACCAGCTGGTCCCTTGCTTCCACCTGGGTCAAGCTCAGACCCACAGCAATCAGGGGAGGGCCCAAGGCTGATTGGAGGAGGAGTGTGGAGGAGGGGGTGATTGTTTTTCCTTTTTGCTTTATGCTTTAAGCTTTTTGATTAACTTTTGGTCCCCCCCCCCCCCTCCATTTGATTAATCAAGCCATAGTTTAGGGTTCAGTCTAAGGCTGATGGGCAAGACATATGTCCATGATTAATTGGTTAATTGATTGGTGTTGAGGTTCATTTCAATTTAGGCTTGAAATTCACTTTAAATGGCAAGGTTGACCATGGTTGACTTTGGTCAACCAAGGTGAGTGGGTTGACCCCACTTGGGGGTCATGTGTCCCTTAACATCACCCAACATAGGTTGGTCCATGGTGGGGCTCCAATTGGTTCAATTTAATCAAAGGGTGTAGATTTGACCAAAATTGTGTAAAGTTTGACTTTGGTCAATTGGGATCAATTGGTCCCACCATGATGGGGCTTTTTAGTCCATTGGGTTCCTTAAGGTGTTTAGAGTGTGGTGGTAAGGTCAATTTGAACATTTGAGGGTCAATTGAACCCTAATTGACTTAGTTTGGTTAATGTTGACCTATTGTTGACTTTGGTCAATTTCATGCAATTAGGTCCCACCCAAGTGCAATTTCCATGGTTAAGGTCTTCCTCAGTGGTTAGGGTGGTATGGGGGAGGTCAATTTGGTGAATTAAGGGTCAATTGGCCTAAGGGAGTGGTATTGGGCTATGTTGATTTTGTGCCCTTGGTGTGCACTTAGCACACTCCACTTGGCCCAAGGGCCTTAGTGGCCACTCTGCACACCACCCATGACCTAACACCATCTAGGGGTCTAGAAGGATTGGGGATGTTACACATAGGATTAAAGTCACTTATTTTTAGTCTCTTGGTATCATTATTGTTATAGATGGATTGGCCTAAGTTCAAAACATAAAGACGATTATACATTTCTGCAATTCTAAAACAAATATCATTCATATATATATATATATACACGAGTGCCCAACACAGGGCTCCACCCCTACGGCCAAGCGCGACAGTACCCGGCCGGCGACGGCGGGATTCGCCCGCCCCCGGCGTGATGCAGTCGGGCGGACTTTGGCCGCATCCAGGCAGAATTCGCACGCCTCCGCACGGGCTTTGCCCGTGCTCGATGCATCTGCGGACTGCACCCACAACATATACATATGAGTACTCGAAATGACCGTAAATAAATATACATCAATATTACAACATTTATTTTGTACAAAAATAAACGAATATACTTAAAATATTTATTTTTCTCTCTCTCCCTCTCTTTCTCTCCCACTCTCTCTCTCCCTCTCCACCAAACTCTCTCCCCCTCTCTCCTTTCTTTCTTTATTTCTCTCTCTCCCTCTCTCTCTCTCTCTCTCTCTCTCTCTCTCTCTCTCTCTTCGATTTTAGAGGGCTCGGGATTTTAGTGAGAGAGGGGGAAAAGGATTTGGGTTGAATTGATATTCGCAGTCCGGAATATGGTCTGCGAATAGCGCCTAGCACAAAGCTGATTGACAATTCGCAGACCAACATGGTATGCAAATATCTGCCAGTGCAAAACTGATTGACTATTCATCGACCAACTTTTTCTGTGAATAGCGGCCAGCGCAAAACTGTTTGGCAATTCGTAGACCAACGTGGTCTATGAATAGCGGCTAGCGCAAAACTGTTTGGCTATTCGCAGACCACTGTGGGCGGTCTATAGTTTTTGATGCCATCATGGATGGCTATGATTTTTTCAATGGCTTTTTAATTACATACTATTCGCAGGCCACGGTACTTCTTTTTAGAATTATATATATAAACAATTGTTCTTAATACTAAATGAAAATTCTTTCAAGTCCAAAATATATATATATATAATTGTTGCGGATCGCTCGGGTGCTCTGGTAGACCGGTTTGTTGGAGCATGCATTTCACACTCTTCCGGTTTGATAATAACAAAGTCCCGTTTGTATTTGATTCTATTTTTATTAATGGTGTCCAGGTAACAGGTATGAGATGTTCACAATTCTGTTGGAGCTCAATTTGAGTGTATGAAAATTTCACTGTCGGAATTTTTCGACAGCTGATGTCGCCCAGGCGGCAGTAGAGAAGTAACAACAGCTTCCTCCACGGCAACACGATGAACGGCAGTTTTGAGCTGTCGGAAATCCGACAACGATGTCGCCCAGGCGACAGCTCGGAGGTTACAGCAACTGCCCGCACGACAGCACTACGAGCGGCAGTTTTGCGCTGTCAGAAATCCGACATCGATGTCTCTCAGGCGACAGCACGGAGGTTACAGCAACTACCCGCACGACAGCACTACGACCGGCAGTTTAGCGCTGTCGGAAATTCCGACAGCTGATGTCGCCCAGGCGACAGTGAATTTCTATATATTGGCTCCTTTTGTTCGTGCATTCCAAGTATTGAGAATTCTAAGTCCCTTCCTGAGTGCATACGAACCAGAGAGCTTCATAACCTCATCAACTCCCATTTGTGCTTAGAAGTTTTGAGATTGAAGACGAGATCGGGCGCGCTTCTACATCAACGATCATCTCGAGGCTTCAACCTTCCTTTCAGAGATCTGAATTTCTAGGGAGTTGTTCTTTTCATATTGTATTTTCATTTATATACATTTCATTTTGTATTGGTAGGGAAATCGTCTCCTTGTGCGTGACGTCTAAGTCTTTGCGAGCTTAGGGGAAAATCGCTTCCTTGTGTGGAGCGTCCAAGTCCTTGCATGGCTTGGTGGGAAATCGTGGTCTTGTGTGCTACGTCTAGATCTTGGGAAGATCTAGAGGATAGGCTTGGGCTTGGTCTAGAGAGAGACAAGTGATAGCCTTCTGATCCTTGGGAGGATTGGTAAACACAAATTGTAAAAGAGTTATTATCATATTTGTGCCTTGATCTTAAGCATTGTTAAGATCATATTATTTGTATGTGATTTTCATGATTATAAATTATGACTTTTTCTTCAATTGCAAATATGGTTGTTTAATCTTTAACTTAGAAATTTTTGTTTGAATTTATTCTAAAAATTACATTAGTTTGAAATTTTTATAAGTAATTTTTAGAAAAGTAAAATTTGTTTTAAAGTTCTTAAGTAAAAATCAAAATTTCTAAAAGGCCCTTATTCACCCCCCCCCCCCTCTAAGGGCGCCACAAGATCCAACACGTGGTATCAGAGCTAGGTTACTCTAAAACGGTTTTATCACCGGGAGTAATGGCGCACAACGATCACGCGTTCGTTGTGGGGCAAGGAATTAGTAGGCCACCACTTTTTACGGGCACGGACTATAACTATTGGAAAACTCGAATGCAGTGTTTTCTAATAGCTCTCGACATGGAAGTTTGGAATATGGTCGAGACGAGTTATTCTTCCCCAACATTTGTTGTAGGAGATGTAACTATGGTCAAACCAAAAGACAAGTGGGATGACAATGATAAATTAAAATGTAAAAATAATGCAAAAGCCATGAATGCTTTATTTTGCGCACTAGATCGCACTAAATTTAATAGAGTTTGTGCTTGTGATACTGCATATGAAATTTGGAATCCTTTAGAAATCACTCATGAAGGTACTTCGCAGGTAAAGGATTCAAAGCTATTTCAACTGGAGTCAGAATTCGAAAGATTCAAAATGGAGGTGGATGAAGAAATTGATACAATGTACACACGATTTACTAAAATCGTGAACGATTCAAAGGTGTTGGGTAAGGTTTTCTCCAATGGATATTTAGTGAGGAAAATCTTAAGATCACTTCCCCCGAAGTTCAATCCTAAAGTGACTGCAATTTCTGAGTCACATGATCTTAAGACCTTACAATTGGAGAGTCTCATTGGGAATCTGAAAACCCATGAAGTGGAGTTGAAGATTCAAAGCCAAGAGTACAATTTGGAGCCCAAAAAGAAAAGCTTGGCGTTCAAATATAAAAAGGAAGTTGAAACTGAATCAGAAGAAAGTGAGGAAGATGAGGAAGGACTGTTTGTGAGGAACTTTAAAATTTTTATGAAAAATCAGGAGAGGAGAAATTCATTTAAGAGATTTTTCAAAAAGAACGATTTTGCCTACCAAAAAGGCAAAGGAAAAATGGAGAATGAAGAGGAGCATCCGCTACCGGAGTGCTACCATTGCAAGAAGATTGGTCATATCAGAAGCAAGTGCCCAAAGTATCTGAAAGAGCAAAAAGCAAAGAGGCACGATAAAAGTTACAAGAAGAAAGTGTTAAAGGCAGAGACTTGGGATGATTCTTCGTCTGGTGAAGAATGTGATTCCTCAACACAGGAGGAAGAGGAGGCAAATGTCTGCTTGATGGGGAAAGAAAATGCATCATCTGACGATGATTGCAGTGTCCAAAGCGACACTGAGGTAACTCCTCCATCTTATGATGATTTATATTCTGAATTTATGAAAACTTGCAAATTTTTGGATAAAAGTCTAAAGGAAATCGATTTCTTAAAATGTGAAAACAAAGTTCTTTTGAAAGTAAAAAAAATGTTATCAAATGATTTGAAATCTATTAGGAACGAGAAGGAAATTTGTCAAGATTGTGATCACTCTTCGACAGGGATAAAAGAACTTGAAAACACTATTTCTAAGTCCGATCAAAAAATTGATCAACTTCTAAAAGAGAAAAAGGACTCAGAAAAAGTTGTTAAAACCTCTCATTCTCAATTAGAGAATTATAAGAAAAGTGTTGCAAATAGATGTGGCATGATAGTAAAAGAAAATTCAATTTTAAAGTCCAAAGTAAATGAGTTGAACATGGCAATTGGAAAATTTGGTGTTGAAAAAAATCTCTGGATATGCTTTTAGCCAACCAATGTCATGGGACAGCAAAATTTGGGCTAGGATACGTTTCTGGAAGCTGTCGGAAATTTCCTACAGCTGCTGTCGGAACCAGCAACAGCTCCAGGTTCAGAAAACCTGTTTTTCAAAATGAAAATTTTTCTAAGTCCACACATAAAGATGTTTCCACCAGCAAGAGTCCAGAGAAACCATTGAAAAATGGTTCCTCACCATTCATTGCGTGTGCCAAATGTCATCGATTTGGTCACATCTCGGGCTCATGTTCGAAGAAAGGAAAAGTTAATGTTAAACAAATCTGGGTACCTAAGGCGTTCACCTATACAATGGGATCGACCACTTGGGTATCCAGACGTGTGGTATTTGGACTCTGGATGTTCAAAACACATGACGGGCGATAAATCAAAGTTCCTTAGCCTGGAGATGAAGAAAGGTGGAACAGTGACATTTGGAGATAATGGCAAGGGTAAAGTCAAAGGCATTGGAGTAGTAGGTAACGAAGAATTTAAAATTTCAAATATTTTATATGTTAAAGGTTTGAAACATAATTTAATTTCTATTAGTCAACTATGTGATAAATATCTAAATGTTTTATTTGACTCTAGCTCAAACCTTTGCAAAATTATTGATTCTAAAACAAACGAAATCGTACTTACTGCACCAAGAATAAACAATGTCTATACAATCACTTTTCATGATTTATCTCATTCTACACTTAAATGTTTTATTTCAAAGAATGATGAACTTGAATTATGGCATAGGAGACTAGGACAATCTAGTACCAAACGTATAGTAAAGCTTTCTAAAAATAAAATTATAAAAGGTTTGCCAAAATTGAATGGAAAGCTTTCTTCATTATGTTCACCATGTCAAAAAGGAAAGTTTACAAAATTATTTTTTAAAAGCAAAAATGTTATTTCTACTACTAGACCTTTACATTTATTACATATGGACTTGTTTGGTCCAATTTCTACACAAAGTCTAGGAGGTAGAAAATATACGTTTGTTATTATTGATGATTATTCTAGATTTTGTTGGACATTGTTTTTAAATTCAAAATCTGATGCTTTTGATGAATTTGTAAAACTAATTTCACGTATTCAAAATGAACTTGATTTAAAAGTAAAATGCATTAGATCAGATCATGGAGGAGAATTTGATAATGAAAAATTTATTTCATATTGTAATGAATTTGGGATAAAACACGAATTTTCCGCTCCACGCACACAACAGCAAAATGGTGTAGTGGAGAGGAAAAATAGAACACTTCAAGAATTAGGACGTACTATGCTTTGTGAATTTAAATTGCCAAAATATTTTTGGGCCGAAGCCGTTAGTACTGCATGCTATATTATTAATCGTGTCATGATTCGTCCCACATTACAATTAACTCCTTATGAAATTTATTTTCAAAGAAAACCAAATGTATCTTACTTTAAAGTTTTTGGTTGTAAATGCTTTATTTTGAATACAAAAGATAACTTAGGCAAATTTGATGAAAAATGTGATGAAGGAATTTTCATTGGTTATTCTTCAACTAGCAAGGCCTATAGAGTTTATAATAAACGTACTAAAGTGGTTGAAGAATCTATTCATGTAAAATTTGATGAAAACATTTCTTATGTAGAAAATACTAAAGTTGCAGGTAATGAGAAAAATGAAGAAGATGTGGAACAAAATCTGAGGAAAAATGATGATGATAATGATGATGAAGAAAAAGTGGAGAAAGAAGACGAAAAAGATGGTGAAGAAGAAGAAGAACAAGGATATGTACCTCCAACCGAGCTAAGGTTCTCAAAAGATCATCCGCAAGAACTTGTTATTGGAGAACCATTAAGTGGGGTACATACACGTTCTAGTTTACATGAAAGTTTTTCAAATTTATGTTTTGTCTCAAATATAGAACCAAAAGATATTGCCACCGCTTTAAATGATTAATCTTGGTTTCTAGCTATGAATGAAGAACTTAACCAATTTGAAAGAAATAAAGTTTGGATTCTTGTAGATAGACCTAGTGATCATCCTGTGGTAGGAGTCAAATGGATTTTCAAAAACAAATTAGATAGTGACTCTAGGGTCACTAGAAATAAAGTTAGACTTGTAGCGAAAGGATATAATCAAATTGAAGGGGTAGATTTTGATGAAACATTTGCACCCGTAGCACGATTGGAAGCAGTTAGAATTTTTGTTGCATTTGCTAGCCATAAAAGATTTAAATTATTGCAAATGGATATTAAAACTGCATTTTTAAATGGGTTGATTAAAGAAGAAGTTTATGTTGAACAACCCCCAGGATTTATAAATGAAAAATTTCCTAATCGCGTATATAGATTGCTAAAAGCTTTGTATGGTTTAAAACAAGCACCACGAGCATGGTATGATAGATTGACTATATATTTATTACAAAATGGTTTTAAAATGGGTGGTGTTGATTGTACACTCTTCATTAAGCAAGTAGATGATGATTTAATTGTTTTACAAATTTATGTTGATGATATTATTTTTGGAGCCACTAATGAATAGTTGTGTAATTATGTTGTAAAAATGATGGAAAGTGAATTTGAGATGAGTATGGTAGGAGAATTAAAATATTTCTTAGGATTTCAAATTGTTCAAAAACATGATGGAGTTTTTATTAACCAATCAAAATATATTCATGATGTTTTAAAACGATTTGGATTTGAAAATCTCAAACAAGCAAATACTCCTATGAGTGTATCTTTAAAATTAGGAAAAGATGAAAATGGAATATCAATAGATCAAACTTTATATAGAGGCATGATAGGTTCACTTTTATATTTAACTGCTTCTAGACCGGATATTATGTTTTCAGTTTGTTTATGTGCTAGATTTCAAGCCGATCCCAAAGAATCACATTTAAAAGCGGTAAAAAGAATTTTTAGATATTTAATTGGCACATCTAAACTTGGTTTATGGTATCCTCATAGCAATGATTTTACTCTTTTTGGCTACTCTGATTCTGATTATGCCGGTTGTTCACTAGATAGGAAAAGCACTAGTGACACTTGTCACTTTTTAGGCCCTTCACTCATTTCATGGTCGAGTAGGAAACAGAATTTTGTTGCCCTCTCAACCACTGAGGCCGAATACATCGCACTTGGTAGTTGTTGTGCACAAGCTCTTTGGATGAAACAAACTTTAGAAGACTTTAATATTAAACAACAAACTATTGAATTATGGTGTGATAATAAAAGTGCAATTGATTTAACATACAACCCGGTCCATCATTCAAGGTCTAAACATATTGATGTGAGACATCATTTTATTAGAGATCATATTAAAAATAACCACATAAAAATTTCATTTATAGGCACGGATAATCAACTAGCGGATATATTCACTAAACCGTTACCAGATTCCCGTTTTTCTATGCTTAGGCTAGAATTGGGAATCCTAGACATTTCACAATGATTATATCACTACTTATGACCTATAAAATTAAAAAAAATCACAAAACCTATACATTGTAAAAAGAAAGACTAAATTTTAAATCAAACCATAGAATTTGAATTACTTAAGAAAAATCTCACATAATTAATATTACATAAAATTGTTCCACAAAAAATAGTAGAAATCAACATAGGATCAAGTTCAGATAACAGAAAATAAAATCTGGGCAAATTCACTGTCGCCCAGGCGATAGTGGATGTCGGAAAATTCCGACATTAGTCAGAAGCAGCACCCTGATGAAAACTACTCAGAATCCTCATAACCAGCCCCGCTGCTCTCTGGATAGTCTTCTGGAGGTCCTCGTCTTACGACCTTACCACGTCGACTCCGCCTCACCAATTGGCGTGGCGGTTCTTCATCTGGAATTTGTCATTCGGCCGCTTCTTCCGGAGTAGGCTTTAACTTCAGACCTTTCACCAGAAATTTCATAAACTTCTGCATTCTACTGCGATCCTTCTTCACTTCTTTTTTGTGCTCCTCAAAGGAATCACGAAGATCATTTATAGACTCTCGTAGTGATCCTCCCCTAGGAATTGTAGGCTCTCTAATCTCTATTCCAGGATGAGGCTTTTTATGAGTCTTCTTCACTTTCATAGTACCCGTATAATATATCTCAGGAAAATAATCATCAAAGTACGAATCTTGAACTATCCATTCATACTTATTATATAGTATACGTTGAATTATAGCCCCCATTGGCAAAGTATGAATCTTCACCCATTTTGGATGTTTTAATCTAAAAGCATACCGAATCTGGGAAAGGATGAAGTCTGTTACATCAAAAGGTTCCTCCTCCATAATAAAGTATGTAATCAGCGTCAAATGTGCTGTGATACTCCTTGTATCTCCACTTTTTAACATAATTGAGTTCCTTAATATATCTTGGACTAAATATGCATCCGGAGTGAGTGAAGAAACTTCAGTGATTAGGGTCTTCTTTTGACTTCCATGTAAACTCATGTTTACAAGGGTCCAATCTCTATCCTTTCTATAGCTCTCTACTATATCCGGCATATGTTCACTCATAAGAAGACCGAATTCCTCTCTAAGATCAACATGTGTTATTTCCACTTGTTGACCTTGGATTCTAGATCTCACTCCCCCATCCAATTCAGTGTAACTCGGGTCTTCCAAATGATTATAAAATTCTCGAATCAAAAAGGATGAGAACGTATCTGATGTCATTACTGAAATTATACCTGCATTAGCAAGACGATCATAGATATGATCGTGCTTCAGAGAGTCAAACTCTACATATTTTGACACTCCAATTATTGCTTTCTCAATCCCAGGGTAAACTTGATAAGAACTATGCGCATCTTTAGACATACTCCTTCGTGCCTTAGAACTGGAAGCCATTCTGCAAACATTACAAAACAAAAATGAATTAAACAAGTTCTGTGCACTGGGACGATGTCGCCCAGGCGACATTGACTGTCAGAAAATTCCGACAGTACTCCAGTGATCTTTTCTTTAATTTTTTCAACTAAACTTCCAGATCTACTAAAAATCAAGCTATATTTCTGTTAACAAAAAATTTTTTCTAGAACAAAACTACATCTTCTCACACATCCTTACTATTCATCTTCTTCAACCTTCTTCAAAAGAAAAATATTCAGTTTTTTTTTTTTTGAAATTAAACCATGTAAAAAAAATCCAACACTTCAACCCCAAAAATCACAAAATCCAAACATATTTCACCAAGATCCACTTGATTTACACTAGATCTACATCTTTTATACACAAAATTTCAAAGATCTACACCATTCATCAAAGGTAAAATGAAAAACACATTTTTCATCTTCTCTCCTTTCCAAAATCACAAATCTCTAAAACTTTTGAGTCAAAAACTTCAAAATCAAAAAAACCCATACCTTAAATCTAGGGTTGTCGCCGAACTCCGACAGCTTCCTCTCACCCTTCAGTCCAGAAAATGATGCACAATAGGGTTTGACTCGGTTTTAAGCCGTATTTATATTTTTAGCTGTCGCCCAGGCGACAGTGACTGTCGGAAATTTCCGACAGCTCCCGATTTGCTTAATCTTCAGTTTTTGGTCCCTTTGATGCTTTCCAATAGTTATATGTCATTATTAATGCTACAACTCATGAATTGATGCCAAACCATGTGTTTTTATTTTTTTAAAAATGGCTATTACATGATTATATGATTTCATTTCCAATCTATCATCGTATTGACACTCCTACTAAGTTGTTTAGAATATTGGAAATTGTTTTTGCATGCCTCTAAGTATGAGAAATTGTTTATATATATAATAATGAACTATCACGTTCACTTCTTTTGATCCATACATATTCCTTTCTATTTAATATATACATGAATCATATTTGCTTTAACATAATACAATAGCACTTCATAAATACTACTTTCAACCATGATTTGTTAGCACAACAAAATATACACCATCTTTTGCGATTCAAGTGAATTCGGAGATCCTTGGTCAATTAAAAAATTATAAATATCTCGAAATTAAGATATCACAAAATATGTGATAAAAATGGGTTTAAATTGAAGACAAGGATACTCCACCAAGCACTACTTACCCTCTTGATAAGTCTTAATAAGCATTGTGAGGTTGAGCACCTTGGAAAGAATTGTAAAGTGTCTTGTGCAAAAGAAAGAAAAATTAGTATTCTATTCTTATTGTGCTATATCTTCAAGGTCAAAGTTGTCTTTATATGCTTATATTTATTTTCTATTCCAATGATCATGTCAATTAAATAATGTCATATGTTTGATCCAAGAATCACCTGTACACCTCATTATGTTATATAAACATTCATCTCATGAGAATTGGACCGAAACGATTCCAAATTTCTATACACACTTGTGTCTTTCTATGATACTTTAAAAAGACATTAATCATGTTTAAGTTATTTTGTTTAATTCTACTACTTCATATGGTATACCATTTCTTCATGAGTTTATTCAATACTATGGCATATTGCTATTACTTCAAGACCTTCAATCATTTTCCCAACAAGTGCTTCTGCTTACTCTTATTTTCTCCATCCTATCTCTTCCCTTAAGAACTACTCATTCATTTCATATTACCTTTTGCTAATACCAAAAGGGGGAGAATTATAAGTATATTCAAGAAATCAAAGAACTATTACACCTAAATAGTCAACCTAAACAATACATCATTTCAATTTACTATAACATTTAGGGGGAGCATTCATTTAGGGGGAGCTTTCATCTAGGGGGAGATTACTCTTAAGAGGAATATATCATGTTATTTTTGTGCACACACCATATGTTAAAATCAACAACATAAATAGACATGATTTCTTTTTATACGGATTTGTTATTATCAAAAGGGGGAGATTGTTGGAGCATGCGTTTCGCACTCTTCCGGTTTGATAATAACAAACTCCCGTTTGTATTTGATTCTATTTTTATTAATGGTGTGCAGGTAACAGGTATGAGATGTTCACAATTCTGCTGGAGCTCAATTTGAGTGTATGAAAATTTCACTGTCGGAATTTTCCGACAGCTGATGTCGCCCAGGCGGCAGCAGAGAAGTTACAATAGCTTCATCCATGGCAACACGACGAACGGCAGTTTTGAGCTGTCGGAAATCCGACAATGATGTCGCACAGGCGACAGCTCGGAGGTTACAGCAACTGCCCGCACGACAGCACTACGAGCGGCAGTTTAGCGCTGTCGGAAATTCCGACAGCTGATGTCGCCCAGGCGACAGTGAATTTCTATATATTGGCTCCTTTTGTTCGTGCATTCCAAGTATTGAGAATTCTAAGTCCCTTCCTGAGTGCATACGAACCAGAGAGCTCCAGAACCTCATCAACTCCCATTTGTGCTTAGAAGTTTTGAGATTGAAGACGAGATCGGGCACGCTTCTACATCAATGATCATCTCGAGGCTTCAACCTTCCTTTCAAAGATCTGAATTTCTAGGGAGTTGTTCTTTTCATATTGTATTTTCATTTATATACATTTCATTTTGTATTGGTAGGGAAATCGTCTATTTGTGCGTGACGTCTAAGTCCTTGCGTGGCTTAGGGGAAAATCGCTTCCTTGTGTGGAGCGTCCAAGTACTTGCGTGGCTTGGTGGGAAATCGTGGTCTTGTGTGCTACGTCTAGATCTTGGGAAGATCTAAAGGATAGGCTTGGGATTGGTCTAGAGAGAGACAAGTGATAGCCTTCCGATCCTTGGGAGAAGGATTGGTAAACACAAATTGTAAAAGATTTATTATCATATTTTTGCCTTGATCTTAAGTATTGTTAAGATCATATTATTTGTATGTGATTTTCATAATTATAAAATTATGACTTTTTCTTTAATTGCAAATATGGTTGTTTAATCTTTAACTTAGAAATTTGTGTTTGAATTTATTCTAAAAATTAGATTAGTTTGAAATTTTTATAAGTAACTTTTAGAAAAGTAAAATTTGTTTTAAAATTCTGAAGTAAAAATCAAAATTTCTAAAAGGCCCTTATTCACCCCCCCCCCCCCCCCTCTAAGGGCGCCACAAGATCCAACACGGTTGAATTGAACCACCTTAGCTCGGAAGCGAACCGAGCGAGCAAACACTCAATGAGTGAATTAGTAAGTGACACAAGGACTTTTAACGTGGAAAATCCGGAAAGGGTGAAAAACCACGCGCCCGGAGCTTTGTCGGCCAACTTTAACTATCTTCTAGGGGGTTACAATTACTGATTGAGAACTCGAATGCGACATGCCGCTGCTCGTTACAATGGTAGAAAGAGAGAGAACTATGAAGGTGACAAGCCACCTCTCAGGAAGCTGAACGCTTCTTCTTTTGAGAACAAAAGTGAGAATGATGAGTCGCCTTTCGCAACCTTCGAAGGCTCGAAAGAGATCTTCGAAGATTCGAAGAATATCTTCGAGGGTCGGAGGAGATTTTCGAAGATTCGAAGAATATCTTTGAGGGCCAGAGGAGATCTTCAAGAGACGAAGGAGAATTCCAAGGAAATCTTCAAAGGAGCTCTCTCGGGCGTTGAAGGCAAGGTGTCTTGAATTTAAGGCTCTAGGATCCTTAATAGCTTTGGTCGGGGGTATCCCTATTATTTCGTCGTTGTAACCACCTGACGGGCGAATCGCATTTTTCGATTCGGAGCACATGCATCGCCATTTTTCGTAAATGACCGTGTCGACCTTCAGGCAGTTCGGGCAGTTCGGGCAGTTCGGGCAGTTCGGGCAGTTCGGGCAGTTCGGGCAGTTTGGGAAGCTTCATTGATGGCGATGTAGGCGACGAACGGGTCCTGTAATTTAAGAAATTAGGAAATGTTAACTGCGCGTGTATCTGGAACGTGGAAAGGTTCTGAGTGCGCGAGGAAGTGTTTTGAGCATGCCACGAACACGGGAGCTTTCTGAGCGCACAGTGAACACGGGAGCGTTCTGAGCGCGCAACGAACATGGGAGTGTTCTGAGCGCGCAGTGAACACAGGAGCTTTCTGATCATGCGAGGAAGCATTCTGAGCGCGCGACAAATGGGGAAATGAGAAGTCGCGCCCCCAAAGGGGAATAGGCTCCGACCGCACCCGACGAGGAGGGGTGATTTCGGTCGGATCCTTTGCAAGGACCCATGTGGAAGGGGGAGGCTTAGCCACACCCCGTCGCGGGGTGGGGGGCCTGGCCGCCCCCCAAGGGGGTGCGGCTTGGTCGTGCCCTATATAGGGTGCGGCTTGGGCGCGCCCCCTATGGGGTGAGGCTTAGTCGCGCCCCCTATGGGGTGCGGCTTGGCCGCGCCCCCTATTGGGTGCAGCTTGGCTACGCCTCCTATGGGGTGCGGCTTGGCCGCGCCCCCTATAGGGTACGGTAATTAGGTCGCACCCCCATGATGGGGGGTGCGGTTAGGCTGCACCCCCATCATGGGTGGTGTGGTTAGGCCGCACTCCACCGACTTGGGGGCGCGGTCTTAGTCGCGCCTGGCGCAGCCCGAGCACAAACTGTTCGTGGCAGATTTTTCCACTCTCACAATCATGGGTTAGACTTTGACCCCACTAACTCCACTTTCCTTTAGTGGAGCGTTCTCTAAACGCACCTCATGGATCTTATAAATCCATGGAAGAACATCATCTCTACGGATGCACATCATAAGCCCCAAAACCTTCGGAGTCCGAGTTACTGCGTGGATGAGTGCGGAGGTTTTGTCTTGTTCATGTTAGTCCAAATTACTGTCTTCGTGCGATGTGTTGTACCATGCCAGAGGTAACAGGAGGGAGACTGCGTCGAAGTGGCTTTGACGGCACGTGGATGACCGACTGTGGTGCTAATGGTGGCACACCGGGCGGTTGGGATGTTGCACCGGGAGAGTGGGGGCGTGTCGGGCGCCGACTGGCCGGTGCGCCCATTGCCAAATCTCAGACTGCGTTCGCCCGGGAGGGGTGGGCCTGGCCGTCCCCCGGCCAGCGTGCGCCCGGCTGGGGGTGCGCGACCAGGCCCACGCGCCGGACGGGGCATGGCCGGCGTGCGGGGTCGCGCATCGGGCGGCCGCTCGGGGCCGCTTGTCGAGTGGTGCTCGGGGTTACGGCGTTTGGCCGCGCCCGAGTGTAGCCGGCCGAGCGATACTCGGCCATGCCCAGGGGCGATCTCCGAGACACACTCGGCCGGTACCGGCTGTGCGGATGCACGGCTCACGCGTGTGCGGCCCGCGTGCATGCGGCCCGCGTGCGTTCAGCCCGCGTGCGCGGCCAGTGCGCATGGCCGGTGCTCCGCCGGTATAGGCCATACGGGCACCAGGCCGATGATTGGCTGGCGCCGACCATGCGACCGTTGCTTGGCCGATGTCGGCCGCCCGTGCTTGTAGATAGCGTGCGTAGCCGATGCTTGGCTTGTGTGCAGCCTATTCATGCACTATAGGCGGTCCACCTACACGTGTATGGCCAGCGTGGTTTGGCTGATGCGGTCGTCGGTTGGCGTTTCCCCAGCGTGCGGCCGGTGTGTCGCGCAAATGTGTGCACTGGTTGGCGTAGTTCTTGGTAGGCGCATTTATATATGTATATTTTGTTTTATTTCAGGCTTCAAAACAGAGTGGCCATTTGAGGCTGATGCGTATGCGTTCTACTCTTGACAGTGTGCGGATTCACATGTGACACAAGTGGCTTGTGTTGGTGCCTATGTTTCGCATCTCTTGGTTTGAGAATAACAAATACCGTGTTGTATTTGATCTTGTATTTTGTGTGTTTATAGTGTGTAGGTTGTACAGGAATTATAGATACACATCCTTATGAGTAGTATGCTGATTGGAGATGATTCTCTGGAAAGAGAGCTAACGCCCCGCTTTAAGAGTTAACGCACCGCTTTAACTCTTAACACCCCCGCATTAGCATTAACGCCCCGCGTTAACTTTTTCATCGATAAGGGATGTCGTCGAAGAGGGAATGACGTCGAGAAGAAGTATCGTCGAGTACCAAGAGACAACACAAGCATTGACTCTTAACGCTCGCATTGAGTCCACGATCTGCCACGATCTCAGCGGTTGCACGATCTCAGCCATGACTGTACACGATCGCTAACGCTGGTGTTAACTCTTAACGGCACGTGTTAACTCCTGTGCCTATTTAAAGAGTAGCCCCTCTCATTCTATGATTGATGATTCCAGCATTCTGATTCTTTTGAGAGAGGCTCGTCTACAGCAATTAAGAGATCTCCCTTTGGCTAGCATGAAGATCTAAAGAAGATTTTGAAGGAGAAGGTCTACAACGCATATTCTATACGAAGGACGGACGCTTCAAGAACGCCAATGTCTACATCGCCTTCGTCTTCACCTTCAGAATTTCTTGGGGAGTTTTTCTTACTTTATCTCGTAATCTTTATTTTATTCTTTTTGTAATTGGTGTGGAGAAATCGTTTGGGGAGAACGTCTGATTCCGGGAAGGATTCCGTGGGTAAATTTGCCGCAGTTATTGGCAACTAGGTACTTGTGCGGCTTAGGGGGTAATTCACCGCCTTGTGCATGCGTGGCGACTAGGTCGAGGTTAGATCTAGGGGGTGGCTAGAGGCCTTATCTAGGGTTTGATAGGCTATAGCCAACTGGTCCTTGGGAGAAGGACCGGTGAAACATCAAAAAGTGATTTTTATATTCTCGCCTTGATTTCTAGTGTTATAGAAATCAAACTTTTGTATAACCAAGTTCTTATGAAATAAAATCTTGTCCTTTAATGTTTTCATTCAATTGATTTTATTTCCTCTATAGGAATGCGTTAAATTATATTTTCATCAAAGCATTAAAACAAACATTTGTGTAATTATCTTTGTAATACAATATTCATTTTCATTGTCTCTGATTTTCTGGAATTGTATTTCATTAAAGTTTTCATAAGTAAAATCTCCTTGACATAATTCTGAGTAGCTTAATTTTCTGAAGAGCTAACGCCCAGCATTAACACATAATGCCAGACATTAGCAACGGTAAGGAAAAGTTCTGTTAACCATATCTGAGATATTAAAATATATTTTCCTATAAAATATTTTGAAACTTCAGTCACAAACTCTGATATTTTTAATAAAGATTCAAATTCCAAAAAAAACTTATTCACCCCCCCCCCCCTCCTCTAAGGGCGCTGTAAGATCCAACACGTGGTATCGGAGGGTAGGTTATTCCAATACAGCTTCACAACCAGGAATAATGGCGCTTCATGATCTCGCATCTTCTAGAGGGGATAAGTTTTATGTAAATGAAAAATCATTATCACCACCATTATTTATGGGTGAAAATTATAATGTGTGGAAAACTCTTATGGAAAAATTTCTTAAATCTTTGGATATTGATGTTTGGAATATTACAATTAAAATGCCCCCAATTATTCTAAATAAAAATGAAATGTTTTTAATGTCAAAACTATGAATAGTCTATATTGTGCACTACATCAAAATATTTCAAACTTATTTATACGCTTCCTACTGCTTTTGAAGTTTGGAAATTTCTTGAGAATTCTTATTGTCTTGCCTCCACAGATGATGAATAAGAGCAACTCATTCTGGATCAAAGAGAAGAAACTGATGTGGACTCATGCTTGGTGGAAGATCTATCTAAGAGAGAAGAATGCAACGTCACAATATTGTACTCAAATGATGACAACACATCAAGCAAAAGAGAAGATAGAAATTCAACTATGGAAGAGGAATTCGAAGAAGATGTCAAAGGAACCTTTGGTTCAAATCTTGCCTCATCCCATAACAATGTAAGAAAATCAAAATCTTTTCTTTTTGTAACAAATTCTATTTCTACATTTTGTATGCTTGAAATTGCTAAACGTAGAATTAAGAAATTGAAAAATGCTAATTCCAAATTATGTTTAGAAAATAAAACTTTAAAAGCAAACGCTAAAGTAGAATCTTATATTGATGTTTCAAATTCTCTTTCATGCTCTTTAATTAAAAATGCTAAACCTTGTTTTGATTATTATACTTTTAAAGAAGAACTCAAGGTTTTGGAAAAAGGTCTTTTAACTTTAAAAGAGCATAATGAAAATTTGATAAAAGAAAATGATAATTTAAAGGATAAACTAGAATCATTAAAAATGTTTATTCAAAAATTTTCATATACTAAAAAATCTCTTATTTCTAGTTTCTCAAATCAAAAGTCCAAAAGCTTATCTTCACATTATAAGAGTATGTCTATAAGAAAGAGTGGAAATGAAAATCATCAAAATAAGAACCAATCATTTAACACATATTGTAACTCACTCTATCAACAATCACTTCTAAAGAAAGACAATCACTCTTATAAACTTTCAAAGAATCCATATAATAAAATTCATTATGATTATCAACATCAATCTATTTTGAAAAATAATTTGAATAAACATAAATCCCCAATGAATTATTTTTCAAACAACTATCATCATATAAAGATGTCACATAATCATTATATGAATTTGAGTGATAAACAACCAAGGTATGAATGGAGACCAATAAAGAAAAAAGACGCATCAACTTTACTTGAAATGGTTCATTCACCCTTGTCACCCCAAAAGCCCACATGATGTATTTGGGTACCCAAAGGAACCAACCCACTTGGACCCCTTTGGACACCTAAATATCTCATTCGTTAGTATCCAATCATTTGCATGAAGTAGAATTAATTATAAATGAAATATCAAAACTATACTTCATGATATGCTTAATATATTTTTCTTTTGTTTATTTTCTTATTTTTGAGCCAACACGCTAAGGTCACTTAGATATATTATGCAATATGACTTTCACATTTTAAGCCTAATGGTTAATAAATTAAATTAAATTAAATTAAATATAAAGTCATAAAGTTTTCAAGTGATCTATCTTTTCTCTGTCAAAGTTTTATCCTGTAAAATCCATTACCTATAAATGTCATATATTATCATTATAAATTGAATGCTAAATTTGCAAAATGATATTATCAAGACTAATGAAATTACTTTCAAAATTGGATTTAAATGGACTTTTAGAGGTCTTAGGCTAAAAAAAATTAAATGCACAACTTGTTGCATATTTGTTTATTTTTCCTTGGTGCATATAATAGCCCCTATAATGGAAAATCATAATCTAGAAAAATCAAAATTGAAAAACTACAAAAATGATGAATATGATTTCACACACTCCACCATGACCTATTGATATCATATGCTAAAATTCACTATTATCATATATCATAATTCATGATCTATCAATAATTATCTTAAATCAACTATTTCTATCAACCTTAGGAATTATGAAATATATGATGGCTATTGGTATTGTAGTTTCATATCTTGTTTTGTGTGTGTGATGTGCATCTTTATTATCTGCATGTATCTCATTATATTTAGACCTAAGAATTAACTCGATATCAACAAGATGAAATCAAATAGAATTGTCACTTTATTCTAGGTCTATGAAAATTCAAAACTCTATGTTTGAATACATGCAACTCAATTATATATTTGTCCATCTTTACATAGCTTTGCACCATATTGTCCTAACTCATCACACTAGCATCATCACTTATCATAGGTAGAAATCAATGTCCTTGCTAGTTATATCTTGCAATGTTAAAGTAAATTATATTACTAAAATCTGAAAATCATAATTTCCTTTGTAGTTATTTGCATGAATAAAAATTTTCTAAATGGATTTAAAATCAACAATCTTTGATATAAGTGTAAATCCAAAACTAATCATGTAATTATACCATAGTTTATATGTTTAAGGCTTACACGCTTAGTATGTCCATAATCATTAAACATATGACATGTGTCTCACAATAGCGATGGCGTAGGATTGTGTGCATTAGAGACCTAACCTCCAAGTCTTGTCTTGTCCTTAATCGGGGAGGGTTCTAGTGGGCCTTGCGAGGCACTGGGGTGAAAGAGTGCTAGGTTGAGTGTCTTCTTTTGTATGCATATGGGATTAACATCCCAACCTACGACATGTGTGCAGCTCCTCATGCCCATGCGTCATTTAGTACAGGGCTAGAGTGTAGTCATGTAGTTAAGGTATCTTGATCTTAGATATACTTATATTATATTCATTGCATGAACATCATCTCACTCTTTATACTTAAATCATGCATATTATTTTTGTTCTATCTTTGCATCTTGTGTTTGCATATTTTATTATTTTGAGCTTTAATGATAAAACACAATTATTTGAAAAATTATCGAAAACATGCTTAAAAGAGACTTCAAATCATCTCTACAAATTCGGAAATTTCAACTGAAGGAAGACCTCTTTATAATACAAATGAATTTTGAAAAACATTTTTCAAAAAATCAAGAAATGTAGTTCTGTTTTGGCGTTAAGAAGCTAACGCCTGGCGTTAGCCCCTTTGTTATAAAAAAAAATTTGGAAAAATTTCTGTTTGTTTATGCATTATTTTGGGTTTATTTCTCTGGCATAGAATATCATTTACTGATATGGCTAAAAAGACTTCTATGTTTTCCAGAAAATATTTAAATTTGAATATTTAAAAATAAATACAAATTTACAAAACAATTTCAAAGAACAAAATTATGTTTTTCTCTTTATGTGTGATTATTGTTTTGTACTTATATAAAAATTAAAAAATATTTAAAAATTGATTGTTATTCATTGTCATTGTCAAGGATGATTAATTATATCAATTAAAGATTAAATACAATTTTAATTTAACTTTCATGTTTCTTAAAAAACATTGTTTTGTATTTGTCATGCCTTGAAAATTATCCTGTTATGTGTAATGAAATTGATTGTAGACAAACATGCGTAGAAACGCTTAGTATGCCTCTAAGTATGAGTAATGTATTATGTTTGATAATGATTCATTCACTCACTTATTTTAATAACTTACATGTGTTTACAATCTTATTCTTGCATGATTGTATAATGTAATAACATAAGTAATTAAAATGCTTAAATAGATTACCTACACAACATTGAATTGGTTATTACAATTCTTTGTCTTTCATGCACTTATTCTTAAGAGAAATGTGGTTTCAAACTCAAATGCTATGTTTGCAAAACAAGTGAATTCTGAGTCCTTGGTCATAAAAATCAAAATTAAATAAAAATAGATGACAAGGAAAACTCCACCTAAGAATTGTAAAGTGTTTTGTAGCAAATAATTTTTACACCACTTCTTTTAGTACACCGGATAAAAAAAATAAAGCTAAAAACTATAAAAGTGATCCCCAAGCACTACTTTGCACTTTGATAAGTCTTAATAAGCATTGTGTGTGCATAGCACCTTGGTAGTTGTACTCTTTATTTATGTGCATCGAAATATTGTGGAAGTAATATTATTTGTGTATTTTAATGTTGTGTTATTTCATTATATATGTCATGTGTTTTTTATTAATTCACATGTATACTTTATCAAAACACTGTTTTGTGCACATCATTATTTTTCAGAAAACTTCTACTCATGAGAATTGGATCCTATTGCTCATCTACACTATTTTCTACAAACTTAAGTAAATGCACTAGATAACAAAGCATGACCGTTATAATGTTTATGTTTACTTGAAATGCAAATTTTATTACATTGTAGTTTTTGTATCTTTTCTTGATAGTATAAAATCATGCTTGCAATTTTATCTTAATGGAATAGCATCTCTTGAATCTATAACTCAAACATCAACTTTTCCAATTTAAAACTCATTATCCTTTGTATGATTTTACCTTCTAAAATGATGTTTATGTTTAAGAGTGCTTATTATATTCTTCTGCTAAGTTTACCACTTATGCTCATTCATGTCAATTATTTTTTTAACACAATGGTATTCTTTTTTTCAACAAGTCGTATCTTAAAATAGAATGCTTACTTTATCATGTCAGCTATGTTGCTTACTACTATATGTTCCATCATGCTTATATTTTTCTTAACAAGTAGTATTTAACAAGCTTTTGATTGCATCCTATTTTTCTTTTCGACATAGAACATATTACTCCTTATTGCACACTCTCACCTAAACCTTCTTTTGATACTACCAAAAGGGGAGAATAAATTACATAAATCTAATATTAAGGGGGAGTATATTATCCATGCCCACTTTTGCTAATAACAAAGGGGGAGAAGAAATTGAGAAATCTAATAAAATAGATATTTAGGGGGAGTAAATTATAAGTGAACACTTATGTAGGGGAGGACTTCATATAGAAAGAGTATGCATTTTTGCTTTCAAATCTATCACGCTTTTAACATGTTATTCATGCATATCTTATTACCGCACTTATCTATAAACACAAATTGTCTTAATCTCACTAATTTCTCATATATGTATTTGTTATTATCAAAAGAGGAAGATTGTTGGAGCCTATGTTCCGCTTCTCTTGGTTTGAGAATAACAAATATTATGTTGTATTTGATCTTGTATTTTGTGTGTTTATAGTGTGCAGGTTGTATAGGAATTATAGATGCACATCCATATGAGTAGTATGCTGATTGGAGATGATTCTCTGGAAAGAGAGCTAATGCCCCGCTTTAAGAGTTAACGCCCCGCTTTAACTCTTAATGCCCCGTGTTAGCGTTAACGCCCTGTGTTAACTTTTTCGTCGATAAGGGATGTCGTCGAAGAGGGAATGACATCGAGAAGAAGTACCATCGAGTACCAAGAGACAACGCCAGCGTTGACTCTTAACACTCGCATTGAGTCCACGATCTGCCATGATCTCGGCGGTTGCACGATCTCAGCCATGACTGTACACGATTGCTAACGTTGGCGTTAACTCTTAATTCCATGCGTTAACTCCCGTGCCTATTTAAAGAGCAGCCCCTCTCATTCTATGATTGATGATTCCATCATTCTGATTCTTTTGAGAGAGGCTCATCTACAGCAATTAAGAGATCTCCCTTGGGCTAACATGAAGATCTAAAGAATATTTTGAAGGAGAAGGTCTACAACGCATATTCTATACGAAGGACGAACGCTTCAAGAACGCCAACGTCTACATCGCCTTCGTCTTCACCTTCAGAATTTCTTGGGGATCGAGTTTTTCTTACTTTATCTTGTAACCTTTTATTTTATTTTTTTTGTAATTGGTGTGGAGAAATTGTTCGGGGAGAACGTCAGATTCCGGGAAGGATTCCATGGGAAAATTCGCCGCAGTTATTGGCGACTAGGTCCTTGTGCGGCTTAGGGGGTAATTTGTCACCTTGTGCGTGGAGACTAGGTCGAGGTTAGATGTAGGGGTTGGCTAGAGGTCTTATCTGGGGTTTGATAGGCTATAGCCAACCGGTCATTGGGAGAAGGACCGGTGAAACATCAAAAAGTGATTTTTATATTCTCGCCTTGATTTCTAGCGGCATAGAAATCAAACTTTTGTATAACCAAGTTCTTATGAAATAAAATCTTGTCCTTTAATGTTTTCATTCAATTGATTTTATTTTCTCTATAGGAATGCGTTAAATTATATTTTCATCAAAGCATTAAAACAAACATTTGTGTAATTATCTTTGTAATACAATATTCGTTTTCATTATCTCTGATTTTCTGGAATTATATTTTATTAAAATTTTCATAAGTAAAATCTCCTTGACATAATTCTGAGCAGCTTAATTTTCTGAAGAGCTAACGCCCAACATTAACACTTAACGTCAGACGTTAGCAAAAGTAAGGAAAAAGTTCTGTTAACCTTATCTAAGATATTAAAATATATTTTCCTATAAAATATTCCGAAACTTCAGTCACAAACTCTGATATTTTTAATTAATATTCAAATTCCAAAAAACCCTTATTCAGCATGATCGTCGGCCCAGACCGCTCGAACTCAGCATGATCGTCGGCTTCCCTGAGACCGTGCGAACAGTTCTGGTCGCTGACCTGCATACTGCCAGACAGCCAATCACAGACCGCACAATCTGCTTCTTATTGAATTGCTGAATAACAAAGTTGTCTGCACTTCTTGATCTCCCAAACCACACGGTCTCAAGATCACAAAAGTAACCCACGAACACACGATGATCTGCTCTCTGCTACAGGACCACAACTCAAGACCACCTGACCGCTTAAAGTTGCTTGATCAACTGAATCCACTGTAAACAGACCAAGAACTTCAAAACACAGTTCGCCCAGACAAGACCACTGGCGAGGTGGTTTATTCAAAGCTGGAAAGAAGGAAGAATGCTGATGGTAGACCGCTGGTCGCTAACCTGCGAACACAACAAACCGGTCAACAAACTCAGATCGCGCGACCTCAAAAGTGAGACCGGCACAATCAAACCAACTTTAGTTCTTACAGTTCTTGCATATGAATGGCTAGCCATGCAACCATATTTATAGGCAAATGAACGGATGTCATCGTGTGATCTAGGTGGAGACATACCCAGGCACTTGCCTGGATGTGATTTTCAGATTTTTTTTACATAAGCATCTCCATGTGGCCGGTTATGTTGTCATCGTGTGACATGTATGCGCCTGATAATTAATTAAAATCAATGGTGCGGTGCTTGTGCTCGTGCCCTATCTTTTTCCATCCCTCGTTCACTAAAAACTACTATGTTCGCCTACACAATTGAACGATCGTTCGATATGGAAGAACAACATTGAAGCATCTCGATTCTTGCAACCAGCTTTCCTCCTTGTCATTTCGAGTCCTCAATCTCCTTCCCTGGGAAGATCCATATGCCTTCGAGGGCCCAAGAAGTCGCAAGCACTCTGCGAGAACACAAAAGGTGGATCTCATTTTCTTTTTACTTGATAACCCTCTCCTTCGAAGATTTGATGATTTCGATCTCTGCGTTTCTCCTTCAATGTCTATGATTTCATACTTTTTTTGAGATTTCAAAAAATGGAGGCAATGAATGGACTCCATACGAAAGGAATTCCTCTACTAGTTCCCAACTCCTAAGCAATGGAGACTACTCAGTTTGGCTCCACATTTTTGGAGCTATGTGCAACCAATTTTTTCACCGTCCTGCCAAACAGTAAAAACAAATGTAACGGTGGGAGAAGCCCCGCTGGTAGACCGCTGAATTTACGTGTTTACGAGTAGTTAAAAAAATTCACGACTCGCAAATCGTGACTGCAGTGTTGCTGCTGCTCGTGGCCTTCGACTCTAGTCCCCGTGAACAATAAGAAGAAGATGACGCGACACCCATCTAGATCATTGCTTGCTCCGTGTTCGTAGCCTTCTACCCTGCATCTCCGGCGTTGCTTACTCACTGGTGCTGCTACAAGATGACAACAAGAAGATGACGCGACTGTTGCCATGGCTTTCGAAGTTCCAAGTGGAGCTCCGTGTTCGTGAACAACAAAAAGAAGATGACGCAACTGCTTGCTCCCGTCCAGATCACTGCTGCTGCTATGGCTTTCAAAGTTCCAACTGGAGTGTCCATTGATCTTCTTTTACATCGATTTCCTTCTGAAGTCATTCCTCCGTTGAACTTCTCCATAGGGTTACCGAAGCTAGGATGCTTCTTCTTTTGGATGATCTGAGTTTGGAATTGAGAGGATAGATGTATTCTGTTTTGATTAGATAATAATAACTGGCCAGAACCACAGGGTGGGGAAGATGATCATTTCTCAAGTGATCGATTTTTAATGGTTTTGATCATTTTTTTGCGGAGGATATATGTTGAATCATTCTCCATTTTTTCATTTCAAAGCTTACCTTTTTTGGATGAGGAATCTTTGTTGATTTCAGTTTTTAGGTCTCATATTTTTGGATGAGTAGCTAGTAATTTTTTCGTTCTATGTGATTGTGCCTCAGTCATTGTTGGATGAGTAGTTAGCAGTTTTTTGTGCATGTAAATGTTTCTTCAATGATTTTTGGATGAGTAGTTAGCAATTTATTTCAATTTTTTACTTCAATTTTTTGTCTATAAATTAAAAAAATATGGACTCCACAGAGTTGTTTTACCAAACAATTTTTCCGTTTGAAATAACACTGCAAACGTTATTCTTTCAAATAGTTTCACAGATTCTTCCACCACTTTGCAAACCAGCTGATTATTCCACCAGTGCTTCCCACCACTTCTTCTCCATTCGCTGCAGTTGAGCCAAACATAGCCTAACTTCTGCCATCCTGTCACATCACCCTTCTATTTTTTTATTTTTTTGACAACTCTCTTGATAATTCAATCTATATTTTTTATTTCTTTTGGCTCTTCTGATGCTACGACCTGCCTGTATATTGATAATAAAATTAGGTGTTGATGGGGTTACCCTAAAGGGTTCGAGTTGAGTCGGGCGAGTGTTTCGCATCGCGGCCACGCCCAGACCCGGAGAGCAGCACCAACATTTACGGCCAGTCTTAACCCCGTTGCTAAGTACCTTCGTGCTACCGCTCTTGCTTGTCCCTCGGGAAGCGCTCCCGCTAGCTCCTATTCAACGGGAAGCGCTCCCGCTCGCTCCTTCTCCGCGGGAAGCGCTCGCGCTCGCTCCTTCTCTACGGGCAGCGCTCGCACTCGCTCCTATTTCGCTGGGAGCGCTCCCACTCTCACCTATTCCGCGGGGAGCGCTCCGTCTCTCGCCTGTTCCGCGAGATCTCTATCACTCCCGCTCTCGCAAGTTCCGCTGGGAGCGCTCCCGCTCTCGCCGGTTCCACTGGGAGCGCTCCCGCTCTCCCAGTTTCGCAGGGAGCGCTCCCACTCTCACCATTTCCGCGAGGAGCGCTCCCGCTCTCGCCAGTTTCGTCGGGAGCGCTCCTGCTCTCGCCAGTTCCGCTGGGAGCAATCCCGCTCTCCCCAGTTCTGCGGCAAGCATTCCCTCTCTCGCCTGCTCTGCGTGGAGCACTCCCGCTCTAACCTGCTCCGCAGGGAGCGCTCCTGCTCTCGCCTGTTCCACGACGAGAGCTCCCGCTCTCGCCTGTTCCGCGAGGAGCGCTCCCGCTCTTGCCTGTTCCACGAGGAGCACTCCCGCTCTCGCCTGATCCATGGAGAGCGCTCCCACTCTCGCCTGATCTGCGGGGAGCAATCCCGCTCATCCCCGCTCCGCTGAGCGCGCCACCATCATCCATCGTCGGCGGTAATCGTCGGCCACCAACACCACCAGGAAGGCTGCCCGGACTGTCTGGACTGCCCGAGCTGCCCAGCACGACCGGGGGGCAAGCTCATCATAATCTCAAGGTTGACGATCTGCGTGCCCTGAATCAAGCGTTCTCATTCGCTCGTCCAAGAATCAGCATGACGCAGTTACCAGAACGCCCTCCTCAAAAACTATAAAAGTGGGGTCATGCCTCCAGTGAGAGGGACTTTTGGCATAGAGACAAGAAGGGGCTCTTAGATTTTCCGGCGAGAACTCTTGGAAGATCTTCATCGGCCTTAAAGCTCCCGTCAAAGATTTCCCTCATCTTTCCAGCATTACTTTAAGGACTTCTCGAAGATCCTGGTTGAACTCTGAACTCTCCGGTGTGGCCCCCCCTTGGCATCTTTGTTCAGACCTGCTCCACTCTAGGATGCTCTGCAGCGCTCCGCTCCAGGCTGCTCCGCAGTGCTCCGCTCCCGGCTGCTCCGCAGTGCTCCGCACCAGGCTGCTCCGCAACGCTCCACTCTAGGCTGCTCCACAACGCTCCGAACCAGGCTGCTCCGCAGCGCTCCGCACCAGGCTGCTCCGCTCCAGGCTGCTCTGCTCCAGGCTGCTCCACTCCAGGCTTCTCCGCTCCAGGCTGCACCACTCCAGGCTACTCCGCAGTGCTCCTCTCCAGGCTGCTCTACAGCGCTCCGCTCCAGGCTGCTCCGCAGCTTTCCGCACTAGGCAGCTCCGCAGCGCTCCGCTCTAGGCTGCTCCGTAGAGCTCCTCTACAGGATGCTCCGCAGCACTCCTGGCTGCTCTGCTCCGCTCCGCTCCAGGCAACTCTGCTCCGCTCCAGGCTGCTCCGCTCCAGGATGCTCCGCTCCGCTCCAGGATGTTGCACTCTCGACTGCTCCGCAACACTCTACTCTAGGATGCTTCGCTCCTGGCTGCTCTGCTCCAGGCTGCTCCACAGCGCTCCGCTCCTGACTGCTCCGCAGCGCTCTGCTCAAGGCTCCTCCACAGCGCTATGCTCCAGGCTATCTCTGAGCACACTTCACCACTCTCAGCTCCCGAGTACTTGAAGGATTTAAACAAAATCTCTGTAATGAGCGGTGACTTGTCACCCTAAAAAATTAATACTCTTTGTAACTCTCAATATTAGTGGATCATTCATAACTGGGCTAGGCCCGTAGTTTTTTCCCTTTCCAGTTTTTCCACGTAAAAGTCTCGCTTTTTACTGTTGGTCCTCACTTTTGACTGTTTGCGCGTTCGGCTCACTCTCGATCTAAGGTGGTTCAACTCGACCGGTCTAGGAGATCGTTGAATGATCCGCAACATTTTGACGTCGTATGTGGGAACAAGGTTCCCAACTCTCTGAAGATTCTTGGAAGATAGTGCTAATCAGTAGTACTCTTGACAAACAGTGATGACCAAAGGAAGCATCTGCGCTGCCAACGGAGCAGCTCCTGAGACGCATGCTGAGCACGCTCCTGGCAACTCGCTCATCTTTAGCATGCCGCCGCTCGAAGGAGTCGGTGTGGCGGTGGCAGCTGTTGTTGAGGAACGCATGCACTTGGTAGAAGAGCGGCAAGCCGAGATGCTTGATCTACTGAATAACCTCGGGGCCACCCGTGCCGCCATTCCTGTTGACGCCCAAATTCCTCGGCCTCCGACAGTCCCCGGCCAGGTTCAACCTGAAAACGTCGCTCGTGCGGAAGCCAATGCTGTGGACAAATTTTCCAATGCTGACAGTTCTTCCCACCCGGTGCAACCCGGGGTGGATTCGGAGGGAAGGCAGCACGACCCACTAGCGGGGGAAGCCGACAGAGTGTAACACCCTCCCTATTACATAGAATATAGCAGTAGGTCCGGCTGGGACCCCACGCCATATTAAACGAACAGAGGAGTGCATTACTTAATTAGTTTCAAAAAGTTAATAACATAACCATTTCAGCATACAGAGTTGTACAACGGAAGCATTGATTTATTGATTTAGTAAACCAGATTACAACTTGTCCACTTTACAACTAGGAATGAAAATACAAATAAGGTTTGATTATTAAAATGTTTACATCAAAGGTGACTTCCAAATATCGGCACTGCAGGCCGGCCACACATGAAAAACAGTAAACAAAAGCTTTGGCCTTCGAGGACCAGTATAGCGCAGCAGGAGGGGCTTCAGCCCGCTATTTCCCGCTAGTTTTGCCAGGACCTGTACAAACAAATCCACCAAAAGAGTGGGGGAAAACAGGCAACCGGTCAGCTTTAGCTGACCAAGATATAACGACCCTACCCCTTTCTCGGGGCGGCGGTACTCCTTCCCTGCAGGCAAGAAACAACAATATATATATTTCACAGGTGCGTCTAAGCACCGCATAGAAACATCCTCACATGGTAACATCAAGTCACACGTGTTGTGCACTCTCAGCACGCCGTCCTCAAGTCCTTTTTCAACTTGGATGATCAGATTGAGCTAGGTCGTATACTCGAAGTTCCGGCACTATCATTATGAGCTGCGACCATCAAGGCTAGCACTACCTTACGGTTTCCAATCCACAATTCCCTCAGTGAACATGGAGGAGTGACCTCATCACTGATTGGCTATAGAACGGGTTCGGTTCAGCTTGTGCCTGCGCTCATAAATGTCAGGATTCAACTAAGCCTGACATGGGTTTGGCTTCCCCTTGTGCCCGTCAAATTGTAACCTCATAGCTCACCTGGAGATACCGCCGGCGCATGGGAAACACCTCCAGAACCCACTTTGATGTACAACACAGCACAAAGAACCCGAAACACATCATATACATGGAGTCTTCTCCGGCACGCTACAAGCAATAAACATCGCCAATCCATACCAACCTGTCCAGATGGGCTTCACACAGCATGTCTATGCTCGTACTTCCATTCCGGACTCTATATGCAATTTATGGGGGAAATAACTTCAACCCACTGGAAGATCCGGTCTGCTAATTAGTAGAAGTCTTCCTAAACATGCAAATCAAAGAACGCACATGTCCAAAGACTATGGAGGAGAATCGTTACCCTCGGTGCTCGTTTCGGTGCCATAGATCTAAGAGGACCTCGGCTGGACTCTTTTGAAACAGCTTCCTCCCCACTGAATCGATGATGGCACAAGCACGCAAGTACCTTCACTAATCTCCCTCCTGGCACAACGAAGGCTCACCTCTAACTGATCTCCTTCCCAGCTCTCAGCCCACAGCTCTCAGAAATGCAGAGGGTCTCAAAGAAAATAAGAAGAAAAGTCAGATTTTGCTGTATATATACTTTCTTAGCTAACGTCGGCGTTATCACCTAATGCCGGGCGTTAGCCCCTAAGGCGGTGGCTGAACTTATCCACAGCCGCTTAAGGAATTCGACGGGAAAGCTAACGTCGGCTATAGTTAACTCCTGGCGCTATCTCTCGTCGATCGGCTCCTTATCTTGAGGTCTCGACGTCTCTACGGCGTTCGTCGAACGCCCTGGTGTTCGTTGAACGGTTCATTCGAAGGACGTCCCTGCGTTCGTCGAACGGCCCGACGTTCGTCCAACGGCCCGACATTCTACGAACGGCCTGGTGTTCGTCGAATGGCCTGGCATTCGACAGACGGCCTGACGTTCGTCGAATGGGTCATTCGTCGAACGGCCCGACGTTCGTCGAACGGCCCGATTTTTGTCGAACGACGTGTTCGAGAATGGCCTGGCGGTCGTCGAACGGTCCGACATTCGTCAAACGGCACATTCGACGGACGGCCTGGTGTTCTAGAGAAATCAAGGATCCTGCCTTGGATTTCTCGAGAAACCAGTTGTTCCTGCCTTTGATTTCTCTAAGTCCTAGGCTAACGCCTGGCGTTAGCGCCAACGCCTGGCGCTATCTCTCATACTTAACAACCTGTTGATTTCAGTGCACTGGAAATTGAGGTGTTACACAGAGAATATGCAAATATAAGGATCACCGGCGATGGGGTGCACGGGATGATCGAAGAGTACGGTGTCGGAAGGCGACGAGTTGTGGTTGCACGACGACCCATTCAACAGGGATCTCCGTTGACTCCACGGGTGCTAGCACACCCCGTCCTGCACGGCTTACGAAGGAATAGACGATCCGATAGAGTAGGTCAACTATATCGCCACCATCATGAGGATTCATAATGCCTCTGACCAGCTTTTGTGCCAAGTGTTCCCGAAAACACTAAAAGGACAAGCCCGCACCTGGTTCCACTCTCCAAGGGAGGGAGAGATAGACAATTTTGCAGAGTTATCTCAACTATTCGTCGATTAGTTCATCTCAAACCGTCGGGCTGTTCGGGATCCTTCTCACATGTCAGGAATCCGCCAGAAGGGGAGCGATAATCTTAAGGATTTCTTTCGCCGCTTCACTACTGAGGCATGACAAATTCGAGGGGTCGATCCCGAGCTTCTACGTGGTGTCTTTTTAGGAGGCCTCTAACCAGGAAGCTTCTACTCAGCCTTAATGAGGGAGACTGTGCCTAGCTATCCCTACCTCGTACACCGGGTCGAAGCTCAGATTGCAGCAGACGAAGCAATCGAAGTGCATCGCCAACAATTCGAAGGAAACTCGAAAAAGGAAAGGGGATCAAGAGCCACTGCCAGATCTCAGGGGAAACAACGAGAATCGTGAAAAGAACCGCCAAGACCGGAGAACTCGAAAGCATCAGGACTACACTCCCTTAAACATCACCCGAACCAACGTGCTTCTTGTCATCCACGATAGCGAAGAGCTTCGTAGGCCCGAGCCGCTTACTCCAAATAGGGAAAACTAGTCGCAGTACTTGTTGGGTTTTTTATATACATCATATGTAAACAGCATATTGTATATGCGCAGCGGAAGAAACAAATCAAGAACAACCCAAAGAGTAAGGATCTTGCGATTTCATGAATCAAGAAATAAGGAAAGCAAATGCGGTATACCTTCAGGGGATTGAGTCAATACTCAACCAAGGTGCTCCAAGAAGAAATCTGGAAGATGAATTTTGAGTTCCAAGTACCGAAATGGATCGGCCCCTCTACAGAGATCCACACAAGGAAGGAGAACCCCGATGCCTTGTCGTATAAGGGATGGGCCGGAGAAGAACGGTCCTCTGCATCCCCACGAACTGCTAGGTCCGTTGAAGGGGAGGCGGCGACGGCCGGCGAAGTCTAGGTCAGCGGACGGGAATGAGTATCAGAACGCTTCCGTTTCTGATGTCGCAAAAAGGATCGATCTGTAGAAGACCTAATCGCGTCCCTTTTATACGCAAGGCATAAAAACAGGTTATCCGCAGACCCTGGAAAAACAGAAGAATTCAGCCAGGATTTAAATTTGTCGAATATGATATAATTCGTCTAAACACTTTCGACGAATCAACATATTTTTGTCGAAACACTTTCGACGAATTCGTCGATACAATTTCGACTAAACACTTTCGACGAATTTGTATCTTATTTATCGAAACAATTTCAACGAACTTGATTAGACGAATTGACACATTTCGTCTAAACTCTCTCAATGAATTTGTCAAGTATAAATCCATTCGTCGAAACACTTTCGACGAATTTGCTAAGTCTTAAAAAATTCGTTGAAACCATTTCGACGATTCTTCAAGAGTACTTATTTCCCGTTAAGACATTCTCAATTTAATTCCGAACAGTCACAGGATTGGTCCTCCACTCATATCCAATATGAGTAAGGCCAACACAATCCTTTCTCCAACTTCTCCAAACGCTTTTATGTGTGACCCTATAGGCTCATATTGCGTTGGCAGTAAGACTAGCTGTTTGATTGCTTTGAGATCACCTCAGAAACTCTAACAGCACTGTGAATTGCACCGCGGATACATCCATAGGACCGAAGGGTTCAACCGTTTGAAGGACGAGATCGAGCGCTTGGTTCGATAGGGTCTACTCATAAGATTTGAGCAATATCCAGCTCCGGACCAGCTCTCACCACGGGACGAAAATCTGCCCAAGGACCACGCCTTGGCCCGACGTGAATGAGCTGAAACCCCCTGGTAGAGGCCCCTCCCCCGATAGAGGGCGCTAACCACACGCCTTTTTGTTGGATCTTGTGTTGCACTTCTCATCGTTTGATAAATCACAAATCACACTATATATTTGATCTTGCTTGTGTTTATAGCGTGTAGGTACTACAGTTAAATACCCTATGAACAGGATGACGATTCTCTGAAAAGAGAGCTAACGCCCCGCGTTAGTAGTTAACGCCCCGCGTTAGTAGTTAACGCCCCACGTTAGTAGTTAATGCCCCGCATTAACTCTCGTCAAGAAGAAGCCATCGAGATGAAATGTCATCGAAAAGGAATCCATCGAGAAGCCAGAGACAACGCCAGCGTCGACTCTTAATGCCCGCATTGAGCCACGATCTGCCACGATCCCGACGGTTTGCACGCTCTCAGCAACTGTCGTACACGATGCTTAACGCTGATGTTAACTCTTAACGCCAGGTGTTAGCTCCCATGTCTATTTAAAGACCTGATATCGTTTGCTCAAGATAAGATAAGAATCCAAGCCTTCATTCTATACTTCAGAGAGAATATTTCATCCCGAATTCAAAGAGAACTCCCAACACCAACATTGAGGAACAAGAGTGAGAAGGAGATTTCTAATGACAAATTTGAAGAAGGACACTCGCTTCATCTCCGACGTGGTGATGGCGTATCTTCAACATCTCCTTCAGTGCTCTTCAATCTAGGGAGTCTTTTATTCTGATTTTCTACTTTATCTTTTCATTTTTTCCTTGTAACGGTAGTGAATTCGCCGCCTTGCGTGTGGCGACTAGGCGTGTAAACGAGTCGAGCTTGGCAAAAATCCCAAACTCGAGCTCGAGCTAAATATTTCGAGCTCGAGCTCGAGCTCGAGCTCATCGAGCTCATCCTGCTTGGCTCGAGCTCGAGCTCGAGACCAGTATATTAAGCTCGAGCTCGAGCTTTCGAGCTCGCGAGCTCGAGTCGAACTCGAGCTGCTCACGAGCTTTTTGCTCATGAGCCTATTTTTATTTATATTTATATATATATATATTAAAAATAATACCCAAAAAAAAGCTCGCGAGCCGGCTCGCGAGCTCATGAACAAGAGCAATCGAGCTCGAGCTCGGCTCGAAATCGAGCTCGAGCTCGGCTCGAAATCGAGCTCGAGCTCGGCTCGAAATCGAGCTCGAGCTCAATTGGCTCGAGCTCGAGTCAAGCTTTTTTCGAGCCGGCTCATCGAGCTCACGAGCCGGCTCGACTCAACTTGCACCCCTAGTGGCGACTAGGCCGGGTTTAGCTTAGGGGAAATTCGCTGCCTTGTGCGTGGCGACTAGGTCTAGGGTAGATTTAGGGGTGGCTAGAGGCCTTATCTGGGGATTGCTAGGCTATAGCCAACCGGTCCTTGGGAGAAGGACCGGTGAAAGAACAAAAGGTGATTTTTAAGTTGTCACCTCTAATTTCAAGCGTTGTTAAAATTTTATCCTTGTAATCATTTTTTGTGAAATATAAAATTCTTTTTCATTATATCTAATTTTTCTGGAATTGTATTTCATAAAGAAAATCATTTTAAATATTTCTGTAAAAATATTTTCTGGAGAGATAACGCACGGCGTGGACTCTTAACGTCAGGCGTTAGCGACAGAGCCAAAAAGTTTTTCTGTTATTTAAAATCTTTCAGTTTATCTCAAAAATAGTAAACCCCTTATTCACCCCCCGCCCTCTAAGGGCGCCATAAGATCCAACACTTTTTACCTACAATCCCTTTTTCCCGCTCTTATGTGTTCTCCTTTAATGCAATAAGCCGCATTGTGAAATTTGTGTGCGCATAAAAGTTATGTTTTCTTTAACAACGCGACGACATTTTCTGACTTCCGTTAGCAACACAGAACTCCCAAAGAAAGGCTCATGGGGTGAATGCCACTACCCTGACGTCAACCCTGGATAACAAGCTTTCCAAACTTTGGGGAATTCGGCTCAACTATGAATCAAAACACCTCGCTCCCACGCTACAGAGCATCTAGCTCCCGCGTTGCAGGGCACCTCACTCCCACGCTGAGGAGCATCTCGTTGCGGGGCACCTCGCTCCCACACTGCAGAGCGTCATGCTCCTGCATTGTCGGGCACGTCGCTCCCACGCAGCGGAGCATCATGCTCCCGCATTGCTAGGCACCTCGCTCCCACGCTGTCGAGCATCACGCTCCCGCATTGTAGGACACCTCGCTCTCCCACGTTGCAGGGCACCTCGCTCCCACGCTGTAGAGCATCACGCTCCCGCGTTGCAGGGCACCTCGCTCCCATGCTGCAGAGCATCACGCTCCCACGTTGCAGGGCATCATGCTCCCGCATTGCAGGGCACCTTGCTCCCACGCTGCTGCGCATCACGCTCTCGCATTGTAGGGCACCTTGCTCCCACACTGCAAAGCATCTAGCTCATGCGTTGCAGGGCACCTCGCTCCCACACTGCAGAGCATCACGCTCCCGCATTGCGGGGCACATCGCTCCCACACTGCATAGCATCACGCTCCCGCATTACAGGGCACCTCGCTCCCACGCTGTAGAGCATCACGCTCCCGTGTTGCAGGGCACCTCGCTCCCATGCTGCAGCGCATCACGCTCTCGCATTGCAGGGCACCTTAATCCCACACTGCAGAGCATCTAGCTCCTGTATTGCAAGGCACCTCCCTCCCATGCTGCAGAGCATCACGCTCCCGCGTTGTAGGTAATCTCGCTCCCACGCTGCAGAGCATCACGCTCTCGCATTGCAGGGCCCCTCGCTCCCACGATGTAGAGCATCTAGCTCCCGCGTTGCAGGGCACCTCGCTCCCACGCTGTAGAGCATCATGCTCCCGTGTTGCAGGGCACCTCGCTCCCACGCTGCAGAGCATCTATCTCCCGCTTTGCAGGGCACCTCGCTCCCACGCTATAGATCATCACGCTCCTGTATTGCGGGGCACTTCACTCCCACGTTGTAGAGCATCACGCTCCTGCATTACAGGGCACTTCGCTCCCACACTGCAGAGTATCACGCTCCCGCATTGCATGGCACATCGTGTAACATTCCCCAAACTGCTAAGCCCCTAGAGAATTTTTGTCATGACAAGTCATGACAAAAATGGGATAGGTGACATCGGGCACTAGGATGACCAGTTGAAAGGAGTGAAGAACTCATGGTGTGCACTCAGCCACCATGGGCCACCCTAGTGTAATGTGGACTGAAAGAGGCTAAAGCACCTTAAGCATCACACATAGCCATGGAGATCCCCCTAGGATGGATTAAGTACAGAAGGTGGGCCAAAGTGGCCCCATGAACTCATTAAGATAGGAAGGAATGCATTTTGGGGTGCATATAATAAAACTTGATGGCCTAGCCTAGGGGTGACCAACAGACTCCAATGTGCCAACCTAACCTCACCATGACCCCCATGACCATCCAAGGAGGTGAGTAGACCACTAGGGACCTTTGAGGCTAACTAAATTGGTCAAATTGACCAAAAGTCAACCTTAGGCCACCTAGGTCAAACCTCCATAAATAAGGGCAATTGAACTCCAGATGATCAAATTGGACCCACCATCACGTGGCAACCCCCTAGGGGACCTAATGGACCCAAAAGCCCCATCATAGGGCCATCAATTTGGGGAAATTGGGCCAATTTCTAAAAAGCCCCAATTTGCCCTATTCGGGTCAAGTAAGCCAAACTCAAGCTAGGCGGACTTAACCCAAACCCAACCTTAGAACCTTTGGGCTCAACCCCACCTAATCAAGCCCACCAGTGGGTTGAATTACCTTGGGCCCCAATTGATCCCAAGGGGAGGTCCAACAAGGTGGTGGCCGGCCACCACCAAAGGACTTGAATTCAAGAGGAATTCATGGAGAGGTGTCCACTTAACCACCCCTCCCCAATTCCTGGCCTGCCCCTGCCTTCCCAAGGAATTCCAGCAGAAGAAGGGGTTGAGCTGGCTGCCGCTGAGAGGGTTGGGAGGAGAGAAAGAGCTCACCTTACCAGCCACCATAATGGTCATTCCCCCTTTCCAATGCAATGCAGCCAAACTCCCACTCCTATGGCATCAATTCGAGCTCAGGAGTAAATTCCTAATGAGCTGAAGGCCTGCGGCTGGCTGGCTGGGGTGGTGTCCACATAGAGGAGATCGCCGGTCATTGATAGCTAGCAATATACACTCCCCCAGCTCATTTCAATCACACCATCACCTTCAGAGCACTCAGAGCAGTCGAGGCCCCCCCCCCCCCCCCCCCCCCGTCTTGATTGAGCTTTCGACCTCAGCCGCACCAGAAGCCATGGACGCTGGGAACAGGAATGCGATCTTCCTCTGCCGCAATACCCGTCGCAAAGCTCGCACACAGGCAACGTTCCTTCCCCTCTCCATCTGTGCTAGTCTCCCCCTCTCTTCCGTTACAAAATTTGTGAAGAAAGGGCGACATTTGCCATTTCATTTTTCTTTGTTCCGGCTCAAAATCGAAAGGTGGCGCAGGCCACCTCCGGCCAAACAGCCACCGCCAATCGGAAGCCCTATGTCGGGTGGAGGTGGTGGCTTGGGGGTTTGGCCGGAGACGACCTAAGATGGCCGGAAATCCGCCCGCAAAACCGGCCCAGGCACGGCAAATCAGAGCCCTTGGCTCATCGAGGAAGACGACCCGTGGCCGTTAGATCTGGAGGCTTAGGCTAATCGTAGCCCAAAATGAATTAAACCATAATATTTAAGTAATATGTCACATTTCATGCAGCCCATTAAGCAATTTATTAAAAATACCTCCTCTCAATTTCTGGGAAAACTTTGAACATCAAAGTTGTAGCCCTTGGGATCTAGAATTTTTAGAAATTTGGATCACCCCAAAAGGAGCACTGTAGCTCCCTGTAGACCATGTTTGGTGTGACATGTATATATTTCTATTTGGTTATGATAAACAATTTGTACAGAACTTGCATGTTGACTTCACCTAGGTTAGGCTCATTTCTGGAGGTAGTAATCAACATGAATATTGTAGACCTTGAGGTTACCTTTAAAATGCCACTAATTTCATGTCATTTGGTCAAGTGTAGCTCCTTCTATGCCATTTTTGGTGTGACATGTATATATTTGTATTTTGTTAAGATAAACAATTTGTACAGAACTTGCATGTTGACTTCACCTAGGTTAGGCTCATTTCTGGAGATAGTGATCAACATGAATATTGTAGACCTTGAGGTTACCTTTAAAATACCACTGATTGCATGTCATTTTGTCAAGTGTAGCTCCTTCTATGCCATTTTTGGTGTGATAAGTATATATTTGTATATTGTTGAGTTAAACATTTTGTACAGAACTTGCATATTGACTTCACCTAGGTTAGGCTCATTTCTGCAGATAGTGATCAACATGAATATTGTATACCTTGAGGTTACCTTTAAAATGTCACTGATTTCATGTCATTTGGTCAACTGTAGATCCTTCTATGCCATTTTTGGTGTGACATGTATATATTTGAATTTTGTTAAGATAAACAATTTGTACAGAACTTGCATGTTGACTTCACCTAGGTTAGGCTCATTTCTGGAGATAGTGATCAACATGAATACTGTAGACCTTGAGGTTACCTTTAAAATGACATGGATTTCATGTCACTTTTTCAAGTGTAGCTCCTTCTATCCCATTTTTGGTGTGACATGTATATATTTGTATTTTGTTAAGATAAACAATTTGTACAGAACTTGCATGTTGACTTCACCTAGGTTAAGCTCATTTCTGGAGATAGTGATCAACATGAATATTGTAGACCTTGCGGTTACCTTTAAAATGCCACTAGTTTCATGTCATTTGGTCAAGTGTAGCTCCTTCTATGCCATTTTTGGTGTGACATGTATATATTTGTATTTTGTTAAGTTAAACATTTTGTACAGAACTTTCATGTTGACTTCACCTAGGTTAGGCTCATTTCTGGAGGTAGTGATCAACATGAATATTGTAGACCTTGAGGTTACCTTTAAAATTCCACTGATTTCATATCATTTGGTCAAGTGTAGCTCCTTCTATGCCATTTTTGGTGTGACATGTATATATTTGTATTTTGTTAAGTTAAACATTTTGTACATGACTTGCATGTTGACTTCACCTAGGTTAGGCTCATTTCTGGAGGTAGTGATCAACATGAATATTGTAGATCTTGAGGTTACCTTCAAAATTTCACTGACTTCATGTCATTTGGTCAAGTGTATCTCCTTTTAGGCCACTTTTAGTGAGACATGTATAAAAGTGTATCTAGTGTGTTTAGTGATTTTGGCTCATGCAAATGCTTTGAAAATTTGTCCAAGGTGTAGGAAAAATTGGGGTGCATTTAGCAAGAATGTAATAAATGACAATTAAGGATAAATACACCTTGGATTAATATGAGACTTAGGACCTGGTGTTTTTAGACCAACATTGAGCTATGGTAATTTTCCCAGAATTTATTGAAGTCTTAACACAGTACTTGTAGTGTAAACCCTTATTGGCACACCAAATGTAATAAATGATAATTAAGGATAAATGCACCTTGGTTTAATATGAGACTTAGGATCTGGTGTTTTTAGACCAATATTGAGCTATAGTAATTTTCACATGATTTATTGAAGCCTTAACATAGCACTTGTAGTGTAAACTCTTATTGGCATACCACTTGTATTAAATGAATATTATGGACAAATATTACTTGGAAAATTATGAAACTTAGGCTCCGAAGTTTTTAGATCAATCTTATGCTACCATGAATTTATCAGAATTTATAGAGATCTATAGATGATACTTGTAGTGTAAATCCCTATTTGCACCCCATTCTTGTTAAATAGAAATCATGGTCAAATAATCCATGGAAAATGTGAAACTTAGGGTTTGAAGTTTTCAGACCAATACTATACTATTGTGAATTCATCAGAATTTATAGAGATCCGTAGATGATACTTGTTGCGTACAACTTTACCTTCATCCCATCTATTTGAATAAAAACTATGATTAAGAATTCCCTAGAAGAGTATGAAATGAAAGATTTGAGGTTGTTAGATCATTACAAATTGTGAACCTATGGTAAGAACTTTTGAACTCATTAGGACTTGAGAGGACCAAGGTTGCATCTTAAGAGTCAAACCTAGTTCAATTCCACCTTGGTCTGCGAACAGTAGAAACTGAAAACATAAATTTGGACCCCTTCCTTATGGTCACCACCCCTAGAGTTACTAACTCTAAGAGAATTGCAGATGCCCAATTAGGTTGAATGATTAGTCACCAAGGGCAATCATCGGAAATAAAGATGGGGTGCGTTTAGTAAAACTATCAATTCAGGAATTTGACAAGGACCTATTGGGGGAGGCGAAGGATGACTTAGCAAGAAGTGAAAATTGTGATTGAGAGATAACACAAGGAAATAGTTGATCACTAGGAATGACATGGCTCGGTTTTCAATAGAACACCGACACATGTCTGCCCGAGTCAAATGGTAATCCACCCTAGGATTTTAGAGCAAATGGAGAGCAAATGGGCGTACAGAATGGGTAGAAACTAAATAAAATAAATATCCTGGAAAGGGGGATTTGGGCTTCAGTCACCATCACATTCCCTAGTACCGCTGCGAGCCCTTCACCGGGTAATCCACGGGAAGTCCAGGATTCACCCCAAGCTGCTAAGATCAAATAACAATAGACAAGATTAGTAAGTACGAGAACTTGAAACATGATCTCCCTCCCAAATTTGGAAAGGAATGAAATCAGGACTGGGATAGTCCTGCGAGTGGTAGGCTCGGGTTATAAGGAAGGACTGTGATAGTCCTGCGAGCGGTAGGCTCGGGTTATAAGGAAGGACTGTGGTAGTCCTGTGAGCGGTAGGCTCGGATTATAAGGAAGGACTGTGATTGTCCTGCGAGCGGTAGGCTCGGGTTATAAGGAAGGACTGTGATAGTCCTGCGAGCGGTAGGCTCGGGTTATAAGGAAGGACTGTGATAGTCCTGCGAGCGGTAGGCTCGGGTTATAAGGAAGGACTGTGATAGTCCTGCGAGCGGTAGGCTTGGGTTATAAGGAAGGACTGTGATAGTCCTGCGAGCGGTAGGCTCGGATTATAAGGAAGGACTGTGATAGTCCTGCGAGCGGTAGGCTCGGGTTATAAGGAAGGACTGTGATAGTCCTGCGAGCGGTAGGCTCGGGTTATAAGGAAGGACTATGATAGTCCTGCGAGCGGTAGGCTCGGGTTATAAGGAAGGACTGTGATAGTCCTGCGAGTTGTAGGCTCGGGTTATAAGGAAGGACTGTGATAGTCCTGTGAGCGGTAGGCTGGGGTTATAAGGAAGGACTGTGATAGTCCTGCGAGCGGTAGGCTCGGGTTATAAGAAAGGACTGTGATAGTCCTGCGAGCGGTAGGCTCGGGTTATAAGGAAGGACTGTGATAGTCCTGCGAGCGGTAGGCTCGGGTTATAAGGAAGGACTATGATAGTCCTGTGAGCGGTAGGCTCGGGTTATAAGGAAGGACTGGTGTAGTCAAGCGAGCGGTAGGCTCGTAGTTTAAATATAAGACTGGTGTAGTCTAGCAAGCGGTAGGCTCATAGTTTATATATAAGACTGGTGTAGTCTAGCGAGCGGGAGACTCGTAATTTAAATATAAGACTGGTGTAGTCTGGCGAGCGGTAGGCTCTACTTTATAAATGTTGATTTAGAATTGCGAGCTGGAGGCTCGGTAGTAGGGGTTAATACATAGTTGCATATGCATAAGATGTGGTGGGTCTTCGGTTCTGGCTTAGTCGTCACACCGACAGCAGTTCGTTGACTCGGTAGTGCTAGTGGTTTGATTAGGGGGCAGGTTGTTTTACTGCGCGTCCAATGGGACAGATTCCCTAAACCCTGCCTTGCCAATTCAGTTTAGTACGCAGGAGCTCGTGAGTACCGGGTACCGATATCACAGCGTACATTAGGGCCTAGGTCTGGTAGTGTGACTTACCCACCTAGGTGAGGAGACGCCCGCTCCTCTGCCACCGTTTGACCACGACGGGAGTTGCCCGAGAGATTAGCTACCTCTGAAAAGTGGGAACTAAAGGTATGTACGTACAGAGTCGCGTGTGTGAGTTGCACCATTGCATTGCATTGCATATCATAGCATTGCATTCTTGCATAAATCAGAGGCCTCATCGTATAAATTAGTATGGGCTCTTTTATACGATGAGTTTACCTTAGTGCCAGATCCCTTAGCTTATGTGTTTGTGTGTGTATACACATATGTTAAGGTTACTTTCATAGCTGCTCTAGTTATTTCTTTACTTGCTCTAGTTTTCTTTATAACCACTCTGGTGTACTTTTCTAGCTGCTTAGACTATTTTATAACTGCGTGTGTATAATTACTTTGACGCTCGATTATATACTACTCGGTTTCTTTGTGGCCCCTTGATTTATTATGATAGATTTGCTAGAAAGGTGCTTGATGTATATGTATACACATGTTGTTAGCTATTGATATAATTGCTAGAGGTAAATGCTTTTATATACATGTTATTAGCTATTGATATATACTGCTAGGTTAGTAATACCCGCTTGTCACCTGCTTTTGATTTACCCTTTGATGTCCTCCGCTTCCTCCTCCTGCACGGTGCCTAGGAGTCGCGGATGGAGGCGGTGAGGAATATGCTGAGTCTTATAGACTGACGGTCGGTGGACCTCATCATTTTAGGGATGATGTGTCGGAACAGCAGGACCTCGTTCAGGAGACAAGACAGGAGGATGGGATGAAGCCGAGGAGCCACTACACATCGTCGCCGCAGCAGCTACAGATGCATGAAGATAGAGTTTGATAGCTTCCGCATAGATGTAGAGTGAGAGTGTTGTTGCACTATATTTGAACATTGTATTGGGCATAAGCCCTTATTATTTTAGTTCTTTCTCATCGTGGACATTGTAATCTTGTTTTATGATAAATATATAATGTGATTTTGTGGACTTGTTTCTTTTAATACTTCTGATAGAGAAAATCGTGTTCTTCAATCTATACTCGATTAAGGCAAGTGTACCTATCAAAATATAGCATAGGATATTAAAAATATCAAGGTCGTATTAAAACTCGGGTCTATCGAGTACTTCTACTTCGAGAAAACAACTATTATTTTATCGGACGAAAATTTTACGAGAAATTATAAGAGGAACAAAAATACGAAATAAAAAATAACTAACTTGATCAAAACAACCCTTGAAATGAAATATAATAATTTATAATCGTCTAATCCAATCCTTGACCGTGGAGATTCCCGATTTATGAACGCACCTCTCTCGAGGAATACGCACACCTGAGATTAGGTTGATCGACCGAACTCTCATTCTACAATCGAAACCCCTAAAACTCGCCTTACCGAAGTGAATCCCGCTATAGGATTTGACTCCTATCCAGAAGATTTTCGTCATCCTCTCTCAAGGGTTGCGATCAACTCTTTTTATTCGTGAGCGATCAATTCGTACGCATGAGTCTCTCCGCTAACTAGAATACGGAATCAGATGCGAAAGTCCACACATCGACATATGAACCCGATATAAATCACGAATAAATCGAAGGTAGAAATGAACGATTATAAAGAAGAAGATAATTTCATTCCAACGTTTGTAATAATCAAGACTACATTAACAAACTAAAAGAAGTAAAATAAAATCTAACACTATAAGAAGGAAAATACATAAAATAAAATGCATACTCTGCCCAAATGGGCAGAGGAAGTGATAGCCTCTCAAAACTTCTAACTTTGTATCTCCACTCTTTTGATAGTTGATATGATCCAATCTCCTCTCCATCATGGTTGTCTTGCACTTTTATAGATGAAAAACCATCTAGAACCATCCCAAGGGTATTAACTCTAAGGAATGAATCTAGATGGGAAAGTTAATGTTGTGGCTATGGAATTTTCGGCTAGGGGGAAGAGGAAAGGGTTGCATAAAATTAATAACATGATATATGGTGAAATAATAGATTGCATTTAATTGGATATCCACATGAAGACTTGCATACATTAGAGTATTATTATAGAAGAGGAAAGGTTAAACTTGAAATAAAATAATAATGCATTGATAAATAAATAAAAAGTGGACCACATAGGAATAATAATAAGAATAATATTGCATGGAATATGAATAGGTAAAAAACTGGGTGCATGTAAGAATAATAATAAGCTGCATAGATAAATAAATCACGTGAATAATGGGCTGCTCTTGGAGGGAGGTGGACGGGCATGCAGCTTGATTGGAATGAGCTTCACGTGAAGGGCTACTTTCATATAGGAGGAATATGAAGGGCTACATTGAATTGAAGGACCGAATGGCTGCATTGAATTGAAATGGCAGCTGTATTAAATTGGAGAGGATGTGAAGGGCTGCATTGATGGATGAAATGAACCGGCTGCACTTGTAGAGGAGAAAAAAACTGAATGGCATTGATGGACGAATTAGTGTGGGCTGGCTACATGCTTGAAATATTAATAGGCTAAAATGATTTTGATAATGCATGCTGAAATAATTTAATAATAGACGGCTTGAAACAATAATAATAATAATGTCACCTAGAGTTAATATTGCATGCATGGGGAAATGACAAAAAAGTTTCACGTTGAATGGAATGCATGGGTTTGTATGGTTAAATGGCGACGATGGCAGGCAACATAAAAGATGTCGCGGCGGCGACATGCAAAGGTGGCGGGAAGACTTTGCTTGCATGGTTTGACAAGAGAAGTTGGGGTTGGTGAAGATGGCGCGGCGAAGCGGATGTTGCAGCGACATGAAATTATGTGGACGAGTGCGATGGCATTGTGTGCAGCTTGGACTTGTGCGGCATGAGCTTGCGGAGTTGGCGAAGATGGCGGGCGGCATCAAATATGGCGCGGCGGGCTGCACATGCACGGACGCGTCTCGAGTAATGTGACGACTCTAGCAAAAATCTTCATCAAACATGCGCGCAACATCAATACAATTCAGTAGCGGGCTTTCACTTCGAGACGTACAAAAATTACACCCAGGCCTGCAGAATAACGAAACCTTAGTGAAAAGTTATATAAAACTAATTTATAAGCAAAATTAAATATTATTTAGAGAAAATATATATAATTTATATCAAAATTTAATATTTTTGCTTAAGTAATTTAAGCCAAATTACGCATTATCAAATTCCCTCAGACTAAGTATTTTGCTTGTCCCCAAGCAAATAAATACGAGCTAGCAAAATAAAAAGGACTAATAAATCAATATGACTATGCCCAACACAAGTACGGTGCGAAATTAGAAGTAGGGATATTATGAAAAATAAACTGAAATTTTTTACTTAGCCACGACATAAAAATTTTATAGATTCCACTAACATAAAAATAAATCATCCCAAGTTTTAGCAAAATTAAAAACCAAGTAATGAGACGAATGAAAAGTGCATTGAGTTGCTATTAAAATCTCAGAGGCATTTTATAACCACAAAAATCAAAATCAAGAGTTCAAACTCCTACCTAAAGACTTATCCAATTTACTTTTTCGCTACTTAACTAAAAACAGACCTAGGAGCATGAATCAAAATGACTTCATTGGGCATAACTTCTGGTGCAAGGGTTTTAATTTAAGGTGCGGATATCAAAAGATAAACGTGAAGGTTAAATGCACACTTAAAACAAAGAGAAAGGCTTTGCAAAAACATGAAAGCTAGCAAAATAAAACTTTTGATACAGATTGTGTCACCGCAAGACTTTGCAAAAACATAAGTCTTTCTCTTTTGATGCAAAGCCTTTCATCATCATCCAGGCCAACCATAATTACAGTACTACAGGGCACCTTGCTCCCTCGATGCAGAGAATCACGCTCCCACGTTGCAGGGCACCTCGCTCCCACGCTGCAGAGTAGCACGCTCCCGCGTTGCAGGGCACCTCCCTCCTATGCTGCAGAGCATCTAGCTCCCGCGTTGCAGGGCACCTTCCTCCCACACTGCAGAGCATCACGCTCCCGCGTTGCATGACACCTCGCTCCCATGCTGCAGAGCATCTAGCTCCCACGTTGCAGGGCACCTCGCTCCCACGCTGTAGAGCATCATGCTACCGCGTTGCAGGGCACCTCGCTCCCCTCCCACGTTGCAGAGCATCACGCTCCCGTCTTGCAGGGCACCTCGCTCCCACGCTGCAGAGCATCACGCTCCCGCATTGCAGGCCACTTTGCTCCCACGCTGCAGAGCATCTAGCTCCTGCGTTGCAGGGCACCTCGCTCCCACGCTGCAGAGCAACACGTTCCCGAGTTGCAGGGCACCTCGCTCCCACGTTGCAGAGCATCACGCTACCGCATTGCAAGGCACCTCTCTCCCATGCTGCAGAGCATCACGCTCCCGAGTTGCAGGGCACCTCGCTCCCATGCTTCAGAGCATCACGCTCCCGCGTTGCAGGGCACCTCGCTCCCACGCCGTAGTGCATCTAGCTACCGCGTCGCAGGGCACCTCGCTCCCGCGTCGCAGGGCATCTCGCTCTTACGCTGCACAGCATCTGGCTCTCGAATAGTTGGACGCATCCCTCTCACGCCACATGCCATCTAGCTCCTAGACTACATAATATCTTCACCAAAGTGCAGGGCACAGGTCCTCCTATGGGTGCTAGTCAGGACGAACATCGGTTATCCTGCGTCATTTAATAAAAATGCACTCTGAGCCCACTAGCACGGTCAGGGAAAAGGGGCAAGCATCCCTCTGAATGACGCACAAACATACGCCCTCAGGCTTAAAAAAGAAATATTTGATGCCGCAAATAAAATATTGGAGCGCGTACTCGGCCTCCCTCCACATTGGAGTGAGGCTCGGGGCTTGCCACTCCCTCTTCGGGGAATGGTGCCTCCCCGCGCACGTGTGCCATCCTGTGTTCTCCTAGAAAACCTCCAAGAAGCAGGGCGATAACCTCCGATAAGATGGTGGCTAGCCCTCCACATCGCGAGCGAGCCCGCTCTATCCGTCCGCTTAGGGCATGCCCCCCTCACGGCCAGGCAGGATCCATGTTCCCTCAGCAAATCTACAGATGAAAAGGAAAAAGCATATGATAAGGTGATGGATAGCCCTCCGAGCCGCAAGCAAGCTTCTTGGCGTTCCCAAGGATAACCTTCAAAATTAATTTTTGCGCCCCCCGCGTCGTTGCCTCCAAATATTTAAGGGCGGGCAGACCGTGCACGCACGCAAGGAGGTGCAGTAAGGCACCGCAGCAGCCCCCCTCTCCAATTGGAGCGCGGGATCCCCGCGCTCCTTGCGCAGCGGCAGTACTACGCGTCGCAAGCCACGTGCGGTTGGCCGTGCTGGCCGCCCTGCAGACCGTGCACCCCGCACATTGTAGGTTGCGCAGCCAAGCTGCCGCACGCAGTGATGAGTCCCATTTATATATATATATATATATATATATGGATCATTTGGGCTGATATTCTAGTCTTTGCACCACATATTAGCCACGTTTTCATTCATATGTATTATTCCATGCTAGGTGCACTATTAAGCTCATTTCAGTGTGCAATTGCATTCCTTGTTGTTGGGGGTAAGCACATGGTGCTCCCCTTCCCTTCTTTTATGTTTTTCTGATGATGGACGTGTATTCCCAGTTGTTATATCTTGTATGCAGGTGACCTGATCGTCCCGTTTTCCCCAGAAGTAATTTCTGTGCATATCGCACGGTCGTGCGTTTCCTTGACGCACGGTTGGCTGCGGTCGTGCGTTTGTTCTGGGCAGAAAATGGAGCGTCGGAGTTTACTCGTGCGTTTTGACGCACGGGCGAATTCGCCCGTGCGTGAGTGAAACGCACGGTCGACCTGTGCTTTGTGATTTCAGAGCGTCGGAGTTTACCCGTGCGTTTGAACGCACGGGCGGTATTGGTCGTGCGTGAGCAAAACGCGCGGGTGGCGCAGCTTCTTCCCCAAGCCATATTTTATCCGTTAATATCGCACGGTCTGCGCACGGTCGTGCGTTCGACCGTGCGTGACCATTTTTCATCCCGTTTGCTATAAAAAGCAGAAATTGAGGCAGTCAATAGAAGAGAGCGATTGGAGGCGGACTGGAGCGATTCAGAGAGCGGGAAATCACTTCCTTCCCGCTGCTCTTGAGGGCTGAAGGCTTCCCCTTCATCTCCACCACCATAGAGGCCATTTCCGGTGATTTCTACCTCCATCCTTCCATCCGGGAGCACTAGGAAGCTTTCTCCACCATTAGCTCAAGCATTCTTCGCCAAGAGATCAGAGAAGCGCTGAAGATCTTAGGAGCGGTGACAGCCTCCTTCGAGCCAAGCTCACCATCTGAGGGCCGAGTCTGGAGAGAGCCCGACAACCTCTCATTCCGACCGTGAACCCAAGACGTGACATCTTCTTTGTGGTCCTCTCTAACCTTTGATGCTTGAACTTCTTTGTAGTTGTTTTATGAATGCTTGTTAAGTTAATCTTAATGGTTATTGCTTGTGTTCATATGCAATGTTGTTGGGATGGCATGAATAGCCCTTTTTCCTAGTGATTTCTGAGAATCGTTGTGTGTGAAGCCACTAGCAATTGCTAGTGGTGATGTTTAGAGAAGAGGTGTGTGCGACCCTCAACTGTCATAGTTACATTCCGTCCACGCGCCTTCCGAAGCACGGCATCGCGGTCGTTGCATCCATCTCGCCTTGTGAAGCGGAGTTTTGACCCGCATCTCTCTTTATTCTGCAATAGCATAGGATCCCAAAACCAAACCTCCCATTGTTACTTATTAACCCTTTTAACTGATTTCCCGGGTTGAGCAAATCATACTACCCAACTTGCGGTCCTTTGAGAACAATATTCGGGGAGTTCCTCCCTATTTTATTACTTGAGCGACCGGTGCACTGCCGTCGTATCGCATTTCGTGCCTGCTAATTAGCAGTGCCGAATTTGCGCATCAAGTTTTTGGCACCGTTGCCGGGGACTGCAAGCGTGTACGATTTGTTTTCCCTCTGGAGATCCGTTTTAAGGTCTTTTTGTTTTTTTTAGTACTTTTTTTTTCTGTTTTGTGTTGAATAGCGGTGTATGCATAGAAGTGATCCTGGTGAGTGCGCAGCATTTGACCCTGAAATAGAGTGTACCCTGCGGGCGCATCTCTGTGCTGCTGCCACCATGGATGTTAATGGAAATCAGGCTAATCCTGGAGTGGGAAATGCACCGGTCGTGGGTCAGGTGGCTGACGAAAATGAAGTGGTCAGGCCGAGACCTAGGACCATGAGAGACTACACCACTCCTACAGTTGGGAGTGTGTATCCTGGTTTTGGGCCTAACATCATGAACAATCAGTTCGAAATCAAGCCCGCCATCCTGAACATCATCCGTAACAACGCGCAGTTCTCTGGGATGCCCAGTGAAGACCCACATCTTCACTTGGTTGAGTTCGCTGATATTTGCGGTACCTTCCGGTATACTGGAATCACTGACGAAACAGTCAAGTTGATACTGTTTCCATTCTCATTGCGTGACAAAGCCAAGGTGTGGCTTCATTCTATCCCTCCAGGAACTGCTACAACGTGGGATGTGCTCGCATCCAAGTTTCTCGCTAAATTCCACCCGGTGGACAAGATTGTGAGCCTTCGGCGTGAAATCACCACCTTCCGGCAAGCTGAGCAGGAGACCCTCGCAGAAGCTTGGGAGCGTCTTTCTGACCTCCTGCGCAAATGCCCAAATCACGAGCTCCAGCCGTGGAACATTGTGGAGACCTTCTACTTCGCCATCGAGCCCAACCATCGGGCGATGATTGACGCTGCTGCAGGAGGAACCTTGATGAACCACACGCCTGAGGAAGCTCTTAGAATTCTGCAGGACACCGCGTCCCACAACACTTTCTGGACAGCGGGGAGAAATGCGCCTAGAAGCGCTCGGGGATTATTCGTGGTGGATTCACTACCTCCCGCTGTTGCGCTCGCGCCTAACATTACATGTGAAGGATGTGGAGGCGGTGGTCACCACTCATACGAGTGTCCAGGTAGCGAGCCATCAGGTGAGTTCTCTCAGCTTTGTTTAAATGAATCTGTGAATTTCGTTGGAAATCAAGCTAGGGGGCACCCTACGGAAATGCTTATAATCCGGGTGTGAGAAATCACCCCAATTTTTCATGGAACCAAAATGCTGCAGGCCAACGATGGCAACCGGGCCAGCATCAAAACGATGCTCAAGCATCCGGAAGTCAACCAATGCCGCCTCAGCCGGGTTATAATCAAGGTGTCCCGGTCCCTAAGAAAAGTAATTTGGAAGAGTTGATGGAGAGGTTTATGGAAGTCGCCAACGCTAATATGGTGAACCAAACCGCGTCCATGCGTAACTTGGAGACGCAAGTGGGACAACTGGCTCAAGTGCTAACCGAGCGTGCGCAGGGGACCCTTCCCAGTAATACAGAAAAAAATCCAATCAACCAAGGGAAGAGTCTCTCCGACGCGGGAGTAGGTGAACTAAGTGAGTTGTAGTTGCTTGCTCCATTAACAATATTGAAACGGCAGTCCTATGTGATTCTGGTTCATCTCGCAACATCCTCGCCTTGCAGGATGTTGCTAAACTGCAACTTAATATGATACGGATGAACGGAAGTCACTAGTGCTTGCTAATGGGACCGTAGTCAAGGCTGAGGGAGAAGTCAGGAATGTGGAAGTTACAATTGAAGGGACGGTAGTAGTTGCCGACTTCCAAGTCTTGGGACCAAGTCTAAATCAATCCATTCCCATCTTGGGAGTACCGTTCTTAAAAGAGAGCAGTGCCACCTTAGATTTTTCTAAGGGGTGTGTTGTCTTACCCTGTAAGGTGACGCCCACTACTTGTCCCAAGATTGTATCAGAAGCGGTAATCCAATCCCCCTTGTTTTTACTGATAAACCATCTAGTGATGCAGAAGCCGAGAAAAGAACAGAATCGCCAGAAGGAGAAAAGAATGAAGAGAAGTTGCAAGTTGTGATGGAAGAGGGAAAGGAGTCAAGAGGCAGCACTGAAACCAGAATGTTGAATGACGAGGGAGATGGTGGAACAAAGCGTCTTATAAAAATTTGCCCGAATCAAAGTAATAAATGTGAACATTTTAAGCAGGTCCATTGGGCTGATCCGGTTGCCACGGCGACAACGGAAGTGAAGCCACCCACCACTAAGGCGGGAAATTATGCCAGTTATCAACGTTGGCGCTCTCCAACTGTGGAGAAGCTGAGGAAAGAAAAAGTGTTGCGTGAATCATGCTCTGCTGCCCTCCGGCGCGGGAAGGAAGAGGCTAGGGGCAAGGTGGAGACATCCTCCTTGGGCCCTAAAGCCTTCACCTCTTTCCCATCTCGCGCAGCGGGGGAGAACCACCACAAGTCAGCATACAACTGATGCGTGATGGGGTCTCGGGGTTGTGATTGTGTTGTTTCTTCCATCTGATTTTTGTGCTCTATTTTGTCACTTCGCTGTGTTGGTCATTTTTATTTATTTTGGAACAATATCTTTCTGCTGTTTGAACAATGCTTAATACAGGTATTTTGTCCACCTTAAAGGACGTTAAACAAAAGGGCTTCTTGGGAGACAACCCATGGGGAACCACCCGGTTCCTTCTAGCTTTTTAATTCCTTTTGTGCACTATTATTTCTGTTTTGCTAACATTGCAGGAGGATGCTCTCTTGTAGACGATGATGAAGGGGAAATATTTCTAAAAAATGGGATTACCGCACTTCTGGCATGCTCTTTTATGAGCATAGGTCAACTCTACCCCTCTCTTACTTATGTTTGAATTGATTATTCTAGTTAGTTTTAATCAAGTCTGGGGGAGAGAGCGAGCTTTGCACATGCACACACTTTGTATGACATGCTAGAATGTGCTGAGTTAGGAGTTATATTTTGTTGTGCATATTGCATACACTTGCACCTAATTTGCGCGCACTTGATCACGCGTGCTTTTTGGGTATCGCTGCGAGGTTTTCCCACTCTTAAGAATTGAATTGTTAGCATGTGAGTGAGGAGTAGAGAAAAATGTTGACTCGAGTAGTGCTCTAGTCAAGTGCTCCCGTCACGCCTAGAAATTCAATTAGAGTAGAATGGAATTCAGAATTATAATTTAGTTATTTCTTTTATAGTAGATGAAATTTATTTTACTTTAGTGGTGAATCCGATGAATCCAACGGTAGCATAAGGTCGAGTGTAGCAGACTAGTAGTAGCTTATTACTAGGGTCGGAAGGAAGGACAACCTTTCTCGGTGGCTAGAACTTGCACTAGGCGACTCTCGACACGATTGTGTTGAAGTACTCGTCATAAAATGTGATATAGGCCATTTCTTGATCCGGTTGAGCTTTGGAAATCCTTACCTACGTAATCACCGTTGCAAGCCCACTTGAGCCTACCTTTCCTCCTTGTTTAGCTCCACTAAAAATTTAACCAAAGCCATACGGCCGAACCTATTTGCGCACCAACCTTTGAGCTGAAAGAAATTTCTTTTTCAATCACATTTGGTGTCATCCTTGTTGTGTATGGCAGTTTTGAATTAGCTAAAGGAGCCGTTTTATTGTGCTTTCAAATGTCATTTTGTCAATGAGAGAAAAGAAAGGAAAAGAAATTAAAAAAAATTGTGTTAAAATAATTTTCTCTCAGCAATCTCTATTTATATCTGGCTCAGCACGCACCTAGTGTTCAGTTGAAGTCTGGGGGTGTCGTGTAATTACTGAAAATATTATATTGGTGATTGTTATTATTTTGAGTGCTCAAGTTGTGTTAAGTGCGATTCTCATCGTCCTTCTTCTTACCTAGCCTATACTCAACCTAAGCCCAATAATTGCCTATCAGTCCTATTGATTTTAGACACGAGTCGTCTCATGCAGTAAAGAGAGTGCGGACGTGCAAGCCTATGGACACCGACTTTGATGGATTTCTTAGGAGTTTTTCCCTAGCTTCGATTTGAGTATTACTTTACTCATTAGTCACGCTATTTTCCCTTTTGCGCGACCGAAAGATTCATCAGGATTCACCATCCAAGTAAATTAAATTTCAATTTACTGTTTTAGAAATAATTAGATACAATCTTGAGTTTGATTCTGTTCTAATGCATTTCTATGCGCGAGAGCATGCGACTTCGCATTGTTCTCTACCGCTCAAACTCATGCTAACATTCAATTGTTCCGACAGGAGAGCTGAGTAGTTTGCCCGAGATGTGCAAATGGTTAAGTCTGGGGGTGTGATGAGTCCCATTTATATATATATATATATATATTTTTGGACTCATTTGGGCTGATATTCTAGTCTTTGCACCACATATTATGCACGTTTTCATTCATATGTATTATTCCATGCTAGGTGCACTATTAAGCTCATTTCGGTGTGCAATTGCATTCCTTGTTGTTGGGGGTAAGCACATGGTGCTCCCCTTCCCTTCTTTTATGTTTTTCTGATGCTGGACGTGTATTCCCAGTTGTTATATCTTGTATGCAGGTGACCTGATCGTCCCATTTTCCCCAGAAGTAATTTCTGTGCATATCGCACGGTCGTTGATGAGTCTGGTTTATACAGTGATTTCTGGCCTCATTTGGGTTTACTGTAGTGTCATTGCACTTCATTTGCTGTTCATATACGCTTATAGTGATAGCATGGCGTTTCTGCGCCTTTTGTGCAATCATTTCCCCTTTGTGGCATATTTTTCCTATATATTACTGTATGCCTGTGTTATGGATCCGGTGATGTGCACGGATCGGGGTTATTTGTACTTTTCCTGCAGGTCCTGGGGTCGTGTGCACGTTCGGGATGGTGCGGGGTGATTTTTGGCCTAAAAAGCCTCTGATCGTGCGCATTCCTTCGCGCACGATCAGGCGCACGATCATTGATCGTGCGTTAATTCCCAGCCCAGATCGAGTTCGGACCAAATATATGCGCACGATCACAGGCCTTTCTTCGCGCACGACCACTGGTCGTGCGCCCCTGACCGTGCGATGTTTTCTATTTTTCCTTTGCTACAGGTTGACTGCGCAAGATCACAGTCATTCCTTCGTGCACGACCATTGGTCGTGCGCCACTGACCGTGTGCAGTACTTATTCTGCTCCCTATTTAAGGCGTTGTTCTGCGATTTTAGGTATTCCGGCGGGTTTTTGGCGCGATTTCTGAGCGCGACTCCGCCGTTCCACCTCTCCAAGGTCCCTCCTTCCATTCCTCCCCTTGGGAAAGCTTCATCCATTGATCCTAAGGTCATTCTAGGGTTCCGGAAGCATTCTCCGCCATCTACGGCCAGCATTCCAAGAGGAAGACATCTCCATTGGGTGAAGGAGAAGTGAACCCAGCTCTGAGAAGAAGACGGGCAGCGGTTAGAGGTAGTGACAGCCTCTGCATCCCCGAAGCAACCAAGGACTGAGCTCGGAGGAGGCGTGACGACCCCCCATTCCGACCACGATCCGCGACAAGGCTTCTCATCTCGTGGTTACTTCTACCCCTTCTCTTTTTGTGATTTGTACTCTTAATGGTTGTAATGAACTGAATGAACATCTATTTGTCTATGAATGGAAGTTTATTTATGAACTTGTCTTTACGTTATGCTGTGTTGTGATGCGCTCCGCCCCCACTCCACTTACACCCACACGTTCCAGCACCCGCTCTAGCAAAAGCTGGAAGCGATAGCGAAGAGGTGCCTTCGACCCTCAACCCTCACATCTGCACTCACCTCATCCATATGCTCACCGGCCATCCGCTAAGCGAAGCACGGCATCGCGGCCTGCACTAAACCCATCCGCCAAGCGACGCGGTGATTGCGACCCGCATAGTGTTTAGTTTTCTCATTTCCCGCTCTATAAAATCAACCAAACCCCCTTCTTGTTTTGTTAAACTTAGAACCCACATAATTAGTTTCCTAACGAGCAAATCGTATTCCCTAACTTGCGGTCCTTTGAGAACGATATTCGGGGAGCTACTCCCTACTTTTATTACTTGACAACGACCGGTGCACTGCCGTCGTACCGCATTTCGTGCCCGCTAATTAGCGGTGTGGAAATAGTGTGTCAAGTTTTTGGCGCCGTTGCCGGGGACTGCAAGCGGTTATAATTTGTCTCATGGGAAATTAGTCTAAGGGTATTTTGTTTTTTTTTTGATATTTTTCATTTATGTAGGTTCCCTTGTCTCGTTAGCCTGTGTGCAATTGTTGGGATACTTATAGTCTTTTATTTTTATCTACATACCTGACATGGCTAACAACTGCTTTGAAATATCTACGGAACTAATCACCTTTGTGTCTCAAGCTGACATATTTTCCGGGACTCCTAGTGAGGATGCATTGTCCCATCTGCAGAATATTCTTGAAGTGTGCAGTACTTTTCAGCACGCTGAAGGCAATTCAGAAAGGGTCAGGCTTCAGCTGTTCGCTTTCTCATTGGCAGGAAAAGCTCGAGTTTGGTATCGGGAGATACAAGCAAACGAAGGTCAATCTTGGAGCAAAGTGGAAGAGGAGTTCCTCGGTAAATTCTATTCACGCCACTATCTTCTGGAAATGCACAATAGACTGTTATTGTTTACACAGGGCGAAGACGAAACGCTGATTGACGCATGGGAGAGGTTCAATTTCCTTCAGAAGTTCTGGTTTGTGCATAGCCTCACAGAATCGGCACGCCTTCAGATATTCTATTTTGGGGTATCGGTTGGGTATAGACCATACTTCGATATGGCTGCGGGTGGATCTTTATTCAGCAGAACAAGTGCCGACGCGTGGCAAATTGTTGAAAAGGTTGCACGAACCAATGGGATGTGGTGTGCCCCCGCAAGGTGTGGCGAGACCATGAGAATCACCTCTACAACATGCCCACCGGATGACAGTATCCCACCTGAGCCTTCTGTTGATAAATTTCGTGTTTTTACCGAATGTATCCTGGGATGTATAGAGGCCCAAAACTGTGCTTTGCTAAGGCTCCAGTCCATGGTTGTGAGCATCATATCTATGGTATCGGAAATGGTGGTCCACCCAAATGAGACATTGAATGTCATGCAGCTGAGAAGCGGAAGGTTACCTGTGGAACCCATCAGAAGAAATGAGTCTCAAGAAGAGTCGCGAAATCCATCAAGCAAGGATAAGATACTTGCTGACGCCGAGACTCCTCTGCCGCTTCTTAGCCCAGCTCCTGCTCAATCATCCACTACCGCCCCATTTCCGCACAGACTGAAGAACACGCAAAAGGAAAAAAAATTCCAGAAGTTTCAAGAGATTATGAAAGGGGTGCAAGTTAATATTCCTCTCCTGGACGTCCTCACCCAGATTCCGAGTTACTCAAAATATCTAAAGGATCTTCTCGTTCAGAACAAGCGCCTTGAGACGTCCAAGTCTATATCCACCCCAACTGAGGGTGTCACTTTTGTTGTTGCACATTGGCCGGTTAAACGTAAGGACCCAGGGAATTTCACCATCCCATGCACCATTGGGCATTCGGGCTGCTATAAGGCATTATGCGATTCCGGTGCTTCAATTAATCTGATGCCTCTTTCAATCTTCCGGGAGCTGGGATCTGGTAACTTGAGGCCCACGAACATCAGCCTGTAGTTGGCGGATCGGTCTGTTAAGAAACCTATTGGTGTTGTCGAGGACCCAGCAGTATCGGTCAATGACTTGATATTCCCTGCTGACTTTGTAATTATGGATATTGCTTCGGATGTTGCTGTCCCTCTTATCTTGGGAAGGCCATTTCTTGCCACAGCTCACGCTCTTATTGACGCTGAGAAGGGGAGGTTGACTCTCCGTCTAGGTGACGATTTGACTACCTTTGACATGTATAAAGCCATTGGCAGAGATCATCATGCAGACGCTGACGCACTTGAGCTTGTGGAAGATGAACCCGACCTTCGGTCTCCATCTCTTTGGGGCAATGTTGTTGAGGATGCTCCTTGGAATATCAACAGCGACAGCAAGTCTGATGTGGAATGCACATCTGCGGCATATTTCGATGCCCCTCCAGCTTTGTCCCTCAAACCCCTGCCAGCAAATCTGAAATATTTATTCTTGGGAGATCAGTAAACTCACCCAGTTATTATCTCGGCGCTGCTTCCACTCGACCATGAGCAACATTTGGGAGATCTCCTGCGAACGCATAAGGGCGCATTCGGCTGGAACATTACGGATTTAAAAGGTATCAGCCCTGCTGTTTGTATGCACAAAATATTGCTGGAAGAGAGCTTCAAACCGACTGCACAACCTCAGCGGCGACTCAACCCTAGGATGCAGGAAGTTGTCAAGAAAGAGGTGATCAAACTGCTCGATGCCGGAATCATATACCCAATCAGCGACAGCAAGTGGGTGAGTCCAGTGCAGCTTGTCCCAAAAAAGGGTGGCATCACCGTTGTTGAAAATGAGCAGTGTGACCTGTTGCCAACTCGGATTGTTACAGGATGGAGAGTGTGCATCGACTATAGGAAGCTAAACGACGCAACACGCAAGGATCATTTCCCTCTCCCGTTTATTGATCAGATGATCGAGAGGTTAGCTGGACAGGACTATTACTGTTTTTTGGATGGCTACTCAGGATACAATCAGATTCTCATTGACCCAGAGGACCAAGAGAAAACTACGCTCACTTGCCCATCCGGCACCTTCGCATTCAAACGAATGCCATTCGGGTTGTGCAATGCCCCTTCCACCTTTCAGCGATGTATGCTTTCTATCTTTCATGATATGGTAGGGGAGTTCCTGGAGGTCTTCATGGATGATTTCACTCTCTTCGGTGCTGATTTTGACTCCTGTTTGAGAAATCTCTCGGTGGTTCTCACGCGCGGCGAAAGTACAAACCTCGTGCTGAACTGGGAGAAGTGCCATTTCATGGTCCGGGAGGGAGTTGTTCTGGGACACAAGATTTCAAATAAGGGCATAGAGGTTGATCAAGCCAAGGTGGACATCATCAAGAAGCTTCCTCCTCCAACATCTGTGAGAGGGATTCGCAGTTTCTTGGGACATGCAGGATTCTATCGACGCTTCATCAAAAATTTCTCCTCTATAGCCAAGCCGTTATCCAATCTCTTGGGGAAGGACGAGAGGTTCGATTTCAATGATGCATGTCTGCATGCATTCAACGTGTTGAAGAACTGTTTGACGACCGCTCCGGTGTTGACATCACCGGACTGGTCGCTCCCTTTTGAGCTTATGTGTGACGCCAGTGACATCGCTGTTGGTGTTGTTTTGGGACAAAGAAGGGACGGAATCTTTTACACAATTCACTATGCTAGTCGTACCCTGAATGGAGCTCAGCAGAACTACACAACCACTGAGAAGGAGCTGTTAGCAGTGATTTTCGCTCTTGAGAAATTTCATTCCTACCTCATTCTGTCCAAAGTCATTGTGCACACGGACCACGCTGCTCTAAAGTATCTGAAGCAGAAGAAGGATGCCAAACCAAGGCTCCTCGTTGGATCCTGATGCTTCAGGAGTATGACCTCGAGATCCGCGACAAGAAGGGAGTTGAGAATGTGATTGCGGATCACTTGTCCAGGCTTGAGTGTGGAGATCTTTCTCAGCTCAGCCCCCCACCAATTTCTGACTCTTTTCCGGACGAGATGATGTTCACAGTGGGAACGGTCCCGAGCAACTCTCCATGGTTTGCGGATATCGCTAATTTCCTGGCGTGCGGTAAACTCCCTCCGAACCTTTCATTTCAGCAAAGAAAGAAATTTCTTTCAGATGCGAAGTACTATTTTTGGGAAGACCCGCTGTTATTCCACACGTGCGCTGATGGGATCGTCCGCCGGTGTATTCCCGAATCGGAGCAAAAGTCTATATTACTCCATTGCCATGATCGTGAAGCAGGTGGCCACATGGGGTCTGCGCGGACAGCACAGAAGGTTCTTCAGTGTGGTTTTTGTTGGCCCACCCTCTTCCGTGACTCGTACGTGCACGTGAAGGAATGCAACGAATGTCAAAGGACTGGGAACATCTCAAGGAAGGATGAAATGCCTCTCAATAGCATGTTGGTCTGCGAACCATTTGATGTCTGGGGGATTGATTTCATGGGACCATTCCCAATGTCCCATGGAAAGCTTTATATGATAGTGGCAGTGGACTATGTTTCGAAATGGGTGGAGGCTGAAGCCGTTGCTGCAAATGATGCCCGCACAGTTTTAAAGTTCATCCACAAGAACATATTCTCCAGATTCGGAGCGCCGCGGACAATCATTAGCGATGGAGGCAGCCACTTCTGTAACAAACTGTTCCTTCAACTATTGAAGAAGTTTGGGGTGCATCATAAAGTCGCTTTAGCCTATCACCCGCAAACGTGCTGACAGGTGGAAGTTTCTAATAGAGAGCTTAAACGGATAATAGAAAAATCAATACACTCTAATAGAAAGGATTGGGCATTGAGGGTGGACGATGCACTTTGGGCATACCGAACAGCTTTCAAGACCCCTATCGGGATGTCCCCATTTCAGCTAGTTTATGGAAAGGCATGTCACTTACCTGTGGAACTAGAACATAAAGCTCTGTGGGCAACCAAATTATTGAACATGGACCTCCATGCCGCAGAAAGCCGACGTCTCGCCCAGTTGAACGAACTTGATGAATTTCGGAAGTTTGCTTATGAAAATGCCCACATATATAAAGAAAGGACAAAGCAGTGGCATGATAAGCGTATTGCGCAAAAAGAATTCAGAATTGGAGACTGTGTCCTTCTTTACAATTCCCGTCTCCGTCTGTTCCCGGGAAAGCTGAAGTCTCGTTGGAGTGGTCCATTCGTGGTTACCGACGTTGCGCCCTTCGGAGCAATCGAAATATCCGGAGAAAAAGGAGAAAAATTCAATGTGAACGGGCATCGCCTAAAGATCTACGAGGGAAGCACGGCCTTGCCTGACCATCAAGTGGTACATTTAGTTGACTAAACAGCTCTTCTCGACTTGGTGGGTGTGTGTTTAAATTGTTTGGTCGTGTTGTTTTCCTTTTTGGTGATAAGGTAGACGTGATTGTAATCCACATTGTTACAACTTAATCTGGTCAACTAGAGTATTGTTCCCATGAGGAAACTATTACTTCTGAAGCTTTTCATCTCCGGGCTGTGCAGTGTGCCATCTGTGATGTTTTTTTTTTTGCTTTGTGTTTCATGTTATTTGCTGCGTAGTACTGTCTCTTTAGCTTTTTATTATAAGACTTTTGCTATCAAACTATAATACAGGTATTTGGTCCACCTTCAAGGACGTTAAACAAAAGGGCTCTTGGGAGACAACCCATTTGGGATCATTTGGTTCCGTTCTTTTTTGTTATTTTCTTTGCTATATTTTTGTTATGCTGGGATCCTTTTAATCGCAGGTCCGCATCTATTGGAGCACGGCGAGACCACCGCCTTCTGAACAAAACGCCATATCTTCTGGTATGCTCATTTCTGAGCATGGGGTAATCTCTCCTCCTAGCCTTCTTAAGCTTATGCCGCTATCGAACATGTTTTTTTGCTTAGTATAAGTCTGGGGGAGTGAGAGTTATCGTTACCTCGTGCACAAGCACAGTGCACAGCATGCTAGGATTTACATTGTGTTATATTGTAGCATTGTTCATCTCATGGCACACCACGACACCCACGTGAGCGCACTTAACTGTAGGCGCGCGACGAGTCTAACTAGTCTCGGTTGTGTGAATGGGAAATCACGGTGCTGGGTTAGGATTGCGAGACGAAGTACTTTGTTGACTCCTGAAGTGCTCCTAGTCGAGTGCTCATGTATCGTAGGAATCCGTGTAGATTCAATTTCTTTTTATGCTTTTAGTTTACATTTTTCTACTAGAGTAAATATTGTTTACTTTACTCAATTTGGTGAATCCGATGTGAATCAAACGGTAGCATAAGAATGTGTGTAGACGTTCATTAGTCTCGTGTTACCCGAGTCGGGAGGAAGGATTATCTTTCTCGGTGGCTAGAACTCGCCCCAAGCGATTCTTGAAACATGGGTGCACGGTTGGTCAACTGCGTGAATGTGATATAGGCCCTCATTTTGGCCCGGTTGAGCCTTTGCACCTTTTCCTATCGATATATCCTCGTTAGCCCAGTTGTGCCTACCCGTTCTTTGATTCAGCCCCATTTGTTCGCACCAAAGCCCAAAAGCCAATCCTAGTCACACACCCAAATCTGAGCTTTAGCTATTTATTATTTTTGTGAGTTGGGTTGTTGATGTGGTGACATGTTTGTGAAGTTGTGGATATGTTTTATTGTTTATTCGCTGAAAATGATAAGAAAAGAAAAGAAAAGAAAAATGAAAAAGAGAAAAAGATATGAGTTTGAATGAAAAATTCATTTGTAGAAGTATAAGTTGGGAGTAGGCGGTGCACGCACCCATGTTGTTAATTCCAAGTCTGGGGGTGTAGTGTACCCGCATGTTTGTGTGGTGATGAGGATAGTTTTCGGTGCTAGCTCATTTGAGTTTAGTGTCTGAGCCGTCGCTTTTATCTTTATTTACTTCACCTAAACCCAAGCCTCATCTCAAACCTAAAGTCCTATTGATTCACGCATTTGAGTCATACCAGTGCCGTGGAGAGAGTGCGAACGGGCAAGCCTATGGCCACCGACATTGATGGATTTCAATGGAGTTGTCCCGAGTCCCGATCTTTGGCAACGCTCGCCTCAGCGTTCAGTTTACTTTCTTCCTATGTACGACCTTATGATTCACCGTGATTCACTTGTTGAGTAAACGTAATATATAAATACGCTCTTAGAAAATTATAAACTAATATGTATAATTAGAAATTTTGTCTACTAGATTTCTATGCACATGCATATGAGACTTCGCATATTACTTCGCCCTTGCAATTTCTAACCCAACTATGTCTTTTCTCGCTCCGCCGGATTTGTTTGCTCGGGACGCGCAAACAGGTAAGTCTGGGGGTGTGATGAGTCTGGTTTATACAGTGATTTCTAGACTCATTTGGGTTTATTTTAGTGTCATTGCACTTCATTTGCTGTTCATATACGCTTATAGTGATAGCATGGCGTTTCTGCGCCTTTTGTGCAATCCTTTCCCCTTTGTGGCATATTTTTCCTATATATTACTGTATGCCTGTGTTATGGATCCGGTGATGTGCACGGATCGGGGTTATTTGTACTTTTCCTGCAGGTCCTGGGGTCGTGTGCACAATCGGGATGGTGCGGGGTGATTTTTGGCCTAAAAAGCCTCTGATCGTGCGCATTCCTTCGCGCGCGATCAGGCGCACGATCATTGATCGTGCGTTAATTCCCAGCCCAGATCGAGTTCGGACCAAAGATATGCGCACGATCACAGGCCTTTCTTCGCGCACGACCACTGGTCGTGCGCCCCTGACCGTGCGATGTTTTCTATTTTTCCTTTGCTACAGGTTGACTGCGCACGATCACAGTCATTCCTTCGCGCACGACCATTGGTCGTGCGCCACTGACCGTGCGCAATACTTATTCTGTTCCCTATTTAAGGCGATGTTCCGCGATTTTAGGTATTCCGGCGGGTTTTTGGCGCGATTTCTGAGCGCGACTCCGCCGTTCCACCTCTCCAAGGTCCCTCCTTCCATTCCTCCCTTTGGGAAAGCTTCATCCATTGATCCTAAGGTCATTCTAGGGTTCCGGAAGCATTCTCCGCCATCTACGGCCAGCATTCCAAGAGGAAGACATCTCCATTGGGTGAAGGAGAAGTGAACCCAGCTCTGAGAAGAAGACGGGCAGCGGTTAGAGGTAGTGACAGCCTCTGCATCCCGGAAGCAACCAAGGACTGAGCTCGGAGGAGGCGTGACGACCCCCCATTCCGACCACGATCCGCGGCGAGGCTTCTCATCTCGTGGTTACTTCTACCCCGTCTCTTTTTGTTATTTGTACTCTTAATGGTTGTAATGAACTGAATGAACATCTATTTGTCTATGAATGGAAGTTTATTTATGAACTTGTCTTTACGTTATGCTGTGTTGTGATGCGCTCCGCCCCCACTCCACTTACACCCACACGTTCCAGCACCCGCTCTAGCAAAAGCTGGAAGCGATAGCGAAGAGGTGCCTTCGACCCTCAACCCTCACATTTGCACTCACCTCATCCATATGCTCACCGGCCATCCGCTAAGCGAAGCACGGCATCGCGGCCTGCACTAAACCCATCCGCCAAGCGACGCGGTGATTGCGACCCGCATAGTGTTTAGTTTTCTCATTTCCCGCTCTATAAAATCAACCAAACCCCCTTCTTGTTTTGTAAAACTTAGAACCCCCATAATTAGTTTCCTAACGAGCAAATCGTATTCCCTAACTTGCGGTCCTTTGAGAACGATATTCGGGGAGCTACTCCCTTCTTTTATTACTTGACAACGACCGGTGCACTGCCGTCGTACCGCATTTCATGCCCGCTAATTAGCGGTGTGGAAATAGCGTGTCATTCGTGCGTTTCCTTGACGCACGGTTGGCTGCGGTCGTGCGTTTGTGTCTGGGCAAAAAATGGAGCGTCGGAGTTTACTCATGCGTTTTGACGCACGGGCGAATTCGCCCGTGCGTGAGTGAAATGCACGGTCGACCTGTGCTTTGTGATTTCAGAGCGTCGGAGTTTACCCGTGCGTTTGAACGCACGGGCGGTATTGGTCGTGCGTGAGAAAAATGCACGGGCGGCGCAGTTTCTTCCCCAAGCCATATTTTATCCGTTAATATCGCACGGTCGTGCGTTCGACCGTGCGTGACCATTTTTCAGCCTGTTTGCTATAAAAAGCAGGAATCGAGGCAGTCAACAGAAGAGAGCGATTGGTGGCGGACTGGAGCGCTTCAGAGAGCGGGAAATCACTTCCTTCCCGCTGCTCTTGAGGGCTGAAGGCTTCCCCTTCATCTCCACCACCATAGAGGCCATTTCCAGTGATTTCTACCTCCATCCTTCCATCCGGGAGCACTAGGAAGCTTTCTCCACCATTAGCTCAAGCATTCTTCGCCAAGAGATCAGAGAAGCGCTGAAGATCTTAGGAGCGGTGACAGCCTCCTTCGAGCCAAGCTCACCATCTGAGGGCCGAGTCCGGAGAGAGCCCGACAACCTCTCATTCCGGCCGTGAACCCAAGACGTGACTTCTTCTTTGTGGTCCTCTCTAACCTTTGATGCTTGAACTTCTTTGTAGTTGTTTTATGAATGCTTGTTAATTTAATCTTAATGTTATTGCTTGTGTTCATATGCAATGTTGTTGTGATGGCATGAATAGCCCTTTTTCCTAGTGATTTCTGAGAATCGTTGTGTGTGAAGCCACTAGCAATTGCTAGTGGTGATGTTTAGAGAAGAGGTGTGTGCGACCCTCAACCGTCATAGTTACATTCCGTCCACGCGCCTTCCGAAGCACGGCATCGCGGCCGTTGCATCCATCTCGCCTTGCGAAGCGGAGTTTAGACCCGCATCTCTCTTTATTCTGCAATAGCATAGGATCCCAAAACCAAACCTCCCGTTGTTACTTATTAACCCTTTTAACTGATTTCCCGGGTTGAGCAAATCGTACTACCCAACTTGCGGTCCTTTGAGAACGATATTCGGGGAGTTCCTCCCTATTTTATTACTTGAGCGACCGGTGCACTGTCGTCGTATCGCATTTCGTGCCTGCTAATTAGCAGCGCCGAATTTGCGCATCACGCGGCAGGCCGCACTTCCCGCGCGCGGCAGTGCCGGGTTGACCGCGTGCGGAAGTAATCCGCTGCCCGCGCACGTTTGGTCGCGCTGCCCACGCGCGGCAGGCCGCGCTTCCCGTGCGCGGCAATACCGCACTGCCCGGGCATGGCAGGCCGCACTGCCCGGGCGCGGCAGGCCGCACTGCCCGGGCGCGGCAGGCCGCACTGCCCGAGCGCAGTAGCGCCGCGCCCCAAGCATGGCGGTGTCGCGCCGCTTTGCGGCACGACACGCTCGTGTAAGCTCCTTGGCACCCTTGCGCGTGCTCCTTCGTGAATGTGCCTTCGCACGTGCGCCTCCGTGGAAGTGCCACGAGGCCGGCCTCCTCACGATATTTTCGTCACGAGTTAAGCTCCAAAAGGGAATCTTTACCACCTCTCTCACAACCGTGATATTTTTCCCGGTCCGGGCAGTAACGAAACGCTCCCCCGTAGACTCATGGTGAGTTGTAGAAATTTTTGGACTATCGATTATAAATCGCGGTCTCCAAAAACTGGGGGGCAATTCATGGGGTTCCCCTAAAGGGGTTAGAGTTGAGTTGGGCCAAGTGTTTCTCATCGCGGCCACGCCCAGACTCGGAGAGCAGCAACAGAATTTCGTTGTTAAGTACCTTCGTGCTACCGCTCCTGCCTGTCTAGCGGGAAGCGCTCTCGCTCTATCCTGGTCCGCGGTAAGCGCTCCCGCTCGCTCCTGCTCCGCAGGAAGGGCTCGCGCTCGCTCCTATTCTGTTGAGAGCGCTCCCGCTCCCGCCTATTCCGCGGGGAGCGCTCCCGCTCTCGACTGTTCTGTGGGGATCGCTATCGCTCCCGCTCTCGCCAGTTCCGCTGGGAGCGCTCCCGCTCTCGCCAGTTCCGCTGGGAGCGCTCCCTCTCTCGACAGTTCCGCTGGGAGCGCTCCCGCTCTTTCCAGTTCCGCGGGGAGCGCTCCCGCTCTCCCCAGTTCCGCGGGGAGCAGTCCCGCTCTCGCCTGTTCTGCGGGGAGCGCTCCCACTCTCGCCTGTTCCGCGACGAGAGCTCCCGCTCTCGCCTCTTCCGCGGGGAGCACTCCCGCTCTCGCCTATTCCGCGGGGAGCGCTTCCGCTCTCGCCTGATCCGCGGGGAGCGATCCCGCTCATCCCCGCTCCGCTGAGCGCGCCGCCATCATCCAACGTCGGTGGTAATCGCCAGCCACCAACACCACCAGGAAGGCTGCCCGGGCTTCCCGAGCTGCCCAGCGTGACCGGGGGGCAAGCTCGTCATAATCTCAAAGTTGACGATCCGCGTGCCCCGAATCAAGCGTTCTCATTCGCTCGTCCAGGAATCAGCATGACGCAATTGCCAGAACGCCCTCCTCAAAAACTATAAAAGTGAGGTCATGCCTCCAGTGAGAGGAACTTTTGGCATAGAGACAAGAAGGGGCTCTTAAATTTTTCGGCGAGGACTCTTGGAAGATCTTCATCGGCCTTTAAGCTCCCCTCGAAGATTTCCCTCATCTTTCCAACTTTACTTTAAAAACTTCTCGAAGATCCCGGTTGAACTCTGAACTCTCTGGTGTGGCCCCCCTTGGTATCTTTGATCAAACCTGTTGCGCTCCAGGCTGCTCCGCAGCGCTGCGCTCCAGGCTGCTCCGTAGCACTGCGCTCCAGGAAGCTCCGCAGCGCTCCGCTCTAGGCTGCTCCGCTCCGCTCCAGGCTGTCTCCAAGCACACTTCACCACTCTCAGCTCCCGAGTACTTGAAGGACTTAAACAAAATCTCTGTAATGAGCGGTGACTTATCACCCTCGAAAAATAAAACAATTTGTAACTCTCAATATTAGTGGATCATTCAGAACAGGGCTAGACCACGTGGTTTCTTCCCTTTCCGGGTTTTCCACGTACAAGTCTCGTTGTCTACTGTTGGTCCTCACTTTTGACTGTTTGCGCGTTCGGCTAACTCTCGAGCTAAGGCGGTTCAGCTCGATCGTTCTAGAAGAGCGTTGAACGACCCGCAACAGGTGTGGATTTTGTGATGAATTTCACTTATATATTTTAGCTTTCATAATTTATAAATAACTTGTATGGTCATATTGAATTGAAGAAGCGCTTATTCGTTTGTAGGTGATGAAGAACTTTTCTTGTACTAAATTAGTTAGCTCATGGTTATTATCTTGTTTTGGTTTTTACTGAAGCTTAGCTGAGACTGTCTCAAGTCTAAATTGAACTCAAGAATGATATGCTCCTTCGCCAAAAATATTTATTCTGTATTTCTAATTTTCAATGAATGGCAGAATTGTTTCTTATAATTGAAACTAGAATGATTTTCTATGACGCTAAAAATGTTATATGAAAAAATTATCACTTATATTTGATTTTTAATTGGTGCCGCAAAAATCCTAATTCCTCAATCCAACCCACACATGACTTCTCTTCTTCGTCGGAAATAGTCCTCGGTGAAGTGGAGGAAGGGAGGATGGAGGTGGAGAGCAATCAGAAGTGTGGGTGCTGGTTGGCGATTTCTCGCGGAATTGAAGGCCTCTGCAGGACATCACCGGCCACCACCGCCTACCCTGCTACCATTACTAAGACCAGCCTAGTCCACGACGCAGGTCTCCTTAACCCCTTCTTACTCAACCTCTCCTTCTGCACCTTATCCATGCGGATCTTTCTTATGTCCTGTTCTAGTTAGAGTTTTCTTGTATTCTTGATTGTAGATAGAATTCTGTAATAGAAAATTGGGCATCCAGGGAGGATGAATCCACCTGTTAATTATTCATGTTCTGAACTTATATTATCTATATTATAGTCTTTGATGTTGATGATTATAGTTTCTGCTTTTACACCTACAGTTTGTTTTGAAGTGCTGCTGTTATATGACTTAAAAAAGGTTATTCAGCTCAAATCTTGGCCTATTTTGATAGTAATTAAGTTGTTCTATGTAGCATCTATTGTGAAGGTAAGGAGAAGATCAAGCAGATTTTGATAAAAAGAGAACTGTGCCAGTGATGGTTATGGGAACCAAAGCATGTGCACTTCTCATTCATTGCAAGTCCATAAAGTTGAGACCCATCCAAACTGTATTTATCAACCCACGCATCAACGGACGCAGCACTTGAAGGCGATTTGTGGGGTCAACCGGAATGATTTTTTTGTATATTTGGAAGGTATTTTGCATTGAAGAGTTCATAATTGCTGTATTGCTGGTTGTTTCAGATAAATTCAACTAAAAATGTTGAAGAGTTTTGCACTCTAGAATTCTGGATGAAGATAGAAAAGCTGGCAAGTTATTGTTTTGTATGAAGAGTTTTGCACACTATAATTTTGCCAACCATGCTTTCTGCATCTTTTAGTTGCTTTAGAAAGTATCTGGAGTGTGAGGAAAGAAAGTAGAAGGCACTTGATAAGCAACTTGATTTTCTTTTAGGCTAAACTGAAAGGTATTTCCCATTAACTTTAATTTTTTATTTTTTGCTAATTGATTTGGGGAACTGCCTTCTCTCATAAATTTTATTTGAATCAGGTATTCCACAATGCTCACAGAAAACCTCGTGCCTATTCCTTTTTCTCATAGCCAATCAATGTAGACTCGGAGCCTCACCAATCAGTAGATGCGGAGGTTGAGAGTATTGCGTTTGAGCGCTTGGGTTGGCACAGCATGTGCAATTACGTCGGTTGTTCTTTTAATGAGCTGCTGAAGTAGAAGATATTTTCTTTATTCTTTTCATTTTACGGCAGCAGTGAACTTAGCTGCAATTCACTTCACTGACAGTGAACTGCAATGCTTACGTTCTCTTTATAAAATGTATTGGGTGCTTGCAATCTCTTAAGCCCTTATTCAAATTTTTTGTACAGTGCTTATGTTTTTTCAGGTTTTGTCTGCTCGCCTGGGGAGAAAGCCGTATTGAAAAGTGAATCATGCACACCACTATACGGAGGGGGAGAAGGGAGAGGAGAGAAGATTGAACACATAACTCATTTCACTAACAAAAAGTTTTCCAAGTTTTTTTCCTTACAGCAAACAAAAGCCCACCTCCAAACATATATAGAGGCTTGGGAGGATACAGACAGCAAGATAACAAAAGAGGACAAAAACAGCATCAAAACGCGTGCAGAGCTAAGAGAGGAAAACACAAGAAAAGAGGCGGAGGCAAGACGAGCAGGATAAGCACAGAGGGGGGAGGAGGACATTGCTTCAGGTGGAGAGAGCTTTAGCTGGCCTTGCATTAGCATCCAGCTGGGTACCAGCATCAGGAAGATTTCCATTTTGATTATTTCTTTGTCTCTTTTGACTGCCATGAGTACATTCCAACACCCTCCCGTACTCGCAGCAGTCTTCCACATAGATCTTCAACCTTAGGTGCTCGAAAGAGTGCGATGGCAGGGGTTTAGTGAGCAGATCTGCAACTTGTTTCTTTGTCTCACAATATTCCAGAGTAATATCCCCCTTTGCTACCAGATCCCTTGTGTAGTGAAGTTTAATTTCTAGGTGTTTGGTTCTTTTGTGAAACACAGGATTCTTGGCAAGAGCAATAGCAGATGTGTTGTCGATCCTGATGACTATAGGGTCACCTTCTTCCTTCTTCATCCCAATTTCTTGCATCAAGCTTTTCAGCCACATTGCCTCTCTTGCAGCTTCACATAAGGCGGTGTACTCAGCTTCTGTGGAAGATAAGGCAATAGTTTTTTGCTTTCTAGAGCACCAGGATATAGGTTTTGAACCAAAGAAAAAACAATATCCAGATGTGCTGCGTCGATCTTCAGCACAGCCAGCCCAATCACTGTCGGTGAAGCCCCTCAATTTGGCATCCTTGTCCTGACCATACTTGAGACCAAAACCAGTAGTCCCATTGACATACCTGAGTATGCGTTTGACAGCTGCAAGGTGTTTGATCGATGGTGCCTGCATAAATCGAGAGACAATACTAACGGCATGCTCAATGTCCGGCCTAGTATTTGTTAGATAGATGAGGGAACCCACAATACTTCTGTATTCTTCTGGATTTGTCTTCTCTTCACCATCTTCTTTGACGAGCCTATCTCCAGTGATCATGGGTGTAGCTGCAGGTGTTGAATTTTTCATATCATAGCGAGTTAGAATATCTTCAGCATACTTACTTTGGGTGATGATGATGTGCTGAGAAGTTTGAAGTATCTGAATCCCCAGGAAATAACGAGAACGACCTAAATCGGTCATGCTGAATTTAGTCTGAATATACTCTCTGAATTCATCAATGAGAATGGGATTTGATCCAGTGATTAGGAGGTCGTCAACGTATAGGCATAGGATGATGATATCATTTGTATTTACTCTTTTAACATACATTGCTGGTTCTGAAATGGTCCTGGTGAAGCCATGTTCTTGGAGGTTTGAATCAATTTTATCATTCCATGCCCGTGGGGCTTGTTTCAAGCCGTATAGGGCCTTTTTTAGCTTAAGAACTTTCTCCTTGCTGCCTTCAATTTCAAATCCTTCGGGCTGGTACACATATATTTCTTCATCAATGGTGCCATTGAGGAAAGCGGATTGAACATCCATTTGATACACAGGAAACTTCATTTCAGCTGCAATGGCAAGGAAGAGACGGATGGATTCAAACCTGGCAACTGGGGCGTAGGTCTCAGCATAGTCAATGCCAGGCCTCTGAGCATAGCCCTTAGCAACTAACCTCGCCTTGAATTTTTTTTACCTCTCCTTCTTCATTATATTTCACCTTGAACAACCACTTGAGGCCAATAACATTCTTACCAGTTGGGAGCTCAGCTAGTTCCCAAGTCTCATTTTTATTAATCATGCTGATTTCTTCCTCCATAGCTTGGACCCATTGGTGGTCTTTGACAGCTTCCTTATAAGTCACAGGTTCTTTTACAAAGAAGGCAACCTGGCATTGGTTATAAATATCAGTAAGAGTTATAAATATCAGTAAGAGGGCGATACCTGGTGGGAGAATTTGGGGATGATGACTCATCAGAGCTTGAATGCTCAATCCTTTCAGGATTAGGCAGATGCAGAGCTTCACAATTTGGAACGGACGGCACATCATCACAAGATGAGGTGGAGATAGAGCATGGTGCAACCTCCAGATTTGAGGTCTGACCCGATATATCCTCCCAATCCCAGCATTTATCTTCATCAACAACAACATCCCTGGTAATTAAGAACTTCAAGGTAGAAGGATTGTAGACACGGTAAGCTTTGGACTTGTCACTGTATCCAACCAAGATTCCCTCTTCAGCTTTGCTAGATAGTTTGTCCCTATTCTGATTGTTCTTATGACAGTAGGCAATACTTCCAAATATCTTCAAGTTGCTGATGTTTGGTTTGCGGCCATGCCAAACTTCATAGGGGGTGGTGTTAACTAAGGCTCTGCAGGGGGCCCTGTTGAGAAGATAAACTGCCGTGTTAGCAGCCTCGGCCCAGAACTGTTTAGGGAGGTTCTTCTGACTGAGAAGACATCTGACCATCTCAATTATGGTGCGGTTCCTTCTCTCAGCAGAGCCATTTTGCTGAGGAGTGTTTTTGACAGTTAATTCTCTGATGATTCCATGAGTAAGGCAGAAGTTTGTGAATTCATTGCTTGTGAATTCACCCCCTCTATCTGTTCTTAGTCTCTTGATTTTCTGACCACTCTCATTCTCCACTTGAGCTTTAAAGTGCATGAATTTATTAAAAGCATCTGATTTATGATTGAGAAAATATATCCACATCATCTTAGTGAAATCATCAACGATTAAGAGGTAGTAGTGCTTACCTGAGATGGAGGGAGTTCTAGATGGTCCCCAGACATCTGCAGAGATGAGTTCCAGAGGCAGGGAACTTCTGGTGTTGGTTTGTTTTGGAAAAGGTAGTTTATGCATTTTGCTTTGAGCACAATTCTTGCACACACCAGCTGTAACAGATAGTTTAGGGATTCCGGTTGTAAGATGATGCAATTTGCACAGATCACTAAGGTTAAGATGACCCAGTCTGTTGTGCCATTTGATAGTTTCTGAGCTGTTTTCAGCCTTCATTGCTCTGTGATCTTGAGGGAGACATAGGGGGAAGACCTTGTTTTCAGTCATCATGACCTTGGCAAAAATCTGAGTGCTGTTAGAGTAAGAGATGATGCAGTAATTATGTTCAAAAACCAGCTTGTATCCCTTTTTTAACAATTGACCCACACTCAGAAGGTTCTGAGCAAGACCAGGGACATATTGCACATCAGGAATGAGTTTGTAACCCCCACACTTGGTCCTGACAGCAATGGTACCCTTTCCTTTTATAGATTTAGACGATCCATCTCCTAGGATTACTTGAGAATTTTCTTCTTCAATCAGGAAAGTGAAAGCCTGCTTGTTATAGGCCATGTGGTTAGAGCAACCACTATCAAGATACCAAACTTCATCATGTTGAGTTCCCATGGAATCACTAGAGTAAAAGACAAAATCTTCTTCTTCCTGTTCCACAAAGTGTGCCTCTTCATTATTGTTAGGTTCTTGGGTGTCTTTGAATTTGCAATCTTTGTGGAAATGGGTGGGGAGTTTGCATCTCCTACATTTGTAGAAGCAATTAAAGGCATCATGGTTAGATCTTCTGCAGAGAGTGCAGAATCTGGCTGGTTTCTGGATGTGTTTGTCCTTTTGATCCAAGGAAGCAGGGCTAGATTTGATAATGACTTTGCTTTGAAAAGCTTGCTCAAGGGTCTGACTTTCATACCTCTTGAGCCTTTCTTCATGAGCTTGAAGGGAACCCAAAAGATCAGGCATGGTTATGTTGTTGACATCTTTTGTTTCTTCTATAGTGGTGACAATAACAGCATATCTTTGAGTTAATGTTTTAAGAATCTTTAAAACAATCTTCTTTTCTTCTATAATGTCTCCATAATTCTTAATCTGGTTTGCTAAAGTCGTGATTCGAGATATGTAAGAGTGAGCATTGTCTTCTTCCATCATTTTAAGAGTGTCAAATTCTTGCCAAGTAATTTGAAGCTTTATAGAGATTACCTTAGCTGATCCTTGATATTCAGCTTTGAGGGCATCCCAGGCTTTTTTGGCAGAGCCTGCACCAATGATTTTAGGAAAAACAGTGCGGCTAATGCCCTGTTGAATATACCATAAACACTTGGCATCTTGTTTCTGATTCTCTGAGTAAGTCTTTACTTGAGCTGCCGTCCATGTGTCGATGGGAGACACCAAGGAAGGTTTTGCATAGCCTTCTTGAACAAAACTCCAAAGACCCTGGGACATCAGTAAGGTCCTCATTTGGACATGCCAGAAGTCATATCCCTCTCCTTCAAACACAGGCACACCATTGGGAGAATAGTGAAAGCTGCTGCTTGAGGAAGCCATGTGATGAGCCACAACCAGTAAAACGGAAGAACAAACACAGATACTATACTATACTGGCTTGGAGGACTGATGGTGGAGAGCCGCCTCTGATACCATATTGAAAAGTGAATCATGCACACCACTATACGGAGGGGGAGAAGGGAGAGGAGAGAAGATTGAACACATAACTCATTTCACTAACAAAAAGTTTTCCAAGTTTTTTTCCTTACAGCAAACAAAAGCCCACCTCCAAACATATATAGAGGCTTGGGAGGATACAGACAGCAAGATAACAAAAGAGGACAAAAACAGCATCAAAACGCGTGCAGAGCTAAGAGAGGAAAACACAAGAAAAGAGGCGGAGGCAAGACGAGCAGGATAAGCACAGAGGGGGGAGGAGGACATTGCTTCAGGTGGAGAGAGCTTTAGCTGGCCTTGCATTAGCATCCAGCTGGGTACCAGCATCAGGAAGATTTCCATTTTGATTATTTCTTTGTCTCTTTTGACTGCCATGAGTACATTCCAACAAGCCGGAGGACATAATCAAACTTGATGCTAATGAAAATCCATATGGTCCTCCCCCAGAGGTTAGTTGAATAATTTTCTACGAAAGAATGTCAATGTATTATAATTAGTTCTTGGTCATTTCAGTAGAATGAGCAGAATGCTGCATAATGTATGGGAGACTGAAATAAATGTTAGTTCTATTATTATTAATATGTCCGCGCGTTTCAGGAGCGACTCGGAACGACCCGATGGGTTCCGTATCACTAGGGTTAAGGGCTCTACGCTGGAGATACTATATAAGGTCATTCCACATTTGATGAGCCTTAGTGGACTATCTTGAGCGGAGCCTCAACATTCTCAAGATAGGAGTTAGGGTTTTTCCGCTCTCCCGTCCGCTCCCTGCGCCGCTCTCTCGTTCGCTGCTGCGCCGCTCCAGAAGTCGCCGATCGCAAGATCGTAATCTTCCCGTCGCGATCTGCGTTTTCCTTGGTTTGAAGTCGCTGGAGGACCTTCGCGAAGAAGCCATCGCCGATCTCTGGAAGAGAGAGAAACCCCTGTCGCTGCCATCACCGAACGCGAGTCCCCTTCGCTGCTTTGAGAAACCCCTATCGCTGCCATCACCGAACGCGAGTCCCCTTCCCGTCGCAAATCGCAAGGAGTTCGCTGGGTCGCAGTTTGCTGGATCGCGAGTCATCATTCTCGCTCGCCTAGATCGGGTTTCGTCGATCGGTGATGAGGTCTTCGATCGGTTTTCGTGGATCAAGCCATCGTTCTCACGCCGATCTCTGAACGACACTTCGGTAGTTGTTCTCGATCTAGGGAAGGAAAGTTTCGCGCCGATCGTTGTTTGCAAGGATCGCTGTTTGCAAGGTTCGTTCTAAACGTTCTCGCTGCCGCTGATTTGCAAAGGAGAATCGGGAGTCCTCGTTCCAGATCGTTGTTGGTGCAGATCCAGAGCTGTTCTTGTTCGTGGATCTCCTCTGGATCTCACCGAAAACTGCAAGTTTCTTGTTCGTGGATCTCCTCTGGATCTCCATCGTTCTCCTTGAGACCCGTGGATCAGTGCAGATCTGCTGTTGGGAGTGCATGACATTGCCTAAATCAGATTTTTGCTCCAACATAGATCTCTCGGAACTCTTGCTGTTCTGGTCTCCTGTGCATTGTTTGGAGAAGAAAGTCATTTTTTTTCCAGAATCCAGATCGCCGGTCAAAGTGTGAAAATCAGAAATTTTTCATAGAGTCAGCATTATAGATCTTGTGCAAATCAGTGGAGAAACTTCACAGATCTGGAAGGAGGGACCTTCATCCTCTATGAAATTTCAGTTTCTCTTCTGATCTGGCCGCCGCTTGTTCGTGGAGGATCAAGTTCTTATCGTTGGATATTTGATCATCAGATTTAGTCTTCGGCGATTGGTTCAAGCCGGAGAGAAGCAGCAAATCACATTTATTATATTGGATCCAAAGTTTCCCAGTCGTCTTCGCGCGCAACAGGTGACTTTATTTCAGTTTTTCTGTTCTAGATTTCTGCTGCGATGTCGAAGAAAAGCACGCTCGACGTCGCCAAGCTGCAATCGTTCGACGCGTCCGATTTCCTCAGTTGGAAAATACAAGTCCAGCTAGGAATGAAGGAACGCGACATCTTCTACACAGTTCAGAGCAGTCCAAGACAGAGTAGAGAATTGCAATGGAGGAGAGACAGTCGTCACTCATGCTGAGACGACAAAGCACGTCCTCTCTTCAGGTAAAATTTTATTTTTGCAAAATGTTAAATTAGTTCCTAATTTAACCAAAAAATTAATTTTTATGAGCTTGTTAGATAAGTCCGGAATGTCCCTCACAACCATTAGCGGTAGAATAACACTAACTGTTAATTCACATTATTTTGGTTGCGCTTACTTAATCAATGGAATGTATAGACTTAGCCTAGAAAATGAGTGCATAAATCAAGTGAGTTCTTCACGATTAGATCCAAAGTTACTTCACAATAGACTTGGGCACGTTCACTACAAGAAGATGCGCGATCTAGCTAAGAGTCGCAACATTCCGTTAGATTTCTCTATTCGATTTGATAGGTGCGAGGTTTGTGCCCAGACCAAAATAATTAGAAACCCTTACAAGACCGTTTCTAGGAGCACACAACTTTTGGAATTGATTCATTCCGACCTCTGTGACTTTCGGAGTCATGCCACTAGAGGGGGAAGGAAGTATCTAATTACCTTCATTGACGATTTCTCCAGATTTTGTCATGTCTACATATTGAAATCGAAAGACGAGACATTCGAGACCTTCACAATCTTCAAATCTCGGGTAGAAAATAAGTTAAATCTGAAGATTAAGAGACTTAGAAGTGATCGAGGAGGAGAATACACTGCAACTGGGTTTAGAGAGTTTTGTGCCACTGAGGGCATAATCCTTGAAACTACAGCTCCTTACTCACCTCAATCAAATGGCGTTGCTGAGCGTAAGAATAGAACTTTAACAGAGATGTTAAATTCTATGCTCCTGACCGCTGGCATGCCCAATTCCTTCTGGGGGGAGCAGTCCTTACTGCAAATCACATTCTGAATAGAGTGCCTCACTTAAAGCTCAGTTCTACTCCTTATGAGTTGTGGCACGGTCATCCTTGTAGATATGACACTCTTAAGACTTGGGGCTGTATCGCCTATGTGCGTATACAAGACCTTAAAAGACTTAAGGTGGGACCTAGAACAACAACCTGTATCTATCTAGGCAGTGCAGAAGACAGTGCAGCTGACCGATTTCTGAATCTATCCACTAATTCAGTGATAGAGTCTCGAGATGTTATCTTCTTTGAGCATAAATTTATCAAAGATCATGGTCTGACCGTTCCTGGATCTACTGACATGATCTCAGAGTCTACGGTAGAACCCGAAGCTGGCCCCTCTGGCACTGCTCCCCAACCTCTAGAGGTCGAACCTGTTCCTCTTAGAGTATCTACAAGAGATAGAATCCCTAAGGATTTTGGTGATAACTTCGTCACCTACCACTTAGAGGATGATCCATTTTCCTACCAGGAAGCGATGAGATCGAGAGATGCATTAATGTGGGCAGAAGCCATCGACGATGAGATGAACTCGCTGCTACAAAACAATACCTGACATCTAGTGGACCTACCGAAAGGAGCTAAAGTCCTGGGATGCAAGTGGGTACTGAAGAAGAAGTTACATAGTGATGGGTCTATAGCCAGATACAAAGCACGTCTAGTAGCTAAGGTTATAAACAACAAGGGGGAATTGACTACTTTGATGTCTACTCACCTGTATGTCACCTATCTATTATTAGAATTCTTCTAGCCTTAGCCTCTATCGAGAATTTCATCGTCCATCAGATGGACGTGAAAACAGCTTTTTTGAATGAAGAGCTAAATGAAGAGATCTACATGGCACAACCTGAAGGTTATGTCCATAAAGACATAAAGGATAAAATGTGCAAGCTAGATCAATCCATCTATGGGCTTAAACAAGCACCTAAGATGTGGCACATGAAGTTTGATCAAGTGGTAAAGAGCTTTGGATTTCGGTCCAGTCTATCAGATAAGTGACTCTATTACCGCTCGATGTCAGACCAAACAGTCATCATATGCCTATATGTGGATGACATGTTGATCCTGGGGTCAGACCTAGCTGTCGTGAGGGATATTAAGTCCGCTCTCGCCAAAGCGTTTGATATGAAGGACCTTGGTCCTATCGATACCCTACTAGGTATGAAAGTAAAAGTAGACAAGGGATGTGTCACTCTGAATCAGGCTCACTACATAGAGCAAATTCTTAATACCTGGGGTTATAAAGATTGTAGGCCTGTTGAAACACCAACTGATCCGAACGTCAAGCTGAGTCCGAATGAAGGAATAAGCATTGATCAAGTCAAGTACTCAAAGATCATTGGAAGTCTCATGTACGCCACAAGCTGCACTAGACCTGACATTGCTTTCTCCGTAAGCATGCTAAGTCGTTTTACCAGTAGTCCAGGCAAAGAGCATTGGGATGCCCTAGATAGGCTGATGAAGTATCTCAAAGGTACTAAAGACCACGCTCTGTGCTACACTGGTCACCCTCCTACTTTGGAAGGGTACTCTGATGCCTCATGGTGTTCAGAAGTTGCAAACAGCAAGTCCACAAATGGATTTATATTCACATTGGGTGGCTCTACAGTTACTTGGAAGTCCAAGAGACAGACTTGCATAACTTAGTCGTCCATGGAAGCTGAGTTATTTTCCTTAGCTTCAGCTGGTGAAGAGGCAGACTGGATCAGGAATTTGATCTTAGACATTCCCTTGTCTAGACTTCAAATCAACTCATTAAGTCTGTACTGTGATAATTAGGCAGCAGTCCAAGTTGTTAAGAATGTCCTCTTTAACACTAAGAGACGACATGTACGACTGAGACACGCTCTTTTGAATTATCTTAAAGAACAAGACATTATTACTTTGGTCGATGTGCGATCGAAGGATAATCTAGCTGATCCATTGACGAAAGGAATGCCCCGTGACCGTTCAATCAAAACAGTGGGGGAAATGTGACTCAAAGCGATTTGACACCAGTTTTAGTCTGAATGTTTTGATTCCTTCCTTTGTCAAATCTAGCATGTTGTGCTCCGTTGGTGTTTTGGTTGCTGAGTACGAATCTCTGGTTGGTTGTTTCATTCCACATTTGATGATAACAACCTTATCCAGATTCATCTTCCTTAACTTGGAGGAGAGTGTTATTCCATATTTGATAACACGATCTGACTTGTTTTGGACCTTCTCCTGTCGATTGGTTTCATTCCACATTTGATGAATTCCAATCAACCCTAGAAGAACAGTAACCAGGATATCACACATAGGAACACAGATATAGCTGCGTTGTCCAGAAGTCTGAAATCATTTCGTTTGGAAACAGTTATTAGATTCTGCGGTTAAACCTGAAATACTCTACCTATATCCTCTGAGCATAATTAAAGTACTACGTTCTTATATACAGAACTAGATACATGTATATTTTCCATTGTTGAATTCATTCTAAATGAAGTTCTCAGTTGAAAATTACAGAAAATGCTGATGCATGAGGAGCACATGCAGACTGGGATCCTGAAAAGGATGATCTGCTGGATGATGGTTTCTAGAGTATCTTTTTGGTTTTCTTTCTGACTTAGAGCATTGTTTAGCTCTCTTTACCTATTTTGTTTGGACTATTTTCTACTCTTTGTTAGTCATGAGACATTAGATCTTCTGGTATCTATCTCTTTGACTGTATTTTGATTCTGATGTGATGCTGCTTAGATTATGTTCTATGCTTATGCGTGCATACATACTCCTGTTTCTTTCAGTCCAATATATTATTACAGGTACTTGTGGACACGGTTGTATAATGAGTCGAACTGGTTGAACACTACACACACCAACCCTTTTCCAACATCGGTATACCGCGGACATAGGAGGAGATTGTTAGTTCTATTATTATTAATATGTCCGCGCGTGTCAGGACCGACTCGGAACGACCCGATGGGTTCCGTGTCACTAGGGTTAAGGGCTCTATGCTGGAGATACTATATATGGCCATTCCACATTTGATGAGCCTTAGTGGACTATCTTGAGCGGAGCCTCAACAATAAATTGACAACATATGTGAATATGCTTTGTGCAAGAATATGAACAAAAGTTAGGATAACAGTCTGTTAGAGATAATCTAGTTAGTTGGCTAGGATCAAGTTCTAGTTTGGTTTGCATAATAACCTGGCATGGACCATTTCATGACTTCCATGTTTCATACGCTCTTCCCATCTTGTCATAACCATAATATTATGTTGATTTTTTTTGATTGCTTTGCTTCTTCAAAATAATTAACTATTTACTTCATGATATCCTCTTAAAATAATTGTCTTATAAAATTAATATTAAGATGGTAGAACTAGTGGGAGGTTAAATTGATGATTTCATAGTGTTGTTAAATCTAGTGACATTTTCTTGTGCTTTGCACAATTGCACCTATGTAGTTGATTAAATCTGTTGATTCAATCTCGAAGTCAACCCATCCCCACTATTAGTATTTCTCGATATCTTTGTTGAATATATTTGATATTAGTTCTTTATTTATACTTCACAGTTTTGTTGAAATTTAATGATTTTGCTATTCACACATATTCTCGATATTAAATTATATATATGTTTTTGCTCTCTTCTATTCAGATTATATTATGGGGCGGACATGTAAACCAAACTAGATTTTCTTTAGCATATGCACTTAGATGTCAGAAATCTCAATATGATGTTTCAAATGTCAAAATGTTGACAATAATATGCTATTAAAGGTGTAATAGAAGAAAAGCATGAAGATACTCATTTGTCAATCTCAGAATTAATAATAAAAAGATACATGGCGTTAACTTGGCCAAAGAGTTGCTCAATTCTTCTATTCTCTATAAGCATTGGGAACATTGAAATTTCCTTATGTATACCCAGACCCTGAATCTCGTCGCTTGCGTGCTGCTCTTGCGGAGGATTCCTGTCTTGAAATTGATTATATCCTTGTCGGATGTGGAACTGACGAGCTAATTGACTTAATCATGAGAGGTTTGAAGCTTGTTTTCCCTCTGAGTTTATTTAGGCTTATCCATCCCATACTATATTATCTAATCCAGTATACTGATAATTATGTCGTTCCTATATTCTCATATTGATGTGTGCTTGATCCCGGCGACAAGATTGTTGACTGCCCTCCTACATTTAGGATGTATGAATTTGATGCAGCTGCAAATGGTGCTTTAGTAATCAAGGGTAACAACATTCTTTCTACTATCCATATTGGTTATTGCAGCCAATATGGTTAGGACGAACAAATTACTGACAGGGACTCACCTGCTCTATGCTGTTGGAAGGTATCAAGAAGCTTGCTCTCAAGTAAGACATACCGTTGTTGATCGTATTGAGCATCATCTTTGTTAAGAATAAGCTGAGTTTAGATAGAGATTAAGCAAATACCATTTTTATGCCGGTGAAGGCAATCTTTATGGTCTTGTAAAGTTAATGAGGAATATATTATAGATTTTTTTTTCATGTATTAAGTTTAATTAGAGATGATATATCTATTGGTCTGTATTGAGAGGATTGAGCTATCTTCCACCCTCTTATTACCACATTAATAAAATCAAAATAAAAAAATTATATAAGATGAAAACAAGCTTCTCTTTGCGATTGATTACTCTTTCTAATTTTGTGTGCAAATGAAAGAAATATTGTGATTTATTTGATATGAAATGTTGTGCACACTCTCCTTCTATATCACTCATGAAGTGTAATTCAAATAAATATTATCAAAGTGTTGTTTTTTTGCATTTTTTTGCAACATTTTTTAATTGTAACGCTAGAAATCAACATTTTTAAAATATTTCAATAGGTCCACCAAAGAATTGTTGTCTATTCTAAAAGTATAGACAACAATTTTTATATAGTGTTGCCTAAATGTATGAAAAATTGTTGTCTTTGAATTTTGATAACACGAGTAAAGGCAACACCATATGTCAATTGTTATCTATGTTTTGACAATAGTTTCCAATTTTAGGCAATATTTTTCAAGATACTATTCAGTTTACAAGTCAGCACTTCTATAATGGAATATATATTATAAATAGAAGGTAACTAGCAAATTACAATGCATAAACAACGCATATTAACACATCACCATCCTACGGTGTAAATCTTCCTACGGTGCAATCATGATATTGTACACACCATATCATGTCATCACAATCAAGCATATTGACAGGCGAGAACATGATCATAGCCCGCCACATGCCCTTACTTGGCATTGCAGGATCACGACCAAAATTCTCATTACAATAATGGTCGGATACTCAGATGCCTCTAACCCTATTATTTTACATTTACTTGTTTAAAATAACGTTGGGAGAAGTGGAGCCGCTCTATATCAAAATGAAATCATGAAGTGCCTTTTAGAATAACATATTTGATTTGAAAACCATGAAAGGGTCATAAGAGTCCTAATTATTGACATGATGCACACTTGAGAGTTGAGACCATGTGAACTTTTATTATTCTATGCTATGAAATGATTTAATTCCGATCTTTACATATAGCTCGGAGCCATGTTGTAGATATGAATCTTTATGCCTTAGCCAGACCCATATTAGTCAATGAGAGGGGGTGCTACACAATTGCGCGTGAAACGACCAAGGGTACTTACGCAGTTGTGCTGGACATTGTAGACGGGGACGGACGCCATGCGAAGGTTGGAGTCACTGCAAGAGGATGCCTTGCACTTTCAGTTAGTCAAGTGATTTCTTCATCTTCAGTAGGTATACGTGAAAAAAATTATGTAACTTTATAAAAATATAGTATTTTGTAACTACAAACAACCAGAGAAGACTCATCAATAATTCAGTGAAAGAGTTGGACCATATCATGGAGATCGAGCCAAGTGTAATAAAATTTAAAGATAAAACAGAAGAAACAGACATCCAAAGAGACGAAGCAAAACATAGATCTATGGAAATCAGTATTGGGACAAATGACATAGGTTAATGACAACAATCAATATAGCATATTCTACATAACACCCCCAGAACAGTACCACGAAACCATCAAGAACAACTTGATGAGGGAAATACAACTCTCTCGAGAACTTGAACTGCATCTTTCATCGAAGGCCTCTTGTGCGGAGACGTGGAAGCGCAGGCAAATCCTAGCCTGAAGCAAGCTAGCAGAGCATCTTCCTTTCCTTCGACCTCCCCTCTCAAGGCAGGATCAGTCATTCTCAATACCCTGTTCTTCTCTTCCACGACGAAGCCTGCATTCCACTGCATCAGCTCCACCTCCAGGAACACCCTACCGGCTATCAGCTCAAGTAGCACCATTCCAAAGGAGTAAACATCCCATTTTAGATTGGGCTTGATATTCTTTAGAGATTCGGGGGCTTGATAGGGAAGTGGAGAGTGGGAGGAGACGCTGGAGCTGGTCGCAGCTCCAGTAGGAGACAAGTCAGGAAGGCTGCCCTGTGAAAGTATCGATCTTTTGCTACCGAACTGCCTTGCTGATGCACCAGGCTTGCTTTCGTCGTTATTTCCAAGGAGGCGGTCAATGCCAAGGTCACCGATCATGGGTTCCATGTCGGCATTGAGCAGGATGTTGCTCGGCTTGAGGTTGCCATGGACGCACTTCTTTTCGTGGAGGTAAGTCAAACCTCTCGCTACTCCTCTGGCAACTCTGAGGCGAGTCTCCCAGGACAAGTGGAATGGAGACGAGCTTATCTTCTCTGCAAGTGATTCAAGGTGTTTGATTGAATCATGGATAAATCAAAGTAATCTAATAGAGTTGTTTGCTTGTACAGTATACTTTTCATAAGAAATCAGATGGACTGCGGCAGTTAGAAATAAAGAAGATTAGGAGATGATTTTTACTGCTAAAGAAGATGTTTGCGAGGCTGCCATTAGAGGCGTAGTCGTGGATGAGGAGTTTTTCGTCTGTTCCCCAGTAGAAGCATCGCAGCGGGAGAACGTTGGGGTGGCGAGACTTGGCAATGGAGCGAACTTGGGCTTCGAAGTCTTTGAGCTTCTCCATGGAGGTGCTGTCGCCGATGCGTCGGACTGCGAAAGCCTTACCGTCCGCCAGCACGGCTTTGTAGACGATGCTGCCGCCCGTAGCGCCAAGGATGTATGCAGGGGCTTTCAGAAGCATTTCGAGCTCAAGCTCCGTTTCACCATCGACGGAAACAAGGATTCCCCCTTGCTTCTTCTGCTCGACTTGCGCTTTGCGAAGCTCCTCTTTTCTGCCTTTACTTTCCCCTTCTTCCTCTGTTTCGGTTTCTGACGTCTCTTCCGTCTCATTGTCGTCGCCAGATTTAGTTCGCACGCACCAGGATAGACCACGGAACCCTTTGGTCTTCGGCAGCCTCTCATGCTTTTTATGTATTTCTATCACCTCTCTTTCCGGCCGCTCCTTCTTGATGTACTGGACATAAAATATTACTAAGAAAAGAAGCCCAAGTCCGCCAAGATCTCCTATGGCAATGGCCGCGATAGTTGCTGGTTTAAGCCCAGTAGAACCATGAGACTTATCTGCCCCGCCAGCCGTATTAACGGGAAAATCCCCTTTCGGAGATTTCGGCATGGCCGCGAAGGCTGGAGGCGACTTCCTCTCTGGAGAGGAGTCGTTTGGTGGATTGGAGAGGGTTGAAGGGATGGTGCAGAGATTTCTAAGTGGCTTGCCGCAGAGGCCCTGGTTTCCAAGGAAAGCAGTCTCCTTTTGCGTGAGGAAAGCGGCTGACGGCGGAATCTCGCCGGAAAAATTGTTGAAGGAGAGGTCCAGTGTCACGTTAGCTGAAATCATCGACCCCAGCTTCGGTGAAATCTCTCCGGCTAGCCGGTTATAAGAAAGATTCAGGTAATGAAGATTCCATCCAGTGAGCTCGGGCGGAAGGGTTCCGTTTACAAGATTCGATCCGAGATCTAAAGTTTCCACCTTTTTGAATCCTCCGCCAGTGAGTTGGCCGGAGAGATAGTTGTTGTTGAGAATAACAGTAGTCAGGTTGGGGAGAAGGGTAAGATTTTTGGGAACGTTACCAGTCAAAGCATTATCGGATAAGTTGAGAACTTGGAGACACCGAAGCTTTCCGAAAAGCTCCGAGAGCTCGCCTGAGATCTCGTTGTTTGCGAGAGAAAGAATGCGGAGTTCCGACGAGTTGAAGAGCATCAATGGAAGGGTGCCGTTGAGGAAATTGCTGGAGAGGTCGAGATCCCGGAGGTGCTCGACGAGACCAAGTTCGCCGGGAATAGAGCCCAAAAGCTGCGCACCAGTAAGAACCAAGCTTACCACTCTCGAAACATTAGAAGAAGTGGAATTACCTTCCAGGCTCCATGTCGAGCTACTCTCTCCCCCGACCAGCGGAAAATCCATGCATGAAACACCATTCCACAAGCAAGGACTGTCATCCTCGTAATTCCAGTCGGCGAGTACAGAGAAAGGATCTTGGAGCACAGAATTCTTGAAGGAGAGCAGAAAGACTCCATCTCGACTCAAACCCAGAAAAGTAGACGGTAAGCATAGGAAGAGAAGGAGAAATGGGATGGTTAGACGAGCCGTCTTACTCTCTGAGTTGTTGCTCATTCTGAAGTAGGCGTCGTCTCGAGCATTTCTTGCAGTATTTAGGAGAGGGTAAGAAGGAGAAGAGGGAGTTGATGAATATTGTGGTCTTGGTTTTCTGATTTCTAGTACTACCCTAATTAACCTGCTACCATTTATTACTTTGGAGAGTTTTCACGATCAAGAGGAATAGAGCAAAGAAAACTCGTAAAAAGTATAAACGACAAAAAAAGTAAGGAAAGAGAAGTATATTAAAGGTTTTTCTTCTATTGGGAGCAGAGCATGTGTGGCCTGCGGGGATGGAGAAGATGGGTCACAGATCCGAAACAAGAACAACTCACAAAAATGTACAGAACAGCTTCACAGCCTCAGATCTCTGAGCCCGGCATTAATTTTTAAATCTGGAGCTCTCAGGAATGATTTAATGGCCACCCTTTTGCTATTTTGTTACCTTCGTTAATTTACTTTTTCCCCTAGAATAAAGATGGAATCTGCATCAATGAGAAGGGACAAGGGGGTTGGGAAATTATGGGTGGAATGTGATTGACCTTTGAGCATCACTAGCACAGAATGTGGGGTTTTCGCTCAGTTATCACATGAGAGTATCTTTATTCTCTTAAGACAATATGATTAAGGAGAGAGTAGTTATGGAATTGAGGAGCAAAATTTGTGTCCGGGTCTGGACGCGAAAATACACGAAATTCATCATACATGGGGTCCCGCGGTGAACAGTGTGATGTGCCTATAATATTTTTGTGTGGGGCCCGCTGTATGTAGCATCCGGACCCGGACCGAAGAAATTTTGTGAATTGAGGGCCTAGAAATTCAATGGTAAGACGAGCAGGTACATGTGCTATAGCTAATTCTACTTCAATAGTGTATACAAAATAAACTGAATCATCCTTATAAACTGTAGCATAATTCATCCATTTTCAAGTAGAAACTATAAATTATTCTGAGAATATTGTGTTCTATTTTAAAACAGTGATGTTACTAGTAAATCTTATTTAACTACTAGCAAATTATTACTAATAACAAATCATTACTAAGTGCAAATCATGAATTCATAAAATCATTATTCGTAAATGATTTTGTTATTAGCAAACAATAGGAAACTTAAATTTTGATATGTATATTTAACATTTGATCAAGAGCCTTCCAATTTGTAGCCAAATTTTCAATAGAGACTTCTATGAAGTTGTTATACATCCATAAAGGTTTTGGAGTGCGTCTAGAGAAAACTCCACTAAAGGGAGGTGGGGTCAACGGTCAACGCGTGATCGCCCGAGTTGAAGAAACCGAACCCGCCATTTCCGTCGCCAATCGCCAATGCGGGAGAACGCACGGAGCGCGCCGTCATAGCCGAACCCCACTACTGGGGTGCGATTAGCCCGCACCCCACTAGTGGGGTGCGAATAGCCACACCCCCCATAGTGGGGTGTACGGCCAAACCGCACCTCGTGTGGGTGCGGCCAAGCCGCACCCCCTTGGGGTCCGGCCAAGGCGCACCCCCTCGGGGTGCGGCCAGGCGCACCCCCTCGGGGTGCGGCCAGGCGCACCCCCTCGGGGTGCGGCCACGCCGCACCCATGAGGGGTGCGGCCCGGCCGCACCCTCATGGGGTGCGGCCAAGCCAAGCCGCACCCCCTTGGGTGCGGCCCGTGCGGCCGCATCGCGCCCTCCTTAGGGTGCGACTGAGCCACTCTCCCCTGTAACGGGGTTAGGGAAAATCCCCCCTCTTCTGACTCACCGCCCGCTCTTCGAGTTTCGGATTCCGCCTAGAACGCCCCCTAGCACACTCAGAACGCTCTCGTGTTCGTCGCGCGCTCAGAGCGCTCCCTAGCTCGTTGCGTGCTAAGAACGCCTCTTCGTTCGCTCAGAATGCTCTCGTGTTTGTTGCGCGCTCAGAGCTCCCGCGCTCGTTGCGCGCTCAGAATGCCTCTCCGTTCGCTCAGAACGCTCTCGTATTCGTTGCGCGCTCAGAGCTCCCGCGCTCGTTGCGCGCTCAGAATGCCTCTCCGTTCGCTCAGAACGCTCTCGTATTCGTTGCACGCTCAGAGCGCTCCCGCGCTCGTTGCGCGCTCAGAACGCCTCTCCGTTCGCTCAGAACGCTCTCGTGTTCGTTGCGCGCTCAGAGCTCCCGCGCTCAGAACGCCTCTCCGTTCCCTCAGACCGCTCCCGCGCTCGTTGTGCGCTCAGAACGCCTCACAGCGCGATCAGGACGCTTCCATGTTCGTTGCGCGCTCAGAACACTTCCTCGCTCATGCGCGCTCGGAATGCTTCTGAGCATTCTCAGAACGCCTCCCCAATCGCTCAGATTGCTTCTCCGTTCGTTGCGCGCTAAGAATGCTTCTGAGCGCGCTCAGAGCACTTTCACATTCCGACACACTCACTTTTTGTCTTTCTAATTTCTCAAATTGCAGGAACGGTTTGGCGCTTTTTTCGCCTTCAACAAAGCTGCCCGAACTGTCCGAACTGCCCGAACTGCCCGAGGGGCGAGACGGTCATTTACAAAAAATGGCGATCCGTGTGCTCCAAACCAGAAAACGTGATTCGTCCGCCAGGTGGTTACGGTGGTTACAACGACGAAATTACCGGGCTACCCCCGGCCAAAGCTATAAAATGCGCCCAGAGCCTTCATTTGGGGAGACCTTGCCTGCTGGACCCGGGAGAGCTCCTTGAAGATTTTCACGGAATTCTCCTTCGCCGTTTGAAGATCTCCTTCGTGGACTTGAAGATTTCCTTCATTCCGAAAGGCGACTCAGCATTCTCACTTTCGTTCCCCGGAGCATTCTCACTTTTGTTCCCCACAGTTCTCAGAAGGAAAAAGACTTAGTTTTCCGAGAGGTGGTCTGTCACCCTCGAAACTCTCTCTCTCTCTCTATTATTGTAATGAGCGGCGGCCTGTCGCGCTCGACTTCTAAATACCTAACTGTAAGCTCTCAGAAGATAGTGAAGTTTGGTCGGCACAGCTCCGGCCGCGTGGTTTTTGTGAAATTTTCCGAAGATCTAGGAGTGAGCAGGAATTGTACAACTCAAAGCTATAGCCAACAACCAGAAGCACATGAAGCAATAAAATCTTTATTGATGATAACAAAAGTCTTCATTACATAGCGAGGTATACATGGAGAGACATGATTTCGCCAGTACACAAAACAAAAAAGGAAACTACAATGCTGAAGGAAAAATAACCAGCGGTCTGAACACTGAGACCGCCTGACCGCCCGACCTACGTGTTCGCGCGACTAGAAACGAGACCGCCCGAACTGCCTTCCTGCGACTTGATCAACACCAGCTGAACCTCCGCGACCTCCCGAACTCCACTGATCCTCCCGAACTCCAGCAACCCGCACTGCAAGCCGCGAGACCGCCCAAACAACTTAGAAGAAGAGGTGACCGCTGCTGCCCGCACAATCCGCAGAAGCTGCACAAAGAAATTCAATCAGCTAACCGGCCGGTCACAAAAAAGAGACCGCAAGAATTAGGCGCGAGCTCAGCTTACACTTGGTGCGATTAATTTTGCTGCAACAGTGACTCCTATTTATAGGCACGAGACCAGATCCAGTCACCACCCTATGAGATAGAGTCACCGCCCAGACCACGCGACCAAGACCGGTCAACCCGAGCGGTCAGCATAAGATCGCTCTGCGCCTTGTGAGCTCGCCAACTTCAACGACCAGGAGATCGCCACTCCTTCAAGAGCCGCGCGATCATGACAACCCGCCCGGTCATGACGCCCACCGCCACTGTTCGCCTAAACAAGACCTCCTCCAGAGACTGCGAACACTGCCAGGCCGACTAGGGTAACAGCCCACCAAGTCGACCAAACACCAGTGACCGTATATACCAGCAGATCGCTGAAGGACCAGCTATGCGAACACAAACCGGAGACCGCGTGACTAAGAATAACTTAGTCCGCGCGCACCACCAAGAAACCGGATAGCCACCAGACCGGACTGCCCCTTCCAGAACAAACACCATGTGCGGTCAACATCTTAACCCACACAGTTCAGAACAGCTCGCCCCGCGGTCTCACAAACCAGACCGCGCGGGCTCACCTTCCTGAAAACCAGCTGGCCTCACGGTCACACAAACCAGACCACGCGACCTCACCTCGTCACCTTGGACAGAGAACGGTGGTCAAACCGAATAAGCCAGCGGCTAGACCGAATAGGTCAGACCGTAGAAGGAGACCGCAAGATCGCGCGGTTAGACCGGACCGCGCAGTCTCCTCCCAGACCGCCAACTTCCACTTCAACATTTTCAACACTCCCCCTTGAAGTGGGAAGTTGAAAACAGCCCAAGTAAACTCCTTAGCCGAGTGAACGGCCCCATCGCCAGCGCCTTTGGGAATATGTCAGCAATGTTGTCCTGACTTCGAACTTGCTCGACCGAAAGAGACCCCTCCAGCACCTTCTCACGAATGAAGTGATGCTCGATCTCGATATGTTTGGTCCTCGCGTGACACACTGGATTAGTAACCAGTTTGAGTGCACTCTCATTGTCGCCGCGGAGCAGAGTCGGACCCCGAACCTCCTTATGGACGTCTCCCACCAACCTCCTAAGCCAGATGGCTTCTTGAGCTGCCAAGGCCGAAGCCTTGTATTCCGCTTTCGTGGTAGAGACAGACACGGAATCCTGCTTCTTGTTGCACCATGATATAGCCATAGGGCCCGCCATGAAGACGAATCCAGACGTCGACTTTCGATCATCTGAATCTCCCCCGTAATCAGCATCCATGTACCCATGCACCTCGAAGCCAGCATCCCTCCTGTATAGGAGACCCATATCTGAAGTTGCCTTGACATACTTCAAAATATTCTTCTGGGGAGAAATCACTTGCAGGTTTGGGATCTCTCTCATCATCGTCACTGATAATGGTCCGTAGTTTTCCAGCTTGGAGCTGGAGGATTTTTGATAGGAACTTTAGGGTTAGCTAATATGTGCTCAAAAAGTTAGGGTTAGCTGACCCTCTCTTATCCTTTATATCAATGACTATTCTAACGGTCGAGGTTTGAAAAGGCTTTGTCTCAAACCGCTTTTCAGACATGATTGATTTGAAAATTTCTTTTGTCGCTTCCGTCGATTTGAAATCTTGCCTTTTGAGCGTGACAAGATGATATCGTCGTGTGAAGATAACTAACACGATGATAAAATACTAAGCAAGCTTTCTTGATTCATTACAACTATATCGTCGTGTGATACTTGTTCTCACGATGATATATGATTTAGCCAGCCCTTCTTGAGTCTTCACAATGATATCGTCGTGTGATACTTGTTGTCAACATGATATAAAACTTACCAATCCGTTATTCATTCTTCACAACGATATCGTCGTGTGCATCTTGTTGTCACGACGATATATGTCTTTAACTATTTTTTCTTGAGTTCTCACAACGACATCTGCTTTAGCTGACTGTTCTTAAGTTCTTACAATGATATCGTCGTGTACACCTTGTTGACACGATGATATATGCCTTAGTTGCTTCTTCTTGAGTTCTCTTAATGATATCATCATGTGTACCATGTTGACACAATGATATCATCGTGTTTTTCTTATTATCACGTCGATTCTTGACTGAATTCTTCTATTGTCTTCTGCGAGTGATCGCAACAATATCATCGTGCATGCCTTGTTGACACGACAATATATGCCTTAGACAATTTTGCTTGATCATAAAACATTATACTTAGGATCTTTGATATCCTAACATGCTCATATCACATCAAATATATATCAAATACAAATTGTACTTATCATTGACTTAGGGACTTCTCAAAATCTGGAACATATGGGCAGTATTACCAATATATCTTCAAGATGATATCATTATTGCCCGACGTTAGCTCCTGCTACCAGACACCTTGCTTTCTTCAACTGGGAAAACCCTGGGTGTTACAATCCCCCTCCCCTAAAAGAAAGTTCGTCCCAAACTTCCAAAATTAAGAAAGCATGCAAAAGTCCAAAATACATAAATTGTACATTATCAGAACAACTCGGGAAACTCCTCAAGCATGGTCTGCTCTCACTCCCATGAAAGCTTCTCACGACCATAATTGTCCCAGCGAACTTTGACCATCCTGATCATTTTGTTCTGCAACTGTTTGATTTTTGTGTCTTCAATGCGAATAGGCTTGACCTTTTTCTTTAGCCCACCATCAATCGACACTTGAACATCAGCAATAACATGAGTAGGCTCTTGCAACGCCTTCCTCAACATGGATACATGAAACACATCGTGCAAACTGCTTAACTCTGTCGAAAGAGCAAGCCGATAGGTAGCTTCACCAACACACTCCAGAACTTCAAACAGTCCAAGGTATCTCGGACTTAGCCTATTCAAGCATCAAATCCTCGATACACCATTGAATGGTTTAATCAAGTACATTCAGTCGCCAACAGCGAACTCAATATTTCGGTGCTTGGTGTTGTAATATTTTGCCTGCCTATCCTGAGCAATCAACAATCACTCCCAAATTGTTTGAATAACCGAATTTGCATCATCAACATCTTTTCTTTTGAACAACTTCGTGTCGCCTATTTCTGCCGAAGACAAGGGAGTATGACACTTTCTACCATAAAGGGCCTCGAAGGGCGCCATTTGTATACTCGCTTGGTAGCTATTATTGTAGGCGAACTCAATCATAAAGAGATGGTCCTCCCACCTCTTGCCAAAACCCAAGGCGCACATTCAGAGCATATCCTCCATTGTCCTATTGGTACGTTCAAACAGCCCATCTGTTTGAGGGTGGATGGCAGTGCTAAACTTCAGCTTGGTACCCAATAGTTGGTGGATTAGCCTCCAATCATTTGATGTAAAGCGCCCATCACGGTCACTTACGATGTTACGGGGCACACCGTGAAGTCGTACTATGTTATCCACATATAACTTTGCCAATGTTTCTACTGAATCATCCCTCTAGTTCGGAATGAAGTGAGATACCTTTGTCAATCGGTCTACGATCATCCAAATGACATCGTTCCCATTTTGCGATCTCAGCAAACCATACACAAAATCCATAGATATGTCATAAAACTTTCATTCCGGAATCGATAACGATGAAAGGAGGGGCTAGTTCTTATTTATCTGTTAAAACTCTTGTTTAGGTTTGCTTTCAAAATAAATGATATATATACAAATATATATATAGGATGTTTGCTGTAGGAGTAATAAGCACAAACAGTTAGAGTGCATAAATAAAATACAGCAAAAGAAACAAAGCAAAGCAAACAGGAAGCAAGCAATCCAGATGACACAAGATGTATAGTAGTTCCCCTCAACTGGGTACATCTACTCTTCTACCCACTAGTAGGAATCCACTATGAGGTTGTTGATAAGGTGCCCTCACACTAGGTGAGCTATTGATAAGGTGCTCTAACCAAACTGCAGGTTTTTGCTAAGGTGCCCTGTCACCGAGAGTTAACTTTTGAAGGGAGTTATAACCATGTACAGGATGGGGTAAAGGAAGTAAAAATAAAAGCAGAAATTATATTGTTCTTCTCTGTATAAGAAGACTCTTGAAGATCCTGGTTTGAAGTTGAATGGATCTGAATGTGATGTTGAAGAAGGCTCCCCCTGTCTAATTAGAGTTGATGACAGCTTGTGGATAGAGCTTCTCCTTTTAACTGTTTCTTCCTTCTTTTGTAGTGATGATCCTGAGCAAGTAATTGTGGTTTGTGTCTCAGGATGTTTTGAATCTGCAGGAAGATGTTAGTACTGAAGAACAACAAATGAGTTTTCTCTTTTCTGTCGTGTGTTCTATATTGTGTGTACTTCCTTCTTCTTCTTTTCTCTGTAACTGTCCTTTTATAATCTGAGAACCTTTTCTCTTAATTTGAATTCTTCTCTTGGGAAGAAGGAAAGAGCTGAGGTCTCCATCAATGCTTTGACTCCTCGAGAGGATAACCTTCCGTTTCTTTTTATTAAAGCAATTGCAACGGCTAATGGCATTGATTGATCTGCAACGGCTAAGATGAATAGTTAAAGGATAGAGAAAAGAATATTAAAATAATTCAGAAAGAGATTTGTCGATCCCAGCTCTACATTTGTGAGGCTGGGCTCGCCATCTGATGTGCTGAGCAATTCTCTCTATCTTAGAATTCGTAGACCGCTGAGAAGTCTGAGTTGAATTTGTCGAGCCCTGTCTGGCCGCTGAGATTTTTCTGACTGAATTCGTCGAGCGCATTTTGCCATTTGTCGAACGTTGTTTTGATGAGGATTTGTCGAGCGCTGGCTGTCTTGCTATTTGTCGAGCCCTGGCTGTCTGGCTATTTGTCGAGCGCTGACTGTCTGGCTTATTTGTCGAGCTCTGGCTGTCGAGCGTCGTTAGTCATTCGTCGAGCGCAGAGAACTTTTATATGCTTAAGTGTGTTCTCCGATTCGATCGCATCATATTTAATTTATGTTTACTTAGATTTCTTAATCGATCTAAGTTATTAGATGACTTATTAACAAAAAGGATGGATCCTAACTCAAATCAAAAGCTAAGGTTCCAACAATCTCCCCTATTTGAGTTGGGATCCTTAATCCAGATCAAAACTAGTGAACTGGTAATCTTAAAACAGCTTTTAAAATTTTCAATTGCAGCAGCTTATTTCTTGAAGTTAAAATTTTCAATTGCAGCAATCTTTGTAATTAGAGAGATTAAATTTTTGATACCAATTGAAAGGGGTTTTGAGCTTCTCATTTTCTCTCTCACTTGGTTAATTTTATTATTCTAGAAGGATTTTAATATATGAGTTGCTACAGCTGTTAATGAATTGGGATGGAGTTTAATGGTGAGAAACTTATTAATAATTAATTAGGAAGTTTCTTTCAATTTTACTAGAGTTGAAAGGTTTAGCATTTGAAATATATTAGTCTTTTTATTTCATTAAAATATAAAATTAAAGGTTTTTGTTGATCATGATTAATTATTTTTTCTTTAGAAATTTGTTCAAACTTTTTGGCCTGCATTTTGAGATTTCTCCCATTGGTTGTGCTTGCCATAGAAAATTTATTTTTAAGAAAAATAGTTTGTTCTTCTGATGATTTCAAATTTTCTTGAAGTTTATTATTCTCAGGAGTTAGAAGATTTGTATTTGTTAACTCTTTTAAAGGTTTATTTTCATATTTTATTAAGTCTGTAAATGTTAATTTATGATTAGTTTTATCTTGAGTAGAGGTAAAATTATAAGTTGGAGTTGCCTCAGTTACCTCAAGCTTTTTCGATTCGATTTCTGCATCTGGAATCTGAGATGAACCTCCATATATGACCATCATGCAGAAAGCTCTAGCTCTAAGTTCTTCTTCTTGTTCTTCTTCACTTAGATTTGTTGATGGTTCTGCATCAAAAATATAGTTAGTTGAAGAGATGGGAGAAGGTTCACGTTTTATTTCAGCAGTTTTCTTTGAAGAGGATATATCAGCGCCAACATAAACAGGCCCTTTCATTGCTCTCGAAGGAGACTTGAGACCCGTGGAACTAGGTAAGGCAGGTGTAACTGCCTTTGATGATATGAGGGGAGGTCCTGTCAAAATAGATTTGTAAGTTTCTTCATCTGTGGCATTTGCATATATCTTAATTCTAACTTGCCATAAAGTAAATCTATCTAGATTACAAACAAGTGGATCTGAAAATAAAAGGTCTTGTGTCATTTTTGAAAAACCAAAAAAATAAAACATATTTAAGAACTAGGTGATCTTTGTGATTTCAGGTGTTAACCTGTGTGACAAATCAACCTGCTTTGATACCAATTGAAAGGAGGGGGTAGTTCTTATTTATCTGTTAAAACTCTTGTTTAGGTTTGCTTTCAAAATAAATGATATATATACAAATATATATATATATATATAGGATGTTTGCTGTAGGATTAATAAGCACAAACAGTTAGAGTGCATAAATAAAATACAGCAAAAGAAACAAAGCAAAGCAAACAGGAAGCAAGCAATCCAGATGACACAAGATGTATAGTAGTTCCCCTCAACTGGTACATCTACTCTTCTACCCACTGGTAGGAATCCACTATGAGGTTGTTGATAAGGTGCCCTCACACCAGGTGAGCTGCTGATAAGGTGCTCTAACCAAACTGCAGGTTTTTGCTAAGGTGCCCTGTCACCGAGAGTTAACTTTTGAAGGGAGTTATAACCCTGTACAGGATGGGGTAAAGGAAGTAAAAATAAAAGCAGAAATTATATTGTTCTTCTCTGTATAAGAAGACTCTTGAAGATCCTGGTTTGAAGTTGAATGGATCTGAATGTGATGTTGAAGAAGGCTCCCCCTGTCTAATTAGAGTTGATGACAGCTTGTGGATAGAGCTTCTCCTTTTAACTGTTTCTTCCTTCTTTTGCAGTGATGATTCTGAGCAAGTAATTGTGGTTTGTGTCTCAGGATGTTTTGAATCTGCAGGAAGATGTTAGTACTGAAGAACAACAAATGAGTTTTCTCTTTTCTGTAGTGTGTTCTATATTGTGTGTACTTCCTTCTTCTTCTTTTCTCTGTAACTGTCCTTTTATAATCTGAGAACCTTTTCTCTTAATTTGAATTCTTCTCTTAGGAAGAAGAAAAGAGCTGAGGTCTCCATCAATGCTTTGACTCCTCGAGAGGATAACCTGCCGTTTCTTTTTATTAAAGCAATTGCAATGGCTAATGGCATTGATTGATCTGCAACGGCTAAGATGAATAGTTAAAGGACAGAGAAAAGAATATTAAAATAATTCAGAAAGAGATTTGTCGATCCCAGCTCTACATTTGTGAGGCTGGGCTCGCCATCTGATGTGCTGAGCAATTCTCTCTATCTTAGAATTCGTAGACCGCTGAGAAGTCTGAGTTGAATTTGTCGAGCCCTGTCTGGCCGCTGAGATTTTTCTGACTGAATTCGTCGAGCGCATTTTGCCATTTGTCGAACGCTGTTCTGATGAGGATTTGTCGAGCGCTGGCTGTCTTGCTATTTGTCGAGCGCTGGCTATCTGGCTATTTTTCGAGCGCTGGCTGTCTGGCTTATTTGTCGAGCTCTGGCTGTCGAGCGTCGTTAGTCATTCGTCGAGCGCAGAGAACTTTTATATGCTTAAGTGTGTTCTCCGATTCGATTGCATCATATTTAATTTATGTTTACTTAGATTTCTTAATCGATCTAAGTTATTAGATGACTTATTAACAAAAAGGATGGATCCTAACTCAAATCAAAAGCTAAGGTTCCAACAAATGACTTCAGAAAGCCAACAGGTCTTTTACATTCTGCCTTCATGAGTGCCCAAATATGACACTTTGCCACGTATAGATCTTGTTGGACATGTGTGTCATATCCCTTTATTTGAGAATAACAAATCCCAAATTGTATTTGATCTTGCTTGTCACGTGTTTATAGTGTGCAGGAAATCTCCACAGGTAGAAAGCAGCTTGGAACTAACAAACTGAGCTTAAGCACTACCGCCAGCGCTAGGGGTTACGGTAGGCGCTAGCGCTACCGCCTAGCGCTGGCTCAAGTTCGTGCACAACGCCCCGCCGCCGACTGTTTCGCAACCGCTCTACACGAACACTACCGCAGGCGCTGGGTGCTACCGCAGGCGCTAGCTCCAAGGTCAATAAAAAGAGCCAATTTCGATCATTTTGATCATCCATCCCAGAGAGATTGCTTGTGCCACAATTCTACTGATGCTATGCTGCCGAAGATTGATCTCCCATAAAAAGCTTAAGGAGAATTCTGGAGGAGGACTGCGTCACGCTGCATCCGAAGGACGATCGCTTCGACCTCGCTCATACTACAACGATCCTTCATCTCCAAAATCAGAAGATCTCATATAGGGAGTTTTTATTATTGTTATCTTTATTTTCATTCCATATATTTTTGTAACCGTATAAAGAATTCGCCTTGTGTTGGCGACTAGGTCCTTGCGCGGCTTAGGGGGTAATTCACCGCGTGAGTTGGCGACTAGGTCTAGGAGATTAGATCTAGGGGGTGATCGAGGCTATATCCGGGGAAGGATTGGCTAGAGCGGCTTGAGGCCATATCCGGGGAAGGATAGGCTAAAGCCAACCGATTTGTGGGGATACGAGTCGGTATAGAAAAGGAAAAGATATTTACTTTTGTACGCCTCCGATTACTAGCGATATTGAAATCAAATTTATGTAAACACCTTTTTATATAAATAAAATCATGTCTCTATTTGTGTTTACTTGATTTCTCTCATTTGGCATAATCTCTAAAATATTGGTTACTAAGTTTTTCAATTCTAATTACTATATCTAAATTGTTTATTTCAATCTCTTTCATCATAAAACAATTTAGTACTTGCTTCTAACTTTGATATTATGATATTCTCTTAATTTAGCTAAATTGTTATTTTGTCTTCTCCTATTATAAAACAATTTAGTAATTTTCTTAAAATTATAAAAAGAATTTGTATTCCCTTATTCACCCCCCCTAAGGGCGCCTATCGATCCAACAAGTGGTATCAGAGGATAAGTTATTCCAAACGGTTTAAAAAACCAGGAATAATGGCGTCTCATGATCTCGCTTCTACTAGTGGGCGAAACTTTTTTATAAATAAAAAATCTTTGGCACCACCTTTATTTGAAGGCAAAAATTATAATGGGTGGAAAACTCTTATGGAAAAATTTCTTAAATCTTTGGATATTGAAGTTTGGAATATTACAATTAAATTGCCCCCAAGTTTTCTTAATAAAAATGAAATGTTTTTAAATGTCAAATCAATGAATTGTCTATATTGTGCATTAGATCAAAATATTTTCAAACTTATTTATACACTTCCTACTGCTTATGAAGTTTGGAAATTTCTTGAGAATACTTATAGTCTTCCTTCCACAGATGATGAACAAGAGCAATTCCTTATTGATCCAAGAAAAGAAACTGATGAGGATTCATGCTTGGAGGAAGATCTATCTAAAAGAGAAGAATGCAATGTCACAACATTGGACTCAAATGATGGCAACACATCAAACAAAAGAGAAGACAAAAATTCAACTATGGAAGAGGAATGCAAAGAAGATGTCAAAGGAACCCTTGGTTCAAATCTTGCCTCATCCCATAACAATGTAAGAAAATCAAAAACTTCTCTTTTTGTTACAAATTCTAATTATATATCTCGTATGCTTAAAATTGCTAAACATAAAATTTTAAAGTTAAAAATTGCTAATTCCAATTTACGTTTAGAAAATAAATCTTTAAAAGCAAATGATAAAGTAGAATCAAATATTGATGTGTTAAATTCGCTTTCATGCTCTTTAGTTAAAATTCTTACTCCTTGTTTTGATTGCAATCTTTTAAAAGAAAATTTCAAGGATATTGAAAAAGGGCTCTTAGTTTCTAAAGAACATAATGAAAAATTGATAGTTGAAAATGATGCTTTAACTTGTAAGTTAATACAATTAAAATCTTTTGTTGGAAAATTTCAAATGTCAAGTAATGACTTTCATCATAAGATTTTGAATAACAAGGATAAATTAACTTACAAAATCATTTCTAAAAAGGACAATTTTCACACATTAACTCAAAAGGAGTTTAGTTTCAAAAAGAATTATGATCCTCACAAAATTTTTAAGAGTCACTATTATAAGTCTCAATATATTTTCAATCATGACTCAAATTTAAAATCTCTTTTTCATGAAAATCAAATTATAAAATCTTTTCCTTCACATTATAAGAGTATGTCTATAAGAAAGAGTGGAAATGAAAATCATCAAAATAAGAACCAATCATTTAACACATATTATAACCCACTCTTTCAACAATCACTTCTAAAGAAAGACAATCACTCTTATAAACTTTCAAAGAATCCATATAATAAAATTCATTATGATTATCAACATCAAGCTATTTTGAAGAATAATTTGAATAAACATAAACCCCCCGATGAATTATTTTTCAAACAAATATCATTATTGTTTGCCCAGAAAGCCCGCGACCTCCTCTTTGCAGGTCATTTTTTGTTCCGGTCTCAGCGGTCTCGGTAATTGGTGACCGCCCAGACCGAAAGCTGCCATCCCAGCTGGATCTTTTCTAAGTATCAAGCGATCAGGACAGTGTGAGATCGCCGCCAGTGCGGTCTGGTCTTTTTCTTTATTTTTTACTATTTGCACCCCACTTCCCTGCCCCGGCTCTCCTGTACCCCGGGCAGCCCGTAGTTTTCAGTTCTGCCCATTTGGGCAGCCCCCTCGTCTATAAATAGAGGGGTAGGGGTACCTAAAAAGGGACTTTTGCTTCGAGTCTCCAGCTTACAACTTGTGTAAGCGGTCTCATTTTTTCGTGATCGCCATCTTGTGATCGCTTTTCTCCTTCTGAGCATCCTCTGTCTTAGTAACCTACACTTCGCAGTTTTCTCCCATCCCTCTCTTAGTGTGAATTTTGAAGGTACCATTTTTGGTGCCAACAGAACGAACACGCGACCTTCAGATTTGAAGTGTTAGGTGAATTTTGTAGACAAGATGGCTGATCGCCGCAGAGGTCGTCCCCTGCGATCTCCCAGCGCTCCCCCTTCCGATAACAATCCCATGGAAGCGCTTGAGCATCGCTTTGAGCTTCGCGTGGAGCAAGCTCTCCGCGAGGCCGCCCGAGCTAGGCAGGAAGCCGCCTCTGTTCAGCAAGAGATCGCGCGGGCTCAGCAAGAGGCTGTTCGAGATCGACAAGAGGTCGTCCGGACTCAGCAGGAGTCCGCAAAGCAGATTGAGGCCATGAACCAGGTTCTGGCCGCGATCTCCCAGAGGATTCTTCCTCAAGCCTCTCAGGTCGCCACTCCTGACCGCTTGGCCTGTGATGCGCGAATCTCGCACACCGCTATAGGCGGTAGCTCGACTGCGGCACGAAACGGTAGTGTACCGATCGTTCAAGTAATATAAAATGGGAATGAATCCCCAAGTATCGATCTCAAAGGAACACAGTAAGGTGGAGCTATCTATCGAGGAAGGACTTGAGATTGAAGTCCTTTATGTCGGATGGGTTGCGGAAATGGGGGTTTTGGTTTGGAAAATAAAGAGAAAACAACTAAACTACTCCTATGCAGGCCTTGAGCGCACTGCTTCGCCGGGCGGATGGAAACTACACGGGCCGCAATGCACCGAATCGCTAGGCGGATGGACGAGTAGGCTCGCAGATGGAGTGGAGAGAATGGCGGAATCGAACTATGCAGGCCTTGAGTGCACTGCTTTGTTAGGCGGATGGATTACACGGGCCGCTATGCCACGCTTCGCTAGGCAGAATGAAGAGAAGGCTAGCGGATGGAATGGTTCGCACCTGCGGAGTCGGAATGGATTACACGGGCCGCTAACCCATCCCGAGTGTCGCACAACCCCTGGATCTGCATGAAAATATACTAGACCATAGAAATACATGAAATCACACCAAGATGGGCATAAATGTGCACTAAGCAATGAAATGGGCAACGTGATCAAATAGAATTAAATATAGGCCTAAAGTGAAGTGCATGTGCATGAAAACTAGCCCAGATGAGTCCGGAATTCACTATATAAACTGGACTCATCACACCCCCAGACTTACCTGTTTGCACGTCCCGAGCAAACACATCCTAAGCAGGCGGGGAAAAATAAATAGCTAGCTTAAAATTACATCGAGGAGTACCATGAGAAGTCGCATGCTCAAGTGCATATAGAAATAGTAGATAGGGTTTCTAATTATTCACATAGTTTATATATTTCTAATGGAGTAAATAAATATTACTACTACTCATAAAGGTGAATCACAGTGAGTCAATCGGTCACGCATATAGAGAAAGTAAAATACACGCTGAGATGAGCATTGCCCAAGCTGGGGTTTGGGACAAACTCCACCGAAATCCATCGGTGTCGGAGACCATACGCTCGCCCGGTCACATTCTCTCCACAGCACTAGATTAGTTCAGAGCGTGAGTCGGTAGGACTTCAGGTTTTTCATGGGGCTTGGGTTACGGTGAGGTAAACAATGATAAACAGGACGTCTTAAAGCACCTAACCCAAATGAGCTTAAACAATAACTCTATCCCCGCAGCAACAAAAACACGCGGATGCACCACACCCCCAGACTTGGATTTGAACGCATGGGTATGTGCACCGCCTACTCCAAAATACATATCTCAAAAAGATTTTCAATTAAACTCCTCATTTTTTTCTTTTTTTTTCATTTCTTTTTCTAATTATATATTTTTTTAAATTCAGCAAATGTTCAAGGGAGTACAACCACATCTCCAAGTATAACATCACCACATCAATATTCCAAAATACAAATTTGAAAACAGCTAAAGCTCAGCTTTGGGTATGTGACTAGGATCAACTTTTTGGTTTTGGGTGGAATAAAATGTGGGGCTGAATCAAAGGGATGGGGTAGGCACAAATGGGCTAACGAGGATAAGATATCAGGATTGGCACAAAAGCTCAACCGGGCCAAAATGATGGCCTACGTCATTCTTGCGCAACAGAATTATCCAATGCCAATGTTTCAAGAATCGCTTGGGGCGAGTTCTTAGTCACCGAGAAAGGTTATCCTTCCTCCCAGCACAAGCAATACACGTCTAGCGATAATTTACACACACCCATATACTACCTTTTGATTCCAACCGGATTCAATTCTAAAACAAAGTTAGGGGAAGAGGGTACCCAATGCTCAGCAAGTGAGCATACCAGAAGACGCGTATGACCAGGCCGCACCTCCGCCATACGAAGTGTAACATCCCCAATCCTTCTAGATCCCTAAATGTTGTTAGGGCATGGGTGGTGTGCAGAGTGGCCACTAGGGCCCTTGGGCCAAGTGGAGTGCGCTAAATGCACCCCAAGGGCACAAAATCAACATAGCCCAATACCACTCCCTTAAGCCAATTGACCCTCAATTCACCAAATTGACCTCCCCCATACCACCCTAACCACTAAGGAAGACCATTACCTTGAGAATTGCACTTGGGTGGGACCCAATTGCATGAAATTGACCAAAGTCAACATTAGGTCAACATTAACCAAACCAAGTCATTTATGGTTCAATTGACCCTCAAATGTTCAAATTGACCTTACCACCACACTCTAAACACCTTAAGGAACTCATTGAACCCAAAAGCCCCATCATGGTGGGACCAATTGACCCCAATTGACCAAAGTCAAACTTTACCCAATTTTGATCAAATCCACACCCTTTGATTAAATTGAACCAATTGGAGCCCCACCATGGATCAACCTATGTTGGGTGATGTTAAGGGACCCATGACCCCCAAGTGGGGTCAACCCACTCACCTTGGTTGACCAAAGTCAACCATGGTCAACCTTACCCTTTAAAGTGAATTCCAAGCTTAAATTGAATGTGACCCCAACACCAATCAATTAACCCTACCCATGGACCTAAGTCAAGCCATATCAGCCTTGGACTGAACCCTAAACTATGGCTTGATTAATCAATGGAGGGGGGGGGGACCAAAAGGTGATCAAAAAGACAAAAGCAAAAGCATAAAGCTAAAAGCAATCACCCCCTCCTCCACACTCCTCCTCCAATCAGCCTAGGGGCCTCCCCTGATTGCTGGGGGTCTGAGCTTGACCCAGGTGGAAGCAAGGAGCTAGATGGAGCAGGAAGATGGCAGCCATGGGAGAACCGAGGTGGCTCCAATTCAAAACAGCCTATAGAGGCCTCCCCACCCCATTCTATCCATCCTATTAGCTTTAGAGCACTGAGAGCAGACAGAATCGACCCTTGGAGCAAAGCTTTTGCTGGAGAATAGAGTTCGGGAGCGGGATCGCCGGAGCAAGGCATTTCCATGGCCAATCGCCGCCGCCGCCACCGCCAAGCCCCACTCTAGGTTCGTTTCTCCTCCCCTCCCCTCGTGCTAGCTTCCCATCACGAGAGATTGAAGGATCGGGCTCAATTGAGCCCGAATCCATCCGTCGATTTCATGGAAATCGGCTCGATTTGAGCCACCCAGGCTCGCCGGAAAACCCCCCCTCCGGCCGCCATGTCGCCGGGAAATCGTAGCCCCGACCACCACGAAGGTGGTGGCGGTGGTGGTCGGCCGTGGTGGCCACCAGGTGGCCGGGAAATGGGGGAGGAAGTCGGCCCAGCGTGGATCAATCCTGGCCGTCGGCACAAGGAGGAAGACGATGGCGCTGCTGTTGGATTTGCGTCAAGATCAGTGCAGATCTCGAATTTATGGTATTTAATTAATTCAAAGCTCTGAATTTCTGGCTCTATTTTTCAGTTAACTTCAAATAAAATTTAAGGCCACCTAATGGCTGATTTAGAAAAAGTGCCCAACATGAAAGTTGTAAGCCTTGGTATTAATTTTCATTTGGCCTTGAGTTTAGGTCATTTGGTGACCTACAACTCCCTAGGGAGCTGTTTTACTAGGACTGGTCCTACACTAGGTCAGTCCATTAGAAAAATTACCTAGGTCAAACCCTTCATCATTAAGAGCTGTGATTTTAACCATGGCTAGGTATACCCTAGGGGCACCCCCTGCCAAAAGGGCAACCCTTGGTGGATACTTTTACATAGGGTTTTTGTGGTAATTAGATTATTTAAATTATGTTGATTTTTGGAGCATATGATGTCCAAATGACACCAAACTTTGGTGGATGGCTCTTTGGTATATGTGTAGTGCCTGCCTAAAATTTCACTCCATTTGGAGTTGATTTGCTCTGGTAAATTTGAAACACTAATGAGGACCTTTAAGGGTCAAGGTAGGGTTTGCATCAATTTGAGGAGTTGAGTGTGTTAGCCTCCTCCTATCTGTTGGATATGTTGGTATGGACATGAAAATGCTTGAGGCTCACCCTAATGGTCCATTTGGAGCCATTAGGGTGGTGTGACCTAAAACCCTAAGGGTGAACCCTTAAGGGTGCAAGGTGGGGTTTGAGAGGAACCTAGGATCAAATGTTCTTGCCATGGCTTAAGACTTTGTGGATATGTTTGTGGGGGCATAAAATGTCTTAGGAAATTTAAATGGAAATTTTAGAGGCATTTAAGTATTTTCTACCTAATAAATGAAATAGCCACCCCTTTCCTTAATAAATTGAAACTCATGGTCATAGGACCTTGTATGGCGTGGAAACTCCATCAGTGGCTGTTTAGGGATGAAATTGTACTATAGTAATTTTGTTATAATTTATTGAGGTGATATTCCTTGTGTAGGAAATTTTAAGTACTTGCTAGCTTAGGTGAATTTAATTTTGAAAAATATCAAATCATGGGGAAAAAATGTGATACTTGGTTATCTGTGATTTTAGGTTAACTTATACCCATGATAATTGTTTGGAAGCTATTGGAATTGTATTTCACATACTTCATGTAGAAATTGAGATTTACAACACTTGAGTATTTAATCTTTTTAAAATATCAAATCATAGGGCTTTGTCATGATACTTGATTATCTGTGATTTTAGGTTAACCTATAACCATGATAATTGTTTGGTAGCTATTGGAATTGTATTTCACATACTTCATGTAGAAATTGAGATTTACAACACTTGAGTATTTAATCTTTTACAAATATTAAATCATAGGGCTTTGTCATGATACTTGGTTATCTGTGATTTTAGGTTAACCTATACCCATGATAATTGTTTGGAAGCTATTGAAATTGTATTTCATATACTTCATGTAGAAATTGAGATTTACAATACATGAGTATTTAATCTTTTTAAAATATCAAATCATGGGGAAAAAATGTGATATTTGGTTAACTATCATTAAATGATATTATATACCCATGATAATTGTTTGGAAGCTATTGGAATTGTATTTCACATACTCCATGTAGGAATTGAGATTTACATCATTTGAGTATTTAATCTTTTTAAAATGTCAAATCACTTGGTAATTACACTTTCTTTTGGCAGAGGACTCTAGGTCCCCATATAAACATTGGGTAATTTCTGTAGAATTTTCAGAAGTGAAATTACTATTTTTCCTAATTATAGTGGCATTCTGGTAATTATACAAATATGATGTTATGGTAGGCCAAATGACATCCTAGGATCATGATACTCAGTGAACCACCTTTATTTGGGATATTACCTTACTGAGAATTTTCATGTAACATGAGCAATCATTTTGAGGGTTGTTCATGTGTAAGTTGGCTTAAGTCCTTAACTATTTTGAATTAAAATAAATACCAAATTAATATGGAAAATTATGGAAACTGGACAATACCTTATTAAGGTCAGTAGTAGCCTAGGATAATTATACCAGACCCTGGAGATGAGTTTTTAGAGGAATTCCCTTATGGGGGTTGAGGGATAGTTCAAATTGGCGGACTGCGTTTAGTAAAAACTGAATTTGGTGGACTGCGTTTAGTAAAAATAGAATTTGGAGTTTTTGACAATTTAGATCCCTAAGTTGTGGGTAGGTGTTATACCCAATCAGTAAATGATATATAGCCCACCAGGATTCAAGGAGGGTCAATTCTAGGGATAGTTGTGAGGTTGTGCTGAGGTCATTGTAGAAGGAAATGAGGTACGTCCAACCCAATTAAGTGGGACGGGAGGATGAGCTAAATCACTTTACTATATGAAATAATTAAGGGTGAACCATGTGTTTTCCATCAATTAAAATAATTATCTTGAAGAGGATTGTGGGGTTGAGCCCATTGATCTGTAGTACCGTTAGGGGCCCCTTACGGAGTACACCGCGGGAAGTCCAAGATTCACTCTAAATATAACACGAACTAAATTGTAGGCAAGAGTAGCCTAAGTGGATATGCAGACTGGTATGGATCCCCTTAGTGAAGGAGGTGGGTTGGATCAGCTGGTGTGTTAGTCCCTGAGCTGGAAGCTCGGGTGGACAGGTTAACACCTATTACTTATTCAAATAGTGGCGAGTCTCCGGTACTAGGCTAGTCGTGTCACCGACGGTAGTACGTTGACTCAGGTGAGGGTGAGGTTTAGAGGGCCGGTAAGTTTGAGTACCGCGGTCTGGAGGACAATCCCTAATAACCCACCCCGACCTTAAAGTCTGGTGGATTCCAGCAAGAGTACGCAGGAGCTCCGCTATTGTGTTATTAGCGTTGAGGCGTACATGAGGTCTAGGCTTGGTAGTGACCATACCCGCCTAGGATGTGGAGTGCCCGATCCACTGCCACCGTGAGCCACGACGGTCGGTACCCGAAAGGTTGGCTTCCTTTCAAACAAATTGGGAACTATAAAGGTCTGTGCGCATAGAGTCGTGTGGGTGAGTCACATTGCATAATTTTATTAAAACATCATAACCATAGCATAACATAACATACACATAGCATACCCCCATCATATAAATTAGTATGGGCTCTTTTATATGATGGGTTTCCTGGACATCTTAACTTATATGTCGTATGGGCGTTCATATAAGTTAAGGTACGAATCTGTGATGGTAGTTTAGATTTACTTACTGCACTGCTTTTCTTTCCATTTACTGCTTACTTCATTGCTCTACATTACTGCCTATTACCTGCACTATACTGCTAGCTAGATTTTACTGCTTTACTTATACCTGCTAGAGTAATGCCATGCCACCACCTTCTTGTTTACCCCTTGTTTGTCCTCCGCTTCTTCCTCCCGCTCGGTGCCTAGGAGTCGTGGGGGGAGGCGAGGACAAAACGGCTTAGTCTTTATGACTAACGGTCGGTGTGACCGCAGGAGTCCGAGGAGATGGAATTGTTCCGCGCGCAGCAGGACGAGATGACAGGACCTGAGCAGCAGATGCAACGCACTACCACTGTTGAGGCTGAGATCGCTCCTCCGAAGGAAACCGGAGGCTGCGGGTTGTCGGTTACTTTTTAAGTAGAAAAAAGGGAGACCGCTGGCAGCGGTCAAAACCAGACTTCGCCCGCCGCGGCGAATGCCACTCTTGCGACGGGCTTTCCTTTGATTACAAAAAAGAGGTTACAGCGGGCTGCAAGTGCAGGAAAAAAGAAGCCGGCCGGTCAGACAGTCCGCAAGACGGGAAACTTGAGTCCGTAGCTCAAACAAGCGAGCTCCAAGATTCAAGTGTGCGTGTCTTGTGAACAGTGCCGCCCCCTATTTATAGGCTTGGGGGCCTGCCCGAGCGGGCAGGGATAAAATAACCGCCTGCCCGGGTACAGGAGAAACGGGCAGGCGGTGATGGGATACACGAAAAGGAGAAGTAAATAAGCCGCGCGACTTGGCGGCTTGCCCTTCCGACTTGTCTGACCAGTAGCTAGAGATGAGGAGGCCAAGGCGATGCGGCTACCCGCTCGGTCTCTGCTATGAAACCGCGGCTTGTTCTTTGACTTTGGACTTTGGCTGCCTCTATTGCATAGGCCGCGCGACTTCCGACTTGAGACCGCGGCTTGTCCTGTTGGACTTGGGCTCTGATTACCTTTAGTACTTGAAGGCGGCCTGAGTTGTCACAGACCGCCCAGCCTGTGCTAGCCGGAGCCGATAGACCTCGTTTGACCTGAACCGGGCGACTTAGACCCGCAAACCGCGCGGTCTGGGAGTAACCCTCCTGGAAGCGGTTTCCCGGGTAAACATAATCCCCGCATATTTTTAAATTTCCGTGAAGATTTCGAAAATATCAGTGCTAGCCGGAGATCGCGCCGACTTCACCCTGTTGGTTATAAATGCTCCAGAAGCTTTGACTCTGGCATAACTCTATTGTTACCACGAGTCACTATTCGCCTGTTGCGGTTAGAACTTTCGGTTTGCTCAACTCGAGAAAGATGGTGAACCTGATGGCTGAACTCGAGCTTCTTGAGAAGTCCGGAAAGAACCGTGATAGAGACCGCTCGAAAGAGAAGAAGAAGAAGAAGACGAAGCGGCCTGATAAGACGGTAACAATTGCCTTTACGAATAAACCGACCGACCTGCCTGTAGGTTTAACAATTGCTTTATCATCTAAACAGGAGGATAGACCGACCGAACTGCTCCCTGAGCCAGCAGTTGTTCCGCCGACTAAGGATGAGGCGGGTAGCTCGAACCCGCCGACTAAGGATGGAGCGGGCAGCTCGAACCCGCCCCCAATCTTCTCTGTCCAGGGAAACAACCCGCCTTCTCCACCGGGTAGGACAGACCTGGAAGCTGCTTCCCCGAAAGGCGACGGGGATGAGTCCTTCAAGATGGAAGTTACCCCGTCAGGGGTCTTTCATTTGAAGATAAGGGATGAAGCGGGAGAAGCAGTTGACTCCCCCAAGCCGGATGGTCTGGATTCTCCCATAATCAATGTTGAGGACAGCCCGGACAAGCCAACTGTCCCGAAGTCGAAGAAGAGGAAGATGGAGGAGTCCGCTGCGGACAGGCTCCTCCAAAAAATGAAGAAGCTTAAGGCCAAGAATAAGGCGGCCTCTGGTAAATCGAGAGCGGTCAGGCTGCAGGGCAAATCGCGTGAGAATGAGGTCTCGGAAGGCCTGACCACTCCCTCTCCTCAGCCGAACGACCAGGCTCTGGTTGATGCGCATAGTATTTCTGTGAGCGACCTTCTCAAAGATTTTGACTCTTTTCAGAAGCAGGATGACCAGCTGGGAACCTCCGCCGAACTGCAGGCTGCCAACCCGCCAGGGGAAAAAAGATCCGCTCTGTCCGAGGATGCGACCAGCCTTAAGGAGACCATCCTCCCTAAAGTCGCGGCTGCAGAATCCATACCGGCCTCTGTCGATCCCGTGATTGCCGGTCTGCGATTTATGCAGGTGAAGGCGGAGCGGGTAAGAGATCAACTCGCCAGGCCGCCCCCGCTGCAGCCCAACCTCTTGCTTCAAGGTAAAAAGGCAGCGGATTTCCATTCCGTTCGTTTTTTCATGCCGCGACCTCGAAACAAGTCGCGCGCTGCGTTATTGAATCCATCGCCTAGCTTCTTTCCCTCCGCTACTCAATTCTCCGCTGCTAAGCGGAGGCAAAGTGAAAGATCGTGGAGAGAACAACGCAGGAAATTCGATACCGAGCTAACAAGGCGACCTGCCCGCCCGAGTTCAATTCAAACCGCCGCGGCTCGTAAGCGAGGAAAATTTAATGAAAGCGGTTTCATGTTGAACAATTTTTGACTGTTTCTCTTTTTGTAGATGATCGTGATTCCATCCCGGAGCCGGGCGAACTGGTGTCCTACCTTCCTCCCTTTGAACCACCTCTACTGCGCTCCCCTCTCCCGGATACTCGGATGGAGACCGAGATGTCCCAGCTTTAGAAGAATCTGGAGACGCTTGCCAAGCAGCTGAGGGCAGTGGAGGAGAGGGAGAAAGTCGCCCAGGACGAGAAAGCCGCGATTCGGGTAGAGCTGGAAGCCGAGCGGAGAGAGCGCCGGGAGAAAGAGAAGGAGCAGCAGGACCAGGTGGCAGCGCTGACCGCCCGGATTGATCGCGGGAAGAAGGAAGTCCGCAAGCTCGAAGATGACTGTGCCTACTATAGGGACAAATACCTGCATCTGGCCAAGGAAGCCGGCGGAAGTCGGCGCCCTTTAAACACGGTTGATGAAGGCCGGCGAGGGTCAATCCGCCCGGATGCAGGGACGAGCTCGTCTCTTCCTGCAGCCGGGACAATCCGCCCAGTTGCTAGTGTTCATGAGTCCGCAGCGAACTTACCTACTCGCACGATTCCTGCGTCGCGAGTGGAGAGAGACGCCGCGCGGATTCATAGCATGATCAACCGCCTTAATCATAATATGAACCAAATACAGGGGACTGTCCTTCAGATTGGCGATCATGTCGCGCGGCTTCACAGAGAGGACGAACCGAACGATACCCGCCAGTAATGAGCGGTGTTGGGATACAACTTTGTAATATGGTTTCAATTCGGTCCTTTGGATAATTCGCCTGAATCTGATTTTGTGATATTCGACCTGTTTACTCAGGCCGTGCGGCTTCAATATTCAATTTTACTTTTTTAGCCTTCATGCTGTTGATTGATGCCTGAGTTATTTTTCATAAGCCGCTCGGCTTGCCTTCGTGGCTTTGTAATTCGCTTTTTTCAATTTATGCAATCTATCGCTGACTTTTGTGGTGATATATTCGCGCGGGTTGATCATCTAGCCGCGATTTGACCTTTGCTAAGTGCAGATCATCCGTTCTTATAAGTAGCGTCCTTCCGAAGTTCTTCTTACCAGAATTTCGAGATGGGAGCAAAGCGCCAGTCGAAGCGACCTGCGAAGACCCCAGCTACCCGCTCTGAAGCCGCCGTTGCCTTCCACTCTGCTGATCTTGAGGAGTGTCGATTAACGAAAGCCGAATTGGACGAGTTCGTTGAAAAACATATGGTCGACAGCCCGCTGCTTGCGCGACTTCCGCTCCGTGACAAGCGGATGAACTCGTCCGGTCCAAACCTCATCGCGATCCCAATCGATCACTTCGATTGCGGATTCAAATTCCCGATCCCAATGGAGCTCGCCATGGTCTTCGACCACTATGGAGTTGTTCCGGGCCAGATTTCTCCCAACTCGATGGCCGGGATATGCAGCTTTATCTCTTACCTTCGATCTGAGAGAGTCCGCTTCTCCATGGATCTCTTCAGGAAGATATTCTCAGTTCGGGCCATCCCGGACTCTGAATCGGACGTCTTCAAAGGCCACCTCTACTTCGGTTGCCGCGGGTTGAAGATGGTCAACCTGGCGAACAAGGTAACTGCCTGGTCGGAGAGGTACCTGATCTTCGAAGGCCGGCTGGGCCTGTTGAACCCGAACCCGCAGGTGCGGCCTGAGGAGGCTTTTCAGCCAGTGCCAATCAGCGAGGTGGAGAAAGGGATCTGTAAGCTCCTCAAGGATGAGCGGCTTAACATAAGCTACTACATCCCTCTGCTTGCCGAACTGGAGAACGTTCGGCTTGAAGATAGTAAGCTTCTCTTTGCCTCCGACTTGAATGCTAACCGCTTGATTTCTTGTGCTGACCCTTCTTGTTTTATAGCCCAAGTCGTGGTTCCTGTTAACAAGCCGGTCAGTCCGGCCGGTTTGGTCCTGACCCAGACGGAGAAAAGAAAGAGGAAAGCCAGGAACAAGCCGCTGCCATCTGATGGGGAGGATTCGGGCTCCTTGGGCGACTTCGCCGCCCTCCGATCTTTCAGCAAGGTGAAGGACCTGAAGGGCTGCCCGGTTTTGACCTGGCACCCGAACGGCGACAGCGTCCAGATCTCTACCGCGCTTCCCCACTGGGCGAGCGAGAAGTCGGGTCGGCATGCTGAGGCCGCCAGCATTGGCATGTTCGGCCGGCGGAACTTCAGGAGGCTAAGGAAAGTTCCTGTGGAGGAGCTCGCCAGGGAGGCCGCGCGGGTAGCTGCCGAGAGTTTTACCACAAACGCCTTTATGGGGATGACCCTGAAAAGGTTGACCAGAGATAACAGCCTTCAAGAGAAGGAAATCGCCGAATTAAAAAAGGAGAATGAGCGGTTGAAGGAAGCCGAGTTGGTAAGTTATCACCTGGCCAGCTTTAATACCGATGTTCTCAAACCGCCCGGTCTTACCTTACCCTCTTCTTTTGCAGGCTAAATATGATGAGACCGACCCGGTTTATCAGCAAGAACTCTTCCCTCATGTCGCCGAGGGAATTGAAAATGCTTTTAACCGCTTGCGGGAGCTCAAAGGGTTCGCGCCCGGTTTTGAGCATTTCACCTTTTCGGATGCTTATCCGACCTTGCAGAAGAAGCTGGAAAAGATCAGGCGGAAGGCCAAGGGGAAGAACAAGGTCGATGGATCCAGCTCGGAAGAGAGTGAAGATGAGGACGTCGAGGCCGAAGAACCCGAAGCGGCCAAGAGTGGTGAAGGTAGCTCAGAGTCCGAACCCAGCGATTCTGAAGAAGATGCTGGTCGCAAGTCGGGCGAGTTGAGCAGCTCATCCTCGTCGGGCAGCGAAGGCTATTCTCCCGATGTTTCGGTCGACGGCAGCGAACATTCAAGTGCTCCTGCATCTAAGAAACTCAAGTCGCACGATCAATAGATGTATTTTGTTTTTTATTTTGAATAGCCGCCGGCTTGATGTTGTTAGCCGGACGGCTTAAAATACAATGTAAACAGCGTTTTATTGAAATGAAAAGTTTTTACTTATCTGTCCGTCTACCTTCTACGACTTATTTGTATTTGCTTGTGATTTCTCTGTATTGAATCTTATCAAGCCGTGCACCTTAGTGTTTAATCTATCCGGTTTGGATAGCGATCTCCCCGAGACTCCGTTAAAGTATCTGAAAAATACTGGCACAGCCCGCTCCTGTTAATCCGCGTCGAATTTATTTGATTCGTTCTGAAGAAGAGCCGACTTATTTCGAATGTGTACATTCCGGAAACCGGGCGCAATCAAGCCGCGTGGTTGCTACTAGACCCGGCATACTTGCTTTCCGGGGTAGAGGGCAAGTCTTCGCGAATGCAATCAGATAACCGATCCAGTATTTTGAAATAACCAAGTCGTGCGACTATAAAGAGAATATCCGATCTCAAGAAGACCAATCGATAGATCGTGCGGTTAGTACTTAATCCGCAAACTGCATATTAAATTTGTATGATTAGCAGGCATAATACTTGCAGTGAAGATTATAACCGTCTTGAACAACAAGCCGCACGAACTGTGCATTAAATTCGTATGATGAGCAGGCATAATACTTGTAGTGAAAATTATAACCGTCTTGAACAACAAGCCGCACGAACTGTGCATTAAATTCGTATGATGAGCAGGCATAATACTTGTAGTGAAAATTATTACTGCCTGATTTAAAAGATCCTGTGATTATCTGATCGGATTGAATGGAAACCCATAAGGATGATAAAATTCATAATCCGGATGATAAGATCGGCCGATCATGATTATGCTTGCTCCCCTGATATTCAGCTTGATACCTTAATGATACCCAGTTTTATTTCAAGCCGTCCGGTTTGAAAGATTGAGCCGCATGACAACCTTGGAACCTGCTAATTTTGAGACCGCCTGGTTTAATTACCAGACCGCCTGGTTTATTAACCAGACCGCCTGAAAGGCTTGGTATCTGCTTATTTCAAACCGCACGGTTTGATCATCAAGTCGTCCGGTTTGTGCTATATGTATAGGAATCCTGCTTTCTTCTCCAAACGGTCTATAGTGACCATATGGAATGAGATAATCTCTTATAATGTTATAAAGATGACTACAGACTCAGATGACCAAGTGGGCAGGTGGGCCTAGGCGGCGAACATTGCTTTCTTCAAGCGGTCATAAAAGCTGTATAAATAAAGAGAAGAAAGTACAGACCCAGACGACCAAGTGGGCAGGTGGGCCTAGGCGGCGAACATTGCTTTCCTCAAGTGGTCATAAGGGCTGTAAGCGACTCGGCTGCTCTCTTGCCTAGGGTTACAAGCCGAGTTGATCAATTGGGCAGGTGTGGTTATGCCGCGGGGGCTATACCGACATTGCTTTCCTCAGAGAGATCAACTTAGTTGTGGGTCCCGCCTAGGCATCGCTCGAGAGTACCTTGGAGTATTCGATAGTCACAGACTAAGATGATCAGTTGGGCAGGTGTGGTTATGCCGCGGGGGCTATGCCGACATTGCTTTCCTCAGAAGGATCATCACAGCTGTAATTATATCCCCTCGGGGCATGATAGAGCCAACATTCACCTAGACCTCCCTTGATGCAGGGGTGTGTCGGATATCCGCCGGGATCCAAGGTTCTGAAGACCACCGCTCGGGAATTGGCAAGCCACCACTACATGTGTGCGAAAACTCCCCGCTACACACGATCTTTATGGTTTTACGCTAATGACTACAATCCGAGGGAGTTCAAGCAGAACTTGGCGATGTCTCCGCGGTTCAGTGAGTTTGATAGATATGAGAGAGTACAAAGAGGAAAATATCAGACATGGAGAAGTGTCAGTATGGTGCTTTTTTATTAAAATATCTCAAAAAATTGCAGGAATAAAAAGGACATTTCAAGGATAGAACCGTTTGAGGTCGTCGCCACTCCAGGTGCGCGGGATGTCTTCTCCGTCACTTGTTTGGAGGTGATAAGCTCCACTTTTTAGTACCTCCTTGATGATGAAAGGTCCAGCCCAATTCGGATCTAGCTTCCCGACGCTACCCGTTCGGGCCGCTGCATCAACTTTCTTTAACACAAGGTCGCCGACCGCAAAATGTTTTACCCTGACATTTTTGTCAAAGTACTTTGCCATCCTTCTTTTGACCTCTTCTTGCCTGATTGTAGCCTCATCCTGAAGTTCTTCGATTAGGTCCAAACTACACTTGAGAGCCTCGTCATTGCATTCTACCCATGCTTCTCCTCCTTCTTTTCCGAACATAACTCTTGGAGTGACCACCTCAAACTCTACAGGAACGACGGCCTCCGAGCCATGAGACAACTTGAATGGTGTCTCCCCTGTGGCTGAGGACGGGGTAGTACGAAGAGTCCAAAGAATGGAAGGAAGCTGATCCGCCCAGTTTCCTTTTTGATTTAGGACTCTTTTCATCAAGAGTTGTCGGATTTGCCTGTTTGCTGCTTCTACTTGCCCATTTGTTCTCGGATGATGTACCGAGGCGAACCGAAGATCAATCCCGACCTGATCACAAAAATTTTTCATCTCTGGATTATTGAACTGTGGACCATTATCGGTGACGATTGCCAACGGTATTCCATGCCGGCAAACTATTTCCCCCCAGATGAAGTTTCTGACAATTTGGGTAGTAGTTTTCGCTAATGCTTTGGCCTCGATCCACTTACTGAAATAGTCGATCATTACAATGATAAAGCGTCGCTGACCACTGGCCATTGGAAAAGGCCCCATAAGATCCATCCCCCATACAGCAAAAGGCCATGGCGCGGTTATTGATCTGAGTGACTGGGCAGGCAAATGCTGAAGAGGAGCGAACTTCTGACACTGCACACACCGCTTAGCAAATACTTCGGCATCCTTCCTCATAGTTGGCCAAAAATATCCCTGCCGCAGGATCCTTTTTTCTAAAGTTTTGGCCCCTGAATGGCTACCACATTCCCCAGAATGAACTTCTTGAAGTATAATAGGGATCTCTTCTTCCGGAACACATCGTGCTGAGGGGGAAATCAAAGTTTTTCTATAGAGAACTCCTGTTATCAGATAATAATAAGCCGCCTTTCTTTTGAACCTTCTCCGATCTTTGATAGAATGATGAAACTCCCCCTTTGACAGGAACAGCTCGTAAGGATCCTTCCACGAAGGGTTATGATCGATTTGCATTAGTTCTGCCTCATCTATTGCCGGGTGAAAAAGTTCAAAGGTCACTCCCCCTGATGGAAGACCGAACTTTGACAATTCATCTGCCTCCTTGTTTTGTGCTCTCGGAATGTGCTCAATGATAAACGACTTGAATCTTCCGATTTCCTTTTTGGCCAATATCAAGTATTTTTGCAGAGTCGGCTCCCTTGTTTCATAATTTCCCAAGACCTGAGAGGCCATTACTAATGAATCAGCTCTGACACGTACATATTCTATGCCCAGCTCTTTCGCAAGCCTTAGCCCAGCTAGAAGTGCCTCGTACTCTGCCTGATTGTTGGTAACCGGAAAGAAGAATTTGATAGCTTGCTCTAGCCTGATGCCATTTGGACTGATCAGAACCACTCCGGCTCCCACGGAGTTTCTGCCAGAAGCCCCATCCACATAAATGATCCAAGCCAAGGGAGATTGTACTCTCTGTTCTGGATTAGACTCCGTCGTGTCCACCAAGAAATCTGCCAATACTTGTGCCTTTATTGCCGTTCTGGGAACGTATGATATTTCGAACTCGCTTAGCTCAATTGCCCATTTAGCCAACCTTCCTGAATGATCCGGCTTTTCTAAGATACTTCTTAGTGGATGATCCGAGACCACCTGAATGGGATGAGCCTGAAAATAGGGGCGGAGCCTTCGTGATGACATGACCAAAGCCAAGGCCAGCTTCTCCAGGATCGAATATCTGGTTTCTGCATCTTTAAGGATGTGGCTAACGTAATATATTGGAAACTGCTTCCTCTTTTCCTCCCGAACGAGGACAGAACTTACTGCATCTGGTCCGACTCCCAGATATAAGAAAAGATTCTCCCCCCACGGGGACTTTGAAGTAACGGAGTTGAAGTTAATTGCTCCTTTAACTGCTCGAAAGCCCTGTCACATTCTTTGCTCCATTCGAATTTCGATCCCCCTCGTAGTATTTTGAAGAATGGGGCACTTTTATCTCCAGATTTAGAGATAAACCTGCTCAATCCTGCCAGTCTTCCCCCAAGTTGTTGAACTTCTTTAGTATTTTGAGGAGGGGTCATATCAAGGATAGCTTTCACTTTATCCGGGTTTGGCGCAAGGCCATCAGGAGTTAAAAGATGCCCGAGAAATTTTCCTTTGCTTGCTCCGAATACACATTTTAATGGGTTTAGTTTTAACTTGAACCTCCGTAGAGTAGCGAACGTCTCTACGAGGTCTTCCAAGTGTAACGAGAATGTTTTGCTTTTTAGAAGAAGGTCATCAACGTAGACTTCGAGGTTCCTGCCCTTTTGATTTTTAAAAACGGTATCCATCATTCGTTGGTATGTTGCGCCCGCATTTTTGAGACCGAAAGGCATTACGAGATAACAGTAACACCCATCGTTCGTGATGAATGAGGTATGCGGGATATCAGGTTTATGCATTTTGATTTGATGATACCCAGAGAAGGCATCGAGGAAACTCATAAAACCATACCCAACCGCGGAATCAACCAAAACATCTATCCGAGGAAAAGGGTAACAATCTTTAGGGCACGCTTTATTGAGTTTGGTGAAGTCTACGCACATGCGCCACTTCCCACCAGATTTTTTGACCATTACAACGTTCGACATCCACGTGGGATATTGAATCTCAGAAATAAAACCAGCTTTTAGGAGTTTGGAAACCTCCTCTCTGATGGGCAACGCCAGCTTGGTCGCCACTTCTCTTTTCTTCTGCTGGACGGGCTTGAACTCAGGAGACACATTGAGATGATGGCAAGCCACGTCCGGATCCACCCCTGACATGTCCTCCGCTGACCAAGCGAAGACATCCAGATTCTTCAGCAGGCAGGAGATTAGCTCCGCTTTCTCCTCCTCTTGTAATTCAGCGTTGATGACTAGTTTCTTTTCTGCCTCCTCAGCAACAGGAACTTCTTGGGTCGCTTGGGCAGGTTCCAAGTGAGCCCCTTCTCGATCCTTCTCTTCCTCTGCAGGCCCTGAAGATTCAGCAATCATCAAAACCTCAGCCTCGGCCTCGGGAAGTGGAACGTCAGTGATCACGTTGACAGTTCGGACGTAGCACTCCCGAGCCACCTTTGGGTTGCTCCTGACCCGATATTGTTTCCCTTCTGCGGCGAACTTGAGAGCGAGGTGAAAAGTAGATACTACCGCTCTGTATGCGTTGAGAATCGGCCTCCCGAAGATAGCACAGTAGTTGCTCGGGGCGTCCACCACCACAAAATTGACCAACTTTATCACCCCTCCAAGAGAGACCAGGAGCTTCACTGAACCCTCTACTTCCTTCTTCTCCCCAGAAAAGCCATAGAGGGGCCCATCGGTGGAAAGCAGCTGCTTTCCAGTCTTCAGGGCCTCGAAAGTTGGGCGGAAAAGGAGGTTGACGGAGCTGCCAGTATCAACCAGAATCTTGTGGACCGTGTAGTTTTCGATGACGGCCTTGATGACCACCGCGTCATCGAAAGGATTAGCATTAGGGAGAAGGTCATCCTGACCAAACGTGATGACAGTGCTTTCGGGAGGAGAACTTGTTGTGGCTGCCACTTCCTGTTTTAGAACTCTTGCAATACTGGATTTGCGAGATGATTCCGCTCCAGCTCCCCCATGGATACAATAGATGTCCCCCAAGGGGCCCACATCATTGACTTCGATGCATTCGGTAGAGGGATGGATGTCACCATAACAGCCGGCGTCCTCGACGTCGGCACACTCCCAGGTCACTTCTACTGTTTCTTTCTCCTTTCTCTTCTCGGTGGCTGGCTCAGCAATTTTATCTTTCTGAATCAGACCCCGGAGCTTTCCTTCTCCCAGGAGCCTTTCTATAAGCAGACGAAGGGCCCGACAATCATCAGTCAAATGTCCCCTCTCTTTATGGTATTCACAATAAAGGTTCGGATTTCGACTATGAACATCCGACTTCAGAGGAGCAGGCCTTTTGAAATCTGTCCTCTTTTGCAGAATTTGGACTACCTCGTCCATGGTGACATTCAGGGGGGTGAACGAGTCTTGCGAATTATCGTATTGAGTTGATGGAAGGACTGGAGGTGGCTGCGCGGCATACTGTGGTAAGTATACCGGCATGATCTGCGGAAGGAGAGCGGATGGAGCGGGAGCGATGGCCAGCGGTGGTTTCTGATCTTGAAATCGCTGATGGCCCATAAATGGTTGTTTATTTTTGAAGTTCCTCCCCCTTTGGGAGCGGGGTTCGAAGTGGGACTGATTTGATGGTGGACGATGGAAGGATGTATTTGATGGCTCCTTGTCGCTTACCAACTTCGCGACGTAATCTGGATTGCTCTTTTCTCCTCTGATAAACATATTTGCCAGACTTATCATCTCTTGATAAGTCCTGGGCTCCCTTATATTTGCTTCAAACTTTAGGGGGCCCTCCCTCAGGCCATGGATGAGGGCAACCCTATACAGCTCCGGGTCCACATTCTGGATTTCCATGATCTCTCTTTGGAATCGATCCACAAAATGGGCCCATGTTTCGCCTTCCCGTTGTTTTATATCAAAGAGGGCCGCCGGGCCACTCTTTCTTTTCTTCGAGGTGGAGAATCTTAGCAGGAATTCTTTTCGCAGCTCCGCGAAACAATGGATCGACCTGGGGTGCAATCCATAGAACCATTCCCTCGCTTGTCCTTCAAAGGAGGTTACGAGAAGCTTGCATTTGGTGGCATCGGTCAGGGTTTTGAGAGCAACGGCTGACTCAAAAGCTTGCAAATGAACCGTTGGGTCAGTCTCTCCATTGAACGCTGGCAGGCGAGGTTCCCTGAAATTATTAGGGGCAGGTTCCCCCCTGACTTCGTCCACAAAGGGAGAGGTCTCTTCCATGTCTTCATATTGAGGTGTAGGGTAATAAGCCGCTGGAGCTGCGGCTATTTGCGGACAGGCCGCCTGATGAGAAGACCGGGCGGCTGCTTCTGGCGGGTAGGAGTGATGGATGGGCACTTCAGGCGGGTAGGAAAGACGAGCCGCGCCCTCCGGCGGGTAGGAAAGACGGGCAGCATGGGAAGTCGCTCCCTGGAAGTCGAGGACTCGAGCTGGCATGTTGTGCGCGGCTTGATAGAAGTTTTCCCTAGCCACGGGGTCTTCTTGATGGAGCTGGAAGTTAGCGACTTACGGTAGCGAGTAGGGAGGAGGTGGAGGAAGGACCGGGGTACCCGCCCGATTAGTCGCGGCCTGTTGCGGGACTAATCGCTCAGTCAGTATTGCTAAAGTCCGACTGATCTCTTCAAGTCGCTGATCAGTGGCCCGCTGAGCCCGCTCGGCTTCTCTCTTTGATTGCTCCAGGGCTTCCCATAGAGAATCCTCGCTATGATCGGAGCGGTCTCCAAGGGGCAACTGACGGTCTGACATTATGGTGGAAAAGGGATTTCGCCGACAATCCGCGATCTGAAGGTCGCGTGTTTCTGTTAAGGCTGAGATCGCTCCTCCGAAGGAAACCGGAGGATGCGGGTTGTCGGTTACTTTTTAAGTAGAAAAAAGGGAGACCGCTGGCAGCGGTCAAAACCAGACTTCGCCCGCTGCGGCGAATGCCACTCTTGCGACGGGCTTTCCTTTGATTACAAAAAAGAGGTTACAGCGGGCTGCAAGTGCAGGAAAAAAGAAGCCGGCCGGTCAGACAGTCCGCAAGACGGGAAACTTGAGTCCGCAGCTCAAACAAGCGAGCTCCAAGATTCAAGTGTGCGTATCTTGTGAACAGTGCCGCCCCCTATTTATAGGCTTGGGGGCCTGCCCGAGCGGGCAGGGATAAAATAACCGCCTGCCCGGGTACAGGAGAAACGGGCAGGCGGTGACGGGATACACGAAAAGGAGAAGTAAATAAGTCGCGCGACTTGGCGGCTTGCCCTTCCGACTTGTCTGACCAGTAGCTAGAGATGAGGAGGCCAAGGCGATGCGGCTACCCGCTCGGTCTCTGCTATGAAACCGCGGCTTGTTCTTTGACTTTGGACCTTGGCTGCCTCTATTGCATAGGCCGCGCGACTTCCGACTTGAGACCGCGGCTTGTCCTGTTGGACTTGGGCTCTGATTACCTTTAGTACTTGAAGGCGGCCTGAGTTGTCACAGACCGCCCGGCCTGTGCTAGCCGGAGCCGATAGACCTCGTTTGACCTGAACCGGGCGACTTAGACCCGCAAACCGCGCGGTCTGGGAGTAACCCTCCTGGAAGCGGTTTCCCGGGTAAACAACCACGACACCACAGGTTGATGATTAGATAGCTAGTCTTCCGCACTTTTGAGAGTTTTGATGTAGTCTTCCGCATGTTGTAGTGAGAGAGAGATAGTACATTATTTTGGTTATGTATCGGGCATAAGCCCCTTTTGCTTGTACTTCTCTTTTGGACTGCTGTTTTCATTATATATATATATGATGCTGTGACACTGTGGACATGCCTTTTCTTCTGTTCTTACTTCCTTGGCATATTTTACTTATGATCGTATAGCCGGCAGGGTTGGTGCTAAGCGGTGTTGGTCAACCCGAGTGTTGGCGACACCGCGAGGCAGCGATTCTGGGCGAAGATCCACCTCAACCGTGCGATGCGGGAGAGGTTCGAGTTTTCAAGTACCCGATCGGGTTTTGGAAAAAGAGATCTTACAAATGGTATCACTGAGCGAACGATCATACGAGAACAGTCCACAACATACTGGGTCACCTCGCTCGAGTGTAGTTTGCAGACAAACTATGCAGCGGAAGCTGTGGTGTGCCCAGGTATGAAATCACATAAAACAGTCCATTAAGCAGCAAGTTAGGTCAAATTTTGACTTACTTAGACAATTTTGTGACGCACCCTAGTCTAAAGAGTGACCTCGGGTCTAGATTTGGTTGAAGGTTAAGGATACCCAACGTAGCTAAGGGAAGAAGTTAGTATAAGTCTTGACGTTGAGACTTTCACACTAAAGGTTACGCTTTATTATCAAGTGGTAGGACCATCTCGAGGAGATCGGATGTCTGTAGTCTTCTTTAGAGTAATAGAAGATCCATAAACATAACCCCCCTTACCATAACTTGATACTTCCTATTATAGTACGTTGAGACAACCACCATAAATTACCAGAGGTCGAATTGGATTTTGAATATTTTATTTTGAAAATGCCCCTTTTCCTAGTTAATCATATAGGGAACTCGGAAAAGTTAGCATAATTTATAGCATTGGGAGCCTAAGTTTTGTCATAACATTATGTCTCAGGGTGGAACACCAAGTCAGAGATTTTATGCCCTAAGGTTTATGTATGTATGTAAGATGAATATACCGTAGAAGTATTGAAGAGACTTAGCCCAAATCGGTAGGGGCTTATCCTTTTGTTTATTGGGCCAATAAAATACCGACTTGGATTACCCCCTAGACTTTGTTTAGAAAAGGTTGTGACATTTTCGTAGTAATCTCGGGTTTTGGAGTATTCAATGAAACTCAGGTGATGACGAGATCTTATTCATACACTTTTACTTTGTGGACCAACCCTCCTTAGAAGTTTGAGACCCTTGGAGAATTTCTTCACCTTAAATAGCAGGGAGTGTTTATACCAAGTTGTGATCGCTTTAGTTATGCGAGCAAGTCAAGTGAATGGTACACTTCAAGAGTGAGCGTGCACTCATCTTATTGCTCCAAGGATGATTCTAAGGCGACAAAGTGATCAACTCGTTAATCATTTGGTTATACGTAAAGGGTTGTCCAGTGTATAAGCATAAGACTCTCGGAATCAAGAAAGTCAGGTTAAGAATTTAGGGAATTTCACTAATTTCCGGATCCAAGCAATGTGGTCTTGTCTTCTATAAGGACATTTGGTCATCAAGCTCTTACCAATCACAAGGGAAGAACGTCGTAAATGACAAATCGAGTGCAAGACCAAGTAAAATGTAGAGTGGATAGAAGTAAGACGGGGCTCTAAATCCACATGACCATAAGAAATAATGAGTTTATCGTAACAACCTTGCAAGTGTATTATTTTAGATACACTTTCTTAACCTCGAGACATCGATTTGTAGAGTTATCCAAACAATTAATAATCATTGGCGTCCGAACAAATGTCTCGTTTTAGTCAAGTATTGAAAACAAGAAAGAATGCCAGGTTTAGTAGCTTGAGATAAAAGTGTCACATCATGGAATTTTGAAATTTGGAGTCAAGTCTTCGCAAGTAAGGATTACAACTAGAGTTTCTTGCACTCCAGGGCTTTCAAGGGTAATTTTCGGATAGTATTTTTAATTAAAATTCAAGCCCTCTCCTTGGTGAAAATTTAGTTAAGCTCATTTTACTCTTAGAGTTGGTTTTTGCACCACCAGAGAGCTTGGGTAGGTGACTCTTTGGATCTTGTAATATGATGGTTTAATCTATTTAGGGCTAAGATGGAGAATCTTACTGTGTTCGGATCTTGGGAAAAAAATGACAACGACCGTCATGTGCTGAAATATTGAGGAATGGGGAGTTAAAATGATTGATTAGTGGTCGTTGCTATCAACTCCCGCTTAAGACTGTTAACTTTACTTGATGATACGTAGCGACGTAATTTTTGGATGACATAACTATGAGAATGGTCATTATGATGAAACCTTTAATTCACAATTCATAGCTTAAGTGAGAGGAGACCTCATGTCTTTGAATTTTTAACCCACTCTTTAGTGGAAATCTAAGGTGAAATTTGATGAATGATACATTGAAGATATATAATCTACATGAATCCTCCAATCTTAAGAACCAGAGCTTGCAATTTCTCCAAGAATTATAATCCCAGTTAGGAAGATTCAAGAATAAGGGAGACAGGTGTGTTCTCCAGATATAGTTGATGAAACTTCTCATGGATTAATGGGTTTTTAATGAGACACCCTTCATGTTGAAATCATTTTTGTGCCAAAACTTGTCATGATAAAGAGGGTTTTACCCTCGTGAGTTACGAAACAAAGGGATTTGGAAAGTGGATGGGAGTCATTTCGAGAACATCTTTTTAAAACTACAGGCGTATGTTCCTCAAGAAAAGCTTGGAAGATATCTACAATTATGTAGCGTGTAGAAGCGATAACCTCGTGTAACATTCGTAGGACATAAGAGACTCTGGTCCAAGTGTAATCAGGGTTTTTGTTATCGTTTTGTAGCTGATAAACCTGTCCTTGTTTCCGCGGAATCGGAAATGGTTTATCAGTCGAGACCTCATATGTTAAGGGATAAGGTCTCTTGGTGTAGTTGGTGTTGAACACCTGCGTGTGAGAGAATCGTACCGTGAGGAATTAGAATAAACAATGACGGTTGGCTAAATGATAACGTCCCGGCTAATCAATTTATGAGAAGAGTTCTAAGTAAACATGGTTCGTGAATTTAACCTTATGAGGTTAAGTTGAACTCGAAGGTTTTGATGCCATCTAGTGCGCCATGATAATATAAATTAACTCGGTAAGTTCTCATGTTTTTCAGGTAGATCCTCCTTCAGGAGTGTAGTGACTTTGATAACGCCCGTGCCTGGTTAGCTTGTTTTGGTTTCTTTGAAGTGTCTATTTCCTATTTATTACAGGGATAGATCAAGTAGAACCCGCATTGTGGTTAACAGCACGATGATCTGGGCGGCGGGTTAAAACTTCATTTAAACCCAGTGGAAATATTGCCGACAATCTTAGCGAGTAATAGTAGAAGTGCAATGAGAAATTTTGGTAAAGAATGTTGCTCCGGTTTGAGTTCTCTTATAGTAGAGGTCCGAGTTCTTCCGTGGAAGGAAATTCTGATGCCCGATTATTATAGTTCAATCATGGGCAAGAGGAGCACAGTTGGGTAACCTTGGACTTCCTGCAACAATGTTTCCCCGGAACTCCTCACCTCAGGTGCAAGTAATCATCTTTGAAATCTTTTACTCTTATAAGTACTTGCAACCCGTAGACCCAAACCTAAATTTCGAGGACGAAATATTTCTTTTGTTTATTGCGATTTGTAACATCCCCAATCCTTCTAGACCCCTAAATGTTGTTAGGGCATGGGTGGTGTGCAGAGTGGCCACTAGGCCCCTTGGGCCAAGTGGAGTGTGCTAAATGCACCCCAAGGGCACAAAATCAACATAGCCCAATACCACTCCCTTAGGCCAATTGACCCTCAATTCACCAAATTGACCTCCCCCATACCACCCTAACCACTAAGGAAGACCATTACCTTGAGAATTGCACATGGGTGGGACCCAATTGCATGAAATTGACCAAAGTCAACATTAGGTCAACATTAACCAAACCAAGTCATTTAGGGTTCAATTGACCCTCAAATGTTCAAATTGACCTTACCACCACACTCTAAACACCTCAAGGAACTCATTGGACCCAAAAGCCCCATCATGGTGGGACCAATTGACCCTAATTGACCAAAGTCAAACTTTACCCAATTTTGGTCAAATCCACACCCTTTGATTAAATTGAACCAATTGGAGCCCCACCATGGATCAACCTATGTTGGGTGATGTTAAGGGACCCATGACCCCCAAGTGGGGTCAACCCACTCACCTTGGTTGACCAAAGTCAACCATGGTCAACCTTACCCTTTAAAGTGAATTCCAAGCTTAAATTGAATGTGACCCCAACACCAATCAATTAAACCTACCCATGGACCTAAGTCAAGCCATATCAGCCTTGGAATGAATCCTAAACTATGGCTTGATTAATCAATGGAGGGGGGGGGGGACCAAAAGGTGATCAAAAAGACAAAAGCAAAAGCATAAAGCTAAAAGCAATCACCCCCTCCTCCACACTCCTCCTCCAATCAGCCTAGGGTCCTCCCCTGATTGCTGGGGGTCTGAGCTTGACCCAGGTGGAAGCAAGGAGCCAGATGGAGCAGGAAGATGGCAGCCATGGGAGAACCGAGGTGGCTCCAATTCAAAACAGCCTATAGAGGCCTCCCCACCCCATTCTATCCATCCTATTAGCTTCAGAGCACTGAGAGCAGACAGAGTCGACCCTTGGAGCAAAGCTTTTGCTGGAGAATAGAGTTCGGGAGCGGGATCGCCGGAGCAAGGCATTTCCATGGCCAATCGCCGCCGCCGCCACCGCCAAGCCCCACTCTAGGTTCGTTTCTCCTCCCCTCCCCTCTTGCTAGCTTCCCATCACGAGAGATTGAAGGATCGGGCTCAATTGAGCCCGAATCCATCCGTCGATTTCATGGAAATCGACTCGATTTGAGCCACCCAGGCTCGCTGGAAACCCCCCCCTCCGGCCGCCATGTCGCCGGGAAATCGTAGCCCCGACCACCACGAAGGTGGTGGCGGTGGTGGTTGGCCGTGGTGGCCACCAGGTGGCCGGGAAATGGGGGAGGAAGTCGGCCCAGCGCGGATCAATCCTGGTCGTCGGCTCAAGGAGGAAGACGATGGCGATGCTGTTGGATTTGCGTCAAGATCTGTGCAGATCTCGAATTTATGGTATTTAATTAATTCAAAACTATGAATTTCTGGCTCTATTTTTCAGTTAACTTCAAATAAAATTTAAGGCCACCTAATTGCTGATTTAGAAAAAGGGCCCAACATGAAAGTTGTAGGCCTTGGTCTTAATTTTCATTTGGTTTTGAGTTTAGGTCATTTGGTGACCTACAGCTCCCTAGGGAGCTGTTTTACTAGGACTGGTCCTACACTAGGCCAGTCCATTAGAAAAATTACCTAGGTCAAACCCTTCATCATTAAGAGCTGTGATTTTAACCATAACTAGGTATACCCTAGGGGCACCCCCTGCCAAAAGGGCAGCCCTTGGTGGACAATTTTACATAGGGTTTTTGTGGTAATTAGATTATTTAAATTATGTTGATTTTTGGAGCATATGATGTACAAATGACACCAAACTTTGGTGGATGGCTCTTTGGTATATGTGTAGTGCTTTCCTAAAATTTCACTCCATTTGGAGTTGATTTGCTATGGTAAATTTGAAACCCTAATGAGGACCTTTGAGGGTCAAGGTAGGGTTTGCATCAATTTGAGGAGTTGAGTGTGTTAGCCTCCTCCTATCTGTTGGATATGTTGGTATGGACATGAAAATGCTTGAGGCTCACCCTAATGGTCCATTTGGAGCAATTAGGGTGGTGTGACCTAAAACCCTAAGGGTGAACCCTTAAGGGTGCAAGGTGGGATTTGAGAGGAACCTAGGATCAAATGTTCTTGCCATGGCTTAAGACTTTGTGGATATGTTTGTGGGGGCATAAAATGTCTTAGGTAATTTAAATGGGAATTTTAGAGGCATTTAAGTATTTTCTACCTAATAAATGAAATAGCCACCCCTTTCCTTAATAAATTGAAACTCATGGTCATAGGACCTTGTATGGTGTGGAAACTCCATCAGTGGCTGTTTAGGGATTAAATTGTACTATAGTAATTTTGTTATAATTTATTGAGGTGATATTCCTTGTGTAGGAAATTTTAAGTACTTGCTAGCTTAGGTGAATTTAATTTTGAAAAATATCAAATCATGGGGAAAAAATGTGATACTTGGTTATCTATGATTTTAGGTTAACCTATACCCATGATAATTGTTTGGAAGCTATTGGAATTGTATTTCACATACTTCATGTAGAAATTGAGATTTACAATACTTGAGTATTTAATCTTTTTAAAATATTAAATCATAGGGCTTTGTCATGATACTTGGTTATCTGCGATTTTAGGTTAACCTATACCCATGATAATTGTTTGGAAGCTATTGGAATTGTATTTCACATACTTCATGTAGAAATTGAGATTTACAACACTTGAGTATTTAATCTTTTAAAAATATCAAATCATAGGGCTTTGTCATGATACTTAATTATCTGTGATTTTAAGTTAACCTATACCAATGATAATTGTTTGGAAGCTATTGGAATTGTATTTCATATACTTCATGTAGAAACTGAGATTTACAACACTTGAGTATTTAATCTTTTTAAAATATCAAATCATGGGGCAAAAATGTGATATTTGGTTAACTGTTATTAAATGATATTATATACCCATGATAATTGTTTGGAAGCTATTGAAATTGTATTTCACATACTACATGTAGGAATTGAGATTTACATCATTTGAGTATTTAATCTTTTTAAAATGTCAAATCACTTGTTAATGACACATTCTTTTGGCAGAGGACTCTAGGTCCCCATATAAACATTGGGTAATTTCTGTAGAATTTTCAAAAGTGAAATTACTATTTTTCCTAATTATAGTGGCATTCTGGTAATTATACAAATATGATGTTATGGTAGGCCAAATGACATCCTAGGGTCATGATACTCAGTGAACCACCTTTATTTGGGATATTACCTTACTGAGAATTTTCATGTAACATGAGGAATCATTTTGAGGGTTGTTCATGTGTAATTTGGCTTAAGTCCTTAACTATTTTGAATTAAAATAAATACCAAATTAATATGGAAAATTGTGGAAACTGGACAATACCTTATTAAGGTCAGTAGTAGCCTAGGATAATTATACCAGACCCTGGAGATGAGTTTTTAGAGGAATTCCCTTATGGGGGTTGAGGGATAATTCAAATTGGCGGACTGCGTTTAGTAAAAACTAAATTTGGTGGACTGCGTTTAGTAAAAACAGAATTTGGAGTTTTTGACAATTTAGATCCCTAAGTAGTGGGTAGGTGTTATACCCAATCAGTAAATGATATATTGCCCACCAGGATTCGAGGAGGGTCAATTCTAGGGATAGTTGTGAGGTTGTGCTGAGGTTATTGTAGAAGGAAATGAGGTACGTCCAACCCAATTAAGTGGGACGGGAGGATGAGCTAAATCACTTTACTATATGAAATGATTAAGGGTGAACCATGTGTTATCCATCAACTAAAATAATTATCTTGAAGAGGATTGTGGGGTTGAGCCCATTGATTTGTAGTACCGTTAGGGGCCCCTTACGGAGTACACCGCGGGAAGTCCAAGATTCACTCTAAATATAACACAAACTAAATTGTAGGCAAGAGTAGCCTAAGTGGATATGCAGACTGGTATGGATCCCCTCAGTGAAGGAGGTGGGTTGGATCAGCTGGTGTGTTAGTCCCTGAGCTGGAAGCTCGGGTGGACAGGTTAACACCTATTACTTATTCAAATAGTGGCGAGTCTCCGGTACTAGGCTAGTCGTGTCACCGACGGTAGTACGTTGACTCAGGTGAGGGTGAGGTTTAGAGGGCCGGTAAGTTTGAGTACCTCGGTCTGGAGGACAATCCCTAATAACCCACCCCGACCTTAAAGTCTGGTGGATTCCAGCAAGAGTACGCAGGAGCTCCGCTGTTGTGTTATTAGCGTTGAGGCGTACATGAGGTCTAGGCTTGGTAGTGACCATACCCGCCTAGGATGTGGAGTGCCCGATCCACTGCCACCGTGAGCCACGACGGTCGGTACCCGAAAGGTTGGCTTCCTTTCAAACAAATTGGGAACTATAAAGGTCTGTGCGCATAGAGTCGTGTGGGTGAGTCACATTGCATAATTTCATTAAAACATCATAACCATAGCATAACATAACATACACATAGCATACCCCCATCATATAAATTAGTATGGGCTCTTTTATATGATGGGTTTCCTGGACATCTTAACTTATATGTCGTATGGGCGTTCATATAAGTTAAGGTACGAATCTGTGATGGTAGTTTAGATTTACTTACTGCACTGCTTTTCTTTCCATTTACTGCTTACTTCATTGCTCTACATTACTTTCTATTACCTGCACTATACTGCTAGCTAGATTTTACTGCTTTACTTATACCTGCTAGAGTAATGCCATGCCACCACCTTCTTGTTTACCCCTTGTTTGTCCTCCACTTCTTCCTCCCGCTCGGTGCCTAGGAGTCGTGGGGGGAGGCGAGGACAAAACGCCTTAGTCTTTATGACTAACGGTCGGTGTGACCACAGGAGTCCGAAGAGATGGAATTGTTCCGCGCGCAGCAGGATGAGATGACAGGACCTGAGCAGCAGATGCAACGCACTACCACGACGCCACAGGTTGATGATTAGATAGCTAGTCTTCCGCACTTTTGAGAGTTTTGATGTAGTCTTCCGCATGTTGTAGTGAGAGAGAGATAGTACATTATTTTGGTTATGTATCGGGCATAAGCCCCTTTTTGCTTGTACTTCTCTTTTGGACTGCTGTTTTCATTATATATATATATGATGCTGTGACACTGTGGACATGCCTTTTCTTCTGTTCTTACTTCCTTGGCATATTTTACTTATGATCGTATAGCCGACAGGGTTGGTGCTAAGCGGTGTTGGTCAACCCGAATGTTGGCGACACCGCGAGGCAGCGATTCTGGGCGAAGATCCACCTCAACCGTGCGATGCGGGAGAGGTTCGAGTTTTCAAGTACCCGATCGGGTTTTGGAAAAAGAGATCTTACACGAAGAATCACGACCACCGCCTTCCATAGGAATGTCCTGCAGGGGTAAGCTCCGCAAAAACAAAAAGAAAATAGAAAAGCTAAAACTGAATTGAAATTTAACTAACTATTCTACTTAACGAAAAATACAATGCAAGAAAATTAAGATAAGTACTGGGGTTATTGTCTTCCCAGCACGACTTATTTGGCATTTGTACAGTTCTAGCTTATAGGCCTATGGAATAAAAAGTGCACAGGTAACTGTTCCATTATCCGTTTCGGTGGCTGGTACCGATACGGCGATAAAACAGTTACCCCTCTACCTGTATAATAATACCTGCGCAGCACAGGTAGAGGAAATAGGAAATAAGAAGAGGAGGAGGCCTGGTCCTCACTCATCTCACCACAAAATAAATCCTTGCCTAGCAAGGTATCGTCTTCAGGGCGACAGCAGGAGGAAAAGGCAATGAATGAGGCTTCCTCTATGGAGGGTGGGGGGTCAACCTCCTCACATGAGAGGATACACTCATCATTGACTTGAGCAGAATGCTCCAAGTCCTCCTGATGTACCTGCGAAAACTCAACCTGCACTGGCTCAGATATAGAAGAAAGGGGGTCAAGAAATAAAAGAGAAGAAGAACATAAATAACAATCAAGCGGAGGAGTGGTCCCGGACTCACTCCCAATAGGTTGGGAAAGTAAAATAATGTTTGCATTGTCATCAATGCTACAAGGCTCGGCGGGATCAACAAGGGCCATGCCTGGGATTTGGACTTCCTCCACCGGTGCTGAGGAAAGCTCCTCTTCACCTAGAAGGTTGTCCTCCTCCATAGAAGTAGGCACAATACTTAGATCGCCAGCCTCATCTTGCGACACATCATCAACAATGTCGTCGGAGACGAGCGTAGTAGAATGCACAACGGGGGAAGGAATGGTGCTTGGATGAAAGTCAAGCACTGATTCCTCACAAAGAATCAAATCTACGCTAGATGATGGATGCACAGGGGAGATAGGCTCGGCCATGTCAGAGCCTAGATCAACCACGCATCTGGTGACTGTGTCCATATCATACCCTTCACAAGATGAAGGTGACACAGACACATAACCGGATGTTGAAGGTGTGCTGCCGGAAGTAGGACTCGGGATGATCTGGATATCCGGCTCATCATCCTCGTCCAATTGGCGAAGATACTCGGCACAGTCCTTCAGGGCGTGATCCATGCTTTGACAGAACAAGCACCGTTTTATATTACTCCTTGGTCCTTGAGGGGCCGGGGAGGAATATAAAAATGGTGTATGCGGCGAGGACGAGTGGCCATAAGACTTGGGCACAGGGCATGAAGAACCATAGGAAAATGGTGCTCCGTACACCGGGCCACGAGAATTATGCCCACCATCTTCCGTAGGGCATCTATCACTAGCGTGAGAAATATCTCCACATAAACAGCAACGAATATTAAATGCAGCCCACATTATATGGAGATAGCAAGCTTCACAATAAAGACACTATCGTGCAAACTGTTACACCTAACAATAATTTACTAAACAACCTATTTAAAAACAGGAAAATAGAATAAAAAGAACTGAAATAAAAATAAACGACGCAATTTACAAATGGGAGGGCTTATACCTCTCGTCTCCCTCTCCAGAAAACTCACACGTCTGTGTTCCCTGGCAACGGCGCCAAAAACTTGATGCACAAATCTCGCACACCGCTATAGGAGGTAGCTCGACTGCGGCACGAAACGGCAGTGTACCGATCGTTCAAGTAATATAAAATGGGAATGAATCCCCAAGTATCGATCTCGGAAGGAACACAGTAAGGTGGGGTTGACTAATGAGGAGGACTTGAGATTGAAATCCTTAAGGTCGGATGGATTGCGGGAGGCTTGGTTTGGATTGCGGAAAACAAAATAAAATAGCTACGACTACTCCTATACAGGCCTTGAGCGCACTGCTTCGCCAGGCGGGATGGAAGGCTACACGGGCCGCAATGCACCGAATCGCTAGGCGGATGGATGAGTAGGCTAGCGGATGGGGTGGAGAGAGCGGCGGAATGAGGGTCGCAAGCACCTCTTCGCAAAGCACACCACTAACAATTGTTAGGGCGGCACAACACAACAAACAATCCACACCACAGGGCACACCTCAAATGAAAATATAATAAGATTACTCAATCACATAGACATGATTTCATACTAATGTTAACAAAAATAAAAGTATACTTCATCAAACATATAAGAAATCCAACTACACTATCAACTACAAGAGGAGGTGAGTGTGCGAAATCGACCGACTCCGAAGTCTTGTTGAGGATTCACGGAAGGAATCGTCGGGTTGTCAATCCGCGTCCAAGCTCGGTCCTCAACTGCGTCCGGGGTAGAGAAGGCTGTCACTACCTTGCAGTGGACCCATCTTCTTCGTGTCATGAACCAGAGGAATGATCACAAGCTTCTCCAATCTTGAAGAAGAAGGCTGGGTTGACTCCCTTCTTGAAGCTCTTGGATGAAGGAGATGGCCGAGAGGAAGCTCCGGCGAAGATTTGGCGATGAAAGCTTGCCCGGAGATCCTCCCAAAGGTGGGCGGCGCTGGAGGAGTCAGAACCCCCTGAAATAGGCGGAAAACGGCGGTCTGGCAGTGATCCCCGACGTAAAATCACGTCTTTCTATTTATAGACGGAGCAGAAATAAACAACGCGCACGGTCAACGGCGCACGACCAATGGTCGTGCGCGAAGAGATGCCTCTGATCGTGCGCGAAGAACCTGTAGCATAGCCAGATCTGCACAAAATCGCACGGTCAGTGGCGCACGACCAGTGGTCGTGCGCGAAGAAGGCCAATGATCGTGCGCTGTCGCTCAATCAGGGCTTAATCAGGGACGTGAATTAACGCACGACCAATGGTCATGCGCCTGGTCGTGCGAGAAGGAAAACGCACGACCAGTGGCTTTTTCGACCGAAAATCCCCCAGAACCCATCCCGAGTGTCGCACAACCCTTGGACCTGCATGAAAATATACTAGACCACAGAAATACATGAAATCACACCAAGATGGGCATAAATGTGCACTAAGCAATGAAATGGGCAACGTGATCAAATAGAATTAAATATAGGCCTAAAGTGAAGTGCATGTGCATGAAAACTAGCCCAGATGAGTCCGGAATTCACTATATAAACTGGACTCATCAGCCAGCGGTCACAAGAGCGATCACCCCGGCTTCCAGCCCGCAGCTCCTCAGCGATCTCAACATGAGGAGTTCGCTGCCCGTCATAATTCTTTCCAAGCCGCAGCTCAGGGGCCTCCGGCTCAGACCCTGAATTTCGAGGAGGAATTTGCTTATCCTCAAGCTCCTCCTGCTCCCTTTCTTGCTCCTCCAGAACCTTCTGAGGTAGGAGAGCCGTCTCCCTTTACCTATGAGATTCGCCGGGACCCAATTCCCCATGGGTTCAGAGAGCCTCACCTTCCTGTGTTCTCAGGGGAAAGCGATCCAATGTCCCATCTTCAGGCTTTCGAGTTTGCTGTCGCTCTTAGGACCATATCAGATGGAGTGAGGTGCAAGCTGCTGGTCACCTCCTTCGATGGATCGGCTAGGGAATGGTTTTATAAGCTTCCCTGCCAATCTATTTCGAGCTTTGCCGCCTTGAGGCAAGAGCTCCTCTTGAGATTTGCCACTGCGAAAAAGAGGAAGAGTGGTCTTGCGACCCTCTTCAAGATTAAGCAAGAGGAAAACGAAACTGTGGCACATTTCGTTGACCGCTTCCAAAAGGAGATCTTGGGGATCAAAGACATGGATCCCGAGCTTTATATGGTAGCCTTAATTAGCGGCCTGCAGGAGGGCCCTCTCAAGTTTAAAGTTACTACCAAGGAGCCCGGCTCCTATCAAGAGCTGATTAGCGTGGCCAATCGCTACATAGAAGGGGAGATCAACAACCCCACCTATGTGAGCAACTTGACCAACAGGGCCGCTCAGAAAGGCTCTGCGGGATTCTACCCGGCTTCATCTTCCTCAAAACCTCGACAAGAGCTTCCACCTCCCGCTCCGAGAGGTAAGAACTATCGAAACAACCGCTTCAACCGAGGTAACCAATCTTTTCAACCTCAAGGTTTATTTCTTCAAACCCCCGCTACTCCTGCTCCGCAAGCCGCTCCTGTCCATCAGAGCCAATACGCCCAACCTCCTCTTCTACCCATCCCCTCACTCTACAATGACACCCAAGAGTCTTTTATATACTTTGGTGTTCCAATGAGTGAGGTGCTCCAGATCATTCAGAAGCAACCTTTTTTCAAAAGGCCGGCTCCGCTGAGCTCTGACCCAAAAATAAGAAATCCAACTCTCTACTGCGAGTACCACAGAGATAGGGGTCACGTGACAGAAGACTGCAGGGCCCTTCGCATGTTCTTGGAAAAGCTTCTGAAGGAGGGTAAGCTCCATGACCTCATTCAGAAGAGTGATCCTTCCAAGGCCTCAACCTCCAAGTCTAAGGAGGTGGCAGAGGTTCACTAGGCATGTGAGGAAGTGGATGATGTTGTCCTTCTTGGCAACATCGGATTTCCCAGTGAATGTGTGGATGCTAATGATGAGGGTGCCTTAGGCAAACTTTTTTGCATCCACGGAGGTGCAGGCCCGGAGTCTTCAAGAAAGGCAAGCCTGAAGAGAGTTTACCAATTAGAGGTTGCTGCTACCTCTTCGGTTCCGGTCCGAGGGACGGTCACTTTTGAGGATGAAGACCTCCCTCTGACCTCAAATCCCTTTGACGACGCGGTTGTTATTAAGGCTGTAATAGAAAATTACACGGTGGAGAAGATTCTGATAGATACGGGGAGCTCGGTGAACGTGCTCTTCAAGCCTGCCTTCGACGCTTTGAAGACAGGTAAACCCCTTCTCTCAACTGAAGGACCTCTTTATGGTTTCTCAGGAGAAAAAAGGAGGTGGAGGGACTCATCACTCTCTCCGTAATTCTGGGAGGAATAGTAAGGTTGGTCAAGTTCATAGTCGTTGATGTTCCTAGCAGCTACAACGCAATCTTTGGAAGACCCTTTCTAAATGGGTATCAAGCTATCGTTTCCACTTATCATCAAGTGGTGAAATTTGCCTTGAATGGCAAGCAACATCGGATTAGGAGTGATCCAAGGAAAGCTAGGGGGTGCTACGTGAAGACGGTCAATATGATCGTATCATCTTCATCCCAAGAAGTTGTGATAGCTGAATCAGCCAAGGTTCCTGAGCAAGGCCAAGCTACAGAAGAAGCTGAGGAGGATGCAAGAGATGGAGTTCGCTTGGAACCTGCCCAAGCGACTCAAGCCGTTCGAATCAGCGAGGAAGATGAGAGCAAGAGTCTCTCCATCAATGCTGAACTATCTGAAGCTGACAAGAGCCAGCTCATTTCTTGTCTTCTCCAAAATCTTGACATCTTTGCTTGGTCGGCAGATGACATGCCGGGAGTGGATCCGGATGTCGCCTGCCACCACCTCAACATCGATCCCAGCTTCACTCCAATTCAGCAGAGGAAGAGGTCTGTTGCAACCACCCTTGCTCAGCCTATCCGTGAAGAGGTGGAGAAGCTCCTGAAGGCGAAGTTTGTTCAACCAATTCAATACCCTGAGTGGGTATCCAATATTGTAATGGTGAAGAAGTCAGGTGAAAAATGAAGAATGTGTTCACCAAACTCAATAAAGCTTGCCCCAAGGATTGCTACCCCTTGCCTCGGATAGATTCTTTAGTTGATTCTGCGGTAGGCTATTCTTTCATGAGTTTCTTAGATGCGTTCTCAGGCTATCATCAAATCAGAATGCATAAGCCCGACATCCCTCACACTTCATTCATCACAAATGACGGGTGCTTTTGTTACGTTGTGATGCCTTTCGGGCTAAAAAGCGCTGGAGCAACCTACCAAAAAATGATGGATACAGTTTTTAAGAATCAAAAAGGAAGAAACCTTGAGGTCTATGTCGATGACCTCTTGATAAAAAGCAAATCGTTTTCCTCTCACCTTAGTGACTTAACCGAAACCTTTTCAACTCTTCGAAACAATAGTATGAGGTTGAATCCTTTGAAATGTGTTTTTGGGGCAAATAAAGGAAAGTTTCTTGGTCACCTTCTCACTCCGGAAGGATTGGAACCCAATCCTGACAAAGTAAAAGCTATTTTGGAAATGCCACCTCCCAAGTCCTCCAAAGAAATTCAGCAGCTAGGAGGGAGGATGGCAGGCTTGAGTCGCTTTATCTCTCGATCAGGGGATAAGAGTGCACCTTTCTTTAAGACCCTCCTGGGAGGGGCTAGGTTTGAGTGGACGAAAGAGTGTGATGATGCTTTCAATCAGCTTAAAAAGCATTTAACATCAACTCCTCTACTCCAAAGCCCGCGAGAAGGAGAAGATCTTTTTCTGTATATGGGAGTTGGCATCGATGCCATAAGCTCTGTTTTGGTCCGAGAGGAGAAAAAGAAGCAATTTCCGGTTTATTATGTGAGTCGAATCCTGAAAAATGCGGAGACTCGCTATCCAATCCTAGAAAAACTGGCCTTAATGCTCGTAACCTCAGCAAGGAGATTAAGACCATACTTTCAAGCCCATTCAATTCTAGTCGTCATTGATATACCATTGAAAAATGTCTTAGAAAAACCAGAACATTCAGGAAGACTGGCAAAGTGGGCAATAGAGCTCAGTGAATTTGACATTTCTTATGTCCCAAGGGTTGCAATCAAAGCCCAAGTTTTAGCAGACTTCATGGTGGATGCCAAGGAAATTGAGTCGGAGAAGGGGATCGGAGCACCCCTAGCTTGGACAATCTTCGTAGATGGAGCCTCAGGAAGAATTTCTTCCGGAGCTGGAGTTGTCTTAATCAACCCTAATGGAGTGAGATTGAATCAGGCGCTGAAGTTCTATTTTCAAGCAACAAATAACCAGGCTGAATATGAAGCTTTGCTAGCCGGCCTTAGATTTGCTAGAGAGCTAGGAATTGATGATGTCAAAGTTTTTACGGATTCTTTAGTGATAGCTTCCCAAGTGAACTGAACTTTCGAAACCAGAGATAGTATTTTAAATCGATACCTAGCCCTGGTGAAAATTGAGGTAGGAAAGTTCAAAAGCTTTACCATTGAACATATTCCAAGAAAAGAGAATGCGGAAGCAGATGAGCTAGCTAAATTTGGCCTTCTCTCGGGAGGAACAACTTCAGAATTGTTTCGTCCAGCGATTGAAGAAGGAGAGGTTATGGAGATTGATCAGCGTCCATCCTGGATGGATCCATTCATTATTTATCTTTCGACTGGAAAGCTCCATTCAACAATAAAAGATAGGAAGAGATTCAGATTAAAAGCAGCTCACTATTACCTTATCGCAGGAATGCTTTATCGTAAAACTTTCCTTTCACCATTAGCACGATGTGTTTCGGAAGAAGAAGTTCCAGTAGTTCTTCAAGAAGTTCATGCAGGAGAGTGTGGAAGTCACTCAGGGGCAAGAACTTTAGAAAAGAGATGTTGAAACCGACTACTCGGTCTCCGTGGAGTTCGGGGTCCCAAAAAAGGGGTGGTCTCACACCTACTTCTCTCGAGCCAACTCTCTAGGCAAGAGCACTTGGACTTGGAAACGGACCCTAGGCTACAACGAGGAGGTCCCACCTCACACCCGGAAGACCTGAGAGATCTTCCCCTCCCTAGCCAATGCTGAACCAGAAGTACCAAAGGAGAGCTCTAAGGGAAGGAGAAGAACCAAAATTTGGAAATCTAGAACTCCTCTCCTTTGGTGCCCCTTAGGGTCTATTTATAGGTTTTCCAAGTTGGGCTGCAAATAGCCAAAAACTGATCTGCCAGATTACCAAAATACCCTCGGATCTGGACTGCGAATAGCCAAAAATGGACTGCAAATAGCCAAATTCCGCTGTTCTGAGATACTAAACGCAGATCAACCCCCCCCCCCCTCCTCTAGAACTGGGCGAGAGAGGTTACCCTAGCTGGGCGCGGGCGAGAGGGGGGGCACCCGCTCCTCCCCTCTCGCCCCTAGCTGGGCGAGGGCGAGAGGGACGAGCACCCGCCCCTCCCCTCTCGCCCCTAACTGGGCGCGGGCGAGAGGGGGACACCCGCCCCTCCCCTCTCGCCCCTAGCTGGGCGAGGACGAGAGGGGGGGCACCCGCCCCTCCCCTCTCGCCCTTAACTGGGCGCGGGCGAGAGGGGGGGCACCCACCCCTCCCCTCTCGCCCCTAACTGGGCGCGGGCGAGAGGGGGGGCACCCGCCCCTCCACTCTCGCCCCTAGCTGGGCGAGGACGATAGGGGGGGGGGGGGGCACCCGCCCCTCCCCTCTCACCCCTAACTGGGCGCGGGCGAGAGGGGGGGGCACCCGCCCCTCCCCTCTCGCCCCTAGCTGGGCGAGGGCGAGAGGGGGGGAACCCGCCCCTCCCCTCTCGCCCCTAACTAGGCGCGGGCGAGAGGGGGGCACCCGCCCCTCCCCTCTCGCCCCTAGCTGGGCGAGGGCGAGAGGGGGGCACCCGCCCCTCCCCTCTCGCCCCTAGCTGGGCGAGGATGAGAGGGGGGGCACCCGCCCCTCCCCTCTCGCCCCTAACTGGGCGCGAGCGAGAGGGGGGGCACCCGCCCCTCCCCTCTCGCCCCTAGCTGGGCGAGGGCGAGAGGGGGGGCACCCGCCCCTCCCCTCTCGTCCCTACCTGGGCGCGGGCGAGAGGGGGAGGGGGGCACCCGCCCCTGCCCTCTCGCCCCTAGCTGGGCGCGGGCGAGAGGGGGGGCACCTGCCCCTCCCCTCTCGCCCCTAGCTGGGCGAGGACGAGAGGGGGGCACCCGCCCCTCCCCTCTCGCCCCTAACTGGGCGCGGGCGAGAGGGGGGGCACCCGCCCCTCCCCTCTCGCCCCTAGCTGGGCGAGGGCGAGAGGGGAGGCACCCGCCCCTCCCCATCTCGCCCCCTTAATTGCCTCTTACTCCAGCTGGGTGAGCAGGAGGTTTCTGCCTCTACTGCTCCCCCTCATTTCTGTCTGTCTTGGATTATACTACAAACGTGGCCCTGATGCACTCTTGGGTCCTGGCAACCTACTCGGCGGATATAGGGTTGTACAGAGACATCTCGGCGGCCCTCTACGCTGGGCCTCACTCGATGGATATGGGGGTTGTACAAGAGAATTCTGAGACAAGGCTATTTTTGGCCCCAAATGAGGTGGGATACGGAGGAATTTGCTAAGAAATGTGTCAAGTGCCAGAAATTTGCTCCTCTCCAGAATCAGCCGACTCAGCAACTCAAATCGATAGCAACCCCGTGGCCGTTTGCAGTCTGGGGTATGGACTTGATTGGGCCTTTTCCTATGGCAAGTGGCCATCGCCGATATATTGTAGTCATGATTGATTATTTCAGCAAATGGATAGAGGCAAAAGCGCTGGCCAGAATTACTACTCAAGCTGTGAAGAATTTCATCTGGGGAGAGATAGTATGTCGGCATGGAATTTCGATGGCAATCATTACAGATAACGACTCTCAGTTTAATAACTCAAGTCTTATCAATTTTTGTGATCAAATTGGCATTGAGCTACGTTTTGCTTCTGTGCATCATCCCAGAAGCAATGGCCAGGTAGAAGCCGCTAACAAACTTATCATAAATCTTTTGAGAAAGAAGGTAGAAAATCTCAGAGGCAACTGGGCAGAACAACTACCTTCCGTCTTATGGGACTTGAGGACAACTCCAAGTTCTGCCACTGGAGAGACTCCTTTCAAATTATCACACGGTTCCGAAGCTCTTATTCCAGTGGAGTTTGAAGTGAAAAGCTCAAGAGTATTACTAGCACAACAGAATCAAGCTGATTGGATGGAAGAAAATGATGAGGAGCTAAAATGTAGCCTTGACTTAATTGAGGAGTTAAGAGATACGGCAACCATCAGACAAGAGGAGGTGAAAAGGAGAATGACAAGGCTGTTCGGTAGAAATGTGAGAACTAAGGAGTTCGCTGTTGGGGATTTGGTTTTGAAAAAAGTAGATGCAGCAGCATGAGCCGGTTCGGTTGGAAAGCTTAACCCAAACTGGGCAGGGCCATTCGTGGTAAAAAAGGTGTCAAAAATGGCGCCTATCATCTCCAGACTCATGAAGGAGAAGAGTTGCCTCACTCCTGGAGTGGAGATGACCTCAAGCTTTTCTTTTCTTGAAAGTTCGTATTCAATTTCTCATTCTATTTCTCACTTTTTGAACATTACGCATATATGGCCGAAACATTCATGATGTATATAATGAATGGCAAGTCCCAAAAATGAGTTGTTAAAGCCAAAAACCTGCCAAATGAGACATCGACGGATCCTACTTTGTTCCCCCTCGGTTTGTTAGCTTGACGTGTAATTCTGCCAGGACCACAGATGTCGGGGAGATTTCGAATCTGTGTAGCAGTAGCTCGCCAAACTCGAGCAGTGGAAGTTTAGGATGCTGGGTCCTTGCTGACATCTGGCACACCTTAGCGTTTCAAGGAGGTTTAGGTGGCTGGCTCAGCTCTGTCATGCATTGAGGAGGACATTGTTACGGTCTTAATGATCTTTCAGGGAAAGAAATGTCGGTGTAGCCTCCACGGCATGACCACACCTGCCATACCGATCATTTTGGTCTGTAACTCTCGAATACTCGTTGGAGCGTGGTCAGGTAAGGGGCGGTCGGAAACATCTATGACCGTCGCCTGAACCTTGGAATGGCAAGTTTAAAGCAAACTCGATGATCCTTCAGGGAAAGCAATTTGGTATAACCTTCACGACATAACCACACCTGCCCTATTGGTCATTTTGAGATCCTCTTTCTCCCCCTTCTTTCCACTATGAGGTTCCATTTATCCCTTGGTACTGGGATCGGGCGGTCAGCTATTTCTGAGACTGCATGTTCTTCTTTTTCCTCTTCCTTCGGAAGACGATCTGGGTTATTCATGATTAATGGCTTGATCCTCTCCAGGGCTTGATATAAGTAATCGCCAATATGGATTTTCAGATGTGAATCAGGGGTTCGTTGAGCTCGAATTATCTTCAGTACGCGCCGGTCTAAGTATGTTGAGATCGCTGGATTATCATGCGTAAATATTTATTAAAGAGGATTCGTCGAACACAATTTACCTCGGGTTCGCCAAATTCAGATTGTTGGAAGATCGCCGATCTCGAATCGTCTTCAGTTTGTCAGTTTTTCTATAAATTGCGGTCTGCATAATTTGAGACCGCATAACTATTATAAATGTATCTCTTGTTTTCTGATTAAGTGGTAACTTGAGCAATTGATGAGTTGATTAGATTTCTTTCTATTGGCGGTCTGATTATCCTGAGACCGCGAAATTATCTTGTTTATATGAAGTTTTGTTTTTCTCAGTCTTTAATGTCTTTGCCAAAGGCTTCCATCTGAAGTTCTTTAATCATGAAAGAAAATCATGTGATAAACCTAAGGCATTGAGATCGAATGCCGATTCTAGCTCAGAAGATGAACAAATAAATACATATAACAAAGCAGATTCATTCTTTTGAACAGAAGATCTAACAAAAATTCAGTTAATATATATTGAAATGTTTGTTATAATGAGACCGCTCGGTCTCCAAGAAGAAGAAAGAAAAGATTACATAGCTTAGTCCCTTTTTGTTCTCTTAAGAGACCGCTCGCTCGAGGGGGAAGAACCAGTTTCTGCAGAAGACTCTTCTGAACTATTCCCTGGAATTCTAGATCCAGAGCTTGAGCCCGAACTAGAATCCAGGCCCAGGGTGTAGCGGCTTCCACTTTCTTCATCCTCTTCAATTTCAACATCTTCATCTTGGCCTGCGGTCTCATCAGCAACATCCGCGATCTCTTCAGCGGTCACAGATTGCTCTTCGATTCTCTGTGCCGCATCAGGCAAGAGATCGACAAATGAGATGTCTTTGAATTCTTCAGTGAATCCACCGTGACTGCGAACCTCATTCAGCACCTGGTCAGCGGTCTCCTTTATATGATGCATCACAGCTTTCTGGAAAGCTGGATTTTCGGGCTCATAGGCCACCTTTTCAGATTGCAGCAGAAAGGAAAGATATTAGACTGCGCGATCACAAGTAATGTGTTCATAAAATACATGTAAAATTCTTACTTTTCTTTCTTCTTGCAAAGCAGTTATTTCGTTCAGAGCGCTGCAGAGAGACCGCCCCATGTGGTGATTCAGAATAGTGCTCCTAGCGGTCGCCTGAGCACAGAGATCGGGAAGTATTTCGGTCTCAATACTGAAAGTTTCTGTCGCGTTCTTTCTTCCATATAAAGCGGAGGTGACCGCGTAAGCATGGCGAGTCAGCTTTCCACTCCATAGAGGGAGATCAGTGGAGACCTTCACAGATTTCCCCTTTGCAGCCCATTTGAGGAGGGGTTTTCCTTTGATATCTCTCATGCTCTTTTGAAAACCGGCCAAGGGAAAATCCTGGTCGGCGGTCTCTGAGGTGGTGCCGAACGTGGCGGCCTCGCGCTTTAGCCTCCTCTCCCTTTGGATGAGGACTTCTACTGCCAGGGAGATTGGATCCTTTTCGGGGACCGCAAAGGTCGCTGAGATAAGGAAAGGAAAAAGTTATGAAAAATATAAATGGAGACCGCACGAGACCGCGAGAGAGACTTACTTTCAGCTGGGGTGATCTCAGCGATCTCGGGCCAGATCGCTAGGTAGTGAATAAGATCGAGCCTCTTGCCCGCCAGGAACTTCAGGATCACCAGCTCCTCCGCTAAGACTGTTTTTATCTTCTTGAAGACGCTGTCAGGTCGCGGAGATGGTAAGCTCCTGAGACCGCCGAGGTCGCTTTCAAAAATAAGAAATCTCTCTGTCCAGAAAGAGATTTTGTTGGGAAGATTCAGGATTTTTATTCCTTCTGCGGAAAGGTACATTAACCTTTTGAATTCTTCCTTCTTCTGGCCTTCCTTCAGAACCTTCGCAGTAAAGGTCGCGCGGAACAGATTCATCGTAAATTTTACCTTTTCCGATCTCAAATAATTGATAAAACATTGATTAGGCCGATTGAGTACGGAGGCAACTGGGCGAGCACCATACCGTAATGTTCCAGTATTTCTAGCCATTCCCAAGGGAGGGGAATTTTTAACCCGTGATCGAAGTGATCGATGGGAATGACAAACTTCCTCTCTTCTCCAAAATTCAATCTCTCTTGATCAGTTGGCGGTCTCACCACTATTTGAGTCTGGATCATATATTTCTTTATGAAAGCAATGTACTCATCTTTTGACAGACGTCCCTGTTTTTGATCGGCATTAAGGAAAGTACTGGCAGAAGAAGCACGAGCGGACACCATTTTGAGAGATCGCAGAGATCGATGCCTAGGCGGATTCAAGAAAGCATGAAATGAAGATTACAAAGCTAGCTATTTATAGAAGTCGAAGGGTCATTTCGTAATCATTACATTCTGCAGACCGCCAAGCAGATAATTTTCAGGCCGCCCGACCTGCGCAAGATTATATGAAAGCAAGCTATTCTGGCGATCTCAATCAATAAAAAAAAATATTCATAAATCAGCGGCAACACAGACAATCCAGGCACAAAGATCGCAATTATAATAATCAAGACCGCACAAAACATAGAATTGAAAGAAATCACATAGAATATATAGAACATTAACAGTACAAATATTACAGAACAAATTGTTTATAAGTCAAGAGACCGCTCGGTCTCAAATTAATGTTCATTTCTTGGGAGGCCTATTTCTCCATACGTGAGCCGCGATATCCTGCATATCATTCACTGCGGCCAGGACAGATGCCAAATTCTGATTAGCTGATGATGCGCGTCGGCAAGTGCACCGGTCGCTGTCAAGTAATAATTGTGGAGAATAAATTCCCCGGATGTCGGTCTCTTGAGGAATGCAGGATGGGTGAACGAATCGCGCAGTGATTATTGTTACACAAGCGTTTCACAAACACAAAGAGGGGTTTTTGGTTGGTTTTCCTAATTTTAACAACAACAACAGAGATGCGGGTCGAGAACACCGCTTCGCAAAGTGAGGTGGATGCAACGGCTGCGATGCCGTGCTTCGTGAGGCGGATGAAGTGAACTCAAGTGCGAAAGGGTGAGGGTCGCAAACACCTCTTCACAACCGTCGTTAGCTCTTGCTAACACGGAGCAAACACCTTGCGTGCGTGTGCGAGTGAGTGAGTGAGAACGGAATGAATCATGAGCAAACCATGGAGAAAAACAAAGAAATATTCATTTTCATCAAAGTAAATATTACAATATTCATCTAGTACATGGTTCAAAGAGTGCAATGAAGGGAAAGAAGGAAGAAATAACCGGCGGTGAAGACTAGCGGCCATTCACGGCCGGAATGGTAGGTTGTCGGGCTACCTCCGGACTCGGACGGGCAATGCTTCCGGCGTAGAGAGCTGTCACAATCTCCCTACGTGCTCCGTCGTCTTCGACTCAAGGTCTCTTCTTCTTCTCACCGGGCGGAAAGCGAAAATGGGTGCTTGGAGGCTTGCGGACGATGGAGAACACTCACGGGCGATGGAGGAAGGCTTGGAATGGATGGAGGAGGCTTCCCCTTGCGTGGAAGATGAAGTATGGGCGTTCCAGGGCGGTGGTCGGCGGCGTACGGAACAGGAACCTCGCTCCCGGAAGATCGATCCGCCCTAAAATCGCAACAGGCGTTTAAATAGGCGCTGGATTGAATACTGCAAACGATCATTGGCGCACGACCAGTGGTCGTGCGCACTGGAATTCTGCGATCGTGCGCACTGCTTGGATAGAACCTACAAGAGACGAAATTATAAAATACAATGTTCGCACGACCAGTGGCGCACGACCGGTGGTCGTGCGCACTGGAGTTGATGGTCGTGCGCACTACAGCAAACAGAACTCAGAAATTTAATGGTCAATGCGCACGAGCAGTGGCGCACGACCGATGGTCGTGCGCACTGGAGTCGATGGTCGTGCGCACTGCACCAGACAGAACTCGTGAAAAAGGGTTAAGTGTGCACGATTAGTGGCGCACGACCGGTGGTCGTGCGCACTAGAACAAGTGATCGTGCGCAGTGTTCCTGTGCAGAATTGCACCGGAAACACTTGCACGCCTCCTATTCCAGCACAAACACAGATCTAGCCACTGAAAGTGGCACTTAACAACATATGAATACTACTAAAGATAATACACACGAAAACACACCAAAGTGGGCCTAAATGTGCACCTAGCATGGGTTATCAAATATAGACTATAATAAGGCTAAAGTGCGGTGAATTTACTGAATAATGGCCCGGATGAGTCCATAAATGTGTATATGATCAGGACTCATCACACCCCCAGACTTAACTGTTTGCGCGTCCCGAGCAAACGAATCCGGCGGAGCGCGAAAACGATAGTTAACATAGAGAATTACACAAGGGAGTACGGTGCGAAGTAACGTACGCATGCGAGTAGAAATTCTAGTAGAAGAAAATTCTAATTATGCTAACTAATTTACATAAGTATTAAAGCGTAAGTAAAGATTTAGTCCTACTCAGTTGGTGAATTATGAAGAATTTGACGATCATGCCCAGTATAAAAGTGACGAGACACTGAGGCGGGTGTTGCAAAAGATCGGGGCTTAGGAATAACTCCGCTGAAATCCATCAACGTCGTGAACCATACGCTCGCCCGGTCACACTCTCTCCACAGCGCTAGCAAACTCGCAAATCAAATCAGTAGGACTTATAGGATTAAAACGAGGCTTAGGTTCCGGTATGATATTCAAAGTTAAAACACGATGGCTGCGCAACCCAAGTGAGCTATCGGAACGCTGCACCCCACAAAACCACAAACTACGCTCGTGTGACACACCCCCAGACTTATCATGAAAACCAGGTGTGCACACGGCCTACTTCACAAACACCAACATATTTTCTGTTTTTAGCTCAGGAGGATTTTTTTTTCAAACTACTTTTTTTTTTCTTTTACATATTTTTTCTTCTTTTATGTATCCTCCGGTTGGTTCAAAGTCAGCGGATAGACAATATTTTCCCTTCATAACAAAATGATTCCACACGACACGCATATTGAGACTTATGAGCGCAGTTAAAAACAATTTGGTTGCGGGTGAAGGATAGGCTTCAGGCTTTGGTGGATGAAGAGGAGCTGAACAAGGGATTGGTAGGCACAAATTTGGCTCGCAAAGGTGAATGAAATGGACATGGAACAACAAAGCTCAAACTAGCCAAATGGTGGCCTACGTCATTTTTAACTCGACGAGTCGCTCTCACCAATGCTTCGAGGGTCGCTTGGGGCAAGTTCTTAGCCCACGAGAAAGATAAACCTTCCTCCCGACTCGAGCAACACACGACTAGCAATCGTGCACACACAATACCGGGTTATCGTCAATTTCATACAAATTCACCACTTGAGTATACTAAATCTAAATTTACGCAGAAATACTAAATATAAATTAGATGCATAAAGAAAATCTAGTTCTACTCAAATTCTACCATAACATGCGACGTGACTAGTACACTACATGAGTCGACATCGCGCTCCAAATAATAATTCCTATGTTAACAAACTATTTCACATTCCAACCAAACTAATTTAAACGGAACAACACAAAAAGACAAGCACACACTCAAGTGGGTGAAGTGGTGTGTAAGGAATGCAACAATGATAATGATAATGAAAAATAAAAAGCAACCTTCTAGTATGCAATGCAGCTCGTGCACAGTGGATAATAACAACCGCTCCCCCAGACTTAAGCTAAACACGATATCTAGAAATTTGAAGCTGAAAGAGGGGAGGAAGTGTTTCCCAATGCTCAGAAATGAGCATACCAGACGATTGGCGTTTACGATCAAGAATAGTCCGCAGCATCCGCCATCGAACACGAAACCTGCAAGCACAAACTCAAGGCAACAAAAGCAAATACAAAAGCTGAACTAAAAAAAAGAAATACGAAAACGGAAATCTGGGTTATCTCCCAGTAGCGCTTTCATTTAACGTCCTTAAGCTGGACCAAATACCTGTATTAACAGTGTTTATAAAGAGTACAGGAATTAAAAAGAAATACTCAAAAATAGTTCATCACAGCAAATAAAACACACATCAACTAAAAGCGCTCTTATGGTGCGCTTCTCCCGTAGCACGTAGGCGGGAGGTGAAGGCTTTAGGGCCAGCACTGGTATTACCCAATGCTCCCCTAACCTTCGCCACCTTGCCACGGAGAGCAGCAGCACGAGCGTCACGCAGAAGTTTTTCCTTTTTAAGTTTGGTGACAGTTGGAGACTGCCACCGCTGAGAGTTCTCAGATTTTTCTGCCTTAGAATCAGGTGGCGTCACTTCCGGCATCGTGGTGACTAACGGATCGGCCCACGAGATGGAGCGCTTACATAGTTTATTACATGATTCATCACACGGAGATAAATAAATATCATCCCTAACTATATTCAAGTCAACGTTTCCCGAACTGTCGTCTTCCTCCATCTCGGAGTCGAACTCTTTCCGGAAGTCGACCTCTTCTTCCTCATCCGATTGGAACTCTTCCATTCCTCCTTCACCTATTTCTTGAACATGTATCTTTCCTGCACCGCTTAGAAATTCATCAGAAATAACGAGAGGGGGCGGAGTGAATATTTCAGTTGTGGCTTCAGGGCAAGTAGGTTGCTGCACCACATTGGTTAGGGAAATGCACCCCGTAGCAAAATCAAGGGTAGCACCGCTCTCTTTCAAGAACGGCACCCCCAAGATAGGAATGGACTGGTTTTTTTGCGGGCCTAGAACCTGAAAATCAGCTACTACAGTTGTCCCCTCAACCGTTACCTCCACATTCTTTACTTCCCCCTCAGATTGGATAATCGTGCCATTAGCGAGAATCAGCGATTTCCTTTCCTCCGTGTTCATCTCCAGCTGTAACTTCGCAACATCTTGCAGTGCAATAACATTGCGGGAGGAACCGGAATCGCATAAAGCCTTGGTTTCAACCTTATTGATGGAGCACGAGATTACCAGCTCACTCGGTTTGGCATCTACCGCATCTCCCAGACTTTTCCCTTGATCAATAGGGTTCTTTTCCGTGTTGCTGGGAAGGGTTCCCTGCGAACGCTCGGTTAGCGCTTGAGCCAATTGGCCCAATTGCGTCTCCAAGTTTCGCATAGATGCAGTTTGATTTACCATGTTTGAATTAGCTGCAAGCAGGAATTTCTCCATCATCTCTTCTAAATTACTTTTCTTTTGGGTGGGGGGTGCTTGGTTATAATCCAGGTGCGGCGGCCTCGGTTGGCTCCCGGAGGCGTAAGCATCATTTTGATGCTGCCCCGGTGACCATCGTTGGTCGGGCGTGTTGGGATTCCAAGAGAAGTTCGGATGACTTCTCGCTCCCGGATTATAGGCGTTATTGTAAGGCGCCCCCTTGGGTTGATTTCCTACATAGTTCACAGATTCATTTAAGGTCAAATGTGCGAAATCACCTGCCATGTGGTTCCCCGAACATTCATAAGCATGATGGCCTCCGCCTCCACATCCTTCACAAGTAATGATAGCAGCAGGCGCAGATGGAGTGGGGAGTGAGTCGACCATGAAAAGACCTCGGCCGCTTCTCGGGGCATTTCTCCCTGCAGTCCAGAACGTACTGTGGGAGGCAGTGTCACGCAAAATCCGAAGGGCTTCGTCCGGAGTGTGGTTCATCAGGGTACCACCCGCTGCGGCATCGATCATTGCCCTGTAGTGGGGCTCGATTGCAAAGTAGAATAACTCGACCACATTCCATGGCTGGAGCTCGTGGCCAGGACAACGGCGAAGGAGCTCGTTAAGGCGCTCCCATGCTTCAGCAAGGGTCTCTTGGTCCAGTTGACGAAATGTGGCGATCTCCCGCCGCAAGCTCACGATCTTGTCCACAGGATGGAATTTAGCGAGGAACTTGGATGCAAGGGCATCCCAAGTTGCAGCAGTCCCGGGCGGAATGGAGTGAAGCCACACTTTTGCCTTGTCCCGGAGAGAGAAGGGGAACAGTCTCAGCTTGACTGTGTCATCAGCAATCCCGGCATAGCGGAAGGTTCCGCAGATATCAGAAAATTCTGCCAGATGCAGATGCGGGTCTTCGCTAGCCAGCCCTGAAAACTGAGCATTGTTGCGGATAATGTTTAAGATCGCTGGCTTGATCTCAAACTGATTATTCATGATGTTGGGCCCAAACCCCGGGTACACACTCCCAGCAGTGGGGGTGGTGTAGTCTCTCATCGTGCGGGGTCGAGGCCTCGCCGCCTCCTGCTCGTCGCCAGGCAGATGTTGCCCCTCGTTGGGCACTCTCGCATCATCATCGTTCGGGTTTACTTGATCACCCATGGCCGCTTGTACGGCTGCAGCGCGCCTTCGCGCGCGAGCAGTCCGTTCGATTTCTGGGTCAAAAGGTGCGAGTTCACCGGCGGTCTGTCTCTGCATACACTGTCAGAAACAGAAGAAAACAAGGAAGTTCAAAGACAACAGCTCGTATAACGAAAATCACTACACAAGACGATACACGTCTGCAATCCCCGGCAACGGCGCCAAAAACTTGATGCGCGTCGGCAAGTGCACCGGTCGCTGTCAAGTAATAATTGTGGAGAATAAATTCCCCGGATGTCGGTCTCTTGAGGAATGCAGGATGGGTGAACGAATCGCGCAGTGATTATTGTTACACAAGCATTTCACAAACACAAAGAGGGGTTTTTGGTTGGTTTTCCTAATTTTAACAACAACAACAGAGATGCGGGTCGAGAACACCGCTTCGCAAAGTGAGGTGGATGCAACGGCTGCGATGCCGTGCTTCGTGAGGCGGATGAAGTGAACTCAAGTGCGAAAGGGTGAGGGTCGCAAACACCTCTTCACAACCGTCGTTAGCTCTTGCTAACACGGAGCAAACACCTTGCGTGCGTGTGCGAGTGAGTGAGTGAGAACGGAATGAATCATGAGCAAACCATGGAGAAAAACAAAGAAATATTCATTTTCATCAAAGTAAATATTACAATATTCATCTAGTACATGGTTCAAAGAGTGCAATGAAGGGAAAGAAGGAAGAAATAACCGGCGGTGAAGACTAGCGGCCGTTCACGGCCGGAATGGTAGGTTGTCGGGCTACCTCCAGACTCGGATGGGCAATGCTTCCGGCGTAGAGAGCTGTCACAATCTCCCTACGTGCTCCGTCGTCTTCGACTCAAGGTCTCTTCTTCTTCTCACCGGGCGGAAAGCGAAAATGGGTGCTTGGAGGCTTGCGGACGATGGAGAACACTCACGGACGATGGAGGAAGGCTTGGAATGGATGGAGGAGGCTTTCCCTTGCGTGGAAGATGAAGTAGGGGCGTTCCAGGGCGGTGGTCGGCGGCGTACGGAACAGGAACCTCGCTCCCGGAAGATCGATCCGCCCTAAAATCGCAACAGGCGTTTAAATAGGCGCTGGATTGAATACTGCGCACGATCATTGGCGCACGACCAGTGGTCGTGCGCACTGGAATTCTGCGATCGTGCGCACTGCCTGGACAGAACCTGCAAGAGACGAAATTATAAAATACAATGTTCGCACGACCAGTGGCGCACGACCGGTGGTCGTGCGCACTGGGGTTGATGGTCGTGCGCACTACAGCAAACAGAACTCAGAAATTTAATGGTCAATGCACACGAGCAGTGGCGCACGATCGATGGTCGTGCGCACTGGAGTCGATGGTCGTGCGCTCTGCACCAGACAGAACTCGTGAAAAAGGGTTAAGTGCGCACGATTAGTGGCGCACGACCGGTGGTCGTGCGCACTAGAACAAGTGAGTGTGCGCAGTGTTCCTGTGCAGAATTGCACCGGAAACACTTGCACGCCTCCTATTCCAGCACAAACACAGATCTAGCCACTGAAAGTGGCACTTAACAACATATGAATACTACTAAAGATAATACACACGAAAACACACCAAAGTGGGCATAAATGTGCACCTAGCATGGGTTATCAAATATAGACTATAATAAGGCTAAAGTGCGGTGAATTTACTGAATAATGGCCCGGATGAGTCCATAAATGTGTATATGATCAGGACTCATCAGCTGACATTGCAGCTCGGTGAATTTTTGACATCTCCCTGTCCACCTGCTCCATAGGGATTAACACAATCTCAGGTTGCGGTCTCTCTGCCGGACGATCGCTGGAGGTACCCGGTCTCATCAGCATAGCGTGACCACTTCTCAGCCTCTCATTCCCCGCAGACAGTGCAACAGCTTTTCCTTTGTAATACTCAGCATCCTTTTCAGCTCTCTTAACGGCTCGCGCGATCTCTTCAACCTTCAGATCGCATTCTTCTCGAATCCTCTTCTCATTGGCGCGCAACTTCTCTTCGAGACCGCGGATCTGATCATTCTGAATCCGCTCCCTCATCAGCATGGAGCGAACATCCTCGAACATTGTGTTAAGAATGTTAGCGAGCTGGGGAGGGATCACAGTATGCTGAGGAAGTTCTCCCTCCTCGATCCCAGCAGTATGATCATCTGTGGCCAGAAGAGATGTTATTTCAATTATTAACAATGGTCAAATAAAATTACATGAGCAGAAAGAGTACTTGGAAAGAAGTGGAGACCGCAGTCACGTAAAGCTTTTTCGACATCTTTAGTGACCGCGGGATCTGCGGTCAGTGAAAGGCGATCTGATCCCCTTAAACGCTCTAGGTCCATTCTTTCCAGTTCTCTTTTCTGCGATCTTTCGCCCTCTTTCCTTCTTCTTTTTAACTCTTCATTGCTTAAAAGAATATCGTCGATCTCAATAAGATGACCTCACGTTTTCTTTCTGGAGAGACAGGTCGAGCCACAGGTAGAGGAAGGAATTCTATCGACTTGGAAATCATTTTGTCCTTACCAGCTCGCAGAGCCAAGATCGCTTCTACGCGGTCTGCCGCAGCCTTGTTCAGCCAATCTCCCTGAGAAGAATGGCTTGGAAGACCGCTGGAAAGCGCAGCTTTCTCTTTTGCGATCTGCAGTTTTTTCTCAGCCTCTTCTTCAGATGTTTTCTCCTCCGCGGTCTGTAAGACCGCCTGTGTTCTTTCTTCCTCGGCGGTCAAAGCCTTCTTTTTCTCTACTTCAGCAAGCAGAGTCTTTTTCTCCTCAGCGACCTTGGCCGCCTCCCTGTCTTTTTTCTTCCTCTCTTCAGCGGTCTTCGCCGCTTCCTTTTTCTTTCCTTCTTCCTCCCTTTCTTCCTTCTCCTTCTTCTTTTTCTCTTCTTCCTCTTTGTCTTCTTTATTTTTCTTCTCTTCCTTCTCCTTTTTCTCTTTTTCTTCCTTCTCCTTCTCTTCTTTTTCCTTCTTCTCTTTTTCTTCCTTCTCTTTTCTCCTCTTCTCTACTTCTTCCATCTCCTTTTTCTTTCTCTTTTCCTCCTTCGCCCTGATCGCTGCATCGGCGGTCTCCTTCTCCCTGGCCGCAATCTCTTTTTTGACTGCAGCATTTTTAAGAGCTGAGGCCTCAATGGGATCTAACGCCTGCAACGATGGAAAAGATGAATTATTAGAAGAAACATCATCAAGATAAGCGATTAACCCAGAATCATCTTCTCTTGATAAGGTTGAGATCGCGTGAGGAAAAAGAAGATCGCTCTTAGCCCTTACTTTCAAAGCCTCAGCAGAATCTTTCAGACCGCTACTTTCAGGGAGTGTGTTCGCCTCCTTGGCGGTCGCATCTTTTCCTTCCTCATTTCCTTTATTTCTTTTAGAAGTTCGAGTAGAGGGACTTGAATTTTTTCTCTTCTTGTTCTTGGCAGCTACCTCTTGGTCCGCAATCTTTTTCCTTATGGATTCTGCCTCGACCCTCTTCTGACGCAGACCGGCCAAAATGACCTCAGTAGAAGCGGTCTTAGCAGGTTTTAAAATCGTTTGATCGAGCACCTCCATGGATTTCTGACAGTCAAAGGAAATAGAGAAATCAGAAAGTTTCCATACAGGATCTGAAGTATTAGATAAGTCGGAAACGACAGAGACCGGCACAATTGAACTCTCAGGAAGTTCAGATTTCTCCTTCAAAGGAGATCGGGCGGTCCCCTTCGACGCGCTCGCCTTCGTTAAGGTTCTCGGCGTCTTCTTTCCTCTTTTTGAACTAACGCTCTCCTTCTTCTCAGGAGAGTTCGCCTTCGGTGGAAGAGTTCTTAAAAGGTCAAGCATGGTCATCTTCACAAAAGGTCACGACCACCTGGTTTTCTGTGACCGCTTGGAGAACGAACTTTCTCTGCTTTCCTGGAAATGATATTGATGAAGCCTTAGAGGACGTATTTATAGGCTCACCGCATTAATGACGGTCGCGGTCTCAGCGGTCAAAGCTTACATTTTCGAAGTTCCAGCGAAACTTAAAAATGTGCGGGGATTATGTTTGCCCAGAAAGCCCGCGACCTCCTCTTTGCAGGTCATTTTTTTTTTCCGGTCTCAGCGGTCTCGGTAATTGGTGACCGCCCATACCGAAAGCTGCCATCCCAGCTAGATCTTTTCTAAGTATCAAGCGATCAGGACAGTGTGAGATCGCCGCCAGTGCGGTCTGGTCTTTTTCTTTATTTTTTACTATTTGCACCCCACTTCCCTGCCCCGGCTCTCCTGTACCCCGGGCAGCCCGTAATTTTCAGTTCTGCCTGTTTGGGCAGCCCCCTCATCTATAAATAGAGGGGTAGGGGTACCTAAAAAGGGACTTTTGCTTCGAGGCTCCAGCTTACAACCTGTGTAAGCGGTCTCATTTTTTCGTGATCGCCATCTTGTGATCACTTTTCTCCTTCCCAGCATCCTCTGTCTTAGTAACCTACACTTTGCAGTTTTCTCCCATCCCTCTCTTAGTGTGAATTTTGAAGGTACCATTTTTTGTGCCAACAATTATATAAAGATGTCACATACTCATTATATGGATTTAAGTGATAAACAACCAATGTATGAATGGAGACCCATAAAGAAAAAAGACATCATCTTTAATTAAAAAAGCCCATTCATCATTATCTTCCCAAAAGCCACCACGATGTATTTGGGTACCCAAAGGAACCATCCCACTTGGTCCCCTTTGGATACCTAGATCTCTTATTCATTAGTATCCTATCATTTGCGTAAAGTAGAATCAATTAAAAATGAAATATCAATACTCTACTTCATGATGCGCTTTATTTCTTTTACTTTTGTTTTGTATTTTTTGATCCAACATGTTTATGGTCACTTTGTATTTCATAAGATATGACTTACACATCTTAAGCTGAATGTTTTAACAAATCAAATTGAATTAAAATTGAACATAAAGTCATATGTTTTTTTTAAAAGTGACCTATCTCTCATCTTTTTAATTTTTATCCTTTTAAATCCTTTACCCATAAATGTCTTGAATTATCATTATAAATTGAATATTGAAATTATTATCAAGACTAATGAAATTATTATAAAGAATGGATTTAAATGGTTTATTTAGGGGTCTTAGGCTAAAAATATTAAAAGCACAACTTATTATATATTTGTCTAATTTCTTTGTTGCATATGATAACCCCTATATTGAAAAATCATAATCAAGAAAAATCGGAATCAAATGATAAAAAAAATCATATGTTTTTAAATAAAAAATTGTAACTCAAAATTATAAATCGAAAGCCATGAGTTGTTAACGCCGGGCGTTACCACTATCGCTGGCGGTAGCTTATTTTCCTAAAAAATTCCGATTTCTCTAATTATTATTTTCCAAAAAATTATGTTAAGTATCGTTATCTTCTACTTTCAGATACCTTGTATTAAAATCAAAAAGAAAATTTTCAAAACAATTCAAAATAACCAAAACATTTTTGTCCTTATATATATGTAGTATAATATTCACTTTACAAGCAGTCACTACATATTAAAAAGGATGAATATGAACTATATAATCACCACCATGATCTATTAATATCATATGCTAAAATTCACTATTATCATATATCATAATTCATGATCTAACAAGAATTATCTTAAGTCAACTAATATTATCAACCTTAGGAATTATGAAATATGTGATGGCTATTGGTATTATAGTTTCATATCTTGTTTTGTGTGTGATATGCATCTCTATTGTCTGCATGTATTTAGACCTTAGAATCATCTTGTATCATTAAGATCAAATCAAAAGTTTAATCATATCATTCTAGGTCTAAAGAAAATTAATTTGAAATCTTCTCATATTACATGCAACATTATCTCCATTAAATTATATATAATAACATTGCATTCAAACTCATCATCCTAGAATCACTTCTTAGTTTATGCTTAAATTTATATGCTAGGTATAACATCTATAATGTTATTCAAATTTTATGATAACTATGTGATTTGAAATTATAATCGAATACTAAAATTCAAACAAACACATAGTTTATGGATTAATCATTAGAATATATATGAATATTGCATCATGAATCATATATTATCATGCAAAATCAAAGATCAATAAATTCTATTATTGAGTGCAATTTTATCATAAAATTCAAAACGTTATATATGTGATCTTTGTCTTTGATATGATTGCAAGATCATCACTTTCTAGACTTACAAATCAAACTTGCTCATTCAAAAGAAAATCACCAAATCATATTGTCATAAGTCTAGAAGGAATAGAATTCACATACATCATGATGATTTAACATATATTCTATGCAAAATTCTCTATAATCATAAATCATAATTCATGTTCTATCAAGAAATATCTCAAATCAATAATGTCTATCACCTAGGAATTATGAATCTTATGATAAAAATATGAATTATGTTTTTCTTTCCATTATTTGGTGTATTGATATGCTTTGCTATTGATTGCATGTATCTCACATATATGTAGACTCTAGAATCAACTTTGTAATAATAAGAATAAATCAAACTAAATCATCACTTTATTCTAGATCTATAATTTGAAACTCTATTTTGGAATACATGCAATATTAATGTTAATCTTATGACATGACATTTAAACCCAAAACTCATCATACTAGCACTATCACTTATTGAATATTAGTAATTGTGCTAGTTATCTCATAGCGTCATCTCATAAAAAGTAGAGAAACTATGTGGCTTTATACGTTTCTATAATTTTTCACTTAAAACAAAAACCATAGTTTATAAATCAACTCATAGTTTATAAGCATAGGTTGTCCAAAGATTATTCACCTATGACTTCATATCTCACAATAGCGGGGGCGTAGGGTTGTATGCATTAGAGACCTAACCTCTAAGTCATGTCTTGTCCTTAACCGAGGAGGGTTCCAGTGGGGCCTTGCGAGGCACTAGGGGGAAAGAGTGATAGGTTGAGCATTCTCTAGTGTGTGCATATGGGATTAACACCCCAACCTACGGCATGTGTGCAGCTCCTCATGCCCATCCGTCACTTAGTACGGGGCTAGTGTGTAGACATTTAGTCCGGGTAGTTTTTAATCTTAGGACACACTTATATTACTCACTGCATGGACATTTTATTTACTTATCACTTAAATCATGCATATTTTGGGTTGTTCAAAATATGTCCTCTTGTGTTTTGCATAATTTATTTACTTTTTGTGCTTAAATGCTTTTGTAAAACTCAAGTGTTTGAAAAAGCCAAAGTTTCATACAAATTTGATCCACCTAGAGATCTCCAAAAATTCTGAAATTTCTACATGACACTACTCTAAGGACACTTAATCAAAATCAAAAATTGAAAATTTCAATTTCTCAAAAAATCATGTACTGTTTCCTGCGCTAGCACTAGCGTGGATGTTCAAATTTTCTATTTTTCAAACTGTCTAAAAATCAATAAAAATATGTTAGTTTATATGTACTACTTTGTTTTTGTATTTTTGACTTTTGTTAATTTTGTTTTATTAATATTATGAAAAATCAACTACAAAACCTCAAAATTCAAAAATACAAAATATGTGTTTTTGTGGTTTTCTGTTTTTTCTTTCATTAAAAATTTCAAAAAAAAAACAGTATGATCTTTATTGTTAATATCAAGCATGTATGAATTCTATTATTTAGAATTATCTATAATGTTAAAACTTGTTTCTTCATATTACTATGAACATTGTTTTGTTTATCATGCTTTGATATATCTATTTAATGTGCATCATTTGTATTTAAAAATATGTGTAGAACCAAGCTTAGCATGCCTCTAAGTATGAGTAAATGTATTGTGATTGATAATGATACTCTTACACTCACTTATGTTTGGTAATGTACATGTGTGTTTAAATCTAAAAATTCTTGCTTGTGTATTGTAATTGTAAAATGAATTAAAATTTGCATAAGTTTATTATCTACACTACATTTGAATTGCACTTAAAAATTAAGAAAAATGGTTTTAAAAATTTTATGTTGGGATTGCAAAATAAGTGTATTCGGAGAATGTTGTCTCACAAAAGTGAACAAAAAAATAGACAAATATAACTCCACCAAGCACTACTTGAACCTCCTGATAAGTCTTCATAAGCATTGTGAGGTTAAGCACTTTGGAAAGAATAGTAAAGTGTCTTGTGCAAACCTTGGTTATTACACCACTTTGTTAAAAATTATGTGCATTAAAAGTGTGTGAAAGTAATATACTTGTGTTTTATTGTGCACTTTACTCTACATATGTCTTGTATTTTGTGATTTAAATCATTTGTTAACATTCCTCAAAATACACTTATGTGCACTTCATTATCTTTCATAACACTTCTTCTCATGAGTATTGGATTCTAATGCTTTATCTATACTACTCTTTATATAAGAAATGCACTAGATAACCTAGCATGATCTCTACAATGTTTTGTATCTCTTAAACTTGAAATTAAGTAACATTGTAGTATAATTTTTTTGATATGTTCATTTCATGTTTGGTATCTTTTTGAAAAACTTTGAGATTTCAAAAAGGTTAAACAATCTTTACATTTTGAACTTAAACTCATATTTATATTTATGATTTTCATGCTTACAAAAAGATGTCTCTTATAATCTTCCGCTTGCTTACAACTCTTATCTTTTTATTTGAAATCTCTTAAATACTATTCTTAAACTCTTTATCATTATCTATATTACAAAAGCTCGATCATGATTTATTTTTATAAAGAATGCCTCCTTACTACCCTCACCCCACCTTCTTTTGATAATACCAAAAAGGGGAGATTAATTGAAGAAATCTAGTAGAGAAATCTAGAAGATTAAGGGGAGACTAATTCTTGTAATTTAGGGGGAGTAAAACATAAATTGCATTTATGTAGGGGGCCATTAAGATAGGGGGAGTATGCATATTCTCATGCTTATCAAATACTATACTTGCACTTTTATCTCACTTATCATATACCATAAACACCTTTGTTGATTTCTTGCTAAAAGGATTTGTTATTATCAAAAGGCGGAGATTGTTGGACATGTGTGTCATATCCCTTTATTTGAGAATAACAAATCCCAAATTGTATTTGATCTTGCTTTTCGTGTGTTTATAGTGTGCAGGAACTATAGGTGCAATACTCCACAGGTAGAAAACAGCTTGAAACCAACAAACTGAGCTTAAGCACTACCGCCAGTGTTAGGGGTTACCGCAGGCGTTAGCGCTACCGTCTGGCGCTAGCTCAAGTTTGTGCACAATGCCACGCCGCCGACAGTTTTGTAACCGCTCTACACAAATGCTACCACAGGCACTAGGTTCTACCGCAGGAGCTAGCTCCAAGGTCAATAAAAAGAGCCAATTTCGATCATTTTGATCATCCATCCCAGAGAGATTGCTTGTGCCACAATTCTACTGCCGCTATGCTGCCGAAGATGGATCTCCCACAAAAAGCTTAAGGAGAATTCTGGAGGAGGACTGCGTCATGCTACATCCGAAGGACGATCGCTTCGATCTTGCTCATACTACAGCGATCCTTCATCTCCAACATCAGAAGATCTCATATAGGGAGTTTTTATTATTGTTATCTTTATTTTCATTCCATATATTTTTGTAACCGTATAGAGAATTCACATTATGTTGGCGACTAGGTCCTTGCGCGGCTTAGGGGGTAATTTGCCATGTGAGTTGGCGACTAGGTCTAGGAGATTAGATCTAGGGGGTGCTCGAGGTCATATCCGGGGACGGATTGGCTAGAGCGGCTTGAGGCCATATCTCCTCCTATTTTGGACTTCAAAGAGGACTTGAAGGAGGACAATGTGGCATTACTGAACCATTCCAGAACTTCAGTTCTGAGAATGACTGTGGATTCAGATAGAATGTACTCCGGGCCTTGTGCTTCCAGGAGTTGAATCACTCCTTTTATGTCTTCTAGAGCATGGGCAAATCCATTTCTCACAATTTCATACCCCTCTAGAAGATCCTTTGAACTTTTGGGTTCCATTATTGTTGTAGAAGAAGGCGCTGGGATGGAAGAGAATATGATTCATCTCGGCGGCTAGGAGTGAAAGGTTGCGTAGCTTCCATTAATTAATAATTGTCTATTTATATGGCTGAAATCTGTGTTTTGATTAGCCCTAATAATTAGAGTTAAGTGAACTTATAATTGTAAGGAGAATTAGGTCAATTGGGGTTGCATTTAGACAAACTGTAAGGGGACCAGGCCGTCTCAGCGGAACTGCTGAGACGGTGACCTAAACCACTGGGACAGAGCACTGTCAACCGCTGGGACAGTTTAGCAGTCTCAACGGCTCAGCTGAGATATTTCCCAGCTGTCTCAGCGGCTCAGCTGAAATAATCATTTCTGTTTTAGCTGACCTTACTATCTTAACATTAATCCTTTTGAGATCTGATTGTGTTATGACCTAACCATGTCACTAGGAGTTGATGTGACAACATTTTTGAATCATAACATAACAAGCATAATATCATAGATGATTGAAAGAAGGAAATATTTGACACTATTCAATATTTAACATTCCTAGTTCAATCTTGAAAGCATTAAATTTAGCCTCATCCAATGGATTTGTAAAAATATCAGCAATTTGATTGTCAGTGGGGACAAATTCAAGGCAGATGTCTTTACATTCAACATGTTCTCTTATAAAATGATATCTTATCTCTATGTGCTTAGTCCTGCTATGAGAGACAGGATTCTTAGCAATAGAGATAGCATTGGATGAGTCACAATAAAGAGGAGACTCACTTACCTTGAGGTTGTAGTCCTCTAACTGATGTTCTATCCACAAGAGTTGCGCACAACAACTTCCTGTTGCAATATATTCAGACTCAGTAGTGGATATTATCACACTTGTTTGCTTTTTGCTGCTCCAAGATATCAACCTCCTTCCTAGGAATTGACAAGTACCACTTGTACTTTTCTTGTCTTCTTTGCATCCTGCAAAATCTGCATCTGAAAATCCAGTTAGTTCAAAGTCATTGTTCTTAGGGTACCAAAGGCCAAGATATAGGCTGCCTTTAAGGTATCTCAAGATCCTCTTTGCAGCTAAATAGTGAGATTCCTTAGGACATGCCTGGTACCTAGCACAAACACATGTAGCATACATAATGTCTGGTCTACTAGCAGTTAGATATAATAGGGATCTAATAATGCACCTATACATGGATTCATCAAAGGCCTTGCCCTTCTCATCCTTGTCCAGGGAAATGTTGGACCCCATGGGAGTTTTCATGGTGGAAGCTGATTCCATCCCAAATTTCTTGATAAGCTCCCTAGTGTACTTGGTCTGAGAGATGAATATCCCCTCATCAGACTGTTTCACTTGGAGGCCTAAGAAGTACTCGAGCTCTCCCATACTTCTCATATCAAACTCCCCCTGCATAAGGTTGGCAAACCTTTTGCATAGATTGTCATCAGTAGACCCAAATATTATATCATCAACATATATTTGGACTAGGAGACACACGCCCCTTGTTTCCCTAAGAAACAATGTGTTATCTATCTTTCCCCTCGAGAACTTGTTCTTGATGAGAAAGCTAGACAAGGTCTCATACCAAGCCCTAGGGACTTGCTTTAGACCATTAGAGCTTTCATAAGTAAATACATATGAGAATAGAGGGTTGGATGCACAAAACCTGATGGTTGTTCAACATTTACCTCTTCCTTCAAGTCACCATTGAGGAAGGCTGATTTGACATCCATTTGATATACTTTGAACCCTTTGTGGGCAGCATTGGGAAGGAATAGCCTAATTGCTTCTAACCTTGCAACAGAGGCAAAGGTTTGATCAAAGTCTATTCCCTCTTCTTGTCGATAGCCCTTGACTACCAATCTAGCCTTGTTTTTGATGATTATTCCATTTTCATCCAACTTGTTTCTGTAAATCCATTTGGTGTCAATAATGTTGTGTCCTTGAGTTTTTGGCACCAACTTCCATACCTTGGATCTTTTGAATTGAAGAAGTTCTTCTTGCATGGCTTGAATCCAAAATGTGTCTTGGTTGGCTTCTTTAAACTTCTTGGGCTCCATTTGTGATAAGAAGCTCAAGAATAGGGCCTCATTATGAGCACTGCTTTTGGTTAGTACACCTTGGTTCTGATCTCCAATGATTTATTCTCTTGGATATTCCCTTAAGTGTCTTGTAGCTGCAGGCAACCTGTCCTCAGTTTGTTGTAATTCTTCTACTAGTTCAGCAGTATCTTCAGCAGCCTGCACCTCTTCCTCTTCAGGAATTGCAGCATCTGTATAGGCTTTGCTGCTACTGGTATGTCTTGCACAGACATCTTTTCCATTGCTTGTTCATTTCCAGTCAAAATAGAAGAACTAGACCAGCCCTTATAGATTAGGCCGGTCTCATCAAATACCACATGTATAGACTCTTCTACAACATGAGTTTTCTTGTTATAAGCTCTATAAGCTCTACTATGTGAGCTTTAGCCAACAAGGACCCCCACATTGCATTTCTCTGCAAACTTTGTTAACTGAGATTTTCCATTGTTTAAGATGTAGTATTTTGAACCAAAGATTCTAAAGTATGAAATTGTTGGTTGTTTGCCTTTCAGAATCTCATAGGGGATAATTCCATGAACCTTATTGATGGAAGCCCTATTGAGAACATAACATGCAGTATTGACTGCCTCAGCCCAGAAGTATTTTGGGAGTGAGGAGTCACTAAGCAATGTTCTCCCAGCTTCTATCAAGGTTCTATTCCTCCTCTCATCCACACCATTTTGTTGTGGAGTCCTTGGGGAAGAGTACTCTTGGGTGATACCAAATTCTTGACAAAACCTTGTCATGGCTTCAGATTGAAATTCTGTGTCATGGTCAGTCCTAGTCCTGACCATAGAACATTGCAAGTCATTCTGAATTACCTTGACATAGTTTATAAAGATATTTAAAGTATCTAACTTCTTCTTAAGGAATGATACCCATGTATATTTTGAGTGATCATCAATAATCACCAAAGTATACAACTTCCCACCTAGGCATTGAATTGGCAAGGGACCAAACAAATCCATGTGCAATAGATATAGACATCTTTCAGTATCTTTGGAGCCAATACTTTTAAAGGTGGCCCTAGTTTGCTTACCCATTTGGCAAGCATGACAGGGACCACTTTTAATACCTTTTAAGTTTGGACTATTCCTAACAAGGTTTTTAGAGAATAGTCTATACATTGTCTTGTAGTTAATGTGGGCAAGTCTCTTGTGCCATTGAACACAAAGAGACTCACTTTCATTGGCCACAAGACATACAAATGATAGAGAATTATTGCATATAAAATCTAAACAATAAACATTCCCACTCCTAGTGCCTGAAAGAATGGTCTCTAAGTCATTAGACTTTTTGATCAAGCACTTATCATTGTGGAATTCAATGACATAGCCTAAATCACATAGTTGACTTATGCTTACTAGGTTGTGTTGCAACCCTTCAACATAAGCTACCCTTGTGATTGAAACTATGCCATTGGAGATTATACCATATCCTTTGGTGATTCCCCTTTCAGATCCACCAAATATTACTTTAGGTCCATTCTTCACAGTTGTGTAGTCCTGTAGAAGACTCCTGGTACCTATCATGTGCCTTGAGCACCCACTGTCCAAGTACCATATTTGTTTAAGACTGGTACTTGAACTCACCTGCAAGAAGGAATTTAGTTACCCTTAGGAGACCAAATGATTTTGGGTCCTAGTTCCTTGTTAACATGATAAAATGATCTCACACCTGCTGCACTCTTTGCAGGAAGGTTCTTCTTTGCATTTGGCACATTCTGATTGTGCCAACAGTCTATGGCAAAGTGTCCCACCTTAGCACAACACCAACATTCATGAATGTTGTATCTCCTCTTCTGAACATGTGTTGTGGAAAGAGCATCAATATGCTTGTGTTCAGGAGGGAGAAGGCAGCAGTTTTCTTGTTTCTTTCAACAAGGATCTGGCTAAATGTTAATCTGTGTACAGTCTTGGCAGCCTTTATCTTAATGGTATCATCTTGCTTTGGCTTGAGAGCAAGGAAAGATTGGATAGCATCAGACACTGAGCAGCAAGAATTATTTACAGAATTGACAGCAGTCATGTTCTTAGCTGGAATGAACTTGGAAGAACTGGCTTCCTTACTCTTGAATGATGGAGCTGAAGTACCAAATACAAATAGTCCGGGTTCTCATGGGGAGCCTTCATAGCACTCAATCCCATGCCCTTTCTTCCACTATGGGAAGGAGTGTTCTCCTTCCTATATGAGCTTCCATTCTTCCAGTGATCATACATGTTATCATGGTCATACCTGTTAGAGGGAAGTAATACCTTTTGAAAGGTCGTATGAGGATTAGCCTTAACTTTGCTCTTTTCTCCACTCCCTTCTCCTACTTCCATTTTATTGAACCCTAGTCCTCTTCTATTGGTTTGAGAGGAAAAAGTGTCAATAATGGAAAGCACAGATTTGGGCTTGGAGAATTGAGCCACTAGGCTCTTTTCTTTGAGAAGCTTCACCTCAAGGTCCTTGATGACCTTGTTCTTTAAGGAGATGGTGCTCAATTGAGCAATTGTTATCCCATTTAGATGGCTTATTTCTCTACACATTTGAGCCACCATGGAGGGTGACTCAGTGTACTCTTTCTCATCCAACTTAAGGGAAGCAATTTCTTGGGCTTGCCTCTTGGCCAGCTTCTTGCTCTTCTTCAGAGCTTCCAAGAGAGCACCATACTTGTCAATCAATTTATTGACATCTTCCTCAGAATCTGAATCACTTCCACCAATTGATGAAGGTGCTTCAGATTCTGGGCTTGTCTCATAATCAGAAGAAAAGATGGAATGAATGAGTACATGTTCACTGTCAGAATTGTTCTGACTTGCTTCCTCATCAGTGATGGCCATAAGGCCTAGCTGATCTTTGTCCTCTTCATCCTCCTCTATATCACTGTCTGAATGTGATAGAGGGGCCCTGATTCTAATCTTGGCAGCAGGAAAGTCATCATCTTTTTCTGCTGCAAACAGTCCAATATAGGCTTCCTCTTCATCATTTGAATCTAAAGTTAAGGATTCAGATTCACTCCAGCTCTTCCATTTTTTTGCTAGGAAGGATTTCGCCCCTTCCTATCCTTTTGGTGATGATGTTTCTTATCACCCTTTTTTTCCTTTCTCTTGACTGGATAGTCAGCAATGACATGTCCATGCTTGCTGCAACAATAACATATGATGTTATTTGAAATATATTTACTAGGTTTAGATTCATACCTATCACCTTTGGTGTGCTGTCTTTCAGATCTGTTGTGGTCCTTCTTGGAATGTGAGGAGGAGGAGGGCTTGTTCTTCGATCCACTTCTTCCTCCTCATCATTTTCTTGAACTGCCTTGAGAAGGAAGCAAATTCCTCATCAGATGAAGAGCTGTCTGAGGTGCTATTCTCAGATTTCTCAGATTCAGGAGTCCTCCTTGGAGGAGACATCATCCTGGATTTGCTCTTCTTGGAGCTATCAGCTTTGAGAGCAACAGCTCCCTCCTTGCATGATCCCTGGTGAAAGTGTCCTCTTCCTTCCTTGCAGACAACTACATCTCATACGAGAGTAGCTTCCCAAATAGTGTATGGGTGGGAGTTTCACCTAGCTTGGCCACTTCCCTGATGGCACATATCTTTGTGTCCCTGTCTCTAGTTAGAGATCTTATCTACCCGATCCGAACAACAAGAGATTCAATAACAACACTTAGATCTTAGATTTTTGCAAGCGAAGAAATTAAAGCTGCGGATAAAACGATTCGACAAAGCCCCCACAAATTAAGGAGTAGCAAGAATCACTAGCAAAGAGAGGGGTTACCCAACCAAGAAGAAGATCACACAAGATAATGGTGGGAGAATCTCTCTCTCCACGATTCCACCGGCGTCGCACCGAACGGAGTAGCACCCTTTCTTCCTTGGAGTCGCACCGCGGAAGTCTCGCCGGAGTCGCACCGAATAGGATGGAGGGAGGCGGTCTTGGAGTCACACAAAGAGAGGGGGGCGGCAAGAAGGAGGCTCCTCCTTTGGCCGAAATTCTCAAAGAGAGGGGATTAGGGTTTTAATTTTCAACTCCTCAATTCCTTCATAAAGACTCCCTTAAATAGGAGTTTACACACAATAATAATCATTCATGATGGAGATGAAATCTCATCCACCCGCATGGTTAAATACACACCAAAATAAAATTAAAGGTTCCAAATTAAAATTACAACATTTTAATAAATATAAGATTATCATCATGAAATAATTTTATATTTATTAATATAAAATAAAAGTGCATGCATAAAGTTTAAATCTTCAAGGCGGTTTTGGCACGCCGCGGGCGGAGATTATAACGTGGATTTCCAACAGCATCATCATGGCGCCTCAGATCTTTGCGGCGCAGCGCCTCGGCAGCCGGGTCATCATCATCAAGGAGTGTCGGAGGGGACGCGCCATCAATCCTCCCCCACTCAAAATCAAGCATCTCCGATGCGTGGTCCGAAATGTAGCGGCGGAGAAGATCAGCATCCAGTCGTTGAAGCTCTATCGCGAGGACCCAAGAATTGTCTGAAGGAGGGCGATCACGCCAACGGATGAGGAAGCGGTAGGTAGCACCCTCCGAGGTAGTAAGTGGCTCCGCAGACAGTATCATGTCCGGAGTGAGAAAAGTCTTCGGAAACCTGGGAAACATATCAGCAGTAGGAATAAAAGTATGCGACTTACCATCCGGTGAAATACCTGTGGGAACCGATAGAGAGAGGTCATCCATACTACCACTCCCCAACCCATAAGAAGATTTGGTGGAAGGAGAAGACGTCAAAGAACTCAACTCATGTGGAGGCGATACGAACATCGTTAAATCCGAGACGTTAAAAATAGGGGAGATTCCCCATTCGCCAGGCAAATCCAAAACAAAAGCATTGTCACCTATTTTCTTGATGATCCGAAAAGGGCCGGCGCGCTTAGGTGCTAACTTTCTAACGGTGCCAGATGGCAATCGTTCGGGAACTAATCGTACTAAGACCAAATCACCAACCTTGAAGTGTGACACTCTCCGATGTATATTGGCGTGTGCCTAATAAGAATCATACTGAGCAGTCAAGGTAGCTCGTATACATGCATGAAGGTCGTGAATATGTTGGGCGAAGGATTATGCAAATTGACTTTCCTTGTATGTTGGGGGGCAAGGGAACCAAGTCAAGAGGCACAGGGGCCTTGTACCCGTGGACAACCTCATTTGGCGACAAACCGGTGGACCGATTTTTGGAATTGTTGTAGGCTAACTGAGCGTGGGGAAGAATAAGATCCCATGTGCCTTTATGATCATTCACGAGACATCTAAGAAGGTTCCCTAGGCTCCGGTTAACCACCTCAGTTTGCCCATCGGTTTGAGGATGATAGCGGAGGAAAACAATAGTTTGGTACCCATTAGGATCCAAAGTGTCTTCCAGAAGTAGCTCGTATACTTAACATCCCTATCCGAGACAATTGTCTTCGGCACTCCTCAGTGACTAACAACTTCCTTAAAATAAAGCTTTGCGATACGAGATGCGTCGTCGGTTCTAGTACACGGCATAAAATAGGCCATTTTAGAGAACCTATCCACAACTACGAAGATAGAATCGTGACGACAAAAAGTGGTGGGTAGGCCTAAGACAAAGTCCATGCTCACATCCTCCCAAGGTACAGATGGGATAGGCAATGGAGTATATAACCCGACGTTGGATTTGGTGCCTTTGGAAACTTGGCAAGTACGACAACTACTCACTACTCGTCCTACCATTGCCTTCAACTTTGGCCAATAAAACTTTTCCTCAACCAGGGTGATAGTCTTATCTCTACCGAAATGACCACTCAACCCGCCACTATGCAGTTCCCAGATAATATGGAGGCGTAGAGACGACTGCGGAATACATAATTTCCCATGCCTAAAGAGGTAACCATCCTTGATAACGAACGCAGTAATAGTGGTGGGGGAACTATCCTGGGCAGAAAGATAAGAATCCTGAAAATCCGGGCACGTAGCGTACTCATCTTTGATTCGCTCGAATCCGACAACGTTAACCTCCATAGTGGTGACTAAAAGGGCTAGGCGACTAAGAGCATCCGCAACCCGATTGTCCGCTCCCTTAAGATGTTTGAGATTAAACGTGTAACCCTGTAGGAAGGATACCCACTTGGCGTGACGTGGGCTGATTTTATGTTGGCCATTGATAAATCGTAAAGCTTCATGATCGGAGAGGATCACGAACTCCTTAGAGAGGAGATAATGCCGCCAGTGGTGCAAGCATCTAATGACCGCATAAAATTCCCTATCATAGTTGGAATAATTCAATTTAGCGCCCGCCAGCTTTTCACTAAAGAAACTCACAGGGTGCCCTTCCTGACTCAAGACACCTCCTATTCCCATGCCCGAAGTGTCACAAGTAAGCTCAAAGACTTTCGAGAAGTCAGGTAAGCGTAAGACGGGTGCCTCAGTCATAAGCTCTTTGATGCGTTGGAAAGCGAAGGTGGCGGACTTCGTCCAAGTAAACTCACCCTTTTTCATGCAGTCGCTAATGGGGGCCATGATACTGCTAAAGTCTTTGATGAAACGGCGATAGAAAGTTGCCAACCCATGGAAGCTCCTCACCTCACGTATCGTGGTCGGCACGGGCCAGTCCTTAATCACCTTAACCTTGCTAGGGTCGACTCTAATGCCCTCCGTTCCAACGATATAACCTACAAACTCTACCTCCGTAACATGGAACGTGCATTTCTTGAGGTTCAGAAATAAAATTTCCTTCCGTAGGGTGGAAAGAACCACTCTCATGTGGGAGATGTGCTCGGTGGTTGTAGTGATGTAAACCAAGATGTCATCGAAGTAGACAACTACGAACTTCCCCATGAATGGCTGAAAGACATGCGTCATCATCCGGGAGAATGTGCTGGGGGCATTGGATAGCCCGAAGGGCATCACAAGCCACTCGTATAACCCGTCCTTAGACTTGAACGCTGTTTTCCATTCATCTCCCTCGCGGATCCTTATCTGGTGATAGCCGCTCCTTAAATCTAACTTAGAAAATATCGTGGCGCCAGACAAGACATCTAGAAGGTCATCTAAGCGCGGTATAGGAAATCGGTACTTGATGGTGATTTTGTTGATAGCGCGGCTATCAACACACATCCGCCACGTACCATCCTTCTTGGGGGCAAGAAGGGCTGGCACCGCACAAGGACTCATGCTAGTCCTGATGAATCCTTTTTTCATCAAATCCTCGATATGAGTCTGCAGCTCTTTGTGGGCCGCGGGATGAAGCCTATAGTGGGGTTGGTTCGGCAGGGACGAACCCGGAATAAGATCTATCGCATGCTGTATGTTCCTCAATGGAGGTAACACCGAAGGAAACTCGTCTGGGTACACGTCCTTATATTCATCTAAAAGTACCCGTAACTCCTTAGGCAAATCATTTAATGCCTCCGATTCACCCTTCGCATTCATAAGAACTAATGCGTACATAACTCCCTCAAGAAAAGGATCTCTCACGAACTCTCTCCTACTAACTAGGCTCAAAGCCTTCCTCTCGGCCGGGACAGTAGTGTCCTTAGCCAAAGCTACCGGCTCCTTCGGAACGGTCGGTCTCAATGTGATGGTCCTACCATTGAATTTGAATTCATAAGTATTGGCTCGACCGAAATGTGTGACGTCACGGTCATAAAGCCAAGGGCGGCCTAATAACACGTGGCACGCGTCCATGGGAAGGACGTCACACCAGACCTCATCCGTGTAAAATTTAAAGGTAAGAGGGACCAGGCAACGCTTGCTAACCGGGACGGTAACCTTGCTAATCCAAGCTACCTGGTAGGGTGTGGGGTGTGGTTCTGTGGTCAGATTCATACGCTTAACGACGTTCTCAGAGATAACATTCACACAGCTACCGCTATCTATAATGAGTTTGCACAGCTTGTCACCGCTCTTAAAGATCAGAGAAAAGATACTCGTCCTTCTCCAGTCATCTAGTGGACGTGGAGTGGTCAGAATACAACGCATTACCATGAGGGGGGGATCGTCTTCCAAATCGCTTGGGACCCCTTCGGGGTCGCTCTCCTCAGCGGCCTCATACACATATTCAGTAGAATCGGCGGCCATGTCTAAGAGGGAAACGGCCTTAGTCTTAGTTGGGCATTCAAAGGCATAGTGGCCATGAACGCCGCACGAATAACAGGTGGTATTGGCTTTACTAACCTTCCCAATGGGAACACGCTCACTCGTGGGGTTCCGGGTGTTCCTAGCGGTGATCACGACTGATTTAGACTCAGTGGTTCTAGACTTTCCCCTGTCCGGATAGGTGGAAGAAGACGCTCCAACGGTGGTCTTATTCCTCGTGTGGGAATAACCGGAGTGAGCCTTGGCGGCTAAGTGTTTTTCAATGTCTAGAGAGGCATTGAAAGTCGTGTTCAGATCTGTGTGCCCATAGCGCAAGAGCTTCCGCTAGATATCGGGTTGAAGCCCCTTGCGAAACCTGGATAATGTGACCTCTGGGGGTTCCCTAAGCTCGCAACGCACCATACGGTCCTTTAACTCTCCCATATACTCGGCCACCGATTTTGAACCTTGCCGCAGGGTGGCTAGTTCATCAAACATTTGGGTTCGGTGGTAAGCGGGAACGTATTGGTCGGTGAGCAAATTTTTCATCACCGCCCATTCGATAGGTGAGACTTCCTGTCCGGCTCCCAATCTCCTTTCCTCATTCAGCCAAAAGGTTTTCGCTCGATCTGTCAGCTTCATGCGGGCGACTTGGACCTTTTGGAGATCCGTGAGATTGTGCCATTGATAATAACATTCCATGTCAACTACCCAGCTAAGGAAGAGTTGGGGGTCTCCCATGCCATCGTAGGTGGGGGCATCAATCTTGATGGCTCTAGTGATATCGAAACCACGCTCGGGGCGGCGTTCTCGAGGAGGCACTCGTGGATAGCCCCCATCAGAATCCGAATCAGTGACCGGTTGGTGCCGGTTGGGCCCCTCATCATCACCGGGTGGTGGTGGTGGCCCCCCTTGATTACGTAAGATTTGTTCTAACATTGTCCTAAGTTCAGTCATCTCAGTACGTAGACCCGCTATGGCCGCGGTGTTGGGATCATTGGGCTGATTAGCAGCCATCCTAGACGTAGACGGTATCCTGTACTCCGTTCCTAGCCTAGTGGGCATTCGAGTTCAGGACATTTAGGAAGGTGATTTTTCCTAGGGCTGTAGCTAGATTGAACATAAGAATTTTTTTTATATAGATTCCCGATGTGCGTAACACGTAGCTCGTTAAAAAAAATTTTTTTTTTTGAATTTTGAAAAAAATTTCTGATTTCTGGCCGCTATTCGCACACCACCTAGACAGAATTACGACGGTTCCAATTTTCAGGCCAGCCTAACGAGGTCGAATCAAAAAAGTTTCAGTTTTAATGTTGCTGGAAATACTTTCAGGAAGCTACAGAAAAATTTCAGATTTTTCTGACAAGTTTTAAATTTTTTTGAGATTTTGCTAAACGCAGACCAATCCGAAAATTTTCAGATTTTCCTATTGATTAGAACGACCAACAAGGATCGCAGCGAGGATGTTTGCAACGTGGGAGTTGAAACGACCGGCTTTGATACCAAATTGATGTAGGGGTATCGTGACGACGTGGACGTTACGCTAACGGAAACATATTCATCACAAAAAAAGTAAAACAACAAAGGAGGGCTCCGACCAAGAGCGAACAAAAAGGGGTCGGTTGGCTCCCAAATCCGATTGAAAAATAATATGCGGGACTCGATACAACGTCCTTAAGACCTACCTCTTCAACAAGCACACAACTCACCGTTAGCCGGACTCGATACAACGTCCTTAAGACCTACCTCTCCAACAAGCACACAACTCACCGCACCTACACAAGCATCTATTCCATCAATCGATTTCTTTACAAAACGCAGCGACAATATTTTGGAGCGGCGGTGAACATTCAAGCGGCGATTAAGCCCTAGTTGAGATTAACTCCCTTGTTAGCGCTAAGTGCGCCAATCTTGGAGAGCAAACCAAGGCTAGGCCGAGTTTCGCTCCCGCACCGGATCTACCCGATCCGAACAACAAGAGATTCAATAACAACACTTAGATCTTAGATTTTTGCAAGCGAAGAAATTAAAGCCGCGGATAAAACGATTCGACAAAGCCGCCACAAATTAAGGAGTAGCAAGAATCACTAGCAAAGAGAGGGGTTACCCAACCAAGAAGAAGAACACACAAGATAATGGTGGGAGAATCTCTCTCTCCACGATTCCACCGGCGTCGCACCGAACGGAGTAGCACCCTTTCTTCCTTGGAGTCGCACCGCGGAAGTCTCGCCGGAGTCGCACCAAAGAGGATGGAGGGAGGCGGTCTTGGAGTCACACCAAGAGAGGGGGGGGGGGGGGGGGGGGGGCGGCAAGAAGGAGGCTCCTCCTTTGGCCGAAATTCTCAAAGAGAGGGGATTAGGGTTTTAATTTTCAACTCCTCAATTCCTTCATAAAGACTCCCTTAAATAGGAGTTTACACACAATAATAACCATTCATGATGGAGATGAAATCTCATCCACCCGCATGGTTAAATACACACCAAAATAAAATTAAAGGTTCCAAATTAAAATTACAACATTTTAATAAATATAAAATTATCATCATGAAATAATTTTATATTTATTAATATAAAATAAAAGTGCATGCATAAAGTTTAAATCTTCAAGGCGGTTTTGGCACGCCGCGGGCGGAGATTATAACGTGGATTTCCAACAGCATCATCTTGGCGCCTCAGATCTTTGCGGCGCAGTGCCTCGGCAGCCGGGTCATCATCATCAAGGAGTGTCGGAGGGGACGCGCCATCAGACCCCAATGTATAGTCAATGGGTCAAGAGTTTAGGCTGTTAGAACTCAAGAAAGTATTCAGGTTCTGCGTTTGACGAACGGCTTGCTCTCTGCGTTCGACGAACTCCATACTGGGTTCGACGAACGGCTTGCTCTCTGGGTTCGACGAACGGCATGCTATCTGCGTTCGACGAATGGCTTGCTTCTATCTCAGTGGATCAGTTCAGAGGTCGACGAATTTATCCAGGCTCAGCGGTCGACGAAATATTCAGTTCGACGAACTCCAGTCTGCATTCGACGAATCTTTATCAGATGCTCAGATCGACGAAAGATCTTCTCAGCTCTACTAATTCAACTCTTTCAGGGCAAAGTTAAATTGAGGTTGATGAACTAAACATTGTGTTCGACAAAAATCTTGAGATCGACGAAAATGTTGAGATCGACGAAAATGCTTGAGATCGACGAAATTTGTTATTTCAGTTTAGAATGTCAGAAGGATTATTTTATTCTATTATCTGATCTCAGATCTCTTCAGCAACGGCTCTATTCTTCCAGATAAGTAAGGATAATATATTTCTTTTTATTTTATCCTCATATTTTGAAAATAGCCGTTGACATTTCTTTGGAAAAGGACTGTTCATGAAAAAGGAAAGAGATATACGGCGTGTCAGATTAATGGTTCCCAGATATATTCATTCCTTAATTCAAGGGATTTGATTTTCAAATATTATCAAAAGAAAAGGGAAGAAGATATACAGTAGTATTATTACTTCTCAGTTTTCACGACAAGAGTACAGAACATATTACACATAGTTGTACAGGAAAAAGAGAAGAAAAAGAAGAATACAGTCAGGAAAAATATACAGCAGGAAGAAGAAAGAAAAAGCTAATAGATCATCTTCTTCCTCAAGCAGCACCTACTCAATCTCACTGAGAACATCATCAACACCATCTCTCAGTCTCTGCTGCTAGATCAGATCTTCAAAAGAGCAAAAAAATCTGAAGAACTTATTCTTCCAGATTAATCAGCTACAAGAAGATTATTTGTTTCAAGAGAAAGCTCCAGCCAATCAACTGTCAAACAATTTCATATCAGACAGATGAGCTTTACAATATCAACATCCAGTAGAGTCTTCTTTCAGCATATTGACAGAGAAGAACTTCATAACCCTTTCTATCCCCTCTTGTACAGGGTTATAACTCCCTTCAAAAGTTAACCCATTGGTGGCAGGGCACCTGATCAAAAACCTGTGGTTTGGTTAGAGCACCTGATCAAAAGCTCCCTTGGTGTGTGGACACCTAATCAAAAACCCCTTGGTGATAGGGCACCTGATCAAAAACCTAGTGGATCCTACCAAGTGTGGCAGAAGAGTAGACGTACCCAGGTTTATTGGGGAACTACTATAAAAATTCCTTGTGTCTCTGTGTTTGTGATTTTCTGTGTTGTTGTGCTGTGTGCTGATTTCTTTATTTGTTTTATAAATCACACACTCAATACACATATATATATCACTAATTTAATTCTGCTATAAAATTAAGGGAAACGTTTTTAATACTCTATTCACCCCCCTCTAGAGTAAATCTAAGATCTAAACTCTCCTTCAATTGGTATCAAAGCAAGGTTGATTATATTAATCACTTTCAACTGATACTCAATTGCACTTTCAGAGATGTTTAGAGAAAACTAAGGAAAATACATAGTTTGGAGGCTTTATATTGAAAAATGCTACTGTCGGCGCTAGCCCTAGTGCCCGGCGCTAGCCCAGAGGTGGTACGACCAAAATTATCCATAACCGCTTAAGGATTCGTTGAGAACGCTACCGCTAGCGCTAGCGCCCGCGCTATCTCTCGACGAGTCGAATTCACGCGCACTTAACACGATTCGTCGGAATACATTCGTCGGGACATAAATTCTGCGGGAGAGCTACCACTGGCGCTAGAACTACCGCGGGCGCAAGCACTCATCGATTCGTCTTGATGCTTTTGACGATTCACATAAGTCCCTTCGACGATACGCAACCATTTCGACGATAAGAGCTACCGCCGGCGCTAACTCTTTAGCTTAGAACTTCTTGAACTCTTTGCACCTAAACACTGGGGCCTTACAATCCTGCCCCCTAAAAAAGAAATTCGTCCCGAAATTCTAACGATCAAAAATTACAAAGATGCCAAAGTTAACGTTGTACCTCAACGGAACAGCTCAGGGAACTCCTCAAGCATGGTCTGCTCTTGCTCCCACAAAAGCTCCTCACGCCCGCAATTGTCCCAGCAAACTTTGACCATTCTGATCGATTGGTTTCGGAATTGCTTGATTTCCGTATCTTCAATCCGAATGGGCTTGACCCTTGTCGTTATCCCACTTTCGATCGGAATTTGAACATTATCCACAAGTATTTGAGTAGGCTCTTGCACAACCTTCCTCAACACGGAGATGTGAAATACGTCATGCAAACTACTCAGCTCTATCGAAAGAGCGAGCCGATAGGAAGCCTCACCAACACATTCCAGTATCTCAAATGGTCCAAGGTATCTCAGACTCAGCTTCTTCAAGCGTCGAATCCTTGACACACCCTTGAAAGGTTTAATTTTGAGATACACCCAGTCGCCCATGACAAACTTGAGATTCCTGTGTCTAGCATTATAATACTTCGCTAGCCTATCTTGCACAATCAACAACCTCTCCCAGATTGTCTGAATAGTCAAAGTAGCATCTTTGACTTCCTTTCGCTTAAGCAGCTTGGTCTCGCCCATTTCCGCCCAGGCCAAAGGAGTACGACACGTTTTACAATAAAGGGCTTCAAAGGGCGCCATTTGTAAGCTTATTTGATAGTTGTTGTTATAAGCGAACTCGATCACAGAGAGATGATCTTCCCACCTCATGCCAAAATCCAAAGCGCCCATTCGGAGTATATCCTCCAGTGTTCTGCTGGTCCATTCAGATTGCCCATCCGTTTGAGGGTGGAAGGAAGTGTTAAACTTCAGCTTGGTACCCAACAGTTGGTGGATTAGCCTCCAATCATTTGAAGTGAAGCGCCCATATCGGTCACTTACAATGCTACGGGGCACACCATGCAATCGTACTATGCTATCAACATACAACTTTGCTTACTTTTCCACTGAATTGTCCTGCCGATTAAGAATGAAGTGTGCGACTTTCGTCAATCAATCCACAATCACCCAAATGGCATCGTTCCCGGACTATGATCATGACAAACCATGCACGAAATCCATAAAAATATCATCGAACTTCCATTCTGGAATAGGTAACGACTTCAGGAACCTACCAGGTTTTTGACATTCTGCCTTCACCAGTGCGCAAGTTTTGCATTTTGCCTCGTAAAGGGCTATGTACTTCTTTAAACCTGGCGACCAAAACAATTTTCATGTCTTGGTACATTTTTGTGCTCCCAGGGTGGATTGAGTACTTCGTAAAATATGCCTCATACATCAATTCCTCCCGCAACTTGCCAACATCTGGGATGCACAACCGACTTCCTTTCCACAAAAGACCATCGTCCCAGGTGAATTCGGTATTAGACCCATCCTTGGTCTCTGCCACATACCGCTTCATGCTTTCATCAAGTTCCAATGCCAATCGGACTCTGTCCGCAAGGTCACACTGTACCTATGTCCAGTTCAAACATGATGTGGCACTGGTTCTCTTGTCAACGCAAACGATGTCTAAGTCCTCCAAGTCCCTGATCATATACTCATTGTGCATCTGAATCCAGTTCGCTTGTATAGAAGCCCTTTGACTCAAAGCATCAGCGACAACATTCTCCTTCCCGGGAGTGTAATGGATCTTGAAAGTGTAGTCCCCCAGGTACTCCATCCACCTTCTCGAGCACATATTCAGCTCTTTCTGATATATTAAATCTTTCAGGCTCTTATGGTCCGTAAAGATGTCGATCTTCACGCCATACATATAATGCCGCCAAAGCTTAAGAGCAAATATCACGACCGCTAGCTCCAAGTCATGGACCAGATAACTCCTCTCATGCACTTTCAGTTGGCGAGAGCCATAAGCAATAACCTGACCATGCTGAAGAAGAACGCAGCCTAAGCTGCTCCCTGACGCATCACTGTAGATTTCAAGCCTTCTGTACCACATGACGAACATAAAATTGGCGTCGTGGTCAGACGACTATTCAACTCGTCAAAAGCTCGCGCGCGCACTGGCGACCAAACAAACTTCTGATCTTTCCTAGTCAATGTCGTGAGAGGCAGTGCAAACCTCGAGAAGTTCTTTACAAAGCGTCTACAATAGCCGGCAAGTCCTAAGAAACTTCGGACTTTCGCCACGGTAGACAACACAGGCCACTCCCATATCGCAACTATCTTCACAGGATCCACTGTAATCCCTCTCCACTTACCACATGACCTAGGAATGCCATAGAGGACAGCCAAAACCCACACTTTGAGAACTTGGCATATAGCTAACTTCGCCCCAGGGTATCCAATACAATGGGCAAGTGAATTGCATGTTCTTCTTTCGACTGAGAGTATACCAGAATATCGTCTATGGAGATAATAACAAAATTATCTAGGCACTCTCGAAATGTTTGGTTCATCAGATCCATGAATACCGATGGCGCATTCATCAAGCCAAACGACATCACTGTGAACTCAAAGTGCCCGTAACGGGTACTAAACGCTGTCTTGGGAATGTCACATTCCCTAATCCGCAACTGGTAGTAGCCAGATTTCAAATCCAGCTTTGAGTACACAGTCGACCCAACCAGCTGATCAAACAAGTCATCGATTCGCAGAATCGGGTACTTATTCTTTTCTGTCAGCTTGTTCAATTCACGGTAGTCTATGCACAGACGCAAGCTTCCATCCTTCTTCTTCACAAAGAGGACTGGTGCACTCCAAGGGGATGAGCTTGGACGCGTATAGCCTTGCTCCAGCAACTCCTGCAACTGAACTTTCAACTCTGCCATCTCTTTTGGCGCAATTCGGTATGGTGAGCGTGCCACAAGTTTGGCACCTGGCAATAACTCAATAGTGAAGTTAATCTCTTGCTGAGGTGGAGCACCAGGAAGATCTTTTGGGAAAACATCTGCATACTCTGATACGATCAGTGTTGGGAATAGTGCCCAGCAGTGTTCCTGATTTGAAGAAGTGCTCGGCTCAATGATAAGTAAAAGTTGTATTTGATGATATATTTAGTTCATGATTGCAGAGATTAGACAATATGTCCAGTACTTCAATAATTTCCCTAAGCACAATATCGTTGAAAAAGATTGGACATATCGTCAAAAAGAGTAGGCATGTCGTTGGAATGATGTGCAGAAGCAAAGTAGAAGGATCTTGTCAGTTATCGTTGAGATAGCATACAGATGATGATATCATTGTGACATGAACACTACAACACTTCACAACGATATCGGAAAGCCAAAATGAAGAACGAAGACTTAAGTACAAAAACAAGACAGAATGTCGATGATATCGTCGTAAAGAAGCCTTGTCGTCGATAAGGCTAAGTAAGACAAATATCATCGTAAAGAAGCCTTGTCGTTGGAAAGGCTAAGTAAGACTGATGTCGATGATATCATCGCAAAGAAGACTTGACGTCGAGAAGACTAAAGAAGGTCATATGAAGACAGGCAGTTGCTGAAGATTAGTCTGTCGACATGATATCGATTATGTCGTTGACAAGATAAGGTGGTTAAAACGATATTGAGCAGTCAAGAAGATTACGCCGACATCAGTTAGATGACTTCATGTCGTCTTAAGTGCAAGTGCAGAAGGGATGTACCGTATCATCGAGATATTGTCCATATCGTCGTAACAATGGAAATATCATCGAGAAAGATTCAAAAGTTGCCAGACGCGCTGTCAGCATTTAATACCGCCGGCTGAGTTCCAATCAGCGTGTGCTCTTAAGGTATGGGATCTGTCAGTGAAGGACATCATAGGAGACCGTTAAGCGGCTCCTCCGTCCTATAAAAGGGAACAATGGATGCCCTAATCAATAAGACGAAAAGAGACGAGAATGAAAAAATATAAAAAAGAATCCCGCTGAGCAATATAACAGTAAAAGCCGCGGAGAAGAATCGACATCAAGGAGAGGAGAACAAAAATGCACATCCAGTGTTCTCCAAGTTCCAGTCAAGCCACATCGACTGATAAGAATCGTTCAAGTCAAGAAGCCAGTCAACATCAGGCTAAGGAAGAAAATCTTGAAGAAGATTTGTGCGACCAAGAATCAAATCAGAAGTATCTTCTTCAAGAAAAGAAGTCGATCTCCACCAGGCAGAAGAATCTACATTGTATATCTTTCTTTGTAAGGCTTGCGGGCCAAATCTGTAAGATCTATTTTCAGATCTAAGTGTCGAGCTTGAGGGCTTGAGATTTGTGAGGCTTGAGGGCCAGGGCAGAGGACTTGCGGGTCCAACCTTGATGAGATTGAGGGCTTGAGATATGTGAGGCTTAAGGGCTGGGGCAGAGGACTTGCGGGTCCAACCTTGATGAGATTGAGGGCTTGAGATCTGTAAGGCTTGGGGGCCAGGGCAGAGAACTTGCGGGTCCAACCGTGTCGAGCTTGCGGGCTTGGGTGCAGTAGGGGCTTGCAGGCCTAGGCTGCAGGACTTGTGGGTCCAAGGGGCAAGGCTTGCGAGTCTGTGCTGTATAGGGCTTGAGGGCCTGAGTGTCGAGCTTGAAGGCTTGAGTACAGTAGGGGCTTGGGGGCCTAAGCTGTAGGACTTGCAGGTCTGAGTTATAAGGCTTGCGGGCCAGAGAAATTGGCAGAGTTTGCCAAGCCTAGCACACTGCTAGGTAGGCGCATAAGGACAGAGGACTAGTCAAGACACCCTGTCTTGAGGAACCTTTATTGGGAATATTACCCTCAATGTTCCCTTGATTTGAAGAAGCTTCACACTCAATGTTAAGTACAAGTTGTATTTGATAAACTCTATTTCATCTCATGACCATGCAGTGTTAGGTTATTCCAAGGAGTGGAGTAAGTTCAGTGGTTTACTGCCAAAACCGCCAAGACAAGCTCTCAGTCTCAGCTGAACAGCTGAGATAGGGCCAGGAGCTGCTGAGAAGGTGTCTGGGCCAGCTGAGCTGCGGATAGCGGAAAACTGCTGAGACAACTGTCTGTCTCAGCGGATCTACTGAGACGGGGCAGAAGTAGTCGTTGAGACTGGAAGCTGTCTCAGCCCAACCGCTGAGACAGATTCAAATGTTCTACCGGGTTTGCTTTTGGCGCAACACGCTGTAAAGCAAGATAGGATGTTCCAATCACCTCCATACTGTGTCAGGAGGACATATGATATTCGTTGAAGACTGGAGGAGTATAAAAGAATCATTTAGGGCTTTGTAAAATCACTCTCACTCTCTGAAGAGGATCAATCTACTATTCCATTGATGGCAGCCCAGAAAGTTTTCTCTTCCTGCTTCCTGAAGCTGCAAGGGAGAGAAAAGTTTGTTCTTCTTGATTGACTCAAGATAAAACAAGTTGATCCCCATTCCTCCTCTGAAGAAAAGGATCAGAAATAATCAGTGTTGAGGCCATTGGACTCATCCCTATTTCAAGACTGCTACAGTAGTTGCTCAGCAACAGAAAACCAAGGCTTGATATCTACTCTAGCTTCTATTGTAATTATCTCTTATTATTTTCTGTAGGAACATTATTTGTTCTGAGTTTGTAGGGCCTTTTTCCTGAGGGAGTAGGGATGTTGGGCCTAAGTGTAGAGCTGGGAGTTCAGCTTCAGTGTAGGATCTCTGTGGAGATCTGAGGAAGGACTTCTTGATAGGTCTGAGCTTGTAGGGCAGCTGTGCGCAAGTCCAGACCAATAATGTAGCATCCTACTGTCAATTTTGTTCAAACTTGCATGCTAAAAAAATAATGGTAAACAATATCAAATACAAGTAGGATTTGTTATTCTCAAATCAAAGGGATGCGAAAAACCGTGTTCCAACAGCCAGCTGCCAATGAGATCACCTCACCTGATGCAATAATCAGAGAAGAAGGACAATCATCAAGTGAAACACACAAGATGTTGGTGAAGAAGAATAGGAAATTCAACATGCTGAACAGGAAGCTGGAGGTGGTGCACAGGGAATTGCAAAAAGGATGTCACTTGCTATTAGACATCTGAGAGAACATCCCAGAAATCTAATCATTAGAGATGCTGATGAGTCTGGTTTATACAGTGATTTCCGGCCTCATTTGGGTTTGTTTTAGTGTCATTGCACTTCAATTGCTGTTCATATACGCTTATATTGATAGCATGACGTTTCTGCGCTTTTTGTGCAATCCTTTCCCCTTTGTGGCATGTTTTTCCTATATATCACTGTGTGCCTGTGTTATGGATCCGGTGGTGTGCACGGATCAGGGTTATTTGTACTTTTCCTGCAGGTCCTGGGATCGTGTGCACGTTCGGGATGGTGCGGGGCAATTTTTGGCCTAAAAAGCCTCTGATCGTGCGCATTCCTTCGCGCACGACCAGGCGCACGACCATTGGTCGTGCGATAATTCCCTTCCCAGATCGAGATCGGCGCAAAGGTATGCGCACGATCACAAGCATTTCTTCGCGCACGACCATTGGTCGTGCGCCCCTGACCGTGCGTTGTTTTCTATCTTTTTTCTTTGCTACAGGTTGACTGCGCACGATCACAGGCATTCCTTCGCGCACGACCATTGGTCGTGCGCCACTGACCGTGCGCAGTACTTATTCTGCTCCCTATTTAAGCCGTTGTTTGGTGAAATTAGGGATTCCAGCCGGTGTTGTGGCGCGATTAGGCCGCCGTCTTGGGCGATTTTCATCCCATCTTCATCCCCCTCCATCCCAACCATCCGGGAGACTCCTCCGGCGATCAAGAGTTGTTTCTCTACCATCGGGGATCCCTTTCGGCCGACAGCAAAGCTTTCCTAACGAGTGTTCTTCAAGTTGTTGCGGAGAAAGTGGAGATCACCGGAGAAAGTGACAGATCTCCGGCACCGGAATCACCCTTCGACCGAGATCGGAAGTGGATTGACAACCCGCTATTCCGGCCGTGACCGACGGTTCTCCTTCCTGGGTGGTTTTCTCTTAACTTATCTTGTTATAACTAGTTGAATATTTATGTAATGAACTTGAATGATTTGTTTGTCTATGAATGAATTATTTGGTGTTTACATAATCTCCTCTGTATTGCTTTGTGTTGCGTTCGCTTACACTCACTCCACTCCATGCACTCCCATCCATTCACATTTGCGTTGGGTTAGCCACGGCTACAGAGATTTGCGAAGAGGTGTGTGCGACCCTCAATCGTCACAGTTACTTTCCATCCACGCGCCTTCCGAAGCATGGCATCGCGACCGTTGCATCCATCCCGCCTTGCGAAGCGAAGTTTTGACCCGCATCTCATTTCTATGTAGTAATTTAGGAAACTAAAATCAAAGCCCTTACTTTTCTTTTAATTTACTCTTGTAATTATTCGCTCAATCCGAAGAGTCAAAGTAACCACACGCATTCCTTGAGAGACGATATTCGGGGACATACTCCCAACTTTATTACTTGTGCGACCGGTGCACTTGCCGAGCATGCATCAAGTTTTTGGCGCCGTTGCCGGGGAATGCAGGCGTAGTTTGATTTTGGTGTTTGAGTTAATAGCTACACGAGTTGTTGTTTTTTTGTTATTTCTATTATTTTTGGGTTGTGTGAATGCAGGAGCGATGTCACATTCTTTATTGCCTCTGTCACAACATGATGAGGATACAGCCAATTTGGAGGAGAAATTCTTCAAATTTGCTCATATTATAATTCAAGGCCTTGAAACACGGCAAGAGTGTATTGATAGATTGACTATGCAGGTTGAGACTTTGGTGTCTCTTGCCTCGGCCGTGTTGAAAGAACCTCCTCATGATGTGATAGTGGTACAATCAGAACCTGCAGGGAGTGAAATCGGGATCACTCCCTCGACTAATGATTTTTTATGTTCTTCATCTACTTTGTTTCTTGACCCTCTTTCATTGGTTATAACTCAATAGGAAGAGTTAGCGTTGGTCATCCAGGTGGAATCTGATCATCTCTCACGGGAGGATGTCACTCGTGACACATCTTCCTCCTGCTTTGCTCCTACGGATGTTGAGTCTACTCTCGCTCCATCTCTTCCTGTTATTTCTAACATCGTTTCATTTATTCCCCCGCAGAATTTGGAAGTTGCTGACCCATTTTTGGGCAGTCAGATGATGCATTCCTGGCAGGATAAGCATGTCGCAGTGGCAGACGATATTGCTCTATCCACTCCAGTGTCACCACATGTGCTTCCCCTAAAGGACTGGCTGCAAGGGGGAAAGCGATTTTTCATTGAAGAAATACTCTTGGAAGAGAGAAAGAGAGCAAGAAAGGAGGAGACTTGGGGATGGAGGCTAAACCTCTTACTTCGTTGCCATCAGTTGTGGGTCTCCGGACCTTTTTCTTCTATCTGCAGTTACTATTTTAAATCAACGTATAGTTGATTTCTCCATGTGGTTGTGTAATAATACTGCGTAGACTTGGATGATCTCCTCTCTTTAATTTTGCGTGAACAATTCTATAATCTGCTAATACAGGTATTTGGTCCACCTTAAGGACGGTAAACAAAAGGGCTCTTGGGAGACAACCCATTTGGGACCATTTGGTTCCGTTCTTTCTTGTTATCTTTTTTTGCTATATTTTTGTGTGCTTGGGATCCCTTTAATCGCAGGTCCGCATTTATTGGAGCACGGCGGGATCACCGCCTTCTGAACAAAATGCCATATCTTCTGGTATGCTCATTTCTGAGCATGGGGTAATCTCTCATCCTAGCCTTCTTAAGCTTATGCCGCTATCAAACATGCTTTTTGCTTAGTGTAAGTCCGGGGGAGTGAGAGTTATCGTTACCTCGTGCACATGCACAGTGCACATCATACTAGGATTTACAATGTGTTATATTGTAGCATTGCTCATCTCATGGCACACCACGACACCCACGTGAGCGCACTTAACTGTAGGCGCGCGACGAGTCTAACTCGTCTCGGTTGTGTGAATGGGAAATCACGGTGCTGGGTTAGGATTGCGAGACGAAGTACTTTGTTGACTCGTGGAGTGCTCTAGTCACTTATTCATGTCTCGCATAGAAATCGGTGTAGATTAAACTTTTCTTTATGCTTTTAGTTTTACATTTTATTATGATAGCGTAATTTTAGTTTATTCTACTCAAAAGTGTTGAATCCGGTGCGAATCATTCGGTAGTGTAGGGATGTGTGTAGAGGGGTGTTAGGCTCATATTGCTCGAGTCGGGAGGAAGAATCATCTTTCTCAGTGGCTAAGAACTTGCCCCAAGCGACTCTCGAAGCATGGGTATGAGTTAATTCAGTGCGTGAGCGTGACGTAGGCCATCATGTTGGCCAGTTTGAGCTTTGTATTCTGATCCTAACATCTTATCCTTGCTAGCCCCTTGTGCCTACCCGATCCCGTTGATTCAGCTCCACCTTCGATTCACCAAAGCCAAAATGACTATCCTAATCGCACACCAAATTCTGAGCTCAAGCAATATGTGCATAAAAATTAGGTGTTGATGCAGTGTATATTTGTGATTGTGGTGGAAATGCGTTATTGAAGATATAGCTGTTTTGTATCTAATTGTGCAAAAATTGTGAAATCTGAAAAAATGAAAAAAAAAAAATGAAAAAATGAAAAAATGTACAAAGAGATACATTTGGGAATACGTGGTGGACACAATTTTATTATTGCTGGGATAGTGTTTCTTTTGCAAGCTCATTTGGGTTATGCGTGCTAAGCCCCCGCATTTATCATTGTTTACCGCACCGTAGCCTAAGCCTAAATCATAACCTAAAGTCCTACTGATTTGCACATCGAATCGTACGAATGCCGTGGAGAGAGTACGAACGGGTGAGCGTATGGTCATCGACACTGATGGATTTCAGTGGAGATTGTTCCGAACTCCGGTGTTGAGTAATGTTCGCCTCAGTAGCCTTTCTACTTTCTTCCTACGCATGACCGAGTGATTCCCTATGATTCAACTTTTGAGTAGAAATAATATATAGTTACGCTGTTAGAATTATGTAAACTAATTTGCATAACTAAAAATTCTTTTTACTAGATTTCTATGCACATGCGTATGAGACTTCGCATATTACTCCATCCTTGCAATTTCTAACCCAGCTATGTTTTTTCTCGCTCCGCCGGATTTGTTTGCTCGGGACGCGCAAACAGGTAAGTCTGGTGGTGTGATGAGTCTGTTTATACAGTGATTTCCGGCCTCATTTGGGTTTGTTTTAGTGTCATTGCACTTCAATTGCTGTTCATATACGCTTATATTGATAGCATGGCGTTTCTGCGCCTTTTGTGCAATCCTTTCCCTTTTGTGGCATGTTTTTCCTATATATCACGGTGTGCCTATGTTATGGATCCGGTGGTGTGCACGGATCAGGGTTATTTGTACTTTTCCTGCAGGTCCTGGGATCGTGTGCACGTTCGGGATGGTGCGGGGAAATTTTTGGCCTAAAAAGCCTCTGATCGTGCGCATTCCTTCACGCACGACCAGGCGCACGACCATTGGTCGTGCGATAATTCCCGTCCCAGATCGAGATCGGCGCGAAGGTATGCGCACGATCACATGCATTTCTTCGCGCACGACCATTGGTCGTGCGCCCCTGACCGTGCGTTGTTTTCTATCTTTTTTCTTTGCTACAGGTTGACTGCGCACGATCACAGGCATTCCTTCGCGCACGACCATTGGTCGTGCGCCACTGACCATGCGCAGTACTTATTCTGCTCCCTATTTAAGCCGTTGTTCCGCGAAATTAGGGATTCCAGCCGGTGTTGGGGCGCGATTAGGCCACCATCTTGGGCGATTTTCATCCCATCTTCATCCCCCTCCATCCCAACCATTCGGGAGACTCCTCCGGCGATTAAGAGTTGTTTCTCTACCATTGGGGAGCCTTTTCGGCCGACAGCAAAGCTTTCCTAGCGAGTGTTCTTCAAGTTGCTGCGGAGAAAGTAGAGATCACCGGAGAAAGTGACAGATCTCCGGCACCGGAAGCACCCTTCGACCGAGATCGGAAGCGGATTGACAACCCGCTATTCCGGCCGTGACCGACGGTTCTCCTTCTTGGGTGGTTTTCTCTTAACTTATCTTGTTATAACTAGTTGAATATTTATGTAATGAACTTGAATGATTTGTTTGTCTATGAATGAATTATTTGGTGTTTACATAATCTCCTCTGTATTGCTTTGTGTTGCGTTCGCTTACACTCACTCCACTCCATGCACTCCCATCCATTCACATTTGCGTTGGGTTAGCCACGGCTACGGAGATTTGCGAAGAGGTGTGTGCGACCCTCAATCGTCACAGTTACTTTCCGTCCACGCGCCTTCTGAAGCACGGCATCGCGGCCGTTGCATCCATCCCGCCTTACGAAGCGGAGTTTTGACCCGCATCTCATTTCTATGTAGTAATTTAGGAAACTAAAATCAAAGCCCTTACTTTTATTTTAATTTACTCTTGTAATTATTCGCTCAATCCGAAGAGTCAAACTAACCACGCGCATTCCTTGAGAGACGATATTCGGGGACATACTCCCAACTTTATTACTTGTGCGACCGGTGCACTTGCCGAGCACGCATCAGATGCAAGCTAGGGAGTCACAACCAGGAGCAAAACTCACAATGAAGCAATGTTACTGAACTTCCTCTCTCAGGTAGAGCCAAAGATATTTGAAGAAGCTATTGGAGACCCATTCTGGATAATGGCCATGCAGGAAGAACTAAATCAGTTCAAATGGTGCAAGGTGTGTAAGTTGGTTTCAAAACCCAAAGGATATAACATAATTGGAACAAAATGAGTCTACAGGAACAAGATGGATGAAAATGGAGTAATTATGAAGAACAAGGCAAGACTTGTAGCAAAAGACTATAGACTGCAAGAAGAAGGTATTGACTTTGATCAGACCTTTGAACTAGTGGCAAGGCTAGAAGCCATCAGATAATTCCTTGCATATGCTGCCCACAAAGGATTCAAGGTCTACCAAATGGATGTGGAGTCAGCCTTCCTGAATGGTGACTTAAATGAAGAAGTATATGTAGAACAGCCATCAGGTTTTGACAATCCAATATTTCCTGATTATGTATACTATCTGAGAAAAGCTTTATATGGATGAAAACAAGCCCCAAGTGCTTGGTATGAAATCTTATCTACCTTCCTTATTAAGAATAAATTCTCAAGGGGGAGGATAGACAAAACATTGTTCCTAAGGGAAGTGAAGCGCAAGAGTCTCTTAGCCAAAATATATGTTGATGACATCATATTTGGGTCGACAGATGATAACCTTTGCAAAAGGTTTGCTAACCTAATGCAAGGGGAATTTGAAATTTGCAGTATAGGAGAGCTAAAGTATTTTTTAGGCCTCCAGGTGAAACAATCTGAAGATGGAATATTCATCTCCCAGATCAAGTTCACCAGGCAGTTAGTTAAAAATTTTGAAATGGAGAGTGCATACATCTTAAAAACCTATAGGGTTAAATATATCCCTTGACAAGGATGAGAAAGGGAAACCTTTTGATGAGATCTTATGCAGGTGTATAATTGGCTCCATTCTCTATTTAACTGCAAGTAGATCTGATATCATGTATGCTACATGTGTATGTGCTAGGTGATGAGTCCCATATATATAATGATTTTCGGACTCATCCGGGCTTGTTTTCTTGCTTGTGCACTACACTCTCAAGCCATATTAGCTTGTATTTCACCCTCATTCGCTTTCACGATATGTGCACTCTTTGGGCCCGTTTTGGTGTGCAATTGCGCACTAAGTTTGTTGGGGGTAAGCACATGGTGATCCCCAACCCTTTTTCTGTATTTGGATGTTGCTGGAGGTGTTTTCCCAACTGTTTATTGTGCTGTGAAGGTGGACAGATCTCCAATTTGCCCAAATTACATTTCTGCATGAATCGCGCGGTCGTGCGTTTTCTTGACGCACGATCGCTCTGACCGTGCATGCTTATCTGCTGGCAAAATGGTGATCTGAATTTGCTCGTGCGTTTTTACGCACGGTCGGTTTCGACTGTGCGTGAGTAAAATCGTACGAGCCCCTCTGTTGGCCTGTTTTCATGCATTCAGAATTTGCCCGTGCGTTTTACGCACGGTAGGATTCAACCAGGGCGTGAGTAAAATGCACGGGCGCTATGGGTCATCTTTCTGGCTTTCTTCTTAATTAATATCGCATGGTTCACGCACGATCGTGCGTTCTACCGTGCATGACCAAATTTCTAACAGTTTCCTATTATAGCTGCAGATTTCAACCTAACCGAGATCGATTACCATGTTCCGCCATTTCCGCCGCAAGGGGAGCTCCAGCTTCGTTTTTCTTCCGCCTTCCATGAGGGCTTTTCCCTAAGCCACTTCCATCATCCAAAAGCTTCAAGGTGAGGATACCACCTTCATCTTCATCACCAAGCAAGGGTTCTTCGCATCAGACGTGACTGGATTGTAGTTTACCGGAGAAGATGGGTCCATTGGGAGGAAGTGATAGCCTTCTTCTACCCAGGATGATAGTTGGGACCGAGCTAGGTCGCGGATTGACAACCCAGCAATTTCTACCGAGAATCTACAACAAGGCTCCGGATTCTGTCGTATCTCTTGCATTTCTCCCTAACTTGTCTAGATGTATATGAATGTAATCTTTACTATTTGATGATGTTGCACATTTAAACCTTGTTTTGTAATGTTCTCCGCAAACCCTCCATTCCATTCCGCGAGCCTACTCTTCCATTCGCCAAGCTAAGCGGTGCTAACAGCCCGTATAACCCACTTCACTTCCGCCGGTGCGAACCACTCCACCTGCTTGCCTTCTCGTCCATCCGCCTAGCAAAGCAGTGCATAGCGGCCTGTATAGTTTCCATCCGCCCGGTGAAGCAGCGCATATCGGCCTGCATAGTAGTGTTAATTTAGTTTATTTTATTTGTTTTTAACAATCCAATCCAACTCACCTGCACTCCATCCGATCTAAAGGACTTCAATCTCAAGTCCTTCCTCAAAAGTAAACTCCACCTTACAGGGTTCCTTTGAGATTCGATACTCAGGGATTCACTCCTCATTTTATATTACTTGAACGATCGGTACACTGCCATTTTGTGCCGCAATCTTGCTACCGCCTATAGCAGTGTGCTAAATCCGCGCATCAAGTTTTTGGCACCGTTGTCGGGGAACACAATCCTGTGAGTTTTTGGAGAGGGAGAGTTGAGTGATAGAAGTTCTTTTATTTGTAAATTGCATTCTTTTTTCTTGTTTTGTTTCATATTCTGGTTTTCTTTCGTGTTTTAAATTAGGTTGTCTTAGTAATTTTTTGTTAGGTGTAGTGTTTTGCACAATTGTAATTTTCTGTTGAATCTTGGTATCTTCACAATGTGGGATGCGTTTAATGTCTGTTGTCATTGGTGAGGAGAGATAAATGCCCTATTGGAGATGGTGGGCATAATTCTCGTGGCCCTGTGTATGGAGCACCGTTCTCCTACGGTCCTTCATACCCCGTGCCCAAGTCTTATGGCCACTCACCCTCGCCGCATGTACCATTTTTATATTCCTCTCCGGCCCCGCAAGGACCAAGAAGTAATATAAAATGGTGCTTGTTTTATCAAAGCATAGATCACGCCCTGAAGGACTGTGCCGAGTATCTTCGCCAATTGGACAAGGATGATGAGCCGGATATCCGGATCATCCCGACTCCTACCACTGGCGTAACACCTTCAACATATGGTTATGTGTTTGTGCCACCTTCATGTTTTGAAGGGAATGATGTGGACACAGTTATCAGATGTGTGGTTGATCTAGTCTATGACATGGCTGAGCCCATCTCCCATGTGCATATATCACCATGTGTAGATTTGATTCTTTATGAGAAATCGGTGCTTGACTTTTATCCAAGCACTATTCCTCCCCCTGTTGTGCATACCACTACGCTCGTCGCTGACGACATTGTTGATGATGCATCGCATGATGAGTCAGGTGATCTATATATTATGCATATTCCTATGGAGGAGGACAACCTTCTAGGTGAAGAGGATTTTACCTCAGCACCGATGGAGGAAGTCCAAATCTTGGGCAAGGTCACTGTTGATCCTATCGTACCTTGCATCATTGTTGACAATGCCAACATTATTTTACCACCCCAACCTGATGGGAGTGAGACCAGGACCGCTCCCCTGATTTCTGATTATTTATGTCATTCTTCTCTTTTATTTCCTAACCCCCTTCTTTGTCTGAGCCTGTGCAAGATGAATCTCTACGGGAATGTCAAGAGGACTTGGAGCATGTTGCTCAAGTCAAAGATGAGAGTATCCTCTTGTGTGAGGAGGTTGATCCTTCCTCCACAGTGGAAGCCTCATTCATTGTCTTTTCCCCCTGCTGCCTCCCTGAGGATGACACCTTGCTTGGCAAGGACATTTATTTTGGTGAAAGTAGTGAGGAGGACTCTTCCTCCACTTCTTTCTTTCTCTTCCCTCTACCTGTGATGAGCATGTATTATTATTTAGGTAGAGGAGTAGTGGTTCTATCACCGTATCGGTACCCGTTACCGACACGGATATTAGGCCAATTACCTATTCACTTTTCCTTCCATACTCCTATAAGCTAGAATTGTTAAACTTTTGAATAAGTCGTGCTGGGAGGACAATAACCCCAGTAGTTATCTTACTTTTATATATGCATTCTCTATAATTCAGTTTTTTATTTTTTTTTCATGTTTTTGCGGAGCTCATCCCCACTGCAGGCATTTTCTATTTGTGAAGGCGGTGTTGTGATTCTTCGTATGGCTGCTTTGCCCCGGATTTACACGCATCTTCTGGTATGCTCACTTGCTGATCATTGGGTAATCTCTTCCCCTAGCTCTATTTTAAATTTCATTATTCTATATTGTGTTGGATTGTTTAGTTTAATTCTGGGGGAGAGCTATTTTCAGTGCCCGCTCACGTGCACTATTGCATAGCATACTAGAAGCTTTTTCTTAAGTTGTATTATTCATTTTCTATACACATCACAACACCCACTTGAGAGTGTACTTAGCTGTAGGTGCGTATCGAGTATAACTCATTTCCTTTGTGTGATTGGGAAATCATTGTGCTGGCGTTTAAATTATGTAGTGGAGTAAAATGTTGACTTCGGTGTGCCTAGTCAAGTACTCACGTAAGTATAGAGATTTGTGTAGATTAGATTTCTTTATATACTATTAGTTGTATACATTTCTATTAGTGTAAATATTATTTACTCTACTTAAATGGTGAATTCGGTGTGAATCAAAAGGTAGCATAGGGATGTGTGTAAAGTGTCGTTAGACGTGTATTGCTCGAGCTGGGAGGAAGGATAATCTTTCTCGATGGCTAAGAACTTGCCCCAAGCGATTCTTGAAGCATAGGCATATGATAGTTCTATTGTGCGAGAATGACGTACGCCATCATTTTGGCCCGGTTAAGCCTTTGTGCCATTCCTGATATCTTCCCTCGCTAGCCCCTTTGTGCCTACCCAATTCTCTTGGTTCAGCTCCACTTATACCTCACCAAAGCCTCAAAGCCAATCCTAGTCGCACACCCAAATGCAAGCATTTTGTTCAGATTTTATTTTGGTGGTGTTGATTGTGGAAATATAATGTGAAGAAGTGGTTGTGTTCATTGAAATTGTGCTGAAAAGAAAAAGATAGAAAAAAAATATATTGATTGATAAAAAAATGTTGAAATAAAAAAAATGCTAAATTGAATATTATTTGAAATATTGGAAATAGGTGGTGCACACACCCTTGTTGCAAAAATCTAAGTCTGGGGGTGTGGTGCACTTGCTTTAGTTGATGGTGTGTGGGGAGTTGTAATAAAGCTCATTTGGGTTTAGGTGTGCTATAGCCTTCGTATTTATCTTTGTTTACCTCACCTTAACCCAAGCCCCATTTAAAACCTAAAGTCCTACCGGCTCGCGCTATGAACCAATCTAGTGCCATGGAGAGAATGTGACCGGGTGAGCTTATGGTCACTGGCACCGATGGATTTCGGTGGAGTTTGTCCAGAATCCCAACTTTGGCAATGCTCATCTCAGCGATTGTTTTATTTTCTCCGTATGTGTGACTGGATGATTCACTGTGACTCCCATTTTGAGTAGTAGTAATATTTATTTACTCTATTAGAAATTTATAAACTATGTGTATAATTAGAAATCTTCTCTCTTATTTTCTATGCTCGTCAGCATGCGACTTCACATGGTACTCCATTTTGTAATTTTAAGCTAGCTATTCCTTTTTTCTCGCCTGCTTAGGATTTGTTTGCCCGGGACGTGCAAACAGGTAAGTCTGGGGGTGTGATGAGTCCCATATATATAGTGATTTTCGGACTCATCCGGGCTTGTTTTCTTGCTTGTGCACTACACTCTCAAGCCATATTAGCTTGTATTTCACTCTCATTCACTTTCACAATATGTGCACTCTTTGGGCCCGTTTTGGTGTGCAATTGCGTGCTATGTTTGTTGGGGGTAAGCACATGGTGCTCCCCAACCCTTTTTTGTTTGGATGTTGCTGGAGGTGTTTTGCCAGCTGTTTATTGTGTTGTGAAGGTGGGCAGATCTCCATTTTGCCCAAATTACATTTCTGCATGAATCACACGGTCGTGTGTTTTCTTGACGCATGATCGCTCCGACCGTGCATGCTTATCTGCTAGAAAAATGGTGATCTGGATTTGCTCGTGCGTTTTTACGCACGGTCGGTTTCGACTGTGCGTGAGTAAAATTGCATGAGCCCCTCTGTTGGTCTGTTTTCATGCATTTGGAATTTGCCCGTGCATTTTACGCACGGTCGGATTCAACCATGCGTGAGTAAAATGCATGGGCACTCTAGATCGTCTTTCTGGGCTTTCTTCTTAATTAATATCGCATGGTCCACTCACGGTCGTGCGTTCGACCGTGCATGACCAAATTTCTGACAGTTTCCTATAAAAGCCGCAGGTTTTAAACTAACCGAGATCGATTACCCTGTTCCACCATTTCTGCCGCCAAGGGGAGCTCCAACTCTGTTTTTCTTCCGCCTTTCATGAGGGCCTTGCCATAGGCCGCTTCCATCATCCAAAAGCTTCAAGGAGAGGATTCCACCTTCATCTTCATCACCAAGCAAGGGTTCTTCGCATCGGACGTGACTGGATTGTAGTTTACCGGAGAAGACGGGTCCATTGGGAGGAAGTGGTAGCCCTCTTCTACCCCGGACGATAGTTGGGACTGAGCTAGGACGTGGATTGACGACCTAGTGATTCTTACCGAGAATCTACGACAAGGCTCCAGATTCGGTCATATCTCTTGCCTTTCTCCCTAACTTGTGTAGATGTATATGAATGTAATCTTTACAATTTGATGATGTTGCACATTTAAACCTTGTTTTGTAGTGTTTATTTCATGTCTATGTGAAATTACTCTTTTGTTTATATGTGTGTATGAAGTGTGCCGATTCCGCCCCCACTCCATTCCACTCCGCAAACCCTCCATTCCATTCCGCAAGCCTACTCTTCCATTCGCCAAGCTAAGCGATGCTAACGGCCCGTATAACCCACTTCACTTACACCGGTGTGAACCACTCCCTCCGCTTGCCTTCTCGTCCATCCGCCTAGCGAAGCAGTGCATAACAGCCTGCATAGTTTCCATCTGCCCGGTGAAGCAGCACATAGTGGCATGCATAGTAGTGTTAATTTAGTTTATTTTATTTGTTTTTCACAATACAATCCAACTCACCCGCACTCCATCCGATCTAAAGGACTTCAATCTCAAGTCCTTCCTCGAAAGTAAACTCCACCTTACTGGGTTCCTTTGAGATTCGATACTCGGGGATTCACTCCTGATTTTATATTACTTGAATGATCGGTACACTGTCATTTTGTGTCGTAATCATGCTACCGCCTATAGCGGTGTGCTAGATCCGCGCATCACTAGGTACCGGGCTTGCCCCGAGAAATCTCATTACTCGGCTACAAAGAGGATTCTGAGATACCTTAAGGGCACACCACATCTTGTCCTATGGTGCCCTAGGAATGATGATTTTGAACTAACATGGTATTCATATGCAGATTTTGCAGGTTGTAAAGAGGACAGGAAAAGTACCTCGGGGACATGCCAATTCCTTGGGAGAAGACTAATTTCCTGGAGTGGCAAGTGTTGGAATATGGTCTTCCGCATATCTTAGGTTTGAGAATAACAAATCCTGTGTTTATTTGATCTTGTGTGCTTAAGTGTGCAGGAAACAAGTCCATATGACTCAAGGATAACATAAGAAGGTTGCCCCCAAAATTAAACCAATAATTCCAACATGCCCACTAGCACCGACGGTAGCACCCAGCGCAGGCGCTAGTGATGATTAGCACAATTCCAGGAGCATCTTTAGAAAGCACTAGAGCCAGACGGTAGCGGATAGTGCAGGCGGTAGCGCGGAGCACAAGAGGCAAGGCGGCAATGTTTCCCCGGAATGAAGATACGCACGCAGAGAATAATTCCTAAGTGGGGATAGCACCGGCGGTAAAGCTAGCGCAGGCGCTAGCGCTCACTCCTATAAAAGGAGGCCTCTTCTCTCATTTTCTACACACAAGTTTGAGAGAGGTGAAGTGCTAGAATTCCAGACCCTTACTCTGCCGAAAAGAGATCTCTCACCAAAGTTCCATGAATTTCTGAAGGAGGATTTCTTCACGCCGGATCCGACCGAAGATCGCTTCATCAACGCTTATACTACAACGGTCCTTCGTCACCAACTTCAGAAGTTCTTTAAGAGGGAGTTTTTAATATTATTGTCTTTTTATTTCACATCTTTTCTTGTAATCGTTTAGTGAACTCGCCTCGTGTTGGCAACTAGGTCTGGGTAGAACTTAGGGCAGAAATTCGCCTCGTGTTGGCGACTAGATTTAGGTTAGGTCTAGGGGCTGCTCGAGGCCATATTCAGGAAGGATTGGCTAGAGCGCCTTGAGGCCGTATCCGGGGAAGGATAGGCTAGGGCCACCGGTTTGTGGGGATGCGAGTCGGGATAGAAAACAAAACGAGTCTTATTGTTATTCGCCTCTGATTTCTAGCGTTATAAGAAATCAAGTTCTTGTAAACTCTTCTTTCATATTAATAAAATGATGTCTCAATTTAATTTACTTGATTTCTTATCTTAATCTCTTATATTTTCAAGTTTATCAAAATATATTAAAAGGTTTTAAATACCCTTATTCACCCCCCCCCCCCCCCCTCTAAGGGCGCCTACCGATCCAACAAGTGGTATGAGAGGGGTTTTATTCCAATCGGCTTAATAACTAGGAATAATGGCGTCTCATGATCTCGCTTCTATTAGTGGGGAAAATTTTTATGAAGAAGAAAAATCTCTTAAACCACCTTTATTCGAAGGGAGAAATTATAAAGGGTGGAAATTTTTAATGGAAAAGTTTATTAAAAATTTAGATATCAATGCTTGGATATTGCAATAGTTAGACCAGCGAATGAATCAATAAACACGAACGTCATCTAAATGCAAAAGCCTTAAATAGTATTTTCTACGCTCCATCTCAAGAAATTTTCAAATTAATATATTATTTTTCTAGTGCATACAATGTATGGAAATTCCTTGAAGAAATGTATGAATCTCCATCTACAGGTATGGAACAAACGCAAGAAGTGAGAACATACAAGTCTGCACAAATGTTCAAGAAAGCTTTTCTCATGATAAATCAATGGAGAGCACATCAAGTGGAAAAGAAGAAATCCTATTTATGAAGGAGGAATACCAAATAGATGAAGATAACAAAGAAAATTTGTGCTCAAATCTCATAACATCGAAAAGCACTGTAAGGAAATCAAATCCTCTTATAGTTTGCAATTCTATTTCTACTTTACAATTGCTACAAATTACAAAGCGAAAAATTAAGAAATTTAAAAATGCGAATTGTAAATTACGTTTAGAAAATAAAAATTTAAAAGCAAAAATTAATGTAGAAACAAAGATTGATGTGTTTGATTATTCTCCACCGTGCACTTTAATTGAAAATATAAAACCGTGTTTCGATTGTAATAATATTAAAGAAAAATTCAAGGATTTATAAAAGAACTATTAATTGTAAAAGAACAAAATGAAAAATTATCTTTAGAAAATTCATCTTTGAAAAGTGATTGTGCTACATGCAAAAGTTATAAAATTGAAATCAAAGAGATCGATGAAACATTTGAGGAATTTAGAAATGACTATCAAAATCATATTGACTCTATTGTTTCCACTCTTAAAAATAGCAAAATAGCTTATAATAAAGCTAGGCATAATCTAAAGATCAATAATGATGAATTAAAATCAAAAATCAACTTGCTTATGGAAATTATAAATAAAAATTCACAATATCAAGAAATATCTAAAAGCAAGTTAAATATGAAAATGAATATCTTAAATAAGTCTAATAATGGGAGTAAGAAACATAAAAGATTTGTAAATCAAAATCAAAATCACCATTGGTTACAAAATCATGTTTCTCCCAACTTAAAATTAAAACTACACAAAATTTCTATGAACGATACTTCCAATTATAATCTTCAAAATAAAAATAATCACAATGGAATTTTGATGTATAAGAATAAGACTAAACCAAGGTTTGAATGGAGGCCTAAAATTAAAATCGAAACATTAAATTCACATGATAGTACCCATTCATCACTATCTACCCACAAACAAACACTGTACAACCCCGTATTCGCCGAGTATTTTTCTGAGACCCAGGGGTCTTTTAGAACATTGTGTGGTAGCATAATCCCAGGCAGGAAGAGTAGGGGCAAAGAGGGGCAAGCGGTGGAGGCGGAGGCCTCCCGCTCGCCCAGCTCATGTAGAGGGGAGAGAGGTGGAGGAGCGAGCCCTCCCTCTCGCCCCTCCCCCAGCAAAGGGGGGCGAGAGGTGGAGGGGAGAGCCCTCCCTCTCGCCCCCGCCCCCAGCAGAGGGGGAGAGAGGTGGAGGGGCAAGCCCTCCCTCTCACCCCCGCCCCCAGCAAAGGGGGAGAGAGGTGGAGGGGCGAGTCCTCCCTCTCACCCCCACCCCCAACAAAGAGGGGGGGGAGAGGTGGAGGGGCGAGCCCTCCCTCTCGCCACCACCCCCAGCAAGAGGGGGCAAGAGTCGAAGGGGCGAGCCCTCACTCTCGCCTCCGCTCCCAGTAAGAGGGGGCGAGAGGTGGAGGGGCGAGCCCTCCCTCTCGCCCCCGCCCCCAGTAGAGGGGGACGAGAGGTGGAGGGGCGAGCCCTCCCTCTCGCCCCTGCCCTCAGCGTAGGGGGCGAGAGGCGGAGGGGTGAGCCCTCCCTCTCGCCCCCGCCCCCAGCATAGGGGGGCGATACTGGCAGGGAGCCGACCCCCGGGTCTCGCCCGCCCCAGCAGGGGGGCGAGGGGAGGCGGCCTTCGGCCCCCCTCGCCCCCGCCCCAGCAGAGGGGGGCGAGACTGGCAGGGAGCCGACCCCTGGGTGTCGCCCGCCCCAGCAGGGGGCGAGGGGAGGCGGCCTTCGGCCCCCCTCTCCCCCGCCCCAGCAGAGGGGGGCAAGACTGGCAGGGAGCCGACCCCCGGGTCTCGCCCGCCCCAGCAGGGGGCGAGGGGAGGCGGCCTTCGGCCCCCCCTCACCGCCGCCCCAGTAGTAGTGGGTGAGACTAGTAGAGGTCGACCCCTGGGTCTCGCCCGCCCCAGTTAGGGGGCTCGCCCATCCCCCGCGGGAGGTCCTCCCTCTCGCTCAGTTCCGGGGGGAGGGATCGCTCTGCGTTTAGCGCCTCAGAACAGCGGGATTTGGCTGTTCGCAGGCCAAATCCGAGGGTATTTTGGTATTTTCAGGGACCAGTTTTGGCTACCTGCAGTCCAAGTCCAGAAATCCTATAAATAGGACAAGGGGGCACCATTTGGAGGCAAGCTTGTTCTAGGCCATCTGTCTCTCTCTCTCTCTCTCTCTCCCTCCGCAAATCTCTCTCTAGTGGAGTGAGGAGAGCCTCCAGTGGTGCCCAAGCCCGACATTGGCTTGGGAGGGGAAGCGCTCTAAAGATCTTCCGGGTATGTGGTGGGACCTCCTCGCCGAGCCCTTAGTCCAGTTCATAGTTCCAACACCTTCAACCTAGAGCTCTCCCTTGGGGGAGTAAGAGTTGGCCACCCCTCAACTTGTTGGTGGCCCCGAACTCCACAGAGACCGAGAAATCGGTTTCAACATTATTGTGCGGTGAGCGTGGAGTGTGACTAACTCAAGAAACTCTCGAGATGAGCTCCATGGACGGAGGTGGAGGAAGATCCGACCCAGGTCACTCGCAGCCCCCGATGGCTGGGGTGATGTTGGAGATGTTTGAAAATTTCAAGCAAGAGGTCTCACAGACCTTCCAGGTTGCTTTCGCCATGATAGTCGGAGGCAGAAGAAGAGATGGTCCAGAGGTCCCGCCCCAGCAGGTGGACGAGGGAACTCTCGGCCAACAGACCAGGAAAGAGGTACCGGTGGGGGGGAGTGATGAGGTGTCATACCCCCAATCGCCCATCCCCAAGGGGGAGGGCTCAGGAGCGAGGCGCCCTCCCAGCTTGCCCCACCCCTCTAAGGGGGCGAGCTCAGGAGGGAGGAACCCCTCCTAACTCGCCCCGCCCCTCTAAGAGGGCGAGCTCAGGAGGGAGGCGCCCTCCCAGCTTGCCCCGCCCCTCCAAGGGGGTGAGCTCAGGAGGGAGGTGCCCTCCCAGCTCGCCCCGCCCCTCCAAGGGGGCGAGCTCAGGAGGGAGGCGCCCTCCCATCTCTCCCCACCCCTCCAAGGGTGCGAGCTCAGGAGGGAGGCGCCCTCCCAGCTCGCCATACCCCTCCAAGGGGGCGAGCTCAGGAGGGAGGCGCCCTCCCAGCTTGCCCCGCCCCTTCTAGCCCAACCTCAAAGGGGGGGGGGGGGCAAACGGGGAGCATTCCGGCCCCCACTCGCCCCGCTCCTAAAGGAGTCAAATGAATGTTGATGGGCGAGACCACCCCGGGTGGCAGCTACCCAATAGCCCGGCGAGCGCAGAGGTCAGCAATTCGACTCCGCGAGAGCAAGGAAGGAAGGGCTTTCAAAGGAAAAGAGTCAACCGCTCGAGGTGGAGGCAGGGATCGAACACACCCTCTCCACCACCTCAGCAAACCATGACAATCGGTTGGGGGAGAAGGAGGAGAGCAAGGAAAGCAGAAAGAAGAGGAAAAAGAAGGGATATGGTTGAGTTACCTTACTGCGACTTCCACGAGGAGGAGGGCCACGCGACGTCCGCCTGCCCTGAGTTATTGGAAATGAAGGATGTGAGGGGTGCAAGGCAACCACAACAACTACCAGAAGAAGTCGAGAAAGACCGGGCCTGGGAGTGCGAGACTCAGTTCGGTTTCCATGCTTAGCTTTCTTTTCAATCCCTAAGTTCATGTAATGTGATGTTTCGTTTCCATGCCTAGTTTCCTCACATGTATTAGGATGATTAATATAATGAAAGTTCTTCAAAAAATACTTAACCCCGATGCTGGCCCGCTGAACAGGCTCCCACTTAGCTGGCAGGGCTGGGAACCGCTAAGGGGCAGGAAGTTCTCAAGGTTAGCCCCGATGCTGGCCTGCTGACCAGGCTCCCACCTAGCTGGCAGGGCCGGGAACCGCTCGGGGCAGGAAGTTCTCAAGGTTAGCCCCGATGCTGGCCCGATGACCAGGCTCCCACCTATCTAGCAGGGCCGGGAACCGCTCGGGGCAGGAAGGAAATATACTCCACCTCTAGTTGAGCCTGGCTCCTAGAGTGTGCCGACCTTGTATCCACCTCTAGTTGAGCCTGGCTCCTAGAGTGTGTCGACCTTGTATCCGCCTCTAGTTGAGCCTGGCTCCTAGAGTGTGTCGACCGCGTATCCGCCTCTAGTTGAGCCTGGCTCCTAGAGTGTGTCGACCGTGTAGCCGCCTCTAGTTGAGCCTGGCTCCTATAGTGTGTAGACCATGTATCCACCTCTAGTTGAGCCCGGCTCCTTGAGGTTGTCGACCTTGTATCCACCTCTAGTTGAGCCTGGATCCTAGAGTGTGTCGACCTTGTATCCACCTCTAGTTGAGCTTGGCTCCTAGAAGGTGTTGACCTTAGCCCCGATGCTGGCCCGCTGACCAGGCTCTCACTTAGCTGGGAGGGTCGGGAACCGCTCAGGGGCAGGAAGTTCTTAAGATTATCCCCGATGCTGGCCCGCTGACCAGGCTCCCACCTAGCTGGCAGGGCCGGGAATCGCTCGGGGCAGGAAGGACAAATACTCCACCTCTAGTTGAGCCTGGCTCCTAGAGTGTGTCGACCTTGTATCCGCCTCTAGTTGAGCCTGGCTCCTAGAGTGTGTCGACCGTGTATCTGCCTCTAGTTGAGCCTGGCTCCTAGAGTGTGTCGACCATGTATCCGCCTCTAGTTGTGCCTGGCTCCTAGAGTGTGTCGACTGTGTATCCACCTCTAGTTGAGCCCGGCTCCTAGAGTGTGTCGACCTTGTATCCACCTCTAGTTGAGCCTGGCTCCTAGAGTGTGTTGACCTTGTATCCACCTCTAGTTTAGCTTGGATCCTAGAAGGTGTCGACCTTAGCCGCGATGCTGGCCCGCTGACCAGGCTCCCACCTAGCTGGCAGGGCCAGGAACCGCTCGGGGGCAGGAAGTTCTCAAGGTTAGCCCTGATGCTGGCCTGCTGACCAGGCTCCCACCTAGCTGGCAGGGCCGGGAACCCCTCGGGGCAGGAAGGAAAAATACTCCACCTCTAGTTGAGCCTGGCTCCTAGAGTGTGTCGACCTTGTATCCACCTCTAATTGAGCCTGGCTCCTAGAGTGTGTCGACCTTGTATCCAACTCTAGTTGAGTCTGGCTCCTAGAGTGTGTCGACCTTGTATCCGCCTCTAGTTGAGCCTGACTCCTGTGTCGACCGCGTATCCGCCTCTAGTTAAGCATGGCTCCTAGAGTGTGTCGACCGTGTATCCACCTCTAGTTGAGCCCGACTCCTAGAGTGTGTCGACCTTGTATCCACCTCTAGTTGAGCCTAGCTCCTAGAGTGTGTCAACCTTGTATCCACCTCTAGTTGAGCTTGGCTCCTAGAAGGTGACGACCTTAGCCCTGATTCTGGCCCGCTGACTAGGCTCCCACCTACTGGCAGGGCTGGGAACAGCTCGGGGGCAGGAAGTTCTCAAGGTTAGCCTCGATGCTCGCCCGCTGACCAGGATCCCACCTAGCTGGCAGGGCCGGGAACCGCTCGGTGGCCAGATGTTTCTCAAGGTAGTTAGCCCCGAGCAGACCCGCTGACCAGGCTCTCACCTAGCTGGCAGGGTCATAGGCTCACTCGGTGGCAGGTTTCAAAGGCAGTTAGCCCCTAGCAGACCCGCTGACTAGGCTCTCACCTAGCTGGCAGGGTCGTAGGCTCACTCGGTGGCAGGTTTCAAAGGCAGTTAGCCCCGAGCAGACCCGCTGACTAGGCACTTACCTAGCTGACAGGGCCTTAGGCTCACTCGGTGGCAGGTTTCAAAGGCAGTTAGCCCCCAGCAGACCCGCTGACCAGGCTCTCACCTAGCTGGCAGGGCTGTAGGCTCACTCGGTGGCAGGTTTCAAAGGCACTTAGCCCCGATGCTGGCCCGCTGACTAGGCTCCCACCAAGCTGGCAGGGCCGGGAACCGCTCGGTGGCCGGATGTTTCTCAAGGTAGTTAGCCCCGAGCAGACCCGCTGACTAGGCTCTCACCTAGCTGGTAGGGTCGTAGGCTCACTCGGTGGCAGGTTTCAAAGGCAGTTAGCCCCGAGGTGGCTCCGCTAGTCGGGCTCTCACTAGCCGGCCGGGTAGGAAGGCCTCTCGGGGAGCTTATATGTTTTTCTCCCAAGGTGGTCTCGCTAGCCGGTCTCTCGCTAGCCGACAGGGTTGGAAGACCTCTCGGGGAGGTTATATGTTTTTTCTCCCGAGGTGGTCTCGCTAGCCGGGCTCTCGCTAGCCGGCAGGGTAGGAAGACCTCTCGGGGAGGTTATATGTTTTTTCTCCCAAGGTGGTCTCGCTAGTGGGGCTCTCGCTAGCCGGCAGGGTTGGAAGGCCTCTCGGGGAGGTTATATGTGTTTCTCCCGAGGTGGTCTCGCTAGCCGGGCTCTCGCTAGCCGGCAGGTTTGGAAGACCTCTCAGGGAGGTTATATGTTTTTTCTCCCGAGGTGGTCTCGCTAGCTAGGATCTCGCTAGCCGACAGGGTTGGAAGACCTCTCGGGGAGGTTATATGTTTTTTCTCCCGAGGTGGTCTCGCTAGCCGGCAGGGTTGGAAGACCTCTCGGGAAGGTTATATGTTTTTTTCTCCCGAGGTGGTCTCGCTAGTCGGGCTCTCGCTAGCCGGCAGGGTTGGAAGACCTCTCGGGGAGGTTATATGTTTTTCCCAAGGTGGTATCGCTAGCTGGGCTATCGCTAGCCGGCAGGGTTGGAGGACCTCTCGAGGAGGCTAACTGCTTTTACCCCAGGGGGGTTTTTGCCTATGGCGCGATTTTTAGCACCACTCGCCGAATATGCGGGGTTGGACATTTCTTTTCGAGCTTGTACCTCGCTCGGAAAGAGCGGGGATTGTGTACAACCCCGTATTTGCCGAGTATTTTTCCGAGACCTAGAGGTCTTTTAGAACATTGTGTGGCAGCATAATCCTAGGCAGAAAGAGTAGGGCAAAGGGGGGCGAGCGGTGGAGGCGGAGGCCTCCCGCTCGCCCAGCTCATATAGAGGGGCGAGAGGTGGAGGGGAGAGCCTTCCCTCTTGCCCCCGCCCTCAGCAAAGGGGGCGAGAGGTGGAGGGGCGAGCCCTCCCTCTCGCTCCCGCCCCCAGCAGAGGGGGCGAGAGGTGGAGGGGCAAGCCCTCCCTCTCGCCCCGCCCCCAGTAAAGGGGGGCGAGAGGTGGAGGGGCGAGCCCTCCCTCTCGCCCCCGCCCCCAGCAAAGAGGGGGAGAGAGGTGGAGGGGCAAGCCCTCCCTCTCGCCCCCGCCCCCAGCAAGAGGGGGCGAGAGGTGGAGGGGAGAGCCCTCCCTCTCGCCCCCGCCCCCAGCAAGAGGCGGGCGAGATGTGGAGGGGCGAGCCCTCCCTCTCGCCCCTACCCCCAGCAGATGGGGGAGAGAGGTGGAGGGGCGAGCCCTCCCTCTCACCCCCGCCCTCAGTGTAGGTGGGCGAGAGGCGGAGGGGCGAGCCCTCCCTCTCTCCCCCTCCCCCAGCAGAGGGGGGCAAGACTGGCAGGGAGTCGACCCCCGGGTCTCGCCCGCCCCAGCAGGGGGGGCGAGGGGAGGCGGCCTTCATCCCCCCCCCCCCCCTGCCACCGCCCCAGCAGAGGGGGGGTGAGACTGGCAGGGAGCCGACCCCCGGGTCTCGCCCGCCCCAGCAGGGGGCGAGGGGAGGCGGCCTTTGGCCCCCCCTCGCCACCACCCCAACAGAGGTGGGCAAGACTGGCAGGGAGCCGACCCCCGGTTCTCGCCCGCCCCAGCAGGGGGGCGAGGGGAGGCGGCCTTCGGCCCCCCTCGCCCCTGCCCCAACAGCAGGGGGTGAGACCAGTAGGGGCCGACCCCTGGGTCTCGCCCGCCCAGTTAGGGGGCTCGCCCAGCCCCCGCGGGAGGTCCTCCCTCTCGCTCAGTTCTGGGGGGAGGGATCGGTCTGCATTAAGTGCCTCGGAACAGCGGGATTTGGCTGTTCGCAGGCCAAATCCTAGGGTATTTTGGTATTTTCAGGGACCAGCTTTGTCTACATGCAGCCCAAGTCCAGAAATCCTATAAATAGGACACGGGGCACCATTTGGAGGCAAGCTTGTTCTAGGCCAGCTCTCTCTCTCTCTCTCTCTCTCTCTCTCTCTCTCTCTCCCTCCCCAAATCTCTCTCTAGTGGAGTGAGGAGAGCCTCCGGTGGTGCCCAAGCCTGGCATTGGCTTGGGAGGGGAAGCGCTCTAAAATCTTCCGGGTATGTGGTGGAACCTCCTCGCCGAGCCCTTAGTCCAGTTCATAGTTCCAACACCTTCAACCTAGAGCTCTCCCTTGGGGGGGAGTAAGAGTTGGCCACCCCTCAACTTGTTGGGGGCCCCGAACTCCACAGAGACCGAGAAATCGGTTTCAACAATACACGATATATTTGGGTACCCAAAGGAACCACCACACTTGGTCCTCTTTGGATACCTAAAACTCTTATTCATTAGGTATTACCAAATGCATTAAGTAGAATATTTTCAAAATAAAATATACAAATTTCTACTTCATGATATGCCTTAATTTATTGTTTTTGTTTTCTTATTTGTTTGTGCTATCATGGTATGGTCATCATATAGACACAAGACTTTATCACTTAAAAAATATTAATAAATCAAATTTTCAAATTTAAAGTCATACCTTTTATTTCTAATGACCAATCTATTCTTCATAAACTCATTGCCTATATCTATATCATATATCATCCACATAAATTGAATTCAAAATTTTGTATGTGATATTGAAATCTCAAGTCATATGATTTCATATTTATACTACTCTATATGATTTCAAATTTGCTTAAAACATCTCCACTTCATATGATGTCAAATTTATAAATAAAAACGTAAAACAAAACCTTCAAAAATTACCAAATAAGGACCAGATAAAAATAGCCAAACATCCAAAAATAACAAAATTAAACATAACAGATAGCGCTAGCGCTAGCTGGTAGCGCCGGCGCTAGCAGACAGTATCCAAGATCATGTGTTCAATTCCTATATTATTACACAACTCAAATATTAGTTACCCTCGGGACATTCCTACTCCTCTACTCTTTCTCGTCTATCTCCTCCACACTAGGACTTGGGGATCGTCTTCTGTGCCTCTGAATTGAATGACGTGGTGGATCCTATGATGGGCTATCCCACTCTCTATGCTCCAGTGTAGATGGATTTAGCTTTAATGCCTTGATCATGAACTTCACTATCTTCTTTATACCGGAAACATCTTTCTCCACTCTTGACATCCGCTCTCCCATTTCTTCTTGAAAAGATTCAAATGATTCATCTCGAGCTCCTTGGGATGACGCTCATCGCCTGAGTGGTGGTCGACTGGATGTTGATGGCTCATCCGGGAGGGATGTAGCTCATAGGTGTGAGGTGCTGTAGATAGGAGGAAAGCAATCCATCAAGTGAAAACCAATCTCAATAGAAGGGTACCTATGAAGAATAACCATCTGTATTATGCCACCAAGCGGGAGGTTGTTGTATCTCTGACAAGAAGGATCCCGTAACTTGTATGTATATCTGATCAATGAAAGCAACAAGTCTGCCACATCGAATATCTCCTCCTCAAGAATAAAATACGAAACAAGGCTGAGTTGTGCTGTAATCTTCGTCGTGTCGCCCAATTTCAGTAAAGTAGTATGGCATAAAATGTCATGTACAATAAGGGCATCCACTGTGAGTAACCCCATAGTTTGGATCAAACTCCTGCATTCCTTTGGAGGAGTACCATATTTAGCTGAGTACAATCCCTGTCAGCTTGAAACTTTTCAACTACATCCAACTTATTCGGATGCTCTGTCAACCCAAATGCCTCCCTCATATCATCATGGGTAATAGTAACCATTTGTCCCTGCACCTGGGACTGCACTCCTCCATCCATACCTGCCTGAGAGGGATCTTCCAAGTGCCTATAAAACTCTCGTACAAACTCTGAGGAAAACCCCTCCAAAAGAATCACATCTGATACCTCGGAAGTTGCGAACAATTGCATGATGTGATGGTGTCTTGACATGGCAAATTCCACAAAATGTTGGACACCCACCGCTACAGCCTCCACTGCCAATTCTGCACTTTTCTTTCCTCTCAATCCAGGAGCCATCTGCCATAATATTAAGAAAAAATAAAATTAAACGAGAATCACTAGCGCCAGCGCTAGCAGTAGCGCCGGGCGCTAGCACTAGCGCCTGCAGTAGCGCCGACGCTAGTCCTCTGATCTAAAAATTCTAGATCTATCTACTATGCAATATTACCAAATCCTAGTCTTCTCAAATAGCTAGATCCAAGAATCCCACATGATCTAAGCTAAAATCAAAACTAAACATCTTCATAAAATTTCAAAATGAAAAACAAAAATCAAAATAATGGAGATCCTCTTTTGATCTAACCTTCTAGATCCATCATCAAAATCAAACTTTTTCTTATAAGAGTTCATAAATCTTCATCACAAACATGAAAATAAAATTTTTAGAACAAGAATCACAAAAATGATGAATATTTCTCTCTTCAAAAATAAAAGGATCAAACATCTTAGATCTATCATCTAAATCACTTGATAACTTCAAAAATCTTCATCTTTAACATCAAAATCAAAGTTTAAAACAAAAATCATAAGAAATGATGAAGATTAACCTTAGATCTATGCGTGGACTGCGTTATCTGCTATGGTTTTTCGGGAGAGCTTCAGATGTAATGGCCGAAATGACAAGGGAAAGGAGATTTAACTAAAGTAGCGCTAGCGCCAGCACTATCATTAGCGCGGGCGGTATTCCTTGATTCTATTTTTCTGTATTTTTAAAATTTTAAAAAATCCGTAAAAATATGCTTTATTATATGTACTATTTATGTTTGCAATTCTGTTTTTGATTGATTTTTGAAAAAGTTAAACAAAATAAAAAATACAAAAGTAAAATTACAAAAAATATTTTTTTTGTGTCTGATTTCTATTCCTAAATGCAAAAATTAAATACAAAAATATAAAACATAGAAATTCTAAAAAAATGTATTATTGTGAAAATTCAAGCATGATTTAATCAATCATTTAGAGCTTCTTCAATGTTGAAATTTATTTTTTCAAACTACCTTGAACAATATTTTTATCATGCTTTGATATATCTAATCACCTGTGCATAAATTGTACTAAAAAAGTGGTGTAGAACTAAGCTTAGCATGCCTCTAAGTATGAGTAAATGTTTTATGTTTGATAATGATCTTTATTCACTCACTTATTTTGGCAAAGTCTACATATGTTCTTAATCTAAGAATGCTTGGTTGTGTATTGTACTTGTACAATAAATTAAATTTGCACAAGTATCTTACCTACACTCCATTTATTTGCACTCTTAAAATTAAGAAATGTGGTTGTGCTTTCAAAATTTCTTTGGTTTGCAAAATAAGTGTATTCGGAGAACTTTGTATAAAAAAATATGAATGAAATAAAATAACAAAAATAACTCCACCAAGCACTACTTGAACCTCCTGATAAGTCTTAATGAGCATTGTGAGTTTGAGCACTTTGGAAAGAATAGTAAAGTGTCTTGTGCAAACCATAATTTTTTTTCACCACTTGTTCTTTTCTATGTGCGTTAATGGGCACGGAAGTAAAATTATTTGTGTTTTATTGTACACTTTACTCTACATTTTGTTGGAGCATGCATCTCGCACTCCTCCGGTTTGATAATAACAAAGTCTCATTTGTATTTGATTCTATTTTTTATTAATGGTGTGCAGGTAACAGGTATGAGATGTTCACATTTCTGCTGGAGCAAAATTTGAATGTGGGAAAATTTCTCCGTCGGAAAATTCCGACAGCCACTGTCGCCCCGGCGACAGCAGAGAAGTTACAACTACTTCCCTTCACGGCAGCACGACGAAAGGCAGTTTCGAGCTGTCGGAAATCCGACAGCGATGTCGCCCAGGCGACAGCTCGGAGGTTACAACAACTGCCCACGATACCACCCACGACCGGCAGTTTTGCGCTGTCGGAAATCCGACATCAATGTCGCCCAGGCGACAGCTCGGCGGTTATAGTAACTGCCCGCACGACGGCACTCCAGCGGCAGTTTAGCGCTGTCGGAAAATTCCGACAGTCGATGTCGCCCAGGCGACAGCGATTTTCTATAAAATGACTCCTTGTGTTCGTGCATTCCAAGTGTTGAGAATTCCAAGTTCCTTTCTGAGTGCATACGAACCAGACAGCTCCAGAACCTCTTCAACTCCCATTTGTGCAAAGAAGGATTGAAGATTGAAGACGAGATCGGGCGCGCTTCTACATCAACGATCGTCTCGAGGCTTCAACCATCCTTTCAGAGATCTGAAATTCTAGGGAGTTGTTCTTTTCATATTATATTTTCATTTACACAAATTTTATTTTGTATTGGTAGAGAAATCGTCGTCTTGCGTGCGGCGTCTAAGTCCTTACGTGGCTTAGGGGAAAATTGCTTCCTTGTGTGGAGCGTCCAAGTCCTTGCATGGCTTGGTGGGAAATCGTGGCCTTGTGTGCTACGTCTAGATCTTGGGAAGATCTAGAGGATAGGCTTGGGCTTGGTCTTGGGAGAGACAAGTGATAGCCTTCCGATCCTTGGGAGAAGGATTGGTAAACCAAAATTGTTGAATTTTTATTAACATAATTGTGCCTTGATCTTAAGCATTGTTAAGATCATTTTTATTGTATGCAAATTTCATGAATAATATAATTATGTCCTTTTCTTTAATTACATATTTGGTGGCATAATCTTTATCTTAGAAATTTGTGTTTGATTTAATACAAAAATTGCATTGGTTTTAAAGTGTTTATAAGTAATTTTTTAGTAAAGTAAAATTTGTCTAAAAAATTATTAAGTAAAAATTATATTTTAAACACACCCTTATTCACCCCCCCCCCCCTCTAAGGGCGTCACACGATCCAATAAGTGGTATCAGAGCAAGGTTACTCCAAAACGGTTTTACCACCGGGAGTAATGGCGCACAACGATCACGCGTTCGTTGAGGGGCAAGGAATCAGTAGGCCACCACTTTTTACGGGCACGGACTATAACTATTGGAAAACCCGAATGCGGTGTTTTCTAATAGCTCTCGACATGGAAGTTTGGAATATGGTCGAGACGAGTTATTCTTCCCCAACAATTGTTGTAGGAGATGTAACTATGGTCAAACCCAAAGACAAGTGGGATGACAATGATAAATTAAGATGTAAAAACATTGCAAAAGCCATGAATGCTTTATTTTGCGCACTAGATCGCACTGAATTTAATAGATTTTGTGCTTGTGATACTGCATATGAAATTTGGAATCTTTTAGAAATCACTCATGAAGGTACTTCGCAGGTAAAGGATTCAAAGCTATTTCAACTGGAGTCAGAATTCAAAAGATTCAAAATGGAGGTGGATGAAGAAATTGATACAATGTACACACGATTAACTAAAATCGTGAACGATTCAAAGGTGTTGGGTAAGGTTTTCTCCAATGGAGATTTAGTGAGGAAAATCTTAAGATCACTTCCCCCGAAGTTCAATCCTAAAGTGACTGCAATTTTTGAGTCACATGACCTTAAGACCTTACAATTGGAGAGTCTCATTGGGAATCTAAAAACCCATGAAGTGGAGTTGAAGATTCAAAGCCAAGAGTACAATTTGGAGCCCAAAAAGAAAAAATTGGCGTTGAAATCTAAAAAGGAAGTTGAAACTGAATCTGAAGAAAGTGAGGAAGATGAGGAAGGACTGTTTGTGAGGAACTTTAAGAAGTTTATGAGAAATCCGGAGAGGAGAAATTCATTTAAGAGATTTTTCAAAAAGAACGATTTTGCCTACCAAAAAGGCAAAGGAAAAATGGAGAATGAAGAGAAGCGTCCGCTACCGGAGTGCTACCATTGGAAGAAGATTGGTCATATCAGAAGCAAGTGCCCAAAGTATCTGAACGAGCAAAAAGCAAAGAGGCACGATAAAAGCTACAAGAAGAAAGTGTTAAAGGCAGAGACTTGGGATGATTCTTCGTCTGGTGAAGAAAGTGATTCAGCAACACAGGAGGAAGAGGAGGCAAATGTCTGCTTGATGGGGAAAGAAAATGCGTCATCTGACGACGATTGCAGTGTCCAAAGCGACACTGAGGTAACTCGTCCATCTTATGAAGATTTATATTCTGAATTTATAAAAACTTGCAAATTTTTAGATAAAAGCCTAAAACAAATTGATTTTTTAAAATCTGAAAACAAAGTTCTTTTGAAAGTAAATAAAAAGTTATCAAATGATTTGAAATCTTTTGGGAACGAGAAGGAAATTTGTCAAGAGTGTGATCACTCTTCGACAAGGATAAAAGAACTTGAAAACACCATTTCTAAGTCCGATCAAATAATTGATCAACTTCTAAAAGAGAAAAAGGATTTAGAAAAAGTTGTTAAATTCTCTCATTCTCAATTAGAGAATTATAAGAAAAGTGTTGCAAATAGATGTGGCATGATAGTAAAAGAAAATTCAATTTTAAAGTCCAAAGTAAATGAGTTGAACATGGCAATTGGAAAATTTGGTGTTGGAAAAAATCTCTGGATATGCTTTTAGCCAACCAATGCCATGGGACAGCAAAATTTGGGCTAGGATACGTTTCTGGAAGCTCTGGAGGCTGTCGGAAATTTCCGACAGCTGCTGTCGGAACCAGCGACAGCTCCAGGTTCAGAAAACCTGTTTTTCAAAATGAAAATTTTTCTAAGTCCACACATAAAGATGTTTCCACCAGCAAGAGTCCAGAGAAACCATTGAAAAAAGGTTCCTCACCATTCATTGTGTGTGCCAAATGTCATCGATTTGGTCACATCTCGGGCTCATGTTGGAAGAAATGAAAAGTTAATGTTAAACAAATCTGGGTACCTAAGGCGTCCACCTATACAATGGGATCGACCACTTGGGTAACCAGATCTTTACTCTCGTCATCTTTTTAGGTGTGCGTGCAGGCTAGGAACAAGGAATACGTGTGGTATTTGGACTCTGGATGTTCAAAACACATGACGGGCGATAAATCAAAGTTCCTTAGCCTGGAGATGAAGAAAGGTGGAACAGTGACATTTGGAGATAATGGCAAGGGTAAAGTCAAAGGCATTGGAGTAGTAGGTAACAAAGAATTTAAAATTTCAAATGTTTTATATGTTAAAGGTTTGAAACATAATTTAATTTCTATTAGTCAACTATGTGATAAAAATCTAAATGTTCTATTTGACTCTAGCTCAAACCTTTGCAAAATTATTGATTCTAAAACAAACGAAATCGTACTTACTGCACCAAGAATAAATAATGTCTATACAATCACTTTTCATGATTTATCTCATTCTACACTTAAATATTTTATTTCAAAGAATGATGAACTTGAATTATGGCATAGGAGACTAGGACATTCTAGTGCCAAGCGCATAGTAAAGCTTTCTAAAAAAAATTATAAAAGGTTTGCCAAATTTGAATGGAAAGCTTTCTTCATTATGTTCACCATGCCAAAAAGGAAAGTTTACAAAATCATCTTTTAAAAGCAAAAATGTTATTTCTACTACTAGACCTTTACATTTATTACATATGGACTTGTTTGGTCCAATTTCTACACAAAGTCTAGGGGGTAGAAAATATACGTTTGTTATTATTGATGATTATTCTAGATTTTGTTGGACATTGTTTTTTAATTCAAAATCTGATGCTTTTGATGAATTTGTAAAACTAATTTCACATATTCGAAATGAACTTGATTTAAAAGTAAAATGCATTAGATCAGATCTTGGAGGAGAATTTGATAATGAAAAATTTATTTCATATTGTAATGAATTTGGGATAAAACACGAATTTTCTGCTCCCCGCACACCACAACAAAATGGTGTAGTGGAGAGGAAAAATAGAACACTTCAAGAATTAGGACGTACTATGCTTTGTGAATTTAAATTGCCAAAATATTTTTGGGCCGAAGCGATCAGTACTGCATGCTATATTATTAATCGTGTCATGATTCGTCCTACATTACAATTAACTCCTTATGAAATTTATTTTCAAAGAAAACCAAATGTATCTTACTTTAAAGTTTTTGGTTATAAATGCTTTATTTTGAATACAAAAGATAACTTAGGCAAATTTGATGAAAAATGTGATGAAGGAATTTTCATTGGTTATTCTTCAACTAGCAAGGCCTATAGAGTTTATAATAAACGTACTAAAGTGGTTGAAGAATCTATTCATGTAAAATTTGATGAAAACATTTATTGTGTAGAAAATACTAAAGTTGCAGGTAATGAGAAAAATGAAGAAGATGTGGAACAAAATCTGAAGAAAAATGATGATGATAATGATGAAGAAAAAGTAGAGAAAGAAGATGAAAAAGATGGTGAATAAGAAGAAGAACAAGAATATGTACCTCCAACCGAGCTAAGGTTCTCAAAGGATCATCCGCAAGAACTTGTTATTGGAGAACCATTAAATGGGGTACGTACACGTTCTAGTTTACATGAAAGTTTTTCAAATTTATGTTTTGTCTCAAATATAGAACCAAAAGATGTTGCCACCGCTTTAAATGATGAATCTTGGTTTCTAGCTATGAATGAAGAACTTAACCAATTTGAAAGAAATAAAGTTTGGATTCTTGTAGATAGACCTAGTGATCATCCTGTAGTAGGAGTTAAATGGATTTTCAAAAACAAATTAGATAGTGACTCTAGGGTCACTAGAAATAAAGCTAGGCTTGTAGCGAAAGGATATAATCAAATTGAAGGGATAGATTTTGATGAAACATTTGCACCCGTAGCACGATTGGAAGCAGTTAGAATTTTTGTTGCATTTGCTAGTCATAAAAGGTTTAAATTATTGCAAATGGATATTAAAACTGCATTTTTAAACGGGTTGATTAAAGAAGAAGTTTATGTTGAACAACCCCCAGGATTTATAAATGAAAAATTTCCTAATCGCGTATATAGATTGCTAAAAGCTTTGTATGGTTTAAAACAAGCACCACGAGCATGGTATGATAGATTGACTATATATTTATTACAAAATGGTTTTAAAATGGGTGGTGTTGATTGTACACTCTTCATTAAGCAAGTAAATGATGATTTAATTGTTTTACAAATTTCTGTTGATGATATTATTTTTGGAGCCACTAATGAAGAGTTGTGTAATTATGTTGTAAAAATGATGGAAAGTGAATTTGAGATGAGTATGGTAGGAGAATTAAAATATTTCTTAGGATTTCAAATTGTTCAAAAACATGGAGTTTTTATTAACCAATCAAAATATATTCATGATGTTTTAAAACGATTTGGATTTGAAAATCTCAAACAAGCAAATACTCCTGTGAGTGTATCTTTAAAATTAGGAGAAGATAAAAATGGGATATCAATAGATCAAACTTTATATAGAGGCATGATAGGTTCACTTTTATATTTAACTGCTTCTAGACCGGATATTATGTTTTCAGTTTGTTTATGTGCTAGATTTCAAGCCAATCCCAAAGAATCACATTTAAAAGCGGTAAAAAGAATTTTTAGATATTTAATTGGCACATCTAAACTTGGTTTATGGTATCCTCATAGCGATGATTTTACTCTTTTTGGCTACTCTGATTCTGATTATGTCGGTTGTTCACTAGATAGGAAAAGCACTAGTGGCACTTGTCACTTTTTAGGCCCTTCACTCATTTCATGGTCGAGTAGGAAACAGAATTCTGTTGCCCTCTCAACCACCGAGGCCGAATACATCGCACTTGGTAGTTGTTGTGCACAAGCTCTTTGGATGAAACAAACTTTAGAAGACTTTAATATTAAACAACAAACTATTGAATTATGGTGTGATAATAAAAGTGCAATTGATTTAACATACAACCCGGTCCATCATTCAAGGTCTAAGCATATTGATGTGAGACATCATTTTATTAGAGATCATATTAAAAATAACCACATAAAATTTTCATTTATAGGCACGGATAATCAACTAGCGGATATATTCACTAAACTGTTATCGGATTCCCGTTTTTCTATGCTTAGGCTAGAATTGGGAATCCTAGACATTTCTCAATGAATATATCACTACTTAAAACCTATAAAATTAAAAAAAAATCATCACAAAACCTATACATTTTAAAAAAGAAAAAGCCTAAATTTTAAAATCAAACTATAGAATTTCAAATGACTTAACAAAAATTCAAACATCATTAATATTACATCACTATTGTTCCAATAAAAATAGTAGAAAACAACATTAGTTTCAAGTTCATTAACAGAAAACAACATCTGAAGAAGCTCACTGTCGCCCAGGCGACAGTGGATGTCGAAAATTTCTGACATCAGTCAGCAGCAGCAGCCTGATGAAACTACTCAGAATCCTCAAAACCATCCCCGCTGCTCTCTGGACAATCTTCTGGAGGTCCTCGTCTCACGGCCTTACCACGGCGAGTCCGCCTCACCGATTGGCGTGGCGGTTCTTCGTCTGGAATTTTCCATTCGGCCTCTTCCTCCGGAGTTGGCTTTAACTTCAGACCTTTGACAAGAAACTTCATAAACTTCTGCATTCGACTACGGTCCTTCTTCACTTCCTTCTTGTGATCCTCTAGTGAATCACGTAGATCATCAATAGACTCTCGAAGTGATCCTGCCCTAGGCATAGGCGAGTCTCTAATCTCAATTCCCGGATGGGCCTTTTTCTGCGTCTTCTTCACTTTCATCGTACCCGTATAATATAGCTCCGGATAACAATCATCAATATAAGAATCTTGAGCTATCCATCTGTACTTCTTATATAATATACGCTGAATTATCGCCCCCATTGGCAGCATGTGAACCTTCACCCATTTTGGATGCTTTAATCTAAACGCATACTGAATCTGGGAGAGTATGAAGTCCGCCACATCAAAGAGTTCATCTTCCATAATGAAATAAGTAATGAGGGTCAACTGAGCCGTGATACTCCTTGTATCTCCACTCTTCAACATGACTGAATTCCTTAATATATCTTGAACTAAAAAAGCATCCGGAGTGAGTGACGCAACTTCAGTGGTTAGAGTCTTCTTTTGATTCCCATGTAAACTCATGTTTACAAGGGTCCAATCTCTATCTTTTCTATAACTCTCCACTATATCCGGCATATTTTCACTCATCACTAGTCCGAATTCCTCTCTTAGATCAACATGTGTTATTTCCACATGTTGACCTTGGACTCTTGATCTAACTCCCCCATCCAATTCAGTGTAATTTGGATCTTCCAAATGATTATAGAACACTCGAATCAAAAAGGAAGAGAACGAATCTGCTGTGATTATTGAGAGTATACCTACATTCGCAAGCCGATCATAGATATGATCGTGCTTCGGCGAATCAAATTCAACATATTTAGCTACTCCAACTATAGCCTTCTCCACCCCAGGATACACTTGATACGAACTATACGCATCTTCAGAAGTACTTCTTCGCGCTTTAGAACTGGAAGCCATTCTGCAAATAACATATAAAAAAATGGATTAAACATGTGTTGTGCACTGGAACACTATCGCCCAGGCGACAGTGACTGTCGGAAAATTCTGACAGTACTTCAGTAAACTTCTCCTGAAATTTTTTACATAAACTTCCAAATCTACTCAAAATCAAGTTTTATTTCAACATCAAGTTTTAAAAAATATATATAATATTTTTTTTTCAAATCTACATCTTCTCCATATCCTTACTATTCATCATCTTCAACCTTCTTCCAAAAGCAAATCTACCATTTAAAAAAAAATTATACTATGTACAAATGCAAAACTACAACTACAAAAAAAAACACAAAATCAAAACATTTTTCACCAAGATCCAACAAGATCTCCTTGATTTACACTAGATCTACACTTTTAAAACAAAAAACTTCCAAGATCTACACCATTCATCAAAGGGAAAATCAAAAACATACATCGTTTATCATCTCCCCTTTCTAAAATAAAAAATCCCTAAAAAATTTTTGAGTCAAAACACTTAAAAATCCAAAACCATACCTTAGATCTAGGATGTCGCCGACCTCCGACAACCCTCTCTCGCCCTTCAGTTCAGAAAAATGATGCACAATAGGGTTTGACTCGGTCCAAAGCCGTATTTATATTTTTGGCTGTCGCCCAAGCGACAGTGACTATCGGAAATTTCCGACAACTCCCGATTTGATAAATCTCCAATTTTTGGTCCCTTTAATGCTTTACAATAGTTATATGTCATTATTAATGCTTCACCTCATGACTTGATGATAAACCATGTGCTTTTTATCTTTTAAAAAAAATGGCTCTTACATGATTATATGATTTCATTTCCAAGCTATCATCGTATTGACACTCCTACTTAGTTGTTTAGAGCATTGGAAATTGTTTTTGCATGCCTCTAAGTATGAGAAATTATTTATCTATAATAATGAACTATCACGTTCACTTCTTTTAATCAATACGTATGTCTTTTTATTTAATATATACATGAATCATATTTGCTTTAACATAATAAAATAGCACTTCATAAATACAACTTTCAACATTGATTTGTTAGCACAACAAACTATACACCATCTTTTGCGATTCAAGTGAATTCGGAGATCCTTGGTCAATAAAAAATTTATCAATATCTCAAAAATACGATATCATAAAATCTGTGATCAAATAAATTTTAAAATAAAGACAAGGATACTCCACCAAGCACTACTTACCCTCCTGATAAGTCTTAATGAGCATTGTGAGGTTAAGCACCTTGGAAAGAATTATAAAGTGTCTTGTGCAAAAGAAATATGGTTTACTATTCTTCTTGTGCTATATCTTCAAAGTCAAAGTTGACTTTATATGCTTATATTATGTTCTCCATTTCAATGATCATGTAGATTAAATAACTTCATATGTTTGATCTAAGTATCACATGTACACATCATTATGTTATATAAACATTCATCTCATGAGAATTGGACCGAAAATATTCCATATATCTATACACTATTGTGTCTTTCTATGATACTTTCAAATGACCTTACTCATGTTTAAGTTATTTTCTTTCATTACTTCATATGGCTATACCGTCACTTCATGAGTATATTCATACTATGGCATATTCCTATTATTTCATGAACTTCAATCATTTCCAACAAAGTGCTTCCGCTTACTCTTCATTTCTACATCCTATATCTTTTCCCTTAAGAACTACTCTTTTATCCAATATTAACTTTTGCTAATACCAAAAGGGGGAGAATTAAAAGTATAAAAAGAGAAATCACAAATCTATTACACCTAAATATTCCACCTAAACAATACATCATTTCAACTTACTTTAACATTTAGGGGGAGCATATATTTAGGGGGAGCATACATTTAAGGGGAGCATTCATTTAGGGGGAGCTTTCATCTAAAGGGAAATTATTTATTTTTAAGAGAAATATATCATGTTATTTTTGTGCACACACCAAATGTTAAAATCAACAATCTAAATAGACATAATTTCTTTTTATACGGATTTGTTATTATCAAAAGGGGGAGATTGTTGGAGCATGCGTCTCGCACTCCTCTGGTTTGATAATAACAAAGTCCCGTTTGTATTTGATTCTATTTTTTATTAATGGTGTGCAGGTAACAGGTATGAGATGTTCACATTTCTGCTGGAGCAAAATTTGAATGTGGGAAAATCACTGTCGGAAAATTCTGACAGCCGCTGTCGCCCCGGCGACAGCAGAGAAGTTACGACTACTTCCCTCCACGGCAGCACGACGAAAGGCAGTTTTGAGATGTCGGAAATCCAACAGCGATGTCGCCCAGGCGACAGCTCAGAGGTTACAACAACTGCCCATGATACCACCCACGACCGGCAGTTTTGCGCTGTCGGAAATCCGACATCGATGTCGCACAGGCGACAACTCGGCGGTTACAGCAACTGCCCGCACGATGGCACTCCAGCGGCAGTTTAGCGCTGTCGGAAAATTCCGACAGTCGATGTCGCCCAGGCGACAGCGATTTTCTATAAAATGACTCCTTGTGTTCGTGCATTCCAAGTGTTGAGAATTTCAAGTTCCTTCCTGAGTGCATACGAACCAGAGAGCTCCAGAACCTCTTCAACTCCCATTTGTGCAAAGAAGGATTGAAGATTGAAGACGAGATCGGGCGCGCTTCTACATCAACGATCATCTCGAGGCTTCAACCATCCTTTCAGAGATCTGAAATTCTAGGGAGTTGTTCTTTTCATATTGTATTTTCATTTACACACATTTCATTCTGTATTGGTAGAGAAATCGTCGTCTTGCGTGCGGCGTCTAAGTCCTTGCGTGGCTTAGGGGAAAATCGCTTCCTTGTGCGGAGCGTCCAAGTCCTTGCGTGGCTTGGTGGGAAATCGTGGCCTTGTGTGCTACGTCTAGATCTTGGGAAGATCTAGAGGATAGGCTTGGGCTTGGTCTTGGGGGAGACAAGTGATAGCCTTCCGATCCTTGGGAGAAGGATTGGTAAACCAAAATTGTTGAATTTTTATTAACATAATTGTGCCTTGATCTTAAGCATTGTTAAGATCATTTTTATTGTATGCAAATTTCATGATTAATATAATTATGTCCTTTTCTTTAATTACATATTTGGTGGCATAATCTTTATTTTAGAAATTTGTGTTTGATTTAATACGAAAATTGCTTTGGTTTGAAAGTGTTTATAAGTAATTTTTTAGTAAAGTAAACTTTGTCTAAAAAATTATTAAGTAAAAATTATATTTTAAACACACCCTTATTCACCCCCCCCCCCCCCTCTAAGGGCGTCACACGATCCAACACATTTGTCTTGTAATTTTGATTAAAACATTTATTTACTCTCTTCAAAATACACTTATGTGCACATCATTATCTTCCATAACACACTTCTCATGAGTATTGGATCCAAATGTTAAAATTTGATACTCTTTTTATATATAAAATGCACTAGATAACCTAGCATGCTCTCTACAATGTTTGGTATGTTTTGAATTTGTGAATTGGAATAACATTGTAGTAGTTTCTTTTTAATACATCTCCTTCATGCTTGGGTACTTTATTAGAAAAATGATTTACAAACAACATCTTTGTTTTTACTTCCACACATTTCTTCTTCTGCATCGTCAGGTCTTTCAAAAAGATGTTTGTTGTATTTCTTTCGCAATATTACGTTTACCTTGTGTTCTTTTTATGCTTATCTCAAGTATTCAAACTCCAAATTCTTTTTTCAACCAAATGGTAGACTTGTGTGGTAAATGTTATATTATTCCTTTTCAGCTAAAAACTCTGATTTATTTCTATGAAAATACTTATGCTACAAACTCTGATTTATTTCTATTATAAAACTCCTTATCATTTCATTTTCTCTAAAAAGCTCGATCATGTCTTATCTTATTATCAAAAAACCTTTTTGTGTCTCTTGCTTCCTTACCCACTTTTGCTAATAACAAAAGGGGGAGAACTAACATGATAAATATTCGCCGCTATCAAAATTGAAAACTAACATGATTAATTAAAATGATAGCTTACATATTAGGGGAGCATTCTCTTAGGGGGAGCATGTATTTAGGGGGAGCAATTCTAAATACCAAAATCGACAATTATCCTAAGTCATCACTTTCACACACACACAAGTAGGTTTCATCATGTTTATATATTAATGCTCTGATGGATTTGTTATTATCAAAAGGGGGAGTTTGTTGGAATATGGTCATCCGCATCTCCTAGGTTTGAGAATAACAAATCCTAAGTGTATTTGAGCTTGTGTGCTTAAGTGTGCAGGAAACAAGTCCATATGACTCAAGGATAACATAAGAAGGTTACCCCCAAAATTGAACCAATAATTCCAACATGCCCACTAGCGCCGGCGGTAGCACCTAGCGCAGGCGCTAGCGATGATTAGCGCAATTCTGGGAGCATCTTTAGAAAGCGCTAGCGCCAGGCGGTAGCGGATAGCGCAGGCGGTAGCGCGGAGCATAAGAGGCAAAATGACAATGTTTCCCCGGAATGAAGATACGCACGCAGGGAATAATTCCTAAGTTGGGATAGCGCCGGCGGTAGCGCTAGAGCTCACCCCTATAAAAGGAGGCCTCTTCTCTCGTTTTCTGCACATAAGTTGGAGAGAGGTGAAGTGCTAGAATTCCAGACCCTTACTCTGCCGAAAAGAGATCTCCCACCAAAATTCTATGAATTTCTGAAGGAGGATTTCTTCACGCCGGATCCGACCGAAAATTGCTTCATCAACGCTTATACTACAGCGGTCCTTCGTCACCCTCTTCAGAAGTTCTTCAAGCGGGAGATTTTAATATTATTGTCTTTTTATTTCACATCTTTTCTTGTAATTGTTTAGTGAACTCGCCTCATGTTGGCAACTAGGTCTGGGTAGGACTTAGGGCAACTAGGCCTCGTGTTGGCGACTAGATCTAGGTTAGGTCTAGGGGGTTCTCGAGGCCATATCTGGGAAGGATTGTCTAGAGCGGCTTGAGGCCGTATCCGGGGAAGGATAGGCTAGGGCCATCGGTTCGTGGGGATGCGAGTCGGGATAGAAAACAAAAAGATACTTATTATTATTCGCCTCTGATTTCTAGCGTTATAAGAAATCAAGTTTTTGTAAACTCTTCTTTCATATTAATAAAATGATGTCTCAATTTTATTTACTTGATTTCATATCTTAAACTCTTATATTTTTCAAGTTTATCAAAATATATTAAAGGGTTTTAAATACCCTTATTCACCCCCCCCCCCCCCCCCCCCTCTAAGGGCGCCTACCGATACAACAGCAAGAAGCAAACCAGTATTGCTATTTCAACAGCAGAGTTAGAATATATATCATTTGGGAGTTGTTGTGCACAATTGTTGTGGATCCAACATCAACTGCAGGACTACAATCTCCAGCTAAGTAAAACTCCAATGTTTTGTGACTCATCTAGTGCAATTTCAATTGCCAAGAATCCTGTGTCACACAGCATGACTAAGCACATTGAAATTAGGTATCACTTTATCAGAGAACATGTTGAGAAGGAAGACATCTGCCTTGAGTTTGTCCCCACTGACAAACTAGTGGCAGATATCTTCACTAAACCTCTGGATGAAGCAAAATTCAATTTCTTCAAAATTGAGCTGGGCATGCTCAATTTAGAATAACTTCTGATGAGCTGTCTTATTTATGTATTGATGTTATAATTTTATTCTAGTATGTGCTAGGTCACTAACCAAGCATGCAGGTTGTCACTGGGATAGCTGGAAGTGACTTACAAAAGAAGTCTGCATACTATTTGTACACAATGTCATTGCGTGCTCTCTGTATGGAGGAGGTAGAGCACAGGGACTTTACAGTACAAGCTTCAATATAGAGAACTGACTCAAGATCCACTGAAGGTGTTGCTCAAGATGATGTTGCAAGTGAGGGGGAGCATCACTGAGCTCCCTGCTCAAGTAATAGAAGTAATAAATAAAATCACTGAGGTTGAGGATGTTATCCACTCTGGGTTAGTAGTCCAAATGGGTCTATCTGAAGCTCTTAAGGAGATGAGCCAAGAAAAATGTGATGTCAACTCATGCAGGGAGTTGATAAATGCTGAAGGATAAGATTCTAAATATCCAAGTCAATCTGCATAAGGACCTATCTGAAGAATTCCTAAAGGGGGAGAGATCAATGATTAAGGCCAATGGTGATGAGCCTGCTGAAGTACCTATTGTTTTACCTTCTGCTCCTGCCACATCTGAAGCATCGACTGTTGCACAAGGCAAAGGGAAGGGGACCGTTCTACTCTCTGCTCTTATTGGTATCTTAATTCTCTTTATTGTGATTTGTCATTGACTGGTTATGACTTCATCAAATATGGGGAGATTGTTGGGAAGACTGCTCACAATGTTCCAGATTTGGAGAAGTCCCTAAGTTAATAATAAGTACAATTTGTATTTAACATCTATCTGATGTGACATGAGCAGGTTGGGACATCATATATTTTATATATAATGTTTGAAGATCAAGCAAAATCTCTAAGCGAAATATCATCATGTGTGTGTGACAACCACATGACGATATCATTTTGATCACTCACAGAAGGTAACAAAAGAAGTCAGTCAACAAGCGACATGATAATAAGAAGAACATGATGTTATTGTCGTATCAACAAAGTCCATACGATGTTATCGTTGTAAGGACTCAAGGAAAGTCAGCTATGGCATATATCATCGTGACAACAAGCCTCACACGACGCTATCGTTGTGAGGACTCAAGGAAAGTCAGTTAAGGCATAGTTCATCGTGACAACAAGCTTCATACAACGCTATCATTGTGACGACTCAAGTAAAATTAGCTAATGCATATATCGTCATGACAACAAGCCTCACACAACTCTATCATTGTGATGACTCAAGGAAAGTCAGCTAAGGCATATATCGTCGTGACAATAAGCTTCACACGACGATATCGTTGTGAAAGCTCAAGAAAAGCCATCTAAGTTACTTATCATCGTGACAACAAGATGCACACGACGATATCATTACAAGAACTCAAGAGAAGACTGATAAGTCATTTATCATTGTGCTTAACCAACTTCCCACAATGATATCATTTTGTCAAGCTCAGAAGGCGGGATTTCAAATTGACGGAGACGATAAAAGCAAATGTCAAATCAATCACGTCTGAAAAGTGGTCTGAGACAAAATATTTTAAGGTCTCAACCGTTAGAAGAATCAGAACTATAAAAGGATAAGAGATTGTCGACTAACCCTAACCTTTTTGATCACATATCGTTGAGAAATCAAAAAGATAAAACCTTGTCTACCGCTAAAAGAAATAGAATAGTAAAGATCAAGCTTACAGAAGAAGGGGAAGAAGAAGAAAAGCTTCAAGAAAAAAAGAAAGCTCTCATTCTAGAGAGCAAGAAGACTTCTATTCTCAAGAAAAGCTCAGCACTGATCTTGGTACTAAAGAATTTTTACTGATTGATCAAGTGTTGTTGCTAAAGAAGACTTTCTTTCTAGGAAGATCTAAGAAGGCTCAAGCTGTTTAAAGTTATATCTTTCAGAGTTTAAACATATAAAACATTCTTCTAATCTCTTATTATAAGATGTCCTTGAGATCTAAGGTAGGGTTGTGCTGTTAGCCTGAGTGTAGAGCTGGTGAGAAGGCCTGGGTGTAGGACTTTACTGAAAGTTTGAGGTAGGGTCTTGTGAAGACATGTGGTAGGTTTTTGAGGAAATTTGAGTTATAGGATCCTTGTTGGGGATCTGAGTTGAAGGAGTGTTGTCACTATGATGTAGGGTTATTGCTGGCACCTGAGGTAGGATTCTAGGAGTGAATTTGAGGTAGGGGACTTGCTGGGTTCCTGAGTGATAAGATCTGATTGATCTGAGTTTTTGGAAGAGTTAGCCTAGTCTAGCACACTGCTAGATAGGTGGAGAGAGACAGTGGAGTAACCATCATCCGGGGAACCACTATAAATAACTGTGCATTTTTCTGTGTTGTTTGTTTTACTTTCTCTGAGATAGAATAGTCAACAACATAAAAGAGACTTCAATTTTAGAATCACCAATTCACCCCCCCCCCCCCCCTAGGTGATTAGCATATAGATTAAACTTTCAGTTACTTAGTTGTGGTCAGCTTTGGATGACCCTTGTTATACCGCTTCATCTGTGTTTGTTTCAGGGCAAGGATCGCAAGATGGAACCAGCTCGCCAGCCAAAACTGCCTAAGCTGTTGGATCTTGAGGCGCCCTTAGAGGGGGGTGAATAAGGGTTTTAGAAAACTTTAGTATTTTAATAAAACTTTTGTGATTTTCCAATAAGTAAATTGAAATAAAAGTAAAAAAAGCTTGAAATAAGAAATGAAATCAATTTTATTTAACATGAAAAGACATGATTATCATTTTTAAAATTCGATTACAAAATTTGATTTCTATGACGCTAGAAATCAAAGCGAATATGAAATACTCTTTTAATTTTCTATACCGACTCTTCTCACTAAGAACCGGTTGGCTTTAGCCGATCTTTCCTCAGATACGACCTCAAGCCGCTCTATCCTTTCTATCCCCAGAAAGGCCTCAAGCACCCCCTAGATCTACTCCCTAGACCTAGTCGCCACAACCATGGCAAATTCCCCCTAAGCCGCGCACGAACCTAGTCGCCAACAACTGCGGCGAATTTACTAAACAATTATAATGAAAGAGTTACAAAAAAGTATAAAACACAAGTAAAACTCCCTATGATGAATTCTGGAGATGGTGAAGACTCGCTGAATATCGTCGAAGTCTAATCGCGCGTTCTTTGCGTTGGGTGAGCATTGATTGGATTCTCCTTTGAATTTGAAAGTGCACAGTGTGCCTCTGAGTATTCTCTAGAGGGGGTGAATAGAGTTTTAAATATTTTCTACCCTAATTATGCACACACAATAAAAACACTAAGTATTATGCAATCAGCAATCCAAAAGACAGATTAAAGTAAACACAGATTGCAGGAAATATAAACACAGAAAAATAGAAGTATGGACAGCACAGAAAATCAAACACAAAGGACACATGGATTTTTATAGTGGTTCCCCAAAATAAAAATGTGGGTACTCCTCTCTTCTACCTCCCTGGTAGGATTGCACAACCTGTGCCCGAGTCTTTTGATAAGGAGACTCTTAGAACCACTGAGTCTTTTGATAAGGAGACTCTTAGAACCACTGAGTTTTTTGATAAGAAGACTCTTAGAACCACTGAATCCTTTAAAGAGGGATTAATAAAACTCTTTTACAGTTGAAGAATAAAGAACAGTTGAAGACGAGAAGAAGGAAATAATTCTGCTGTAAAAATCCTTCAGCAGATATGAGCTCTTGATACTCTTCTGGATCTATATAAGATGAACCCTTGCTTATGATAGTGATGAGTGCAAGGGTTATGAGATTATGATCCTTGTGATCTCTGTACTACTGTTTGCTTATTGTTATATCAGGAAGGAGAAGAATAAGCAGCAGCCTTGTATATCTGTACAGAGAAGTTCTTCTCTTTTCTCAGAGAGCTAGAGGAAGAAGAAGTAACAGCAAAATGATCAATTTGGGTCTACTATTTTCTTTCCTCTTCTAGACTGTCTTTTGAAGGAATGTCCATTGGACAATAAATGTCTCCTTCTATTTCTGTTCCCAACCCGTCCATCTGATTTGAATAACTTCCAAGAAAGTATTTTGTTGTATCTCTGGAATACTCCATTCTATTTTTGGTAATAAATGAATCGTTAGAGAACAGATTTCATCCTTGCAGATCATCTGGAAGCGCACCAGAAAGGATAGCAGAGAACATACTTTTTCTGACTATATTTGACACAACATCGAATTGAATTTCTTTCTTATCGACGCACCTCTCAGTTCTTATAGGAGTAGCTTCGAAATCCTTCATAGCTCTGACTGAACTTAGATGTCGATGTAGCATCGAATTGACTTCCTTCTTATCGATGCACCTCTGAGTTCTTTATTGAAGTGACTTCGAAATAGTTCTCAGCTCTGAATGAACTCAGATGTAAACCTTACATCAAATACTTCTCGACATATTCGTCGAGTTGGAAGCTTGAACTTGGACTTCATCTTCTGCGTCGAGTTGTTATAGAAGTTGTATCGACTACTGAGATTCCTTCGATTGGCTTGACCATCTGCGTCAAGTACATTTCGGCGTTGCGTCGACTTGACTTATACTTCGACAGGCTGATTAAGTTGCTTCGACTTCTAATCAGAGTTGTGTCGACATCAAGTCGAAGTTACATCGACTTTCATTTGACGCAAGTTTTTAACTCAACTGAATCTATGATTATCCTAACCTGGTCTTGACACTCTAAGATGAGTGGGACATCCTAAGACATCTAATGACCATTTTACCATTTCTATTCAATGAGGGTAATACTCCTATGGAGTAAAATCACATATAGATAATTTGTTAAGTTAAATCAAAAGGAGTTTTTCGAAACTGAATTCTTCTCTTGAATTTGGTCTAGAAAATACGGCCCTCACGGAGTTTCTGATGTGCTAGAATAGGGCTCTCTGGAATTAATGGTTGAAGAGAATGAATGCCACATATTTATAGGGCTGGAAGCTAATGTCGGTGTTAAGGCTAACGTCAGGTGTTGACCCAGTATAGAAAGAACCTGATGGCTCGGAACTTCAAAACAGGAAGGAGATACTGCATCTTTGGAAACATTCGTTTTAGACAACCTTAACGCCGCGTTGAGGCTAACGATAGTGTTAAGTCAAATCATTCCTAAAATGATCCTGCAATCATGGGAGCTTCCCTCCATGCCATATTCGTCGAATGTCAATGCCGGCATTAAGTCCTAATGCCTGGCGTTAGACCACATTCATCATTTTAGCTTGTGGGCAAGTCCAGACCAACAATGTAGCATCCTAGTGTCAGTATTGTTCAAACTTGCATGTTAAAAACACAATGACAAACAAGATCAAATAAAAGTAGGATTTGTTATTCTCAAATCAAAGGGATGCAGAAAACAGTGTTCCAATAATCCCCCCTTTTGATAATAACAAATCCAACAGTGATAAATCAGAATCATAAATAAGAGATGTGTTTTTAGAAAGATATATGACACTAAGCAACATATAGATAAGAGTTATAATTATAGTTTGTTAAATTGTACTCCCCCTACTTAAGTGCTCCCCCTTAGTGTATGCTCTCATAAACTATATTCATGCTCACCCTTAAGCTATTGAATCCTACTCCATTAATTATTAAGATTTATCATTGTATTCTCCCCCTTTTGTTATTAGCAAAAGTGGGTGGAGTGAAAACAAAACTAGAGTAAAGAAGATAAAAGTTAGGACAAACTAAGAGAGGATAAGAGTTTTGTTTTAAGCATAAAGTAGGTCATGATCGAGCTAAAGAGAGAGTAACACGGCTGAAAAAGAATATGATAAGCGTGAGTAATAAAATCTCATGTACTTAAACAAGTCATTCTTCCACTTGTTAGAAAATAATGAACAAAAGATTTTGAAAGATACAAGTGAAGAAGAGACCAAGGAAAATATGCATGATAAAGCATGATAAAGGTACATGATCAAATAATGTGGAAAAGAAAAAACAAAGTTACTAAGATTAATATATTTGTAAAGAATATTTTTGGTTTGATTCTTCCAACAATATGTCTAGACTCTTCACATTTGAGCATTAACTTTGAAAATTTTCCATAACTAATAGGCAAGCATGATTTGACATATTCAAAAAGATAAGATCTACTATGTAACTAATTCATATTTCAAGTAAAGAAAAATTGTAGAAATAATGCATTGCAATCTAGTGCTTTTACTTAAGTTTTTAGAGAATCATGTAAATATGCGCTAGGATCCAATTCTCATGAATAAAAGCTTTATGAAAAATAATGATGTGTGCATAAAAGTGTTTTGATAAGAGTATACAAGTGAAATAATCAAAACACATAACATATGTAATGAAATAGTAAAACAATATTAAGATTGTAGTCTTATAATTACTTTCACACATCAATTCTAGAATAAAATTTCAAAGCACAATAAAATAGTACAACTACCAAGGTGCTTCGCCCACACAATGCTCATTAAGACTTATCAGGGTGCGAAGTATTGCTTGGGGGATCACATAAGCAATTTTTTATTAATTTTTATTTTGAGTGACCCGGTGTACAAAATAGAAATGATAAAGAAAATGTGTTTGCACAAGACACTTTACAATTCTTTCCAAGGTGCTCAACCTCACAATGCTCATTAAGCCTTAACAGGAGGGTGAGTAGTGCTTGGTGGAGTTATCTTTGTCATTTTATTTCATATTTTTAATTTGGTACAAAGGTCTCCGAATTCACTTGTTTTTGGAAACACTAACATATGGAAATAACACTTCTATATGTGCAAGAAATATTTTGTTTGAAAGATGGTGTATGTAATTTAGACACAAACTTAATAAGTTAAAGCTATTACACTACACAATCATGCAAGACTAAGATTATGAGCACATGTAGATTACCAAAATCATGAGTGAATGAATCATTGAAGAACATAAAACATTACTCATACTTAGAGGCATGCTAGGCAACCTTACACAATTTTCTATAAACCATTTCATTGCACATTAAAAGATTAAGGTCAACGTATGACAAGATAAAACAATATTTAGAAAACTTGAAATAAAAATTAGACATTGAAGAAAAATCTTTAAGTGTGTGCCATATTAATTTGACCATTTGGAATGAAAATACTAAGATGTGTTGCTCAAGTGAAATTTTTATAATCAAAACATTTCTGTTTGTAAATATTGAAAACAAACAAATGACGAAAAACATATTTTTTTTTAAAATATGGATTAAATTTTTTTTTTTTTTTTTTGAAATAAGACAAATAAGAAACAATTGAAATCCAAAAAAAAACAGAGAATATGCATGAGAAAAATACCAGAAATATTTTAGAAAACATAGAATGAAAATTTGGCCAAAGGAGCTAACGCCTGGCGTTAACTTCTTAACGCCCAAACAGACCACTGTTTTCTTAGGTTTTTTTACAAAAAATCTTTGGATTAGAGTTTATGTATAGAGACCTTCTTAGTGTAGAAATTTCAGAGAATTTGAAGATGAATTGAAGGTTATTTAAGCATGTTTTTGGTAGTTTTAAAATTGTTTTTATATTTTATATTTGATTTTGATTTTTCTAGAAATGAAAAATTAACTAAGGTGTAAACATAGATATATAGAAGTATATAAATGAATTGGCAGAAAGAGTTGTTACGTTCAGAGAGATATGCTAAGGCTGGTCATTAAGGATAGCATTGAGCGTTAGGGCTTTTAGTTCAACTTTGGTAATTGTGATGTAGAAGGATTCATGTAATATCATATGTGATGAGACACAATAAGAATGACGGAGTAGTACAGAAGATTGTTTTGGGGAGAAATAGCTTTTGATGGGTTTCAATTTGATATATTTAAGACTCCTAATTCTAGTCTAAGCATGTTGAAACGAGCATCAGGGAGAGATTTTGTAAAGATGTCAGCAAGTTGGGATTCCGTGCCTATGAATCTAACTCTCACATGTTCTTTCTTAATGCAATCCCTAATGAAGTGATGATGCACATCTATGTGTTTGGACCGTGAATGATGAACGAGATTGTTTGTTAGATCTATTGCACTTTTGTTGTCACATTTTAATTTAATATTATTTAGATGCACCCCAAAGTCTTCTAGTGTTTGACTCATCCAAATAGCTTATGCACAACAACTTCCTAGTGCGACATATTCGGCCTCGGTGGTGGAGAGGGAAACAGAATTCTATTTCCTACTCGACCAAGCAACTAGTGAGGGGCCTAAGAAGTGACACGTGTCGCTTGTGCTTTTACGATCTAGTGAACACCCTGCATAATCAAATTCAGAATATCCATTTAATATAAATGAATCATTATAAGGATACCATAGGACTAGATTAGATGTTCCGATTAAATATCTGAAAATTCGTTTACCGCTTTTAAATGAGATTCTTTAGGATTAGCTTGATATCTAGCACATAGGCAAACGACAAACATAATATCGGGTCTAGACGCACATAGATATAATAACGACCCTATCATTCCTCTATATAGTGTTTGATCAATAGAGAATCCGGCTTCATCTTTTCCTAATTTTAGAGAGGCATTCATAGGAGTGGAGGCTTTTTTTAAATTTTTAAATCCAATCAATTTAACATGTCATGAACATATTTAGGGTCTAGGGCATGTTTAATCCAATCAATTTAACATGTCACGGACATGTCATGAACATATTCGTCGAACGCTGAACACCGTTCATCGACCGCTGAGATGGGATCAAAGAAGGAGCCGCTGAGAAGACACACAAGGCAAGATCGTCGAACGTTGAACGCCGTTCGACAAACGCTGAGACGAGGAGTCGTCTCAGCGGAGCCGCTGAGAAGACACCCAAGGCAAGTTTGTCGAGCGCTGAGCTGGCAAGATCGTCGAACGCAGGGGACAGCTGGTTCGTCGAATGCAGAGTGTTCCGAGTTCGTCGAGCGCAGTCCTTCTCTACGAAAAAGTAGGGCGGCGGGGCCTGCGGCTAGGACTAATTGCAGAAAAGCTGTGTGGGGTCCACTAGCTTCTCCCATATCTCTCAACAGATCAGCTAAGAGCTGTTGAAGATCAGAGATGCATAAAAGGAAGAGTTAGGGCACATTTGAATCTCTCGGTAACGTGCAAAAGAGATCAACTGTTACATTGACGGCTGAAGCTCTCGTCTTCTTCCTCCTGCTCACTGAACAAGAAGAAGAAAATAGAGAAAGGAAGTTAGCTCCTCTGCAAGAAGGAGCAAGGTGATCTTCCATCACTCTGTCGAAGAGGAAGATCAAGTTAGTAGCTGGCATCGACATCTTCAGCTACAGGAAGCACAGACGGTGCAGGATCTACAGGAGAGTACCTCTACTGTAGAATATTTCTAAATCATTTTTCTGTAGGGCATTTTGCCTGAGTTGTAAGACCTTTTGGTCTGAGATTGTAGGAACCTGAGGGTTCTGAGTTGTAGGGCTGAAGGCCTGAGTGTAGGATCTGGAGAAGATCTGAGGTATGGCTTAACAACCTGAGGTAGGACCAGGAGATGGTCTGAGAAGTAGAAGGAGGAGTCCTCTGAGTAGTAGGACCTGGGAGAGGTCTGAGCTGTAGTATCTGGAGCAGATCTGAGGTAGGGCTTAACAGCCTGAGTTGTAGGACATTATTGTCTGAGCTGTAGGAGGTGTTATCCTCTGAGTTTATAGGCGGTTGTGCCTGAGGTAGGAGCTGGTGATAGCTCTGAGTTGTAGGGACTTGTGTCCTGAGGTAGGATCATTCTTGATCTGAGAAATTCTGAGGAACTTGTGTTGTAAGCTCTTTGAGCCGAGTTTGGAGACGTTGGCCCTATCTAACACACTGTTAGAAGGGTGGAGGGGGAAAGTGGACTACCCATAGACACACTGTCTTTGGGGAACCATTATAAATTATCGTGTGCTTTCTGTGTTTGTTGATTTGCTTGAACTAATTTTGAAAACAGCTAAAGCTAATCAAGTAAAATTCAAAAGACCTATTCACCCCCCCCCCCCCCTCTAGGTGATTTAGATTACAAACCTTATATTCTTTCAAGTGGTATCAGAGGGAGGTTGGTCAAAAAGGACTTAACAGTCTAACCAGATCCTAAAAGGTTTAGTCAAGTCGTCACCCAATGGCCTCCAGTGTAATGCAGAAGGAAATGAGTCCAATGAAACAGCCCATATGTAACAAAGCCAACTTTGGCATATGGAAGCAGAGGGTTAGGCTGTACATGGAAGCCTCAGACCCTAGAATCTACATTACTGTTCAGGAAGGCCCCTTCACTATCACAAAACCCTCTTATGTTGATCCTACCAGGCATGTAGGCAAACCATACACTGAAATGACCAAGGATGAGATAGCATTGGCTACTATGGATAAAAGGGCTCAAAATATCATAGTCAATGTTATTGATGACTCAACTTTCAAAATTCAGTACACTGTATATCTATTAAGGAGATGTGGGATACACTGATAGTGTACATGGAAGGAACTGAAGATGTGAGGAATGACAGGAAGTCACTCCTCAATCAGGAATATGAAGCTTTCAGGCAGCAAGGGCAGGAGAGCATCTCCATGTGTTATGAAAGGTTCTTTAGAATAATAAATGAACTAAGGACCTATGAGAGAGTGTTCACAAATTATGAGCTGAATGATAAGTTCCTCAGATCTCTAACAAGAGAGTGGGACACAAAAATTTGTTCCATAAGGGAGGTGGCTAGGTTGACTGAAACTCCTCCCCCAAACTCTTTATGGAAAACTGCTCTCTTATGAAATGCAGTTGTCTGCCAGGAAGGAAGAAGAGCAGAAGGCAAAGGGTGATACCAGGGAAAATTCTCTAGCCTTCAAGGCTGACTGCTCAAGAAGAGGGAGAGAGAAGGCTCACTCTCCTCCCAGAAGATCTGCTGAACAAGAAGATTCTGAGCCTATCTCATCAAGCTGCTCTTCTTCTGATGAAGAAATTACTGTTCTTACAAGGCACTTCAGAAAGCTGTTGAGGAGGAAGCTATGGAAGAACAAGCCTTACTCCTCACATCACAACAAGGAAGACAGCAAGGAGTCAAAGCATCACTCCAGAAGTGATGGGTATGTGTCTAACTCAAAATATAATTCTTCCAAAGTTGTTTACTATTGCTGCAGCAAGCCTGGGCATGTCATTGCTAACTGCCCTGTGAAGAGAAGAGAGAAGGATGAGAAGAAGGCTCATCAATCAAGAAGCAAGAAAGGAGAGAAATCCTTTCTAGCCAAGAAGAAGAAGAAAAGCTGGAGTGAATCAGACTCTAGCTCATCAGAATCTGAAATGGAAGAAGCCCTCATTGGGCTGGTAGCTGTTGAAGAAACTGCTATTGGCAGGACTGCAGTCAGGGCGCCTCTATCACATTCAGACAGTGATGAAGAGGAGGATGAAGAAGACATTGTTCAGCTAGGCATCATGGCCTTCACTGATGAGGAAGGAAGTCAGGATGCCTCTGACAATGCTCAGGTACTGTCTCATACCACTGCAATTTCTGATTAGAGACTAGTCCAGAATCTGTTGCACCTTCATCAATTGATGGAAGGGGAATGGATGCTGAGGAAGAACTCAATCAATTGATTGATAAATATGGTGTTCTTTTGGAGGCTCTGAAGAAGAGCAAGAAGTTTGCCAAGAGGCAAGCCCAGGAAATTGTTGCTCTCAAAGTGACTAAGGATGTCAACACTGAACCTACCACCCTGGTGGCTCAGACGAGCAGACAAATTAGTCATTTACAGGGATTAACTATTGTGCAATTAAGCACTATTTCCCTGAAGAACAAGGTCATTAAGGACCTTGAGGAAAAACTTGAGAAGGAGAAGAGCCTGGTGGCTCAATTCTCCAAGCCCAAATCTATGCTTTTCCTTATTGACACCTTCTCCTCTCAAACCAATAGGAGAGGACCTGGATTCAACAATATGGAAGTAGGAGAAGGGAGTGGAGTAAAGAGTAAGAAGAAGGCTAAGCCTCAACCCACCTCTCAAAAGGTGTTGCTTCCTCTCAATAGGTATGACCATGAAGGCATTCATGGTCACTGGAAGGAAGGGAGTTGCTATAGGAAGGGAAATGCTCCTTCCCATAGTGAAAGAGAGGGCATGGATTTGAGTGCAATGAAAGCTCCCCATGAGGAAATACAAATGACCCAATCTGAACCATTTGTGTTTGGTGCTTCTGCACCTTCAGTCAAGAACAAGGAAGCAAGCACTTCCAAATCTGCCTCAGCAAAAAGCATGACTACTGTCAAATCTGTTGACAAGGCCTGCTGCTCAGTGTCCGGTTCCCTCAGATCTTGTATGACTGCTAAGCCAAAGCAAGCTGAGGCCATCAGGACAAAGAGCAGCAAGACTGTCAACAAATTATCCTTTAGTCAGATTATTGCTGAAAGAAACAGGATGAGTGCTGCAGTCTCCTCTGCTGAACATGTGCACAGTGCTGTACCTATCCAAAAAAAATGCTCAGAAAAGGAGATACAATATTCATGATTGCTGGTGCTGTGGCAAGGTGGGACACTTTGCCATAGATTGTTGGTACAACCCCAATGTACCTAATACAAAGAAGAGCTTTCCTGCTAGGAGTGTAGCTAGCGTGAGAGCATCTCATCAAACTAACAGGTACCTAGGACCCAAAACTTATTGGGATCCTAAGGATAACTAAATCCTTCTTTGCAGGGTAGTTCAAGTACCAATCTCAACCAAATATGGTACTTGGACAGTGGGTGCTCAAGGCACATGACAGGATCTAGGAGTCTTCTACAGGATTACAAGCCTGTGAAGAATGGACCCAAAGTCATCTTTGGGGGATCAGAAAAGGGGGTCACCAAAGGTTACGGTATGATCTCTAATGGCATAGTCTCTTTCACAAAAGTAGCTTATGTTGAAGGGTTGCAACACAACCTTGTCAGCATAAGCCAACTGTGTGATCTTGGTCATGTCATTGAATTTAACAATGATAAGTGCCTCATCAAAAAGTCTAATGACTTAGAGGTCATCCTTTCAGGCACTAGGAGTGGAAATGTTTACTGTTTAGATTTCTTCTGCAAATCTGTTTCATCTCCTATATGTCTTGTAGCTGATGAGAGTGAGTCTCTTTGTGTTCAATGGCACAAGAGACTTGCCCACATCAACTACAAGACAATGCATAGACTATTCTCTAAGAACTTGGTTAGGAATAGTCCTAATTTAAAATGTGTTAAAAATGGTCCATGTCATGCTTGCCAAATGGGTAAGCAAACAAGGGCCACTTTTAAAAGTATTGGCCCCAAAGACACTAAGAGATGTCTTTATCTATTGCATATGGACTTGTTTGGTCCTATGCCAATTCAAAGATTAGGAGGGAAGTTGTATACCTTAGTGATTGTTGATGATCAGTCAAGATATACATGGGTATTTTTCCTTAGGAAGAAATCTGATACTCTAAATGTCTTCATGAGCCATGTCAAGGCCATTCAGAATGATTTACAATGTACTGTGGTCAGAACTAGGTCTGACCATGACACAGAGTTTCAATCTGAAGCCATGACAAGGTTCTGTCAAGAACTAGGTATCATCCAAGAATTTTCCTCCCCAAGGACCCCACAACAAAATGGGGTGGCTGAGAGGAGGAATAGATCATTGATAGAAGCTGGGAGAACATTGTTATGTGACTCTTCACTCCCATAATACTTTTGGGCTGAAGCAGTCAATACTGCCTGTTATGTTCTCAATAGAGCTTCCATCAATAAAGATCATGGAATTACCCCCAATGAGATTTTGAAAGGCAAACAACCTACAATTTCATACTTTAGGATCTTTGGGTCTAATTGCTACATTCTAAATAATGGAAAAGCTCAGTTAACCAAGTTTGCTGAAAACTGCAACATGGGGATTCTTGTTGGATATAGCTCACATAGTAGAGCCTATAGGGTATATAACAAGAAAACCTATGTTGTTGAAGAGTCCATGCATGTAGTATTTGATGAGTCCAGCCTAATCTACAAGGACTGGCCCAGTTCTTCTGTTTTGACAGGAAGTGAAGATGCAATGGAAGAACTATCCATACAAGAACCTTCCAGCAGAAGTAAAGCAAATCCTGATGCAGAAGTTCAAGAAGAAGCAGAGGTGCAAGATGCTGAAGATGCTGAAGAAGCTGCTGAACCAGTGGAAGAAGTTCAACAAGTAGAGCACAGATTACCTGCAGCTACAAGACATCTCAGGGATCATCCCTTGGAACAGATTATTGGAAATGCCCAGCAAGGTGTGACAACCAGAAGCTCATAATGAGGCTCTATTCCTCAGTTTTCTATCGCAGGTTGAGCCTAAGAAGTTTGAAGAGGCCAACATGGATCCATTCTGGATCCAGGCAATGCAAGAAGAACTTTTGTAATTCAAAAGATGCAAAGTATGGAAGTTGGTGCCAAGACCACAAGGACACAACATCATTGGCACCAAATGGATATTCAGAAATAAGTTAGATGAGAATGGGACAATCATCAAAAACAAGGCAAGGCTGGTTGCAAAAGGATATAGGCAAGAGGAAGGAATAGACTTTAACCAAACCTTTGCCCCAGTTGCAAGGTTGGAGGCCATAAGACTATTCTTAGCATATGCTGCTCACAAGGGCTTCAAAGTCTACCATATGGATGTCAAATCAGCATTATTCTTGAATGGAAATCTAAAAGAGGAAGTATATGTAGAGCAGCCTTCAGGTTTTGTACATCCCACTCTCAAATCTCATGTCTATTTTCTTAGGAAAGCCCTATATGGTCTTAAGCAAGCTCCAAGAGCTTGGTATGAGACTTTGTCCAGCTTTCTCCTCAAGAACAAGTTCATGAGGGGAAAGATAGATAACACATTGTTTCTTAGGGAAACAAGGGGCAAGTGTCTCTTAGACCAAATTTATGTTGATGACATAATCTTTGGGTCTACTGATGACAACCTCTGCAAGAGATTTGCCAATCTAATGAAGGGGGAGTTTGAGATGAACAGTATGGGTGAGCTCAAATATTTCTTTAGGCTCCAGGTGAAACAGTCTGATGATGGAATTTTCATCTCCCAAACCAAGTACACCAAGGAGCTCATCAAGAAATTTGGGATGGAATCTGCATCCACCATGAGAACACCCATGGGATATAATGTATCATTAGACAAGGATGAAAAGGGGAAGGCCTTTGATGAATCCATGTACAGGTGTATCATTGGATCCCTGTTGTACTTAACTGCTAGTAGGCCAGACATTATGTATTCTATATGTGTTTGTGCTAGGTATCAGGCTTGTCCTAAGGAATCTCACTACACTTCTGTCAAGAGAATTTTAAGATACCTCAAGGGTAGCCTGAATCTTGGCCTTTGGTACCCTAGGAACAATGACTTTGAACTGATAGGCTATTCAGATGCAGATTTTGTTGGATGTAAAGAGGACAGGAAAAGCACAAGTGGCACCTGTCAATTCCTAGGGAGGAGGCTGGTCTCATGGAGCAGTAAAAAGCAAACTAGTGTGGCCATATCCACACCTAAGTCAGAGTACATTGCAGCAGGTAGCTGTTGTGCTCAAATTCTATGGATCCAACATCAGTTGGAGGATTACAACATCAAGATAAGACATTCTCCCCTGCTGTGTGACTCATCCAGTGCAATTTCTATTGCTAAAAATCATGTTTCCCATAGCAAGACCAAGCACATAGAAATTAGGTATCATTTTATTAAGGAGCATGTAGAGTGTGAAGATATCAAACTTGAATATGTCCCTACAGACAATCAAGTAGCTGATATCTTCACTAAGCCATTGGATGAGGCCAAGTTTAATGCTTTCAAGATAGAACTAGGGATGTTGAGTGTAGACTAGTACTCACATTGAGGGGGAGCTAGAATGGGATGTTCAATTTGAACAGGTTCAGCTATTACAGAAAATTGCTCTCCAATAAGGGGGGAGCAAATTCCCTGCTCAGGTTGAGGGGGAGATGGCAAATGCCAAGAATGTATAGGTTGACCTATAAGTTGATCCAAAGGGATCTATAGATGTTGCCTCCCTATCCCTAATGGGATAAATAGTTGAAGAAATAAGAAAGGGGGAGAAAGGGCCAATGCTAAGTAAGAACCTATGCTTAGGATGTTAGAAAGAGGGAGATAGGGCCAATGCTACACAGATCATTTTTGTGATATGGTTTTTATTGTTAATGTACCTTAGAATTGGGGATGTTCTGCCTTCTTCAAATAGGGGGAGATTGTTGGGTATATTGCCCTCAATAGTACCATGATTTGAAGAGGCATCACTCTCAATGCTAAGGACATATTGTATTTGATGAACTTTACTTGTGTAAGATATTCAGGTGCAGGTGACTCAAAAGGAAGGGCCAAACATGCCCTTAGATGTGGAGAAATCATCTCCCATAAATGATGTAGGCTCAGCAGAACCGTTGAGACGAGGGGTCAAAACCGCTGAGACGAGGAGCTGTCTTAGCGTATCTGCTGAGAAGAAGGTGCCTCCGCTGATAAGTTCATTATACACTGAGAATCAGCGTGTTCGTCGAACGCTGAACGTCGTTCATCGACCGCTGAGACGTGATCAAAGAAGGAGCCGCTGAGAATACACACAAGTCGAGATCGTCGAACGCTGAACGCCGTTCGACAAACGCTGAGACGAGGAGTCGTCTCAGCGGAGCCGCTGAGAAGACACACAAGGCAAGTTTGTCGAGCGCTGAGCTGGCAAGATCGTCGAACGTAGGGGACAGCTGGTTCGTCGAACGCAGAGTGTTCCGCGTTCGTCGAGCACAGTCCTTCTCTACAGAAAAGTAGGGCGGCGGTGCCTGCGGCTAGGACTAGTTGCAGAAAAGCTGGGTGGGGTCCACCAACTTCTCCCATACCTCTCAACAAATCAGCTAAGAGCCGTTGAAGATCAGAGATGCATAAAAGGAAGAGTTATCGCACATTTGAATCTCTCAGTAATGTGCAAAAGAGATCAATTGTTACATTGACGGCTGAAGCTCTCATCTTCTTCCTCCTGCTCACTGAACAAGAAGAATAAAATAGAGAAAGGAAGTTAGCTCCTCTGCAAGAAGGAGCAATGTGATCTTCCATCACTCTGTCGAAGAGGAAGATCAAGTTAGTAGCTGGCATTGACATCTTCAGCTACAGGAAGCACAGACGGTGCAGGATCTACAGGAGAGTACCTCTACTGTAGAATATTTCTAAATCATTTTTCTGTAGGGCATTTTGCCTGAGCTGTAAGACCTTTTGGTCTGAGATTGTAGGAACCTGAGGGTTCTGAGTTGTAGGGCTGAAGGCCTGAGTGTAGGATCTGGAGCAGATCTGAGGTAGGGCTTAACAGCCTGAGGTAGGACCAGGAGGTGGTCTGAGAAGTAGGAGGAGGAGTCCTCTGAGTAGTAGGACCTGGGAGAGGTCTGAGCTGTAGGATTTGGAGTAGATCTGAGGTAGGGCTTAACAGCTTGAGTTGTAGGACATTATTGTCTGAGCTGTAGGAGGTGTTATCCTCTGAGTTTGTAGGGCAGCTGTGCCTGAGGTAGGAGTTGGTGATAGCTCTGAGTTGTAGGGACTTATGTCCTGAGGTAGGATCATTCTTGATCTGAGAAGTTCTGAGGAACTTGTGTTGTAAGCTCTTTGAGCCGAGATTGGAGACGTTGGCCCTGTCTAACACACTGTTAGAAGGGTGGAGGGGGAAAGTGGACTATCCATAGACACACTGTCTTTGGGGAACCACTATAAATTATCGTGTGCTTTCTGTGTTTGTTGATTTGCTTGAACTAATTCTGAAAACAGCTAAAGCTAATCAAGTAAAATTCAAAAGACCTATTCACCCCCCCCCCCCCCTCTAGGTGATTTAGATTACAAACCTTATATTCTTTCATATTCCTTCATCACATTTTTCATCAAATTTTGCTAATGCATCTTTGGTGTTTAAGATAAAGCATTGACACCCAAAAAGATGAAAGTAAGATACATTGGGTTTCCTTTTGTAATATAATTCATATGAAGTTAATTTCAAGATTGGGCGAAGCATGACTCGATTTATAACATATAAAGATGTATTTACCGCTTTGGCCCAAAAAGATCTAGGCAACCCATACTCGGATAGCATAGTGCGTGCGAGTTCCTGAAGGGTTCTATTTTTCCTTTCCACCACACTATTTTGTTGGGGGTGCGTGAAGCGGAAAATTCATGTTTAATACCTAGATTATTACAAAAAGTGGTGAAGCTATCATTTTCAAATTCCCCTCCATGATCCGATCGAATGCACTTAATTTTTAGATCTAATTCATTTTGAATGTGATTGCATTGTTTTGTAAATTCAGAAAAAGCATCGGATTTGGAGGTAAGAAATAATGTCCAAGTAAATCTAGAAAAATCATCAATCAATACAAATGTGTACTTTTTACCACCTAGACTACAAGTGCTAATTGGCCCAAATAGGTCCATGTGAATTAATTTAGGGGTCTAGTGGTGGACATTTCATATTTGTTTTTAAAAGATATTTTAAAGAATTTTCCTTTTTGGCATGGCGGGCATAAAGTAGATAGGTTTTCATTAAGCATTGGTAAACCCCTTATTATTTTATTTTTTGACAATTTTAAAATCAGCTTAGTGCTAGTGTGACCGAGACGCCTATACCATAATTCAAGTTCTTCATTTTTTGTGATTAGACATTTTAGTGATACACGTGATAGATCATGAAAAGAAATTAAATAGACATTGTGAATTCTTGGTGTAGTGAGTACAATATCATTAGTCTTAGGATCTATAATTTTGCAAAAATTTGTAGAAGACTCAAATAAAACATTAAGACCCTTATCGCATAGTTGACTAATAGAAATTAAGTTGTGTTTTAAGCCTTCTGCATATAAGACATTTATAAGAGAGGAGTCATTACCCACTATATCGGTGCTTAAGATTCTTCCTTTTCCATTGTCACCAAATGTCACTGTTCCTTCTTTCTTCTTTGTGAGGCTAAGGGACTTTGCTTTATCACCCGTCATGTGCTTGGAGCAACCTGAGTCTAAGTACCACGTGTCTTCCTTGTCCTTAGCCTGCCAACACACCTACAAAGAAGATATTAGCGAAGATCTGGATACCCATGAGGTTCCTCTCATAATATAGGTGGTGACCTTAGGTACCCAGATTTATTTTAAAGTGTGCTTTCCCTTCTTCCTGCAAGAGTTCGTGGTGTGGCCAAAAAACAAACAATTGGCGCATGCAATAAAAGGGGTTGAGACCTTTTTCAGAGAATTTTGTTGACCTTTGTTGGTAGACAAGGAGGTAAGGGGTGACAGAATTATTTTTATAAATAGAATTTTGGTTTCTGGAACCAGAGCTAACGCCAGCGTTAGAAGTTAACGCTGGGCGGTAGCTTCCCGAACCATACCCTAGCCCAAACTTTGAAGAACCACGACACTGGTTGCCCAAAATCATGTCCAGCAATTTTTCGCCAACCCCAAATTTGTTTATTGTCATATTAAGATCATTGATTCGGGCTTTTAAGACGAAGTTTTCACTTACTAAATTTCCACACCTATTTGCAAAAAAATTCTTTTCATTTTCTATTTGAGAAAGAGAGATTTTTAAACTTTTTTCTAAGTCTCCATTTTATTTTGTGAGAGATTCAATATTGGAGAGAGCCTTAAAAAGATCATTTTTTAGTTATTTTGTCTTTGCTAAGTTATGATCATTTTCTTGGCAAGACCCTATCTCTTTTCCCAAAGCTTTTACTTCCTTATTTAATTTTTTATTTTATTTTAAAAGAATTTTAGTTTCAGTTTTTAGAAGATCAAGATCTTTTAGACTCTTACTAAAAAATTTGCATGTTTTCATGTACTCAATATAAAGATCATCATAAGTAGTAGGAGTTACCTCAGTGTCGCTTTTGACACTGCAATCGTCATCCGTTGGTTCATGGCTCCTCCCCATGAGGCACAGATTTGCCTCATCACTATCGCTTGAAGTTGACTCGTTTGAACTTTCAAATGACGAGTCATCCCACGTTGCAGCCTTCAAAACCTTCTTCTTTTCTCTTCCTTCATGCCGCTTTTCTTTTTGTTCTTTTATGTACTTTGGGCATTGACTTCTTATATGCCCGGTCTTCCTGCAGTGGAAGCACTTGGGAGGAGGTCGCTCTTCATCGTCATCGTTTGATTTCTCCTTTTTCTCTCTTTTATAAGATGAGCCTTTTCGTAAGTACTTACGGAAGGTGCTCCACCTTTCTGGATTCTTCATGAACTTTGTGAAATTTTTCACAAAGAGACTTTCCTTGTCTTCGTCCTCGTCATCATCCACTTTCCTTGACTTTAGTGTCAAGGCTTTTTTCTTTGGCTCTTTGTTGTATTCTTCATCTTGGATTTTGAGTTCTACCTCATGGGTTTTAAGATTCACAATGAGGCTCTCAATTTGAAGCCGTCTTAGATCATGCGATTAGGAAATAGCTGTCACCTTTGGATTGAACTTCGGAGGGAGAAATCAAAGGATCTTCCTCACAAAGTCACCGTTCGAGAAGGTTTTTCCAAGAATCTTCGATGCGTTTACGATCTTGGTAAAACGTGTGTACATCGAGTCAACATCCTCATCTGGATCCATTCTGAATCTTTCAAACTCCGATTCCATTTGGAAGAGCTTTGAGTTTTTAACCTGCAAAGTACCTTCATGCGTTATTTCTAGTAAATTCCAAATGTCATAAGCAGTTTCGCAAGCACAAACTCAATTAAATTCAGTCATATCTAACACACAAAATAAGGCATTCATTGTTTTAACATTATTTTAACATTTATTTTTATCCCCATCATCCCATCTATCTCTAGGCTTTTCCATGGTTACTTCTCCAACAACATAAGTAGGAGTGGTATACGGTGTTTCAACACTAGCCCATACGTCTAGATCTAAATTAATTAGAAAGTAACGCATTCGCGTTCTCCAGTAATTATAGTCAGTTCCGGTGAAAAGTGGAGGTCTACTTATTCCTAGCCCCTCATGGAAAGCGATATCACGGATTGCCATTATTCCGGGTTGTTAGACCGTATTGGAATAACCTAGCTCTGATACCACTTGTTGGATCTTGAGGCGCCCTAAGAGGGGGGGTGAATAAGGGTTTTAGAAAACTTTAGTATTTTAATAAAACTTTTGTGATTTTCCAATAAGTAAATTGAAACAAAAGTAAAGAGATTGAAATAAGAAATGAAATCAATTTTATTTTACATGAAAAGACATGATTATCATTTATAAAATTCAATTACAAAATTTGATTTCTATGACGCTATAAATCAAAGTGAATGTGAAATACTCTTTTTGTTTTCTATACCGACTCTTCTCACTAAGAACCGGTTGGCTTTAGCTGATCTTTCCCTAGATACAGCATCAAGCCGCTCTAGCCTTTCTATCCCCAAAAAGGCCTCGAGCACCCCCTAGATCTACTCCCTAGATCTAGTCGCCACAACCGCGGTGAATTCCCCCTAAGTCGCGCACGGACCTAGTCGCCAACAACCGCGACGAATTTCACTAAACAATTATAATGAAAGAGTTACAACAAAGTATAAAACACAAGTAAAACTCCTTATGAAGAATTTTGGAGATGGCAAAGACTCGCTGAATATCGTCGAAGTCGAAGCGCGCGTTTTTGCGTTAGGTGAGCGTTGATCCGATCCTCCTTCGAATTCTTCTCTTGAATTTGTGTGGGAGATGATGGTATGGAAAATACGACCCTCGCAGAGTTTCTGAAGTGTTGTTATAGGGCTCTCTGGAATCAATGGTTGAAGATAACGAATGCCACCTATTTATAGGACTGGAAGCTAACGTCGGCATTAAGGCTAACGTCAGGCGTTGACCCAGTATAGAAAGAACTTGATGGCTCGGATCTTCATAACAGGAAGGAGATACCGCATCTTTGGAAACATTCATTTTAGGCAACCTTAACGCTGGAGTTGAGACTAACGCTGGTGTTAAATCAAATCATTCCTAAAATGCTCATGCAATCACGGTAGCTTCCCTCCATGCCATATTCATCAAATGTTAATATCGGCGTTAAGTCCTAACGCATGGCGTTAGACCACATTCATCATTTTAGCTTGTAGGCAAGTTCAGACCAACAATGTAGCATCCTAGTGTCAATATTGTGCAAACCTGCATGCTAAAAACACAATGGCAAACAAGATCAAATACAAGTAGGATTTGTTATTCTCAAATCAAAGGGATGCTGAATACCGTGTTCCAACATAAGCTTCATGAAGTGTACCTCCTCCTATTTTACTGTATTTCTCATCTCTTTTGCTCTTTTTCGGCTTGCATGCCGAGGTAGCTTAATATTTTTTCTACTATGTTTGAATGTGATGTATTGATGACTTGAATAATTGTGTAAGACCGTAAGGTCGGACCTCTCCTACGAAGATATGGACAACTTCTGTGTTGTTTAGTATGTTTCTGCTGAGTGTGCTCTAGTTGTTTGGGAAAGTTTCTTGTATCACATTTTAACGTTAAAGTTGTGACGACTCTATGTTGTGGGGTCCAGGCCGGACTCATATTATATAATTGTTGCAGGGGAGGCATTATATTCCATATCTTCAGGGAAAACATGACTCGTGTCAGCTCCAGGTTATGTGTAGGATAATTTCGTTCAGGCTTTTCAATTGTCTCATGTGTAAGCCCCCACGTGACCATGCTGCATCAGGAATGCACCCAGTTCCTTAAGTGGGAAATCTAAAATCATTTCTTTCCAAATGGCAATGTGCAGGTGGGTGCTGAGGTCAAACGGTCCTTAAGCTAGGTGATACCTGCTTAGCACTATGATGTCCAAATGAACAAAGCAACTTCCTACATCAAGGAGGTGATGGGTAATGCAATCTTTGAAGATCCTTTAGCGAGATTATGGTAATAACGTGCAAGTCTAAGCAAACTCCAAGTGTCCATTACTGACTTCAGTGAGACCAATTCCACACTTCTTGTACATTGGAAGAGTCCACCGCCACTCCAGCACTATTCATATGCCCTAGAAAGTTAGCTTTCCTTGAGTAAACCTTCACATTGCCGAACTTAGTGAACGCATGATGTTCCCACAACATCTCTAGAACCAACTTTAGGTGGGCAGCGTGTGCATTACGGGGCTCAAAGTATACTACGATGTCGATTATGATTGCAATAATGAAAATTTGTTGGAAGGCTCAATTGTTTGATTCAGAAGGCTCAATTGTTTGATTCATGAGGCTCAAGAATGTCGATGAAGCATGAATATGGCCAAAAGGTATCACGGTGAACTTGTAGAGGCCATCTTTAAAATAGAAGGTCATTCTCTTCTCGAATCTGCAGCTGGTAACAACCTGACTAATAGTCCACCTTGGAAAAATGCATGAGCTTCTGATAATTAGTGCAAACCTAGGAGCCTCATTCTTCTTGACATGATGACATGGGCTCCCCATAGAGATGAAGTAGGATGAATACACCTAACATCCATTAAATCCTACAACTAGACTAGGAACTTTTCCAACTCCTTAAGTTCCATTATATAAGGAGTTGGGGATATGTTATTCTATAGATACAAGCTCTATTTGAAGGTCAATTTTCTGATGTGGTGGCAATCCTGGTAGCTTCTGCAAAAGTACATCTGAGAAGTCTCGAACAACATGAACCTCCACTAAGTTTAACTAGCTTTCTACTAATTTGACATAGTTTACGAGCAACTTTTCTCACTGTTAATGATGATATGTGTATTTTATATAGCAATTTTGGCATGTCTTTTAATCGTTTTCATTGTGTTTTATCCCAAATTTACATTACAATAGCTTAATATCACATACATTCTTAATTTTATGATTTGGGGAAACCTTTGGTGTATTTGAGATGGTTTAGAGTGCACTTGGGAACTTATTAATGAAATTTTGAAAATATGGACTTCACGCACGTGCATACACATAATGCACACGACCATGTGTGATTTCTCCCAAGTGTAGTCCCATTTTGACTGGTGTCCATTTGATCGGCATAACCTTTTCTAAGGAACTCCAATCTGTAAATTCAAAATGTTGTGTGAGAAGGCGACATAAGGGTCCACAACTTTCATGTAGAACACTCTTTCTAGTTCGGCCTCCTTGGTGGTCAAAATGTACTCCAAACTAGAATCAGTTCATTTTTCATACATTTTCTTACAGATTTTGATCGTTCTATGGAAATGGGTGTGTGGTTACTGTATATTGCATGTGCACTGTGTTTTTCTGCATATTTTTTGCATATTTATGTTCTTCAGGCATGCCCATGTGCCTCTATGCGCACGAGCGTGCGTGGTCATATTTCTGGGCGTATAAATATTTGTTTTTAGGGTTTTTATCTCATTCACTTCCGCATTTCTCCTTTGGACACTATTTCTTGAAGGTTTCATAGGGCTTCATGATCAAGATTTGCAAGGTTATTTGTACAACCCTCATATTTTCCGAGTCGGTGCGACCCGACCCGGGTGAGGTTGTAATAGGAAAGGTTCCGCGATGAAGTAGACCAAAGCCGAGCGAGGCTAAGGAATGACCCGAGAGAGGGAAGAATGGCCAAGCAAGGCAAGTGCGGGAAGTCCCCCCCCCCCCCCCCACTCAGCCACCTCCCCTCTTGGGAGGCGAGTGGGGGCAGCTCCCCCACTCAGCCACCTCCCCTCTTGGGAGGCGAGTGGGGGCAGCTCCCCCACTCGGCCACCCCCTCTTAGGGAGGCGAGTGGGGGCAGCCCCCCCCCCCCCCCCCACTCGGCCATCCCTTCTTAGGGAGGCGAGTGGGGGTAGATCCCCCACTCGGCCACCCCCTCTTAGGGAGGCGAGTGGGGGCAGCCCCCCCACTCGGCCACCTCCCTCTTAGGGAGGCGAGTGGGGGCAGCCCCCCCGCCCCCCCCCCCCCCCCCCCCCACTCGCCCACCTCTCCTCCCACTCGCCCGGCATGGGTGGGGAGGTCGGTATGACCTCCCGTGAGGGGGGAGTGGGCACTTTGAGTCCCACTCGCCCCCCCCCCCCCCCCCCCCCCCCCCCTCATGCGTGGTTGATTGCGGTCATGGTTGGACTGCGGATAGCAGGATTTTTGCTATCCGCAGTCCATTTTTTGGGAAGTCTATAAATAGACCCCCATGGGCACCTTGGGAAAGGTTGGTTCCTACCCCCTCCCTCGCGTGGTCTTGTGAGCAAGCACCCCCCCCCCCCCCCCTCCCCTTGTCATCGAAGGTTGACGGTGAGGTGGTTCTTAGTGCCCTCCAAGGTGCCCAGGCTCAGCATTGGCTTGGGAGGGGAAGCGCTCTAAGATCTTCCGGGTATGTGGTGGGACCTCCTCGCTGAAGCTTAAGGGGTTCGTTTCTAGATTCAAGTCTTCTTCAAGGGCAGGGTCTTTCAGTTCCTAGTAACCGGTCAAGGGTCTAGGCTTAGGTCAAGTAAGGGTTAGTCGCAACCCCCTCTCGAACGCTGAAGCCGGGAAACTAGTTTCAACATTCTGGTGCGGTGAGCGTGGAAGCGACTAGCTCGGAAAGCTCTGAGCCATGTCTCATGGCTGGAAGCGACGAGTTGGGAGACTCGCCTCTGGCATGCGAGTATGTGAAGAAGGGCGACGTCGATGAATTTCAGCAAAGGGATCCTGGAGCTCCTGCAGGTCGCACCCTCCACTCGCGGCGAGTGTTCGACACCACCTGCATGGAGGCGATAAGAACGCCCCCGTCCAACCAGGGGGGAGTAACTTCACCTGGAAGGTCCAAGAAGGAGTTGCGGAGACGGAAGAAGTGGCGAAGAAGATGACCAGGGAGCGTGCGCCCAAGTGAAGTGCCCAGGAAGGGCGAGATGTAAGTGAAGTGCCCAGGAAGGGCGAGATGTAAGTAAAGTGCCCAGGAAGGGCGAGATGTAAGTGAAGTGCCCAAGAAGGGCGAGGTGTAATAAAGTGCCCTGGAAGGGCGTAGGGTAGTGAAGTTGTAATAGACGAACTAGGAATGAAAAAGGGTTCTTGGGTAATGCCCCGATCTAAGATCCCTGACTGGAGATCCCCCGTCAGGCTCAGTCATGCCGGTAGATGGGGGACTCGTCAGGTCGACTCGCGGTTCAACAACCGATCGGGAAGGCGTTGAGTTCCTCTGCCTCCAGGTGAAGGTAAGCACCAAGGATACGGATGGGTACTTCCACCTCCAATCGGTAAGAGGATTGGGAAGGCTTTGAGTTCCTCCACCCCCGGTTGAGCTAAGACTCCCAGGACGTGGATGGGTACTTCCACCTCCAGTCGGATTGGGAAGGCGTTGAGTTCCTCCACCCCCGGTTGAGCTAAGACTCCCAGGACGTGGATGGGTACTTCCACCTCCAGTCAGATTGGGAAGGCGTTGAGTTCCTTCACCCCCGGTTGAGCTAAGACTCCTAGGACGTGGATGGGTACTTCCACCTCCAGTCAGATTGGGAAGGCGTTGAGTTCCTCCACCCCCGGTTGAGCTAAGACTCCCAGGACGTGGATGGGTACTTCCACCTCCAGTCAGATTGGGAAGGCGTTGAGTTCCTCCGCCCCCGATTGAGCTAAGACTCCCAGGACGTGGATGGATACTTCCACCTCCAGTCAGATTGGGAAGGCGTTGAGTTCCTCAACCCCCGGTTGAGCTAAGACTCCAAGGACGTTGATGGGTACTTCCACCTCCAGTCAGATTGAGAAGGCGTTGAGTTCCTCCACCCCCGGTTGAGCTAAGACTCCCAGGACGTGGATGGGTACTTCCACCTCCAGTCGGATTGGGAAGGCGTTGAGTTCCTCCACCCCCGGTTGAGCTAAGACTCCCAGGACGTGGATGGGTAATTCCACCTCCAGTCAGATTGGGAAGGCGTTGAGTTCCTCTACCCCCGGTTGAGCTAAGACTCCCAGGACGTGGATGGGTACTTCCACCTCCAGTCAGATTGGGAAGGCGTTGAGTTCCTCCACCCCCGGTTGAGCTAAGACTCCCAGGACGTGGATGGGTACTTCCACCTCCAGTCAGATTGGGAAGGCGTTGAGTTCCTCCACCCCCGGTTGAGCTAAGACTCCCAGGACGTGGAAGGGTACTTCCACCTCCAGTCAGACTGGGAAGGCGTTGAGTCCCTCCACCCCCGGTTGAGCTAAGACTCCCAGGACGTGGATGGGTACTTCCACCTCCAGTCAGATTGGGAAGGCGTTGAGTTCCTCCACCCCCGGTTGAGCTAAGACTCCCAGGACGTGGATGGATACTTCCACCTCCAGTCAGATTGGGAAGGCGTTGAGTTCCTCCACCCCTGGTTGAGCTAAGACTCCCAGGACGTGGATGGGTACTTCCACCTCCAGTCGGATTTGGAAGGCGTTGAGTTCCTCTACCTCCAGGTAGGCTAAAGTACCTAGGACGTGGATGGGTACTTCCACCTCCAATCGGTAAGATCCCTAACTACAGACCGTTCTCCGGGCTCAGTCATGTCGGCAGATGGGAGGCTCATCGGATCGATTAACTACCCAATGATCGGTTCAAGTAAGGTATCAAATCCTCAAGAAGTAAAGGGAGAAAGTAAGCTAAGAAATTCATTACAATGGTAACTGGTTCAGTGATAACATATGTTACATTAGTCATTACTTCACCCCTATTGGTGCATGCAGGATTAAAGGAAACAGGTATGCCGGAGATACATGGCTCCTACAAGGATCCAAAGAAGAGAAGAAGTCCCTGGCCACCCTCACGTTCAGGGGGAATAGCCACCGCTGCAAGGGGACGAGTCGGTCGCGCAGGAGAAGGGGAGAACTCATGCAGGATGTCATCGGCAGAGACTCCCCTCCAGCCGTCTTGGAGAGCATCCGCCTCATGAAGGCGGCTCCCCAGGGCTTGGGTCGTTGACGTCACAATCCTCCTGCCAGTACACTCGGCTTCAGCAGGGCAAGGTGGGGGGGCCGTCGCTGCCCTCGAAGGTTCGCCTCTTTCTCTCTCCTTTCTCCCTTAGCTGTCTTTGGGCTTCAGCAGGCGAGAAGAGAAACTGGCGCGCGGGCTCTTGCTGAGCTGCCTCCACTTCCAGTTGAGCTCTGCTCCCTGGAAGATGTTGAGTTCCCTCCATCTTAGGTTGAGTTTGACTCGACTAGAGATGTTGAGTTCCCTCCATCTCAGGTTGAGTCCGACTCGACTAGAGATGTTGAGTTCCCTTCATCTTAGGTTGAGTTCGACTCGACCAGAGATGTTGAGTTCCCTCCATCTCAGGTTGAGTTCAACTCGACTAGAGATGTTGAGTTCCCTCCATCTCAGGTCATGTTCGACTCGACTAGAGATGTTGAGTTCCCTCCATCTCAGGTTGAGTTTGACTCGACTAGAGATGTTGAGTTCCCTCCATCTCAGGTTGAGATCGACTCGACCAGAGATGTTGAGTTCCCTCCATCTCAGGTCAAGTTCGACTCGACTAGAGATGTTGAGTTAATTCCCTCCATCTTAGGTTGAGTTCGACTCAACTAGAGATGATGAGTTCCCTCCATCTCAGGTTGAGTTCGACTCGACTAGAGATGTTGAGTTCCCTCCATCTCAGGCCATGTTCGACTCGACTAGAGATGTTGAGTTCCCTCCACCTTCGGTTGGGCTTAGTCTGACCTCAGGTGTTGAGCTTTCTCCACCTCCTGTCGAGCTCGGCTCGCCTTAGGGGTGTTTAGTAGAGAAAGGTTCGTTCCCCACCTCGGGTCGAGTTCAGCTCGACTAGAGGTATCGGGTTTTCGTCCACCTTCGGTTGGGCTTAGTCCGACCTCAGGTGTTGAGCTTTCTCCACCTCCAGTTGGGCTCAGCTCATAGGAGGGTTCTCAAGGGGAGAAAGGTTTTCCTCCCACCTCAGGTCGAGCTCGGCTCGACTAGAGGTGCTGAGTTTTTCTTCCACCTCCGGTCGAGGTTAATCCGACCTAAGGTGTTGATCTTTCTCCACCTCTAGTTGGGCTCGGCTCATAGGAGGGTTCTCAAGTGGAGAAAGGTTTTCCTCCCACCTCAGGTCGAGCTCGGCTCGACTAGAGGTGCTGAGTTTTTCTTCCACCTCCGGTCGAGGTTAATCCGACCTAAGGTGTTGAGCTTTCTCCACCTCCAGTTGGGCTCGGCCCATGGGAGGGTTCTTAAGTGGAGAAAAGTTTTCCTCCCACCTCAGGTCGAGCTCGGCTCGACTAGAGGTGTTGAGTGTTTCCTCCACCTCAGATCGAAGTTAATTCGATCTAAGGTATAGAGCTTTCTCCAGCTCCAGTTGAGCTCGGCTCATAGGAGGGGTGTTTAGTGGAGAAAGGTTCACCTTCCGTCTCAAGTCCGGATCAGCCGAAGAGCTCGGCAAGGATGTCCCGTTGGCAAGTCCCTTCGTAGATTCCCCTCAGGTCCCACCAACTCGTCAAATCGGTGGGTTGAACTTTCTTTCCGAGCTTGGGGCAAGCTCGAAAAGAGCGGGGATTGTGTACAACCCTCATATTTTCCGAGTCGGTGCGACCCGACCCAGGTGAGGTTGTAATAGGAAAGGTTCCGCGACGAAGTAGACCAAAGCCGAGCGAGGCTAAGGAATGACCCGAGAGAGGGAAGAATGGCCAAGCAAGGCAAGTGCGGAAAGTCCCCCCCCCCCCCCCCCACTCAGCCACCTCCCCTCTTGGGAGGCGAGTGGGGGCAGCTCCCCCACTCAGCCACCTCCCCTCTTGGGAGGCGAGTGGGGGCAGCTCCCCCACTCGGCCACCCCCTCTTAGGGAGGCGAGTGGGGGCAGCCCCCCCACTCGGCCATCCCTTCTTAGGGAGGCGAGTGGGGGCAGCCCCCCCACTCAGCCACCCCCTCTTAGGGAGGCGAGTGGGGGCAGCCCCCCCCCCCCCCCCCCCCCACTAAGCCACCTCCCTCTTAGGGAGGCGAGTGGGGGCAGCCCCCCACTCGCCCACCTCTCCTCCCACTCGCCCGGCATGGGTGGGGAGGTCGGTATGACCTCCCGTGAGGGGGGGAGTGGGCACTTCGAGTCCCACTCGCCCCCCCCCCCCCCCCCCCCCCCCCCCCCCCCCCCCCCCCCCCCCCCCCCCTCATGCGTGGTTGATTGCGGTCATGGTTGGACTGCGGATACCAGGATTTTTGCTATCCGCAGTCCATTTTTTGGGAAGTCTATAAATAGACCCTCATGGGCACCTTGGGAAAGGTTGGTTCCTACCCCCTCCCTCGCGTGGTCTTGTGAGCAAGCACCCCCCCCCCCCCCCCCCCCCCCCCCTCCCCTTGTCATCGAAGGTTGACGGTGAGGTGGTTCTTAGTGCCCTCCAAGGTGCCCAGGCTCAGCATTGGCTTGGGAGGGGAAGCGCTCTAAGATCTTCCGGCTATGTGGTGGGACCTCCTCGCTGAAGCTTAAGGGGTTCGTTTCTAGATTCAAGTCTTCTTCATGGGCAGGGTCTTTCAGTTCCTAGTAACCGGTCAAGGGTCTAGGCTTAGGTCAAGTAAGGGTTAGTCGCAACCCCCTTTCGAACGCTGAAGCCAGGAAACTGGTTTCAACATTATTGATTGTGCTTAAGATGCTTAGCCATGGATTCGGAGGCGGAAGCATATAGAGAGAAGACGAGCAACTTTGGGAGTTGGTGACATCATGCCTAAATCTCAGACGATAGCTAAGGGGTTGTGCAGGAAACTGAGATTGCAAGTCCTTGCATGTTTCCCCACATGCCCAAGGAATAGTCTCTCTTTCCCCTTTGTATCCATGATTGGTAACTTGTATTTCTTCCCTTTCAATTGGGCATTTGATGTTCTAATCATGGCGTAGAACCTTAATCATTTCATATGTCATGACCATTGGCTGTGATTGTATTTTGGTTTTACTAACTAATTATGGATGGATTGGAATGAGGTTTGTTCGTGAATCGCTTAGTTAGATTTCTCCCTCATTTTCTAGTAATTTCTAGAAGTAGTTTTGTTAATGAACTCAAACAAGTTTTAGTCACACTTAAATAGTTAGAGACAGTTGAGTTGATGGATAGTACCGATTGTATTCCCTATGGACACGATACGATAAATCATCCGAGTGAAAACTCACAACTTTATTACTTGCAGTCAGAACTCTTGTCGTGCATCAAGTTTTTAGCGGTGTTGCCGGGGAATATGGTTAATTCTATGGAGGTACTTCAATGAAAGTGTTGAGACTAGTTTAAGAAGCCTTTTTTCTTGTTTTTCGATTTCCACCGACACTGCTAATTTTATTATTTGTGGTGTTGTTCTTCATTTTTTTTTTAGTTTTAGTTCTCCTTTATTAAGAAAATGAGCAGGTGATGATTGTGGTAATTAAACTAAAGCTATGAGCGAGTTCATTTGCTTCGTTTGTGGAAGGTGGAATCAGCATGATATGTTTTGCCAATATGTACATGACCATTTGATGTCTCGACGGTATTTTCCCTCTCCGCCACAGCAAGAGGATACATCTTATTTGGAGGAGCTCCTTGCCAAATATTTTAGCACTATGAATGAACAACTTGAAACTGAGCAGGCATCCAATACCAATTTAGCTATGCCAGTTGAGACCTTGTTGAATTTGCTTTTGGTAGAAGATCAAGAACCTCCACCAGTTGAAGTACCGGTGCAATCCGCACCTGAGTGTGCTCCTTGCTGTAATATTAGACGATAAGACCCACAAATTCTCTGAACCCATTTATTATTCCTCTAATGATTTTAATGTTAAATGCACTATAATATATAATGAATTTGTTTGTAGTGAGTTATCACAGGTTGGCCAGGCGACATTAACTCCAGAACCGCAAAGCATTGAGTAGAGCTTTCTCATATGTGAGAAGGATAACATCCCCTCACCAGAGGAGGTACAACTTGATGTTTCTCATATTTGTGCCACTCTTGAAGTTAATGAGTTTATGGTTCCCCTCCTTTTTGCTTCTAATGATTTTTATTTTGTGCCCCTGCAGGACCATGAGTTTGTGGACCCATTTTTGGGTGACGTTGAGTTGTAATCTAGGCAGAACAAGCATTTAGCATTGACCAAAAATGTGGTTTATTACACCCCATCGTCATTGCTTGTAATTCACCTGAAAGATTGGGTGCTGGGAGGCAAGAGATTTTTCTTTGTCGAACAACAGTTGGAAGAGATGAAGAAGCAGAAAAAGGAGTAAACCAGGGGATGGAGGATTAACATTCCGCCTGTCTACCCCTACCACATGGTCTCCAGTCTTTTTTCTTTTATTTACAGTTATTACTTCAGGTCGGTATATAGTTGATTATTTTGATAAATCTCTGAGTTGTAATTAGGATGTTGTGCATTATGTGTTATTTTCTGTGTGGTGTACTTTCATGTTTTGAACTTTGCATAATATAGGTATTACAACCAGCTCAAGGATGTTATGCAAAACGCTTCTCGGGAGGAAACCTAAGCTTTTTGTGCTAATTCTATCTACTTGTCTTTTTCTTGTTTTTTTATTCTAGGTAATGCTCGAGTTTGCATCTTTTTGGACACCCTGGATTTTGGGCATTTGGAATTTGTCTACTGATGAAGCATTGTAATTTGGAACCCTCATTCCCTTCTTTACCCCCTATATACTTTAAATTTTAGTGCATTAGGGACAATGTTGATTTTAAGTTTGCGAGTATGGGTACTTGTGTTTGGATAATTATTGTGATTGTTTGTGAATCATTGTCTTGCAATGCTTTAAGCAAATATATTTTGAACTATTGTTGCACCATTAGTTGAACCCAAATTTATATTTTGTTTTGCTTTGTTTTGTAAGCACATTCACTCATATTTCACTAGTGATGATAATTTAAAAATTTTATTGAGCATATTTGTGCAAGTGGTGTGTTGGTTCCTGTAACATTCTAATTCTCTGCGATGTTCTAGTGTGAAATTTTTCTTTATGAGTACAAATTTTACATAGCACGGTTCTGCATTTTTTTTCTCACTGTACAACGGTGTTAATTCTTTACTTCTCGCTAGATTGTTGTTGTGTTCTTTTCTCACTGTATAACGGTGTTCTTCGCTAGATTCTTTACTTCTCGCTAGATGGATGCACATAATGGGCGGAAGTGACATTATATGGCCCAACAAAATGACCGATTTCACCTAACCCTGTGAACATTACCCTTTGTATGTGACGGCATTGGCGGTGAGAAAAATTTTGTTCTCACTGCCACAACTGCTTTGGACGGTGGTCGGAAAAATGCTTGTAAATTAAAATGATATTTCTTGGAAAGCATTGAATCCTCCCACTTCCCAAAAAACTAAAACAAAATTCACATTTTCGTGCTTTTCTTCCGGTCAGTCAACATCTCTCTTCTCCTATTTTTCCTACCACCACTTTTCTGACAACTCTAATCCCAACACTGATTTCCCACCACTACTTTTCCTGCAGCCACGACCGTCTCAAACAAAAGAAATTTTTCAAACCGGGCTCCATCCGTAAAATTGCGTCCGGAACCAATCAAGAGGGGACACGTGTGATATATTTTTGTGTTTGGGGGCGGAAAGAGGGAAAGTCAAAGAATTAGAAGATCGAAATGATCTCCTAGAAAATCAAAATGATCTCCTAGAAAATCAAAATAATCTCTCCTAATTGGAGGCTCGTACGAAAAAATTTGCCTAAAAGAGCCTTAATCTATTGTTCCCTGAAAATACATTAATAGTCGCATCGGAAAGAATATGGTGATCAAACTGTACTAAAAAATACATTAAAAAACATAGAATGCGGGCCATTTTGATATGAAGAGTGACTAGAGCTGATATCAAGTCGAGTTCGAGCGATTTTGGCTCGGCTCAAAATCAAAATTTTCGAGTCGAGCTCGGCTCGAAATCAAAATCAATTTCCAGTCGAGCCAGCTCAACTCGAAATGGCTCGATTCTGAGCTAGCTCGAAATCGAATCGAGCTGGCTCAAAATCGAATCAAGCTGGCTCGCGAGCTGACTCAAAATCGAATCAAGCTTACTCGAAATATAACAATTTTTCTCTTTATTCATAGTTGACTCGAAATTAAATTGAGAAACATCTAAATTTAGCAAATAAAATACTTAAAAGACATAAATATTTTTATTTAGATTTAAATTTTAGTGTTTTTAATTTTAAAATACATAATATATTAATAAATACATAATATTTTAAATCAATTCGAGCTGATTCAAATCATATTTCGAGCGATTCAGGGCTGGCTCGAAATCGACTCGAAATCAGATTCGAGTCAAATTGAGTCGAATCAATTATAACCGATTTCAATTCGGCTCAATATTCGAGCGACTTTCGAGTTTCGAATAATATGCTCGGCCTGGAGAGTGACCGATTGAACGGAGACTGCAGTAATGTCAGAGTGTAGAATCAAGCACGCAAGAATTACATTCCTACGAAAATCTGGGTGAAAGAAATCCAACAAGTTCAGAAGAACAAAAGGGGAGAACTCAAACGGCGATCCTTGCTCTACCTTTGGCCAACCTGCGGGCGATAACCCTCCGCCCGCCTTTCGTTGCTTTTCTGCGCACGGAGAAAAAGAAGAGTGTTAGCGGAAACTTGTCGAATCATCAACGCAGCAATCCTTATATTAGAACGTATGCATTCAATATAAAACTGCATAAATTTCACGACGTGAGATTATATTCTCTAACACGTGGACTTTTGGCCTCTAACACGTGGACTTCTTTTTCATCCGACTAGATAGTAGCTGACTATATGTGAAGAAGATCAAGATCTATATTAAGTGGAGAAGGCTACATAACATACCAAAAATCCAAAGTCTTAAACTTATACGAGACTCCATGAGTTCCCGCACGCGCGCGCGCACACGCACACACCTTGTCTCCTCCAACAAATGAATGAGTAAGAATCTAAGATATATAGTAGCTAAAAGATAACATTTAGCTACTTAAATTACTTTAAACGTTAGGAGTCAGTAATTTTGATGGATCATGGAAAATGTGCAGAATAGAAAATTTGATAGAGCTGAAAGATGTGTAAGCGGCTTCCTCTTTCTAAGAAGAAAATAATATTCTGTCTCTATGAGAGTATCATAGGTATATTGGGAATTACTGCAGCGGGCACTGACATCCACAAAATTTTTACGGTGATCATGTTAATGCCCTGCAAACAAACCACTAGCGGGGAAGAAGTCCCAGCTGGGCTATTCTAGAAAATGTGTTGGTTCATTTTAGACTGCTCAAGTCGAACATCTCAAACAAAGATCCACAATTTCTCAGCAGTTTCAGGAACTTTAAATTCATGATGGATAACATTTAAAAGAAGCACCGTCTTTCAGCCACAAACCAATGGAATAATAGAAGGCGGGGATACCATTACATATCCAAACCCTGGGATGAAAAACTTTCCTACATCAAATTTGCTTCAATCATGCAAATCCAAGCAGGTTATAGTAGATAGGGTATCTACCACAATCCTTTCAATTAGTTATAGTAGATAGGGTCAGGATCTATAATAAATGAAGAAGGTTATATGAGACTCTCCATTTAGGATTCTGGCCTCTAACACATGAATAATTTTTTTTAATTGGTTGGTGTAAGAGTGGGCCGTTAGGTCGATCTTGCAGTGATACCATATTAGAACATAAGCATTTAATCCAATACCAATTGATTATAGGTCGTGGGGCCCATGACATATATTAAATGCACGAGGCTATATGAGATTCTCAATGTGGAACTATAGTCAACAACCATTGATGTCACCAAGGCTCAGTTTGGAGTGGCGGTGGCGGTCGTGAACGCGGTGGTTATGAACCGTCGTTCGTGAAAGCCTGACCTCACCTAAGGAATTTCATCCACTATTATGTTCAAAACTAGTATTTTTTTTCTTGGTGGCGGTCATAACCATTGTTATGCCAAACATACATTCTATGACGGTGGGGTTTTTGTCCAAAGTCACCGGAGAGAAAACATGGTGCCAAACGAAGCCTAAGGCTCCATTTGGCACAGAGGTGGCGGTCGTGAACGCGGTGGTTATTGTAACGTCCCTGAATTTTCAGGAATTATTTTATCCTTCTTTGACGTCATTTTTGACGTAAGGGCGTTACGTTAGTGCAGAGTTAGCGGTGCGCCGTCGTTTAGGCGTTTGCGCGTCCGTTCGGTCAAGTCGACCAAATTTTGGAGTGTGCCGGAGTTGGAAGATTTTACGTTAGAAAATTAAATTATTTAATTTTAGAGAGGCTCGTCGAAGTTTCGTTGCGATCCGAGCGTTATTTGAGCCCCGGTGATTTTCCAAAAATTTGTTTAATTATAGTTCGACGTAAACTTCAAAAAAAATTATACCTTGAGTTTGGCTCGTCAGATTTTGTTTTCGACTTCTCCGTTGGATTCGTAGCGCCGACATCTGTCTTCGGTGCGAATTTCGGTGGAATCGGCGACCGTTGGTTCGGCCTTTCTTTTCTTATTATTATTCTTATTATTATTATTATTATTGTTATTATTTCTTCTTCTCCATCTTCTTCCTCCCTGATTATCGAGCCAGAAGTTTCGAGAGAGAGAAGGAAGGAGAGTGTGTGGTTTTCCTGAGCTTTCCGACCGCCGCCGTCGGAGCTCCGGTGCACGAAATCTTCGCCGGAGCATAGATTTGAAAAGCTCTCGCCGTGCTCGTCGCGTGCGTGGTAAGTTTTGTCCGTTTCGTAGGTTTTTGGCGCTAGGGTTAGCGGTCCAAACCCTCTTTTTCTCCAAATCTCCGTAGATTGTTCGTGCTTAGGCCGTGTTTGAGCCGATCCTTGGTGTAGAGGGCTTGAGAAGCCGTTTTTCGGTGGTTCGAGATTTAGGCAAGTGGTGGTTTGCCCTTTTCTATTCTTCTTTCTTTCTAAAAAAAAAAATCTCTGTAGATCTTCCTTATAATTATTTCTTGTGTCTTTTCCTTTAGTTAGTCAGTTTATTTACTGACTTAGGTTTATAAATTTGTTCCTAAAATGCTGATGCGAAGTTTTAGAGGTTATAAATGCTCATATTTCTGTTGTTAGGTAGCCAAGAAGCTAAGGAAAATGACATTAGTCAGAGATGCGTTCGGGAGAAAATGTTTCTTTTCTGTTCTGAGTTGAAAATCGATGGGAGGAAAGCTTCCCGTCGACTTTAAGTCAAAATCGATGGGACAAGAGGCCGTCCCGTCGATCGGCGGGAAGAAGCTGACTAAGTTGTTTTCTCAGTTCTGTAAGTCAAAATCGACGGGACAAGAGACCGTCTCGTCGATCGGCGGGAAGCAGCTGAGTAAGCCGTTTTCTCAAATTTGTAAGTGGAAATTGACGGAACGTACCGTCGATCGACGGAGCATCCCGTCGATCGACGGAGCGTCCCGTCGATCGACGGGACCGCCCGTCGATTTCACTTTTTTCCTTGTTTGTTTCTCTTCCCTAGGTTTAGAAAAGATTACCCTTCCTATGAATGTTTATTTGTTTCTTTTGTTTCTTTTTTTTGAAGTTTTTTTTGTGTCCTGGAGTTGAGTTTGAACTCTGGTAGAATGTTTTGGTAGTCAGAAGAAATTTTGTGTATCTCAAGTAAAAATCGACATCCAGTCTCGTCGATCGACGGGAGAGGGCAGGGAAGTTGATTATGCGATCTTCTAAGCAAGAATCGACGGGACTTCCCGTCGATCGGGCTCCCGTCCCGTCGATCGGGCTCCTGTCCCGTCGATTGGGCCCTCTTCCAGTAGATTTTTATTAAGCTTCCAGTCGACTTCTTTTGTTAAGTCTTTCTGTCGATTTCATTGTATATCCCGCATTGTTTCATCAATAATTTAAGTCCTTTCTGCCGAGTGTTCCCGGGTATCCTAATTTATGACGTTGAGCGCGCTGAGTTCATTTGTTGAGACTTTAGATGAAGTTATGCTTTATTCGTCGAGAAGTCCCGTAATGTTAAGTGATCATTTGTGGTGTTATTTCGTGGCTTTCGTCGTGTTGTTACGAGAAGTTCGTTGGGAGTCAAGTTTGGACTTACCGAGTGTTTTCTAATGAACCGTTGAATATTATTCTGGTGTTTGGCCTTTGTATTAAACTTATTATTGTCGTGTTCTGACACCATGTCTTTATGGTGTCGGCTTGCTGAAATCTTCAACATTTTTATAAGTTGAATGTTGATCTAATGATTAATTGTTGAATCTTGTGCTTACTGATTCTCTCGTCATGAGTTGTGGTTAAAGCCATCTGTAGTCTTGTTTTCCTGCCTGGCACTCTTTTGTTGGTCTGATGGTTATGAAGAGCGAAGTTTGCTTTGTTGGTTATGTGAGCTAGGGATGCTCTGTTGGAGTCTGTTGGTTGTGTGAGCTAAGAGTCACCGCCACAGTGCCTCTGTTGGGTTGTTGGTTTGTGTGGATTGGATCCACCGTCGCAGCACTCCTGTTTGTTTGTTGGGTTGCGAGCATTTTGTGGAATGAAACACTGTCGCAGTGCCATTTATTTGTAGATCATACACCCGAGGCCTTGTGTTTTGCCCGGCGTTAAATGATGCCCTTTTTCTCGAGCTGATCAATCTCAAGTGCTTGGAAACATATAAGTGTATATGTGTATGATTATATATATATGGTCATTACTTTGGTGCAGGCATTTCTCTTACCGAGTGCACTCGTTTGAGCTGGCTCGGGTTGTTGTAAGCTTATTAATGTTGATCTGTCATTTTCTCTTTTTCTGCAATCTATTATTTTTTATTGTTGCTAACCCTTGTTTAATGAAAGCTTTGGTTTCATTCTTGTTGCCACTTGCACCTTCTTGTTGAGGCATTCTTTTCTTTTGAATGTCTCGGGCTCAGAGCAGTAGCAGTTTGGGTGGTAGAGTTGGTGTTTTCGGAGCTGCGATTAGTTGCAATTGTCAGCTTTCCCCTCACTTGTTCTTTTGATTCAGTTGTAGCTTTGGTTTTTCCAGTGTTAGATTTACTTGCTAGCTTTTCTGCTGTTACTTTCCGGTTAGTTTACATACTTGCTCTCTGGGAAGTTTTATGTTATGATGCATGAGTTATTTTATGTATAGCAAATGACATTCTTGCATAGCATGATTTTATGTAAATGTCACCTACTTTGAAGATCGTAGAAAACTCCTTTACTTATACTTAATCTAGGGATGTGCATATCAGTGCTGGAATGTTCGACCTTCATGCTCATGTAGGATAAAATGAACCTATTTTTCGGCTGCGTATGTATAGTTTTCTACTCGTGGACTAGTTTATCCACTGGACCGAGGGGCACGGTCTCAAGCTAAAAATATAAATTCTCTATTTAACTCAAACATATTTGTCTTTTTATAAATTTTCGTGAGTAGTGGCTGCCTGAGCGTTTGTAGCTGTCCCATGCAGGACGTGGCATCATAACGCGTATTTTCCCCTTGCTCTGATAATATTTATTAAATTCGTGGGAAAATGCGGGTTGTGACAGTTGGTATTAGAGGGAGGTTGGCCGGGTTACTGGGATAGTCTAGTTGGCCCGGTTAACCACCTGGTGAGAACGTTATTCATTACATACACCCAATGATGGGTCATCGGTAGATCTCGGCTGAAGCATGGACACTACACTCATAAGCATGAAAGAAGTATACAGGGCATATTATGTAGTATGAGATGCATAATATGTGTCTGTATATGAATCCTCATAGGTGACAACATGCGACTGTTATGTAGTATGTGATGCATAACGTTAGACGTGGGCATTAGGACCGGGCCCATCAGGCCGGCCTGGGCCCGGCCCGGTAAAAGACCGAATGGCCCGGGCTTGAAAAAGCCCGATCCGGGCCGGGCTTTGGGGGCCTAACAAGGCCCCCATTCTAGTTAGCTACCCAGCCTGGTGCCCAGCCCGGGCAAAGCCCGGGCAAAGACCGGGCCCTAGGCCCGGCCTGAGACCAGGTCGGGCAAAGCCCGGGCCAGGCCTGGAAAAGACTGGCCCGGCTTTGTTCCGTTGATCAACGGCTCCCAAAGGAGCCGTTGATCAACACAACGGCTCTCTCTTAAGAAAGAGCCGTTGAATTGATTCCTGACAGCTGCCAGGAATTATTAATTCCTGGCAGCTGCCAGGAATTGGCAGCCTAGCCTAGGCGTAGGCTGCCAAAAAATTGGCAGCCTACGCCTAGGCTAGTGTTTTTTTTTTTAATTTTAAAATTTTTTTTTATAAAAACCCTCCCCTCCCCCCCCCCCCCCCCCCCCCCCCCCCCTTACCCGATCCCTTCCCTCTCTCTCTCATACTCTCTCTCCTCTTTATCTCTCACTCTCTCTCATTCTCTCTCTCCTCTTTATCTCTCACTCTCTCTCATTCTCTCTCTAAAGTATTGAGAAGATGGCGTCTTCCTCCTCTAGCCTTCATCCTCCGCATTGACCGCGCAGGAAATTGTGGAGCATAAGCACACAGCTCCAGTCTGGGAGCACTTTGAGAAAGTGCGGATCGGCACCGAATTTAAGGCAAAGTGCAAACATTGTTCGAAGCTGCTAACCGTTAGCGGAAATTCAACGCTCGCCCGACATATCAAATCATGTCTGGCTAAGCAAGCCCCGGAGGAAACTCAAGCGCAAATTTCTGCAGGCGGTCAAATCTGGACGTATGATCAGATGCGTCAACGAGAGCTTCAAATGAGGAACGTCATTAGACGTGGATTGCCGCTCGGGCACTACGACAACGAGGAGGAAACTGAATACATACACGAAGGGCTTCAGCCAAAATATCAACAGGTAAGTAGATCAACAATTAAACGTGATGCATTTAAATCTTATTTGCAATCGAAACATGACTTAATAAATTATTTAGAAACTTACGACGGTAGAGTTAGTCTGACGAGTGACGTTTGGAGTAGTAATATAAAAGCAGGAGTATCGTATATTTGTATTACTTGTCATTGGATCGATTCCGATTCATGGAAGTTAAATAAACGTATTATATGTTTTGAGTATTTCGAATATCCACATACTGGTCACGCTATTTATCACGTAATTACAAAATGTATTCGTGAATTTAAAATTAAAGATAAAATATTAAGTATTTCTTTCGATAACGCTAGCAATAATACGGTCGCAATCGATTATTTAAAACGTGATTTGAGACCAATATTAGGTGGGATATTTTTTCATACACGGTGCGTATGCCACGTTTTAAATTTAACGGTGCGTATGCCACGTTTTAAAGTTAATTGAAATAATGGAAGAAATTTTTTTAAAATATTATAAAGAAATGTCAGCTATGTTTTCATGCGCCGCAGCTTTAAATCCTTTAATTGGCGTAGATGGCGTAGAAAATCTTATAGAAGAAATAAACGATAATTTAAACTTATCTGTATCGTATCAATTTTTTGATAATATAAGTGTTTCAAAATTTAATACTGATTTTACAGAATTTTATAATTATTACGATCAGTTATATGGATCGCGGCCAAGAGAAGAAAGCACCCAACCAAAAACCAAAGATTTTCTAAAAAACAAGATTTTAGAGTTAGCCGCCCGGAAAAAACAACAAACTTCTAGTACTTTAAATGAATTAGGATTATATACGAAAAGACAATTTCAAGATTTTATGAGTTCAGATGAGATAGAAAATTTTGATATTTTATAATGGTGGAAAAATAAAATTAATATATATCATGTTATGGCCTTTATGACCAGAGATTTACTAACAATCCAAGCTAGTACTGTAGCTTCGGAGTCTGCATTTTCTTTGAGTGGCAGGATTCTGAATGACCGAAGGAGCCGCATGAGCGACGAGACTTTGGAAATGTGCATATGCTACAAAGACCACTTGGATGCTATGAAGAGGAGGCAGCATGTCGCATCGATCGAAGATAGCTCATCCGAAGTTGAATATGAGCTAGGCGGCCTAAATTTGGGCACAGAAGATCAAGCCTGAACGTCATTTCCGAGGGCTCAAGTGCTCAACTCTAAAGTGCCAAGACTAATATTGTATTATTGTAGATTTTTTAAAGATCAAATATTTGTATTTTTGTATTTTCATAATTATAAAAATATCTGGACGTATTTAATTTTTATTGTCGCATATTTTTGTAGTTAATAATTTTATCAATAATAAAAAAAAATCATTATCATTTTGTGTGTATTATCAATAATATTATGTATTTAAATATTTTTTTAATTTTTTTAAATTTTTTAATTATTTTTTTAAATATGCCGGGCCAGACCCAGGCATGGCCTGGGCCTGGCCCGGCGTGCAAGGCCTTGGTAGGCCTCCTCCTCAAGAGGAGGCCTAGGCCCGGCCTGGACCTGGCAAAAACCAGGCCCAAGCCCGGGCTTTTTCCAAAAAGCCTGGGCCCGGCATGCCCGGGCCCAGCCTGGGCCTGGCGGTATTTTTGCCCAGGTCTACATAACGTAGGCCACATGCGTGTCCATTAGATTTTATTTTTCGTTACATGCGGTAATATATAGTATGGGATGCTTAAGATCGCATGTGTACCACTCATAGCATGCATTAAGGCCTTTCTTAGACTGCATAGCACTACATGCATTGCATAACATTGCATAAGCACACGTGTCAAGCTAGAGATCTACATGATGACACATGTACACTCATGGTTTTAAAAGGAAGATGTTAAGCATTCATACATTCATGTTATATGCACAAGAGTCAATAAGGTGATGATATATCATCCTAAGTTAAGCATATCATTTCATGAAATCCCAGAGGAAGGTAACAGCAAGAGCAAGTATCTATTCCTTTCTGATCTGTATCGAGTTAGGAGATTCTAGTTTGCTAGTTGTTGTGTCTTAAGCTAGGTGTAGTGAGGTGTTCGTTCGTAATTGCAATCGATGACTCCAGAGCGTAGTGCGTCGGAGTCGACTCTCCGGTTAGAGTCGACTCTCCAAGTAAGAAGGGACAGCAGGTGATGGTTCTTCAAGGTGCTCCGGAGAATGTCAGGCTACCTTGCACGGATACTTAAAAATGATCTACGTATCGGCTCGGACGCGTATCGGATACGGGAAACGCTCGGAAACGCGTTTCCGAAACTCTAGGAAACGTAATTTTAATTATTAAAAAAAAATTCGGATACGCGATTCTCGTGCGCTTTAGGTTTAATATTAATATGTATGTCGCTTATTTTTCCGCCGCTGCTCTCGCTCCAGGGCTTCTTCTCCCGTGCGTGGTCCAGGCCGTCTTCTCCTGCATGGTCCAGGTCGTCTTCTCCCGCGTGGTCCAGGCCGTCTTCTCCCGCAGGTTCTTCTTCTTCTTCTGGAGGTTCTTCTTCTTCTTCCACAGGTTCTTTACAGATTTTGAGTACAGATTTTGAGTAGAAATACATTTACTGTTTACAGATTTTGAGTAGAAATACATTTACTGTTTACATTGGCTGTTTACAGATTTTGAGTACAGATTTTGACAGAATACAGATTTTGATTCTTCTACTGTCAAATTTTGGTTTAGCAGATTTTGATTTACTGTTTACAAATTTTGAGTAGATTTTATTCCCTGCTACAATGTACAGATTTTATACATATTTTTTATAGAAATTTATACAAATTTATCATTGAGAATATTTGTTGTTTAAATTAGGTCTCATCTTGCATAATATGGATTCAAGTAGCGGTGCCGGTGTTATTGAAAATGACGAAAAACCTCTTTGGAAATATGTGACAAGAGGGAACAAGTTAACTGAAAGTGGTGGAAGTGTAAGTTGGACATGTAATTTTTGTGGTAAGCCTTACAAAAGCTCATACACTCGTGTGAAAGGGTCATTTATTGAGGATCAAGAGTAGCGGAATCGGAGCATGTAATAAGGTTCCGGCTTTCCACGTACAAGGACATGCTGAAAGAAGATAAAGATGTTCAAGAGCTTATTGAGCGACAACTTCCAAAATTTATACAGGTGGCTCCAAGTACTTCAAGTGGAGTTGGAAGTGTTGGAAGTGTTGGTGATAAGCAGAGAAGAAAAGATGATCCAAGCGGAAAGAATCCAATTTCTAGTGCATTCAATAATGAGGATAGAGCTCATTTGGATGCTTTAATTGCTAGGGCATTTTATTCGGCGGGGTTGCCTTTCAATTTAGCAAGCAAGCTTGCAGATGTCGGATGTCGGACTCATGTCGGTTTTGGTTTTTTATGTCGGATGTCGGATTGCGGGGGATATATCGGGGACATTTCAAAATGTCGGATTTTAATTATATATATATGCTTTTAATTAGATGGTAATTATTTTTTCTAATTAAGGGCAAACTCAAATTCATATGAGAAGATTAAACTAATAACTAGTGTTTAATAAATTTATAATAAATAAGACATATTGCTCGAACCTTCTGATGAATTCATACTACACACAAAAAATATAAATATTTTTAAATAAATTAAAATAAAAGCAAAAAAACAAAATAGAACAAATAATATCAATGTAGACACGAATAATAAGAAGAAGACATTCAGTAGCTAATTAGCATAATTTCAAAAATTGAAGCATAGCATTACAAAAACAGAAACATAGCATTACAGAAGCAAAAACAGAAGCATAACAGTCATGGTTTCTTTTAGCAGTGTTTTAAAGTTAAATATGGAGTTAGTATGCTTTAGCCTTTGATTTATGACAGTAAACAGTAGGTAGCAGCATGAAAAATGCAAGTAAACAGCAGAAAACAACAAGTAAACAGCAGAAAACAACAAGTAAACAGCAGGTGGTAATAGCATCAGGTAGAAAATAGCTAATGTCGCCGCCATAAGCCGCCATAAACCGACATGTCGGGCCGACATGTCGGGCCGACATGTCGGGCCGACATGTCGGGCCGACATGTCGGGCCGACATGTCGGGCCGACATGTCCGACATGTCGGCCGCCATACTGGAAAACGTCATTTTTCTCATCTGTGTCGCTAACGTTGCGATTTCCCCTCAAAAATGACATGTCGGACGACATGTCGGCCGACATCTACAAGCTTGTTAGCAAGAAATCCTTATTGGAGAGAATCATATTCTTTTTCCGCTAGTCATAACCTTGCAGGATATGTACCACCCGGATATAATTCACTAAGAACCATTGGTGGAGACCACCTGGTGAGAACGTTATTCATTACATACACTCACTGATGGGTCATCGTTAGATCTCGGCTGAAGCATGGACACTACACTCATAAGCATGAAAGAAGTATACGGGGCATATTATGTAGTATGAGATGCATAATATGTGTCTGTATATGAATACTCATAGGTGACAACATGCGACTGTTATGTAGTATGGGATAAAAAGGCCACATGTGTGTCCATTAGATTTTATTTTTCGTTACATGTGGTAATATATAGTATGGGATGCATAAGATTGCATGTGTACGTCACTCATAGCATGCATTAAGGCCTTTCTTAGACTGCATTGCATAACATTGCATAAGCACACGTGTCAAGCTAGAGATCAACATGATGACACATGTACACTCATGGTTTTAAAAGGAAGATGTTAAGCATTCATACATTCATGTTATATGCACAAGAGTCAATAGGGTGATGATATATCATCCTAAGTTAAGCATATCATCATTTCATGAAATCCCAGAGCAAGGTAACAGCAAGAGTAAGTATCTATTCCTTTCTGATCTGTATCGAGTTAGGAGATTCTAGTTTGCTAGTTGTTGTGTCTTAAGCTAGGTGTAGTGAGGTGTTCGTTCGTACTTGCAGTCGATGACTCCAGAGCGTAGTGCGTCGGAGTCGACTCTCCGGTTGGAGTCGACTCTCCAAGTAAGAAGGGCAAGCAGGTGATGGCTCTTCAAGGTGCTCCGGAGAATGTCAGGCTACCTTGCACGGATACTTAAAAATGCTCTACGTATCGGCTCGGACGCGTATCGGATACGGGAAACGCGTTTCCGAAACTCTAGGAAACGTAATTTTAATTATTAAAAAAAATATTTTCGGATACGCGATTCCCGTGCCCTTTAGGTTTAATATTAATATGTATGCCGCTTCTTTTTCCACCGCTGCTCTCGCTCCAGGGCTTCTTCTCCCGTGCGTGGTCCAGGCCGTGTTCTCCCGCGTGGTCCAGGCCGTCTTCTCCCGCAGGTTCTTCTTCTTCTTCCGCAGGTTCATCTTCTTCTTCCGCAGGTTCTTCTTCTTCCGCAGGTTCTTCTTCTTCTTCCGCAGGTTCTTTACAGATTTTGAGTACAGATTTTGAGTAGAAATACATTTACTGTTTACAGATTTTGAGTACAGATTTTGACAGAATACAGATTTTGATTCTTCTACTGTCAAATTTTGGTTTAGCAGGTTTTGATTTACTGTTTACAAATTTTGAGTAGATTTTATTCCCTGCTACAATGTACAGATTTTATAAAGATTTTTTATAGAAATTTATACAAATTTATCATTGAGAATATTTGTTGTTTAAATTAAGTCTTATCTTGCATAATATGGATTCAAGTAGCGGTGTCGGTGTTATTGAAAATGACGAAAACCCTCTTTGGAAATATGTGACAAGAGGGAACAAGTTAACTGAAGGTGGTGGAAGTATAAGTTGGACATGTAATTTTTGTGGTAAGCCTTACAAAAGCTCATACACTCGCGTGAAGGGTCATTTATTGAGGATCAAGAGTAGCGGAATCGGAGCATGTAATAAGGTTCCGGCTTCCACGTACAAGGACATGTTGAAAGAAGATAAAGATGCTCAAGAGCTTATTGAGCGACGACTTCCAAAATTTATACAGGTGGCTCCAAGTACTTCAAGTGGAGTTGGAAGTGTTGGAAGTGTTGGTGATAAGCTAAGAAGAAAAGATGATCCAAGCGGAAAGAATCCAATTTCTAGTGCATTCAATAATGAGGATAGAGCTCATTTGGATGCTTTAATTGCTAGGGCATTTTATTCGGCGGGGTTGCCTTTCAATTTAGCAAGAAATCCTTATTGGAAAGAATCGTATTCTTTTGCCCGACTTTATTATAAAGAGGTTGTCGCGCACCGAGGGATACCTAAGACTATCGTTACCGATCGAGATGTCAAGTTCACCAGTTATTTTTGGAAGTCACTCTGGAGACTATTAGGTACTAAACTTCTATTTTTGACCGCCTATATCCGCAGACTGACGGTCAAACTGAGGTTGTTAATAGGAGTTTAGGAAATTTACTGCGTTGTTTGGTAGGAGATCACCAGGGGAATTGGGATCTAATTCTTCCACACGCTCAATTGGCCTATAATAATTCGAAGAATAGATCTACGGGTTTATCTCCCAATGAGGTTGTTCATGGTCACACTGCACGAGTGCCGCTAGATTTAGCCCCGCTGCCACCCACTTTTAGGACTAGCCAGTTTGCACACGACTATGCATTGCATTTGCATGACTTGCATAAAGAAATTGAGCGGAAATTGCATTGTACTTATGATTTATATGCAACTCAAGCTAACAAGCATAAAAGAGCTACTAGTTTTAAAGTGGATGACTTAGTGATGGTTCGGCTAAATCCGGAACGGTTACCTTCGGGTACCGTAAAAAAGTTAGTTGACTGTAGAACTGGACCCTTTAGAGTGGTCAAGCGGATTGGGCAAAATGCGTATGAACTTGAGATGTCTTCCGTTTGGGGCGCAAATCCGGTTTTTAACGTAGCCGGTCTGACTTTATTCCACGATTACCCACATGAGTCTTTAGATTTTCCATTGCCTTCTCCTCCATTCGTTGCTTCTAGGTTGGGGAGTGCTACTGAGGAGCCACATTCAAGACACACCGACATTCACTCAGTTATTGACACACCACCTGCAGTTCTACCGTTTTCCACTGATAGTTTTCAGGCTGAGCAAGAGACACCGGGTTATTCTTTCATACCAGTTCCCAGAGCCACTGACAGACATCCGCAACAGATCTTGGTTCCCGAGCAGATATTGGATGATGAGACAGTGACCACTACTGATGGTGGTTTTCAGAGATACTTGGTTCGTTGGCATGGCAGACCAGAGACCGAGACCAGCTGGGTCTTGGCCGAGGAGTTACAGCGTATGGATGCCGATCTTCTACAACAATACTGCTCAGAGCACTCACCAGTGATGAGTGATTTCGAGAGGAGGAGAGTTGGTGGAGACCAGCCCAGATCAGGTCGACGCAAAAGTGCCCGCCGCCGCACCCGTCCGGACCTCTACCGACCCTGAATTATTGCATTTTAATTTTGTTATTTTGCAATTTATTTTGCATTTATTTTTTCACGCCTGCGTGCGTAGCCATATTTGAAGGTTTTCTTGTATTCCCCATTATATATATATAATTACGCACACACACACACACACACACACATATATATATACCCTATTAAAAAGCCCTAAGGCCGGTTCAGCTCTTCCGAGCAGTTCCTGATCCCGATCCGGACAGAAGCTCCCAACTCCAGTTTTCGGCGCTGCTCCAGAAGCTCCCACACACACGCCGGGCCACGACCTCCTCTCCGACGGTTGAGGTCCACTCCTCCAAGCCACTTCGTCCCCGACCTCCTCTCCGTGGCTTATGTATGAGGGGCGTTCGGTTTTGAGGAGGGAAGAAAAGAGTGGTCATTTCTGTGGAAGATGAACAGTGACTGCGGTGTTTTGCTTTCGTGAGAGGAGTCTTGTTGTTGAATGAGCCTGATTGCTACTGTTTTCGTTTGATAGTTATGTATTTGTGTAGTGCTTCCCTTGTGAGTGTTGATTTTGATTTTGATTTGGAAGAGAAAAGAAGAGATTTCTATGAGAATAGTTTATGTTATTGGGCTTTGGTCTTTTTTATTTGGAGTTCTGTAAACGAGTGAAAGAGGTAATGAACAGTAATTTTGATGTTACTGTTTGAACATTGCTCCCACAGGTGAATGTTGAAATTTTGCTTGATGCTGCTGTTTTCGTGAACCGTGAATAGGGAAATTTTATTTCCTGCTGAGAGTCGAAGGTTGATGATGAACAGCTATATTTTAATGTTACTATTTGGTATAGATTACAGTGATGGAATGATTTAATTGGAGTGCTCGGTGAAGAGTTAGTGATTAGAGGAAAGTTGCTACTTGTGATTCCCGTGAACAGTGGTATGGCAACTTAATTCGTTGCTTGTGAGATTTCGTGGATCCACCTTGAGTGATTGATATTTCGTGGATCCACCTTGGGTGTGAGAGCGAGTGAGAAGTTAGGTTGTTTAGTTTGTGGCCTCCTTACACTAGTGAGTGTTTGAGATTATGTGGAACCACTTAGTGTGAGAGTGAGCGAATTTATTCCGTGGTGCCCTTGTGCGATAGCGGCCGACCTCAGAGCGGGAGATCGAAGGTGACGAGGAAATTCCTCGCGGGATCGCCGTCGACTTCGATTGCGGAAAGACGCCTCTTTCCGTGGGTAACTTGTTTCTCTCTCTTCCTTTGTGTGCGTCTAAATTTTCTCTTAGGTAATTAAATTCATCGTTGGATTTTCGCCCGGATTTTGGCAGCGAACGCTACGTCGAAAACTCCAAACGGAAACGTATTTAGAGTTCACGATTTCCGTTTGCTACAACAAGGGGAACGGAACGAAAGTTGCGAACTTCCTCCCCGAATTTAGAACTGAATCATATTTCAAGAAAATTCATTTTAAACAAAAATAGTAATTTTATGCTTTACAAAAATCTAGTTGCTTAATTTCTTAAAGTTCGTGCACGGCTGCACGCCCGCTCAAATTTCAATTTTTAAATTACATGCATTTAGGGATTCCTAGAAATAGCCGATAGGCGCGCAAACCCTACGCGTCGTCCTGCATCAACCACCATGTTGAAGGAGAAGATAGAAATTGAAAAAAGATTAGCTCCTATTCGAGGGATGTGGGTAGAGAAAGAAGTTAGTATTGTAAGCGACGGATGGAGCGATCCACAAAGAAGACCACTCATTAATTTTATGGCAATAACTGATTCAAAAGCAATGTTCTTGAAGGCGGTTAATTGTGAAGGTCAAACTAAAGACAAGTATTTTATTGCCTCTTTGATCAAAGAGGTAATTTTAGAAATCGGGTATGGAAAGGTTGTTCAAGTTATAACGGATAATGCGGCAAATTGCAAGGGGCGGGCCAACTAATTGAAGAGTGAGTTTCCATCAATTTTTTGGACTCCTTGTGTGGTGGACACTCTCAATCTAGCTTTAAAGAACATGTGCCGCTAAGAATTCGGAGAATAATGCAGTTACATATGAAGAATGTTCGTGGATTACTCGTATTGGTGATGATGTCATGTTCATTAAGAACTATATAATGAATCATTCCATGAGATTAGCTATGTTTAATGAGTTTGTGGGCATAAAATTATTATCCATTGCCGAAACTCGTTTTGCATCAATGATCATCATGTTAAAACGATTCAAACTTATAAAGAATGGACTCCAAAGAATGGTTATTAGTGATCATTGGCTTCTCGTGACGATGATATGGAAAAGGCGAGACATGTGAAAGAGAAAGTGTTAGATGATGATTGGTGGGATTCCATTGAGTATGTTCTTTCATTCACCGCTCCTATATATGACATGATTCACTTTTGCGATACAGATAAGCTTTGTCTTCATCTTGTATATGATATGTGGGACACAATGATTGAAAGGGTGAGGAAGGCTATCTACTCTCACGAGAGGAAAAGAGAAGAAGATGTGTCTACCTTTTTTGAGGTAGTACATGCTATCCTTGTGGATCGTTGGAACAAAAATAACACTCCACTTCATTGTTTTGTGCATTCCTTGAATCCAAGGTACTTATCTTTATTAATTATAAAATTAAATATTGTCCTTTGTATGATTTATTTTTAACTTAATTTTTTTTTTCACTAGGTATTATAGTGAACAATGGCTAGCGGAGGATCAAAATAGAGTTGCTCCGCATAAAGATCCAGAAGTTAGCAAGGAAAGGATTAAATGCTTGAAAAAGTATTTTCCAAGCTTAATGGAGCGCAATGTTGTCGCCAAGGAGTATGCGGAGTTCATTGACAAATCGGGAGATTTTAACAATTATGATTCTATTCAAAATCGTTATCTCTTAGATCCAAAGACTTGGTGGATAAATCATGGATCGCCGGCCCCTTCACTCCAAACCATTGCATTGAAGCTATTAGTACAACCATCATCTTCTTCATGCGCCGAAAGAAATTGGAGTACTTACTCCTTTATCCATTCAATGAAAAGGAATAGAATGACACCGCAACGTGCGGAAGATTTAATGAGCATCCATAGCAATCTTCGACTTCTTTCTAGAAGAGATCAAAATTACAATGAAGGAGAGTCTATATTGTGGGATATTGCGGGCGATGGTTTTGAGTCATTCGAAGATGTAGGTACACTTGAGATAGCTAATCTATCGCTTGATGAACCAAGATTGGAGCTCTCGATTATTGAAGAAGATGATGAAGTCGATACTATTGGAGAGAATGTTTAATTTTGTAACTTGAAATTTTGCATGTGAATGTAGCGAAACAATGATCAATTGATGTGGATATGTGATATTGTTTTTTTATGATACTTGTTTTCTTAAATCTTCTCTATATTTATACATGTTTATGTGAAGAGTTTGATGGTCATCATTACATATTATGTGAAGAGTTTGTTTATGTGAAGAGTTCGATGGTCATCATTACATATTATTGAATGTAGTGATTGAGATGGTAACTTAGTTTGTTAGTTGTATTTTTTATATTAATTAATACTTGTATTAATATAATTAAAAAAAAAATAAAAACGTTTCCCGTATCCGTATTTTTTAAAAAATTATGTTTCCCGTATCCGTTTCGTATCGTATCCCGTTTCCGTCCCCGTGCAACGTAGATGTCAGGTATTGCACTTTTTGCAGACAGATGGGGCACGATCTTACCCAGTGTTGGAAGAAGGATAAGACATGTGAGTATTGTGGGCAAAGGGGGCATGATGCGACTCGATGTCGGTTGAAGGATAAGACGTGTTATCCGTGTGGACAGAAAGGATATGTGAAATCCCGGTGTTCGCAATTCCAGTCGGCCGGCCAGCAGCTTGCTTTTACAGCTTTGGCAACGCCACCCGCCTCAGCAGCGGCAGTTGGATCAAGGAAAGGCCAAGTTAAATGCAGTAACGAAGGAGGAAGCGCAGTGCTCCACCCAGGGGATATCAGGTTCGTCTTGTTCTCGTTGAAAAACCGATCTTTGTGTAGTAACTTAGTCATTATATCATTGTTATATCGTTTGTTTACGATGTTTCGTTGGGCGAGTTTAAGGTCCGGAATAGTTAGGCGTGTGTCCTTTTTGATTCGAGCGCCACTCATTCCTTTGTGGCTAAGAAGTTCGTTGATCGTCATCGCTGGGCTATCGAGCGAGTTGATGACCCGCTCTGCGTCAAGTTTCCATCCGGTGATTCGGAGAAGTCGGACCAGTGTATTGTGCGGTGTCTGATTCTTTTGGAAGGATTCTTGGCCTATGTAGATTTGAAGGTGATAGATTTGGATGGTTTTGGCGTGATTCTGGGCTTGGGTTGGCAGGCCGGCTATGATGTTGTTATCCAATTCAAGGTAAAGCGCTTGGACTTCAAGTTGGACATCGATCAACCCATGAGAGTGTTGGTTTTTCTGCGCTAGGTTTTCTCTGATTATTTCTGTGGTGTGTGCTCAGAACTTTTAGATTCCGTTTGTTTTGCTTACCTTGTTTCTATGTTAGAAACTGTTAGCAGTTTGCCGTGTATCGAGGATATTCATATGGTGCGAAGGTTCCCTGATGTTTTTCCCAATTAGTTTCCCTGATCTCCCGCCTGAGAGAGATGTGAAGTTTGTTTTTTACCTTGAGACGGGTACTCGTCCTATTGTTAAGGCATCGTACCGTTTGGCCCCGCGCGAGCTGGAAGAGTTGCGCACTCAGTTGGATGAGTGATTGCAGTGTGGCTTTATCAGGCCTAGTTCTTCGCCCCGGAGTGCTCCCGTCTTGTTCGTGAAGAAGAAAGATAGTTCGATAAGATTGTGTATCGATTATCGAGAGCTGAACAAGGTGACCATCAAGAGCAGGTATTTGTTGCCTCAGATTGATGATTTGCTTGATCAGTTGCGTGGTAGTTCGGTGTTTTCGAAGGTTAATCTTCGTTCAGGCTACCATCAGTTGAGGATCCGCGAGTCAGATGTTCCGCGGACTACTTTTCATTATCGGCTTGGACATTTCGAGTTCTTGGTAATGTCATTTTCCTTTTAGGTGATCTCCTCGCTTAGGTTAATTGGAAGGTGTTGGATTTAAGAGACTTTATCGTGAACCTTGATCAGGGATCGGGTGATCTATTTTGAGTGCTGAGAAGAAATCTTATCAGCATCCGTTCTCCTAGCCCTCTTCGGTTAGCATTTCTATCCAGCGAGTGTGAGCTTATCTCCCCTTTGCCATTTTTATTCGTTCGTGTTCTAAGTTTCGGTTCTAAGTTTCGGGACGAAACTTTCTTTTTGGTGGGGTGACTGTAACGCCCCTGAATTTTCAGGAATTATTTTATCCCAGATTATTGTAGCTTTGGTTTTCCAGTGTTAGATTTACTTGCTAGATTTTCTGCTGTTACTTTCTGTTTAGTTTACATACTTGCTCTCTAGGAAGTTTTATGTTAGGATGCATAAGTTATTTTATGTATAGCAAATGGCATTCTTGCATAGCATGATTTTATGTAAATGTCACCTACTTTGAAGATCGTAGAAAACTCCTTCTATACATATACTAAATCTAGGGATGTGCATATCATTGCTAGAATGTTCGACCTTCATGCTCATGTAGGATAAAATGAACCTATTTTTTGGTGCGTATGTATAGTTTTCTACTCGTGGACTAGTTTATCCACTGGACCGAGGGGCACGGTCTCAAGCTAAAAATATAAATTCTCTATTTAACTCAAACATATTTTTGTCTTTTTATAAATTTTCGTGAGTAGTGGCTGTCTGATCGTCTGTAGCTGTCCCCTGCAGGACGTGGCATCATAATGCTTATTTTCCCTTTGCTCTGATAATATTTATTAAATTCGTGGGAAAATGCGGGTTGTGACAGTTATGAACCGTCATTTGTGAACGCCCGACACCACCTATAGAACTTCACTCACTTTTATGTTCAATACCAGTTTTCTTTTCTTCGTAGCGGTCATAACCGTTGTCATACCAAACATGTATTCTATGATGATGACGCTTTTTTCTATAACTCATCGGAGCAAAAACGCCCCGCCAAACAGAGTCTAACTCGGGCCCAAACTAAGGTATTGACCGGGCGAGGGTACAAAATTTTGGAATTTGACAAATACATAAAAAGTGGAGAGATAATGTAAGAAACTCAAAAAAATATAAAGTTTGAATGATCCTTCAATACTCGATGATGCCAATTCGATAAAGATAGTATAGCCACTTGAGTTATGGAACAAGAGAAAAAAAATTCATCTCGTGTTAATCTAATCACTTATTTCACACAAATAATTTGAACTTCAAAGAGAGTTATTTCCTTACATTAATTCTACATAACAATCAAAAGAAATCCAGTTTTGCTAATATGCTTATTTCTTGCGGTGGAGAGACAAGGAAGAATAGGTGGATGAGGAGAAGGGAGGAAGGACAGACCTTGCTAAGTAACCATGAGTCCTCTTCCGCTTGATGGTACTGGGCTGGTAGGTTCTTTTTGGAAGTAAGTTCATTGGCTCGTTTGGTAAGGCATCACCTGAGAAGAAAGCAGTATAGGCTTTAAGTGGATTAAGAATATGATAGCAAAACAACGGATAGTAATAAGTTTTGAAGCAGTATAATTGAACGGAAGAAATAAGACAACCATGAAAAAGCAGCTTAAGAAGAAAAAATGGGCGCAGGATTTTAAATTAGTGCAAGTTTCTCAAAAACATGTAGCCGTTAAAGTCTAGAACAAACAGCAGGTAAGCTTTTTGAAGATAAATTTTCTATCATCAGAGCAAGTAAACAGTACCAGGAAATCGAAATAGTAGGAAACAATCCACAAACTATTTCTCATGTAAATTCGGTTTCCGCAAGCAACATGTGAATGAAATAAATAGAAATAGGTTCAGAAGTTAAAAAAAAGTATGGATAGATGTCATGTTTCAATTTTCATAAGAGTGAAAAGTGAAAGGATAATGGAACGTGCTTGACATAAGAAAAGGACAATTGTGAGAAATTGAAAATAACAGAATATTTTATTTCCAAAAATATCTGAATACTATATGGCAGAACCCCTCTTTATATAGAATAGAGGATCAGAAAGAATTTACATTTGACGATGTGGGAGTGTTAAAGCAGATCGAGGTTCAGAATTTACACCAACAAACGTGCGTCATACTTCTATATTCAGCTTCAACACTCGATCTGGATACCACCGCTTGTTTCTTGCTCTTCCAGGTAACAAGATTTCCACCAACAAACATGCAGAAGCCTGAGGTAGAATTTTGATCTCCTTTGTCATCCGCATAGCTGGTATCAGAGTAAGCTTCAACTCATAGATGATTGTTCTTTTGAAATAATAGGCTTTCGTCTGGAACTCCTTTAATATATTCCAATATTTTTAAAGTTGTTTCAGATGACACTCTCTAGGAGCATGCATGAACTGACTGACCTTTCTAACAACATAACAAATGTCAGGTCTAGTCACTGTGAGGTAAATGAGTTTATCAACCAGCAGCCTATATTGAGTAGCATATGGAAGAAGAGGAGACATCTCACTTCATAGTTTTTCATTGCATATAGTCATAGGACATTTAGCCGGTTTTGCACCAAGAAGACCAGTTTCATTGAGAAGGTCATTCACATACTTGCGTTGGGATAAAACAATAGAGTTGCGCCTTCTTGCAATTTCAATACCCAGAAAGTACTTTGGAGTACCCATGTCTTTAGTGACGATGTGATTGTGCAGATGTTTCTATGTCACTGCTATCCCAGAAGAATCATCTCCAGTGAGAAGTATGTCATCGACATACACCACAAGAACAACCATCCCGTGAGTTGTCTTTTGGATAAAAAGGGAATGATCTGCAGAGCTTCTGGAGAAACCAATGGTAGAGATGACCTCACTAAACTTGTCAAACCAAACACGAGGACTTTATTTGAGGTCATAGATAGCATTTCGCAACTTGCATACGTGAAACTCCCCTTAAGCAACATACCCAGGAGGTTGCTCCATGTACACTTCTTCTTGTAGATCACCATAGAAGAAGGCATTCTTAACATCCAGTTGATACATCAGTCAGTCCTTGTTGACAGCCACAAAAAAGGACCCGGCTAGTGCTGATGCGGGCAATATGAGAGGAAGTGTCGAAGAAATCAACACCATAGGTTTGAGTGAATCATTTGGCAGCCAAACGAGCCTTATAGCAATCCATTGTGCCGTCCAGATGATACTTGAGGACAAATACCCAACGACAACCCACAAAATCCGCACCATGAGGGGTAGGGACAAGAGTCCAAATACCCTTAGATGTCAAAGTGGACATTTCCTGATCCATGGCAACCTTCCAGTGGGGTAAACCAAGAACTTCTTGATAAGTGACTAGGGTGACAGTAGCCGAGATGGCTAGAGCAAAGTCCCTGCAGGAATGGCTAAGTTGTGAATATGACGCCGCATCAGCAATAAAGTGTTGAGTACATGGGGCAGGAGCGAACTCCTTTACGGAGGGCAATGGGGACATCAAGATCGGAGATGTCGTTGTCATAGTTGTCCGAAGAGGAGAGAAATTGCCTGAGAGCTGGTTGTGAGAGTCCCGGAGTGAATGGAGGGAAGGAAGTACAAGGAGACGGGAAAGGCGGTGGTGGTGGGTAATCTAGTGAAGGAGCATGAATAATGGGAACGAAGGAGGTAGAGGCAGGAGGATCCTCATGGGTTACAGGTGTGGAATTGGTGGAGAAGTATGGAGTGGACTCGAAAAAGATAACATCAGCCGAAACATATTGTTTTTGGAGAAGGGGATCATAACAACGATAGCCCTTTTGTGTTGGGGAGTAGCCAACAAAGATACACTTTATAGCATGGGAAGAGAGTTTATCGACCAGGAGCAGGAGAGTGAACAAAGGCAGTGCATCCGAGTACCCGAGGGGCGAGGGAGAATGGAGCAGCGTCAGAAAACAAGAGAGCAAGCAGAGTCTTTCCTTGAAGAGTGTTAGATGGAAGACGATTAATGAGGTAGTACGATGTCAGGATAACATGTTCCCAATAGGAGCAGGGAACATTCATGTGACAGAGAAGAGTCCGAGCAACATCAAGAAGATGATGATTCTTTCGTTCAGCCACCTCATTTTGTTGAGAAGTATACACGCAGCTGGTCTGGTGAACAATACTGTTAGACATGCAAAAAAAGAAAACGGGTTGCTCATATATTTTTAGCATTATCAGTGCGAACAATCTTTAAAGAAGAACCAAACTGTGTGTGAATTTCATTATAAAAGACACAAAACACAAAATAAAGGTTAGAGCGTTCTTTAAGAAGATACACTTAAGTACAATGAGAGAAGTCATCAATAAAGGTTACATAATATAAACTACCTCTACCAACAGTCTTGGTAGGAGAAGGACCCCAGATGCCAAGTGAATCAGATCAAACGGACTTGCAGAACTTTTATATTGTTTAGCAGGATAGGTAGAGCGATGATGCTTGCCAAACTGTCAAGCTTCACAGTCTAAGGTAGAGACCACCTCCTTCGAGATGGAGGGCAAAAGCTGATGTAACTGACGGAGCGGAGGATGACCAAGGGAGAAGATGCCACTGAAGGAGAGAGTTGGAGACGGTGGCGGCGGAGAGAACAGGAACAGCATCGAGGAAATAGAGTCCCCCACACTCAGTCCCAGTAGCAATCGTCTTCTTCAATCTTACATCCTAAAAACAACAAGAAGTATGGGTGAATGATATATAACAAAGTAGTTGTCGAGAGATAGCACTGACAAATAACAAGTTGCATGGAAAATTCAGAACATAGAATATTGTCAAGCCGGAGAGTGGCAGTGGCCTGGACCATTCCAGTGCCACAAACAGGAGTCGAGGTGCCATCAGCAACGAACACAAGGTAATCGATTGTGTTTCTCCAGGTAAGAGAAGACAAGGGGGTTGCCAATCATATGATTGCTGGCACTTGAGTCAATAAGCCACTTACCCTGTGTAGCAACCTGCGCGCTACCTGAAGAGGTGGCAATGGAAGCGAGTGATTGGGGGCATTAATGAGGGCCTCAATGTCAGCGGAAGAGAACTAGCGGACAGTTTCTTGCTGTGGAAGAAAGGTAGACAGGGAGACTGAGGACTCTGCAGAGCTAAGATGAGCATGAGGGTGGAGATGAGGTTGTTTCACAAAACATTGCTCAACAGAGTGACCAGTTCTGTCGCAATGGGGAGCAAAGATGACAGCTCCCGCCCCGAGTCCCAATGCGGCCACCACGACCGCGGGAGGCGCCACGACCGGCAGAGTGAGCAAAGTTGTCAGAGGGAGGAGTAGACATAAGTGGGGGTCGATGAAGAAAAATGGTGATAGTAGAAATACAGGCCGCAGTAGCATCCACCGTAGGAGAGTCAACTTCGCCAAGAATCAGTTGATGAATCAGGTCATAGGAGTCCAGTAGGCGAAGAAGATAGCAAACGACCAGGAGCTCCAGGAAATGTCGGTGCTGAGTGGAAAGGTCTGCATAGAAGGGCCGATGTTGGAGAAGCTCTACGCTAAGGGCCTGAACCTCCTGATAGGCAGCCGTTGGTGAAAGAGTTGGGCGAGCAACGAGATCATGGTAGAGGGTGTACATGCGAGAGGTTTTAGCACCCTTAGAGTAAAAAACTGCAAGATGATCTAATATCGCCTTCATCGTGTCATCATGATGAATGATAGGTAAGCACTCATCGGAGAGACTGTTCGCAAGCCAAGTGCGAACAAGAGCATCACTGGCATCCCAATCAGCATAAGTGGGTGAGTCAGGAGTAGGAGGAGCATCCGTGAGGTGTTGACGTTTGTGTTGAGAGCGCAAGAGAAATGTAAAGGAGACACTCCAATCAGGGTAGTTCGAGCCTGTTAGCTTGGACGCGGTGCCAAGATTGCCCGAGGTACTGGACACGAAGGTGGGGGCAGCAGCAGGTGTAGGGGGACTGGCCACAAAAGATATGGGCAAATTGGTCATAGAGCAAGGCGGGCGGTCACAGAAGAACAAGAGCAGAAGTCGGGGCGGATACAAGAGACGGTGACCACCCAAACTTGAGACGACCACAAGCACCGAAGAGAGACTGCACAAGGAAAAACAGCAAATAAGACAGGCGGTTAGACAACCGAAGTTCGCAGTTCGCGCGAACACGAGGGCAAGAAGTGTCGATCGAGCAAGTAGAGTGGGCGGTTACAAAAACCGAAGTCCATTGCATTAATGAATAAGAAGAATGGGTGGGTTAACAACCGGAGTCCGCACAGACCGTAGCAGATAGGACGGGCGGTTAGGAAACCGAAGTCCGCATAATCACAACTGAGGGAGAGCGAGTTCAAGGGGTCGGTCAGGGAGGGTGGGCGGTTACAGAAACGCAGTTTGCAGGATCAATATCTCTGATACCATGTGAGAAATTGAAAATAACATAATATTTTATTTCCAAAAATCTGACATGGGAGGTATATAGACTAGAGGATCAGAGAGAATTTAAATTCGACGATGTGAGACTAAATACAAGAATCTAGGACAAGGGAGTTTGAGAGGTTACATACAATAGTAACCGCACGGACTACAGTTATACACAACATCGGGCAGTTATACAATGAGTAATCGCCCAGACTCCAATACCATACAAGCAAATCAGCAACACCGGGCAGTCACACCAAGAGTAACTGCCCGACCTTATCAATGCTTTCTCCCGTGCTTTAACAACAATGTATGGTACTTAAATATGCTACTCTTCAAATAGCTCAAACAAACTTCATAAATACTTAAGGTGGCTTTTTATATTACCTTGTCAAACTCTCATCAACAAGACAATGAAATATGTCCCCAGCGAAGGGCAAAGAAAATTAAGAACGGGATAATCTTTTGGTATTTAGGATTTGATGAGAGGAATTTGTCATCTCGTTTGTCCATGAGATTTGATTAGATCCTCTGCATTGTGTTTCTTAGTTTTGGAAAGCATATTTAAGATTTCATGTTCCACTCGTTTTGTGTTACATAATGGGAAACCTTACGAGGCTCCTCGCCCTGTTGAGATAGCTCAGTCCTAACTGAACAACGTAAATATCAGTGTTCATCATTTTTTTCTTCCCATGGTGTTGGTTTTTATTCTCCAATATTAATAATCTAGTTCTCTATGTGCTCCCTAAGCAAATTTTGGTTACTTCTCTTCTATCAAGTTGGTATCTTAGCCTTTTTGAATCTAGAAGATGACATAATCTAATAGAACAATTTGGCCAACACTACAAAATATGAGTTTAGAAATGTAACGGGAACAATGATTTTAATATTTGGAAAATGAATATTGGAGCATCTTTGTCGAAGGACAGTTTGCTCGAGGCTTTGAAAGGGAAGGATGCCAAATTGGCGGAGATGAGGTAAAAAGAGGAATTGGATTAAAGGGTTCTTAGTTTGATTATTCTAGTGCAAAGGAAGATAATGTGCTAAAGGTTGGAATATCCCTAACATAAAGAAGCACTTACAAATCATCCATATTTGAAGAAACAACCATTCACATTTTGCATCAATGAAGACACATAACTGCAAGAGCACCTTGATGTCTACAGTAAGCTTCTTTTGGACGAAGTAAATTTTGATGAAAATTTGAAGAGAAGATAAAGGTTAGATCTTATTATGCTCTCTATCACCACCTTATGAACACATTTTACCACATTAATGTATGAGAAAGATAATATTTTTCATGACATAGGTGAACTCTACCTTCCCCCTATAGGTGAACTCTACCTTCCCCCTAACGAGTTGAGGAAGCAGGTACAAGGAAAAAGCACATCTTAGGGCTTATTTATAAGGACATGTGGAAGCTTGGAGAAAACAAGGAAGAGATATCAAAATCAAACAACAAAAGGAGATTGTATATTATGCAAACCTAGTTGCACTCAGATACCTTAACACTAGTTAAATGTATACCTAGTTACCTAAATCAGATGGGGAATGACTAAGGATATAAATTAGGAAAACTACATCAGTTTAACGAGCAAACCGACACAACTAGTGAGAGAAAAATCAATAGTAAATTAAGCTTGTGATAAGAATACGTCAGAAGTATAGGAGATAATGACGTAAATGGTAAAGGAAATGACACATAGGAAAAAATGCTTCCTCAAATCTTGTCTAAAAGTAAACATAGGCCGTGAGTATATTCAAGAAATGTTGGGTGATATGGTGATACATATTAGGGCAATATTTAAATAAACTTTTCGTCTGTCAATCTTGAACCATGAATAGCCAGTCAAATGCTATGCAACAAGAATTTTCTATTATCACCATTCCTCGTATGTGTGGTGTGAACGTCAACCATGTCTTCAACATCATTGAATTTTGTTTGCTCGAACTCAATAAATGGCAATGTCTCAAGATGAACCATATCAGGAGTATCCCCACCAAAGATGACAAGACAACAATGTTGAACAAGGAGGAAGCGGTCAAAGTAGATGGGAGATTTAGGCACTGTTTGGCACGGCGGTGGCGGTCGTGAACGCGGTGGTTATGAACCGTCATTCATGAATGCCCGGCCTCACCTACAAAATTTCATCAACTTTTATGTTCAAAACTAGTTTTTTTCTTTCTTGGTGGCGGTCTTAACAGTTGTCATGTCAAACATACATTCTATGATGGTGATATTTTTGTCCAAACTCACCAGAACAAAAACACCACCTCAAACAGAGCCTTAATAAATAAACATTAGTCGTCAGTCTATGTAAGGAACAAAAAAGCACAAATTTCCTCGTGCTAAACTTGTCGTAGGTATCAACTAAGAAGCGTTGTAAGCAAAACATAAAACTAGATGAATAAAATTCTCACAAAAAAAGATAGAAAATGGTATGCAATCTTTAACATGAAAGAAGAAATGATCAAATCCCACCTACAAATTGGTTTCTATCCCTTTCTCTTGAGGTTATAGAAGCGTTTTGATGGTTATTTTTCTAACCCTAATCAACAGAGAGAGAGCCAATTTATAATTAAAATCGAATAATTAATATAGTTCATCCAATTGAGGAGACCAACCATTATCTCCATCAAATTGGGCCGCTTACAATAATCCCCCTAACCAAAGGTAGCATTGAGTTCCAAAGCTCCAGTAGTTTTCCTACATTACCCAATCAGCATTTGCAAACAGCTACATTTCATACATCTCAACAAGTATCAAACATGGGCAAACCTCAAACCCTAATTCACTGCCCAGTAAAGAAACACTAAATCATACAAATAACTTGCAAGAATAAAAGAGATGAAGTTGTCGGGCGACACAATTAAACTATGCAAAACAAAACGAAAAAAAAACGGTTCTCACACCATCATCTATGAGGAAACGAAGATCCGGGAGGCCGCAAGGAAAAATAATCTCTTCAGGAAACGCAGCCATTCTTAACGACTCAAAGGCTCGGCTTCCATCCGTTAAAGAAATCGTGTTCGTTGGGAGATCGGACAGGAATGGAGGAAGCGGATGATGCCCAGATATCCGCGGTAGGAGATGCGAGACGCCATGCCTGTGGATATTGAGAGTAGTGGCTCCAACTAAGCGATAGATCAGTGAAGCGCCAGCTTGAGCTAGGGTTTTAGAAGACATTTTTGGTTTCTGCAAACCGCTTACACCTCCTCCCTTCAACCTGCAAGTCCGATCTGCACATTTGCACAGCTTCACGAACAAATACAGTTATTTTAGAGTGTTGTTATTTGTACACCATTTTTAATTATTCATATCTTATTATTCTTTTTAAAACACCCCCTTTTATAACCATAAATCCTTATAGCTGCTTGAAATTTCATATAGCTATATGTGATTTATAGTTCTGAACTTATATGAGGCTATATGCTGCTATATATTGTTCAGAATAAGTTAGTTCTGAACTTATATGCTACTATATTGTTCAGAATAAGTTCAGAACTAATTGTTGAGAACTAAATTGTAAACTTATAGCTGATTGAACTATAAATTTCAAGCAGCGTATGTGAAATTTCATATAGCTTGAAATCACATATACGATCTACCGTGGTACAACATATAGCTGCTTGAAATTTCATGTAATTAGTGTGTATGTTCAATATTGTGAACTTTTGGTTATGTGATTGTACTTCCATTTGATTGATAGGAATGAGTTAAGAAAAATTGTTATTGTTGTGTAATAAGGAGTCCTCCAAAGACACCGGTTTTAATGTTGGAATTCACTTTTGTACTAATATGAGTTTTGAAAGTAATGAAGAGTTGATTGAATGGGCGCGGAAAATGGCAAAAACTTTGGGATTTGTTATCATTATTCTGAGAGCATGTTGGAACAACCCTATTACTAATTTGGGCTAGGATCACTATCTGTGATTAGGACTCAAGTTGACCTCATTGTATAGTCTTAGGGTCAATGTCTAAGCTTGTCTGAGTCAGCTAGAACTTAGGAAAATTCCAAGTTTATGTGTTCGACGAACATCTTTCTGCGTTCGACGAACTCCTTCCTGTGTTCGACGAATGTCGTGTATCAGTTCGACGAACTTGTTCTCCAGCTCGACGAAATCAGTCTTTCAAGCAGTTTTGCAGACTCTTTGTTTCAGTTCGACGAACTCCTGATTGAGATCGACGAACTCAGTATTCTGTTCGACGAATGAGTAACTAAGTGTTCTTTTCGACGAACTCAGATTTCTGTTCGATGAATTCCTTTTAAGCTTGACAATTTCTGAAGAATCAGTTATCTCTTTTCTCTGAACTCAGATCAACTATTCAGCAACGGATCTATTCAAGTATTTCGATTTATTCATTATCAGATAAGACAATATTTCATCTTTCCTTTTTATATATTCATTCTATTCTATTCTTTCGAGAATCTAGTTGTTGACATATTTTGGAAAAGGAAACTTTCATAGAAAAAGAATTAAAGTTTTTGCATAGTTGACATTGCAGTCCCAAGAAAGATTTAATTCAGATTATTCTATTCTTTATCAGAAGATTTGATTTTTAGAATCAGAATACAAGAGATACAAAAAGAGATATACCAGTGGATACAATATAGAATAGAGAAGATATAGAAGATACTTGTAAAATACTCAGAGATATAGAAATTTTCATCTTCTACAACAGCATCTTCATTCTCTGAGAACATCTAAAAACTTCTCTCATAGTTCATCTGCTGATTCTCAGTCTTCTTCACCCAAGAGAAAGCTTCACCAACTGTCAACAAATTCTATCAGACAGGGGGAGCTTTACAACAACAGCATTCCACTAGTCTTCTCTCAGATCTTATTGAGAGAGAAGAATTTCATAAACTCTTTTTGTTTATTCTTTTTACCCCATCTTGTACAGGGTTCTAACTCCCTTCAAAAGTTAACCTTTGGTGGCAGGGCACCTGATCAAAAACCTGTGTTTTGGTTTGAGCACTTGATCAAAAGCTCAGTGGTGTTTGGGCACCTGATCAAAAATCCCAGTGGTGATAGGGCACCTGATCAAAAACCTAGTGGATTCCTACCATTGCTGGTAGAAGAGTAGATGTACCCAGGTTGATTGGGGAACTACTATAGATCCTTGTGTCTTGATGTGTTTGTGTTATTTTCTGTACTGTGTTGTGCTGTGTTTATTATTGTGTCTTTCTACTCACTCTACTACACACATATATATATATCAGTATTTTAATTCCGCTATAAAATAAGTTAAAAACTTTTAATACTCTATTCATCCCCCCCCCCCCCGCCCCCCCCCCCCCCCCCCCCCCCCCCCCTCTAGAGTAAGTCTAAGATCTAATACCTCACTTTCAGAGCAGATATTATCACATCCAGAGCATCACCAGGGTAACGTTAGGTTGTGATAGAGCATTGCGGATACAGGGTAATAAGTATTGCTCTAAATATGGGAGATAGTTGGATGCAAGTGCGACATGATCTTGCGGGTGAGCTACATGATAGATCATTATTGTACACTGAAATATTTGGGGCATCAAGGAGATTAGAATTACTAAAATCTCTAGATTGTTGGAAGGTACCGGCCCCACTTTATAAGTAGATGACAATGTCTGACATGGGGTTATTAGTTGCATCATGCTACAACATACAGCTAGTTCATCTCTCAAGCCAACAATCATTCACATTTCTACCACTACATTCTGCTCCGCCAGAGATTAGAAGGGTTATTTATATCGGATATATAAATGACAACCACTTCATTGAATTGCGGATGAAGGAAGAATGCCCACAACCGCCGATATTTCCAGTATGGACAAGATATCATGAATAAGTGGCAGAACAATGGGAAGTTCCATATATCACACGACTTCTTTGATCATAAGGTATATAAATGTTGTACATTATCATTAAAATATTAAATTATTGGCAATGTCTTAATCTAATATTATTGTTATTTTGCAGAGTTCATATTCTATATATTGACGCTATTTCATCATTTGGGTTCTTCATATATACTATAACTTATTAAGTAAGACAAATGTAACACATTTCTATCACAGTTTTTATATTTCTATATTAGTTTTTAAATTTGTAGCCACTATTTTATAGGGATAATATATTTTGAGCGGAAGCTTACGAATGGTGACTAACTTTTGAAGAAATTAGTGTTATGTCACAATATATTCTAAGAATGATGTACTTATGTCACAATATATTTTGCAGGGATCCTTCTATGTTTGTTTTATATTAGATTTTAAATTTGTAGCCACTATTTTGTTGGGATAATATATTTTGAGCGGAAGCTTACGGATGATGACTAAATTTTGAAGAAATTAGTTGTTGAAACCAGTAACCCGGTTTCAGCGTTCGAAAGGGTGATGCGGCTAACTCTTACTTGACCTAAGCTAAGACCCTTGACCGGTCACTAAGAACTGAGAGACCCTTGCCATTGATGAACACCTGAGTCCACAAATGGACCCCTTAAGCTGCAGCGCGGAGGTCCCACCACACACCCGGAAGCTCACTCGGAACTTCCCCTCCCAAGCCAATGCTGAGCATGGACACCTTGGAGGGCACTAAGGATCACCTCACCGTCCACCTTCAATGACAAGGGGAGGGGAGGGGTAGTGCTTGCTCACACGCGAGGGAGGGGGTAGAGACCAACCCTTCACAAGGTGCCCATGGGGGTCTATTTATAGACTTTCCCAAAAACGGACTGCGAATAGCCAAAATCGAACTGCGAATAGCCGAATTCCTCCAAAAGATAGGAGACGGGCGAGTGGGGGACTGCCACCACTCGCCCCCTCAAGAGAGAGGTCGGGCGAGTGGGGGGTCTCCCCACTCGCCCATAGCCGGGCGAGTGGGGGGCCTCCCCACTCGCCCATGGCCGGGCGAGTGGGGGGCCTCCCCACTCGCCTATGGCCGAGCGAGTGGAGGACCCCTCCACTCGCCCAAGGTCGGGCGAGCGGAGGACTCCTCCACTCGCCCAAGGTCGGGCGTGTGGTGCCCTTCCCACTCGCCCAAAGGGCCGGGCGAGTGGGGGATGTCCCCCCCCCCCCCCCCCCCACTCGTCGAGGGGAGCAGATGCTTTGCCCGCTCGCCCCACCACCCTTCCTTCCATATCCTCCGGACCTGCTTTCACCTTAGCTAGTTCCGGTCGCTTGTGAACGGTTATTCTCCTTATCCGCCTCGATTCCGCTGAGTCTGGGTTAACCAAACCAACTCGGCGAATATGAGAGTTGTACATAATCCCCGCTCTTTTCGAGCTTGTCTCAAGCTCGGAAAGAATGTCCAACCCACCTATTTGACGAGTAGGTAGAATTTTTGGGAGAATCTTTGGAGGGCCCCGCTCGACGACTATAAAAACCCCGAGGGGGGAGGTGAGGAGAGCACCATCCCTGAGAGCTCCCCCTACTCTCCCTACTAGAACAGGATGGATCCACCCCGAGACTTCAGGGCTCGCTTCAAGGCTCTTTCTGGGAAGGGTCAAACCGACCTGACGGAGCTTAGAGCTTTGGTTCGTGGACCTTCGCCTTCCCCCACTCGGTCAGTGGTGCGATCACCGCGGAAGAAATCTCGTCCTGACCCGGTGAAGGAGGCGGCGACGTCATCCTCCCATGGGATGACCGAGTTCGTCCGAGGCCTGGAGCTAGATGCGGTAGTGATTCTCCCGCCCCCCTTTCCGCTTCTCGTTTGCGGTGATTGCGTGACGATTGAGATGCGTTTCTTGACTTCCCACAGCTTCTTTCGGACGGAGGCGAAGGGAGCCGGGACATGTTGGAGATGGCGGGTGCGGTTGCCCGGGTGAGCCCTGCCACCCTCGCTCCGGAACCCGTCGCCTTCTCGACCGCCCACGATGATCCTTCTTCGAAAGGTGGAGGGCTCGAGGATTCGCAAGGTAACGCTGCTTTAAGGTCCTCAGATAAACTGGCATGTTTGAGAATCTAACCCGATCTCTCTTGTAGGGGTGGACAAGACCTCGACGGGTCAGTCGAGCCGGAGGGAGGTCTCCCTACCGATCCGATCCCCCACCTTGGTGGAGGAACCTGCCGAGGACCAACCCAGCCTTCCCGAATGCATGAATCTTTTTGCCGATACAGTGCGGAGGCACGAGGCCCTTCTTCTCGAGCTGCGTGACAGAAGGTGGTCCGCCGGACCTGACCCTCTTGCCCGTATCTGCGCGCTGGAGCGGCGATTGGAGAGATTGGAGAATGAGCTTATCCTGCTGAGGGGGGAAGTTTGGCTTGTGTCCGGAGGCATAGCTGCGCCACTTGTTGATCACCTGCGCTGCGTCGAAGCTAGCTTCCGCACCACTGGTGAGGAGATCACTGCAATGAAAGAATGCATCGGGTCTATGCAGGGGGTGTCGTCGAGCATCCAGGACCAGGGGTTCTGGAAGTGGATGCCACGCTGAGCGACTTTAATTTATGACCTTTTGTTTGCTATGTAATAATAGGGGTTAGCCTTGCATGATGGTTCAACCCGTCTTGCGATCAAACACTTCAGTTTTTGTTGATTCATGTTTTGCTTACATTGCTGCTCTCTCACTAACCAATATGTCAAGGTGAGCGACACGACACTGCGGCAACCGACTAGCGGATGGGAACCAGAGGCGACGAATGGATGATCTCGGGACGAAGTGGTTGGGCGGTGTTAGGGGGTGGTACGGGTGAGTGGACCTCTCGATCCTCATCCCCATGCTAGACGAGCGGATCACAAGGTCCGCCCATCTCTGCCGAGCGAGTGGACTATGAGGTCCACTCCCATGCCTCGGGCGAGTGGACCTCGAGGTCCGCTTGCCAGTGCGCGGGGCGAGTGGACCTTGCGGTCCACTTGCCCGAGATGAGTGGACCTCGTGGTCCACTCCTTCCCTTGCCCTGGGTGAGTGGACCGTGTGGTCCACTCACTTTTCTTTTGCACCCCTCCTCCTATAAATACACCTCCCCTTCCCCCTTCCATGTCCTCACACTCACCTTCCTCCTTGTCTTGCCTTCTCTCCGAAGTCTACTCCTCTTCTTCCTAACGGTCCTGTGACATGGCCCCTAACCGTCCCCCTGTTGTGAGAAATGGTCGAGAACAGAGCGCGGCCAACTTTTCATAACACTCCTTCCCCGAGGGGAGGGTATCCAAGGAGGACTTCCTATCCTTTAAGAGCTCTTACCTTCCTGCGGGGTGGTCGTCCCGACGTCCATCGTCGGGCGAGACCATTAATTCCTTCTACGAGGACTGGCTCGCATTCCCCCTTCCTCACTTTGAGACCGGGCTACGGCTCCCTTTGTGGCCCGGGGTGAAGGAATTTTTTAACTACTTTGGCGTAGTCCCAGCTCAGGTTAATTCGAATGCGATCTCGATGTTAACGGCCTACGCTGCTACTTGCGGGAAGAAAGGGTCGAGTTCGACCTGAGCGTATTCCGCAAGGTATTTGTCTTCCGAGCGACTCCTGATGGAGTTTGTTTCTTGACCGACTCCCATGTGAAGGTAAGTGAGACCTCCAACAAGGTCCGCCATTGGAACCACTCCTTCGTGTTCGTTCGGGGTGACCTGGGCGACATCCCCTTCTCTCCCATTCAGAAATCCGAGAAGGTCTGCCGAGCCCCTCCGCTACATGGAGAGGCCGTTGAGCTACATAGCCGCCTTGAGGGTGTGAGATTTGAGGTTGAGCACCTCCGGAGGAACATCGATCGGCTCATCTACGTTGAGCCGGGAACAGGTATTCGGATCCCACTAACGTCCTTTCTCTTCTTTTTACCTCCACCTAATGTTGATCACCCCCTCTTAACTTGTGCAGGTGAACGGTCTCTCCCACAATATCCTCCCTTCACGGGGGGAGGCTCCTCCCCCGCCCGCTGGTTCATTGAGGAGGACGCGGCTGCCTGTGTTTCGGACCCGAAGGTTCCCGGGCCGAGGCAAAGGAGGGACAAAGGTCCGGCGTCGGAGGAGGGGGCACCTTCTTCCCCTCCGAAAGGTCCGAGGATGCGACGGGGGAAAGTTATCTGCCGGAGGGGTTTCGGGGTAACACCTAGGGAGAGAGGGAAACCGAGCGATCCCCACGCATTGACGAATCATCCCAACTTCGGGATGGGGGAGAAGGCTATGGACCCCTTCGATGACCCCATCGTTTTCTGGGACGAAACGGTGAACCGAGTCTCGCTCACCTCTCAGCTCCCTTCGTGGGCCGAGGGGGATGTCATCGATGACGCCGCATACAACTTCTCCTTCGGTATCTATGGCCGGCAGGATGCTGCCTCCTACAAGGAGAGGTCCATGCGCGACCTCGCATGCGCAAGCTCTCAGGCCTTGCTTCGCGCGACCGAGCTCTTCCACATGGTCGTCCGTCGAGGTCTTAGTCTCTCGAACAGGTGGAGGCTAGCCGATGCGTCGAAGTTGGCGGCGGAAGAGAAGGCTGCCGACCTTACGACGCACTTGGGTATTGCCGAGAGACTCCTAGAGGAGTCGTCTGGAGGCTTGGTTCGTGTTTGTGTTGGTGGCTTTTCCTTTTCCAACCTCTTCGCCTACACGTGCTCCAATCATTCTGTTGTGCCCACCTGCAGGGACTCGGCGCTGCCGACTCGCTTAGGAGACGGTGCGAGGAGTCTGACAAGGAGGTGCATGACCTGAGGGCTCAGCTGGCCGATGCCCAAAGTCAGTTAAAGGAGAAAAGGAGGGAAAGAGGTGGACCTTCGAGAGCATCGACGTCCGCCCCGCCTCGCCCGGCTGAAGCCGAGAATGCTCGGAGGAAGATCGTGAAGTCGACAGCTCAGGCCTTGGTGAGCCATCTTCACGAGACGGATGCTCTCCGAGATGGCTGGAGGGGGGTCTCTGTCGATGACATCCTGCACGAGTTCTTCCCTTCTCCCGGGTGACCTGACTCATCTCCTTACAGCGGTGGGTATTCCCCCTGAATGTTATGGTTGTCAGGGGCTCCTACTTTATTGTCGTTCCTTAAAGGAACCATGTATTTCTTGCATGTACTCTTCTCTTTATCCTGCATATATCAGTAAGGGTGAAGCAACATTTTATGTTGTATATGTCGCTGCCGAACCAGCTGTTGTTCTAATGAATCTTTTAGCTTGTTTTTCTTTTCCTCACTACCTGGGGATTCAATGCTTTGTTGAACCGATCATCGAGTGACTAGTCGATCTGACCATCCTCACTACCTGGCGGCATGACCGAGCCCGACGAATGATCCCTAGTCAAGGACCTTAGATGTTGAAACCAGTAACCCGGTTTCGACGTTCGCAAGGGGGATGCAGCTAACCCTTACTTGACCTGAGCGAGACCCGTGACCAGTCACTAAGAACCAAAGAACCTTGCCCTTAAAGAACACCTAAGTCCACGAACGGACCCTTAAGTTGCAGCGTGGAGGTCCCACCACATACCCGGAAGATCTTAGAGCGCTTCCCCTCCAAAGTCAATGCTGAGCCTGGGCACCCTGGAGAGCACTAAGAACCACCTCACCGTCAACCTTCGATAACAAGGGGAGGAGGGGGGGGGGTGCTTTCTTACAAGACCACGCGAGGGAGGGGGTAGGAACCAACCCTTCCCAAGGTGCCCATGGGGGTCTATTTATAGACTTTCCCAAAAACGGACTGCGGATAGCCAAAATTGGACTGCGGATAGCCAAAATCCTGCTATCCGCAGTCCGACCATGACCATGAACAGTCAACGCAGGAGGAGGGGCGAGTGGGACTCGAGGTGCCCACTCCCCCTCTTGCGGGGGATCGGGAGAGCGGAGGGAGGGCCATCCCCACTCGCTCCCCCAAGAGGGGACAGGCGAGTGGGGGGCTTCCCCCACTCGCCTCCCAAAGGAGGGAGGTGGTCGAGTGGGGGGCTGCCCCCACTCGCCTCCCAAAGGAGGGAGGTGGCCGAGTGGGGGGCTGCCCCCACTCGCCTCCCAAAGGAGGGAGGTGGCCGAGTGGGGGGCTGCCCCCACTCGCCTCCCAAAGGAGGGAGGTGGCCGAGTGGGGGGCTGCCCCCACTCGCCTCCCAAAGGAGGGAGGTGGTCGAGTGGGGGGCTGCCCCCACTCGCCTCCCAAAGAAGGGAGGTGGCCGAGTAGGGGGCTGCCCCCACTCGCCTCCCAAAGAGGGAGGAGGCCGAGTGGGGGGCTACCCCCACTCGCCTCCCAAAGGAGGGAGGTGGCCGAGTGGAGGGGGGGGGCTGCCCCCATTTGCCTTGCTTAGCCATTTTTCCCTCTCTCAGGTCATTCCCTAGCTTCGCTCGGTCTTGGTCGCCTCCGAAAGGTCGACCTGCTTGCCTCGGTCCGCTTAACTTTCGATTTGGTCTTGACGGATTACGAGTAATACAACGACCCTACTCATGTCGGGTCACACCGGCTCGAAAAATATGAGGGTTGTACACAATCCCCGCTCTTTTTGATCTTGTCCCAAGCTCGGAAAGAAAGTCCAACCCACCTATTTGACGAGTAGGTGGGACCCGAGGAGAATCCATGAAAGGACCTGCCAACGGGATGTCCCTGCTGAGCTTTATAGCCGAACACGACTTGAGGTGGAAGGCGAACCTTTCTCCACTGAACACCCCTCCTGTGAGCCGAGCTCAACTGAAGGTGGAGAAAGCTTAACAACTTAGGTCGCGCTAAACTCGACCGAAGGTGGAGGAAGACTCAACACCTCTAGTCGAGCTGAACTTGACCTGAGGTGGAGGAAAACTAAACACCTCTGGTCGAGCTGAATTCGGCCTGAGGTGGAAGGCGAGAAGTCCACACCTACCAGGGAGCTGAGCTAACCTGGAGGGGGAGGAAACTTCACACCTACTAGGGAGCCGAGCTCACCTGGAGGGGGAGGGAACTCCACACCTACCAGGGAGCCGAGCTCACCTGGAGGGGGAGGGAACTCCACACCTACCAGGGAGCCGAGCTCACCTGGAGGGGGAGGGAACTCCACACCTACCAGGGAGCCGAGCTCACCTGGAGGGGGAGGGAACTCCACACCTACCAGGGAGCCGAGCTCACCTGGAGGGGGAGGGAACTCCACACCTACCAGGGAGCCGAGCTCACCTGGAGGGGGAGGGAACTCCACACCTACCAGGGAGCCAAGCTCACCTGGAGGGGGAGGGAACTCCACACCTACCAGGGAGCCGAGCTCACCTGGAGGGGGAGGGAACTCCACATCTACTAGGGAGCCGAGCTCACCTGGAGGGGGAGGGAACTCCACACCTACTAGGGAGCCGAGCTCACCTGTAGGGAGGAGGGAACTCCACACCTACCAGGGAGCTGAGCTCACCTGGAGGGGGAGGGAACTCCACACCTACCAGGGAGCCGAGCTCACCTGGAGGGGGAGGGAACTCCACACCTACCAGGGAGCCGAGCTCACCTGGAGGGGGAGGGAACTCCACACCTACCAGGGAGCCGAGCTCACCTGGAGGGGGAGGGAACTGATAATTTATATAGGTGTAGTCAATAATACCTAGAGGGGGGTGAATAGGTTTTACTTATTTTCTTGGTTTAAACCTAATGTTTCTAGCTGCAGAAAACACAATCACAGAAAGCACACAAGGATGTATAGAGGTTCCTCAAGACCGGGTGTCTTGAGTAGTCCTCTTTCCCCCTTCACCTTTCTAACAGTGAGTTAGACAAGGCCACAAACTCCAATCTCGGCTCCTTGAGCTTACACCACAAGTTCCTCAGAACTTCTCAGATCAATAGTGATCCTACCTCAGGCACAGCAGCCCTACACTCAGGCTCAACAACCCTATACTCAGGCTCAACAGCCCTACCCCTCAGGCTCAACAGCCCTACACCTCAGGCACAACAACCCTACACCTCAGGCACAACAGCCCTACATCTCAGAGTTATGTAACTCCTACCACTCAGAAATCCCACAGATTTCCTACCTCAGACCTATCAAGAAGTCCTACCACTCAAGCTGTCAACACAGCTTTACACGCAGGCTCAACAGCCTTTCACTCAGGCAACAATGCCTTACAAAGATATAATAGAGTTTGAGCTAGATTCAAAAGACAAAAGGTTTACTCTTAGGTCTTATGAATCCTTTCTTCAGATCTGAAAACAACAGCTTCAGATTTGTATCACCTTGATCTTCTCCTTCAGCAAAGCAGAAGATCAACTTGCCCTTCTTGAGTTTGTACAGGAAGAGCTAACTAATCTCCCTTAGAAGATTAACTTCAGCTGCAGAGAACAACTTCAACTGGCTGAAACGTGAATGTTCGATTGCGGCGTACAACAAAGGCTTTTTCAATCGAACGGTACTTGTTGTTGTGCCCTAGCTTCTTCTTTTATACCTCCAGAAGGCTTCAACGGCTATATCGATCCTCCTGACACAGTATGGGTCAGATTGGAGTTGCTTTTCCCTCTCAATTGTCGTTTGCGCCAAAAGCAGATCCCGTCAGCACATTTGGATCTGTCTCAGCGGTTGGGCTGAGACAACATCCAGTCTCAGCGGTTGGGCTGAGACAGCTTCCAGTCTCAGCGGCAACTCCAGTCCCCTTCTCAGCGGTTGCCCCAGTCCCCTTCTCACTGGATCCGCTGAGATGGCTCCTTGTCTCAGCGGTTATGACCCTTCGTCTCATCGGATCTGCTGAGACAGATCTTCATCTCCTTGTGGATGGTTTCTTCTCATCTAAGGCCATGTTTGGCCCTTCCTTTTGAGTTACATGTGCCTGTATATCCTACACAAGTATAGCTTTGTTAAATACAATATATCCTTAGCATTGAGAGTGATGCCTCTTCAAATCAAGGTAATATTGAGGGCAATATACCCAACAATCTCCCCCTATTTGAAGAAGGCAGAACATCCCCAATGCTAAGGTCCATTAACAATAAAAATCTTATCACAGAAAAAAAAATGATTTGTGAAGCATAGGACCTAACACCCTAAGCATAAGCATTTGCACTGGCCCTTTCTCCCCCTTTCTCCCCTTTCTCTAGCATTGGTACTGGACCTATCTCCCCCTTTCTGGCTTTTTCAACCTTAACTTGCTATGGATAGAGGGACAATAGCTGTAGATCCCTTTGGATCATTCTATAGGCTAACCTGTACACTCTTAGCATTTGCCAACTTCCCTTCAACCTGAGTTGGGAATTTACTCCCACTCAATTGGAGAGCTATTTTCTGTAATAGCTGATCCATTTCAATTTGAACATCCCATTTAAGGTAGCGAATACTAAAGAGAATAAATACAGAGTACATATATCAATAGTAACAAGCACAATATTATGATCTGAATATGAAATGTCATTTCACTTTAAATGTTCAGTACAGATATATAAAAGAAAATTCAACTTATAGTTGTACATTCAATCCAAAAAAAATGTCAAGGCTGATTTTTCTAAGATTGACCCTTGGAAGAGCTTTCTCCATCTGTAGATTTTCTTTTCCTAGTTTCAGCAGCAGCCTTGATCTTCTCCTTTACTTTGAAGTACAGAAGTGGCTTGGGAAGATATCTGGAGGGAATTCTTAAAGGAGTTTCCCTTCTTACCATGTTTTCTTTGAGAATCCTTTCCCTTAAAGATTCCCTTTCAAGGTGTTTGATCCACTCAGCAGCTGAATAGACATGGTCAATGTCCTTCATTGGATTTCCATGGCTCACCCAGGTATTGACAACAATTGTGTCCAACTCCAGATTGTCATCTTCATGGAGTGGATCCTCTAATCTTTCCATTCTTTTCTGTGTCATGTATTCTTCAGCAGTTTGAATACCCTCTACCCTTCTCCTCTTTGCTGCTCTCTCATCAGCAATCAGATTTGATTGACTTTGGAAGTCAAAGTCTTCATCTCTGCTAGGGTTCAAGATTGGCAGATTCAATGCAATTCTTGTTCCTTGCAGCACTTTTAAGCTTGAGTCCCATTGATTATCAGTAACCTTTCTGACCATGGTAAGGATATTTTCTTGAATAGCACTGGAGGCATTGTTGACCACTTCCACCATTTGCTTGCTGGCTTCTTCTTGATTGGAGAGTATCAGTTTGTGGGAGGACTCCATGTTGTTATACAGCTGTATGTGAGCTCCTTTCAGCTTGGCATGTAGATTGAGTATCTTCTCCTCCCCTTCTTTGCTATGTTCCACTATCTTCTTCTCAATTTCAGAGTGTTGATCCAATATGGATTGAGAGAGAGTCTGAAAGGTGCTGTCCACATCATCCAAAATGCATTCCTTTGCCTTGTCAATGTGGGACTTGACTTTGCTGCTTGATGTGTTGACCACTTGTGCCATTCTAGCAACAGCTTTTTCCCAGACATTCTCATTTTTGTAGAGCTGATTCTTTATATATGTGATGTCCTTTGTGGAATCCCCTAGATGGTCTGCAATATCCTTCAGAACTGTGTGCTGGGCAGCAACAGTATTTTTGGCCATTTCAAACCATCTTGTCATCTACAGAAGGATATGATCTGATGCAGTTTTGACATCATTAACCGGGGCATTCAGTTCAGTTCTCACTTCAGCCACTCTTGACTCCATTCTTTGCTCACTGGCCTGGATCTCCTGAGTCAATGCAGCTCTTGTTGTATACAATTCATTCCGTATCTGGGCAGAGACATCATGAACCTTTTCAGCAACAATTTTTTTCATAGACAACATCTGACCCTCAATCATTATTTGTATTGAGTTTAACAGATCAGATGTGTCCAGAGCTACAACTGGCCTTTCCTGGGCTAATTCCTTTTCAGCCATCATTTCAGCTCTACTTTGAGCATTAGCCCTCTCATTATCAGAGATCTGCTCCCCCTCAGATGGGGCATTAGGTGATACCAATTCCTACACTAGCATACCCACCTCCTCCTTCATAGGCAGGACTATGCTCCCCCTCACTTGGGGCATCCATAGGAGGAGAATTTTGTCTAAGGTCGCCTGAAAAATGATTGATGAGTTAGACACCTAGACTATACTATTGATAGAGAAGAGAGGCCTAACTGAAGTCCTAATTTACCATGTATAGGTGAGTTGGGAAATTCATCTTCAGCTTGATGAACAGCTGGATCAGCATTCATCTGGGTTGGCTCAGGATTGGGCACAACTCTTCTTTGGGGCTCCTCATTTGTCCTGGGGACCTCTTCATTATCAATGTTCATTGGGTTGCTGCCAGATCTACGATCAGACCCATGAATATCTTCATTTTCAGACCCATTTGACTTTGAGGATGAGTCTGATTTGTGCTGAGATGAATCTTTCTTCTTTTCCTTTGCCACAGATGGTTGGCTCATAGGGAGCACTCTGGAGAATGTATCCAGAGTCTTAATGTCCATTCTTTTGAGATAATGGAGATTTGACCCCTTTGAGTTTGCAAAGGTCTCTGAATGAATATTCTGTAGGTACAGAGAGAGTATTCTTCCCATATTGGGGTCTTGTAGAGATTCCTTTATCCTTTGAAAGATAACTTCTCCCCATGAGGTTCTCTTGGACAGAATTATCCTAGTCATTAATTCAAACATGAACTGTGAGACAGTGTCACGTGAACCAGGCTTGCATAGGATAGCTTTGCCCACTATATCAGACAACAGCTTCCCCTGTTGATTGAAGAACTTCCTCCTTAGACAACTGGTTTTAGTATCACTGTATCCTGTCCACTTTAGGGCAGTCCTCTTGTCCTTTTCAGATATTTCCTCCTCTTCAGTTTTACTGCAGGGAGTTAATTTCAGCCCCTTCTCCAACCTTTTAGATGTAATCTTTATCTTCTCACTTCCTATCTTGGACTTCAGGGTGGTTTTGGAAGGAGATAATTTGACATTGTTGAACCATTCCAGAACTTCAGTTCTGAGAATGCAGCACGGTTCAGACAGCATGTGCTCCAGACCTTGAGCTTCCATTAGATGAATCACGTGTCTTATTTCTTCTGAGGAATGAGAGAATCCATCTCTTACTATTTCATAGCCCTCCAGGAGATCTTTTGAGCTTTTTGGCGCCATGGAATCAGAAAATCGAGGCGCTGAGACGGGAGAAAAGATGAATCATCTCGACGGCTAAGGTTTGGCTTTGTGGTGTGTTTTAGGTTACAGTGTATCTATTTATAGAATTTTAGTTTCGTTTTTATTAACCCTAGGCTTTTAGACTTAATTACCTTATTGTGTTAAGGAGTTTTGGGTTAATTATCAGATTTCATATTGAACATACCCAGTCTCAGCGGTTCAGCTGAGACGGAGACCTGGGCCACTAGGACAGTGAACTGTCAACCGCTGGGACAGTTTGCTCGTCTCAGCGGTTCAGCTGGGATTTTTCTCAGCTGATTCAGCTGAATATACTCCTGCAGTTTAGCTGATCATAGAGTTTAGACCTAATGTAGATAATTTGGCTGAAGATGTGTCCTAGTCATGTCACTAAGTTTTAGTGTACAATAATGTAAAGTTTGATAATTCACCATGTATAATCATCAACAGTGACAGCTATTACTCATACATTTAGAGTTATTCTATACTAAGCATGCCAAGATCAATTTTGAAAGCATTGAATTTAGATTCATCCAGTGGCTTTGTAAAGATATCAGCTACTTGTTTGTCAGTTGGGACAAATTCAAGAGAGATGTCTTTACACTCTACATGTTCCCTAATAAAATGATATCTAATCTCTATGTGCTTAGTCCTGCTATGAGAGACAGGATTTTTAGCAATAGATATTGCACTGGATGAATCACAATATAAAGGAGATTCCCTTACCTTGAGGTTGTAATCCTCCAATTGATGCTGTGTCCAAAGGAGTTGTGCACAACAGCTACCTGCAGCAATGTATTCAGACTCAGCTGTGGATATTGCCACACTGGTTTGTTTCTTGCTGCTCCAAGATATCAATCTTCTCCCTAGGAACTGACAAGTACCACTTGTACTCTTCCTGTCTTCTTTGCAACCTGCAAAATCTGCATCTGAAAAAGCCTGTTAGTTCAAAGTCATTGTTCTTAGGGTACCAAAGGCCAAGATGCAAGCTGCCCTTAAGGTATCTCAGAATCCTCTTCACAGAGGTGTAGTGAGATTTCTTAGGACACGCTTGATACCTAGCACAAACACATGTAGAATACATAATGTCTGGCCTACTAGCAGTCAAGTATAATAGGGATCCAATGATGCATCTGTACATGGACTCATCAAAGGCCTTTCCCTTTTCATCCTTGTCTAATGATACATTGGACCCCATAGGTGTTCTCATGGTGGAGGCTGATTCCATCCCAAATTTCTTGATGAGCTCCTTAGTGTACTTGGTCTGGGAGATGAAAATTCCATCATCAGACTGTTTCACTTGGAGCCCAAGGAAATATTTGAGCTCACCCATACTGCTCATTTCAAACTCCCCCTGCATTAGATTGGCAAATCTCTTGCAGAGGTTGTCATCAGTAGACCCAAAGATTATGTCATCAACATAGATTTGGACTAAGAGACACTTGCCCCTTGTTTCCCTAAGAAACAATGTGCTATCAATCTTTCCCCTCATGAACTTGGTCTTGAGGAGAAAGTTGGACAAAGTCTCATACCAAGCTCTTGGAGCTTGCTTGAGACCATATAGTGCTTTTCTAAGAAGATAAACTTGAGAAGTTAGGGTTGGATGCACAAAACCTGAAGGTTGTTCAACATATACCTCTTCCTTCAAGTCTCCATTGAGAAAGGCTGATTTGACATCCATCTGGTAGACTTTGAACCCCTTGTGGGCAGCATAGGCAAGGAATAGCCTAATTGCTTCCAACCTTGCAACTGGTGCAAAGGTTTGATCAAAGTCTATACCTTCCTCTTGCCTGTATCCTTTGGCTACTAATCTGGCCTTGTTCTTGATGATTGTACCATTCTCATCAAGCTTGTTCCTGTATACCCATTTAGTGACAATCACATTGTGTCACTGAGGTCTTGGCACCAGCTTCCATACTTTGCATCTCTTGAATTGTAGGAGCTCTTCTTGCATTGCTTCAATCCAGAAGGTGTCTTGATTGACCTCTTCAAACTTCTTGGGCTCCATTTGAGAAAGGAAGCTCAAGAATAGTGCTTCATTATGAGCTCTGCTTCTTGTCAATATGCCTTGGATATGATCCCCAATTATTAAATCTCTTGGATGATCTCTCAGGTGCCTTGCAGCAGCAGGAAGAGGGTCCTCTGGTGGCTGTGTTTGTTCCACTGGTTCAGCTATGACTTCATCTTGTACCTCTTTTTCTTCAGGAATTGCAGCAGCTGTCTGTGTATTGCTGCTGCTGGGCTTGTCTTGGACAGTCAGCTCATGCATCCCTTCTTCATTTCCTGTCACAATAGAAGAACTAGGCCATTCTTTGTAGAGAAGGCTGGTCTCATCAAATACAACATGCATAGATTCTTCTACAACATGGGTTTCTTGTTATAAACTCTATAAGCTCTACTATGTGAGCTATACCCAACAAGAACCCCCACATTGTATTTTTCTGCAAACTTTATTAATTGAGATTTCCCATTATTTAGAATGTAGCATTTGCAACCAAAGATTCTGAAGTAGGAAATTGTAGGTTGTTTGCCTTTCAGAATCTCATAAGGAGTTTTCCCAAGGACCTTATTGATGGAGGCTCTATTGAGAACATAACAGGCTGTATTGACTGCCTCAGCTCAGAAGTATTATGGGAGTGAGGAGTCACTAAGCAATGTTCTCCCATATTCTATCAAGGTCATATTCCTCCTCTAAGCCACACCATTTTGCTGTGGAGTCCTTGGGTGGAGAACTCTTGGGTGATACCAAATTCTTGACAAAATTTTGTCATGGCTTCAGATTGAAGTTCTGTGTCATGGTCAGTTCTTGTCCTGACCACAGTACATAGTAGATCATTCTGAATAGCCTTGACATAATTTATAAAGACATGTAAGGTATCTGACTTCTTCTTAAGGAAGAATACTCATGTATACTTTGAATGATCATCTACAATTACCAAGGTATACAACTTCCCACCTAGGCTCTGAATTGGCAAAGGACCAAACAAGTCCATGTGCAATAGGTATAAACACCTTTCAGTATCCTTGGAGCCAATACTTTTAAAGGTGGCCCTAGTTTGCTTACCCATTTGGCAAGCATGACAGGGACCACTTTTAACACATTTTAGTTTAGGACTATTTCTAACAAGGTCTTTAGAAAATAATCTATACATTGTCTTATAGTTAATGTCGGCAAGTCTCTTGTGCCATTGGACACAAAGTGACTCACTTTCATTAGCTACAAGACACACAGAAGAGATAGAATAATTGCAAATGAAGTCTAAGCAATAAACATTTCCACTCCCAGTGCCTGAGAGAATGGTCTCCAAGTCATTAGACTTTTTGATCAAGCACTTGTCATTGTGGAATTCAATGACATAGCCTAAGTCACATAGTTGGCTTATGCTTACAAGGTTGTGTTGCAACCCTTCAACATAAGCTACCCTTGTGATTGAGACTATGCCATTTGAAATCATACCATATCCTTTGGTGACTCCCTTTTCAGATCCACCAAAGATAACTTTGGGTCCATTCTTCACTGGATGGTAATCCTTTAGAAGATCCTTAGTTCCTGTCATGTGCCTTGAGCACCCACTGTCCAAGTACCATATTTGGTTGAGACTGGTACTTGAACTAACCTGCAACACAAAATTTAATGTACCTTAGGATCCCAACTGACTTTGGGTCCTAGGTTCATGTTAACACCATAGGGGATATTCCTAGAAAGGGTTGGTTTGGCTTGAGGTTCAATCCTTGCCTTTGGCACATTGGGGTTGTGCCAACAATCAATTGCAAAGTGTCCCACTTTGCCATAGCACCAACACTCATATATATTATATCTCCTCTTCTGAACAGTCCTAGAAGATGAAGCTTCCTGTTTCTGTTCAGTAGAGGACACAGCTGCTGTTTTCTTTGTTTTATCAGTAAAGGCCTGCCTTTTACCTTCCTATAATTAGTCAAGGCAGCCAGTTTTTGTTTGACATCAACACCCTCTAGCTTGGCAGCTAAACATGTGTGGATGGCACCAGAAACTGGGCTTTTTGGCTTGGTTACAGGACAGTCAACAACCATGGACTTTGCTGAACAATGTTTAGAGTTGACAGCCTTGGTTATCTTGAGTGAAGGGGCTGAGGTTCCAAAAACAAAAGGTCCATGATGGGCCATTTGAATTTCCTCATGCAGAGCCTTGAAGGCACTCAAGCCTAACTCCTTTCTATATCCATAGCTGTGAGCATTCTTGCTCAAGTTATTAGATCTTCCATTTAATAAGTGACCATGAACACTTTCTTGGTCATACATGTTTGAGGGCATCAAGACTTTCACAAAGGAGGTCTTAGGTTCTTTTGAGTCCTTAACCTTTCCCTTAGTGTTGCTAGTAGCTGCCTCCTTGTTGAAACCAACACCTCTCATGTCATGAGAGTTGAAGGTGTCAATAATAGGCAACACTGTCTTGGGCTTGGAGAACTTAGCCACTAGCATCCTCTCCTTGAGGAGCTTTTCTTCAAGATCCTTAATGATCTTGTTCTTGTGGCTTATGGTGCCCACATGGATGATTGACATTCCCCTTAGCTTGCCAATCTCCTTGCTCATTAGAGCTAGCTGGGTAGCATGCTCAATGCACTCATATTTTTGCTTTAGGGACGAAGCAATTTCTTGAGCTTGCCTCTTGGCTAGCATTTTGCTCTTTTTCAGAGCTTCCAGGAGTGCACCATACTTATCAATCATTTGATTGACATCCTCCTCAGAATCTGATTCACTACCAACTTTAGATGGAGGAGATTCAGATTCTGGACCTGTTTCATAATCAGAGGAAGAAGAAATGCAATGTATCAATACCTGCTCATGCACTGAATTGATGTGGCTGTCCTCATCTTCAGTTATATCCATCAGCCCATGGTCATCAAGAGTGACCTCATCCTCCTCTTCATCACTATCTGAATGTGATAGATTGGCTCTTATTCCTATCTTGGTAGCAGGATAGTCTTCTTCTTCCTGATCAGCAAACAGCCCCAAGTAGGCTTCTTCCTCACCATCTGAATCTGAAGATGAAGATTCAGATTCACTCCAGCTCTTGCCTTTCTTAGCTAGGAAGGATTTTTCTCCCTTCCTCTCCTTCTGGTGATGAGGCTTCTTGTCACCTCTTTCCTTTCTCTTGACTGGGCAGTCAGCAATGACATGTCCAGGCTTACTACAGCAATAACAAATTATGTTAGTTGAAACATGTTTACTAGTTTTAGAGTCATACCTGTCCCCTTTGGGATGTTGCCTCTCAGATCTGTAATGATCCTTCTTGGGATGAGAAGAGGAGGAAGGTTTGTTCTTCCATTGTTTCCTCTTGATCATCTTCTTGAACTGCCTTGTGAAGGCAGCAAACTCCTCATCAGAAGAGGAGCTGTCTGATTTCCTGCTCTCAGATTTCTCAGATTCAGCAGCCTTTCTTGGAGGTGACTGCACTCTAACCTTGTTCCTCTTAGAGCTTTCAGCTTTGAGAGCAACAGATCTCTCCCTTGTGTGAGCCCTGGAGGAAGAGTCCTCCTCCTTTCTTGCAGAAAGCTACATCTCATATGAGAGCAGTTTCCCAAACAGTGTATGGGGTGGGGGTTTCTCCAAGTCTTGCCCCTTCCCTGATTGCACAGATTTTAGTGTCCCATTCTCTAGTTAGAGATCTAAGGAACTTGTCATTAAGTTCATAATCTGTGAACACCCTTCCATAGGTTCTTAGTTCATTTACAATCCTAAAGAACCTTTCATAGCACATGGAGATATTCTCCTGGTTCAGCTGTCTGAAGGCTTCATACTCCTGATGAGGAGTGACTTTCTATCATCCCTTACTTCAGTTGTTCCCTCTATATAGACAACCAATGTGTCCCACATTTCCTTGGCAGTTTGACAGTGTACCAAGTTCTGAAATATAGTGTCATCAATGGCATTTACTACTATGTTTTGGGCTCTCTTGTCCATAGTGTACATTGCTATCTCATCATTGGTCAGTTCATAAAAATACCTTAAGTACTTTTCTAGTAGGGTCAATAGTGGAGACTTTCTCAAAGGTATAAGGACCATTTTTGACAGTCAAAAAGATCCTTGGGTCTGATGCTTCCATGAATAGCCTTACCCTTTGCTTCCATATGCCAAAGTTTTCTTTGGAGCATATAGGCAACTTCATTGACCCCAACTCCTTCTTCATTCCACTGTTGGCCATTTGATTTCAGATTTGACTACTCCTGTATAAGATCTGATCAGACTGTTAAGTCCTTTTGATCAACCTAGCTCTGATACCACTTGATAGTTTATATAGGTGTAGTCAATAATACCTAGAGGGGGGGGGGGGGGGGGGGGGTGAATAGGTTTTACTTATTTTCTTTGTTTAAACCTAATGTTTCTAGCTGCAGAAAACACAATCACAGAAAGCACACAAGGATGTATAGAGGTTCCTCAAGACCGGGTGTCTTGAGTAGTCCTCTTTCCCCCTTCACCTTTCTAACAGTGAGTTAGACAAGGCCACAAACTCCAATCTCGGCTCCTTGAGCTTACACCACAAGTTCCTCAAAACTTCTCAGATCAATAGTGATCCTACCTCAGGCACAGCAGCCCTACACTCAGGCTCAACAGCCCTACACTCAGGCTCAACAGCCCTACCCCTCAGGCTCAACAGCCCTACTGAAAGTGCACAGTTTACCTCACTAGAATTCTCTAGAGGGGGGGGGGGGGGGGGGTGAATAGAGAATTTAAAAATTATTTTATGCAAAGTTAATATATATATATATATATGTGTATGATCACAGATTAGAGCTTCCCACACACCAAAAAGAATTAAACAAATAAAGTAAATGCAAGAAAAGAAATCACAGCACAACACAAGAAAATATAGTGGTTCCCCAAACTTTGGGTAGTCCACTCTTCTACCCCCTTGGTAGGAATTCACTATCTTGTACTGAGTCTTTTGATAAGGAGACTCTTAGAACCACCCTGAGTCTTTTGACAAGGAGACTCTTAGAACCAACTGAGTCTTTTGACAAGGAGACTCTTAGAACCAGTACACTGAATTTTTTGGAGAGAGATTCTAAAAACTCTTTTATAATGTTTAAATAAGAAGAATGAAGAAGAAGAAGAAATGAATAAAAAAGAATCTTCTTCCTAGCAAGAAGATTGGAAGCACAAGAAGTGAATTAAATCTTTCTTCTATAGAGAGAAAAAGATTTGTAGCCTTTCTCTCTTTGTGAGAGCTATCAGAACTTGCAGCAGAATGACTTCAGTAGCAGGAGAAGAAGAAGTGCTTGAATATTGCTGCAGAACAATTTCTCAATTTTCTCTCTATACTTGGGAGCTCTTCCTCTTTTTCAAATGTAAAAATGGTGAATCACTTCTTGTTTTTCTGCCGACCTCCTATTTATTTATAGCTCTGTTAATTCAAAATAATACTATAGGAGGATAATCAATTATCAGTCAGAGAAATAGAAAGATGAAAATGTTTCCATAATATTTATTTCTGTAGAAGGAAAGAACTAATTCTGATTTCAAATAATGTCCAAATAAGTTTAATCAAATTAGCTAGGAATCAGATATAAGGAAAGAATGATTCAGAACGGCTATAAAATATTGACATTTATTCCATACAAATCAGATCTACTGAAAGAAGGAAAGAGATCTGGCGCATATATAAATCTGTCACATAAATCGACGTGCGTCGATTACCATTCGACGTAAGCGTCGAATTCATCCTGGCTGGACGTCGAGAGGAAAATAAGGAAGGTGCGTCGACTAAGGTGCGTCGACTTCATTAGATGCGTCGACTAGAAATCAGAGTAGCGTCGACAACACATACGTCGAAATCTTCCTAGAGTTACTTCGACTCAATCTGAAGGAAACATCGACTATATTTCGACGTTGCGTCGAATACTATTCGACGCATATTTACTTAACCTTGTTGTTCTTTCTTAGAATTCATATTCAACTTATTTCTAGGGGTTAAGAGAAATCATATCCCCAACAATCTCCCCCTATTTGTCTTAACCCTACTTAGAGAGAAATTGTATTAGCATAAAATCAATCCAGCACAGCATTTGTATAGAAAAGAAATATATCAAATAATCAAAAAGTGAAATTTAGAAGAAGAGATCAAATGTTCCAGAATCATATAAACAGATGTCATGTTCACTCCAATTAGTACTCAAAAATATATCAGCATTATTTTCAAATATTACTCAGGAGGGGTAGGAGGGGTCTTTCTCTTTCTCTTGAATACTACTGTTTTAGGAGAGGAGAGTTTCTCTTTCTCATTTGTAGGAAGTTCTCCTAGCTCCCCCTGGGTCTCAGCCATTTGCTCCCCCTGAGTCTCAGCTTCATTTATAATAGTATCCTTAGCTCCTTCTTCAGCTAACACAGCTTCCAGCTCCCCCTGAAGTTCAGTTTCTTTATCTTTCTCACCATCTTCCTTTGCAGCCTCAGTTTCTGCTCTGCTTCCCTCCCCTTGTAGTAGTGCCATTTGATTTGCAGTATCTCTTGCTATGTTGAGTACCTCTATTGTTTGTTCATCATTATGTAGCTCAGGTACTGTCTCATTCACAAGGATTTTGTCAGATTTTGGAGGAGGGGACTTGTGAGAGAGAGATTTAGGATTGGAGAGCTGCTCTTCATCTAGATTCTCCCCCTTCTTGACCTTCTTGGCCAGGGAGGTTAAGAAAGACCTTGTCACTCTAGAGGAAGAGAGAGAGGTCTTTAGGCCTTGCATAGAGGCATTGACCCCATCTATTTGGGAGTGCATATGAAGGATGGAGGAATGAATTTGAGAGCAATGCTCATCCAGCATCACTTGGAATTTTTTCAGCTGCTGATTTGATGCACTGAGTGAGGAGAGCCTCAGTGGATGCAGATGATTCATGGTGTGAAATGTGAGGAGGTGATGATGGAGGAAGAGGTGATGGAGGAGGAGAGAAGTGAGTTGATACATGAGGTATGGGTGATAATGGAGGTAAAGAAGATGGGAAAATAGGAGGATGGAGAGAAGGAGAAACTGCTGTCTGAGCAGGTGTTTGAGAAGAAGTAGGTAAAGTAGGAGTTGTGAGGGTGGTAGAGGCTATTTGAGTGGATGATGGTGGTAGAGAAGAATTGTCTCCTTGAGGAGAAGGAGGAGGAGAAGGGTGAGCAGGAGAGTTAGGAGGAGTGGGAGTCCTTTCAGGAATGGAGCCAGGCTTGGGGATTTGCCTGGTCCATTTGGAGAAGAGGGCAATGGACATCCTCTTTCCAGGAGGGATAGGAATTCCTTTTGACCTATAGAGGTCAGGGAAGGAGTGGAAGAGTACTTGACTCATAATCCTCATGTAGGCATTCTCTTTGTGAGAATATCTAGAGCCTATTATCTTGAGTAGCCATGAGGCCCAGTCTACTTTCTTCTTCAGCACAAGGACCCCCATGATGTTCAGTTGGTGTTTGGGTACTGCATCATGTGCTGAGATTTTGCATAGTAGAACTTTCCCTACTATATCTGCCAGCATTCTGTACTCATCAGAAAAATCTATCTTTTTCAGATGGATTGGCCTATCTTTTGAGAATTTCATGGTGGTGAGTAAATGCTTGATTTCATCAGGTGTGAGTTCAATGGATTCATCACCTAATAGGGGAGTAATTAAGACATGTTTAGTCATTCTTTTTAGAAGCTCATTTTCTTTCCTTATTTCATTTAAACAAAGATGATATTAGGATATACCTGATGGAAGATCAAAGGTGGTCCTTATGTGTTCTGCAGATATTGATACATGTGTCTCATAGATTGTGCCTGAAATTTCCCCTTGTTCAGTTATCTGAACATGAGCTATGAGCTCTGTTAGTTCTGTCTCCAGAAGCTTGCATCTTGTTGAAATGAGCTTATCCAGACCAGCTTCAATGAACAGAGCTATTATGCTCTTAAAGTTGTCGGCGGCGGCTTGGAAGGACTCCAGGTCAATGTCAAAGCCAGAGATAGTTTTGGGAGCCATTTTAGGTTAGAGAGAGAGAGGAAGAGGTGGATGTACTGAGGAGCAAGAAGGATGAAAGATGCAGAGGTCGTGAAGGTTTCTAACTGAAGAATCTATTTAAGTCTGGTGAAGCGTCGAAACAGGACTCAACTCGAGGCTTATTCGGTACTTCAGTGGATGTGACCGAAAATAATTTAGTCTTGCCGCTCGTTTTTATGAAGTCGACGTTACGTCGAGTGGAATTCGACGTGAGCGTCGATTTAGTTTGTTCTGGGATGCAAGGGTTTCTTATCGACGTATGCGTCGATAGTAGTCGACGCATGCGTCGATTGTACTTATTGATCTGAGTTATCGACGGTGCGTCGATTGGAAGTCGACGTGACTTTTAATTTTCCTGAAAAGTTCTAGGTGTTTATTTCTTCTTATCTCTTCCTAATCCTAAAGGTTTCTAAGTTAGCCTAGGACTGGGTTTTAAGACCAATTTGATTGATTATACCAACATTTCTTGGCAAGGTGGCCATTTTTGTTGCATATGTAACACTTGAGTATCTTACTTTTGTGAGAGTTTGAGTTTAAAGGGAAATAGAAGTGTTGACTAGGATACCAGTGTTGATTAGGATAGAAGGTTTCATTAGGATGGGAAGTTTGGTTACCAAGTTTTGGGTAAAAATTTTGATTAGAATATTGATTAGGATAGAAATCATCATCAGGATGAATGGGTCCTGAATGGGGGTTAAGATGGAAGAATTTTGGAATATATGTATTCATGTTGCTCTAAGTTTTTATGCGCCGATATCTATTCGACGTATGTTGATAGTTGCGTTGAGTAGAAATCGACGCATTTTGGTATAAGCGTCGATTAGTACTCGACGCATGTTGGTAAGAATTCGATGCATGTTCAAATTTTTTCTGAGGATATTTTCCTAAGATTCCTTTATCTATAATGAGATTAGGTTTATTAAAAACAGTGGTTATTTCAGGATTTTCTTGTAATCTCTCTCCTGTTAGATAATTCTCCCTAGTGAAGTGAATTGGATGTTTTCAGACAGATTTGCTGGAAGTTTGAGGTTTAGATGCTTCATTAGTATTCTGATTTAGCTGTCTAAATCTATTAGTGAGATTCTCATAAATGTTTTTGAGCTTCTGACCTTTCCCATTTAGAGAGTCTTCAAAGACTTTAGCCTTTGCAAGCTCCTTCCTTAGTGTTAGATTTTCTGAATAGATTTTATCTAATTCTTCTTCTGAGAGTTCTAGATTGAGCTTATAATTTTTATGATGTGTATTTTCCTGTTTGAGATTTTTTAATTCAATTCTTAATTCTTTTACTTCTTTTTCTGATTTGATTAGATCTAAACAGAATTCTTTGAAACTTTGTTTGAAATCAGTAGAAGAGAAATCTATATTATCAAGTATATTTACCATAGATGTATCATCAGGCTTCTCAGTGGCCATCAGACATGTTTCCTCTTGCTTGACCTCTTGCTGATCATCATCTGATGAGGTACTTTCTTCAGATTCTGAATCACTCCAAGATTGAGCAATGAATCCTCTTTCTTTCTTCTTCTTCTTCTTTAGATCTGTTCTTTTTAGATCCTTCTTATTGTTGACCTCTTTAGGACAATCAGGTGCAATGTGTCCAGGTTTCCTGCAAGAGTAGCATATAATTTCTTTAGTAGGTGTTTTATTATACCTGGTTTTTGAATCTCTTCCTTTGGATCCTTCTGTTTTGATCCACTTCTTGAACCTTCTGGCCAGTAGACTGATCAGCTCCTCATCACTTGTAGAGGGTACTCCTTCAACAGCCTTCAAAGCAATACTCTTTTCTTTTGAGAGTGGAGAAGTCTTTTCCTTTTCTTCTTTCTCAGCCCTTGTTTTCAACAGTTGTTCATAGGATTTTAATTTACCCAATAGGACATCTGTTGAGATTTCTTTTTGGCTTCTGGAGTCTTTGATTGGCCAGATTCTTGAATCCCAAGAGCTAGGGAAGCAGGTCAGCAATTTGTCATTTATCTCAGTAAGAGATATGTCCTTCTCAAGTGTTCTCAATTCATTGACTATGAGGCTGAATCTTGAATACATGTCAGCAACACTTTCACTCTCTTTCTTTTGGAAGTTTTCATATTGGGAGATGAGTAGTGCCTTTCTGTCCTTTTTCTCATCAGCACTTCCCTCAACCATTTTGGTGAGAGCTTCCCATACTTCCTTAGCTGACTCACACTCAGCAATCGTTTGGAAGATTTCATCTGAGAGAGTTGAAACTAGGATATTCATAGCCTTGGCATCATATGCTTGGGCTTTCTTTTCCTCTTCTGTCCATTCAGCCTTTGGAGCAGGTGTTTCAGTAGATTTTCCACTTGAATCCTTTTTGAATGGCTTGGGGGGACCTGTCATGACAACATTAAATAATTCATCATCAATAGAGTTTAAATAGATTCTAATTCTTGTTTTCCAAAGTGCAAATTTTTCAAGGTTGCAAATTGGTGGTCTGGTGGAAGCATAATCTTTGATTTGTGCCATGAAAATAATTTTGTAGAAAAATATATATATATACAAGAGGTAGGATCTTTTTGATCAAGGAGTTAACCCTTTTTAGATCAACCTAGCTCTGATACCAATTGAAAGTGCACAGTTTACCTCACTAGAATTCTCTAGAGGGGGGTGAATAGAGAATTTAAAAATTATGCTGTGCAAAGTTAATATATATGTGTATGATCACAGATTAGAGCTTCCCACACACCAACAAGAATTAAACAAATAAAGTAAATGCAAGAAAAGAAATCACAGCACAACACAAGAAAATATAGTGGTTCCCCAAACTTTGGGTAGTCCACTCTTCTACCCCCTTGGTAGGAATTCACTATCTTGTACTGAGTCTTTTGATAAGGAGACTCTTAGAACCACCTGAGTCTTTTGACAAGGAGACTCTTAGAACCAACTGAGTCTTTTGACAAGAAGACTCTTAGAACCAGCACACTGAATTTTTTGGAGAGAGATTCTAAAAACTCTTTTACAATGTTTAAATAAGAAGAATGAAGAAGAAGAAGAAATGAATAAAAAAGAATCTTCTTCCTAGCAAGAAGATTGGAAGCACAAGAAGTGAATTAAATCTTTCTTCTATAGAGAGAAGAAGATTTGTAGCCTTTCTCTCTTTGTGAGAGCTATCAGAACTTGCAGCAGAATGACTTCAGTAGCAGGAGAAGAAGAAGAAGTGCTTGAATATTGCTGCAGAACAATTTCTCAAATTTCTCTCTATACTTGGGAGCTCTTCCTCTTTTTCAAATGTAAAAATGGTGAATCACTTCTTGTTTTTCTGCCAACCTCCTCTTTATTTATAGCTCTGTTAATTCAAAATAATACTATATGAGGATAATCAATTATCAGTCAGAGAAATAGAAAGATGAAAATGTTTCCATAATATTTATTTCTGTAGAAGGAAAGAACTAATTCTGATTTCAAATAATGTCCAAATAAGTTTAATCAAATTAGCCAGGAATCAGATATAAGGAAAGAATGATTCAGAACGGCTATAAAATATTGACATTTATTCCATACAAATCAGATCTACTGAAAGAAGGAAAGAGATCTGGCGCATATATAAATCTGTCACATAAATCGACGTGCATCGATTACCATTCGACGTAAGCGTCGAATTCATCCTGGCTGGACGTCGAGAGGAAAATAAGGAAGGTGCGTCGACTAAGGCGCGTCGACTTCATTAGATGCGTCGACTAGAAATCAGAGTAGCGTCGACAACACATACGTCGAAATCTTCCTAGAGTTACTTCGACTCAATCTGAAGGAAACGTCGACTATATTTCGACGTTGCGTCGAATACTATTCGACGCATATTTACTTAACCTTGTTGTTCTTTCTTAGAATTCATATTCAACTTATTTCTAGGGGTTAAGAGAAATCATTTCCCCAACACCTACACCTCAGGCACAACAACCCTACACCTCAGGCACAACATCCCTACAGCTCAGAGTTATGTAACTCCTACCAGTCAGAAATCCCACAGATTTCCTACCTCACACCTATCAAGAAGTCCTACCACTCAAGCTGTCAACACAGCTTTACACACAGGATCAACAACCTTTCACTCAGGCAACAATACCTTACAAAGATATAATAGAGTTTGAGCTAGATACTAAAGACAAAAGGTTTACTCTTATGTCTTCTGAATCCTTTCTTCAGATATGAAAACAACAGCTTCAGATTTGTATCACCTTGATCTTCTCCTTCAGCAAAGCAGAAGATCAACTTGCCCTTCTTGAGTTTGCACAGGAAGAGCTAACTAATCTCCCTTAGAAGATTAACATCAGCTGTAGAGAACAACTTCAACTGGCTGAAACGTGAATGCTCGATTGCGGCGTACAGCAAAGGCTTTTTCAATCGAACAGTACTTGTTGTTGTGCCCTAGCTTCTTCTTTTATACCTCCAGAAGGCTTCAACGGCTATATCGATCCTCCCGACACAGTATGGGTCAGATTGGAGTTGCTTTTCCCTCTCAATTGTCGTTTGCGCCAAAAGCAGATCCCATCAGCACATTTGGATCTGTCTCAGCGGTTGGGCTGAGACAGCATCCAGTCTCAGCGGTTGGGCTGAGACAGCTTCCAGTCTCAGCGGCAGCTCTAGTCTCCTTCTCAGCGGTTGCTCCAGTCTCCTTCTCAGTGGATCCGCTGAGATGGCTCCTTGTCTCAGCAGTTATGACCCTTCGTCTCAGCGGATCTGCTGAGACAGATCTTCATCTCCTTGTGGATGGTTTCTTCTCATCTAAGGCCATGTTTGGCCCTTCCTTTTGAGTTACCCGTGCCTGTATATCCAACACAAGTATAGCTTTGTTAAATACAATATGTCCTTAGCATTGAGAGTGATGCCTCTTCAAATCAAGGTAATATTGAGGGCAATATACCCAACAGGAACTCCACACCTACCAGGGAGCCGAGCTCACCTGTAGGGTGGAGGGAACTCCACACCTACCAAGGAGCCGAGCTCACCTGGAGGGGGAGGGAACTCCACACCTACCAGGGAGCCGAGCTCACCTGGAGGGGGAGGGAACTCCACACCTACCAGGGAGCCGAGCTCACCTGGAGGGGGAGGGAACTCCACACCTACCAGGGAGCCGAGCTCACCTGTAGGAGGAGGGAACTCCACACCTACCAGGGAGCCGAGCTCACCTGTAGGGGGAGGGAACTCCACACCTACTAGGGAGCCGAGCTCACCTGTAGGGGGAGGGAACTCCACATCTAGCAGGGAGCCGAGCTCACCCGGAGGGGGAGGGAACTCCACACCTACCAGGGAGACGAGCTCACCTGGAGGGGGAGGGAACTCCACACCTACCAGGGAGCCGAGCTCACCTGGAGGGGTAGGGAACTCCACATCTACCAGGGAGCCGAGCTCACCTGGAGGGGGAGGGAACTCCACACCTACCAGGGAGCCGAGCTCACCTGGAGGGGGAGGGAATTCCACACCTACCAGGGAGCCGAGCTCACCTGGAGGGGGAGGGAACTCCACACCTACCAGGGAGCCAAGCTCACCTGGAGGGGGAGGGAACTCCACACCTACCAGGGAGCCGAGCTCACCTGTAGTGGGAGGGAACTCCACACCTACCAGGGAGCCGAGCTCACCTGGAGGGGGAGGGAACTCCACACCTACCAGGGAGCCGAGCTCACCTGCAGGGGGAGGGAAATCAACACTTTCCCGAACTATCCGGGGGCGGAGAACCAGTTCACGTCCCAGGTGCTTACCCTCACTGAGGGATGGAAGGACTCAACCATCTTACCAAACCGATCGTCCTTCTTGAAATCTTACCTGCCGCGAGCCAACCCGATGAACCTCCCAACTGTCGGCATGACTGAGCCTGGAGAATGGTCTATAGTCAGGGATCTTACCGATTGGAGGCGGAAGTACCCGTCCGCGTCCTAGGTGCTTACCTTCACCTGGAGGCAGAGGAACTCAAAGCCTTCCCAACCTGACTGGAGGTGGAAGTACCCATCCACGTCCTAGGGGCTTAACTCACCTGGATGCAGAGGAACTCAACGCCTTCCCAATTCAATTGGAGGCGGAAGTACCCATCCACGTCCTAGGGGCCCAGCCTACCTGGAGGTAGAGGAACTCAACGCCTTCCCAGTCCGACTGGAGGTGGAAGTACCCATCCACGTCCTAGGGGCTTAGCTCACCTAGATGCAGAGGAACTCAACACCTTCCCAATCCAATTGGAGGCGGAAGTACCCATCCACGTCCTAGGGGCCTAGCCTACCTGGAGGTAGAGGAACTCAACGCCTTCCCAGTCCAGCTACCAAGTAGCGAGTCGACCCGATGAGCCTCCCATCTTCCGGCATGACTGAGCTCGGGAGAATGGACTCTAGTCGGGGATCTTACCGATCGGAGGTGGAAGTGCCCGCCTACGTCCTAGGTGCTTACCTTCACCTGGAGGCAGAGGAACTCAACGCCTTCCCGATCTGACTGGAGGTGGAAGTACCCATCTACGTCCTAGGGGCTTAGCTCACCTGGAGGTAGAGGAACTCAACGCCTTCCCAGTCCGACTGGAGGTGGAAGTACCCATCCACGTCCTAGGGGCTTAGCTCACCTGGATGCAGAGGAACTCAACGCCTTCCCAATCCAATTGGAGGCGGGAGTACCCATCCACGTCCTAGGGGCCTAGCCTACCTGGAGGTAGAGGAACTCAACGCCTTCCCAGTCCAGCTACCAAGTAGCGAGTCGACCCGATGAGCCTCCCATCTGCCAGCATGACTGAGCCTGGGAGAATGGTCTCTAGTCGAGGATCTTACCGATCGGAGGTGGAAGTACCCGCCTGCATCTTAGGTGCTTACCTTCATTTGGAGGCAGAGGAACTCAATGCCTTCCCAATCTGACTGGAGGTGGAAGTACCCATCCGCATCCTAGGTGCGCGCCTTCACCCGGAGGCAGAGGAACTCAACGCCTTCCCAGTCCACTTAGTCAAGGCGTTACCTGAAACCTCTTCATTCATCGTCGAGGAGCTACCTGCTTATTACAACGCGCCCCTCTGGGCCTACTTGGTCACATGCACCTTGACCATCTCTTTCATCATCTCCTCCACTTTCTCTGTCTTCTCATTCCTTTCCTTTCTCCTGGTCCTTCCTTCTTCCCTGGTCAACCTGCAGGTGGGAGACTTGCCTCTGGAACCGATCTGCGTAGCTTCCTTGCGTCTCCCCGTGCTTTTGTTGAATCAGGAACAGGGACTACGCCCCCTTCCTGGTGAGATGGAGGCATCCTCCCTGCCCCCTCACTCGGGGCAGCTGGCCCCAGGAGAGCTGTTGAAGAGCGCTTGCGCTTGAAGGCTCAAGCCTTCCTCCGAGGCTGACCCCTTCCCTTGCCAACACGCTTGCTCTATCTCCATCAAAGACGGCGAGGCGAGCACAGGTGTTGGTGATGCCGTGTACTCGCCCTGAGGGGGGAGTGCAAACCGCAAGACTTCCCGGATTGACTTCCTGAACTCCTCGAAGTCAACTTTCTTCATGCACTCCCCGGCAGGGGTGAGTCCCCCAGCTCATCGCTTCCAGCCATGAGACTTGCCCAGAGCTTTCCGAACTAGCTGCTTCCACGCTCACCGCACCATAATGTTGAAACCAGTAACCCGGTTTTGACGTTCGCAAGGGGGATGCAGCTAACTCTTACTTGACCTGAGCGAGACCCGTGACCAGTCACTAAAAACCAAAGAACCTTGCTCTTAAAGAACACCTAAGTCCACGAACGGACCCTTAAGCTGCAGCGTGGAGGTCCCACCACATACCCGGAAGATCTTAGAGCGCTTCCCCTCCAAAGCCAATGCTGAGCCTGGGCACCCTGGAGAGCACTAAGAACCACCTCACCGTCAGCCTTCGATGACAAGGGGAGGGGGGGGGGGGGTGCTTGCTCACAAGACCACGCGAGGGAGGGGGTAGGAACCAACCCTTCCCAAGGTGCCCATGTGGGTCTATTTATAGACTTTCCCAAAAATGGACTGCGGATAGCCAAAATTGGACTGCGGATAGCCAAAATCCTGCTATCCGCAGTCCGACCATGACCATGAACAGTCAACGCAGGAGGAGGGGCGAGTGGGACTCGAGGTGCCCACTCCCCCTCTTGCCGGGGATCGGGAGAGCGGAGGGAGGGCCATCCCCACTCGCTCCCCCAAGAGGGGACGGGCGAGTGGGGGGCTGCACCCACTCGCCTCCCAAAGGAGGGAGGTGGTCGAGTGGGGGGCTGCCCCCACTCGCCTCCCAAAGGAGGGAGGTGGCCGAGTGGGGGGCTGCCCCCACTCGCCTCCCAAAGGAGGGAGGTGGCCGAGTGGGGGGCTGCCCCCACTCGCCTCCCAAAGGAGGGAGGTGGCCGAGTGGGGGTCTGCCCCCACTCGCCTCCAAAAGGAGGGAGGTGGCTGAGTGGGGGGCTGCCCCCACTCGCCTCCCAAAGAAGGGAGGTGTCGAGTGGGGGGCTGCCCCCACTCGCCTCCCAAAGAAGGGATGTGGCCGAGTGGGGGGCTGCCCCCACTCGCCTCCCAAAGAGGGAGGAGGCCGAGTGGGGGGCTGCCCCCACTCGCCTCCCAAAGGAGGGATGTGGCCGAGTGGGGGGCTGCCCCCATTTGCCTTGCTTAGCCATTTTTCCCTCTCTCGGGTCATTCCCTAGCTTCGCTCGGTCTTGGTCGCCTCCGAGAGGTCGACCTGCTTGCCTCGGTCCGCTTAACTTTCGATTTGGTCTTGACGGATTACGAGTAATACAACGACCCTACTCATGTCGGGTCACACCGGCTCAAAAAATATGTGGGTTGTACATTAGACATTTGAGGCGGAACACCCCTCCGCGTCCTAGGTGCTTCGCTTACCTGGAGACAGGGGGAGCCAATGCCTTTCTAAGTCAGTTGGAGGCGGGAGTACCCATCCGCGTCCTAGGTGCTTTGCCTTCCTGGAGACAGGGGAACTCACTGCCCTCCCAACTTAATGGGGGGCGGAGGTGTCCACCCGCGTCCTAGGGGCTCAGCTTGCCTGGAGACAGAGGAACTCAGCGCCCTCCTAAACCAGTTGGAGGCGGGAGTACCCATCCGCGTCCTAGGTTCTTTGCCTTCCTGGAGACATGGAAACTCACTGCCCTCCCAACTTAATGGGGGGCAGAGGTGTCCACCCGCGTCCTAGGGGCTCAGCTTGCCTGGAGACAGAGGAACTCAGCGCCCTCCTAAACCAGTTGGAGGCGGGAGTACCCATCCGCGTCCTAGGTGCTTTGCCTTCCTGGAGACAGGGGAACTCACCGCCCTCCCAACTTAATGGGGGGCGGAGGTGTCCACCCGCGTCCTAGGGGCCCAGCTTGCCTGGAGACAGAGGAACTCAGCGCCCTCCTAAACCAGTTGGAGGCGGGAGTACGCATCCGCGTCCTAGGTGCTTTGCCTTCCTGGAGACAGGGGAACTCACTGCCCTCCCAACTTAATGGGGGCAGAGGTGTCCACCCGCGTCCTAGGGGATCAGCTTGCCCGGAGACAGGGGAACTCAGCACCCTCCTAAACCAGTTGGTGAATCAGCGAGTCGACCTGACGAGCCCTCATCTGCCGGCATGACCGAGCCCGGCGGGAGGTCTCTAGTCAGGGAGCTTGAATCGGGATGTTACCCCAGAAACTTTTTCATTCATAACTCACTGTTACAACTTCATTACATTACGCCCCTCTTGGGCACCCCATTACACCTCGCCCTTCCTGGGCACTTCGCTACATCTCGCCCTTCCTGGGCTCATTCGACCGCATGCTCCTTGGCCATCTTTTCCATTGCTTCTTCCATTTCTTCTGCTTCCTTCATCCATCCGATCATGTTGACCGCGGTGATATAGCATTGACGCGCCTCCCGGGGATCCCCCCTGACTCTGACCTGGACCTCTCCGGAGCTGTACTTCAGACATTGGTGGTAGGAGTACGGCACGCATTTGTACACGCTGATGAGGGGACGCCCGAAGATGGCGTTGTAACTACTTGGTGCGTCCACGATGACGAACCGACAGTTCTTTGAAGTTCCCCCCAGGGTGACGAGGAGTTCGACTCCCCCTCCACCTCCTTCCTTTCTCCGGAGAATCCGAAGAGTGGCCCATCCGATGCCAGCACTCGCCTTGCCTCGACCTTCATCCCCTCGAAGGCTTTCTTGAATACCACGTTCACCGAGCTCCCATTGTCGACTAGGATCCGTGAGACCGTGAAGTTCTCGATCGCCGCCTTGATGATGAGTGCGTCGCAGAAAGGGTCCTCGTGGGCCGGCATGTCCTGAGCCTAGAAGGTGATCTTCTCACACGAAGGTGGGGACCGGGATGTCGAAGCGATGCTCCGACGGTATATGGCATGGAGGCTCCCCTTCCGGGTGGCCTCTTTGCCTGCTCCTCCATGAATGACCCCGATCCCTCCCAGGACCCCTATGTCGATCCTCTCTTCGCACGGGTCATCTTCCTCCTTGCCCTTGCCCTTCTCTCCTGCTAGCGGTCCTTCTAGACAAAGTTGTCCCCCCCCCCCTGGGGCTCTCCATTCCCCTCTCTTCTCCAGGAACTCCGGGCAAGCCGCGGTTGCGTGACCTTCCTGCTGGTGGAAGTCACAATATAACAATGCCAGCTCATTCCCTTGCTTCTCCCAACGACCCTTCTTCTTTCCCCCCTTCTTCCGGCCGATGGCCATGGCCTTCAGGGGCTGGACTTGTAATGGTCCCGAGTTCTGCTGCCACCCCGTCGGGTTGAACCTCCCCTGACTCCCCTGAAAACCTCCTCCCCTTTGGAAGTGGCCCCTTCCTTGGCCTTGAGGGGGCCCTACCTGTGACCTCCAAGCTGGTTGGGCGACTGACGGATGTGACCTCCAGCCTTGCTCCTGTCCAACGGAGGGTCCCTGGTGTCCCTGACTCTTCATCGCATCCTTTCTTCTTCCTCCATGCTCCTTCCTCTCAACCTCTGCTACCTGGGTGAACCTTGCCACGAAATCCTGGTTGCTGGCCTCACACTTGATTTCCCAACCAGCTCGCTCCATCAACTCCTCGAAAGACAAGGGAGGGTCCCGAGTCAGACTCATCCTGAACATCCCCTGCTGTAGCCCAAAGGTGAAGGCTAGCTGCAGGGTGTGCCCGGGCACCTCGATGACAAGGAGGACCTCCCCTGGAATCTATCCATGTAGCTAGCCAGCGTCTCCCCTGACTTTTGTCGGATCGCAAACAAGGCCTCCACTCCCTTCCTCCTCTTCTTTGAGGTAGAGAACCTCAACAGGAAACTTCGGCGCGGGTCCTCGAAGCCGTAGATGGTACCCACCGGGAGCTGGTGGAACCAGTCCCTCGCCTTTCCCTGAAACGTGACAGCGAAGAGCCTCTACTTGAAGGCATCCAACATCTGCCTGATCGAGGACATGTCTTCGAACCACTGAAGATGTTGGAGAGGATCACTGTTCCCTTCATAATAAGACATGGCGGGCTCGCGGAACCCATCTGGAACAGGTGCTGACACAATCAGCTCGCAGAAAGGTCTCCTCCATCCCCCTTGGTTGGACGGAGGCGTTCCCATCATCTCCCCGCTGGGGCAGTTGGTTCCGGGCGAGTTGTTGAAGAGCACTCGCGCTTGGAGGCCCAAACTTTCCTCTGAGGCTGTCTCTCTCCCTTGCTGACGGGTTTGCCCTATTTCCATTACCGGTGGTGAGACGACCATAGGTGCAGGTGATGTCGAGCACTCACCGCGAGTGGGAGGTGCGACCTGCAGGAGCTCCAAGATCCTCTTACTGAACTCATCGAAGTCACTCTTCTTTACATACTCACAAGTAGGAGGTGTGTCCCCCAACTCGTCGTTTCCAGCCATGAGGCTCGGCTCAGAGCTTTCCGAACTAGCAGCTTCCACGCTCGCTGCACCAGAATGTTGAAACCAGTAACCCGGTTTCAGCGTTCGAAAGGGGGATGCGGCTAACTCTTACTTGACCTAAGATAAGACCCTTGACCGGTCACTAAGAACTGAGAAACCCTTGCCCTTGATGAACACCTGAGTCCACAAATGGACCCCTTAAGCTGCAGCGCGGAGGTCCCACCACACACCCAGAAACTCACTCGGAACTTCCCCTCCCAAGCCAATGATGAGCCTGGGCACCTTGGAGGGCACTAAGGATCACCTCACCGTCCACCTTCAATGACAAGAGGAGGGATAGTGCTTGCTCACACGCGAGGGAGGGGGTAGAGACCAACCCTTCCCAAGGTGCCCATGGGGGCCTATTTATAGACTTTCCCAAAAACGGACTGCGAATAGCCAAAATCGGACTGCGAATAGCCGAATTCCTCCAAAAGATAGGAGACGGGCGAGTGGGGGACTGCCCCCACTCGCCCACTCAAGAGAGAGGCCGGGCGAGTGGGGGGTCTCCCCACTCGCCCATGGCCGGGCGAGTGGGGGGCCTCCCCACTCGCCCATGGCCGGGCGAGTGGGGGGCCTCCCCACTCGCCCATGGCCGGGCGAGTGGGGGGCCCCTCTACTCGCCCAAGGTCGGGCGAGCGGAGGACTCCTCCACTCGCCCAAGGCCGGGCGAGTGGTGCCCTTCCCACTCGCCCAAAGGGCCGGGCGAGTGGGGGATGTCCCCCCCCCCCACTCGTCCGAGGGGAGCGAATGCTTTGCCCGCTCGCCCCACCACCCTTCCTTCCATCTCCTCCGGACCTGCTTTCACCTTAGCTAGTTCCGGTCGCTTGTGAACGGTTATTCTCCTTATCCGCCTCGATTCCGCTGAGTCTGGGTTAACCAAACCAACTCGGCGAATATGAGGGTTGTACATTAGTGTTATGTCACAATATATTCTGAAAATGATGTACTTATGTCACAATATATTTTGTAGGGATGATTATATGTTTGTTTTAAAATTTTAAACATTGGGGTATAAATAGCCAGTAGGGGTACAAATATAATTTTGAGGGGTGTGAATATCCATGGGCTACAAATAGCCATTTATGGTGTACAAATAACATTACCCTTATTTTATTGGCAAAATACTTAAATATCAAACCAAAATTTCTTCTCATGTTTTCTTTACGCAAACCCTAAGCCGCAAAATCGCAAACCCTCTCGCGCTTCACCGAATAGAGAAGACTCCGGAGTCCGTACCGCCATCGCCTCTCCTGCCTCCTCTCCCGTCACCTATCCCGTCCCCTCTCCCGTCGCTTCTCCCGTCGCCCGGGGTTTGCGAGGCTTCCGTCGAGCCGCTCAATACACATATGTCAACATTGGAGAATTTTCAAGGTATAAGATCAAACTTGGGCTTATTGTTGCAGATTGAAACTTAGTTCTCAATTGATTAGGGTTTCTCATTTACATTTTGTTTTCCATTCCAGATTTAATTTTCAGTTTCTAATTTCAGATTTTCATTTTGCTTTCATTTCTAATTTCAGCTTTGTATTTGATTTTCAAAAATTTTCATTTGGTTATAAACGTGTTATTTTGTTGAATGATGTGCTGGAAATGTCATGAACTTAGTTTTTTTGTCTAGAAAATTTGTTTGTGTAGTTTGTATTATTGGTTTGTTGTTAAGAATATTGGTTTGTGGTTAACATTTCGGTTTGCACCAAGTATTTTTCAAAATATATGATTTCTTGTTAACAATGGTTTGCGGATAGTCAAATTTGATTTACCTTTAACAATACACTCATGCCTACGAAGGGATAAATAGGAGAGAGATGCTACTCTAAAAATAATTTAAATACTTTGTTATATCAGAGCTCGAAACACTTATGCCTACGAAGATAATTCAGTTTTTGTTTTAAGGTTTTGATTTTACAATCAGTGGTGCACGGAATTTTCCTTAATCCAACATAGCATTACACTCATGGTTCATTGTCATCCTAAAATATTTTCTCACCAAATATAAAATTTAATAAAAAATGTGATGTGCACCCATAAAAATAATATGGGATGTGGTCTCGCGAAACATATCTGGATGGGTACCGCCGAGCGCGCAAGCGCCACGCGTGGCGTGAAAATTAAAAGGTGTTGCGCGGCAAGCAACACATCAATCGCCGCGCCGGAGCGGCGGGCGCTCGCCGCGCCGGAGCGGCGGGCGCTCGCCGCGCCGGAGCGGCGGGCGCTCGCCGCGCCGAAGCGGCGCGGCGCTGCCGCACCCCCATTTGTTATGGGGGGTGCGGCATTGCCGCACCCCCAGCTACATTGGGGGGTGCGGTAATGCCGCACCCCCAATTGCCACAAATGGGCGTTGACCACTTGGTCAACGCCCATGTGGCATTCCCCAATTGGGGACCCAATTGGGGATACACGTAACTCCCCTTGGGGAGTTACGTGAATAGTAACTCCCCAAAGGGGAGTTACATGAATATGAGTAACTCCCCAATTGGGGAGTGCTCCCGGCCGCCTCGACCTCACGGTCTTCTCACAGCCGCACGCTGAACGTCTCCACATTCACCGCTCGCTCAGAACGCCTCTAAGCGCGTCCGTAACGCTTCCGTGCTCGTTGCACGCTAAGAACGCTTCTGAGCGCGCTCGCGCGCCCGGAACACTTCCAAGATCGTTACGCGCTCAGAACCCTTCTAAGCGCGCTTGCGCACCCGGAACACTTCCGCTTTTCTGACTTCTCACATTTTGTCTTTCCGACTCGCTCACATTTCCGACTCGCTCACATTTCCGACTCGCTCACAATTCTGACTCGCTCACATTTCCGACTAGCTCACTTTTCCAACTCGCTCACTTTTCCGACTCGGCTCGCTCACTTTTCCGACTCGGCTCGCTCACTTTTTGTTTTTTGAGTTTCTCACTTTTCAGGAACAGCTTGTCGCCTTTCCTCGAAGGGCAGCTGGATGGTCATTTACGAAAAATGGTGATCCGCGGGCTCCGAACCGGAAAATATGATTCGTCCTCCCAGGTGGTTATGGTGGTTACAACGGCAAAATTACCGGGCTACCCCCGGCCAAAGCTATAAAAGGAGCCTCAGGGCTTCATTTCAAGGGACCTTGCCTTTTGGACCCGGGAGAGCTCCTTGAAGATTTCCACGGATTTCTCCTTCGGCGCTTGAAGATATCCTTAGTGGACTTGAAGTTTTCCTTCGTCCCGAAAGGCGACTCGGCAGTCTCACTTTCGTTCTCATGAAAGTGGACACATCGCTCTCACTTTCGTCTTCACGAAAGCGGACAAGGCATTCTCACTTTCGTTCTCTACCGTTCTCAGAAGGAAAAGACTTAGTTTTTCCGAGAGGTGGCCTGTCACCCTCGGAACGCTCTCTCTCTCTCTCTCTAATATTGTAACGAGCGGCGGCCCATCGCGCTCGAATTCTAAACACCGGATTGTAACCTCTCAGAAGATAGTGAAGTTTGGTCGGCACAGCCCCGCGACCGTGTGGTTTTTTTACCCTTTCCGGGTTTTTCCACGTTAAAACGTCCCAGTGTACTCAACGAATTTCTCTGTGACTGTTTGCGCGCTTGGTTCGCTCCCGAGCTAAGGTGGTTCAATTCGGCCGGTCTACCAAGAGCCCTAAGCGACCCGCAACAGTTTGGCGCCGTCTGTGGGAACAATTCCCAAAACTCTGCAAAGACTCACTGAAGGAAGCGCTTCGCCACCAATTGCAATGGCAATAAAAAATGCTCGCACTACTGAAGGATCAATCCCGGAGGGACGCATCGACCCGGCTCCCTCCCACTCGCTTATCAATACGCCTTTCGCAGAAGAGGCAGTGTCTGCGCCCGCAGCAATACTGGAAGGGCGCATGCGGCAGATGGAAGAACAACAAGCCGAGATGCTGGCTCTCGTAAGAAATCTTGGGGCTCCTCGAGCTCCCTTTCAACCCCCAGCGTTGAACGTTTCTCCGCCCCCAGCTCCGAATCATGCTCCGAATAAGGAGGTCGTTCGAGAAGAAGAAGCCTCAGAAGAATTCTCCGACGCAGAAAACTCCGCCCATCCCGCTCCGCCAACCAGAGGACCAGAAGTTGACCACCATCGCCAAGGAAGAGTTGATCCTGATCGAGCAATAGAAAGAACCACACGAGAAGAAATACGCGATATGATAGAGGAAGAATACATCCAGGCGGGGCGATGGGCAGCTCTCGCCCGCCGTCCCGCACACTACGGCTCCCCACTATCGTCTCAAGTCCTAGCCCATCCAGTTCCAAATGGTTTCAAGCTTCCCAACATCGAAACGTTCGATGGGACGGACGACCCAGTGGAACATGTCAATCACTTCACCACCATCATGCGGATCTACAACGCCCCCGACTAGCTCCTCTGTCAAGTGTTCCCAGCAACTTTGAAAGGACAAGCGCGCACTTGGTTCCACTCCCCGCGAGATGGGGCCATCAACAACTTCGCAGAAATGGCGCAGTAGTTCGTGGACCAGTTCATCGTCAATCGTAGGATTGTCCGAGATCCCTCCCATCTCTCAGGAATCCGCCAAAATGACGGAGAGATTCTCAAGGATTTTTTCCGACACTTCACCTCGGAGGCTCGGCAGATCCCGGGGGTCGACCCTGAGCTCTTGCGAGGAGTCTTCCTTGGTGGTCTCCGCCCAAGTGGCTTTTACTAAGCTCTCATGAGAGAAATCGTACCAAGTTACCCCGACCTCGTTCACCGAGTTAAAGCTCAGATAGCCGCCGACGAGGCTATCGAAGCACACCGCCGGCAGTTCGAGGGGAGCTCAAAGAGGAAGAAAGAGGAGTCGTCGCTGTAGACAGTTCCCAACAAGAACAACAAGCATCACGATAATCCCAGCCGAGACCGAAGATCTCGCCAGCATCAAGACTACACTCCCCTGAACACAACAAGGACTAACGTTCTCCTTGCCATCCGTGATCATCCCTCTCTCCAAAGGCCTAGGGCTCTTGCACCAAATTCTGGAGACCAATCTAAATACTGCGTCTACCATCGAGGTCGCGGGCACAAAACAGAAGATTGTTCGCGACTGAGCGCAGAAATTGAACGATTCGTACGTCGGGGACTCCTTGAAAAATTTCTCCAAATCAAGGATCCTGAATCAACAAGTCAAGAATGATCCAGCAGGGGGGCAATCCCCAGAGCAACAGTCCCGAAGAATAGCCTGTTCTACGCCTGCCGTATTTACTTGTATCTCGTGTTTTCAACATCAATGTAACAAACAAATACCATTCTATTTATTACTTTTCATCATGCACCCAAACCACAAGCGTCATTTTCAATTGTACTGTTTCTCCCAGAACAGAGTGTTCAGATTGTCCGACAAAGGACTCTGCCCTCTCCCAGAACAGAGTGTTCAGATTGTCCGACAAAGGAATCTGCCCTCTCTCAGAACAGAGTGTTCAGATTGTCAGACAAAGGACGTTGCCCTCTCCCAGAACAGAGTGTTCAGATTGTCTGACAAAGGACTCTGCCCTCTCCCAGAACAGAGTGTTCAGATTGTCCGACAACGGACTTTGACCTCTCCCAGAACAGAGTGTTTAGATTGTCCGACAAAGGACTCTGCCCTCTCCCAGAACAGATTGTTCAGGTTGTCCGACAAAGGACTCTGCCCTCTCCCAGAACAGAGTGTTCAGATTGTCCGTCAAAGGACTTTGACCTCTCCCAGAACAGAGTGTTCAGATTGTCCGACAAAAGGCCTTTGACCTCTCCCAGAACAGAGTGTTCAGATTGTCCGACAAAGGACTTTGACCTCTCTCAGAACAGAATACTCGGATCGTCCAACAAGGGACTCTGGCCTCTACCAGAACAAAACACTTGTATATGCCATACAGAAACGACAAGCTCGATCTCCAACACAACCACTGGGCAGCAAGCCCACAACGTAACTGTTCAAGGCGAGATAGAAATCTCTCCTACAACTAGAGCCGAGCGACGACTTCCGGCACGTCACACGAAGATGACAGTGATCCAAATTGCCGCGAAGGAAAATCAAAACCTCCGAACTCCTCCGCGTAGTAATTCGGACTCCGAAGATTTGGGGGGCTTATGATGTGCACCCGTAAAAATAATATGGGATGCGGTCTCGCGAAACATATCTGGATGGGTACCGCCGAGCGCGTAAGCGCCACGCGTGGCGTGAAAATTAAAAGGTGTTGCGCGACAAGCAACACATATCAATCGTCGCGCCAATAGGCGTGCCAATTACGATGCCAAGAGGACGCGACACTCGCCGCGCCGGAGTGGCGCGGCGCCCGCCGCGCCGGAGTGGCGCGGCGCCCGCCGCGCCGGAGTGGCGCGGCGCCCGCCGCGCCGGAGTGGCGCGGCGCCCGCCGCGCCGGAGTGGCGCGGCGCCCGCCGCGCCAAAGTGGGGGTGCGGCACTGCCGCACCCCCAATTAAAGGGGGTGCGACATTACCGCTCCCCCATTTGTTATGGGGGGTGCGACATTGCCGCACCCCCAGCTACATTGGGGGGTGCGGTAATGCCGCACTCCCCAATTGCCACAAATGGGCGTTGACCACTTGGTAGTGGTCAACGCCCATGTGGCATTCCCCAATTGGGGAGTGCATAACTCCCCAATTGGGGATTCACGTAACTCCCCTTGGGGAGTTACGTGAACAGTAACTCCCCTTGGGGAGTTACGTGAATAGTAACTCCCCAAAGGGGAGTTACATGAATATGAGTAACTCCCCAATTGGGGAGTGCTCCCGGCCGCCTCGGCCTCACGGTCTTCTCACAGCCGCACGCTGAACGTCTCCACATTCACCGCTCGCTCAGAACGCCTCTAAGCGCGTCCGTAACGCTTCCGTGCTCGTTGCGCGCTCAGAACGCTTATGAGCGCGCTCGCGCGCCCGGAACACTTCCATGATCGTTACGCGCTCAGAACGCTTCTGAGCGCGCTTGCGCACCCGTAACACTTCCGCTTTTCTGACTTCTCACATTTTGTCTTTCCGACTCGCTCACATTTCCGACTCGCTCACTTTTCCGACTCGGCTCGCTCACTTTTTGTCTTTTCAGTTTCTCACTTTTCAGGAACAGCTTGTCGCCTTTCCTCGAAGGGCAGGATGGTCATTTACGAAAAATGGTGATCCGTGAGCTCCGAACCGGAAAATATGATTCGTCCTCCCAGGTGGTTATGGTGGTTACAACGGCAAAATTACCGGGCTACCCCCGACCAAAGCTATAAAAGGAGCCCCAGGGCTTCATTTCAAGGGACCTTGCCTTCTGGACCCGGGAGAGCTCCTTGAAGATTTCCACGGATTTCTCCTTCGGCGCTTGAAGATCTCCTTCGTGGACTTGAAGTTTTCCTTCGTCCCGAAAGGTGACTCGGCAGTCTCACTTTCGTTCTCACGAAAGCGGACACATCGCTCCCACTTTCGTCTTCACGAAAGCGGACAAGGCATTCTCACTTTCGTTCTCTACCGTTCTCAGAAGGAAAAGACTTAGTTTTTCCGAGAGGTGGCCTGTCACCCTCGGAACGTTCTCTCTCTCTCTCTCTAATATTGTAACGAGCGGCGGCCTGTCGCGCTCGAATTCTAAACACCGGATTGTAATCTCTCAGAAGATAGTGAGGTTTGGTCGGCACAGCCCCGGCCGCGTGGATTTTTTACCCTTTCCGGGTTTTTCCACGTTAAAACGTCTCAGTGTACTCAACGAATTTCTCTGTGACTGTTTACGCGCTTGGTTCGCTCCCGAGCTAAGGTGGTTCAATTCGGCCGGTCTATCAAGAGCCCTAAGCGACCCGCAACAAAATGAAAAGAGTAAGACGTACATTTTTAAATATAAAATAAGAAACATAAATTAAATACAATTATAAAAACTATAATAAATAAGAGATAAACATAGAAAGATGAATTTTACATCAATGAGTATATTTTTAATCTTTACTATTAAATAAGGGAATTGTTATACGCAGAGTCTAGGCCTGGGCGGTTAAAAGACAATTTGACACCAGTGCCTGAGTAAAAAAATGAAAAACAAAATTGGAGGGAAATTCTCGTCTAAGGCAGCCATCCAAAATAACGAGGGATTTTAATATTTATTTAAAATATTTTTGTTTACCAAATCCTAATCTATTTTTCGTTCCAAATTGTTCTCTCTTCCAACTACCAAATCTTTGACAATGAAATGCAGAGGAGATCGAACCGTTAAATGAGAAGAAGAGTCGTGACAACCACCACGACGATCCACAGACATCCAAATGGCTATGGCGAGTTCCCATACACACCCTCTGAGTCTGAGTATTAGATCTACGAATCACGGCGCCAAATGCCACCGGAGCCGCCCTTGGCTTCCTAGAGGGCCCTCTGACATTATAGAGGTTCAAAGCAACCTTCTCTGACAATCCTTAAGGGCCCGTTCGTTTGGACGGAATTAGAATTTGATATTGGAATTTAATATTGTGATTCAATATTCAGAATTGGAATTGGTCTAATTCCAATTTCCTCGTTCGCCTAATAAACAATATTATTGAATATTGTCGAATTGAAAAATTCTTTTGTTATTTGTTAACTAAAATTTAATCTAAGAATTGAAAAATATTATAGGGAAATTAATATTTTTTTGCATATATAATAAAAAATGTGTCTCCTGACAAAAAACACACGCCCGTGCGAAAAACGCGTGCCCGGACAAAAAAAATGTTCTCGGGCACAAAAGCCCGCCCGGGCGAAAACTCGCGCCCGGGCGAAAAATTGGGCGTCCGGACAACAAAACGTGCGTCAAGGCGAAAAACGAGCCCCCGAGCGAGAAACGCGCGCCCGAGCGGAAAATGCGGTCCCTGACGAAAAATGAGTGGCCGCGCGAAAAACTTGTGCCCGGGAGAAATACGCGTGCCCGGACAAAAAACACGTGCTCGGGCGAAAAACTTGCGCCCGGGCGAATAACGCGCGCTCGGGCGAAAAACTCGCACCCGGGGACAAATTGCGCGCCCAGGCGACAAAACGCGCCCCCGGGCGAAAACGCGCCCCCGAGCGAAAAATGCCCGCCCGGGCCAAAAACACGCCCCTGAAGGAAAAACGCATCCACGGGCAAATAATGCGCGCCCGAGCGATAATTGCGCGCCCGGGCGAAAAATGCGCGCCCGGGCGAAAAACGCTCGCCCGAGAGAAAACTGCGCGCCCGGGCGAAAATTGCGCGTCCGGGTGAAAAACGCGTGTCCGGGAGAAAAATGCGTTTCCGGGCGAAAAATGCGCGCCCGAGCGAAAAATTGCGCCTGGGCGAAAATTGCGCGCCCGGGCGAAAAAACGCGTCCACGGGCTAAAAACGCGTGCCCGGTCGAAAAAACGCGCACCCGGGCGATAATTGCGCGCCCGGGCGAAAAATGCGCGCCCGGGCGAAAAACGCGCGCCCGGGCGAAAACTGCTCGCCCGGGCGAAAACTGTGCGTTCGGGCGAAAACGCGTCCGGGAAAAAAACGCGCGCCCTGTCGAAAAATGTGCGCCCGGGCGAAAAATGCGCGCCCGGGCGAAAAACGTGCGTCCGGGCGAAAACTGCGGGCCCGGGCAAAAATTGCGCGTCCGGGCGAAAAACGCGCGCCCGGGCGAAAAACGTGCGCCCGGGCGAAAAAACGTGCGCCAGGGCGAAAAACGCGTCCCAGGTTGAAAAACGCGCGCCCGGTCGAAAAACGCGCGCCCGGGCAACAATTGCGCGCCTGGGCGAAAAAACGCGCGCCCGGGCGAAAAACGCGTGCAAGGGCGAAAATTGCGCGCCCGGGTGAAAAACGCACGCCCCGGGTGAAAAACTCGCTCCCGTGCGAAAAATGCGCGTCCGGGCGAAAAACTCGCCTCCGGGCGAAAAACTCGCGTCCGGGCGAAAAAGTCACGCTCGGGAGAAAAATTGCACTCCCTGGCGAAAAACGTGATAAAACGAGCGTGTCAGACTCTCCCAATTCCGATATGTCTAGCTAGATTTTGTGTTTAGGTTAAAATCAATTTCATGATATTCAACTCGAATTCCAATTATTAAAACTATCTAACAAGCGAACGGCGTACTTGAAATTCGACGTCGAATTTCAATTCCAAGTCTTCGATTACGTCCAAACGAACGAGCCCTAAGAGTTTTCCGGTATTCGAACGACATTAAAAAAAATGAAAAATAAACTATTTATTTTCCGAAGATTTGAAGCTTTCTTGCGAGCAAGACCACCGCAGCAGCCTCCAGCCAACTACCACAAATCTGGGGGGATACAGTCCAGGGCGAACCACAGGCGTCCACAACCGACACCGAAAACTATACTAGTCGAAACAGAAATGTGATCTCAAGGTGCATATTGTCAGAGTGCCCTTGATCGGGAAGAGGGAAGATAAGGAAAACTTAGGGTTCGTTTGGATCGGTGGCGGGAGCCGGCGCGGGACGAATCGCCGCAGGGTTTCGAATCGGAGGTGGGGAGGCGGGGCTGGAGACGCGACTTTATCGCTGCCGTTGCGAAGGTTTGCGGGAGCAAACGCTACCCCCGCACGTTTTCCCTCCGTGCGGTGATGGTTGCCCCCGCACCGGCGCTCAGACGCCTATCCAAATGAATCCTTAAGGGTCCGTTCATTTGAACGAAATTGGCTTTCTAGAATTGGCTTTTCGATGAAAACCAATATTTACATGAATTGACTTTGTACAGAATTCCAATTTTGTTGTTCGACTATAAGATTGAATTCAGTCAACAGAATTTGAAATGAGGCACAAAAGTTGTTCGGCTGAATGATGGAATTGATATTGGAATTGACATTATACAATATTTTATAAAACTCAAAATAGGCGTCAGCACCGAACACATTAAATTGCATAATAAGTTTTAAGACGCGCGTTTTTTGGCCAAGCGCAATTTTTTGGCCCAGGTGCGCGTTTTTTGCCCGGATGCGCATTTTTGTCCAGGATGTGTATTTTTCGCCGAGGTGTGTTTTTTTTGGCCCATGACCGCATTTTTCGCCCGATCGCGAGTTATTCGGTTGGGAGTGCATTTTTTGGCACAGAAGCACACTTTTTGTCTGGACGCACATTTTTTGCCCGTGCGCGTATTTTTTTCACTGGCGTGTGTTTTCACCCGAGCGGGTGTTTTTCGGCCCAGGTGTGCGTTTTGCGGCCAGGGCAAAAAATGCGCGGTTGGGAGAAAAATGCGCGCCCGAGAAAAAATGAGCGCCCTGGCCGAAATAAACGCGGTTTGGCGAAAAATGTGCGCACGAGCAAAAAGTATGTTCTCGCACGGAAAACGCGCTTCAGGGCGAAAAATGCGCGACTGATGAAAAACACGCGTCCATGCGAAAAATGCGCGTCTGGGCGAAAAAACGCGCGTCCAGGCGAAAAACGCGCGCCCGGGTGAAAAACGCGCGCCCGGGCGGAAAATGCGCGCCCGGGTGGAAAACGCGTGCCCGGGTGGAAAACGCGCGCCCGGGTGGAAAACGCGCGCCCGGGCGGAAAACGCGCGCCCGACGAAAAACGCCCGCCCTTGCAAAAAACGCGCGCCCGTGTGATAAACGCGCGCCGGGGCGAAAAACTAGCGGCCGGTCGAAAAACGCATGCCCGGACGAAAAATGCGCGTTCGGGCGCAAAACGCGCGCCCGGGCAAAAAACACGCACACGGGCGAAAAATGCGCGCTTGGGCGAAAAAATGCACGCCCGACTGAAAAACGTGCTTCCGGGCGGAAAAACGTGCGCCCGACCGAAAAACATTCGCGTTGGTCAAAAAATGTGTGCCCGAGTCAAAAAACGCGAGCTCGGCCGAAAAAACGCGAGCTCGGGCGAAAAAAGAGTGGCAGGCCGAAAAACACCCGACCGGACGAAAAACGCCCGCCCAGGAGAAAAATACGCGCCCGGGTGAAAAACGCGCGCTTGAGCGAAAAACCGCACTCCCTGACAAAAAAACACCCGCCTGGGCGAAAAATGAACGTCCGTTCGAAAAACACGCGCCCGACCGAAAAAGACGTGCCCGCCCAAAAACACACCCTGCAGAAAAACGCACGCCCGGACGAAAAACGCATGGGTATGCCGAAAAACTCTGGCGAAAACACTCCATTATGCGGAAAAATCATGGGCGGAGGTAAGAATTTGCGATTTGATTTTTTAGTTCAAAATTAAAACCATGAGTTTTCACATGAAAGTCAATATCCACATAAATTTCGTTGCGCCGAACATTATAATTGAATTTCTAATCGCTAATGCCAATTTTAAAAAGCTAATTCCGTCCAAACAAACGAACGAACCCTAATATTAATTAAAAATGAAATCTATCAATTTTGTGCAACCATATCAATTCATTTATTCTGATTTCTTAATGATTTTTCCTAAGAAAGTTGCCTTCATGAGAGTTATTGGGAAGGTCCCAAATTATTTAATTATATTTTTCATATTTATCTAGGATCATCAAGACCTTTGATTTTGTGATTAAATGGATGTAATGAAATCTGTCTTGTTTTTGATAATTAGAATATTATTAATCGACAATGTGGTGGTCAAATTTACTCGACCTTGAATATAAAATAATGCTAATATTTTGGCTACCAACAATAATTTTACATGAATTTTAGTTGAACTTTACATGATTAGAATAAATTGCATAATTTAATGCTTAATCATCTGAATCATTATTGTGGTTACTTTATTAGTGTTACTCTAATGATTCTTGTTGTTATTATGTGATATTATGACTCTAATGAGTTTTTCATAATGAAATAAATATAGCTTCGCGACTCTGAGGAGTCTTAATTTGCCATATAATAATAGCTCAACTAATGAGTCGTCGTAGTTCTTAAATAAGTACGCTTGTGTAGCATACTCTCGCGGGTGTGTTTATGTTGTGGACACTGTTATTGTAGAGGATTGGAATGTAGGCTATTTATATATTGTACTTATTATACAACATTTATTACGGCACTTCTACTACACTATTTGTATAATTTCATACCTTGTTCATACTGTTTATATGCATACTTTTTTGTGTTGACATTTAGTACTACAACACAATGACTTCCTCTCCCTTGAGTATTTAGGGGCTCGGGAGGAGAGGGGTGTAACATCCCAACTTTAAAAAAGAGTTTAACCAGTTCAATTGAATACTTGGAGGAGCTTAGGCTGGGTCATAGTAAACCACGACCCGACCTCCGAAATGACTGTTTTGGGTAGTATTGTGCCTCGCCACAACGCCGAAGTAATTTAATGAGCATATGTGCTCTGAAGTGACTTCCGTCAGTTGCGTTAGACTCGTATGGTCGGTACGAGTGCAGCAGAAGTCATTTCTTTCCAATCCGATGTCATTGGGTGAAAATGACCATTTTGAGTACTGTAACGCGTCACGACGACGCTATTTTAGTATAGTGAGCATACGTGCTCCGAATTGAATTTCGTTAGTTGTGTTAGACTCGTATGGTCAATATGAGTGCAACGGAATTCGTTTCGTTCCAATCCGACGTCATTGAGCGAAAGTGGTCATTTTGAGTACCGTGGCGCGTCGCGGCGACACTGTTTTAGTATAACGAGCATACTTGCTCCGAATTGAGTTCTGTCAGTTGCGTTAGACTCGTATGGTCGATACGAGTGCAACGAAACTCGTTTCGTTCCAATCCGAGGTCATTTGTTGAAAGTGATCATTTTGAGTACCGTAGCGCGTCACGACAATGCTATTTTAGTATAGTGAGCATATGTGCTTCGAATTGACTTCCGTCAGTTGCGTTAGACTCGTATAGTCTATACGAATGCAACGAAACTCGTTTCGTTCCAATCCGACGTCATTGGCTGAAATTGGCGATTTTGAGTACCGTAGCGCGTTAGGACGACGCTATTTTAGTATAGTGAGCATAAGTGCTCCGAATTTACTTCCGTCAGTTGCGTTAGGCTTGTATGTTTGATGAGTAGTAAAATATATGTATTTTTAGTATAGTTATTAGTATAGTTTTAATTAATATTGTAAATTTTCTATGTAAATTAATTAATAAATTGCTTGCTTTATTATTTTTGTTACTAACTTAGCTTTATTTTTCTTTTTGTAGATTTTGGCAATTTTTGTCAAGTCACGCCCACAAGTCACGCCCATGACCAAGGGGCGTGTAATTTTAAAAAGCCACCTTTCCAGCTGGCGGCCGTTTTCAGGTGAAATCCCGAAGAATTGACCAAGTCACGCCCGTGTTCAGCAAGTCACGCCCGTGAACTGCTCTTCTCGACGGATAAGTGTGACGTCCCAGCGTCTCGACGAATTCTCTACAAGTCACACTCGTGATCCAGCAATGTCACGCCCGTGGTCCACCAGCGCGTCACGCCCCGGAGTCACGCCCATGCTGCTAACGTCTGCCGCCCAATGTCACGCCCCAGGGTCACGCCCGTGACCACGAGTCACGCCCGTGACTCGACAAGCCACGCTCGTGTACAACCTTATTTTGACGGCAGATCCTTCGAGCAATCGGCCGTTAAGCCGGACCAAATGTCACGCCCCAGGGTCACACTCGTGACCACAAAACACGCCCGTGACCCAGGGGCGTGTAAAAATAAAATTTCCGCTATAAATAGAGGGGCTCGACTGAAGAAATTTTCATCCAAATTTTGAGTTCTTATTAGTGTTTTTTGAGTTCTTTTGAGTGAATGTGAGTTTTGTTTATGCAATTAAGTTTAAGTTCGTTTGTAATTTTCGCCTTCCTAGTCTAGTTGTAATGCTTATTTTAGAAATAAAATGTTGTTTTTCTCATTTGGATCATCTTCTTTTTCAATTTATGTTAGTGTGTGTGTGTATGCGAATAGTTTATTGCTTTCATAACTTAAGTTTATTGCTTTCATAACTTAGATTTACTGCTTTTATAATTTAGGTTAAAAGCTTTCATAAAAATAGTTTATTGCTTTTCTTTCAACGCTTTATTTATCGCTTTCATTTAAACGCTTTCTTTCATTTTTTCTTTTTCCCTTTTTTGTAACATAGCTTTATTTCAGTCTTTATATAACTGCTATATACCACCCCCATCTCAAATAAGAGGCTAAATACTTTAGCGCTAGTTTAAGACGGTTGAGACAGATATTATTTCTGCACTTTTATAAGTATTTCATTTCAATACCACCCCCGTCCTGGATAAGAGGCTAAGAACTTTTTAGCTCTTGTTTAAGACGGTTGGGACGGATACTATTTCAGCTTTTATATAAGTCTTTTATTTCTTTCTTTCACGCTTATATCCGCTTAAATTATTAACATGTACTTTTTAATTATTAATGCCGTCTCCATTCCGATGAGTGACTAATTTCCTTTAGCACACGATGTCGAAGAGCATTGAGACAAATAAATAGTTTAAAAAAATAAAACATATCTTTCTAAAAATAATTAACGAGCTTAAGGTTTACCCGAGACTGACGTTGAGTGGAGCCACATAATCGATGTGTGGTTTTCATTTTTGTTTTCGTACACTAGTTAGCCGAGAGGCTCATGCGTACGGACTGATCGCTCACGTGTAAAGAGAAGTGCGCTCTACCCTCGAGAGAGGATGAGGTAAGTCTCCCGAATTGGAAGTAAAAACCCAATAGCGGGGTTCACAACATAAAGCGAGTATTAAGGAGATTCGATTAAAGAACGAGAGTTCGGTCGAATATTCATAATCTCAGGTGAGCGTACCCTCGAGAGAGGAGCGTTCATAATTATAGAACCTCCACAGCCAAGCCGTTTTAGTGTTTTGAAAAGTCATCACTTTTATTTTTAAAAAAGACTATGTCTCAAGGTAATTCGATATCGGTCGCTATTTATTATCATCGTTTAGAACTCTAGTTATACGCTTATTATCGTTCGCTTTTAAAAACCCACACTTAAAACTTATTCCGATAAAATAATAGTTCGTTCCTCAAAGTAGCTATAATCAACACGATCCGCGGAAATATACGACCCCGATATTTTATAAAACAAAATATCCTGTATTACTCACGATAAGGTATACTTGCCTTTATCATATGATTAATTTGGATTAAAATTTAAACAAACACTTTTCAAATCTGAACTTGCAAAACTCTCCTTTTCTATTTAAACAATCAATAGAATTTGGCGTTGTAGTCGGGGTGTAATCGTTAATACTTCGAAAGAAGAAAAAGACCGTTACTTTTATCTTTCGATAGAATAACTGTTAGTTTCTCAAAGTAGGAGTACTTGCGAAACTCTTCGAAAACACCAACCTAATTCTAATCTCGTCATATAAAGGTTGTGCAAACCATTAATTAAAAAGAAAAAAATCCGAAGTAAATCATCAAGTTTTTGGCGCCGTTGCCGGGGATAGTAGTGTTGTTATTTTGAAAAAAAGGAATTACTATTACTTTTATCATATATATTAAAAATATATAATATAAAAAAGTATAAATAAAAATAGAAAAAAAAATATATAGCCAAAAATATATATATAATTATTATTATTAGTATATGACCCGAGGAAATTCCTCGGACGATTCGAATATCCCTTTTGACTTCGAACCTTCGTGAGCGCTGTTGGATCTTGTGGCGCACTTAGAGGGGGGGGGGGGGGGGGGGAATAAGGGCAATTTAAACCTTTGATAATTTTTATAAAAAAATGAAACAATATATGAATATAGAGACAAATAATTGAATTTAAAAACAAGATTTTATTTCATCAAAGATAATGAGTAGAAATGATTCCAATAAAGCTTGGAATCAAAGGCTTACAATTAATAAAATCTCTTCTCTCTTTTCACCGGTCCTTCTCCTAAGGACCGGTTGGCTATAGCCTATATCTCCCAGATATAGACACTAGCCTCCCCCTAAATCAAATCTTGATCTAGACGCAGCACACACGACGCCGATTTTCTCCCAAGCCACACAAGGACTTGACACCGCACACAAGACGATGATTTACCCTAGACCACACAAGGATCTAACACCACACACAAGGTGATGATTTCCCCTAAGCCTCACACGGACTTAGACACCGCACACACGATGATGATTTTCCCAAACCAATTACAATTTATGAAATGAAAAATGTAAATACAATATATGAAACTAAAACTCCCTCAAGAAGAGCTCTGAAGATGATGGTCGACCAATGGGAAGATCTTCAATCTCGAAAGTACGGTCGAATCCTTCACTCTTGAAAATGTACTGGACCAGGGAAGTTCGTCTGGAATCTGCTCTGGGAATCAAGGCTCTTTCAACATCTCCAAATCTCTGAAATTCGCGGCCTTTTATAGAACTTTTCACAACGGCCAGCTATCGCGCGGCGATATCGATATCGCCCCGCGATATCGCTGAAACATGGCTGGACAACATGGGCTGTCGCGCAGAACATGGCTGATCGTGTGTTGTCGCGCGACGATAGCGATATCGCCCCGCAATAGCGCTGTAACGTGGCTTCGAGCGCGGCAACGTGTGGAACATGACTGACGTCAGCAACAACCGTTGACGCCATCGCCTGGCGATAGAGTTAACGCCAGCGATACTGCAATTTTCGTTTTCTTCATTGATCTGCTCAGCCAATCCTTAGTACATAAAATATCTGTTATCCCTGCACACAAAAAAACACTTACCAAGATCAAATACATCTGGGATTTGTTATTCTCAAACCAAGAAGCGCGGAATGCATGCTCCAACAATCTCCCCCTTTTGATAATAACAAATCCACTAAGAAAGAAATCATGTCAGATCAGTAGAATGTGCGAATAGATATTTAATGAACTCTGAACTCCCCCAAGATATAAGCTCCCCCTATATAAAAGCTGTCCTTCCTCAATAAATGATTACTCCCCCTAAATGTTCTTAATCAATTGAGTACTTGATTCGTGATTTCTTACTTAATGCTCCCCCTTTTGATATTAGCAAAAGAAGGTGGGGTATGGAAGGTAAAATAGATTAGGAGTTGAGTAGCAAATGCAAAAGCATAAAGAAGTGAGAGAGTTTTAAATTAGTAAAAGAATTTTGAAAACAAGAGGAGTAGAATATCAACAATGATAAACACGGAATAAGATTGCAATGAAATTTTGGAATATAATCATGTAAAAAGTTGTAACATGTGGAAAAAGCTAATGTATGAGTATGATTTAAACATTGAAAATAGTCAAGCTAAGATATCTAAAGCAATAATACAGATGAAAGAGAAGAGATAAACTATTTCCGGTCCAATTCTTATGAGAAGAAATTTTATAAAAGATAATGATGTGTATATGTGAAGAGCGATAAAGTGAACATATTCCTTAAGAAATACTTTTACATGAAGGTTTGTAAAATATAATACAAGAAACATTCATACCTAAAAGATCTTCATAAATGATTTTATGTCACAATGATTAAGAAATGACCAAGATTGTTTGCACAAGACACTTTACAATTCTTGTCAAGGTGCTCAACCTCACAATGCTCATTAAGACTTATCAGGAGGGTGAGTAGAGCTTGATGGAGTAACCTAGTCATGTTTATTTGACTTTGCAACTGTTATTCATCATCATTTTTTTTAAATTATGACTTAGGACTCCGAATTCACTTGGATTGCAAACATGAGAATAACACATTTTTTTAATAAAATGGCCAATAATTGGGAAAATCATTTGTGAATAAAACATAAATGAAAGAAAAGTTAGCTATGCATTTCAAGCTTGAAAAAAAGATTAACAAACCAATATCATGTAAAAAGAAACTTAAGTAAATGTCAATTATCAACTTGTGTAAGTGTTAGTACATTATCAAATATAAAATATTACTCATACTTAGAGGCATGCGGAATAATTTTACTCAATTTCTAGTCATCAAAAATATAAGTAGATATCTTAAGCAAGAGAAATTAAGAACAATGTTCAAAGGACTCATAAATGAAGAATCACATATACTAGCTATGGTACCATGATAACTATCCAAAATTACTACTGTAATACTAGAAACATGTTTGTAAAAAGACAGCTCAGAAGTTGATTGGAAAAATGAAGGAAATTATATATCGCTAGGCGACAGTGATAACGCGCGGCGATAGTGGTTTTTTTATATAAAAAGTGAAAAATCGGAAAGGCAAGTCCAATATTCTCATTTGACCGACCCTAGACTGCTGGACTTCGTCTTCCTTCTCCGAAAACCTTAAAAAAACTCGAAAAGGTATGCCTTAGATCTCTTTCAAATTTGTATTGTTCAGCAAAAATAATAATAGATCTAGAATCTTGATGATGAAAGAAGATAGATCTATGGAAAAAATTTTCATTTTGATCATACATTTTAGATCTTAAATATTTTGAAGTTAAAAGGCGTTTTTATGAAAAATAATCACTAATGTTGAATTTTTGTTGTAGATCTACAATGTTTGTGCAATTTTAGTGACTATAATTAAAATCTAAGGCTAGATCTATAAATTTCTTTCAACATCAACTGTTAATTTTAGTAAAAATAACAATGTGTATGTTTTTGTAAAAATAATTGTTATGTAATTTTGAGAACGTGTTTTTTTTGTTTTTTTTTGTTAATTTGAGACCACATAACCTAAGAAATTTAATCGAAAAGTAGCAATAAGAATTGATTTGGATATATCGCCCGGCGACAGTACTGTCGCCGGCGGTAGTGAACAATACCGAAATTTTTAATTTTAGATTTCTGAAAAGTTTTCTTATTTCATAATAGGAAATGACATCATCATCTCGTGCCAGGAAATCTACCAGCAACAACCCTCACTCCTCATTCCAATCATATTCTGGTATTGAGAACGCATCAATCGGTGTTCCAAACAAAATGTTTGGATGGATCTGTGCCAACACATATATATGAGTGTTTGGTTGAGGTAGATATAATGTCCCTCATTATACCGAATATGTTCTCCTCGTGGTTTGTTAGAGAATTTTATAATAACTTAGAAGACCCGAAAAATATGGGTTTGAATGGAGGCATAAAGTCTAAAATTCAAGGAGGGGAAATAGAAATCACCCATGAAGATCTCAGAAATGAATATGGTCTTGCAACTTGTGAAGACAATATGATTGATATCGTGGAAAATTACCGAAAGGATCGGGATTGGACATGTTTGAATAAAAGCCTTCATGGGAAGGAGAATAGTGGTTTGATTCAAGATATCACATCACTTAGTCGCGATGCTTTTATCGTGCAAGAGATATTAATGAATACGGTTATGTTAAAGACCGGAGATACAAGGAAGATCACGGCTCAATTGAGCTTGGTGACTTACTATATATTGGAGAAAGTGAAGTTCGATGTGGCTGACTTTGTCTTATCTATTATACGATATACGTATAAGATAAAGCATCCTCTTAGGAGGAAATTGAATACACTTCCATTAGGAAGTGTTATTCAAAGGCTCATATATAATAAATATCGATGGATAGACCAAGAAATCTTCATCGACGATTGTATCCCGGCTATACATTCCGTAGAACCAGCTAGAGTTCCTTCTCCTAGAGCAGCATCTTCTTCAAGACAACCACTCCGAAGAGGAGGGTCTTTACGTGAAAGAATAGAAGATCTAAGTGATTCGGTTGAGGAGATTAAAGAAGAACAAAAGCGAAGTAATTCGTGTATCAGAAAATTTATGAAGTTTCTAGTCAAGGGGATGAAGCTAAAACCAAAGCCGGAAGAAGAGAGAGAATGGGATCCTCCACGTCATTCAATAAGGCAAACCCGAAGAGCTAGAGAACCTACACCGATCTCTAGTGATGATATTGCTGCTTCTGAAGAAAATCTGGATGAATGATAGATTTAGTGCTGTGGATGTAATAATATTTATGCTTTGAAGAAGTATGAGCTATCGCCCAACGACATCACTGTCGCCCAGCGATAGTGAAAACTCTATCTTTGATCTGTTGTTCTATTCTGGTTTTATCATATGCATTTTAAGAGAATTTTTATGATAATTTGACTTTGTTCTGTGATAGTTTGTTTAATTACATATTATAAGAGTAAATAATTTAATAATTTTTGATAACACATAAGAATTAAATACATGTAATTTCCAGAAATAATTACAAATTTTTTTTTTAAGATTTATATTTCTAAGATTCCAAGTTCTAATCTTAACATAGAAAAGCGTGAATCATTAAGTGTTTTGTAAAAATATCCGCTAATTGTGAATCCGTTCCTATGAAGTTGATTTTTACATTACCCTTCTTAATATGATCCCTTATAAAATGATGTCGGACATCTATATGCTTAGATCTAGAGTGTAATACGGGATTATTAGTTAAGTCTATAGCACTTTTATTATCACACTTTAATTCTACACTACTTTGTTGCATGCCAAAGTCTTCTAATGTTTGTGACATCCAAAGAGCTTGGGCACAACAACTACCTAGTGCAATATATTCGGCCTCGGTAGTAGAGAGGGCAACAGAATCCTGTTTCCTACTCGACCAAGAAATAAGTGAAGGACCGATAAAATGACAAGTGCCACTAGTGCTTTTCCTATCTAAAGAATATCCCGCATAATCTGAATCCGAAAAACCATGAAGAATAAAGGAATCATTATGAGGATACCATAATCCTAATTTAGATGTTCCTATAAGATATCTAAAGATGTGTTTCACCGCTTTTAAATGTGACTCTTTAGGATTAGCCTGAAATCTAGCACATAAACAAACGGCAAACATAATGTCAGGTCTAGATGCGGTTAAATATAATAAAGATCCTATCATACTCCTATAAAGGGTTTGGTCAATTGAAACTCCACTTTCATCTTTTCCTAATTTTAGTGAAGCACTCATAGGAGTGTTTGCATGCTTAAGATTTTCAAATCCAAATCTCTTTAACATATCATGAATATATTTGGATTGACATATAAAAATACCATCATGTTTTTGTGTAATTTGAAAACCTAGAAAATATGAAAGTTCTCCTACCATGCTTATTTCAAATTCATTTTTCATAATTTGAACTACTTCATTACACAACTCTTCATTAGTGGCCCCAAAAATAATCGTGCTTTAACAAATACTGAGTTAATCGATCATACCAAGCACGAGGCGCTCGTTTTAATCCATAAAGTGCTTTATCTAGTTTATAAACATAATTTGGATATTTCTTATTTATAAAGCCAGGGGGTTGTTCTACATAAACCTCTTCTTTTATATACCCGTTTAAAAATACGGTTTTGACATCCATTTGATATAATTTAAATCTTTTAAAACAAGCAAATGCAAGAAATATCCTAACTGCTTCTAATCTTGCTACGGGTGCAAAAGTTTCATCAAAATCTACCCCTTCAATTTGTGCATAACCTTTTTCAACTAATCTGACTTTATTTCTAACAATTCTAGATTCATTATCCAATTTATTTTTAAAAATCCACTTAACTCCAACTACAGGATGATTTTTGGGTCATTCTACAAGATTCCAAACCTTATTACGTTCAAATTGATTAAGTTCTTCATTCCTAGCTAAAAACCAAAATTCATCATTTAAAGCGGTGGAAACATCTTTTGGTTCTATTTCAGAGACAAAGCAAAGGTTTGAAAATAAACATGTAACGATGAACGAGTACTAACCCCTTTTTGCAGATCTCCAATGATAAGCTCCTTTGGATGATCCTTTGAAAATCTCAATTCACTTGGAGGCACATATTCTTCTCTTTCTTCTTCTTCTCTATCTTCTTCTTCTCTTTCTCCTTCTCTTTCTTCTTCTTTTTCTTCTTCATTTTCTCCAAGTTCTTCATCATCATTCTCCACCGAAGGAAGGGGTTCATCTTCTTTTCCTGTAATTTTCTTTTCTACACATGAAACAAACTCATTAAACCTAACATGAATAGATTCTTCAACTATTTTTGTTCTTTTATTAAAAATCCTATAAGCTTTACTAGTTGAAGAATAGCCAATAAAAATACCTTCATCACATTTTTCATCAAAGTTTCCTAAGGAATCTTTAGAATTTAAAACAAAACATTTACGACAAAAAACTTTGAAATAAGAAACATTTGGTTTTTTACTAAAAATTAATTCATAGGGAGTTAATTTTAAAATAGGACAAAGCATTATTCTATTAATTACATAACATGCCGTACTAACCGCTTCAGCCCAAAAAGATTTTGGTAATTTAAACTCAGACAGCATCGTACGGGCTAACTCTTGAAGAGTTCTATTTTTCCTCTCCACTACACCATTTTCGTGTTTAATTCCTAACTCCGTACAAAAAGAAATAAACTTTTCATTTTCAAATTCTCCTCCATGATCCGATCGTATGCGTTTAATTTTTAACTCAAATTCATTTTGAATACGCAAACATAATTTTGAAAATTCTGAAAATACATCGGATTTGGAGGTTAGAAATAAAGTCCAACAAAAACGAGAATAATCATCAATCAATACAAATGTATATTTTCTACCTCCTAAGCTATAAATTCCAATCGGCCCAAATAAATCCATATGTATTAACTGAAGTGGCCTAGTGGTAGAAATAATATTTTTACTTTTGAAAGATGATTTTGAAAATTTTCCTTTTTGGCAAGATACACATAATGAAGATAAATTTCCATTTAATAATGGTAAACCTTTAATTAATTTATCTTTTGAAAGTTTTGTAATTAACTTGGCACTAGTATGTCCAAGTCGCCTATGCCATAATTCTAATTCATCATTTTTTGATAAAAAACACTTTAAAGTAGATTTTGAAAAATCAAGAAATTTTATCATATATACATTATGACATCTAGGTGCGGTAAAAACCATTTCATTTGTTTTAGAATTAATAATTTTGCACAAATTTATAGAAGATTCGAATAAAACATCTAAACCTTTATCACATAATTGACTAATAGAAATCAAATTATGCTTTAATCCTTCTACAAGTTAAACATTTGAAATTGAAAAATTTTTGTTACCCACAACTCCGATGCCGATGATTTTTCCTTTTGCATTATCTCCGAATGTAACAACTCCTCCTTTCTTCATCTCCAGGCTAAGGAACTTCTCTTTATTGCCCGTCATGTGCTTTGAATAACCCGAGTCCAAGTACCACACATCTTCTTTGTCCTTAGCCTGCCAACACACCTAGAAAGAAGAGGTGAGTAAAGATCTGGATACCCAAGTGGTTCCACCCATAGTATAGGTGGAAGCCTTAGGTACCCAGATTTATTTAATTTTACTTTTTCCTTTCCTCCAGCAAGAGTCCGTAGTGTGACCAAATCTATTGCATTTGACACATGTAATGTATTGAGAAGAGTATAACTTTTCTGGATTTTTACTGGATGAAGATGCAGTATTAGACAATTTATTAACTTCAGAATTTTTAAAAATAGAATTTCTGGACTTTTCGCTGTCGTCGGCGATAGTGGTTATCGCCGGGCGATAGCTTCCTGACATGTATCCGAGTCCAAACCTTCCAGATCCATGGCATTGGTATCCTAAGATCATATCCAGTGATCTTTGGCCCATTCCAAATTTTTTCATGGCTAGTGTTAAGTCATGAATCTGGTTTCTCATTGCTGTATTTTCGGATACAAGATTTACACATCTACGTTCAAAAGATTTCTTTCCCTCATGGACTTTGGAAATTGAAGATTTCAGATCTCTCTCTAAAATCTCATTCTTTTTAGTAAGAATTTTTATTGTAGAACGAGATTTGGAAAAAGATTCTTTAAGTTCTTTAATTTTTCCCACAAAGTGATCACACTCTTTGTTTGCCCAGAAAGCCCGCGACCTCTTCCGACGAGTCAAAGGAATCGGTCTCCGCGGTCTACAGTTTGGGAGACCGCCCAGACTGCCAGCAAAGGTATCAGCTAAATCCTCTAAGTCCCAGGCGGTCAGGAGCTCTTCGGATCACCAGACCGCGCGGTCTGGTCCTTTTGCTCAATATTGGTTATTTGCACCCCTTTTCCCTGCCCCGGCTCTCCTGTACCCCGGGCAGCCCGTAGTTTTCAGATCTGCCCATTTGGGCAGCCTCCTCATCTATAAATAGAGGGGTAGGGGTACCTGAAAAAGCACTTTTCACCTCGAGCTTCGAGCTTACAACCTGTGTAAGCGGTCTCGATTTTCTGTGATCATTTTCCCTGTTTCTCAGCATCCTTTGTCTTCAGTAACCTGCACTCCACAGTTTTCTCCTTTCCCCCCAGTGTGAATTTTGGAGGTACCATTTTTGGTGCCAACAGAACGAACACGCGACCTTCAGATTCATAGTGTCCAGGTGAATTTTCTGACTTTCAAGATGCCTGAGCGTAGAGGTCGCCCAGCTCGGTCTTCCAGCGACCACCCCCAAATCGATCACGATTCCTTGCAATCCCTTGAGCGTCGTTTTGAGCTTCGCGTCGAGCAAGCTCTCAGAGAGGCCGCTAGAGCTCGGCACGAGGTCGCCTCTACTCAGCAAGAGATCGCGCGGACTCAGCAGGAGGCCGCTCGCGAGCGTCAAGAGGTTGTCCGGACTTAGCTTGAGTCTGCCAAGCAGATTGAGGCCATGAACCAGGTTCTGGCCGCGATCTCCCAAAAGATCTTTCCTCCTCCTAGCCAGGTCGCTACCCCTGACCGCATGGCAAGCGGTCAGCCTTGCGATCGCTCTAATTTTCAGCCCGCAGCTCCTCAACGATCTCAGCATGAGGAGTTCGCTGCCCGTCATAATTCTTTTAGAGCAGCCGCTCAGGGGCCTCCAGCCCAAGCTTTGAACTTTGAAGAGGATTTTGCCTATCCTCAAGCCCCTCCTGCTCCTTTCCTTGCTCCCCCAGGTACCTCTGGAATGGGGGAACCATCCCCTTTTACTGATGAAATTCGTCAAGAGCCTATTCCAAACGGCTTCAGGAAACCTCATCTCCCTGTGTTTTTGGGAGAAAGTGATCCCATGTCCCACCTTCATGCTTTTGAATCTGCCGTTGCCATCCGGACCATCTCAGATGGGGTGAGGTGTAAGTTGTTAATAACTTCTCTTGATGGATCTGCTAGGGAGTGGTTCTACAAGCTGCCCTCCCAATCCATCCCGAGCTTTGCCGTCCTAAGGAATGAGCTCCTCTTGAGGTTTGCAACCGCCAAGAAGAGGAAGAGTGGTCCTGCGACCCTCTTCAAAATCAAGCAAGATGAAAATGAGACTGCCGCTCATTTTGTCGACCGATTCCAAAGAGAGATCTTAGGGATCAGAGACATAGATCCTGCTCTTTATATGGCAGTCTTGATTAGTGGCCTGCAGGAAGGCCCTCTCAAGTTCAAGGTTACCACTAAAGAGCCTGACTCTTATCAGGAGTTGATTAGCATCGCCAATCGTTATATAGAAGGGGAGATCAACAACCCCACCTATGTAACCAATCTGACCAATAGGGCCAGTCAGAAAGGCTCTGCAGGATTCTATCCCGCCCCGTCTTCCTCAAAGTCTCACCAAGAGTGTCCTCCTCCTGCTCCAAAAAGGGGAAGGAATTTCCGTAACAATCGTTTCAATCAGGGAAACCAGCAATTCCATCCCAGAGGACCTCTGATTCCAACCCCTGTGGCTCCAGCTCCACAAGCCACTCCTGTTCATCAGATTCAATATGTTCAGCCCCCTCTCCTGACCATCCAGCCATCCTATAATGATTCCCAAGAGTCTTTTACAGATCTTGGTGTCTCCATGAAAGAAGTAGTTCAAGTGCTGCAGAAGCAGCCTTTTTTCAAAAGGCCGGCTCCCCTTAGCTCTGACCCGAATTCCCGTAATCCGACTCTTTTCTGTGAATATCACAGGGAAAGAGGTCATCTGACAGAAAATTGCAGAGCCCTCCGAGTGGTAGTGGAGAAGCTCCTAAAAGAGGGAAAGCTTCATGATCTTCTTCAAAAGAATGATCCCTCCAAAGCTTCAACTTCCAAGGCCAAGGAAGTAGCAGAGATCCGCTGGGAGTGCGAGGAGGTCGATGATGATGGCCATCTTGGTAACATCGGTTTTCCCGGTGAATGCGAGGATGCTAATGATGAGGGTGCTCTAGGCAACCTTTTCTGTATTCACGGTGGAGCAGGACCAGAGTATTCCAGGAAGGCCAGCCTGAAAAGGGTCTGCCGTTCGGAGGTTGCTACTACCTCTTCAACCCCGGTTGGAGGAATAGTCACCTTCAGAGAGGAAGGTCTTTCTTCAACCTCAAATCCTTTTGACGACGCGGTCGTCATAAAAGTCGTAATAGAAAATTACACGGTAGAGAAAATTCTTATTGATACTGGGAGCTCAGTGAACATGCTCTTCAAGCCAGCTTTCGATGCTTTAAAGACAGGTAAGCCTCTTCTCTCTACTGAAGGGCCTCTTTATGGTTTTTCAGGGGAAAAGAAGGAGGTAGAGGGGCTCGTTACTCTCTCTGTAATTTTGGGAGGAATAGTGAAGCTTGTCAAATTCATAGTCATTGATGCTCCTAGCAGCTACAACGCAATCTTTGGGAGACCAATTCTGAATGGATATCAGGCGGTGGTCTCGACATACCACCAAGCAGTAAAATTTGCCCTAAATGGCAAGCAACATCGAATCAGGAGTGATCTAAGGAAGGCCAGGGAGTGCTACGTAAAAACTGTCAATATGATCATGTCTTCTTCACCCCAGGAAGCTGCGATGGCTATCTCAGCCCAAATTCCCGAACCAATCAAAGTTGCTGAAGAGGCTGAAGAAGAAGATGCAAGGGATGGAGTCCGCTTCGAACCTTCCCAAGCGACTCAAGCCGTTCCCATCAGCAAGGGAGATGAGAGCAAGAGTCTCTCCATAAACACTGAATTTTCTGAAGCTGACAAGAGTAGCCTGATCTCTTGCCTTCTGAAGAATCTGGATGTCTTCACCTGGTCAGCGGATGACATGCCTGGGGTTGATCCAGATGTCGCTTGTCACCACCTCAATATCGATCCCAACTTCATCCCTATCAAGTAGAAAAAGAGAGCTGTTGCAACGACTCTTGCCCAGCCCATCCGAGAAGAAGTGGAAAAACTGCTGAAGGTCAAGTTTGTTCAAGAAGTTCAATACCCTGAATGGGTATCAAATGTTGTAATAGTCAAGAAGTCCGGGGGAAAATGGAGGATGTGTGTCGATTTCACCAAACTCAATAAAGCCTGCCCTAAAGATTGCTACCCCTTGCCTCGGATAGATTCTTTAGTAGATTCTACGGTAGGTTATTCTTTCATGAGTTTTTTAGATGCCTTTTCAGGTTATCATCAAATCAGAATGCATAAACAGATATACCTCATACTTCGTTTATCACAAATGACGATTGCTTCTATTATCTCGTAATGCCTTTCAGGCTAAAAAATGCTGGAGCAACTTATCAAAAAATGATGGATACAGTTTTTAAAGATCAAAAAGGAAGGAATCTAGAAGTTTATGTTGATGACCTTCTAATAAAAAGCAAATAATTCTCTTCTCATCTTAGTGGCCTCTCGGAAACTTTTGCAAGCCTTCGAACTTTTAATATGAGGTTGAATCCGTTGAAGTGTTTTTTCGGGGCAAGTAAAAGAAAATTTCTTGGTCATCTCCTTACTCCAGAAGGGTTAGAGCCCAACCCTGACAAAGTAAAAGCTATTCTTGAAATGCCACCCCCCAAGTCTCCTAAGGAAGTTCAACAGCTGGGAGGAAGAATGGCAGGTCTGAGTCGCTTTATCTCTCGATCCGGAGATAAAAGTGCTCCTTTCTTCATGACCCTCCACGGAGGGGCTAAGTTTGAGTGGACAAAAGAGTGTGATGATGCTTTTAATGAGCTTAAAAAGCAATTGACATCAACCCCTTTGATCCAAAGCCCAAGGGAGGGCGAGGATCTTTTTCTCTATTTAGGAGTTGGTACTGATGCTGTAAGTTCAGTTCTGGTGCGAGAAGAGAAGAGGAAACAATTTCCAGTTTATTATGTGAGCAAAATTCTGAAAGATGCGGAGACACGTTACACGATTCTTGAAAAGCTGGCCCTAATGCTTGTAACTTCAGCTAAGAGATTACGGCCCTACTTTCAAGCTCATTCGATTCAAGTGGTCACTGATCTTCCGTTAAAGAATGTCTTAGAGAAGCCAGAGCATTCAGGAAGGTTGGCCAAGTGGGCAATAGAGCTCAGTGAGTTTGATATCTCCTACGTACCAAGGGTGGCAATCAAAGCTCATGTTCTAGCAGATTTCATGGTTGATGCAAGTGAGTTTTCATTAAAGAAGGAAGTCAGAACGCCTCTAGCCTGGACAATATTTGTTGATGGCGCTTCGGGCAGGAATTCATCTGGAGCTGGAGTGGTTTTGATCAATCCAAATGGGGTCAGATTGGATCAGGCTTTGAAGTTCTATTTCTCAACAACTAATAATCAAGCAGAATACAAGGCTTTGCTAGCCGGTCTTTGATTCGCTAGGGAATTGGGAATCGAGGATGTTTAAGTTAAAACGGACTCTCTAGTGATGGCATCTCAGGTTAACGGAACCTTTGAAACCAGGGATCAAACTTTGAAGCAATATCTAGCCTTGGTGAAAGGAGAGATTGGAAAGTTCAAAAGTTTCTCTATCAAACATATTTCGAGAGAAGAGAACTCAGAAGCGGATGAACTGGCAAAATTTGGTTTTCTTTCGGGAGGAACCTCCTCGGAGCTTTTCTGACCTGCAATCGAGGAAGGAGAAGTTATGGAGATAGATCAACGTCCATCTTGGATGGGTCCATTTATCCTTTCTCTTTCGACCGGAAAGCTCCACTCCACGGTAAAAAACAGAAAGAGATTTAGACTAAAAGCAGCTCATTATTATCTTGTTGCAGGAATCCTTTACCGGAAGACTTTTTTGTCACCTTTGGCTCGATGTGTCTCGGAAGAAGAGATCCCGGTTGTTCTTCGGGAAGTTCATTCAGGAGAATGTGGAAGCCACTCTGGAGCTCATACATTGGAAAAAAGAATCCTAAGGCAAGGATATTTTTGGCCTCAGATGAGGAAGGATGCAGAGAAATTTGCGAAGAAATGTGTCCAGTGACAAAAGTTTGCTCCTCTTCAGAATCAACCCACCCAACAGCTTAAATCTATAGCAACCCCATGGCCGTTTGCAGTATGGGGAATGGATCTGGTTGGGCCTTTTCCTATGGCAAGTGGGCAATGCCGATATATTATAGTCATGATTGACTATTTCAGTAAGTGGATTGAGGCAAGAGCGTTGGCTAAAATTACTACTCAAGTTGTGAAAAACTTTATTTGGGGAGAAATAGTCTGCAGGCATGGGATCCCGATGGCGATTATCACGGATAATGGTTCTCAGTTAAACAATCCTCAGCTCATAAGTTTTTGTGGACAGATCGGCACTGAATTGCGTTTTGCTTCTGTGCATCATCCTAGAAGTAATGGGCAAGTAGAAGCTGCCAATAAGCTCATAATAAATCTCTTGAAGAAAAAGGTAGAAAATCTTCGGGGAAATTGGGCGGAACAGTTACCATCGGTACTATGGGCATTAAGAACGACTCCCACCTCAGCTACGAGAGAAACTCCTTTTAAGTTGTCACACGGTTCAGAAGCTCTTATTCCTGTCGAGTTTGAGGTTAAAAGTCCAAGGGTATTATTGGCTCAACAAAACCAGGATGGTTGGATGGAAGGAAATGAGGAAGATCTAAGATGTAACCTTGATCTCATTGAAGAGCTGAGAGATATGGCTACAATAAGGCAGGAAGAAGTTAAGAGAAGGATGGCGAGACTCTTCGATAAAAACGTCAGAATCAAAGAATTCACAATCGGAGATCTGGTCCTAAAAAAGGTGGACATAGCAGCAAGATCTGGTTCGGTAAGGAAGCTTAACTCAAATTGGGCAGGACCATTCATAGTGAAAGAAGTACTCAAAAATGGTGCTTACCGTCTCCAGACTTATGAAGGAGAGGAGTTGCCTCACACCTGGAGCGGTGATGACCTTAAGCGTTTTTTCTCTTAAAATGCTTATGGATTTTCTTCTTCCTTTTTCTTATCTTTTCTCTTCTTGAACATTATGATGATATGATTCTAATCCTTTTTTGGTATATAAATGACAAGGGAAGATATCAAAAAACAAATTGATATTGAAAGCTAAAATCCTGCCAAAAGAGACATCGACGGATCCTACTTCTTTCCCCCTCGACTTGAAGCATGAGATGTAAATCTGCCAGGACCACAGATGTTGGGGAGATTTCACATCTGTGTAGCAGTAGCTCGCCAAGCTCGTGCGGTGGACGTTTAGGATGATGGGTCCTTGCTGACATCTGACACACCTCTAGATCAAGGGAGTTCGGGTGAATGTTCAGCTCTGTCATGCTTTTTAGGACACTATTACAGACTGAGTGATCTTCTAGGGAAAGCAATGTTGGTATAGCCTCTGCGGCATAACCGCACCTGCCCTATGGATCATTTTTGTTCTGTAACTTTCGAATACTCATTGGAGCGTAGTTAGCAAAAGTGGCAAGTTTAAAACATATTTTAATGATCTCTTGAGGAAAGCAATGCTGGTGTAGCCCTTGAGGCATGGCCGCACCTGCCCTTGAGATAATTATTGAACTCTTTCTTTTGAGGAAAGCAATGCCGGTATAGCCCTCGAGGCATGACCGCACCTGCCCTAGAGATCGGGCGGTCAGAATTTCTTGAGACCGCACACTTCTATTCTCTCCATGAAAAAGAGACCTGAGTTGTTTGAGATCGTCGGCTTAATTTCCTCTAGGACTTGGATGTTCAAGATTGCCGGTCATGTTATCCTTTTCTTCAGTAAAATTCTTTTCAGCGATCACCGATATGTCAAGATCGCCGGCTTGATCCTCTCCAGGATTTGGATTGAAGTGATCGCCGAGGTAGTTTTTCAAGAAAAAAAAAGAGTTGGGAACGATCCGGATTGAACATGATCGCCAGATCGCAAGCTCGGTATTGTCCCTTATTAATTGGTTATATGAGGAGTATTCATAAAAATTTCTTAATTTTCACCAAGCGATAGTTTGAAAAATTGAGTCCTTGTCGCATTGCGATTTGAAGATACTGAGATCGTTGACTTTATGATTGTCAAGGTCTATTATCCTCTCCTCATCAAAACAACAAGGTTTTCGTCGAACGTAAATTTATCTAGTTCGTCAGACAGGAGATTTATTCAAATGGCGATCTGAATATCATGTGACCGCTGATTCAGAATTTACGCAAATTTATCTAGTTCGTCAGACAGGAGATTTATTCAAATGGCGATCTGAGTGTATTGTGACCGCTGGTTTGATACGCATATCAAGTGATAACTTAAGCAGGATTATCAGAGACCGACAAAGCCTAAAGCATTGAGATCGAATGCTGGTCCTATTTCTCAGGTGTATGATCGCATATAATGACTAGTCGTGATCGATTTACTATACATTGCAACAAAAATGATATAAATAAGAAAGGGATTCACTCGTAGAAAATAGTTATCAATTCATTTCCAAAGAGTTACAATATATGGCACGGTCTCTCACTGGCAATTACATGATTATCAAACAAAATGAAATTTAAATCTTCTCCTGCTTCTTTCTCTTGGGAGATTGCTCCTGTGATGAAGAGGAAGTCGATCTCTCAGAAGACTCATCTTCACTGTCTGACTCTTTCGACCCCGAATCAGAGATCGCCGCTGAGCTCATTTCTTCGCCTTGGGACAAACTTCCACTAAGGGAAGCGTGATCGCTATCAATTTTATCTTCAACGATCTCAATGGATTCATCTTCAGCGGTCTCTGCGGTCTCGGGCTCCTTGCTTCTCTTCTTCGCTTCTTCATTCTCGATCATCTCTGCGACATCAGGTAAGAGATCGGCAAAAGACGTATCCAGAAAATCAGCAGTAAGACCGCCTTTTTCACGAAGGACAGCGATCATTCTTATTTGACGCATCTCTCACATGAGTCATCAAAGACTTGAGGTAGTCTGGATTATGAATGTCATAAGCGGTCTTCTTATAATCCTGTAAAAAGAAAATGGCTCAGATTGCGCGGTCAAGTTAAAGTAAAAATTTAAGATCGTATTTTTTAATATTTACATCAAATCGATCTTGCAGACGTTCTGCATGTTGTAAGGATGCTCGAAGAGATCGCCCCATGTGGTGATTGAGAATTGTGCTTCGGACAGCCGCTTGCGCGCATATATCAGGGAGACAATCGGTCTCATGACTTAACGCCTCGGTAGCGTTCTTCTTCCCATAAAGGGAAACAGTGACCGCAAACGCATGGTTCGATAACCTCCCTCCAAAGAAAGGGAGATCGGTGGACACCTTCACAGAATTCCCGGTCTCACTCCATTTAAGGAGCGGTCTCCCCTTGGTATCCTTTAACTTCTTTCCAAAGCCCATCAGAGGAAAGGGCTCTCCCTCAAGATCTCCCTCTTCAGCGATCTCCTTCTCTTTTCTCTGGCGGTCTTGACGAAGCCGTTTCTCCCTTTGAGTAAGGACCTCTCCCCTTGGATTCACAGGATCGACTTCTGGGATCGCAAAAGAAGCTGCAGAAAAAACAGTTAATGGGGTGAAATAGATTTCTTGCTAAAGCTGTAGGAGATCGCGAGAGTTCATACTTTCTTCTGGAGAAACCTCAGCGATCTCAGGCCATATCGACAAGTAATGAATGAGATCGAAGCGCTTGCCTGCCAGCCACTTCAAGATCGCTAGCTCCTCTTTTGTGATCAACTTCTCTTTCCTAAATATTCATTCTGCTCACGGAGAAGGCCGGCTTCTAAGACTGCCAAGATCGCCCTAAAAAACAAGATACCTCTCAGTCCAAAGAGGAACCTTGTTGGGAAGATTGAGAACTTTGATACCATTACAGGAAAAGTACATCAACCCTTTGAATTCTTCTTTCTTCTGACCCTCTTTTAATACTTTGGCAGAAAAAGTCCCTCGAAGATCTTCATAGTAAACTTTATCCTTACCGATCTCAAATCATTGATGAAAACATTCATCAGACCGATTGAGTTCGGGGGGAGCTGAGCGAACACGAGCCCATAATAATCCATTACCTCTAAAATCTCCCAAGGAATGGGGATTTGAAGGCCATACTCGAAGTGATCGATGGGAATGATAAATCTGTCCTCATCTCCAGAATTCATCCCTTCATCCTCGAACGACGGTCTCACCAAGATCTTGTCGTCAATCTTATATTTATCAACAAAAGAGGAGTATTCTGTCTCAGAAAGCTGACTGGCCTTGTGATCGGCATTCAGGAAGACCTCAGAAGCTTTGGAGCGTGCGGACACCATTTTTAATGATCGCTAATCCTGACGATCTGGAAGAATTCAAGAAGCATAGAGCAATGACCCGGAAGGTTAACTATTTATAGAAATTCGGAGACATTTTCGTAATGATTACATTTCTCGAGGCCGATTGGCAAATAATCCAGATCGCTGAAAAAACATGGGTTAGAAGAAAAGCGAACACATTGAGCGATCTCTTCAGGTAGAGACCGCAATAATCACAATTTTCACAAATATAACATAATAAAGAAGATCGCACTCACAAAATAAATAGATCGCATATCATATATCATAAAAAGAAAAATCAGAGTATCATAGGTGCCAATATTATTACAGACCATAAATAACATTGTTCTTCAAGACCGCAGAAAGAAGAAAGAAAATGTGTGATCCTATTTCCTTTGCTCCCTTTTCCTCCCTATGAAAACAGCAACATCTTGCATCTAGTTCACTGAAGCTAAGGCAGACGCCAAGCTGAGGTTTGCGGCCATGGCAGCTCTATGAATCTTGGACACCTCGCGGTCAACCTGTTCCATTGGGATCACCATTATCTCAGAAGACGATCTTCGATCAGGGAGACCGCTGGATGAGCCTGGCTTCATCATCATGTGAGAATGACCGCCCCTAAGGGTAGCATTCTCAGTGATAAGCGCGGAGGCCTTTCCTCTATAGTATTCAGCCTCTTTTTCTGCCTTCCGGAGCTTCAATTCAAATTCCTCCCGGACCTGCCTCTCTTTTGCGCGTAACCGCTCTTCGAAACTGGCGGTCTGAACCCGGAGATGATCCTCGAGAGCTCGCTCGCGACCTCGCATAGTCTTCATGTCCTCAAGCATAGGTCTGAGGAGTTCAGCAAACTCTGGAGGGATCGTTTTGTTCTGCGGAATTTCTCCTTCTTCGGGAGCCGAACTGATACCATCATCTGCGGTCAGAAGAAATAATCAAATTTCTAGAAACGGTCACAGAAGAGAAAGGGAAAGTGCGTGAAAAATACTTGAAAAAGCAACAAGACCGCAGATTGGAAAGGTCTTATCAACGTCTTTTGAGACCGCAGTATCGGCGGTCAACAAAAGGCGGTCAGATCTCCTTAAGCGTTCTAGATCAAGTTTTTCTAGTTCTCTTTTTTGTGACCGCTCACCTTCTTTTCTTCTCCTTTTTAGCTCAGCATTACTAACAAGTATATCATCTACTTCAATAATAACGATCTCAGGCCGCTTCTTAGGAGATGCAGGTCGGAAAGCAAGTTTGGGAAGAGAATCTGGCGGTCTTGTAACCATCCTAGCCTTACCAGTTCGGATGGCTTCAAGAGCTGCCGCGCGGTCTGCCACTCCTAAGTCCGATTCTGAGTTTAAATACGTTAAAACATCAGCATTCTCACTAGATGTCGCGACCCCAGCTTCTTGAAGAAGTTTTTCATCTCTCTCCTTCCCCACTTTTTCAGCATCTTCTCCGGTGTTCTTTTTCTTCTTCTTTTTGTTTTTGCCTTTTTCTTTCTCCTCTGAAGAAATTCGGGCAAGTTTTCTCTTCTTTACCTCCGCGGCAGCTATGGAAAGTTCTTTCCTCCTAGACTTTTCGATGGACAAGGCGTTCTCTCTTTTCGCGGCCTCCTCCATCCTCTTTTCCTCTTCTCTCTTCCGCTCTGCTTCATCAGTCGCTGCGATCACCTCTTGTCTTCTTCTCTCTTCCTCCGCATTCTCAGCCTCTTCGATTCTCCTTTCCTCCTCCTTTTTCTTCTCTTCTTCAGCGATCGCCGCAAGTCTGGCGATCCTCTCCTGTTCCTTCTTCTTCTCTCCTTCAGCGACCGCCGCAAGCATGGCGATCCTCTCCTCTTCTTTTTTCTTCTCTTCTTTTCTTCTTTCTTCTTCGGCAGCCTTCTCCTTGGCGATCTCGCGAAGGCGCACGGCCTCGAACGGATCCAATGTCTGCAAGAAAAACAAACGGTAATAGAAGAATCGATCTCAGAATAAATAGCTGAGGCGGTCACTTACGGTGGTAGATTCTTTCTCTTTGAGATTGTTGTCTCCCAGCAGTGTGTTCGCCGTGACCAATTCAGTCTCGACGGTCACACTTTTTTCACCATCAATTTTTCTTTTCTTCGCGGCCTGAGCAGTTTTATGTTGTTCCACTATCTGACTTCTCAACTTTTCAGCTGCAGACCTTACCTGCTGCATCCCAGCTTTGATAGCATCAGTTGAGGAAATCTCCTCGAGCTGAGTCGCGACCTGTCCAAACATCTACAGGAATTACTATGAGAAGAACAAAATTTCAACTACCGGGAAAGTTTACCACAAGGGCACTCGAATCACTCACCTTCCTAGCAGAATCGGCGGTCACAACTTTAGCGGCAGAAGTCTTGGAAGCCGAATCCACACTATTCTTTAGACTCTTTGCTTTCGAAGTTTTTTCTGAACCCGCGGTCTGCTTTTTGATAACTGTCTTTGTCTTAAGTGCAGATTTGGGTGATTTCTTTGCTTGCGCCGCTGCCTTCATTAAATCAAGAGCATCCATTCTTGAAAATCCTCCGCGGTCTCAAGAATACGTGATCGCTCAGAACTCAAATTATCAACTTTCTCCGGACGATTTTGAAATACAAAGCTTCCACCGTGGTATTTATAGGCCGAGTCGCATTAATGACGGTCGCGGTCTCAGCGGTCAAAATCTACATTTTCGAAGTTTCCAGTGCAACTTAAAAATGTGCGGGGATTATGTTTGCCCAGAAAGCCCGCGACCTCTTCCGACGGGTCAAAGGAATCGGTCTCCACGGTCTCCAGTTTGGGAGACCGCCTAGACCGCCAACAAAGGTCTTAGCTAAATCCTCTAAGTCCCAGGCGGTCAGGAGCTCGTCGGATCACCAGACCGCGCAGTCTGGTCCTTTTGCACTATTTTGGTTATTTGCACCCCTTTTCCCTGCCCCGACTCTCCTGTACCCCGGGCAACCCGTAGTTTTCAGATCTGCCCGTTTGGGCAGCCTCCTCGTCTATAAATAGAGGGGTAGGGGTTCCTGAAAAAGCACTTTTCACCTCGAGCTTCGAGCTTACAACCTGTGTAAGCGGTCTCGATTTTCTGTGATCGTTTTCCCTATTTCTCAGCATCCTTTGTCTTCAGTAACCTGCACTCCGCAGTTTTCTCCTTTCCCCCCAGTGTGAATTTTGGAGGTACCATTTTTGGTGCCAACACTCTTGACAAGAAATTTTTCCTTTTCCAATAGTCTTAGTTTCATCTAACAATTTTTTATTTTCTTTAAGTAAAATTTTATTTTCAGATTTAAGAAGATCATTATCTTTTAGACTCTTTTCAAGAAATTTGCAAGTCTTTAAAAATTCAGAAAATAATTGATCATAGGTTGGAGGAGTTACCTCAGTGTCGCTTTGGACACTGCATTCGTCATCAGATATGATGCTCTTTCCCATTAAGCACATGTTGGCCTCCTCTTCTTCACTTGAGCTTGAACTACTTGCATCCTCAGAAGTAGTATCATCCCATGTTTCCGCCTTCAGCACCTTCTTCTTCCCTTTGTGCTTCTTTTCTTTAAGTTCTTTCAAGTACTTTGGACACTTGCTTCGGATGTGTCCTAACTTCTTGTAGTGATAGCACTCCGGTGGCGGTCTCTCTTCCTCCTCATCGTCTTCCTTTCCTTTTTTCTTCCTAAACGTCTCCTTCTTAAAAAACTTCTTAAATGAATTCCTCCTCTCTGGATTTTTCATAAATTTTCTAAACTTTCTAACAAATAAACTTTCCTCAACTTCTTCTTCCTCCTCTGAATCATTACTTTCCTCCTTCTTAGATCTTAGAGCCAATCCCTTCTTCTTTTGCTCCATATACTCTTGTTGTTGAATTTTCAATTCAACTTCATGAGTTTTCAAGTTTCCAATCAGGCTTTCAATATTAAGAGCTTTAAGATCATGAGATTCAGAAATAGCCGTCACTTTGGGATTGAATTTAGGGGGGAGAGATCTAAGAAGTTTTCTCACCAAATCACCATTCGAAATTTTTTTTCCTTAAACTTGAGTCATTTACTATCTTAGTGAATCTTGTGTACATGATATCCATATCCTCATCTACCTCCATCCTGAACTTTTCGAATTCTGACTCCAATTGGAAAATCTTTGAGTCCTTTACCTGCGAGGTACCTTCATGAGTAATTTCCAATAAATTCCAAATTTCATATGCAGTTTGACATGCGCAGGTTCTATTAAATTCAATTTTATCAAGAGCACAAAATAATGCGTTCATTGCTTTTGCATTATTTTTGCATTTTAATTTGTCCTGGTCATCCCATTTATCTTTGGGTTTCTCCATGACAATATCACCAATTGTAAAAGTAGGATGAGTATAATTTGTTTCTACCATATTCCACTAATGATATTAAAAACACCTAATCCTAGTTTTCCAATAATTATAATCGGAACCCGTAAATAATGGTGGTCTAGTTATTCCTTGCCCCTCGGAAAATGCAAGATCATGGTGCGCCATAATTCCAGGTGGTTAAACCTTATAAGGAATTAACCTACCTCTGATACCACTTGTTGGATCTTGTGGCGCACTTAGAGGCGGGGGGGGGGGGGGGGGGGTGAATAAGGGTAATTTAAACCTTTGATAATTTTTAGAAAAAATGAAACAATATATGAATATAGAGACAAATAATTGAATTTAAAAACAAGATTTTATTTCATCAAAGATAATGAGTAGAAATGATTCCAATAAATCTTGGACCGGTTGGCTTACAATTAATAAAATCTCTTGTCTCTTTTCACCGGTCCTTCTCCTAAGGACCGGTTGGCTATAACCTATATCTCCCAGATATAGACACTAGCCTCCCCCTAAATCAAATCTTGATCTAGATGCAGCACACACGACGCCGATTTTCTCCCAAGCCACACAAGGACTTGACACCGCACACAAGACGATGATTTACCCTAGACCACACAAGGATCTAACACCACACACAAGGTGATGATTTCCCCTAAGCCTCACACGGACTTAGACACCGCACACACGCCGATGATTTTCCCAAACCAATTACAATTTATGAAATGAAAAATGTAAATACAATATATGGAACTAAAACTCCCTCAAGAAGAGCTCTGAAGATGATGGTCGACCAATGGGAAGATCTTCAATCTCGAAAGTACGGTCGAATCTCCTTCACTCTTGAAAATGTACTAGACTAAGGAAGTTCGTCTGGAATCTACTCTGGGAATCAAGGCTCTTTCAACATCTCCAAATCTCTGAAATTCGTGGCCTTTTATAGAACTTTTCACAACTGCCAGCTATCGCGCGGCGATATCGATATCGCCCCGCGATATCGCTGAAACGTGGCTGGACAACGTGGGCTGTCGCGTGGAACGTGGCTGATCGTGCGCTGTCGCGCGGCGATAGCGATATCGCCCCGCGATAGTGCTGTAACGTGGTTTCGAGCGAGGCAATGTGTGGAACATGGCTGACGTCAGCAGCAACCGTTGACGCTATCGCTTAGCGATAGAGTTAACGCCATTGATACTGCGATTTTTGTTTTCTTCATTGATCTGCTCAGCCAATCCTTAGTACATAAAATATCTGTTATCCCCACACACAAAAAAACACATACCAAGATCAAATACATATGGGATTTGTTATTCTCAAACCAAGAAGTGCGCAACGCATGCTCCAACAAGCGCCTCTGACTTCGTGATCAAAACTTACTCGAATTTCCCGAAGAGTCTGTCGGAGATACTTACGCTGAAACAATGACCGATCAAATTCCAGATGTGGCCCCGCCACGAACCATGACATATTATGCCAGGACAAATTTGGAAGATACCAGATCGAGTATTACACGCCCAACAGTGGCTAATAATAATTTTGAAATAAAATCTAGCATCATTCAAATGGTACAACAGTCAGTTCAATTTGACGATTTGCCGGATGAGGATCCAAATTTACGCCTTTCTAGTTTTTTGGAAATATGCGATACCTTTAAAATTAATGGCATTACTGACGACGCTATTCGTTTACGCTTACTTACATTTTCACTGCAGACGAAAGCCAAGGCGTGGTTAAGTTCTCTCCCCAGAGGATCCATAACCAAGTGGGCACAATTGGCGGAAATTTTTTTAACAAAATATTTTCCCCGTCTAAAACCGCTAAACTACGCACAGATATCGCCTCTTTCGTTCAATACGATTCTGAGTCTCTCTATGAGACTTGGGAGCATTTTAAAGAGTTCTTGCGTAGGTGTCCTCATCATGCGCTGCCGTCCTGGCTGCAGGTCCAGACGTTTTATAATGGTTTGAATTTCTCAACACGACAGATGATCGATGCGGCCGCCGGGGGAATGTTAAACAACAAAACCCCGGAGGCCGCTCAAGCTCTGTTTGAGGAAATGACCATGAATGCCTATCAATGGAATGCACCTAGATCACGCCCTACTATACCAACTGGGATATATGAAGTGGATGCCACTTCTCACTTAGCCTCTCAAGTCGAAGGTTAAGTAAGCAAGTGGTAGAGATGACTGCTTCCTCCTCCACTCCCGCTTGGCTTAATAATAATAATAATAATAATAATTTTGTCGAAGAAACTGTAGATTACCTAGGCAACCCAGTTAGGCCCCCTTCAACCCTAATAGCAATCCGTATAGTAATAATTATAATCCGGGTTGGAGGAACCACCCAAATTTTTCCTGGAGCAATCCTAATAATGCTCAGAGGCCCTCAATTATAAATCCGCAAGGATTTCCGAATGGATTTCAGCCTCCACCTCCAAAACCTTCTCCGCTCGAAGATATTTTTGCTAAATACGTTGCGTCCACCGAGTCAAATATCCGGAATATTACCAGATCGATTAAAAACTTGGAAAATCAGGTGGGACAGCTGGCAAAGATGGTCTCCGAGTGGCCATATGGAGCTCTACCAGGGAACACGGAGCCGAACCCCTGAGAAAATGCCAACGCCATAAACCTTCGTAGCGGCAAGGAGGTAACCTCCCCAAAACAGGTTGAGCCCAAGGTACATGTTTCGACACCGACCCCTCCACCCTCTCTCTATATAGATAATACAACGAGTATTCCGACTGTGCCAAACGTTTTTTGCCCGTCACTTCCTTATCCCTCAAAAATAAACAACGAGCGGAAGGACGAGCATTATAATTTTTTTACAAATTTTAGGACAAATCCACATAAACGTTCCTTTCTGCGAGGCACTCTCCCAAATGCCAAAATACATAAAATATCTTAGAGAGTTGCTTTCTAATAAAAAGCGACTCGAAGATGTTTCGCGTGTTTCCCTTAATGCGAAATGCTCGGCTGTCCTCCTTAATAAATTGCCGCCAAAACTGAATGACCCAGGACGATTCTCCATCCCGTGCCTCTTCGTCAATATGTTAATAAAGTACGCTCTAGCGGACTTGGGTGCTAGCATCAATTTGATGCCTTTCTCCCTTTTCAAAAAACTCGATTTGGGCATCCCAAGCCCGACTAAGATGAACATCCAACTCACGGATCGCTCGGTAAAGTACCCGATAGGGGTAGTGGAGGATTTCCTGGTCAAGGTCGACAAGTTTATCTTCCCGGTAGACTTTGTCATCCTCGACATAGAGGAGGACGCTGAGGTGCCTATCATTCTCGGTCGCCCCTTCCTTGCAACCTCCCGGGCATTAATCGATGTTAGTAACGGTCGCCTCCTCCTTCGAGTTGGAGACGACGAAGTTACCTTACTTGTTAACCCCTCGATGCGGAACTCCCTGTCGAACGATGATTCCATTTATAACTTGGAACCCGCATTTGAAGAGGAATGTTCCCCGCTTACTGAATTTCTCTCTTTAACACTGGATAATTCGATATTGGCGAATCTATATTGTCTTGATGACATGCCGATAGATTCGCCATTCGAACCCCTCGATTCGGAAGCCTTAAAAGTTAAAACATCTTACGAAGAACCGCCACTCCTCGAGTTAAAACAGCTCCCTGATAATCTAAAATATGTTTTTCTTGAAAAAGATTTAAAACTTCCTGTTATCATCTCCGCTACGTTAAGTGATTCGGAAACATTCGAATTAGTAGAAGTTTTAAAAAAACATCGCCGTGCAACTGCATGACAGATTTCAGATATCAGGGGAATAAACCCCTCGTTCTGTACCCATAAAATATTTTTAGAAGATACCCCCCGCAAAACGATTCAGCCTCAACGATGCCTTAACCCGAATATGCGGGAAGTCGTTAAGACTGAAATTATAAAACTCCTTGATGCAGGGATTATCTATCCTATATCCGACAGTACGTGGGTAAGTCCCGTACAAGTCGTCCCTAAAAAAGGCGGTATAACGGTCATGGCAAACACGAATAACGAATTAATCCCAACTCGTACTGATACAGGTTGGAGGGTGTGCATCGATTACCGAAAACTAAATGATGCCACTAGAAAAGACCACTTCCCATTACCGTTTATTGATCAAATCCTGGAGCGTCTCTCCGGTAATCCTTTTTATTGCTTTCTTGATGGTCTCTCAGGATTTTTCCAAATCCCTATTTCCCCCGAGGACCAAGAAAAAACAACTTTTACTTGCCCTTTCGGCACCTTCGCATATCGAAGGATGCCGTTTGGCCTCTGCAACACGCCAACTACATTCCAAAGATGTATGCTGACGATATTCGACGAGCTTGTAGAAGATATAATGGAAGTCTTTATGGATGACTTCTCCGATTTTGGAAACTCCTTTCAAAACTGTCTGAAAAATTTAGATAGAGTTCTCCAGCGGTGTGAAGAGACAAACTTAGTTTTAAACTGGGAGAAATATAACTTTATGGTCCGAGAGGGTTTAGTCCTCGACCATAAGATTTCTTCCAAGGGGATGGAGGTCGATAAGGCCAAAGTTGCCATAATTGAACAACTTCCCATACCTTCGAACATAAAATCAACTCGAAGTTTTCTCGGCCATGTGGGTTTTTATCGGCGGTTTATACAAGAGTTTTCTAAAATAACGAAACCGCTAACCCACCTCCTGGAAAAGGATTCCCCATTTATGTTTGATACCGCCTGCGTAGAGGCATTTAATTTTATAAAACAACAACTTATCAATTCTCCAATTCTGGTGGCGCCAGATTGGTCCCTTCCGTTCGAGATAATGTGCGACGCGAGCGATATCATGGTAGGAGCCGTACTAGGCCAACCAGTTAATAAATATTTTCACCCAATCTATTACGCTTCTCGCACACTCACAGCCGCACAGGCTAACTACACCACGATGGAAAAGGAACTTCTTGCCGTCGTATTTGCCTTTGATAAGTTCAGGCCCTACGTAACACTTTCATAAGTAATCGTTTTCACTGATCACTCCGCCCTAAAATATCTTTTGAGCAAAATAGATGCCAAGCCCCGCCTGCTTCGATGGATCCTCATTTTATAGGAATTTGATTTAGAGATCCGGGATAAGAAAGGGGCTGCAAATTTGGCAGCCGACCACCTCTCACGTTTAGAACACCCCGCCGCAGAAGCGCTCCTCGAACCCGAAATAGATGATAGATTTCCTGAGGAGCTCCTCTTAATTTTAAATAATATAAAACTTCTTCCACCCCTTGGTTCGTAGATTACGCAAACTATTTAGTCGCGCAGGTCCTTCCAAAAGATTTTTCGACTCAGCAAAAAAAGAAATTCTTCTCTGACTTGAAAAACTAGTTTTGGGAGGACCCCTTTCTCTTTCGTGTCTGCGCGGACCAAGTGATACAAAGATGTGTTTCAAGCGAAGAGGGTGCGTAAATATTGCGACACTGCCATGAGGGGCCGGCTGGGGGGCATTATCAAGCCAACCGGACCGCGCGGAAAGCGTTAGAGGCGGGCTTTTATTGGCCACTCTCTTTAAGGATGCTCACACTTTTGTGAGTAAATGCGATAGCTGCCAGCGGTCGGGTAACATCTCTCGTCGTGACGAGATGCCCCAAAACCTTTTTTTCGAATGCGAAATCTTTGATTTATGAGGCATAGATTTTGTAGGCCTCCTACCTTCTTATTTTAATAATCGCTATATTTTAGTGGCGGTTGACTACGTCTCTAGGTGGGCGGAAGCGCAAGCTCTACCCACCAACGACGCGAGAGTCGTCGTCCATTTTCTGAAAAAACTATTTTCTCGCTTCGGCACTCCCCGCACAAAAGTAAGTGATAGGGGTACGCACTTCTGCAACGCCCAATTTACAAAATTTTTATCTAAATACGACGTCACACACAAGCTCTCTACTGCCTATCACCCCCAAACGAGCGGCCAAGTAGAAGTAGTAAATCATGAGATTAAACGCATTTTGGAGAAAACTGTTTCTTTAAATAGGAAAGATTGGTCCTTAAAACTCGATGACGCACTGTGGGCGTATCGTACGACATACAAGACCGCTATCGGTTGTACGCCCTATCGGTTGGTCTACGACAAAGTGTGCCATTTACCGGTAGAGTTAGAACACCGCGCTTTTTGGGCCTTAAATTTTTTAAATTTTGATTCAAATTTAGTCTCCGAGAGTAGGAAATTCCAACTAAATGAACTCGATGAATGTCGTGCGAACGCTTATGGGAGTACTAAATTTTATAAGGAGTGTTCTAAGTTCTTCCATGATCGCAAAATAAAATTTCCTAAGACATTTACACCGGGCGATCTTGTCCTTCTTTATAATTCCCGCCTTCGTCTTTTTCTGGGTAAGCTAAAATCCCGATGGTCCGCCCCCTTTGAAGTCAAAGAGGTTTGGCCATATGGGACCGTTCTTATCTCTCACCCCGACAGAGGCGAATTTAAAGTAAACGGGCATCGTTTAAAAATTTATCTTGCGGGCGATCCCGTGGACGGAAATACCGAATCCTTCACCCTCCCCAATTTATAATCTCACCACGCCACATTCGTCAAGCTACGTGACGGTAAACAAAGCGCTTGTGCGAGGCACCCCATATTTATCTGATATTTTATTATGTTTTGTTCATTTACATGTTTATGCAGGGTTTTGTTTGGCCCCGCCAGCTTTAGTTCAGGGAAGCCTGTTTGCTCTCTCTATCTTTTTTCGTACATACTGTATTTTTATTTTCTCTTCTTCATACTTACATTACAACATTGGGGACAATGTTGACTTTTAAGTATGGGGGTGTTTTACCGTTTTCATTTAAACAAACAAAATTTTTTTTCCAAAAAAATGTTTTATATCATTTTGCCTACTTTTGTAAATATAAGCTTGAGCAAAACTACAAAAAAACAAAAAAAATGCTTTAAATCACAAAAATTTTCAAAAACATATTTTTCCTTTTTTTACTTTGTCGAAGTACAAAAATACAAAAATCCAAAAAATAATAAACCATACTTTACTTTTTAAAAGCATTTAGTTTCGAGAATATCTGTTTGTGGCTTTTCATAATCGCTAGTTTTACTATTTGTTTGTTTATCTAAGATCGATAGATTTAAACGTTCGGGGTTAAGTTTTAAAGAATATCTTGTGTTTTTAATTTAAATAGAGACTTTGTTTTCAAGCACTACTCCTACTAGCTAAAATAGAGAATGTGTATTATGTTGGCAAAACAACTTTAGACTGCAATTATCCCTACTTTATGTCTTTAGGAATCTAGGAATATTCAAATTACTAAGGTTGCTCTCAAACCTTTTTTTATTATTCTAGAATTTTTCTTGAAAACCCCTTGTATACACCAATTTAGCATGACAAATAAAAAATTAAAAGAAGAAAAAGATCTTATGTCAATGAGAATACGAATTCGTTCCGTAAACATAGGCACTCAATAAATACTTTAAATGATCTTATGTCAATGGGAATACGATTTCCTTCCGTAAACATAGGCATTGGGTTAATAAAAACAAATGAATTAGTTTTCCCTCGTAAACCACGGGGACACCAAAAAAACTAAAATGAAGGGGTGGACGAATAAGAATCATCACCACTAATTCAAAAACTCTTCTTTTTGCCAAAGCTTTTTACCTCTTTTCCCTTAGCCAAATTATTGTTTCTAGTTTTAATTCAAAAAATCATTTGAGAGCATAATTAGTAACTTATATTCTTCCTTCATGTTTCTTTAAACAAAGGTTATTATAATTTCGATCTAATCTCGTTTACTAATGATTGCTATTTTTGTTTCTATTTGGTTAATTAAGAAGTCTTTTGGCTAAGACATTTCTTTCTACTTAAATCATTTGCATAATTTAGGACTTAACTCTTATTACTCCGAATTTTTATTTTCCAGTCTCTTATGATTAAAATAAAATGATAGCTAAAAATTAGAACTTATGTTAATCCCGTATAGATCTCTATTACTTTTGCTCTGGAATAGCAGAAGCTTAAGTATGGGGGTATTTGATGAGTAGTAAAATATATGTATTTTTAGTATAGTTATTAGTATAGTTTTAATTAATATTGTAAATTTTCTATGTAAATTAATAAATAAATTGCTTGTTTTATTATTTTTGTTACTAACTTAGCATTTTTTTTGCAGATTTTGGCAATTTTTGTCAAGTCATGCCAACAAGTCACGCCCGTAACCAAGGGTTGTGTAATTTTAAAAAGCCACCTTTCCAGATGGCGTCCGTTTTTAGGTGAAATCCCAAAGAATTGACTAAGTCACGCCCGTGGTCAGCAAGTCACGCCCGTGAACTACTCTTCTCGACGGATAAGTGTGCCGTCCCAGCGTCTCGACGAATTCTCTACAAGTCACACTCGTGATCCAGCAATGTCACGCACGTGGTCCGCCAGCGCATCACGCCCCGAAGTCGCGCCCATGCTGCCGACGTCTGCCGCCCAATGTCACGCCCCAGGGTCACGCCCGTGACTCGATAAGCCACACCCATGTATAACCTTATTTTGATGGCGGATCCTTCGAGAAGGCGATCGTTAAGCCAGACTAAATGTAATGCCCCAGGGTCACGCCCGTAACCATAAAACACGCCCATGACCAAGGGGCGTGTAAAAATAAAATTTCGGCTATAAATAGAGGGGCTCGGCTGAAGGAATTTTCATCCAAATTTCGAGTTCTTATTAGTGTTTTTTGAGTTCTTTTAAGTGAATGTGAGTTTTGTTTATGCAATTAAGTTTAAGTTCGTTTGTAATTTTCGCCTTCCTTGTCTAGTTGTAATGCTTATTTTAGAAATAAAATGTTGTTTTTCTCATTTGGATCATCTTCTTTTTCAATTTATGTTAGTGTGTGTGTGTATGAGAATAGTTTATTGCTTTCATAACTTAGGTTTATTGCTTTCATAACTTAGATTTACTACTTTCATAATTTAGGTTAAAAGCTTTCATAAAAATAGTTTATTGCTTTTCTTTCAATGCTTTATTTATCGCTTTCATTTAAACGCTTTCTTTCATTTTTTTCTTTTTCCTTTTTTTGTAACATAGCTTTATTTCAGTCTTTATATAACTGCTATATACCACCCCTATCTCAAATAAGAGGCTAAGTACTTTTTAGCGTTTGTTTAAGACGGTTGGGATGGATATTATTTCAGCACTTTTGTAAGTATTTCATTTCTATACCACCCCCGTCCTAGATAAGAGGCTAAGAACTTTTTAGCGCTTGTTTAAGACGGTTGGGACGAATACTATTTCAGCTTTTATATAAGTCTTTTATTTCTTTCTTTCACGCTTATATCCGCTTAAATTATTAACATGTATTTTCTAATTATTAATGCCGTCTCCATTCTGATGAGTGGCTAATTTCCTTTAGCACACGATGTCGAAGAGCATTGGGACAAATTAATTGTTTTCAAATAAAATAAAATATCTCTTTCTAAAAATAATTAACGAGCTTAAGGTTTACCCGAGACTAACATTGAGTGGAGCCACATAATCGATGTGTGGTTTTCATTTCCGTTTTCGTACACTAGTTAGCCGAGAGGCTCGTGCGTACGGACTGATCACTCACGGGTAAAGAGAAGTGCGCTCTACCCTCGAGAGAGGATGAGGTAAGTCTCCCAAATTGGAAGTAAAAACCCAATAACGGGGTTCACAACATAAAGCGAGTATTAAGGAGTTTTGATTAAAGAATGAGAGTTCGGTCGAATATTCATAATCTCAGGTGGGCGTACCCTCGAGAGAGGAGCGTTCATAGTTATGGAACCTCCACGACCAAGCCGTTTTAGTGTTTTGAAAAGTCATCACTATTATTTCTAAAAAAACTATTTTCGTCTCAAGGTAATTCGACATCGGGCGCTATTTATTATCATCGTTTAGAACTCTAGTTATACGCTTATTATCGTTCGCTTTTAAAAACCCACACTAAAAACTTATTCCGATAAAATAATAGTTCATTCCTCAAAGTAGCAATAATCAACACTATCCGCAGAAATATATGACCCCGATATTTTCTAAAACAAAATATCCTGTATTACTCACGATAAGGTATACTTGCCTTTATCATATGATTAATTTGGATTAAAATTTAATCCGAACTTGCAAAACTCTCCTTTTCTATTTAAATAATCAATAGAATTCGACGTTGTAGTCGGGGTTTAATCGTCAATACTTTGAAAGAAGAAAAAGACCGTTACTTCTATCTTTCGATATGATAACGGTTAGTTTCTTAAAGTAGGAGTACTTGCGAAACTCTTCGAAAACACCAACCTAATTCTAATCTCGTCATATAAAGGTTGTGCAAACCATTAATTAAAAAGAAAAAAATTCGAAGTAAATCATCAATGTTCGATACGAGTGCAACTGAACTCGTTTTAGTCCAATCCGAGGTTGTTTGAAGAAAATGACTATTTTGAGTAACATCGAGCGTCACAACAACGCCATTTTCAAATATTGAGGAAATATGCTCTTAATTGAATTTTGTCAGTTGCATTGGACTCGTATAGATGACACGAGTACAACAGAATTTGTTTCGCTCAATTCCGACATCATTTAGTCAAGTAAATTAAAAATAAAATCTCGTTAAATTATACGAAACCTCGGGATACGTGAACACTTGATTTCGACCCCGACACATCAATGACGACCCGACACTCAATGACTAGGACCCATGTTGACTTTGACATACATGGGGGGACCCACTTCAGGATGACTTTGTTCAACCCCCCCACCCCATATAAATGAATTTTAAATTTGTGTATGTCCAAATAATCTAAGTGCACCCCAAACCCACCAAACAAACTCCCCTTAACTCATTTTTGGTGTGCACAAACCCCAAGGCAATCACTAAGTGGGATGAGATATTTCCCTTAAACCATGTGTTTAAACCTAAGCTAACCAACCTAAACCAAAGCTTAATCTCTCCTCTTAGCCTAAACTACCCCCCCAAACTCATCTCGTCCACTCAAACTAAAAGGTGATAACACACATCCAAGAGGTGAGCCCTTATTGGTCCATCCAAGCAAGCGTACCCCTAGAGTAATCCCTAGGTCTAACCCATCTATACCCTCCCACCACTGGGAGGCTGCCAAAACACACACCTCAGCCCAACCATGGTTGGACCAACCATGGACTATGCATGGCCAAGAAGGAGGAGAAGAGGGAGGAGGGCTCTCGGCCACTCCTATAAAAAGCCTCCCAAGGCTTCACCAGAAGGGAGCACCTCTAGAAGCTTCACCCCTACCCCAACTGGACCCAACTCAGCCACCCCGAGCCCCTGCCGGCGCCGGAGAAGACGACCGAGCTCCACCACCCCCTCCGTCACCTTTACTGTACAAACCCGCATGGAGGGCTGCCAGGGGCCACATGGCTCTATAAGGGAGTCATACCTCAATGGAGAGGGAGAGGAGACCCTCTCTGGGAGTGTTCTGGGCGGTAGCACCGCTGGAAGACCAAGCTCCGGCGGTGCCCCAAGTGAATTATCCTTTGCACACCTCCTCCCAGCGGCTCCAGGCCACCGGACCACCGCCTGGAGGTGCGCCTGCCTCCGGCAAACCGGCTGGAGGCGATGGCACGCCGGTCCAATGGCCGGCCGACAGTGGCGAGAGCCTGCAAGCCTCCGGCCTCCGCCTCGCTACATGAGACATTGGATCTCTTCTTTGAGATCCAACGACCCTGATAATCTTAATCAGGGCTAGCAATCATTAGCCCCACAATGGATAAAAGGCAGATTCGCTGTGGGGCCGATGTTTTCTATTCGGGGCGGCTCGATCTTAGCCGCCCGATCTTTCCCAAGATTTGTGCAGGATGGTTTGTATATGACAGATAGGGTTTATATTTTTTCTAAGCCCAAACCGAGGCTCAAACAAGAAAATTTCAAACATGGAAGTTGCAGGTCCTGATAAGACCTACCTCCAGAAAATTTTTGAGAATTTTTTGAGATTAGTATATATTTTTAATATTTAAAAGGGTGTAAAATTTCTATTTTTGAATTAACAGAGGGCTTGAGAGTGGATGAAAAATTCTGAGACAATTAGAGAACCTCTACAGTACTATTCCACACCCACTATAATTATTTAAGAATTTTTGGAAAAAGTTTACTATTTTTAAATAATAAAAACCTATGTTTTAAATTAATAGAGAATCACTCCCTCTCCCAAAAAGCCCCCAAAAATTATGGTAAGTTTGGAATGATGAAATACACCGTGGAAAAGTTTGGGAATTTTTAAACTATTTCTTCTATAGTTACAAATTTAATTGATAAATCAAGACTTTTAAAGACCCTAAACAACTCTGAAATTTGTATGCCAGTAGCCCAAGGGTAATTGAAGTCCTCTATGAAAGTTTAATAATTTTGGGAATTAGTTTACTATTTTAATGATTTTTAAAATAGGACAACAACACTGATTTAAAGTACTAGTGGACATTTTCTTAATAAAAATTTGGTGCAAATTTTTGAAAGGATCGGTGGAGGTTATTTGAACTCTCTGTAAAGGTGTAAAGACTTTTAAATTCAATCTGGTATTTTTTTAGGGGTGTAATCGAGGGTGAAATGTGGCTAACTAACTTATTATAGGTTGATACTGAACCCAATATGATATGAGAAGTTTATGGGGAGCCACTCATGGTAACCATAGTATATGGTTTTAATTTCATGGCATTTGGTCGTATCAGGTGTTTTAATGAATTGGTTAGCGTAAAGCCTTCGTGGTTAATTAAGAGAAATAAGGGCTCACACAAACCACCATACTCTAAAGAGGATTACAGCTTGATAATTCAAGATAAGGAAAGAGAAACTTAAATGGTAATCAGGTTTCGAACGACACGAAACCCGGCGGACCCTGAAACTCATCTTAATATTAATTCAACGATGATGAAAATTGAGCTTGCCTCCTTGAAACGAAGAAGGAATAGCAGTTATTCGAATTGAATCGCTTCTTATTCTATTCTTCTAATTCAGTATTTCAATTATTGCACTTCTTTTCAGTACTTCGATTACTGCTTTTCAGTTCAGTATTTTGATTACTGCACTCTATATCCATGTTTCATTTATTGCATTTTATTTCATTATTGCATGTAATTTAGAGTTGACGTGAAAATGGGACATACCTTCAAAGTCAACCTTAAATAGTGTCGAACTGGCCGCCGCTTTTAGAGCAGTGCGGACATATCGATGTCTTGGATTTTACTTCATATTTCCTGCAATTTAGAGTTGACGTGAAGATGAGACATTCCTTCAGGGACAACCCTGAATAGTATAGAATTGGTTGCCGCTCTTGGAGCAGAGCGGACAGATCGATGTTTTGGCTTTTATTTCATTATTGACTGTAATTTAGAGTTGATGTGAAGATGGGGCATTCCTTCAGGGTCAACCATAAATAGGTCCAAACTGGTCGTCGCTCTTGAAGCAAAGCGGACAGATCGATGTCTTGGCTTTTACTTCATTATTTCCTATAATTTAGAGTTGGCATGAAGATGTGACAATCCTTTAGTGTGTTGCTCTTTGTCATGAGGCACATGTTGGCTTCTTCTTCACTGCTGGAGGATGAGCTGCTTGATTCGTCGGAGGAGGAGTCATCCCAAGTAGCCGCCTTTAGGACCTTCTTTTTCTCTTTTCCCTTATGCCGCTTTTCTTTACGCTCTTTCAGATATTTCGGGCACTAACTCTGGATGTGTCCGGTCTTTCTACAATGGTAGCACTCCAGTGGTGGTCGCTCATCATCATCACTACCTTTCCTTTCTTCGATGTGGATCCCTTTTTGATGAAATATTTTTGGAAGGTGTTTTTCCTTTCCGGATTCTTCATGAGCCTTTTGAACTTCTTCACAAAAAGGCACTTCTCGTCCTCTTCATCATCATCTCCGCCATCCTCCTTCTTTGACTTTAATGTCAAGGCCTTCTTCTTTGGCTCCATGTTGTACTCTTGTTGTTGAATTTTGAGTTCAACCTCATGGGTCTTGAGGTTCCCAATGAGGCTCTTAATTTGGAGCTTCTTTAGATTGTGCGGCTCTGAGATAGTCGTCACCTTTGGATTGAACTTTGGAGGGAGAGACCTTAGAATTCTTCTCACCAAGTCGCCGTTGGAGAACACCTTTTCAAGTACTTTTGAGTCATTGATGATCTTGGTGAACCTTGTGTAAATTGAATCTACATCTTCTTCCGCCTCCATCCAGAATTTCTCGTATTCGGATTCAAGTTGGATGAGCTTTGAATCCTTTACCTGTGAAGTACCTTCATGAGTAATTTCTAATAAATTCCATATGTCATAAGCAGTTTCGCAAACACAAGTTCTATTAAATTCCATTTTATCCAAAGCACAAAATAAAACATTTATAGCTTTAGTGTTATTCTCACATCTCAACTTATCGTTATCATCCCATTTAATTCTAGGTTTTTCCATAATAACTTCTCCAACAACAACTGTTGGTGGAGAGTAGCAAACTTCTACCATGTCCCAAACATCATTATCTAAGGCAGTTAAAAAACGATGCATTCTTGTTTTCCAATAATTATAATCAGCACCAGTAAATAGTAGAGGTCTACTAATCCCTTGACCCTCAAAGTAATCATGATCATTATGCGCCATTATTCCCGGTTGTGAAACTGTTTTGGAATAACCTTGCTCTGATACTAAGTATTGAATCTGTTGTCGCCCTTAGAGGGGGGGGGGGGGGTGAATAAGGGCTTTTCAATTTTTTGAATAAAAAAGGTAAAACGAGTTCTGTCACTATCGCCTGTGGTAAGTAGTTACTACTCCGCGGTAGCGCTCCAGAAATTTAGAACTTCTACAAAAATAGTGCCAAAGTGATTTTTCCATGCAAATTCTTAAACGAAATAAAATCTTAGAAAATCAGAGAATATGTGAATTGATTTTATTTCAAAAGATAATTACACGAGTATTAATTTTAATAGCGCTTGAAATTGAGGCAATATAATAAAAACACTTTTAATTCTTCATCGATCCTTCTCCCAAGGACCGGTTGGCTATAACATATCTTCCCAAAGATATGGCCTCTATCCTTCCCCCTAGATCTACACATAGACCTAGTCACCACACACACCGTGGCAAATTCCCCCTAAACTTCGCAAGGCTTAGACGCCAACCCCTGCGGACAATTCACTACCGTTTCAAAAGTAAAGAGAACAAATACAAAGTAAAAACACTCCCTATATATAAAAGCTCTGAAGGAGACGAAGGATTGCCATGAACATCATCGAAGTTGAAGTGCGCGTCCTTCTTTAAGTATGACCGTGTTAAAATCTCCTTCTCACTCTTGTTCTTCAATGATGGAGTTTGGAATGCTTTGGAACTTTGAGATGAAGGCTCTCACGAAAGGTTGGAGTTGTGGCTTGAATTGTGTAACCATGAAAGAGTGAGATCCATCCTTTATATAGGCCACGGAAACTACCGTATGCCGTTGTGCTACCGCTCCGCGCTAGCACCGTGCACGCTATCATGTTGCAATGTGTCCGCCTTCGCGGAGATCATGCTAACCGCAACGGATCATGGGCCTACCGCGCCACAGTAAGAACTAACGCGCCGGGTTAGCTTCAATCATTTCATCGTCGAGAAACCGTTTGCCGTCAGTCTTCAGATGTCATCCCATCTACCGCCAGCAGTAGGAGTTACCGCTCCGTGGTAGCTCTAAATTCTGAGCTCCGTGATCATTCTGCATTGCTCTTTTTAAGAGTATAATTCCTGTACATTATAAACACAGGACAAGCAAGATCAAATACATTATGTAATTTGTTATTCTCAAACCAAGAGATGTGGACCACAAGCTCCAACAATCTCCCCCTTTTGATAATAACAAATCCTCTAGGAAGAAATAATAAAATATAACTAGAGTAGTGTTTATAGTATATGTTAAGCGTAATAAAACATCCACACTCCCCCTATATAGATACTCCCCCTACATAATAGATTTCTTCAATTTATTCTCCCCCTTAAATAGTAGATTTCTTCAATTTATTCTCCCCCTTTGGTATTATCAAAAGAAGGGTGGGAAGAGTAGATGAAATATGAACTAATGTGCATTATGTAGAGATTACAATTTGTAGAAATTGTAGACATAGCGAAAACAATCTTGAACATCTTTAATTCTTTTAAAGAAGGCAATCAATTTTGAAGTTTAAGAAGAAGATGTTTGAATTTAGGTACAAAAGATGCAAGCAAGAGTACAAATATCAAGAAAAGATATGTTTTACAATGTAAATTAATTTGCATTTCAAGTAAACATAAATAATGTAAAGATTATGCTTTGCTATCTAGTGAATTTACTTTAAAATTGTTGAGAATAGTGTAGCTAAGCTTTTAGAATCCAATTCTCATGAGTGGAAGTGTTATAAAAGATAATGATGTGTTCAAAAAGGTGTTTTTGATAAAGTATACAAATGTATAAGTCAAACCACATAAACATACGGAATGCAAGAACATACCTTTAAATAAACATAAATAATTTTACTTCCCAAGTTTCAATGCACAAAAGTTTTTTATTTTTTAAAAAAAAGAAGTAGTGGTGAAATTTTTATTTGCACAAGGCACTTTACAATTCTTGGCCAAGGTGCTCAACCTCACGATGCTCATTAAGACTTATCAGGAGGGTGAGTAGTATTTGGTGGAGTTTTCCTTGTCATTGATTATTTGCTTTTTAGTTTAGTGACTAAGGACTCCGAATTCACTTATTTTTGCAAACATAGGAATTTTATTTTATATACCACTTTTCTATAGTCACAAGTGCATGAACAAAGAATTCAAGAAAGAATTCAATGATGTGTAGGTAATCTATTTATGCAATTCAATATAGTAAGTTCTTGTTCTACACAAGCATGCACGAATATGATTGAAAAACACATGTAGATTATCAAAAAAGTTTAAGTGAGATATTCATTACCAAATATAAAACTTCACTCATACTTAAAGGCGTGCAAAAACAATTCTACACGTGTATTCTACAACCAACTTTATTGCACATTGTAAGAAAATACTCAAGGCATGATATATTCAAGAATAATGTTATAAAGAAACTTGAAATTAAAATTAACCATTGTAAATCATCTTTAAGTGATAAATATAATCATCCTTGATTTTAAGCAATAAAGCATTAAGTATTTTTTATTTAAATATTTTTTTAAACAAACAAAAAAGAAACAAATAAACAAATGTAATAGAAGACAAAAACATTTTTATTTTTATTTTTGAACATGTTTTGAAGTTTTATCTTTGATTTTGATTTTTAAGGACAATAAGAAAATGAAAATACATTAAACTTTCTGAAACCAGTGAAAATGCAGTATGATAAAAAATTTCAGAAAGGCAAAAAATTAGAGAGGGATCTGATATAAAAGAATCAAGCTAACATCAGCGGTAATAACTACCGCCCGACGATAGTAACAGAACTTTGATTTTTATGAAAAATTCAGATTTTTTGAGATTTTTCGCTTGAATATTTTGTCATTATCTGGGCTATAGGATACAACAAGAAAAAAAATAGAGTGAAATTGTGGATTATATATTTTAAGCTAGAATATCTAACACTCCCAATTTTAATCTAAGCATGTTGAATCTAGCATCGGGGAGAGGTTTGGTAAAGATATCCGCAAGTTGATATTCAGTTCCGATAAAATTGATTCTTATATGTTCCTTTTTAATATGATCCCTAATAAAATGATGTCAGACATCTATATGTTTAGATCTAGAGTGATGTACTGGATTGTTAGTAAGATCAATAGCCCCCTTGTTGTCACATTTTAATTCAATGTTACTTAGATAAACTCTAAAGTCTTCTAAAGTTTGAGCCATCCATAAAGCTTGTGCATAATAACTTCCTAGCGTGATATATTCAGCCTCGGTGGTGGAGAGGGCAACATAATTTTGTTTCCTACTCGACCAAGATACAAGTGAAGGGCCTATAAAATGTCACGTGCCACTAGTGCTCTTACGATCTAATGAACATCCCGCATAGTCTGAATCAGAAAGTCTGTGTAAAATAAAGGAGTCGTTATGAGGATACCATAAGCCTAATCTTGATGTTCCAATTTGAAAGTGCACAGTTAACCTCGCTAGAATTCTCTAGAGGGAGGGGGGTGGTGAATAGAGATTTAAAAATACTTTGTGCAAAGTTAACAAATATATATATGTGTAATAATCACAGATTTAAGCTTCCCACACACACCAACAAGAATTAAGCAAGTAAAGAAAGTAAAATAGCAAGAAGAAAATCACAGCACAACACAAAGAAATATAGTGGTTCCCCAAACTTTGGGTAGTCCACTCTTCTACCCCCTTGGTAGGAATTCACTATCTTGTACTGAGTCTTTTGATAAAGAGACTCTTAGAACCAGCCCGAGTCTTTTGATAAGGAGACTCTTAGAACCAGTACAACTGAATTTTTTGAAGAGAGATTCTAAAAATTCTTTTACACAATTTGAAAATGAAATGAGAATAAGAAGAAGAAGTAGAAGAAGTAATTGAAACAAGAAAGAATCTTCTTCTTAGTAAGAAGATTAGAAGCACAAGAAATAGTGAATGAAATCTCTCTTCTATAGTGAGAAGGAGATTGTAGGCCTTTTTCTCTTTCAGTGAGAGGTTTCAGAAATTGCAGCAGTATGATCTCAGAAGAAGGTGAAGAAGAAGGCTTGTTGTTTGCTGCAGCACACTTTCACTTTTCTCAGTTTTTCTAACTTTTCTCTTGGGAGCTTTTCCTCTATTTCAAATGTATGGAGTGGATCACTTCTTCTTCTCTGCCGATTTCCCTCTTATTTATAGCTCTATTTATTCAAAGAATACTATAGGAGAATAATCAATTAGCAGTCAGAGAAATAGTAAGAGAGAAAAGATTCCATAATCAATATTTCTGTAGAAGGAAAGAGATCATTCTGATTTCAACTAATATCCATAATAAACTTAATCAATTTAGCCAAGAATCAATTAGAAGGAAAGACCGATTCAGAACGGCTATAAAAGAATAATATAATTCCGTAAGAATCAGATCTACAGAAAGAAGGAAAGAGATCTGCCGCATTTTGAATTTTATATAGGAATCGACGTGCGTCGATTACAATTCGACGGAAGCGTCGATTTCAGACTGGCTGGACATCGAGAGGAGAATATGGAAGGTACGTCGACTAGAAGTCAGAGTTACGCCGACATAGGTTACGTCGAATTCTGTTCGGAGCTACTTCGACTCATTCTGAGAGGAACGTCGACTACACTTCGACGTTGCGTCGAATACTATTCGACGCATATTTACTTAGACTAATTTTTTGTTCTTAGAATTTATATTCTAATCATTTTTAGGGGTTAAGATAAATCATTTCCCCAACACAATTAGATATCTAAAAATTCGTTTAATCGCTTTTAAATGTGATTCTTTGGGGTTAGCTTGAAATCTAGCACATACACAAACGGAAAATATAATATCAAGTCTAGATGCACTCAAATATAATAATGAGTCTATCATTCCTCTATATAATGTTAGATCAATAGAAATACCGGCTTCATCTTTTCCTAACTTTAGTGATGCACTCATTGGTGTATTAGCTTGTTTTAGATTTTCACATCCAAATCTCATAAGAATATCATGAACATATTTAGTTTGACAAAGAAAGGTACCATCTTGTCTTTGTGAGATTTAAAATCCTAGAAAATAAGTGAGTTCACCTACCAAGCTCATTTCAAATTCATTTTTCATCACTAAAACTACTTCATTACAAAACTCTTCATTAGTGGTTCCACAACATAAATTTGCAATATAATCAAATCATTATCTACCTGCTAAATGAAGAGTGTATTATCCACATTTCCCATTTTATAACTATGCTTTATTAAAAATAAAGTTAATCTATCATAACAAGCACGTGGCGCTTGCTTTAATCCATAAAGCACTTTTTCTAACTTATACACAAGATTAGGAAATTTTTCATTAATAAAATTGGGGTGGGGGGGGGGGGGGGGGGGGGGGGGTGGGGTGTTTAATATAAACTTCTTCTTTTATAGTCCAATTTAAAAATGCACTTTTAACATCCATTTGAAATAATTTAAACTTTTTAAAACTCGCAAATGCAAGAAAAATTCTAATTTATTCTAGGTGAGCAACGGGCGCGAAAGTTTCATCAAAGTCTACCCCTTCGATTTGAGAATATCCTTGTGCAACTAGTCTTGCTTTATTCCTTGTAATTCTAGAGTCACCATATAGTTTATTTTTAAAAATCCATTTGACACCTATAACCAGATGATTAGATGGCCTCTCAACTAAATTCCAAACCTTATTACATTCAAATTGATTTAATTCATCATTCATAGCTAAAAACCAAAATTCATTATTTAAAGCTGTTGAACATTTTTTTGTTCTATTTCGGATATAAAACAAAGGTTTGAAAAAGACTCAGGTAAAGAAGAACGAGTACTTACCCCTTTTGACGATTCTCCTATGATAACCTCCCTTGGATGATCCTTTGAAAACTGTAGCACACTTGGAGGAACATATTCCACTTGTTCTTCTTCTTTCTCCTCTTCTTTTTCTCCAAGTGATTCATCATTCTCATACTCCAAAGGGGAAAGGGGTTCATCTTCTTTTCCTGTACGATTAGTATCTACACAAGGAACAAACTCATCAAATATTACATGAATAGACTCTTCAACTACTTTTGTTCTTTTATTATAAATTCTATAAGCCTTACTAGTTGAAGAGTAACCAATGAAAATTCCCTCATCATATTTTTCATCAAATTTTACTAATGCATCTCTAGTATTTAAAATAGAACATTTACAACCAAAAACATGAAAATAAGATACATTAGGTTTTCTTTTAAAATAAAGCTCATAAGGAGTTAATTTTAAAATAAGACGAAGCATGACACGATTAATAATATAACATGAGGTATTAACAGCTTCGGCCCAAAATGATTTAGGCAACCCATATTCACAAAGCATAGTACGCGCTAACTCTTGAAGAGTTCTATTTTTCCTCTCCACTACACCATTTTGTTGTAGGGTGCGTGGAGCAGAAAATTCATGTTTAATTCCTAAATCATTACAAAAAGAAGTAAACATGTCATTTTCAAATTCTCTTTCATGATCCGAGCGTATGCATTTAATTTTTAAATCAAGATCATTTTGAATACAAATGCATAGTTTAGTAAATTTAAGAAATGCATTGGATTTGGAAGATAAAAATAAAGTCCAACAAAATCTAGAATAATCATCAATTATTACAAAAGTATATTTTCTACCTCTTAGACTAGAAATGCTAACTGGTCCAAATAAATCCATGTGAATTAATTGAAGTGGTCTTGTAGTAGAAATTACAATTTTGCTTTTAAAAGAACTTTTTGAAAATTTTCTTTTTTGGCAAGGCAGAGAAGATAAATTTCCATTAAGCATAGGTAACCCCTTAATTAATTTATCTTTTGATAATTTCAAAATAAGCTTGGTGCTAGAGTGACCAACGCGCCTATGCCAAAGTCTTAATTCTTTATTTTTCGAGATAAAACATTTTAAAGAGGAATTTGAAATATCGTTAAAGGTAATCATATAAACATTATGCATCCTAGGTGCAGTGAGTACAACTTCATCTGTTTTATAATTTAAGATCTTGCAAACATTTACAAAAGATTCAAATAATGCATTAAAACCTTTATCACATAATTGACTAATTGAAATTAAATTATGCTTCAAACCTTCTACAAATAAAACATTAGAGATTGAGAAACAATTGTTACCCACTGTGCTGATGCCCATGATCCTTCCTTTTCTGTTATCTTCAAATGTTACCAACCCTCCTTTCTTCATCTCAAGACTAAGGAACTTTGCTTTGTTGCCTGCCATGTGTTTGGAGTATCCCGAATACAAATACCATACGTTCTTTTTGTCCTTAGCCTGCCAACATACCTACAAAGGAGATGAGAGTAAAGATCCAGATACCCAAGAGGTTCCTCCCATAGAATGGGTGGAAGCCTTAGGCACCCAGATTTGCTTTATAGCACTACGACCCTTCTTCCTACATGAGTCTGAGGTGTGTCCAAATTTATGACATTTTGCACACGATATAAAAGGGGATGAAACCCTTTTCAAAGTTTTGGATAAACTCTTGCAGGAAGATGACATAACATTTGAATTTTGAAATGATTTTTTATTAACAGAAGTACGATTTCTGCATTTACTGCTACCACCGGCGGTAAGAGTTACCACTGGGTGATAGCTCAGAGTAACATAACCAAGCCCATATTTTGCACTTCCATGACATTGGTTGGCCAAGATCATGTCAAGAGACTTTTGGCCAACACCAAATTTTTCAATGACCATGTTTAAATTATAAATTCGGGCTTTAAGAGCGGTGTTTTCCATTACTAACATAACACACCGATTCGCAAAATATTTCTTTCCTTCTTCTATTTGAGAAAGAGAGGTTTTTAAAGTTCTGTCTAAATCCCCCTTTTCTTTAGTAAGAAATTCAATAGTGGAGTGGGATTTAGAGAGAGATTCTTCAAGTTCATTCACTCTTGCTAAGGAGTGATTGCACTCTTGGCAAGATGCCTTCTCTTTCCCTAATAGTTTAGATAGTTTTTTGTTTTCTTTTAACAAAAGTTTATTTTCAGAATTTAGAATATAAATATTTTTTAAACTTTTATCAAAAAACTTGCATGTTTGAAATACTCAATATATAAACCATCATAAGTAGTAGAAAGTGTTACCTCAGTGTCGCTTTGGACACTGCTTTCATCATCAGATAGTGTGTTGCTCTTTGTCATGAGGCACATGTTGGCTTCTTCTTCACTGCTGGAGGATGAGCTGCTTGATTCGTCGGAGGAGGAGTCATCCCAAGTAGCCGCCTTTAGGACCTTCTTTTTCTCTTTTCCCTTGTATCGCTTTTCTTTATGCTCTTTCAAATATTTCGGGCACTGGCTCTGGATGTGTCCGGTCTTTCTACAATGGTAGCACTCCGATAGTGGTCGCTCATCATCGTCGTCATCACTACCTTTTCCTTTCTTCGATGTGGATCCCTTCTTGATGAAATATTTTTGGAAGATGTTTCTCCTTTCCGGATTCTTCGTGAGCCTTTTGAACTTCTTCACGAAAGGCTCTCCCCGTCCTCTTCATCATCATCTCTGTCAGCCTCCTTCTTTGACTTTAATGCCAAGGCCTTCTTCTTTGGCTCCATGTTGTACTTTTGTTGTTGAATTTTGAGATAAACCCCATGGGTCTTGAGGTTCCCAACGAGTCTCTTAATTTGGAGCTTATTTAGATCGTGCGACTTCGAGATAGCCGTCACCTTTGGATTGAACATTGGAGGGAGAGACCTTAGAATTTTTTCACCAAGCCGCCATTGGAGAAATACCTTTCCAAGTACTTTTGAGTCGTTGACGATCTTGGTGAACCTTGTGTACACTGAATCTATGTCTTCATCTGCCTCCATCCGAAATTTCTCATATTCAGATTCAAGTTAGAAGAGCTTTGAATCCTTGACCTACGAAGTACCTTCTTGAGTAATTTCTAATAAATTTCATATGTCATAAGCAGTTTCGCAAACACAAGTTCTATTAAATTCCATTTTATCCAAAGCACAAAATAAAGCATTCATAGCTTTAGCGTTATTCTTACATCTCAACTTATCGTTATCATCCCATTTTTCTCTAGGTTTTTCCACAATAACTTCTCCAACAACAAATATTGGTGGAGAGTAGCAAACTTCTACCATGCCCCAAACATCATTATCTAAGGCACTTAAAAAACAATGCATTCTTGTTTTCCAATAATTATAATCAGCACCAGTAAATAGTGGAAGTCTACTAATCCCTTGACCCTCAAAGAAAGCATGATCATGATGCATTATTATTCCCTGTTTTGAAACCATTTTGGAATAACCTCGCTCTGATACCAAGTGTTAGATCTATAGGCGCCCTTAGAGGGGGGTTAATAAAGGCTTTTCGATTTTTTGAATAAAAAGGGTAAAATGAGTTCTGTCACTACCGCCTGCGGTAAGTAGTTATTGCTCCGCGGTAGCGCTCCAAATATTTAGAACTTCTACAAAAATTATGCCAAAGTGATTTTTCCATGCAAGTTCTTGAATGAAATAAAATCTTAGAAAACCAGAGAATATGTGAATTGATTTTATTTCAAAAGATAATTACACGAGTATTAATTTTAATAGCGCTTGAAATTGAGGCGATATAATAAAAACACTTTTTAATTCTTCACCGATCCTTCTCCCTAGTACCAGTTGACTATAACCTATCTTCCCAAAGATATGGCCTCTAGCCTTCCACCTTGATCTACACCTAGACCTAGTCGCAACACACACCGCGACGAATTCCCCCTAAACCTCGCAAGGCTTAGTCGCCAACCCCTGCAGACAATTCACTACCATTTCAAAAGTAAAGAGAGCAAATACAAAGTGAAAACACTCTATATATAGAAAAGCTCTGAAGGAGACGAAGGATCACCATGAACATCATCGAAGTTGAAGTGCGCGTCCTTCTTTAAGTATGACCGTGTTGAAATCTCCTTCTCACTCTTGTTCTTCAATGATGGAGTTTGGAATGCTTTGGAACTCTGGGATGAAAGCTCTCACGAAAGGTTGGAGTTGTGGCTTGAATTGTGTAACCATGAAAGAGAGATCCATCCTTTATATAGGCCACGGAAACTACCGCATGCGGTAGTGCTACCGCTCCGCGCTAGCATTGTGCACGCTATCGTGCTGCAATGTGTCCGCCTTCGTGGAGATCGTATTAACCGCAATGGATCACGGGCCTACTGTGCCGCGGTAAGAACTAATGCGCCGGGTTAGCTTCCATCAATTCATCATCTAGAAACCGCCTACCGTCAGTCTTCAGATGTCATCCCATCTACCGCCATTGGTAGGAGTTACCGCTCCGCGGTAGCTCTAAATTCTGAGCTCTGTGATCATTCTGTATTGCTATTTTTAGGAGTATAGTTCCTATACACTATAAACACCTGAAAAGCAAGATCAAATATATTGTGGAATTTGTTATTCTCAAACCAAGAGATGTAGAACACAAGCTTCGACAATAGGGGGAATGAATCTCCATCAATTGGAGGGGAATTGAAGGGTTGAATGCATTTAAGGCCATGATTGCCCTCTGGATATCTCTTTCAAAATTGTGGAAACTCCCATTTTCTCTCTCCTAGTCACTCCCTCTAGAAATTGATTGGCATTCGATGTAATTTTCAGTCATGGGGAATTATTGGATCACCATAATTGGGCCTAGCCCAATTGGATTGTGCCTTGTGCTTGATTTCCCCAATTTAGGCTTAATTAACCCTAATGGGTTGGTCTAACCCTAAGTCAAATTAGGTGGTGTGACCGACCCAAATTGGTGCTCATAGGTCCATTGACACCACCTAAGGACAATTGTGACTTGGTGTGCTCAATTTGGGTCAAATTGAGTCACTTTGACCTAACTATGTCAAATTGGGCTTTTGGGGTCCAAGTGTTGGTTTTGGCCTCATTCATGGAATTGATTGGACTCAATGGGTTGTTAACGACCCATTTACCTCCCTCAAGGTTTAGGAAGGTTTGGGTGAGGTCAATTTGACCAATTGGAGACCAATTGGTCCTTAATAGGATATTTTTAACCTATCTAGGGTTAAAGTTGACTTCGGTCAACTTGACCACTTTGTTTGACCACAATGGTCCCTATGTGACCCAAGGGACTCCTTATGAGGTTATAAGTGTCATAGTGGGGTCAGATAGTCAATTTGAGGCCCAAAAACCACACCCTAAAATAAGTAACTAGAAATTTATATTTGCAGACCAAAGTAATTTCACCTACTTGCTTGGGTTCTTATGACCTTTTTGGTCTTCCTAGTACTTTGTCATGACCTAGTCATCACAAAAACCTTCCTAAGGATCTAGTTGTTTGTGGGATTTACATATAGTACGTAGGTGGTGGTCGCAGGGAGACTGCCACGACCCAATATAAGTCCAGATATTTCCTCCCTTAAATGTTGTACTATGCTTGATACTATTAGGGATTTGATTTTATCCATGGTTCTAATGACTTGTCCTTAGCACAAGTGACAGGTACGGGTGAGAGACAACACCCAAGTGTGGATGAAGCCATAGAGCAGTCCACTTTAGGTATATATATTCGTTAGGCTGCACCTCCTTTGTGCCATATCTCATGATATATATATATATGTATATGCATTGGTACATGAGTTTGATTAATATGATATAATGCGGCAGAGAGAATGACGCTATACACCTACATTTTGAATATAGGGTTTTTTGTGATAAATCTTCCACTATAGATCATGTCATCCGCTAAATGTTGTAAGTGCACTCATTAATAATGTCTTTCACTAGGAAAATGCTTCCCTACTCTGATGGTGTGTAGTGATATTCACTTAACATCACTCCTATGCATGACAACGAAGTGTTTACGGATAAAGGTTGGAGAAGAAAGTGCCTCCACCCTTTGTGGTCTCTTCAGCATCGTGCATAAATGGTGGTGTGCGATAAGATTCCCCGGTCAGACCGCTGATTCCTAAAGGGGGGTCTTACAAGGGGAACCACTTAGTCATTTTATATGACTTCCCCCTCCTCATTTTCACCCTCAAGAATACATGAGTTGTTGCGATGACATGGCGAGAAGAGACCGACAATGTTGAGATAATGATTGCTATAGATAGTACCTCATAAATCATAACTCCATTGTAGAGACTCAATATAGTTTCTTCTTAAGCATTTATTATCCGGATTGGCATATATACTTGTGAGCTCCTGAATATTATTTTAAACAATTGTACTTGACCAATGAGGTGATCTATTTATCTGTTATACTGCTTATCTATTATTATAATGTAGTTGTTTTAGACTTCTAATATGTTCTACTTCCACTATTATTGTCTTTGCATACTCTATTTATGTTGTAATGATTATTTACTTAACATGGTCATCGATTGATTCGTACTGTTAGATTTGATGACAGGAGAGAGCTGAGACTTTCATAGATCTGCTCTTCTGTTAGCCATTTTGATAATTTGGGATGGTTGTATATGATAAGATGCGTTCCCTAGCGCCTACTTTTCAAGGGAAGTCTCACACCAACCTTCCCTCAATGCACATGGATTTTCCTTTTGCAGCAAAGACTTCCCTTCCATAACTAAAAGGAGGTACTTTTGATTCCTACCCATGGTTAAGATCTCCACAGAATAGATTATCCTCCTTCAATGTATCCATGAGAGAATTTCCCATGCTTGGTGGTTGTCTCATAATGCCATGTTTCTTTCCCTTCTTTCTTCCATATTGGGAAGATTTGCTTAGATTCCTTCTGTGTGGCCATTTTTTCTCATGCTCCTTAACTTGGCTGCATTCGACCACACTACGGATGGAAGTGGGCCGGTGTATTCCTTTGACTTGAACTTCGACTAGTGTTGGACTCTTAGATGTATGCAAGCTTGGTTTGATGTGGGCATTTATAGATTTATATTGACTGCAAATTTCCACACCTTTTTAAGGGTAATGCCTTGACTTGTGAGTTGTTCTCTAGGCCCAACTTACTATGAATCATGTTAGAATCTCAAACATTCAACTTAAAATTAACTGGTCGTAAGTGGATGAGCTCAATATCTTTATTAAATGTACAAGATAGCATTAGTTTCTCAACATGAGACTACACTCTATAGTAGTGTTGCATAAGGTTACCACTTTTTCGCTCATGAAAAAAGTAAAAAAGTTATAAAATAATGGGTAAAATGACAAGTATTAATATTGCATTATATAACACACTACAAGAAAATAGGGCTACCTTTGTATGACCTTTTGCGGTGTTTTTTCCCAAGAAAAATGATTGAGAGAAGCAAATTATAAGAGGTAACAACAAAAGGAGTCAAGCATCCTACTCGATGGAAAATTTATTCACGATTTTTGCTGAGACGAAAGGTCTGGGTCATTTCTGATCACAATCTCTATTTGCTTGCCTTTTATGGCTCCGACTTCATGCATCGTCACCCATCGATTGAGAACCCATGGGTGAAATCACACTACTTCATGATATTCTTCAAGAAATATCATTTAAGCTCTTTGAATTCCCTCCTTCTGATTCATTGTTTAGTTCCTGCAAGAGTACAAGTTGGGAAAATGCGCCATATGGATTCTCAATCAAGTTGCATCGCAGGCCTGCAATTCATGTCTTCTAATCACCCATTCTCGCCTAAAAATGCTTTAAAAAGTAGTTTCAAGATCATATGTACCTTGCTCGACAAGCTTTCCTAGCTATACAACTGATATAAATTGATGGGAGATGATGATGGTGGTTCAGTCCACCATCATATTCAATCGATGGGCATCGAGCGTATTGGTAACCTCATTTAACAATAAGATTTTAGGGTTCTTCAGAAACGCCCTAGCAATGACGATTCACTACTTTTACCCACTAGACAGTTCGGTTCTATGTTCCCCCAACATCGTGTCCCAAAACATCAATTTTTATAGGATCCGTTTTTTGTATAATTACTTAGAAAATTGTTTTTTTGCATTGTTTGCTAATAACAAAAAAAAACTGTTAATAGCCATTTATGAAAAGAGTGATTTGCTAATAGCTAAAAATGATTTTCTTATAACAATTCCCTTATAATACCATGCCATCTACCCTCTCCCTCACTCTGCCCCTTCTCTCTCTCCCCCTCTCTTCCTCTTCCCTCTCCCCTTCCTCTTTAATGTCATCTCCTCCCCTCTAAGAATGAAAAGGACATTTTTAATTTTAGTCTAATTATATTTTAAATGAAAGTGCACAGTGTGCCTCTGAGAATCCTCTAGAGGGGGGGGGGGGTGAATAGAGATTTAAATTTATTTCTAACCTAACTATGCAAGTACAATAAAAACCTAAGCATTATACTCCAACAAATACTTATCCAGAATAAAACAATGCTGAAATATAAAGCAGGAAAACAGTAAAGTAATCTAAGCTATGATGGACAACACAGAAAATAAACAATCTAAAAGACACACAGATTTTTATAGAGGTTCCCCAAAATGTGGGTACTCCTCTCTTCTATCACTGATAGGAATGCACCAACTGTGCCTGAGTCTTTTGGTAAGGAGACTCTTAGAACCACTGATCTTTTGACAAGGAGATCATGAACCACCAGATCTTTTGATAAGGAGATCTTGAACCACCAGATCTTTTGATAAGGAGATATTGAACCACTGAATCCTTTGGAAGAGGGATTCTCAAAACTCTTTTACTGTTGGGAATAAGAAGGAGAAAGAAAGAAGGGGAGAAGAGTAAGAATTCTTATGAAGGCTGTATGAAGAACAACTTCTTGAATCTTTCATTAGATCTGCTCTTGATTAACTCTTGCTTATGATAGTGCTGTATTGCAGGAGCTTATGAATGTCAGGTCCTTTCTGTTTCTACTTTCTGATTGAACTCTTGGCTGCTATAAGATTGTGATGATGGGCAGCCTTGTTCTGTTCTGTTCTAAGAGAGGGGGAGAGCAGCAGTTATTTCTTCTCTGTATCTTCTCTATTAGGGTTCCCGAGAGAGGAAGAAGAAGAAAAGAAAAGGCTCCAATAGAACAGTATGTCCGATTATGATGAATGCTCTGCCCTTCTCTTTCTTCTCTTGCCTTTTATTGTCCCCCTTCATATTTGAATTTGTTTCCCTTTCTAGTAAGACCTGAAAAGGTATTCTGCTTTGGACAATCTCTTTCTTTCCTTCTTTAATTCTTGGCCCGTTCACCAACATTAAGCATGTTTCCAAGAAAGTTTTTTGTCCTCTTTTAGTTCTTCTTTATATTTGAGGTAATTAATGAGCCGTTGGAGAACAGTCTTGAGTGAGGTGGTCCGAAAGAGAGGGTCCAAAATGACAGCTGAAAAGGTTTCCCTTTTTAGACTGTATTCGATGTAGCGTCGAGTTCTCTTCCTCTCTTATCGACGCACCTTCGAGTTCTTGTAGGAGCAGCTTCGAATTCATCCTTGCTCTGACTGAACTCTGCTAGTCGACGTTGCGTCGATACCTTATCGACATAAACGTCGAGTTGATGACATGGCTCTGAACTTCATTATCTGCGTCGAGATGAAGTCGACGTTGCGTCGACTTTAAATGGCTTCGACAGATACTTCCTTCTGCGCTGAGTTGAAGTAGAAGTTGCGTCGACTTCTCAAAGTACTTTGACAGGTCCATGGCTTCTACGTCGATATCTATTCGACGTAACATCGACTTGAATTACTTTGACAGAAGGGTGAACCACTTGGTCTTCTAGTCAGAGTAGCGTCGACAATAACTTGACGTTGCGTCGAATTCTATTCGACGCAATTGTTAACTTTGCCAAAATTTTGCTTCTTTTGATCTGGTATTGGCACCCTGGGTTGAGTGTGATATCCTAAGACATATAATGACCAGATTACCCTCACTATATAATGTGTAACTCAATCCTAAGAGATAAAATCACTTTTTAGGTAATTTGTTAAGTTAAATCAAAAGGGTTTTTTCCCAACATTAAATATGGAAGACTTAGAGCCCTCCTTTCTCCTCAATAATTTTAGTTTTGTTATAGTCACACCAAATATAGCTGTGTGTTGAAACCAATAAAATTGATTCACAAAGTTTGGATCAAAGGGTGACCAAAAGTTACTGATCTAGCGGTCCACCCTAGGCAATACACAATAAGAAGAAGTTGAAAGGCTAAGAAGATTTCTAAACTTCCTACAAACAAGACCTGTGTGCTGCAGCGAGGAGGACCCACCACACACCCAAAAGTCTATTTGAACTTCCCCTCATTAACTAAAGTTGAGCTCAACACTAGGAAGACATAGACTTGGCAAATAAGTCAGGGAGTACATGGCCTGCGAATACCCAACCCCCTTTGCTGGACACTAGAGACCTATTTTTTGGGCGACCTTACTCTTGGAAGACTTTGGTGTGGCGTGCTGGTTGAAAATTCTTTAGGCAAGGTCGCTTAAGCCGAGCTCGCTGATCTAGAGGTCATCAGGAAAGAGAGCTCGCGGACGAGCTTGAGATTGTTGAGCAATCTCGCTAGCTCGCTCTGAACGAGGTCACTGACGAGCTGACGATCTTTGAGGTGGGGAGCTCGCCGATGAGCTATTGTACTAACATGCTGAGCTCCCATCGAGCTCCACACAACATTGATGAGGCCCTTCCTTCTTGTCAACTGATAACCCTCTGAGGTTAGAGGGCCTATAACTAGGCATGTGCCTTACTTGTCGAATACAGGTTGTATAACGTGCACACTCAAAAATCACAAACTTACATTAAGTTTCTATTCCTACTCCACCAAAATAGCAATAGACACACCAGCGAAAAAACCATGGACTTCTCCGACCTCCCTTCCTTGGTACATCGTATATGCGAGATCCTGACTACTTCCCTTCTCTCGAAGCCACCCTCGACAATATGGCATTCACATTTCAGTCGATGATGTTGAGGAGGTCATGACGCTCTTCTTCTCCCACCCTAGTGATGCCGTCAAATTATTTCGCTAGAGTATTACTTGGCCTAGAATCGCCACTCCCCCTATTCATGGAACCTCATGGTTGACCTACTCGGAAAGAACCACCTCTTTAATTCCAAGTGGGATGGCGTACACTCCATGTAGTCGTTACTCTTCGACGGGAGGGCAGTTGGGTCTTGGGGGTTGATACAACATCCTGGTCATTGATTAAGCAAAAAATTGAAATCTTGACTTCATAACTAAAAGAAGATGATGAATGCAAGCAAATTGTAGAAAACAAACATTAACTGAATTCCCAGCATAATCACAAAAATTCATGAGCATAGTCATATGTCTCTCTAATCTGTTATGCCTTTTGGTCCATAACTGTTGCCAACCGTTATCTCGCCATTTTGAGCACACACGCCATTGGCACATGGGCGTGTGCTTCGGTTCATGAGCCTTAAATAACATGCATTATACCATATATGCCCATTCAGAATTTGGTTTGACAAACCAACGTGATCAAACACTCCAATTTCAACACGTTCTTATGTGCGACCATATAGACTCAGATTACGTTGGCAGTAAGACTTGTCTCTTGACTACTTCTACATCGTAAAATTCTTACAATACCCACTTGATCTAGAATTTATCAACCATAGTCTCATAAACAATGAGCAGCATCTTGGAATACATTATTTCTACCCAAGTAATATAAGAGTTGTGTTGGGAACTATGCCCAACAATGTTCCTGATTTGAAGAAGTGCTCAGATCAATGATAAATGCAATATGTATTTGATGGTATATATTATTCATGACTGCAGAAGATAGAACATATGTCGAGTAATTTTCTAAGTCCAAAATCACCAAGGACTAGATATATGATTGAGATAACATACATATCGTTGAAATACATCAAAGCTACATCACTAGTATATAGACGATAAAAGTAATGAAAATTAACTAAATAAAATATCATCTCAAAAATCAGCAGAAGAATCATTGAGAAAGGTATCATATCGTCGAATCAGTTTCGATGATATCGTCTTGAAGAAAGCTTATCGTTGATAAGGCTAAGTTTAAATATCTCGATGATATCGTCTTGAAGAAAACATATAGTCTTGAAGATTGAAGAAAGCTTATAGTTGAGAAAGGCTAAGTTCAGATGACTTGACGACATCGTCTTGAAGAAGATGTATAGTCTTGAAGGTGAAGAAAGCTTATCGTAGATAAAGCTCAGATGTCTCGACGATATCGTCTTGAAGAAGAGGTGTAGTCTTGAAGATTAAAAGTAATAACTCTTTAGGTCACGAAGAAAGGGTCATGTGGACAAACATCGTTTGAAGACATTATATCATCTTGAAGATCAAGATGACATCGTCTTGAAGAAAGGCTATCAACCTGAAGAAAAGTCTAAGTCATATGAAAAGGAATAACTCGTCAATATCGTCAAGAAGAAATAATATCGTTGAGATATCATGTAAAGTCTTGGAGAAGGATGCATGTCGACGATACCGTCTTGAAGAAGACATATCACCTTGAAGATTGAAGATATATTGTATCTAAGGAAACATCTCGACGATATCATCTTGAAGAAGTAATATCGTTGAGATATCACGTAAAGTATTGAAGAAGGAAGTATGTCGATGATATCATCGTGAAGTATATCTGTCGTTTACACTGATCAAGACGATATCTTCTTGAAGGAATATTATCATCTTGACAAGTTGCAAAGCAACATTTAATGCGCAGACATTCTTGGAAATTGATATTCAGGGAATATGCACGCCGCTTATCTTGCGCATAATTCAAGGAGCAATAAATGATATATTCTCTATAAAATATAGTCGTTGCATAGTATTTAATGAAGAAATTTATTATTTATATATTCTGCAAGTTCTAAGAAAGGCTAGTAATTATGATGAAATATTGCCAACTCTGCAAGACGTTTCAAAGGGAAAATTGATTATGGAATAATCAACAAGGGGGTTTTATGCAAAATTGCAGAGCAATATAAAAGGAGATATTTTTATCTACAGATACACATTTTTGCTCAGTATTCTCTCAAGTTAATTCTCATACATTCTTCCTGAAGAGAAAGAAAAGAATCAACAAGAAGAAGACTTCAATGTTACTGTGCTGTGAAGGTCTAGAGAAGATTCTCAAGAAAGGTTCGTTGATCCACAAGATCTTTGAGCTTATTGTTACAAGAAGAAGAAGACCTAATATTCAAAGCTTTCATCCTGAAGTCTTTTCTTCTGCAACAACCTCTCTGTATTACTGTGTAGGGTTCTTTGTGAGCCTGAGCTGGTAGGATCTAGTGATAGATCTGAGTTTGTAGGGTTCTTTGTGAGCTTGAGCTGGTAGGATCTAGTGATAGATCTGAGTTTGCAGGTTCTTTGTGAGCCTGAGCTTGGCAGGGTTCTGTGTGAACCTGGGTTGTAAGATCTGTTTATAGTGAAAAGATTTGAGTTTGAGAAGTTTCCTAGTCCAGCTCATTGCTAGATAGGTGGGAGGGACAATGGGCTACCTCTAGACACATTATCTTGTAGGGAACCACTATAAATCTTGTGTGTTTTCTGTGATTGGTTTTGGGCTGTGATAGTCAAACTTTAAAGTAGCAAATAATACTTGATATAGAAATTTACGGTTTTGCAAAGTGAAATGATTAAAGATTTTCTCCAAAACTATATTCGATAAAGGCAAGTGTACCTTATCGTCTATAGTATATGATATTTAGAAATACCAAGGTCGTATTCCACGGGGCGCGTTGATTACATATACTTCAAGGAAAATCATTATTATCTTCTCTAATCGATTTTTGAGTTTTGCTTTACTAGCTAAATAGAGATAAATTGCAAGCTAAAAGAAGGGATTAAACGATGGTAAAAGAGATTAGTGCTCAATCAAAAGTCACCTTTGATTAAGGATAATCAAACGAAAGGAAAATAAATCTAATTCCGTTTAATTAAACTACTTGACCGTGGAGGTTCCCAAAGCTCGAACATGCCTCTCTCGAGGTTAATGCCCAACTAAGTTTAGGAAAAATCAACCGGACTCTCGTCCTATAATTGATTACCTAAAACTTGCTTTATGAAGTGAACCCCGCTATTGGATTTGACTCCAATCCGGGAGATTTACGTCATCCTCTCTCGAGGGGTGCATGCAACTCTCTTTACCCTTGAGTGATCGATTCATACTTTGAGCCTCTCGGCTAACTAAGTATGAAAACATAAGCGAAAATCATACATCGATAATATGGCCTCACTAGTTAAAATTCAAGGGTAATTTAAGTGTTTTATAAAAACGGAAATCATAACTTGATTATCTCATCCTCGGATCATTTCGATCGAGCACTAATGAAATTAGTTAATCATAGTGGAGGGGGAAGAGAAAGAAAAATAAATTTGCATGAAGGAAAATTACTAAGGTGGAAAGAGACAAATCAACAAAAGAGCCAACTTAATTATTATTTAGATGAAAACTATTACAAGCCTTAAAGAAAAGAGATTACAAGCTAGGAAAAATAAGATTACAAGCTCAAACTAGGCTATTACAAGAAGGAAAATTAAAGCATTTCTTGACATGAAGAGAAAAAGAACATGAAATGGAAAGACGTGAAAATGAACATGAAAAACTCACTAACAGCTCTAGCAGCACCTCCCCCTCTCCAAATTTCTGAACCCTGGACTCAAGGAGAGCCCTGGAATTTATAGGAAAAATTTTCAAGTTGCACGCACCTTGGTCACGGGCGTGACCTAGGGGCGTGCAATCACTGTTCACTTTGGATCTGTCAGTGGCGTGGGCTTTGCGTGAAGGCGGGAGAAATTCGGACAGTACACGCCCGTGTAACTTGGGTCATAGGCGTGTACATGGACGACTTCATTTAATGCGGCGTGGGTCTTTCTTGCGGCGCGGCGGTGTGCAGGGATCACGCGGGAAAGTCACGGGCGTGACAAATGGGTCACGGGCGTGACTCATGTTGACTTCTCGACGATGGCTCCACGTCTCGATGGCAGCACGCTGGGAAGATTCTAAATTTACATGCCCCCTGGTCACGGGCGTGACTTTGGTTCACGGGCATGACCGAGGGCGTGACTCGCTGTGGGCTAGCTCAATCAGCGCGACATCGACTCTGGTTCGATCTTCAGGTTACACGCTCCTTGGTCACGGGCGTGACCTTGGGGCGTGTCTTGTAAATTTCATCAATTTCTCCTAAATTTATGCAAATATTGGAATTAAGCTAAGTTAGAATCAAAATTACAAAAAGAACTACTTATAACCTAAAGTTGACATGAAAAGGAAAAAATCATTTTAAATGATTACAAAAATTTCTATTACAAACTTATATAAATACTACTTATCAATACTGAAAACACCTAATCACCCCCCTCTAGGTGTAGTTTATAGACAACTCATATCTTTCAATTGGTATCAGAGGGAGGTTGATTTCAAAGGCTTAATATCTTAGAACAAGATCTACAAGTTTTTGATTAGGTTGTGATCTTTCAATGGCCTACGAGCATCATCATGAGATGAGATCAATGAGGTTGCCCATCTGCACCAAAGAGAACTTTGCCATATTGAAGCTAAGAGTCAAATTGTTCATGGAAGCATCAGATCCCAGATTATTTATGGTTGTTGAAGAGGGACTCTATATCCCTATGACTATTTCAATGACTATGGACAAAAGAGCAAAATAAATACTTGAAAATGCAATGGATGACTATACATCTCAAAACTTAAGTCATTGTAAAACGACAAAAGAAATGTGGGATTCCTTGAAGATCTACATGGAGGGAACTGAAGAAGAAAACTCAAAAGGGAACACCAGAGAAAGGGCCATGGTTCTTATGGATGAAAGCCTAAGGAGTACAAGGACAAGATTCCTGAAATCCAGAAAATCTCTGAAGACAATGAAGCTTCTGATGCAAGCACATGTACTCCTCACTAAGCATCTCAAAAGGAAGATGCCTAGAAGAAGAAGAGACATCCATAGGACATCCTCCTCAAACTCCAGAAGATCTGGTCAACATGATAAGTCCAAATCTTCAAAGGAGGAAAGGAATAACTCTAAACTAAATGAATTTGATTTGTCTAACTTAGTTTGTTATCACTACAAGAAGACATGCCACATGATTATTGACTGTCCCTCTAAGATGAAAGAATCCAAGAAGAGTAAAAATAGAAGAAGCTCAAGGGACAAAAAGGAATCTGAGAAAGGATTCATTGCTAAGAAGATAAGAACACTTAGTGAATCAGATTCAAATTCTTCAGAAGCTAAGGAGGAAGCTCTCATTGGCTTCATGACTATAACTGAAGAAATCCAGGATGACAACACTTCTCCTGGGAAGGTACATATTAGAGCCCCCCTATCTACCTCTGATTCCGAATCAATGACAGATTCTGTGCATGAGAGTGAGTGTGGATCTGCTTACAATAACATACACTCAAGATTCCCACATGAGGTTGAATTTGAGCTAGTGTAGCATAATGAAGCCATGTGGATTGCTTTGAAAAGAAGCAAGAAACTTCTTAGAGCTTAATCTAAGGAGTTAGCATCCCTGAAATCTGTCAAATCAGAGCTCCAAGGGACAACTAAAAAGCTGACGGCTATGAGCAAAGAAATGGACAAACTCAAGGTTGTCACAAAGCTCAAAAATGCTGAGTTGGGTAAGAAAAACAAGGTCATTAAGGACCTTGAGGAAATGTTATTGGCTGAGAAAAAATTGTTGCCAGCTTCTCAATGCCCAAGACTATCCTTCCCATCATTGACCAATTCTCTGCACCAATTAGAGAAGGTGTAGGATTTGGTAAGGAGACAGTCATAGGCAATGCATCTGAAGCCCAACCTTTATTCAAAGAGAAGCTACTGGCATCAAATTTCTCTGACCAGAAATCTTCACATGGTCATCTGACCAAGACTTGCTCCACAAGAAGCAGTAAACCCTCTATCACGCATAAGAGAGCAAGACTTAGGCCAAGTGCTTCTAAAACACCACTTGAAGAGACCCAAGTGAAGATTCCAGGTTCTCATGTCCATGGATTTGCAACATCAACACTTAAAAGTAAGGAAAAGGGAGCCAAGCATGTTCCCAAAGTGGTGAATCAAAAGGTGGTGAGACCAGCTCAACTGCACACTCACCATTGTGATGTTCACCCAAGGTCTGTTAGGTCATCTATCTTCACTCATGCCCATCAATATTTCTAGATTGTGAGACACAAGAGATACAATAGGTATAAGTGCTGGTGCTGTGGAAAGATTGGTCATTTTTCGCTGGACTGCTGGTTCAATCCAACAGTGCCCAATGCAAAAAGAATGCAGACTACTCAGAGATGTAATATTTCAGGTTATCCCCCTAACAGAAACCTAAGACCCAAATCCAATTGGGTGCCTAAGGATAAGTAATCCTTTTTGCAGGTATGTCCAAATGCCAACCCTATTGGTATTTGGACAATGGTTGCTCCAGGCACAAGGCTGGAGTAAATAAGTATCCAGAGAAAATAGACCAAACTGTGATACTTGGGGTTTCAAACAGACTGATGCCACTCAAATCCCAGCTCACCTCCCGCAAGAATTTCAACCCTCTCTTGCTTCTATTGAGGGGGAGCTTCTAAGAGAAGACACAACTGTGATGGAAAATGATCCAGCTCTTCAAAATAAGATGAAGAAGAATTTGAGCAGCCCTCTCAAATAACTACAACAATGGAGGGGGAATCCACTGCTCCATTCACTATACAGTCCTCACTTCCAAGGATAGAAGTTGGGCACCATGTTCAAACCATCATAGTCATACTCTAACATCACCATGCTTGAGAAGTAGGCAAGTCAAAGAAAGCAAAAGACATCACGTTGCCTCTGAAGAACTAGAAGCCAAAATTGAAGAGAATGAAATAAAGAAGAATCCAAACCTTGAAGGATGTGGCCTTGCTCAAGTAAATATCAAATTGATATTTCTATATAAGAGATGTGAAGGAAGAAATCTAAGTAGCACTGTCTCCTAGAATCCTTCAAGAAGTGCTGATAAACTTCTCATGATAGGCAAGTATCATATGAGTATTTCGACGACATAGATGAATTCTCAGCGATACCAAACAAACAGTCTCAATGAGAAAATCTGTGTCTCGACCTCATTGGTGAATCTCGACGACAACGCTTAAGTGATTCCGATGACTAGATTGAAGTAATTTCGATGACACTATCGACGATAAAAACACGCATCATCAAAATACAACACAAATACTTAATGTTATATTGGATCTTTAATCAGAGTCGTCTGATGGTTTTTTAATCTATTAACCAAGACAAAAAGGTACGTGCTTCTTCATCTACTTCTAATATAAATAGCGTGGATTCTTAGGTCAAAAATTACACTTTCATTTGTCTTAAGTCATTTCCGCGACAAACCTCGGTTCTGTCTCCGACAATCACTCGTTCTCGACGTTCCGCTTCAATGGCTCCCAAGAAGGAAGAATCCTCAGTCATCTCTGGATGCGAGCTCATTAGGGGAGGATTCAGCTCTTGTTCCGAAGAGATTAGGTCAGTAATTGTGTTGGTAGAATCGGCAGGACTGGAGTATCTACTTTGCGAACCCTGTGTTCTCATGAATAGGGAGGTCCCGGAATTCGTTGATGGAGCAAGAATCAATCGTTCAGAGGCCATTCTAAAGTCTACTGTGGCCAGGAAGAAGATCAAAATATCTACCAAGATCTTAGGAAAAGCTTTGAGGATTCCAAGACTGGAGAAAGAAGTGGAAGAGGAAGATCTGACTGCTGAAGATATATCTGTTGGAGATGCCTAGTGTGGGCATAGTGGCAAGACCTACGGGTCTATTTAAAAGGTAGAATTCAACCAGAAGGGAAAGCTCCTTGCAGACATTGTAGGGAAAGTACTGCTGTGCAAGACTGGTTCCCATGACAGGATTTCAAAGGAAATGTTTGAGACAATGTGCAGGATCATTGTTTTAAACAAGACTGACTGGAGAAAGTTCATATTCCAGGGGATCAAGAACACCCTGAAGACCCCATCATTTAGAAGAATATTATCCATCTTCCTCTTGAATACCCTTGGGGATGCAGTGGAGAGAAACATGGGAGCACCTCTGCACTATTCAAAGAGGTTGGATTCAAAATGCTGGATAGATGGGAGAGAATTATTTCCAAAACTCCTAAGGATGCCCAAACTACTAAAAAAGAAAAGAAAAAGAAAACTGTGATAGTTGTTGTTAGTTATTGAGTGTCAACTTATCACCTGGGGGGGGGGGGGGGGGTGAATAGGTTTTTCAAATGGTTTTCTTCCCCTTTAGATGTTCTTTACTTCTGGTTAACTGATTTTGAAGGTTAAATGCACAACACAGAAAACACACTAGAATTTATAGAGGTTCCTCAAGACCGGGTGTCTTGAGTAGTCCTTTGTCCCTCTGCGCCTACCCAGCAATGTGCTAGGCTCGGCAAACTCCACCAAAGCTTCAGGCCCGCAAGCCATACAACACGGACCCGCAAGTCCTACAGCCTAAGCCCGCAAGCCCCTACTGCACCCGAGCCCTCAAGCTCGACACTCAGGCCCTCAAGCCCTACCTAGCTCAGACCCGCAAGTCTAGCCTCTGCCTTGGCCCGCAAGCCTTCACAGGTCTCAAGCCCTCAAGCTTGACAATATTGGACCCGCAAGTCCACTGCCCTGGCCATCAAGCCTCATAGCTCGCCAGGACTCAAGCTAGACACTTAGATCTGAAAATAGATCTTACAGGTTCTAGGTCCGCAAGCCTTACAAGAAATTACAGTAAAGATAACTATTTCTTCTGCCTGATGGAGATCGACAACTTGACTTGAAGAAGATGCTTCTTGATTTATCATTTTCAGCACTGGATCTTCTTCAGCCTTTCTTCTTTTGCCTGATGTTGATCGACTTCTTATCAGTCAATGGAGATGACTGAAACTTTAGAGAACACCAAATAGGAATCTTTGTTCTCTTCTTCTTCTTCACCGCAGCTATAACTGTTTGATTGAAATGCTCTGCGGGATTCTTTTCGTTCCAAGGTTTGAGTGAGAATTAGAACGACTGCTTTTCTTCTCTCGAACGAAGACTACTTACTAGGGAATCCACCGTTCCCTTTTATAGGACTGAGGAACCTTCCAACGGTCTCCTATGATGTCCTTTAATGTCAGACGCCCCATTCCTTAAGAGCACGCGTTGATTGGATAATCAGGCGCCGATATTAAATGTAGACAGCGCGTCCGACAATATTTGAATTCCGTCTCGTTGGTGTTCCCGGCTTTATGACGATACAAATAGCATCTCGACGACAGGCTTCGTCATTGTCTTAGAACTTGGTAGATCTTCAAGTCTTCTTGCTTCTGCCTCTGACATTGATATTTCGACGATACAAGATATCTTGGCGTTTCTGCATATACAACGATATGCCATTTCTGACTGTGTCGTCGTGATCTTCTTTCTTGCAGGTTGTCATCGTAATCACTTTATTCTCTCGACGACATGTTCATTACGTCGATAGTCACTTCGTCAGGGAATGATGTCTTCATAGCAACTTCCCTAGCCTCTTTGACATCAGCTCTCCTTTACGCCGATATCGACGATACTTCTGGATATTGCCTTCTCAACAATAAGGCTACTTTGATGATGTCGATGATACTGCATCTTCTCGACGACATTCCTTCCTTTGATATATTCGATGCTGCTTTTTCATCAGCTTATGTCTTCTCTTCGATATTCTGTCGGCATTGTGATGTCACAATGATATGTGCATCACAATGATAACTTCCATTGTCCTTCAGCTTTACTTTGCTCATCATCATGACGACAAGCATACTTTATCGACGACATTATACTTAGGCAGGATATTGAAGTACTGGACATATTGTCTCATCTCTGCAAGCATGAACTAGATATGTCATTAAATATAACTTACACTTATCATTGAGCTAAGCACTTCTTCAAATCAGGAACACTACTGGGCACTATTCCCAAAAATCTCCCCCTATTTGAAGAAGTCATAACCCACTCAATGATAAATGCCACTCATATAAAAGATTTGATATTTTAAGCAAATAAGCATATAATGATGGCATTGCAACTATATTTGAGTGAATCACAAAATTTGACAAATGTTACTTCATTTATAGATAGTGCCAAATGTTTTCAAAAGTTTTTAACATTCCGACATTCAGCCCCTTAAAGATTTAGTTGTCTATATCTCTGGTGCCCTCATAGCAACTTCACCCTTTGCTTTCTTGGCACTGGCTTCCTGCTCCTTTCCAGCTTGTCTGGTGAAGTATTCAAATGGCTTGGGATGATACTTTAGGGTCTCAGGAGTGTCTGCAGGGATTCTGCCTGCTTGCTTGTCCCTTCTGTATACTCCCCTTGCTTCTTCTTGCTCTTCATATTTAGCCCATTCTTGAGGACTGTACACTTTGTACCTTTCGCCTTTATTTACCTTCACCAGCTCCCATGCCTTTAATATGATGGCTCTGGACTTGGGACTCCATCTTTCATAGTCATCCTTTTTCTCCATTTCCTCCCTGTATTTTCTCTTCCTCATTTTTAATTCTTCATCCTCCAGTACTTCCTTCTCTTTACCATTATCAGTGGCAGTATCAGGAATGTCTGCATGTTGCTCTTCAGCTAGGTACTCTCCTGCATGCTCATCAAAATGGAGAGGAGGGAGATTCATTGCTTCCCTGATGGTGTTTGTGGTCCATATGGCATGATCACCACTGGCCTTTATCATTGATCTCTCCCCCTTTATGGCTGCTTCAGATATCCCACTCTGGAGATTCTCCTCAGAAACCAATATCTTGTTTTTAAGCATGTGGATTCCTGCTTCCAAGTGATTCTTGGTCTCAGGCAGATGACTGTCTAGATCTTTATTATGGTGATCTAGACATTCTTGGAGATTAGTTTTGTGTTCAACCATCCATCTGGTGGTTGCTATGTAGGCCTTCTCTATGTTGTTGACAATCATTATCTGATTATCTCCTACCTCATATAGCCCCTTGTTAGTAAGTGCTGTCTCTTTGGCAGTGTATTATTGTAGGTTCTTTATATCATTTCTTAGGCTTGTAGTTTCTGCAGATAGTTCCCTCATCAGCTCATTGATGGCTGAGTTAACATGACCTTCAATTTTTAGCCTTTGCTCTTCCAGAAGCATTCTTATCCGAGGCAGTAGGGAGAACTCTACTGGCCTATTCTTTGGAGGTGAACTAGCTTGTCCTGGTTCCTCTTCTTTATTCCCATCAACCATTGGAGATGGAGATTTTTTGATTGGTGACTGGTTTGACTCATTCTCCTTTTCAGGACTTTGCTGATCTTTGCTAGTCTCATCAGCATGGTTCTCTTGGTTGTCTTCTTTGGGATCTTCACTTGGGACCTCTTGGATTGCTGGCTCAGAATGACCAGCATCCTCAGCCCCTATGATCTTATTGATCACTTCTTCCACTTGAGCAGGGAGCTCACTGTTCTTCTCCCCTTCAGTTTCAGCACTTCCTTGATCTGTTCCTGCTGTTATCCTGGATTCTAGACTTAGAGCAGAGGTTTGGAGGGCGACATTCCTTGTCTCCACAGGTACTTCGGAGTCAGACGGAGGTGATCTGTTGCCTGAATCACTTCCTTCAGATGAGCTTTCTCCCTTCCTCTTCACATCTTCTGCAGTCTTCAACTTCTTGGGAGACTTAGTCAAAACTTTCTCCCACCTTTCTAGTATCCTGATATCCATCCTTCTCATGTGATGGATTTTTGCGCCATACTTCTTGTTGAATCTTTCAGGGTAAGATAGCAGTAGATACAATGATAATATTCTTCCCAGATTTGGAACTTGAAAGCTGTCTTGAATTCTCTTAAAAATAATCTGACCCCAGTTGGTCTTCTTCCTTAGGATTATCCTTGCCATTATCTCGAACATGGGCCTGGATAGCCTGTCATGCGACCCTACGTTGTAGATGAGGGCTTTTCCCACAATGTCTGCCATCAATTTTCCTTGTTGATTGAAGTTCTTCCTTTCTAGAGACCCATAGGTCTTGCTGGAGTGTCCGCACCATTCCAGAGCTTTGTTGAGGTGTTCCTGGGTGACCGTTTCATCTTCCTCCCCCTTGGCAAAGGCCGGCAACTGAAGTGCCCTGGCTAACCTCTTAGGATTCACTTTGACTTTTATCCCATTGATCAAGCTTTTCACAGACGTTCCCTTTGAGCCACCCTTGGCATTCAAGTAGAACTCCAGCACTTCTCTTTTTAATATTACTGTCGACTCAGAGAGGCGAATTCCAAGACGATGGCCTCGAGCAGCTTAATGGTGCTCTGGATCTCTTTTGATCCTTCTGAGAAACCGCCCCTCACTACTTCGCTTCCTTCATAGAGAAATCCTTCCTTCTTTGGCGCCATTTCTTACTTGATCGGAGAGGATTCTAGTTTAGTCGACTCGTTCACTCCTCTAAGGCGTAGAGAGCACGACGTCTTTTTAGGGCTAATGTAGAAAGTGTTTTAACCTTACGACATCTGACCTTATTTATTGTTTCCGAGTTGGAAGTCGAAGTGTCATTTGCTAAATATATTATTAACCCAATTTAAGCTGTTATGATTGATTAAGCTCAGGTCTAATCAAGAGACCGCTGATGATTAGATATCGTCGAGGCATAAATTTGATGTCGAGGACTCATTACGATGATACTAATCATCATTTCGACGATATAGTTTTGTGTTCAAAATGATATTATTCTTTTTCATTCTTTTGTATGATCAGTGCAATGCTTTTAGCAGTGCCATACATATGTGCTCCTTGAGCGACAGATTTTGCTTACTCAGGTAAAAATTACCTTTAACAAAATGATAAAGATGAGGTTATGTATTGAACATCAATATAGTTACCTTCACCTTAGCTTTTATATCTTCTTGAGCTCGTAGCTCCCCCTTGATGGAATGTCCACTTATCTTTACTTTTAGCTCCCCCTTGACCAGTGCATCTTGGCATGTGGTGATGTTTTTCTTAGTCTAGAGTTGAGCCTGGAGCACTTATTGTCCATTACCCTTGTTTGCTTTTTATTGGCTAAATGGACTTCCCTGCAAAATAGATTTAATATCTCTTAGGAACCCAAGGTGACATGGGTCCTAGGTTCTTGTTAGCATAATGGGGGATTCTTCTACTCACCTCAGCCCTTCCAGGAAGTCTCTCCTTTGCACTAGGCACAATAGGGTTGTGCCAACAGTCAATGGCAAAGTGTCCCACTTTGCCACAACACCAACATTCATGGATGTTGTACCTTCTTTTTTGAATAATATTTGAAGTGGGTGGAGAATCACAATGCTTATGTTCAGTAGAGAAGGCAACATCATTCTTCCTATCTCTCTCAGCCAAGAGCTGATTAGCTTCTCAAGCATAATGATTTCTTCTTGACTTTATCTGTTTGTCAGCAATAGATGTCAGCTTGGTAGTTGATATGGTGTTGATGGCATCAGATATGATCAAGTGAGAATTGATTATACCAGGGCTATCAGCCTGCTTCTTTGCTGGGAGAGATTGGGTAGGTGATGCTTCCTTACCCTTGAGTGTGGGGGCTGGGGCGCCAAACACAAATGGTCCATGATGAGCCATTTGGATTTCCTCATGGGGATCCTTCAATGCACTCATCCCCATGCCATTTCTCTTCCCATAGTCAGGAGCATTTCCCAGACTAATGGAGCTTCCATTCATCCAGTGATCATGGACACTGTCCTGATCATACTTATTAGAGGGAAGCACTACCTTCTGAAAGGTGGTATGAGGCTATGCATTTGTTTTGCCCCTTTCTCCATTCCCAGCATCTGCTGCCTCTTCATTGAAACCCAATCCCCATAGGAGGATAAGGTGTCAATTATGGGAAGTATAGTTTTGGGATTAGAGAATTGAGCCACCAAGCTTCTTTCCTTAAGAAGATCATTCTCAAGTTTCTTGATGAGTTCTTCCCTTGGCTTCTTTCATCATGAAGCTTGCCTATGATCTTCTTGAGCTCACATGAGTTGGTGCCCTCATTGTGGGACATACCCATTTCCTTATTCATCTCAGCCTTAATGGGTCTGAGTGATTCTAGCTCCCTAGCTTGCTTCTTAACAAGCTTCTTGCTCTTTCTCAGAGCTCCCAAGAGATCACCAAACTGCTCTATTAGATCAGCATGGTTCTTATTGTTGCATGATGAGCAGTCTTCTGCATCATCTTCAGAAGATGGGCAATCCTCTGATGCACTCTTGGTTTTCTTAATTGAGGCAGGTAGTAAAGATGTATGAGTGATGCATACCTGATCATGATGTGATTCATCATGATTTTCTTCATCTGATAGAGCCATCAACCCAAAGACTTCCTTTGACCCTTCCATGAGGACTCCTAGGGAGTCCCACATATCCTTTGCTGTTGTGCAATGAGTCAGCTTCTGGAGTGTTGGCAGATCTACTGCACCAGCTAGAATACTTCTGGCTTCTTTGTATAAGCTGGCTAGAAGGATCTCATCTCTTATCATAGTCATGGGGGTATATGGTCCTTCTTGAACAATTAAAAACATTCTAGGATCCATTGCCTCTATGAATATTCTAGCTCTTACTTTCCAAAGGGCAAATTTCTCCCTGGAGCAAACAACTATCCTTGATTCCATAGCTGTGATGAATGAACACCCACGGGCAGATCTGTTCAAGCTGTTAATCTTTTCTTTGAACAACCTCTCTTTGATACCACTTGTTAGTTATTGAGTGTCAACTTATCACCTGGGGGGGTGAATAGGTTTTTCAAATTGTTTTCTTCCCCTTTAGATGTTCTTTACTTCTGGTTAACTGATTTAGAAGGTTAAATGCACAACACAGAAAACAAACTAGAATTTATAGAGGTTCCTCAAGACCGGGTGTCTTGAGTAGTCCTTTGTCCCTCTGCGCCTACCCAGCAATGTGTTAGGCTCGACAAACTCCACCAAAGCTTCAGGCCCGCAAGCCTTCCAACACGGACCCGCAAGTCCTACAACCTAAGCCCGCAAGCCCCTACTGCACCCGAGCCCTCAAGTTCAACACTCAGGCCCTCAAGCCCTACCTAGCTCAGACCCACAAGTCTAGCCTCTGCCCTGGCCCGCAAGCCTTCACAGGTCTCAAGCCCTCAAGCTTAACAATATTGGACCCGGAAGTCCACTGCCCTGGCCCTCAAGCCTCACAGCTCTCCAACCCTCAAGCTAGACACTTAGATCTGAAAATAGATCTTACAGGTTCTAGGCCAGCAAGCCTTACAATAAATTACAGTAAAGAAAACTATTTCTTCTGCCAGATGGAGATCAACAACTTGACTTGAAGAAGATGCTTCTTGATTTGTCGTTTTCAGCACTGGATCTTCTTCAGACCTTCTTCTTTTGCCTGATGTTGATCGACTTCTTATCAGTCAATGGAAAATACTGAAACTTTAGAGAACACCAGATAGGAATCTTTGTTCTATTCTTCTTCTTCTTCTTCTTCATCGTAGCTATAACTGCTTGATTGAAATGCTCTGCGGGATTCTTTTCGTTCTAAGGTTTGAGTGAGAATGAGAACGTCTGCTTTTCTTCTCTCGAACGAAGACTACTTACTAGGGCATCCACCGTTCACTTTTATAGGACTGAGGAACCTTCCAACGGTCTCCTATGATGTCCTTTAATGTCAGACGCCCCATTCCTTAAGAGCACGTGCTGATTGGACAATCAGGCGGCGACATTAAATGCAGACAGCGCGTCCAGCAATATTTGAATTCCGCCTCATTGGTGTTCCCAGCTTTATGATGATACATATAGCATCTCGATGACAGGCTTCGTCGTTGTCTTAGACCTTGGTAGATCTTCAAGTCTTCTTGCTTCTGCCTCTAACATTGATATCTCGACAATACGAGATATCCTAGCATTTCTGCATATACAACGATATGCCATCTCTGACTGTGTCGTCGTGATCTTCTTTCTTGCAGATTGTCGTCGTAATCACTTTATTCTCTCAACGACATGTTCATTACGTCGATAGTCACTTCGTCAGGGAATGATGTCATCATAGCAGCTTCCCTAGCCTCTTTGACATCAGCTCTCCTTTACACCGATATCGATGATACTTCTGGATATTGCCTTCTCAACGATAAGGCTACTTTGATGATGTCGACGATACTGCATCTTCTCGATGACATTCCTTCCTTTGATATCTTCGATGTTGCTTTTTCATCAGCTTATGTCTTCTCTCCGATATTCTATCGGCATTGTGATGTCACAACGATATGTGCATCACGACGATAACTTCCATTGTCCTTCAACTTTGCTTTGCTCATCATCATGACGACAAGCATACTTTGTCGATGACATTATACTTAGCCATGAAGTACTAGACATATTGTCTCATATCTGCAAGCATGAACAAGATATGACATTAAATACAACTTGCACTTATCATTGAGCTGAGCACTTCTTCAAATCAGGAACACTGCTGGGCACTGTTCCCAATAGTTGCTGAGTTAGAGGAGGAAGGGTCATCTAGCAGTTCTGAAAGAGGAGGAGCATCTTCTATTCCAGACCCATACCTGTCCAAGGTTTCTGAGGAAGATGGAGCCCCATCTCTACCAAATCCTGCTTTGATAGAGGGGGAGGTAGCTCCAAATCAGATGACCCCAGAGGACATGAGTAAACCTGCTAACACAGAGGTTCCTGAAGAAAGAAGAAGTCCCATTCTGGGTAGTGATCCAATTGAGGGGGAGTTCCTGGTTGGAAGCTCAGCCCAAGACACTGAGATAGTTGAGGGGGAGACCCATCTGGGGTGCTCTACCCTGGAGGATCAAGCTGAAGGATCTGCTGCTGAGAAAGCAGTCCAAGGTAAGGATGCTTTAGAGAAGGAAAATGAAGACAAAATGCTAGAGAAGGATGGAAATTCTGTTCCCCGGACTGGGCTTGATCTAGATCTAATCAAAGGGAAGCAAGTGCTGGTGGAAGAAGATGAGCAGATGTAGGTCAACTCTCCTGATCTTCTGGCTCAAGATAGTGCTCCTGAAGGTTCTCCAGAAGAAAATACAACTCCTGAGGTGAATGCAGCTGGACCATCTACTGCTCACTCAGGCTCCCTATTCCATATGAACTCAGCCTTGCTGAATGTTCAAAGGGAGAAGATAGAAAGGTTCATTCTATAGACTGTAGATATCCTAAGGCAAGAAATGAAGGCCGAGCTACAAACTTTAAAGAATGATATACATCATCTAAACACTCAACACACTCATTTCTTTCACTTAGCAGCTCCAACCATGGACATGTTGGTGAGGAGATCAATAAGGTTGGACATCAGTCCCATCAGCTCATCCAAAATCAAGGCACTATGACAAGGAATACTGAGCAAGCTCTTCGACAAATATCAGGGTTTATGAATGAAGACAGAGATCAAATTCTAAACAGAATGAATGAAAATACTCAGAACTTAGATGAACATTTGCTAGAAGTAAGAAATAACTTGGTAGAGGCTGAACAACACCTTCATGAGAGGATAAATTTAGTACAAGTAGCTCTTGATGTTCACATAGCTGAAGAAGTCCTAAAGGGGGAGAAGGCAATGATAAATGCTAGCTCAAATCAAGCCATGCAGATTGTCAATCAAGTTAAACAAGCTTTACAGAAGCCTCCCTCAGTCTTTGAGTTAGCCGAACCATCTGAGAGCACTGCATCAAAGATATATGACATAGAATTTGGAGAATCTGCCAGCTCCAGAAAAAGAAAAAGGGTTCAGAGCAAGAGATATATGCATAAGAGGCTTATGGAAATTGAGCAGGATCCACAGTCATGCAAGTGGAGTCCTAACTTTAGGACTTTGATCTCAGAAGCCAGGATGGAATTTGGATACCCTCAAGATGGGTCAGAAAGAATCTACTATTCTGTTGATTGGAATCTGCACTTAACTCAGATGGAGACAAGGAGAAATCATAAACTAGCATTTCCTCATGGTCCTCCTTCTCCAAAGAAGATTCCAAAACCAATCAGCTTCTATGAAAGATAGAGGAAAAAGGAAAAGGAAGCATCAGCAGGACCTGAAGATAGTAGAATGTTTTATCTAAAAATGACTTGGGCAAATGACTGATATATTTTTGTTTTAAAGCATTCTCTATTTATAACATGTTGATAGATGAATTCTATAATACCTTCTGAATGTACTCAAATTATTATTTTATTTATCTTTGACATTTATCATTGAAGTGAGTTATGACTTCTTCAAATAGGGGGAGATTATTAGGAACTGTGCCTAGCAATGCTCCTGATTTGAAGAATTGCTCAGATCAATGATAAATGCACTATGTATTTGATGGTATATTTTATTCATGATTGCAGAAGATAGAACATATGTCAAGTAATTTTCTAAGTCCAAAATCACCAAGGACTTGATATATCATTGAGATAACATGCATATTGTTGAAATACGTCAAAGCTACATTACCCATATATAGACGATAAAAGTAATGAAAATTAACTAAGTAAAATATCGTCTCAAAACTCAGCAGAAGAATCGTTGAGAGAGGTATTATATCGTCGAATCAGTTTTGACGATATCATCTTGAAGAAAGCTTATCGTTGATAAGGCTAAGTTCAGATATCTCGATGATATTGTCTTGAAGAAAACATATAGTCTTGAGGTTGAAGAAAGCTTACAGTTGAGAAAGGCTAAGTTCAGATGACTTGACGACATCGTCTTGAAGAAGATGTATAGTCTTGAAGGTTTGAGAAAGCTTATCATAGATAAAGCTAAGATGTCTCGATGATATCGTCTTGAAGAAGATGTGTAGTCTTGAAAATTAAAAGATATAACTCAATAAGTCATGAAGAAAGGGTCATGTGGACAAACATCATTTGAGGACTTTATATCGTCTTGAAGATCAAGATGATTTCATCTTGAAGAAAGGCTATCAACTTGAAGAAAAGTCTAAGTCATATGAAAAGGAATATATCGACGATATCGTCAAGAAGAAGTAATATCGTTGAGATATCATATAAAGTCTTGAAGAAGGATGCATGTCGATGATACCGTCTTGAAGAAGACATATCACCTTGAAAATTGAAGATATATTGTATCTAAGGAAACATCTCGACCATATCGTCTTGAAGAAGTAATATCATTGAAATATCAAGTAAAGTATTAAAGAAGGAAGTATGTCGATGAATATTGTCATGAAGTATATCTGTCGGTTACACTGATCAAGATGATATTGTCTTGAAGGAATACTATCGTCTTGACAAGTTGGAGAGCAACATTTAATGCGCAGACATTCTTGGAAATTGATATTTAGGGAATGTGCACGCCGCCTATCTTGTGCACAATTCAAGGAGCAATAAATGATATATTCTCTACAGAATATAGTCGTTGCACAGTATTTAATGAAGAAATTTATTATTTATATATTCTGCAAGTTCTAAGAAAGGCCAGTAATTATGATGAAATATTGCCAACTCTGCAAGACGTTTCAAACGGAAAATTGATTATGTAATAATCAACAAGGGGGTTTTATACAAAATTGCAGAGCAATATAAAAGGAGATATTATTATCTACAGAAACACATTTTTGCTTAGTATTCTCTCAGGTTAATTCTCATACATACTTCCTGAAAAGAAAGAAAAGAATCAACAAGTTGAAGACTTCACTGTTGCTGTGCTGTGAAGTTCTAGAGAAGATTCTAAAGAAAGCTTCATTGATCCACAAGATCTTTAGTCTGATTGTTATAAGATGAAGAAAAAGAACTGATATTCAAAGATTTCATCCTGAAGTCTTTTCTTCTACAACAACCTCTCTGAATTACTTTGTAGGGTTCTTTGTGAGCCTGAGCTAGTATGATCTAGTTATAGATCTGAGTTTGTAGGTTTCTTTGTGAGCCAGAGCTGGTAGGATCTAGTGATAGATCTGAGTTTGTAAGGTTCTTTGTGAGCTTGAGTTGTAAGATCTATTTATAGTGAAAATATCTGAGTTGAAGAAGTTGCCTAGTCTAGCTCATTACTAGATAGGTGGGAGGGACAGTGGGCTACCTCTAGACACATTGTCTTGTAGGGAACCACTATAAATCTTGTGTTTTTTCTGTGATTGCTTTTGTGTTGTGATAGTCACTTTAAAGTAGCAAATAATATTGAAAACACCTAATCACCCCTAGGTGTAGTTTATAGACAACCCATATCTTTCAAGCTGGTGACTCAATGAAGAACTTGTTGTGTCCAATGTATAGTATATTCCCTTTGTCCCTAACATCCAAACTAAACTTGAGGCGTGGACTGTCTCACCCTCTTGATCATTCAATCCATATTTACTAATCTTTAGGTAGACTATATGGAAGAAGTGAGCTCAATAAATTGACTGAACTTAGCATGACCATGCTTTTCATAGTCCTACTCTACCAAAGGCCCTATTAATATTACTCTTGGTATATAAGAGGACAAATTTGATCTACATCAATCGCAACCATCCACATGTATTGAAACACACTCAATAACCATAGTTATGGTCAATTTTTCTCAAGAGAAGACGTTACATGACATCTAAGTATACTCCTCACACAATGAATGCAGTGACTTCAAGTCAAAGGACAACATACACCATTGTCACAATGAAAACTACTTGTGACACATATATATCAATCCACAAAGTAAACTCAAAAGTGGGTCTGTCTAGTACAATTTGTTCTCAAACAAGTACCCGTGTGATGACTTGATATCCAATATCATGACCTATGAGCCTCGTTCATCAGTCAATCTCACACACCAGTCATAAATGCATCTTTATTGCCCAATTTCTACAATGATACCTCGATCAGGGATCATTTAAGAATGATGTTTCATTTAAATATAGGATCTCTCATTCAAGTTAAGCACTTGAATTCCTATAAAATAAATATTCTATGAACATTTATTATGTTCAATTTATCTATATCTATAGAAATGAATAAATACAATAAAAGATATGCCTTCAAAATATATAAATGAAATAATAGTACAAGTCATCACATGAACTCAAACATGACAAAGACAAATCCACAAGCCTCCCACTATAAATGAACATTTAGGTATATAATACCAAGTGATCTAGTATGTCCATCATGCTTTCTTTTTAAGGAAGTGCCTCTACTAGTGGATATGTTATATTATCATTAGTTGGTACTTTCTATATGTTCACATGACCATGATCGACTATCTCTCGACTAAAATGTAACCACCGTAGTGTGTGTTTGGAGTGCTAATGAGATCTAGATTCCTTAGCCTGGGCAATTGCACAATTATTGTCACAGTAGAGATCTATGAGATCAATAATGCTAGGAACTACATCTAACTCGTCGATGAATTTCCTAATTCACGCAGTCTCCTTTTCTGCTTCAGAAGCCATAATATACTCGGTCTCAGTTGTAAAATCAGCTACTGTCTCTTGCTTCAAACTCTTCCAGCATACAACACCTCCATTATGACAAAACACAAAACTCGATTGGGACTTTGAGTCATCCCTATTAGTTTGGAAGCTAGCATCCATGTAACCCTTTATGACGAGCTCTTCCTCACCCCCATATACCAAGAATACATCCTTAGTCCTTCTCAAGAACTTTAAGATATTATTGACTGTCGTCCAGTGAGCATCACCTGTATTTGACTGGTATCTTCTAGTCATACCCAATGCAAATGAGACATCAGAATGAGTACATAACATTGCATTCAATTCATGCACTTAAATTCCTATGAAATAAACATTAATTTATGGACATTTATTATGTTCAATTTATCTATATCTATAGAAATGAATAAACACACCAAACGATATGCCTTTAAATATATAAATGAAATATTGTACAAGTCATCACATGAACTCAAACATGACAAAGACAAATCCACAAGCCTCCCACTATAAATGAACATTTAGGTATCTAATACCAAGTGATCTAGTATGACCATCATGTTTTCTATAAGGAAGTGCATTTGCTAGTGGATATGATATATTGTCATTAGTTGGTACTTTGCATATGTTCACATGACCTCGATCGACTATCTCTCGACTGAGATGGAACCATCACAGTATATGCTCCTTAGCCTGCGCAATTGCACCATTATTGTCATAGTAGAGATCTACGAGATCAATAATGATAGGAACTACATCTAACTCGCCGATGAATTTCCTAATCCATCCAATCTCCTTTGTGCTTCAGAAGCAACAATATACTCGATCTCAGTTGTAAAATCAACTACTGTCTCTTGCTTCATACTCTTCCAGCATACATCACCTCCATTACGACAAAACACAAAACCCGATTGGAACTTTGATTCATCCCTATATGTTTGGAAGATAGCATCCATGTAACCCTTTACAATGAGCTCTTCCTCACCATCATATACCAAGAATACATCCATAGTCCTTCTCAAGAACTTTATGATATTCTTGACTGTCATCCAGTGAGCATCACCTGTCTGACTAGTATCATCTAGTTATGCTCAATTCAAATGAGACATCAGAGAAGTACATAATATTGCATACATGATTGATCCAACTAACTAGGCCTATGTGTTGAAAAAAACCCCTTTTGATTTAACTTAACAAATTAACTATAAGTGATTTTACTTCTTAGGTTTATTACTCAATTGTATAGTAAGGGTAATCTGGTCATTAAATGTCTTAGGATGTCACACTCAACTTAGAGTGTCAAGACCAAGTCAAGATAAACATAAATTCATTTAGTTAAGACTTGCGTCGAATATAATTCGACGCAACTTCCACTTGATATCGACGCAACTCTGAGTTGATGACAAAGCAGACCATTCAGTCTGTCGAAGTATAAGTCAAGTCGACGGAACATCGAAAGGAACTCGACGCTAAAGATAGAGCTTGTCGAAGCCATCTAACAACTCGCCGCAACGTCGATTACAATTCGACGTAGAAGTTAAGAGATCAAGTCTAAATACTTCAACTCGACGGGTACGTCAATAAGGTATCGACGTAATGTCCACATCTGAGTACATCCAAAACTAAAAAGAAATTCGAAGCCATGTCGATAAGAACTCAGAGTTGCGTCAACATGAAGGTTGATGAAGTCGACGTAACGTCGAATACAGTCAGAAAAAGGAAGCTTTTCCAGCTGTCCTTTTGGGACCTTTTCAGAAGGACCACCAGGCAAGAGACAGTTCTCCAACGACACGTTTGTTGCCAAAAATAGAATGAAGCATTTCAGGACACAACAAATTACTTTTGGAAGCTATTCAAAATGGATTGACAGGTCGAGAACAAAATGAGAAAGGAAATTAGGTGAATTCCTTTTTAGTACAAGCCAAAAGGAGAAAGGCTTTTGAAAATATAATCATACACAATAAGTTGTTGGATCGATAGGCGCCCTTAGAGGGGGGGGGGGGTGAATAAGGGAATAAAATTTTTTTCTATAAGTTTAGGCAAATCACTAAATTGTTTTAAAATAAATGAGAGCGAAATAACAATTTAGCTAAAGGAAGAGAATATTGTAATTTGCAATTTTAGAATTTAGAAACAAGTGCTAAATTGTTTTATGAAGAAAGAGATTAAATAAACAATTTAGATAAAATGATTCGAATTTAAAGCTTAGTAACCAATATAGTAGAGATTATGCCAAAAGAGAGAAATCAAGTAAACACAAATAGAAACATGATTATATATATTTAAAAGTGTTTACAAATACTTGATTTCAATAACGCTAGAAATCAGAGGTGACAAATATATAAATAATTTTTCCTTTTCTACACCAACTCGTATCCCCACGAACCAGTTGGCTTTAGCTTATCCTTCCCTGGATATGACCTCAAGCCGCTCTAGCCAATCCTAACCCCGAATATGGCCTCGAGCACCCCTAGATCTAATCACCTAGACCTAGTCGCCAACACACGCGGCGAATTCCCCCTAAGCCGCGCAAGGACCTAGTCGCAAACACAAGGCGAATTCTCTATACGGTTACAAAATGGAATGAAATGAAAATAATGTTAACAACAATAAAAACTCCCTATATGAGGTCTTCTGAAGTTGCAAATGAAGGATAACTGTAGTATGAGCGAGGTCGAAGCGATCGTCCTTTGGATGTAGCGTGACATAGTCCTCCTCCAGAATTCTCCTTAAGCTTTTTGTGGGAGATCCAACTTTGGCAGCATAACAACAATGAAATTTTGGCACTTGTATTCTCTCTGGGATGGATAACCAAAACGAGAGAGAAAGCATCAATTTATAAAACTTAGAGATAGCCCCTGCGGTAGCTCCTAGCGCCTGCGGTAGCGTTCGTGTAGAAGTGGTTACGAAACCATCACGGTGTGGCGTTGTGTGCACGAACTCGATCTAGCTCCAGGAGGTAGCGCTAGCGCCCGCGGTAGCGCTAGCGCCACTCGGTATCCCTAGCGCTGGCGGTAGCTCTGCTTCAGAGAATTTGATTTGAAGTTGTTGTCTACCATTGGAGTAAAGCACCTATAGTTCCTGCACACTATAAACACATGACAAGAAAGATCAAATACAATATGGGATTTGTTATTCTCAAACAAAGGGTTGTGACACACATGTCTAACAATCTCCCCCTTTTGATAATAACAAATCCTTTTAGAAAGAAATCAACAAAGGTGTTTATAGTATATGATAAGAGAGATAAAAGTGCAACTATAGAATTTGATAAGCATGAGAAACTGCATACTCCCCCTATCTTAATGCCCCCACATAAATGCAATTTATGTTTTATATTCCCCCTAAATGTTAGATTAAATGAATTATTTATTATCCCCTAAATCGTCTAGATTTCTCCTCTAGATTTCTTCAATTAATCTCCCCATTTTCGTATTATCAAAAGAAGGTGGGGTGAAGGTAGTAAGGAGGCATTCTTTATAAATGATAAATCATGATCGAGCTTTTATAATATAGAAAATGATAAAGAGTTTAAGCATAGTGTTGAAAAGATTTCAAATAAAGATATAAGAGTTGTATGCTAGCGGAAGATTATATGAAACATCCTTTTGAGAGCTTGAAAAAACATAAGTATAAAAATGAGTTTAAGTTCAAAATGTAAAGATGTTGCAATCTTTTTGAAATCTCATAATTTTACATAAAGTTGCCAAACATGAAATGAACATTTTAAAAGGAGAATATACTACAACGTTACTTGATTTCAAGTGTAAGAGATACCAAAATAGTGTAGAGATCATGCTAGGTTTTCTAGTGCATTTCTTATATAAAGAGTAGTATAGATAAATCATTAGAATCCAATACTCATGAGAAGAAGTGTTATGAAAGATAATGATGTGCACATGCGTGTATTTTGAGCAATGTTAACAATTGATTTAAATAATAACATACAAGACATATGTAGAGTAAAGTGCACAATAAAACACAAGTACATTAACTTTCACACACTTTAATGCACAATATTTTTAGAAAAAGTGGTGTACTAACCAAGGTTTGCACAAGATACTTTACTATTCTTTCCAAGGTGCTCAACCTCACAATGCTTATGAAGACTTATCAGGAGGTTCAAGTAGTGCTTGGTGGAGTTATATATTGTCTTATTTTTTATTTTTCTTCACTTTTGTGAGACAACATTCTCCGAATACACTTGTTTTGCAAACCTAACACAATTTTTAAACTCAACCATTTTTCTTAATTTCTTAAGTGCAATTCAAATGTAGTGTAGGTAATAAATTTATGCAAGTTTTAATTCATTGTGCAATTACAATACACAAGCAAGCATTTTTAGATTTAAACACACATGTAGATTTCCAAAATAAGTGAGTGAAAGAGTATCATTATCAATCACAAAACATTTACTCATACTTAGAGGCATGCTAAGATTGGTTGTACACATAGTTTTCAATATAATTGATGCACTTTAAATAGATATATCAAAGCATGATAAATAAAACAAAGTTCATAGTAAATTGAAGGAATAAATTTGAACATTGTAAATAATTCTAAATAATAGAATTCATACATGCTTGATATTAGCAATAAAGATCATACAGTTTGTTGTTGTTGTTTTAAAATGTTTGTAATGAAAGAAAAACAGAAAACCACAAAAACATATTTTTTTTATTTTGAATTTTGAATTTTTGTAGTTGATTTTCCATAATATAAATAAAACAAAAATAATAAATGTCAGAAATACAAATCAAAGTAGTACATATACACTAACATATTTTTAATGATTTTTAGAAATTTTAAAAAACAAAAATTTGAAAACTCACGCTAGCGCCGGTGCTAGTGCTAGCGCGACAAATAGTAAGTGATTTTTTGAGAAATTTAAATGTACACTTTTTGATCTTGATTAAGTGTCCTTATAATAGTTTCATGCAGAAATTTTAGAATTTTTTGGAGATCTCTAGGTGGATCAAATTTGCATGAAACTTTGGCTTTTTCAAATACTTGTGTTTTACAAAATTATTTAAACACAAGAAGATAAATTCTGCAAACACAAGAGGACATTTTCGAACAACCCAAAATATGCATGATTTAAGTGATAAGTAAATAAAAAGTTCATGCAGTGAGTAATAAAAGTTTGTCCTAAGATTAAAAACTACCCAGACTAAATATCTACACCCTAGCCCTGTACTATGTGACAGATGAGCATGAGGAGCTGCCCATATGTCGTAGGTTGGGGTGTTAATCCCATATGCACACACTAGAGAACGCTCAACCTAGCACTCTTTCACCCTAGTGCCTCGCAAGGCCCCACTGGAACCCTCCCTGGTTAAGGACAAGATATGACTTAGAGGTTAGGTCTTTAATACATACAACCCTATGCCCCCGCTATTGTGAGATATGAAGTCATAGGTGAATAATCTTTGGACAACCTATGCTTTTAAACTATGGGTTGATTTATAAACCATGTTTTTTTATTTAATGTGAAGAAAAATATAAAGCCGCATAGTTTCTCTACTTTTATGAGATGACGATATGAGATAACTAGCACAATTACTAATATTCAATAAGTGATAATGCTAGAATGATGAGTTTTGGGTTTAATGTCACGTCATAAGATTAACATTAATATTGCATGTATTCCAAAATAGAGTTTCAAATTATAGATCAAGAATAAAGTGATGATTTAGTTTGATTTATTCTTATTATTACAAAGTTGATTCTAGAGTCTACATATATGTGAGAGACATGCAATCAATAACAAAGCATATCAATACACCAAATAATGTAAAGAAAAACATAATTCATATTTTTATCAGAAGATTCATAATTCCTAGGTGATAAATATTATTGATTTGAGATATTTCTTGATTGAACATAAATTATGATTTATGATTATAGAGAATTTTGCATAGAAGATATGTTAGATCATCATGATGTATTTGGATTCTATTCCTTCTAGACTTATGACAATATGATTTGGTGATTTTCTTTGGAATGAGCATGTTTGATTTGTAAGAAAAAAAAAGATGATCATGCAATCATATCAAAGACAAAGATCACATATATAACGTTTTGAAAATTATAATAAAATTGCATTCAATAATAGAATTTATTGATCTTTGGTTTTGCATGATAATATATGATTCATGATACAATATTCATATATATTCTAATGATTAATCCATAAACTATGTGTTTTGATGGAATTTTAGTATTCTATTATAATTTCAAATCACATAGTTATCATGATATTTTAATAACATTGTAAATGTTATACCTAGCATATAAATTTAAGCATAAACTAAGAAGTGATGCTAGGATGATGAGTTTGAATGCAATGTTATTATATAGGATTAATGGAGATAATGTTACATGCAATATGAGAAGATTTCAAATTAATTTTCTTTAGACCTAGAATGAAATGATTATTCTATTTGATTTCATCTTGTTGATATCAAGTTAATTCTTAGATTTAAATATAATGAGATACATGCAAACAATAGAGATGCATATCACACATGAAACAAGATATGAAACTATAATACCAATAGCCATCACATATTTCATAATTCCTAAGGTTGATAGAATTAGTTGATTTAAGATAATTCTTGATAGATCATGAATTATGATATATGATTATAGTGAATTTTAGCATTTGATATCAATAGATCATGCTGGTGATTGTATAGTTCATATTCATCCTTTTTAATATGTAGTGACTGCTTGTAATGTGAATATTATACTACATATATATAAAAGGACAAAAAATTGTTTTGGTTATTTTGAATTGTTTTGTAAATTTTCTTTTTGATTTTAATTTGTAGAAATTAGACAAAAACAAATACAAGGTATCTGAAAGTAGAAGATAACGATACTTAACATAGTAAAATAATTTTTCAGAAAATAATAATTAGAGAAATTAGAATTTTTTAGGAAAATAGGCTACCACCGGCGTTAGTGATAATGCCTGGCGTTAGCAACTCATGGTTTTAGATTTACAATTTTGAGTTACAATTTTTGATTTAAAAACATAAGGTTTTTTATATCATTTGATTCCGATTTTTCTCGATTATGATTTTTCAATATAAGGGCTATCTTATGCAACAAAGAAATTAGACAAATATATAATAAGTTGTGCATTTAATATTTTTAGCCTAAGACCCCTAAATAAACCATTTAAACCCATTCCATAAAATAATTTCATTAGTCTTGATAATAATTTCAATATTCAATTTATAATGATAATTCAAGACATTTATGGGTAAAGGATTTAAAAGGATAAAAACTAAAAAGATGAGAGATAGGTCACTTTTAAACACATATGACTTTTTATTCAATTTTATTCAATTTGATTTATACGTTATAAAGCTTTAAATGATAAAGTCATATTTTAAATATTTATGAACTGACCAAGGCATGTTAGCTTAAGTAAAAATAAATAATAAAAACAATAAAGAAAAAGAAATTAAGCATATCATGAAGTAGAGTAATGATATTTCATTTTTAATTATTTCTACATCATGCAAATGATTGGATACTAATGAATGAGAGATTTAGGTATCCACAGGTGACCAAGTGGGATGGTTCCTTTGGGTAACCAAATACATCGTGTTGGCTTTTGGGGAGACAAGGATGAATGGGCCCTTTCAATTAAAGTTGATGTGTCATTTTTCTTTATGAGTCTCCATTCATACCTTGGTTGTTTATCACTCAAATCCATATAATGATTATGTGACATCTTTATATGATTGTAGTTGTTTGAAAAATAATTCATTTGGGATTTATGTTTATTCAAATTATTTTTCAAAATAGATTGATGTTGATAATCATAATGAATTTTATTATATGAATTCTTTGAAAGTTTATAAGAGTGATTGTATTTCTTTAGAAGTGATTGTTGATAAAGTGGGTTACAATATGTGTTAAATGATTGGTTCTTATTTTGATGATCTTCATTTCCACTCTTTCTTATAGAAATACTCTTATAATGTGAAGGAAAATATTTTATAGTTTGATTTTCATGAAAATGAGTTTTTAACTTTGAGTCATGATTGAAAATATATTGAGACTTATAATAGTGACTCTTAAGAATTTTGTGAGGATCATAATTCCTTTTGAAACTAAACTCCTTTTGAGTTGATGTGTGAAAATGGTCCTTTTAAGAAATAATTTTGTAAGTTAATTTATCCTTGTTATTCAAAAAGTCATTACTAGAAATTTTAACTTTTCAACAAAAGATTTTAATTGTATTAACATATAAGTTAAAGCATCATTGACAATTATCAATTTTTCATTATGCTATTTAGAAACTAAGAGCCTTTTTCAATATCCTTGAATTTTTCTTTTAATAAATTACAATCAAAACAAGGAGTAGGAATTTTAACTAAAGAGCATGAAAGAGAATTTAACACATCAATATATGATTCTACTTTATCGTTTGCTTTTAAAGATTTATTTTCTAAATGTAATTTGGAATTAGCAATTTTCAACTTTAAAATTTTACGTTTAGCAATTTTAAGCATACGAGATTTGGAAATAGAATTTGTTATAAAAAGAGAAGTTTTTGATTTTCTTACATTGCTATAGGATGAGGCAAGATTTGAACCAATGGTTCCTTTGACATCTTCTTCGCATTCCTCTTCCATAGTTGAATTTTTGTCTTCTCTTTTGCTTGATGTGTTGCCATCATTTGAGTCCGATATTGTGATGTTGCATTCTTCTTTCTTAGATAGATCTTCCTCCAAGCATAAGTCCTCATCGATTTCTTCTCTTGGATCCATAAGGAATTACTCTTGTTCATCATCTGTGGAAGGAAGACTATAAGAATTCTCAAGAAATTTCAAAACTTCATAGGCAGTAGGAAGTGTATAAATAAGTTTGAAAATATTTTGATCTAGTGCACAATATAGACTATTCATTGATTTGGCATTTAAAAACTTTTCATTTTTATTTAAAACACTTGGGGGCATTTTAATTGTAATATTACAAACTTCAATATCCAAAGATTTAAGAAATTTTTCCATAAGAGTTTTCCACCCATTATAATTTCACCCATAAATAATGGTGGACATAAGGATTTTTCATTTTCATAAAAACTTCCCCTTCTAGTGGATGCAAGATCATGAAGCGCCATTATTCCTAGTTGTGAAGCCATATTAGATTAACCAGCTCTAATACCACTTGTTGGATCGACAGGCTCCCTTAGAGGGGGGGGGGTGAATAAGGGAATAAAAATTCTTTTTATAAGTTTAGGCAAATTACTAAATTGTTTTAAAATAAACGAGAGCGAAATAACAATTTAGCTAAAGGAAGAGAATTGTAATTTGCAATTTTAGAATTTAGAAACAAGTGCTAAATTGTTTTATGATGAAAGAGATTAAAATAAACAATTTAGATAAAATGATTCGAATTGAAAGCTTAGTAACCAATATAGTAGAGATTATGCCAAAAGAGAGAAATCAAGTAAACATAAATAGAGACATGATTATATATATTTAAAAGTGTTTATAAATACTTAATTTCAATAACGTTAGAAATCGGAGGCGACAAATATGTAAATAATTTTTCCTTTTCTATACCGACTCGTATCCCCATGAACCAGTTGGCTTTAGCCTATCCTTCCCCGGATATGGCCTCAAGCCGCTCTAGCCAATCCTAACCCCGGATATGGCCTCGAGCACCCACTAGATCTAATCACCTAGACCTAGTCGCCAACACACGCGGCAAATTCCCCCTAAGCCGCGCAAGGACCTAGTCGCCAACACAAGGCGAATTGTCTATACGGTTACAAAATGGAATGAAATGAAAATAATGATAACAGCAATAAAAATTGCATGTATGAGATCTTATGAAGTTGGAGATGAAGGATCAATGTAGTATGAGCGAGGTCGAAGTGATCGTCCTTCAGATGTAGCGTGATGTAGTCCTCCTCCAGAATTCTCCTTAAGCTTTGTGTGGGAGATCCATCTTCGCCAGCATAACAACAATGGAATTTTGGCACTTGTATTCTCTCTGGGATGGATAACCAAAACAAGAGAGAAAGCATCAATTTATAAAACTTGGAGATAATGCCTGTGGTAGCTCCTAGCGCCTGCGGTAGCATTTGTGTAGAAGTGGTTATGAAACCATCGCGGCGTGGCGTTGTGTGCACAAACTCGAGCTCGCGCCAAGCGGTAGCACTAGCTCTGGTGGTAGCTCTTCTTCAGAGAATTTGATTTGAAGCTGCTGTCTACCTGTGGAGTAATGCACATATAGTTCCTGCACACTATAAACACATGACAAGCAAGATCAAATACAATATGGGATTTGTTATTCTCAAAAAAGGGTTGTGATACACATGTCCATCATAAGTATGCAAAAAGAGGAGAAGAGAAGCAAAACAATTATTACATTCTTCTGGCTATCGATTAGGGCCTTCATTTTCCTCCTCCTCAAACCCTAAAAAGGTATATTTACAAAAGAGCACTCTTTGCACAGGAACATAATCTGATGCTTCTTCTTCATTATCATACAATAGCAGAACAACAATAAGTGCTGAGAGAAAAGGATCAAGCAGAACAACCCTTGCAAACCATTACTATCATAAACAAGGGTTTATTATTTCAGATCCAGTGAAAGTAAGAGAGAAGCATCAACAAAGCTTCTGAAGAACTCTGAGAACAAAATTCTCTTCTTCTCCCTCTCTCTCTCTTTCTCCTTCTTATTTCCTTCACTTGTACAGATTTTTAAGAATCCCTCTACCAAAGGGTTCAGTGTTTCAAGATCTCCTTATCAAAAGATCTGAGTGGTTCAAGATCTCCTTATCAAAAGATCTGAGTGGTTCAAGATCTCCTTATCAAAAGATCCTTGGTTCTAAGAGTCTCCTTATCAAAAGACTCAGGCATAGGTTGTGCAATCCTACCAGTGAGGTAGAAGAGAGGACTACCTATATTTTGGGGAACCTCTATAAAAAACTTATGTCTTCTGTGTTGTGCATTTTCTTTGTTGTCCCTTTTATAGTTTGCTATTTTCCTGCTTTATATTTACATCACTTATTTATTCGGTGTGGTTTTTGTTCAGTGCATAATACCTTAGTATTTTTATTGTATGCATAGTTAGGGTAAAAATATTTAAATCTCTATTCACCCCTCTCTAGAGAATTCTCAGAGGCACACTGTGCACTTTAGCTATGTAATCAATCTTATGTGGTCCTTATCTAGCTTAGATTTAGGATATTGTGTCTTAGAAAACACTCACACCATGATACATGGGTAAGTATCCTTCTTAGACTCAAGCATGTTGAACTATTTCAACACCTTATCAATGCTTGTACTTTGGGTCAATCTGAGGAACTTCTTTGATATATCTCTATAGATCCTAATACCAAGTATGTAAGTTGCTTCACCCAAATCATTCATAGAAAAGCAGTTCCCTAGCCTGTTCTTGACAGCTTGTAGGGTTGGAATGTCATTCTCAATCAATATTATATTATATACATACAATGTTAGGAATACGACTATGATCTCACTAATTCTCTTGTAAATATAAGGCTCATCTTCATTCCTAATGAAACCAAACTCTTTGATTTTCTTATCAAAATGAAGATTTCAACTTCGAGAAACTTATTTCAATCCATAAATGGATCTTTGCAACTTGCATATTTTAGTGGTTTCATGTGGAGATATAAAATTCTCTAGTTGTGCCATGTATATACCCTCGAGGAGATTTCCATTATGAAAAACCATTTTGACATCCATTTGCCAGATATAGTAATCATAGTATGTAGCAATAATAAGCAGAATTTTGATGGACTTAACCACGACAATTAGGGAAAATGACTCATCATACTCAATACCATGAATTTACTTGAAATTTTTATCCACTAATCGCCCTTTGAATGTCTGTACATTTCCATCCATGTTGGTTTTCTTCTTGAAAACTCACTTGCGCCATATGGGTTGTAACCTTTCAGGTGGTTCCACTAAGATCCAAACCTGGTTTACATACATGAAGTCCATTTTAGATTTCATGGTCTCAAACACTTCTCAGAATCCAGTCCACTTATAGCCTCTTGATAGGTTGCATGATCATTATCATAATCCATAAGCAACACATTACAAATCTGAGTAATAAGAAGTAAATATCTCTAAGACTCAAATCGAGGTCTATCAGATCTACACATGACTTATGTTTTTTGAGCAGTCTGTCTAGCTACAACAATTTGTAGTCTTTACTCAGGTTCCATCTCAGGTCCATGCATTGCTTATGGTTCTTGAATTTCTTCAAGTTCTATCTTGGTGGTCTTTCTAGATATGAACTCCATCTCTAGAAAAATACCAATACTTATGACAAACACTTTGTCCTCATTTGATGTCATACGCATGTCTCGTAACCATACATCTTTATGAAAGACATACTAGGACGCTCCCCGGTCCATATCTCATATGATGTCTTTTGAATCATTTTAGTAGGAACACAGTTTAGTGTAAGAACAGTTGTCTCTAGAGCATATCCTCAAGAGGAAACATGCAGATATGCATGACTCATCATAGATCACACTATATCCAACAAGGTATGATTTCTCCTCTTAAAAACACCATTATGTTGTGGTGTTCTAGGTAGAGTGAGTTGTGATACTATACCACACTCTCTAAGATAGTCTTAAGACTCCTGACTTAAGTATTCTCCACCTCGATCAGATCACAGTGCTTCAATAGTTTTTTAATTGTTTTGTACTTCATTCTTAAATTTCTTGAACTTTTCAAAGAATTCGGGTTTGCACTTCATAAGGTACATATATTCATATCTACCGAAATCATCAGTAAATTTAATAAAGTAATAAAAACCACCTCTAGCCATAGAATTCACGGGTCTGCATACAACACTATGTATTACACCTAAAAGTTCTTATGCCCTCTCAGTATGACCATTTAAATGGGCTTTAATCATCTTGACAAAAAATAGGATTCACATCTCTCATATAATTCATAATCAAAATGAATCAAATAGTCCATCTTTATGGAGTTTTGAAATACACTTCTCATTTATATGGCTCAAATGACATTGTCAAAGATATGTAGGATTAGAGTCATTGTTTTTAATCATTTCATATCATTAATATTATATAGAGGCTAGTCCAAGTTCAAAACATAAATACCATTAAACATTTTTGTCATTCCAAAACAAATATTATTCAAGTGTATAGGTCAACAATTATTCTTAATAATGAATGAAAATCCTTTCATGACCAAACAAGAAAGTGATATATATTTCTAGTAATAGATGGTACATAATAGCAATTCTCTAACACTATTACGAGTCCAGTTGGCAAAGAAAGATGATAAGTCCCTACAACAATGACATCAACTCTTGCTCTATTTCCAACTCGTAGGTCTACATCGTCATTAGCCAACATTCTTCTCCTTCTCAGTTCTTGCACATTTTCACAAATGTGAGAACCACACCTCGTATCCAATACCCAAGATGAAGAAGTATAAGGATTGACTTCTATAACAAAGATACCTGAATGAAAGTCTCACTGCCTTTCTTCTTTTTCAGATCTTCAATATAAGGACGAAAGTTCCTCCTCTAGTGTCATGCCTTTCCACAATGGTGGTAATTCCCTTCCTTTGCCAATTCTTTCCTTTTCAGTGCAGAAGATGTGGGTTTAAAGTTAAACTTAGATTTAATCTTAGCCTTCATAAACACTTTAACCTTGCCCTTACCTTTATGCACCATCAATATGAGGATAGTAGGCTTGGCCTTCTTCATGTTGATTTCGGTAGTTCTCAACTGCCTAGGAGCTCAGGTAGCGATTTGTTAATTTTATTCATATTGTAATTCAAGACAAATTGTTCATAATTGTTCGGCAATGATTGAAGTATCAAGTCCATGGCTAACTCTTGGCTCATAGGAAAACCTATTCTTTGTAAGTTCTCTATATATCCAATCATTTTGAGTATGTGAGTTCTCACATGGTCACGAGCTCTCATCTTACATTGAAACAACGCCCTCGAATTTAAGTGTGCAACCCGTATTCGGTGAGTATACCAACATGTGCTCGATGAGTAGACCGATAACATCCAGCAAGTAGATCCAATGACGGTCCTACCCACCTAGGGTAGGGTGAGGCGAGTACTCCCCTCCCCACCATAGCTCTTTTCGACGAGACTTCTTCTCGATGCCAAAGTATTCTTCTCGACGACATGGTCCCTTCTTGACGTTATAAGCGTGATTCATCTAAGCGATATGAACAACCCATATCGACGACAAAAGCTCCTTCTCGCCGAGGGCAAGGCGAGTTGACCTGGCCTCAGGCGAACTTTCCCCAGGAGAACTCGCCCTCGACGAGTAGGATATGGCCTAGTCTCCTCAGCCGCACTTGCTTAAGGAGGGAGTGAGGCGAGTTCAGGTCAACCCAACTCCTTTGTCCTCCCTCACTATTCATAGACTAGTGGGGGCTGCGATTAGTATTTACGAAAAGACACGAGGAGCTATTCACAGACCATTTTTGTTTGCATATAGCAATTTGGTTAAGGCGGAGGGAGCTATTCGCAGGCCTTTAGGACAATTTTGCCCTTAGAAGAATTTGCCTATAAATAGGACTCGTTATGTCTCAGATCAGCACAAATCCACCCCCAAGAGAGCATGTGCTTTCTTCCTTGCATCCTTGTGATATCTAAGAAAGGCTTAGCCTCTGGTTTTTGGGAGGGAAAATTAAGTAAGATTTTTGAGTTAGTGACGGGACCTCCTCGCTGTAGCCAGTGGGTCACTCTTAGGTAACTACCTACCAACCTGTGAGGGCCAGTTCTCAGCTCAAAATACTCAGACCTAGGGATCTAACAGAGAGATAAGTAACTCAAGCTACTCCCCAAGTCTCGAACATAGTTGGACCGGTATCCGGGTTCCAACATTTTTGGTGTGGTGAGCATGGACTGTAGCGAGAGAATAAAATCTCGTATGACAATCCCATGGCTGAACATATTAAGCCATGAACTGGCCAGGGGAACTCGATGCCTTCGGGCATGTTTGTGACCAAGAACAATTTCGAGCAATTCAGGAGATCGATGGAGGATACCATCAGGGGGTTGCTCGCACCTCGCACCGAGGTGGGAGCACCCTCCCCAGTCACGAATGCATCACCCACCGAGGCAGGACAGAGTCAGTGCCCCGACAAGGAGGAGTTACCATAGGATGGAGACCAGCCACTTCACGCGCGAGTGCTCTTCACGAGTCCAACTGAAACTCGCCATTTTGAGGGTGAGTATGACTGAGTCTGTCTGACTTGCCAGCTCATGCCGCCCAATCCCTTTTGTGAGTTGGTACTGACCTCCCCATTCCTGAGGGGTTCACAGAATCTGCAATGAGTTTTTACTCCAGAAAAGATGACCACGTCCAACACCTGCAATGGTTTGAGGACATGATCTCTATCAAGCAAATGACAGATGCCTTCAAGTGTCGACTGTTTGCCATAACCTTCAAAGGGAAGTCTCAGGACTGGTTCCACCAGATGCCTACATGCAACATCTACTACTTCGAGGACCTTTGCAGAGGCTTTTTGCTTCGGTTCTCCACCTCCAAGAAAAGGAAGAAGGGCTAGTGTTGGGAATATTGCCATCAATGTTCCCTTGATTTGAAGAGGCATCACTCACAATGTTAAGTACATATTGTATTTGATAAATCCTACTTTGCATCAAGAATGTGCAGGGTTAAGATATTCCAAACATTGGAATAAGTTCAGAGGTTTGCTATCAAAACCGCTGAGAAGGAGTCACTGTCTCAGCGGAACCGCTGAGACGGGACCAGGAGCCGCTGAGAAGTGATCTGCCCCTACTGAGCTGCAAATAGACAAAATCCACTGAGAAGAGAAACTGTCTCAGTGGAACCGCTGAGACAAAAGCAGTTCAACTGCTGAGATAGAAGGCTGTCTCAGCCCAACCACTGAGACAGATTCAAATCTGGAAGAAGACAGTGGCGTGACTGTTTTTGGCGCAAACAGCTGTAAAGGAGAGATAAAGCATTCTATACTCTTCCAATGCGTCAGGGCCCCCTCTAAGAGCCATTGAAGACACATGGAGTATAAAAGAACATGTTAGGGCACTTTCAAAAGGACCTGTTGGTGTGCTGAAAAGAAGAAAGCTCTCATCACTGTTCCATTGATGGCTTTCAAGCTCTCTCCTTCTCCTACTTACTGAACCAACAAGAAGACATAAGGAGAGAAGATAGCTCTTCTACTCAGAAGATCAAGGTGATCCTTTCTCCTCAACTGAAGTGAAGGATCAGTTAGAAGACAGGACTGAAGCATTCAGCCAAGTTTCAAGGAAGCACCAGCTGTGCAGGAACAACAAAAGACATCATTCTAGTGCTGTCTAATGTTGTAAGCTTAACATTTATTCTCTGTAGGAACTGTATTGTTTTGAGCTTGTAAGGCACGTTGCCTAAGGGTGTAGGGTTGCTGAACCTGAGGTTGTAAGATTGTTTAGGCCTGAGCTTGTAGGGTTGTTTAGCCTGAGTTGTATGGCAATTTGCCTAAGAAGTAGGGATTCTTGATAGGCCCGATGTAGGCCGTCAAGGGGATCTCTGAGCTGTAGGAGTGGGAGCACTCTGAGAGGTAGGGCTGGTTAGCCTGAGGTAGGGCTTGGAGCAAGCCTGAGAGATCCTGAGGGATCTGAGTTGTAAGATCTAGGAGCTGAGATTGGAGGAGTTGGCCTTGTCTAACACACTATTAGAAAGGTGTAGAGGGAAAGTGGACTACACATAGATACACTGTCTTAGGGAACCAATATAAACACTTATGTGTTTTCTGTGTGTGCATGTTATTTTGTGTACAAGCAAAAGTAATTAAGTAAAAAATCAAAGATACCTAGTCATCCCCCCTCTAGGTGAATTAGTCTACATACCTATAAACTATCAAGTGGTATCAGAGGGAGGTTGGTCAAATAGGACTTAACAGTCTGACCAGGTCCTACATAGGTATTGTTAGATCTGAATCCAATGGATACCAATGGAGTTCAGAAGGAGATGGGGTCTATGAAGCTTCCTATATGCAAAAAGGAAACCTTTGGCATTTAGAAGCAAAGGGTTAGGCTTTTCATGGAGGCCTCAGACACTAGGATCTATATCACTATTCAAGAAGGCCCCTTTCTTATCAAAAAGCCCTCCTCCATTGATCCTACTAGGCAGGTAGGCAAGTCATATACTGAAATGACAAGGGATGAGATAACATTGACAACAATGGATAAAAGAGCTCAAAACATTATAGTCAATGCTATTGATGATTCAATATTCTAGAACTTGGTACACTGTGAGACTGCCAAGGCCATTTGGGATACACTGATAGTGTACATGGAAGGGACTGAAAAGCTGAGGGATGATAGGAAATCCCTCCTCAATCAGGAGTATGAAGCCTTCAGGCAACAAAGCCTGGAATGTATAACTGATTGCTATGAAAGATTCTTCAGGGTAGTGAATGAGTTGAGGACCTATGAAAGAACCTTCACTCATTATGAGCTGAATGACAAATTCCTAAGATCTCTAACTAGAGACTGGGATACCAAGATATGTGCCATCGGGGAGGTGGCAAAGCTGAGTGAGACTCCTCTCCATACTCTGTTTGGAAAGCTGCTCTCCTATGAGATGCAACTATCTGCCAGAAAGGAAGAGGACACAACCTCCAGACCTCATGCAAGGGAGAGGACTGTGGCCCTCATGGCCGAGGGATCTAAGAAGAGCAAGGCAAGGATGCCTACACCTCCAAGAAGGACTGCTGGCTCAGAAAATTCTGAGTACAGCTCACCTGATCGCAGCTCTTCTGATGAGAAGTTTGCTGCCTTCTCAAGGCATTTCAAGAAGATGATGAGGAGGAAGCAGTGGAAGAACAAGCCTTCCTCCTCCTCACATTGTAGGAAGGATCTCAATAAATCAGACAAGCAGCACCCCAAAGGGGACATGTATGATTCTAAACATGATAAACATGTTTCATCTAATATAATTTGCTATTGTTGCAGTAAGCTTGTACATGTCATTGCTGGCTGTCCAGTCAAGAGGAAGGAGAAGGGTGATAAGAAAGCTTTTCACCAAAAGGGAAGAAAGGGAGAAAAGTCCTTCCTAGCCAAGAAAGACAAAAGCTGGAGTGAATCTGAGTCTTCATCCTCAGACTCAGAAGAAGAAGAAGCCTATATTGGGTTGTTTGCAGCTGAGGAAGATGAGGACATTCCTGCTGCACGGGTGGGCATCATGGCCCCTCTATCGCATTCAGACGGTGATGTAGAGGAGGATGAAGATGCAAGAGAACATCATGGCTTAATGGCCATAACAGATGATGATGAAGATAGTCAGGACATTCCTGACACGGTACCTATTCTTCCCCCTTCTTCTGAGTATGAGTTAATACCAGACTCTGAAGCTTGCTCATCAATTGATGAAAATGATTCAGAATCTGAAGTGGCTGTCAATCAATTGATTGACAAGTATGATGCCTTATTTGATGCTCTGAAAAAGAGCAAAAAGCTGGCCAAGAGGCAGGCTTAAGAAATTGCTTCCCTTAAGTGGGCTAAGAAAATTGCACTGAGTCACCTACCCTGGTGGCTCAGATGAGTAGAGAAATTTGCCAACTCAAGGGGATAATAGTTGTCCAATTGAGCACCATTTCCCAAAAGAACAAGGTCATCAAGGACTTTGAGGAGAAGCTTGTTAAAGAAAAGAGTCTAGTGGCTCAATTCTCCAAGCCCAAATCAGTGCTTCCAATTATTGACACCTTTTCTTCTCAAACCAATTGGAGAGGACTAGGGTTCAATAAAATGGAAGTGGGTGAAGGGAGTGGAGAAAGGAGCAAGGTTAAGGCTAAGCCTCATACCACCTTTCAAAAGGTGTTACTTTCCTCTAACAGGTATGACCATGACAACATGTATGGTCACTGGAAGAATGGGAGCTCCTATAGGAAGGAAAATACTCCTTCCCATAGTGGAAGAAAGAGCAGGGGGATGAGTGCTATGAAGGCTCCCCATGAAGACATTCAAATTGCCCATACTGGACCATTTGTTTTTAGTACCTCAGCTCCATCATTCAAGAGTAAGGAAGCAAGATCTTCCAAGTTCATTCTATCCAAGCACTTGGCTGCTGTCAAACATGTAGATAGATCTAACAGCTCAGTGTCTGATGCCATCAAATCTTGCCTAGCTTCCAAGCTAAGGCAAGTTGATGTCATTAAGACAAAGGCTGCTAAGACTGTCCACAAGTTAACCTTCAGCCAGATCATTGTTGAATGGAACAAGAAGAATACTGTTGTCTCCCCTCCTGAACACAAGCATATTAATGCTCATTTCACCTCAAGAAATGTTCAAAAGAGGAGATACAACATTCATGAATGTTGGTGCTGTGGTAAGGTGGGACACTGCCATAGATTGTTGGCACAATCCAAATGTGTCAAGTGTATAGAAGTGCCTCTCTGCAAAGGTTGCAGCAGGTGTGATGTCATCTTTTCAAACTAACAAGAACCTAGGACCCAAAGTTAATTGGGATCCTAAGGGTAACTAAATTCCTTCTTGCAGGTTAGTTCAAGTACCAGTCTTGGGCAAATATGGTACTTGGACAGTGGGTGCTCAAGGCACATGACATGCACCAAAAGTCTTCTACAGGAATACAAAGCTGTGAAGAATGGACCTAAGGTCATCTTTGGTGGATCAGAAAAGGGCATCACCAAAGGTTATGGTATGATTTCCAATGGCATAGTCTCCATCACAAAAGTGGCTTATGTTGAAGGTTTGCAACACAACCTTGTAAGCAAAAGTCAATGGAGTGACTTAGGCCATGTCATTGAATTCCACAATGATAAATGCTTGATCAAAAAGTCACATGACTTAGAGATCATTCTCTCAGGAACTAGGAGTGGGAATGTGTATTGCTTAGATTTCATTTGCAATTCTTCTTCTTCTCCTGTGTGTCTTGTGGCTAATGAAAATGAGTATCTTTGTGCTCAATGGCACAGGAGACTTGCTCACTTTAACTACAAGACAATGTATAGGCTATTTTCTAAAAAATCTAGTTAGAAATAGTCCTAATTTGAAATGTGTTAAAAGTGGTCCATGTCATGCATGCCAAATGGGCAAGCAAACAAGGGACACCATTAAAAGCATTGGTGAAAGTGCACTGTGTGCCCCTGAGATATACTCTAGAGGGGGGGGGGGGGGGGGGGGGAGGGGTGAATAGAGATTTATAAATATTTCTATCCTATTTGTGCAAATACAATAAAAACACTAAGTGTTATGCTCTACAATTCCACACACAGAATAAAATACAGGTTGTTTAAGTAAAGCAAGAAAAACAATAATAGAAAAAGTAAACTATATGGGACAGCACATAAAATGAGCAACCTGGAGACACAAAGATTTTATAGAGGTTCCCCAAAATGTGGGTAGTCCTCTCTTCTACTACCTGGTAGGATTGCACCACCTGTGCCTGGTCTTTTGACAAGGAGACTCACAGAACCACTGATCTTTTGATAAGGAGATCATGAACCAACCAGACCTTTTGATAAGGAGATCTTGAACCAACCAGATCTTTTGATAAGGAGATCTTAAAGCACTGAATCCTTTGGAAGAGGGATTCTCAAAACTCTTATACAGTTGAGAGTGAGAAGCAAAAATAAGAAGAGGGAGGAAGAAGAATTCTATTTTCAGAATTCTTATGAAGCCTGTATCAGGAACAACTTCTTTATTCTTTTCACTAGATCTGCTGATCATGAACTCCTGCCTATGATTGTGATGATTTGCAGGAGCTAAGATGGTTAGATCCTTTCTCTTTCTTTTGGCTGCTATATGATATTGATGATGAACAGCCTTCTTCTGTTCTAAGAGAGGGAGAGCAGTTGTTCTTTCTTCTCTGTGTTTTCTCTATTAGGGTTCCGGAGGAAGAAGAAGAGGATGGAGCCCTAATTGGAAAAGTTTTTCCGATTGTAATGAATACTCTATGTTTCTCTTTCTGCTCATGCCTTATATTGTCCCTCCTTAATTTGAATTAAGTTCCTTTTCTGGTAGGTCCTGAAAAGGTAATTTTCCCTGCATAATTTCTCTTCCTTTCCTTCTATAATTCACGACCTATCCACCAACTGTAAGCTTGTTTCCAAGAAAGCTTTTTTGCCCTCCTTTAATTCTTCGTTCTATTTGAGGCAATTAAGGAGTCCGTGGAGAACGGTCTTCGGTATTGTGGGCCATGAGAGAGTCCAAAATGACAGCTGAAAAGGTTTCCTTTTCAGACTGTATTTGACATAGCGTCGAGTTCTCTTCCTCCCTTATTGACACACCTTCGATTCCTTGTAAGAGCAGCTTCAAATTCATTCTTGGTCTGATTGAAGTCAGTTTGTCGACTTTGCATAGATATCTTATCGACGTAATTGTCGAGTTGAAGGCATGGCTCTGAACTTCAGTATCTGCGTCGAGATGAAGTCCACATTGCGTCGACTTTAGATGGCTTCGACAGATTCTTTCTTTTGCGTTGAGTTGAAGTAGAAGCTACGTCGACTTCTCTAGGTACTTCGACAAGTCCATGGCCTCTACATCGATATCCATTCGACGTAGCATCAACTTGATCTACTCCGATAGAAGGATATTCATTCGAGTTTCTTGGACTTCTTGTCAGTGTAGCGTCGACAATAACTCGATGTTGCGTCGATTTCCATTCGACGCAACTGTTAACTTTACCCAAACTTTACTTCTCTTGATATGGTCTTGACACCCTCGGTTGAGTGTGACATCCTAAGACATCTAATGATCAGATTACCCTAACTATACAATGGGTAATACGACCTAAGAGATAAAATCACTTTTTAGGTAATTTGTTAAGTTAAATCAAAGGAGGTTTTCCCAACAATTGGCTCCAAAGACACTGAAAGATGTTTTTATCTATTGCACATGGACTTGTTTGGTCCTTTGCCAATTCAGAGCGTAGGTGAGAAGTTGTATACCTTGGTGATTGTTGATGATCATTCAAACTATACATGGGCATTCTTCCTTAAGAAGAAATCTGATACTTTAGATATCTTAATAAACCATGTTAAGGCAATCCAGAATGAACTCCAATGTACTATGGCCAAGACTAAAACTGATCATGGTACAGAATTTCAATCTGGGGCAGTGACAAGGTTTTGTCAAGAATTTGGTATCTCCCAAGAATTCTCCTCCCCAAGGACTCCACAACAAAATGGTGTGGTTGAGAGGAGGAATAGGACTTTGATAGAGGCTGAGAGAACACTGCTTAGTGACTCCCCACTCCCAAAATATTTCTGGGATGAGGCAGTCAATACTGTCTGTTATGTTCTCAATAGAGCATCTATCAATAAGGCCCTAGGAATAACCCCATATGAGATTCTGAAAGGCAAACAACCAACTATTTCATACTTTAGAATCTTTGGTTGCAAATGCTACATTCTAAATAATGAAAAATCTCAATTAACTAAGTTTGTTGAAAATGCAATGTAGGGGTTCTTGTTGGATATAGCTCACATAGAAAAGCCTATAGAGTATTCAACAAGAAAACTCATGTTGTAGAAGAGTCTATGCATGTGGTTTTTGATGAGACCAGCCTGCAATATAAGGGCTGGTACAACTCTCCTATTTTGACAGGTAATGAACAGCAACTGCATGAAATGTCTCTCCAAGACATACCCAGCACAAGCAAGGTCAATTCAGAGGTAGCAATCCCTGAAGTTGAAGATCAGCAAGCTGCTGAAGAAGATGCTGCTCAAGAAGAAGAGCTGCAGATAGCTGACAGGTTGCATGCAGCACACAGACACCTAAGGGATCATCCAAGGAACCAAATAATTGGAGATGTGAACCAAGGAGTGGTCACCAGAAGCAGGGCTCATAATGAACCCCTATTCTTGAGCTTTCTATCACAAATGGAATGCAAGAAATTTAACGAAGCAAATAAAGACACGTTATGGATTCAAGCAATGCAAGAAGAACTGCTTCAGTTCAAAAGGTGCCAGGTGTGGAAATTGGTGCCAAAACCTCAAGGACACAATATCACTGGCACCAAATGGATCTACAGAAATATGCATGATGAGAATGGCACCATTATCAAAAATAAAGCCAGGCTAGTGGCCAAAGGGTACAAACAAGAAGAAGGTATTGACTTTGATCAAACATTTGCCCCAGTTGCAAGGTTAGAAGCAATAAGGCTATTCCTAGCCTATGCTGCCCACAAAGGGTTCAAAGTGTATCAGATGGATGTCAAATCAGCATTCCTGAATGACAATCTAAAGGAAGAGGTATATGTAGAGCATCCCTCAGGTTTTGTTTATCCAACCCTCTCCTCTCATGTTTATTTGCTTAGGAAAGCTCTATATGGTCTAAAGCAAGCCCCTAGGGCTTGGTATGAGACCTTGTTTAGCTTTCTCATCAAGAACAAGTTCTTGAGGGGAAAGATAGATATCACATTGTTTCTTAGGGAAACAAAGGGCAAGTGTCTACTAGTCCAAATTTATGTTGATGACATAATCTGTTGGAACAACCCAATTACTGATTTGGGCTAGGATCACTATCTGTTTATTAGGACTAAGTTGAACCCAATGTATAGTCTTAAGGGTCAAGGTTTTAGGCTGTTAGAACTAAGGAAAAGAAAAGTTTTCTGCGTTCGACGAACTCCATACTGCGTTCGACGAACTCAATCCTGCGTTCGACGAACGGCATGCTCCTGCGTTCGACGAACTCATTCTGTGTTCGACGAACTCCTCTCTGCGTTCGATGAACTCATTATGCGTTCGACGAACTCCTCTCTGCGTTCGACGAACTTGCTCTCCAGCTCGACGCACTTAGTTATGAAGCCAGTCCAGCAGTTTATCTCTTTAGTTCGACAAACTTCATTCTGCATTCGACGAACTCAGCTCTGCGCTCGACGAAATTTGTGTTCAGTTCAGTATTTCAGTCAGATCAATTTTATTCTATTCTCTGAACTCGGATCTTTCAGCAACGGCTCTATTATATCAGATTAGTATGGATTATATCTTTCCTTTTATTATTTGGAGAATATAGCCGTTCACATTTAGCTGAAAAGGACAATTTCATGGAAAAGGAAAAAAGTATAAAGCGTATCAGATTTGCAGTACCAGATATATCTCTTCTAAATATTTTATTCCTTAAATTAAGGGATTTGAATTTCAAATCAGTTAGAGATTTCAAAAGAAATAAGGAAAAAGATTTATACAGAACATTATTACAGAACAACACAGCAAGAAGAAAAAGAAGAAGAAAGCTGTCGAGAGAAATACAGAAGAAAGAAAAATGCAGAAAAAGCTTTCAGATCATCATCTTCCTCAAGCAGCACCTCAATCTCTGAGAACAACATCAACAAATATTCTCTCAGTTTTTCTGCTGCAAATTCAGATCTTCAAAAGAGCAACAAACAATCTGAGAAACATTTTTGTCTCTCAGATTCATCAGCTATCAGGAAGATACATAAAGATATTACATTCAAGAGAAAGCTTCATCCTCAACTGTCAACAAATTTCAATCAGACAGGGGGAGCTTTACAACATCAATACATTCCACTAGTCTTCTCTCAGATTATTGAAAGAGAAGAACTTCTTAACCCTTTTATCCCATTCTTGTACAGGGTTATAACTCCCTTCAAAAGTTAACCCCTTAGTGGCAAGGCACCTTAACAAAAACCTGTAGCTTGGTTAGAGCACCTGATCAAAAGCTCATTGGTGTTTGGACACGTGATCAAAAATCCATTGGTGATAGGGCACCTGATCAAAAACCTAGTGGAATCCTACCAAGGGTGGTAGAAGAGTAGACGTACCCAGGTTTATTGGGGAACTACTATAAAATCCTTGTGTCATCTGTGGTTGTGTGATTTTCTTTATTGTGTTGTGTGCTCTCTTTGTGTTTGTTTTTATAACTCACTCAATACACATATAAGTATCACTATTTTAATTCCGCTATAAAATTAAGTGAAAAACTTTTTAATACTCTATTCACCCCCCTCTAGAGTAAATCTAAGATCTAACCTCACTTTCAATTGGTATCAGAGATAGGTTGATTGTATACAGGCTTACACCTGAATAAAAAGATCAATTAGATCTTAAATTTATTTTAGAGTTTTCTTTTGCTTAAAAAAAACTCATGGCACAGAACAAAGAATATTCAAGCACAAGACCTCCTATGTGCAATCTAAATAAGTTTGCACTATGGAAGACAAGGATCAGATTATACATGAATTCTATTGACGAAGATATTTTAATGTTATTTTGACAGGACCTCCTACACCTACAGCAACAACAAGTGCTGAAACCACAACAACAAATAATGCTGTTCCACCTCCTGAGTGGACAGATGCACAAAAGAAGCAGAGAAGTGTTGATGCCAAAGCTATGAATATATTGGCACAGACAATGTCTGATGACATCTTCCAAAAAGTTGTGGAATCCACTTCAGCACGGTAAATCTGGATGTCCCTCAACAACATGGTTGAAGGATCTGCAGATGAAAGAAAAGATAGAAGATCTCACCTTATCTCTCAATATGAGAACTTCAAAAAGGGAGAAAATGAAACAGTAGCTGATATGTACAACAGGCTCAGCCTCATAATCAATAAGCTGAAGACCTTGGACAAAGTGATCTCCATCACTGAGGTCAATGATAAGATCCTTATGTGCTTCCCGAGCACATGGGACTCTAGGATCTGGCCAATCAAGGAAGCTAGAAGCCTTAATGAGATCTCCACTGAGAGCTTGTTAGGCAAACTCAAACCCTATGAGCAGCTTATCAAATCCAGAGAAGCTGAACAATCTGCCTCATCTCCAGCATCCAAGAAGGAGAGAAGCATAGCTTTCCAAGCTACTGAAGAAGAAGAAAAAGCTCCAAGAGATGTGGAGTTCATGAATCTTCTAGCTAAGAGATTTTATAAAATGGCTAAGAAGGACTTCAGAAAGAAGGATTCAAGATCCAGAGAAAAGCCAAGGTATGACAAATCTAATTCTAAAAAAATAATTTGTTTTGGCTGCAGGAAACCTAGACACATTCTGTCTGAGTGTCCAGAGAACCAAAAGAAGGAGAAGAGAAAAGAGAAAGAAGAGAAAAGGCACTCCAGTAAACCATCATCCCACAAACACAAGCATAAGGGAAGAGGGTTTGTAGCTGAAACATGGAGTGAAACAGAATCAGAGTCTTCATCCAGGTCATCTGAAGATGAAGAAAAATCAAATGACAAAGACCAATGCTTGATGGCTATTTATGACTCAAGCAGTGAGTCAGAAAATGCATCTTCATCCAGCTCCAGTGTTGATGAGGATGATGAAGAAGAAAAGAATTTATGCATGATGGCTATCAATGCCTCATCAAACAGCTCAAATGAATCAGAGTCTGACAATGATGATGTTCAGGTAATCTCAAATTTTGATTTTAATTCAATTGAATTCAAAGTTCTTTGCTTAGATTTAGGCTTTGTTTGGTGGAGCATTTTCAGAGCGGCACACCGCAATTTACTACACCGCCCCGCCAAACAAAGATTTCCCGGGCAGCAGTGCAAACAGCCACTGTGCCAAATCGTGAAAATTTTAGCGATTTGGAGTCGCGAAATAATTTCACGTATCCAAAATCGCAGAAAATCGCGGAGATGGCGTTTCTTCTCTCGCTTTCGCGAGTTTCTTTGCGCCAGGGCTGGGCGCTGCTTTCTCCTTCCAAATCCGTTGGAGGAGCCTCGTTCTCCTTGTTTCTTCTTCCACTAGAGGTTGGGTGTTGCTTTTTTCCTTTCAGATCTGCCGGAGGAGCCCCGTTCTCCCCGTTTCTTCTTCCGCCGGAGGCTGGGCGTTGCTTTTTTTCTTCCAGGCCCGTCGATGAACTGATCAGAGAATGATAGGAAGAGAGATCCTGCATAAGATCTTGTTCCTTCCAGATCCTGCATAAGATCTTATCTCCTTCCAGATCTTGTCTCCTTCCAAATCCCTCTCATGGTCGGTGAAACCCTGCCGCCAACCTCCTTGATCGGTGATACAAATGTGGAATCCTATTTAGGTTTTAGATCTCAAATCAAATGAGAAATATTTTTCAGTTTATAGCTAAGATTGCTACTTTGGATGCTATATATATGTATTTCCTGTGACTATAAATTGATGTTCGTGTATTGCTTGTGATCAAAACAAATGTGTGCTGCTACTTTGGATGTTGTATAAATGTATTGCCGGTGATTCCCTACAATTTTTTGTATTTCTTGGATTAGGTAACCATGAAGCCTGAAAATGGTGGCTAGTTTAATGATGTGATCAAATGATTTGTAGAAAATCAAAAGATGGTGGTATTTCAACAAATCAAATTAGCTTGTTTTACATTATTTTTATTTTTCTTTAAAAATTTTAAAAAATGGATTTTTCTTTGGTTGAAACAGCACTGCAAACACTGTTCTTCCAAACAGTTTCACAGATTCTGCCACCACTCTGCAAAACAGCTGATTATTCCACCACTGCTTACCACCACTGCTTCTCCAGTCGCAGCAGCTGAGCCAAACAGAGCCTTAATCAAATATGAGAAAGTGATAATCTCTCTCAAAAATCAGTTGGCTGAAATGAACCAACTAAGTGAAGAAAATACTATTCTTAAGAAAGATTTGGCTGCCTCCAGAGAACATATTGTTCTCATTGAGAAAAAGTTGTCTGATGTTATGAAATTTGAAGAATCCCTAAATGGGAGAAGCATCAAACTGATGGACATCACAAGCACAGTGAATGCCAGATTAAGTGGCAAACTGGGCTTAGGTGCATCATCAAGTGAGCCACCTTTTATTAAGAAGAACATACTTTATACACCAATAAAGTTAATTTCTGCCAAGAGCAAAGAGGTAGTAGAAGTAGATAAAAACATTTCAGGCAAGGCTGTTAAGAATAAAGGAATTCAGCAGAATTCGTTGAACGGAGCTTGACGAAATGAATCCACTTCGTCGAACGGAGATCGACGAACTTTGAAGACAGATTTCCAGTATAGTTATTATTCAAACAACGCTCGACGAAAGCACTTCACTTCGTCGAATGGCGATCGACGAACTCAGCCCAGTTCGTCGAACGGAAAACATATAGAAAATCTACAGAATTCTTATTCTTCACAAACTATGAATCCTTTCACTGAATGGATAATTCCTCCAAGGAGATATCATCCACAATGTTATAAGGATCAACCTGAGATGTCTTTAATTTCAGAATTTTGTGGAAAAACAAAAGGACCCAAGGTAGTCTGGGTCAAAAACAACTAGTTTATTTTTTCTTTTGTGCAGGTACAGGGCTATCTAAAAGAACAAAGGTATTTGGATAGTGGGTGCTCAAAGCACATGACAGGAAACAAGGCAAACCTGAGCAACTATAACACAAAGCTTGAACCCAAGGTGATCTTTGGAGACTCCAACCGTGGACAAACCAAAGGATATGGGAAGATCAAAGTTGGAGCAGTTATCTTCAAGAAGGTAGCTTATGTCAAGGGTCTGAAGCACAACCTCATCAGCATAAGCCAGTTATGTGATGAAGGTTATCAGGTAACCTTTAACCATTCCTTATGTCTTATTACCAATAATAAAAACATAAATGTATTATCTGGTATTAGACATGGAAATATTTATTTAGTCAATTTTGACTCTGCCAACTCAGATATTTGCTTATTCAATTCTATAAGTAAAACAAATGAATTATGGCATAAAAGACTAGGACACATTAACTTTAGAACTATCTCTAAGCTCTCTAAGGACAATCTTGTTAGAGAACTGCCATCTGGTTCATACAAGAAGGAAGGACTCTGCAGGGCTTGTCAATTAGGTAAGCAGACCAAGAGTAGTTTTAAATCTTTATCCAAGAGTGATTCACCTAGGATTTTGTATTTACTATATTTGGATCTTTTTGGACCCATGCAATACAAAGTCTAGGAGGGAAGCATTATTCTTTAGTTATTGTAGATGACTTCTCAAGATTCACTTGGGTGTTCTTTCTTAGGAACAAGTCTGACACCTTCAATATTCTGACAGACTTTCTCAGGTCCATCAAGATTGAGTACTCTACTCTAGTTGCATTGATCAGAAGTGATCATGGCACTGAGTTTGAATCTCTTCTGACGAGAGAATTCTGTGGAAAAGAAGGGATCAGGCAATATTTCTCTGCTCCTAGAACTCCTCAACAAAATGTGGTAGCTGAAAGGAAAAATAGAACACTTATTGAATCAGCAACTACATTGCTTGCTGATGCTCACTTGCCAATCTCTTTTTGGGCAGAGGAAGTGAACACAGCAAATTATGTGTTGAATAGAAGCCTGATACATAAGCTTAAGGGTAAAACTCCCTATGAATTACTCAAGAATAAAAAGCCTAAGGTTAACTATTTTAAGATATTTGGCTGTAAATGCTATGTGCATAACAATGACAAGAAGTATCTAAGGAAGTTTGAAGCAAAAGCCGTTGAAGGCATATTCCTTGGATATTCTCTTTCTAGTAAAGCATATAGAGTTTACAACAAATCTACTCTTAAGATAGAAGAGTCCATGCGTGTATCTTTTGATGAGACTAACATGTTAATTGAGGAGAGGAACACCACCTCTACCAAAAATACTTTGCAGGTACCTGCTCTATGTGAAGATCTTAATGGATTGAATCTGCAGAATGAAGAATCACTACTTCCATCAAATGAAATAATTCAAGACAGTGAAGAAGAGGATAATCCAGATCTTGCTAACAACTCAAATCAAGTGACAGCTGAACAAGTCCCTCAAGAAGAAACCATTGCAGAACCAACTCCAACTATTGACCACATCACAGTTAGAGATCATCCAATATCCCAAATCATTGGAGATATTTCAGCAGGTGTTCAAACAAGGCAACAACTACACCAAAATCAGATGCACACTTATTTCTTATCCCAGATTGAACCTCAATCCATAAAAGATGCAGAACAAGATCCAAATTGGATTCTTGCAATGCAAGAGGAGCTCAATCAATTTGAAAGGAACAAGGTATGGGATTTGGTTCCAAGACCAAAAGCCCATCCAGTCATTGGCACCAAGTGGGTCTTCAGGAACAAGCTAGATGATCAAGGCAACATAGTCAGAAATAAAGCAAGATTGGTAGCCCAAGGATATTCACAGGAAGAAGGAATTGACTATGATCAGACCTTTGCTCCTGTTGCAAGACTTGAATCTATCAGGATTTTTCTGACCTTTGCTGCATTCAAGAAGTTCAAGGTATATCAGATGGATGTGAAGAGTGCATTTCCTAATGGAGACATCATAGAAGAAGTCTATGTGGAACAACCACCGGGTTTCATCTCTCCAACTCACTCCTCTTTTGTATTTAAGCTTAATAAAGCTCTCTATGGTCTCAAACAAGCTCCCAGAGCATGGTATGAGACCTTAGCTAATTTTCTTTTGGAGAACAATTTCTGTAGAGGCATAGTTGATAAAACCCTACTTTTTTAGGATACATAAAAATCAAACTTTACTAGTTCAAATATATGTAGATGATATCATATTTTGCTCTACTGATTCAAATCTATGCAAAAGGTTCTCTAACCTAATGCAATCTAAATTTGAAATGAGTAGTATGGGTGAGTTATCTTACTTCCTTGGTCTTCAAGTGAAGCAAACTCCAAATGGCATATTCATATCACAATCTAAGTATGGTAAGGAATTAGTGAAAAGGTTTGGTATGTCTGATGCTTCCACCATGAAAATACCCATGCCCTCAAATGCCGTTGTTGACACAGATAAATCAGGGAAACTTGTTGATCAGAAAGTATATAGAGCAATTGTTGGCTCACTACTTTATTTAACAGCAAGTAGGCCTGATATAATGTTTGCTACCTGTATTTGTGCTAGGTTCCAAGTTAACCCCAAAGAATCTCACCTAATTTTATTAAAAAGAATTTTGAGATATATAAAGGGTTGTCCAAATCTAAGACTCTGGTATCCAACAGCTTCAGAATTTGAATTAACTAGATTCTCAAATTCTGATTATGCTGGATGCAGAGTAGACAGGAAAAGCACATCAGGAACTTGCCAGTTTCTTGGTGATAGGCTTGTGTCTTGGTTTTGTAAGAAACATACATCTGTGTCTACATCAACAGCTGAGGCTGAATACATAACTACATGCAGTTGCTGCTCACAGATATTATGGATACAAAATCAGCTCCTAGACTATGGTATCAATCTAAATAATTCATTTATATTTTGTGACAATACTAGTGCAATATTTATAGCACAAAATCCAGTACTCCATAGTAGGACTAAACACATAGAAATTAGGCACCACTTTATCAGAGATAATGTGGATAAAAATAAAATTTGCTTACAATTTATTCCTACTGACTTACAAAGGGCTGATATTTTCACCAAACCCTTGGATGAAAAGAAACATATCTACTTCATTAATCAGCTAGGAATGATAGATGGAGATTCAATCAATTGAAAAAAAAATTAAAATTTCTACTTATCCCATCCTTCATCAAACTGAGATCGATGAAATCTAGTTGTTCGTCGAACGGAGATCGGCGAAGTCATCTAGATCGTCGAACTGAGATTGACGAAAATTTATTTTTGTCGAACGCAGTTTTGATGAAGCTTTTGTTTCTGAATCTTTCCTTATAATCAAATCTTCTTCATTTTAACTGTATGCCTACAAAATTGCTTCTCTTCCAGTTCCTTTGCACTTGATCTCTATTTTATTTATCAAGAACAATGACAATATTTCTTCAAAATGATTGCATCCTTCCCTACCTATTCAAATGTCCCTTCTTCTAGTGGCCTAGCTTCAGGCCTTCCTGAAACTAGGCAGGGGGAGATGTCTTGAAGAAGCTCCTTTTTGTTAGGGGAAGATACTTTCCTTTTGACAGGGGGAGATATTTTGAAGAAACTCCTTTTTGTTAAGGGGAGATACTTTCCTTTTGACAGGGGGAGATATTTGAAGAAACACCTTTATGATAGGGGGAGATGTTTTAAGAAGATGCTCAAGTCTCAAGGGGAGATGCTGTATGAAGAAGCATGTTTTCAGTTCTTGATAAAGCTCACAGCAGTTTGCAGTTTTAGTTTTGTTTCAGATTCAGATATAGCAGATTCAAATGCAGATTGGTAGCAAAGAAGATTAAGAAATAATTTTTGTTAAAGCAGATTCAATTCAGATCAACAAATTCAGAAAGCTGAAAAATACAGATTCAGATTATAAAGCTTTTCAGAAATATTGGTTGATATAGCAGATACAACTCAGATAATCAAATTCAGAAAGCTGAAGGCAATGTCAGAATTCAGAAAGCAAAAGGTTCGGATTTATTTGTTTTATTAGTTTTGTTTTCAATGTAAATTTTCAAAACTCAAAGTATCATATTTTATATATCTGCTGAAAAATTTAAAATCTATCAGATATATATGCTCTGTTATTTGTTTTATTATTCATTTTTTGTCAAATAATGTCCTAACCCAAATAGGGGGAGATTGTTGGAACAACCCTATTACTGATTTGGGCTAGGATTATTATCTGTTTATTAGGACTAAGTTGACCCCAATGTATAGTCTTAAGGGTCAAGGTTTTAGGCTGTTAGAACTAAGGAAAAGATAAGTTTTCTGCGTTCGACGAACTCCATACTGCGTTCGATAAACTCAATCCTACGTTCGACAAACGGCATGCTCCTGCATTCGACGTACTCATTCTGCGTTTGACAAACTCCTCTCTATGTTCGACGAACTTGCTCTCCAGCTCGACGCACTCAGTTCTGAAGCCAGTCCAGCTGTTTATCTATTCAGTTCGATGAACTTCATTGGTGATAGGGCACCTGATCTAAAACATAGTGGAATCTTACCAAGGGTGGTAGAAGAGTAGACGTACCCAGGTTTATTGGGGAACTACTATGAAATCCTTGTGTCCTCCGTGTTTGTGTGATTTTCTGTATTGTGCTGTGTGCTCTCTTTGTGTTTGTTTTTATAGCTTAATCAATACACATATAAGTATCACTATTTTAATTCTGCTATAAAATTAAGTGAAAAACTTTTTAATACTCTATTCACCCCCCCTCCCTCTAGAATTAATCTAAGATCTAACCTCACTTTCATAATCTTTGGGTCTACAAATGACAACCATTGCAAAAGGTTTGCCAACCTTATGCAGGGGGAGTTTGAGATGAGCAGTATGGGAGAGCTCAAGTACTTTTTAGGCCTCCAAGTGAAATAGTCTGGTGAGAGAATTTTCATCTCTTAGACCAAGTACACTAGGGAGCTAATTAAGAAGTTTGGGATGGAATCAACCTCCACCTTGAAAACTCCCATGGGGTCCAACATTTCCCTAGACAAGGATGAAAAGGGTAAGCCCTTTGATGAATCCATGTACAGGCGTATAATTGGGTCCCTGTTATATCTAACTTCCAGTAGACCAGACATCATGTATGCTACATGTGTTTGTGCTAGGTACCAAGCATGCCCTAAGGAATCTCATTACTCAACTATAAAGAGGATTTTGAGATACCTTAAGGGCATCCAACACCTTGGCCTTTGGTACCCTAAGAACAATGATTTTGAACTAATTGGCTTTTCAGATGCAGATTTTGCAGGCTGCAAAGAAGATAGGAAAAGTACAAGTGGAACTTGCCAATTCCTAGGAAGAAGTCTTATCTCATGGAGCAGCAAGAGGCAGACCAGTGTGGCAATATCCACAGCTGAATCTGAATACATAGCTGTAGGAAGTTGTTGTGCACAACTTTTGTGGATACAACATCAGTTAGAGGACAATAACCTCAAGGTGAGCAATTCTCCCCTATATTATGACTTATCCAGTGCTATCTCTATTGCTAAGAATCCTGTCTCACTTAGCAGGACTAAGCATATTGAGATAAGATATCATTTTATTAGAGAGCTTGTTGAGAGTGAAGATATATGCCTTGAATTTATCCCCACTGACAAACAAGTAGCTGATATCTTCACAAAGCCATTGGATGAGGCAAAGTTTAATACTTTTAAAATTGAGCTTGGCATGTTGAATTTAGAATAGATCTTATTTTGCAAATTTGTATGTCTTGCTTATTATGCTATTCACTAGCTTTAATATATCATGTAATCATGTATAACAAGCTTTGATAGAAAAAGTAGCTATCTAAATATTGGGTAGCATGTTTAGATCTTGAAACATGGCTAAAAGGTTAAAGCTATTCTAATTTAGCATGCTTAGGATCAATGATGGCAATATCAGTTGAAACAACTGAGAAGGTATCAGCTGAACCGCTGAGATAGCTGAGAAGATCTCAGCTAATCTGTTGAGACAACTAGAACTGTCTCAGCGGTTGACAATACCTTATCCCAGGGGATACCAACACCATCTCAGCGGTTCAGCTGAGATGGGCTGGCTAAATAAAAATATGCCATAATTGACTACTCAACAATATAAAATCAATTAAATTGATTAAGATTAATCAACTTATATAAATAGGAAAAATCTAAACCTAAATCAAGCCCATATAAATATCAAAATGTTGATTAAGTTAGCACATTATTAATTAACCTAGCCGATGAGACGAGCCTTTCTACCTCCCATTTCAGCGACCTATCCTTCAGCAGAAATGGCGCCAAAGATGGCAATAGATCTCCATGAAGGATATAAGATAGTTCAAAATGGATTTCAACGTGCTCCTGCAGAGATAAGAGAAGTGATTCAACTTCTAACCGACCAAGGACTGGAATATGTACTGTTTGAACCTACCTCAATTCTCAGTACTGAAGTTCTGGAATTGTTCTCTAATGCAAAGATGTCCTCTTCAAATTCATCTATCAAAGGAAGGATTGGAAGTATAGAGATAAGAATATCTCCTAAGAAAATGGAGAAAGCACTGCATTTGACCTCTTGTAGTGAAGAGGAGGAAGAAGAAATATCTGAAAAAGACAAGGATCAAGCTCTACAGTGGTGTGAATATAGTGATGCCAAACTTGGCTCACTTAAGAGAAAGTTCTTTAATCAGAGAGGCAAATTGCTCTCTGATATTGTTGGCAAGGACATCCTGTGAAAGCTAGGATCTCATGACACAATCTCAAAACACATGTTTGAGTTGATATCAAGAATTATTCTGAAGAAGAAGACCTCTTGGGCTGAGGTGTTGTTTTTAAGGATAAGAGAATGTCTGCAGGCCCCCAACCTAGGCAGAATTCTCTCACTCTGCCTTCTCAACATCTACCCAAAGGAATTTAACAAGTCCAAAGGGACAATTCTACATTATCTAAAAAGGATGGACATCAAAACCTTAGACAGGTTCACAAGGGTCCTCTCCATGAGCCAACCCTCTGAACCCAAGGTGAAGAAGAAGAGCTTGGTCAAAGGGTGAAGAAGGGCAAGAATAATCTGCTCTGACTCTGGGTCAGGGTAGAAGAGGATATCCCAGCTATGGACAGTCAAGGTTCAGTCAGATGTCCTCCAAGGGATGACCAAGGAGGATATCATGACACTGAAGGTCATGAAGGCAATGCTCCTGAGAAAGAGCATGAAGGAGAAAAAGCAGATGATGCTGAGAAAGTGCATCAAAAGAATGAAGATGCTACTGCTGCTGAGGATATGTCAGAAGGACATGAAGAAGATCACACTACTCGTGATTCCTCCAATCCTACCACTGCTGATAAATGTGTGCAGGTTATACACTCCTCCTCAGAAGAAAATGAGGGTGATGAAGACAATGCTCCTGGTGATCCTCAAGGTGAGATTGACTTAGTCATTTTCATTCTAGAGCAAAGTATCAAGCTAATCCCTCCTAAACCAACAGATTACTGGGGAGATGATCAGGACATTGATGATCCTTCATCTGAGGGGGAGCAGCAAAAGAAAACACCTGCTAAGGAAAGTGATGATGCTCCAAGTAAGGAGGAGCAAGAAAAGATTCCTGAAGAAGGAAAAGGGAATTTATCAGGTAATATGTTGGGATCGAGGGCTTGCGGGCTATGTTCCAGCAATGCCCCTGATGTTGCGGCACTAGTCGAAGCAGAAGGGCGTGTCCCCTGTGAACCTAATTGGCTTCCCCGTGGATTCTACCTTGGGATAGCCAGCTCTATAAAGGAGCGGTATGCGCATTCCCCAATAGTCCGGGCTTTTGGGAGAGTTGGTAGCGTCGTGTCCCTACAAGTGGTATCAGAGGAGGTCACGGGTTCGAAACCCGGGGTCATTGCTGGGGGGGATTGTTAGGATCGAGGGCTTGCGGGCTATGGTCCAACAATGCCCCCGGTGTTGCGGCACTAGTCGAAGCAGAAGGGCGTGTCCCCTGTGAGCCTAACTGGCTGCCCCGTGGGTCCTGTCTTGGGATAGCCAGCTCTATAAAGGAGCGGTATGCGCATTCCCCAATAGTCTGGGCTTTTGGGAGAGTTGGTAGCGCCATGTCACTACAAGTGGTATCATAGGAGGTCACGGGTTCGAAACCCCGGGGTCGTTGCTGGGTGGGATTGTTGGGATCGAGGGCTTGCGGGCTATGGTCCAGCAATGCCCCCAGTGTTGCAGCACAAGTCAAAGCAGAAGGGCGTGTCCCCTGTGAGCCTAACTGGATGCTCTGTGGGTCCTGCCTTGGGATAACCAGCTCTATAAAGGAGCGGTACGTGCATTCCCCAATAGTCCAGGCTTTTGGGAGAGTTGGTAGCGATGTGTCCCTACATAATATACATGTCAGTAACCCCACTGATATTCACACTCACACTTACATTCATGCTAATGATGATATTAATCTGATTGTAGATGATAAAGATAATAATGCCCCAAGTGAGGGGGAGACAATCCCTGCTCAATTTGTGGGGGAGCTGAATATTATATCTGATGTCCCATCCACATCAACAATATCACATGATAAGCGGCTCAGCTCCATCAGCACATTAATTGAAGGCCACATGCTTTCAATAAAGAACTATATTGACAATTCAATATTGTCCCTAAAGGAAGAAGTCATGGCTGAGGTCAAAAAGATTAAGAATGACACTGCAATCCTTAATAAACAGATGACGAAGTAGTTTGATCTGGCAGAAAAATCAGTGCTCTCTCAGTGCACAATCCTCAGATCAATGGACAACCACCTCAATTGTCTGAGAAAGATATGTCATATGTCAAGAACTATGTCAGCAAGACAGATGAAGTAATAGAAAAAACCTCAAACCATATAGAAGACTTTGTCTAGAAAACTGCCACCACAGTGATCAGTGAAACAGAAAGGATGAAAGATGAGATGAAGTCTGACTTGGAAAATGCCTTCCAGACCATCTCAGGCTCTGTAGCAGCTGCCTCCTAGTCCATAGAAGCTAAAATAATTGAAGAAGACAGAAAGGGGGAGGTGGCCAATGATGAGATCAATTCAGAATTGGCTCTCCAAGTGCTAAAAGGAACCAGAGTTGCCCTGAATCTTCCCTTGCTGGATAACTTCAGGAAGGAAGACTTTGAATTTGAAGGGCAAGCTAAGACAGCTCAAGATGCTCAGCTGGCTAAAAGGAGAAAGAGAGAAGGAGTATTGCTAGCAGAAGAATTCATGGCTAAGCAAAGGGAAGAGCAGGGTGTTGACCCTGACTATGGGCATTGGAGTGAGGACTCCAAAAGCATTATCCTTAAAGCCTGGGTGAGTCATGGCCAAGTATGTAAAGACATTGACAGGATATATCCAGCTGAAGAATGGATCAAGCATCTGGAGAGAAACACACAATGAGACAGAATCTTCAAAGAGAATCTAGTTAGAAAGAACAACCCAAGCAGAATGCCTTCTAAGTACATTCCAAAGCCATATCTTTATTTCAAGAGGCAAAAAAATAAGAAAAAGCTAGATGAGATTGCTGATGTTGCTAAAGGGAAGGAGGTTGCTGTTGAAAAAGCTGAAAGCTCCCAGAAAAGAAGAAATTAGATGAATGTATTTAGTTTTTTTCATTAAATCATCTTGTAATTTGAACAATGTAGAAACTTTATGACAGTAATGAAATTGAAAATTCTGTTGAATCAATTGATGTGTGTTATAGGCTAATCTTAATCAAAGCTTAATATGTTTCAATATCAGTGCCTTATACAGTCTGTGATGCCTAGACACAATTAGGTAACAATGTTATTGTTTTTAATCAAATAATGGTATTAAGTTGTCATGAAAACAATATATCATGACACTTTTATGTGATGCCAAACTACTATTAACATTTAATTGTTATGATATCATGAATGGTATGTAATACATTCTCATGATAAGTCATTATTTGTTATGCATCTTAGCATTAGGGATGCTCAGCCTTCTTCAAATAGGGGGAGATTGTTGGGAATATTGTTATTAATGTTCCCTTGATTTGAAGAGGCATCACTCACATTGCTAAGTACATATTGTATTTGATAAACCCTACTTTGCATCAGGATTGTGCAGGGTTAAGATATTCCGAACATTGGAATAAGTTCAGAGGTTTGCTGTCAAAACCGCTGAGAAGGAGTCACTGTCTCAGCGGAACCGCTGAGATGGGACCAGGAGCCGCTGAGAAGTGATTTGCCCCTACTGAGCTGCAGATAGATAAAATCTGCTGAGAAGAGAAACTATCTCAGTAGAACCGCTGAGATGAAAGCCGTTCAATTGCTGAGACAGAAGGCTGTCTCAGCCCAACCTCTGAGACATATTTAAATCCAGAAGAAGACAGTGGTGCGACTGGCTTTTGGCGCAAACAACCATAAAGGAGAGATAAATCATTCTATCCTCTTCAAATGTTTCAGGGGCCCCTCTAAGAGCCGTTGAAGACACATGGAGTATAAAAGAACATGTTATGGCACTTTCAAAATGACCTGTTGGTGTGCTGAAAAGAAGAAAGCTCTAATCACTGTTCCATTGACGGCTTTCAAGCTCTCTCCTTCTCCTGCTTACTAAACCAGCAAGAAGACATTAGGAGAGAAGATAGCTCTTCTACTCAGAAGAGCAAGGTGATCCTTTCTCCTCAACTGAAGTGAAGGATCTGTTAGAAGCAAGGACTGAAGTTTACATTCAGCCAAGTTTCAAGGAAGCACCAGCTATGTAGGAACAACAGAAGACATCATTCCAGTGATGTTTAATGTTGTAAGCTTAACATTTATTCTCTATAGGAACTGTATTGTTCTGAGCTTGTAAGGTACATTGTCTGAGGGTGTAGGGTTGCTGAACTTGAGGTTGTAGGGCTGTTTAGGCCTGAGCTTGTTGGGCTATTTAGCCTGAGTTGTAGGGCAATTTGCCTAAGAAGTAGGGCTTCTTGATAGGCCTGAAGTAGGAGGTCAAGGGGATCTCTCAGATGTAGGAGTGGGAGCACTCTGAGAGGTAGGGCCGGTTAGCCTGTGGTAGGGCTTGGAGCAAGCCTGAGAGATCCTGAGGGATCTGAGTTGTAAGCTCTAGGAGCTGAGATTGGAGGAGTTGGCCTTGTCTAACACACTGTTAGAAAGGTGTAGAGGGAAATTGGACTACCCATAGATACATTGTCTTGGGGAACCACTATAAACCCTTGTGTGTTTTCTGTGTGTGCTTGTTATTTAGTGTACTAGCAAAAGTAATTAAGTAAAAATCAAAGACACCTAGTCACCCCTAGGTGAATTAGTCTACATATCTATAAACTATCAGCTCGGAAGCCCGTTTCCTTATCAAGCAAGGTCCACAGGAGAAGTCGGAGACGTACATTGACCGCTTCCAAGAAGAGATCCTCCTAGGTCAGGAGGTCCCAGGGCACACTCTGATGTTGGCCTTCAAGCTCGGACTGCATCCAGGATTTTCAAGATGGAGATCACCCGTAATACTCCCATGTCATTCGAGGAGTTGATCTATAGGGCCGCAAGGCAGATCAAAGGAGAGGCGACAAGCCTGAATTTCATGGCCAAGCTGGCCAGACTGGAGGGAGGAGGGGAGAAGAAGGAAGCTGGTGGCAGTAGGCAGGAGGTCAAGAAGAAGGAAGAGTTGAGGAGGCAAGAAGGGAGAGGGTTTCTGGAGAGTAGAGACCAACAGGATTAGGAGAGGAGGTTCCAGGTCCAGCCAAACAGGCCGGCTTGGAGACCCACAGGAGGAGATTATCCTGGGAGGCAGGGAAGAAGGTTTTCCCCCCGAACGTCGGGACCGCTGTCAGTCCCCCGACCGGAGGCAAGGACAGTGGAGGCAGAATCAGGCCCCGCCCTGAAAGGAAAACATCATCAGTCAAGGATGAGTACGTGGTCGAGGAGCGAGACCACGACAGCCTCGAGGTGAGGAGGAACATCAGGCAATACCTTACTGTGATTATCATCAGGTGGGGGGGTCATGCAACGACTAATTACCCCGAATTCCTAGAGCTGAGAAGAGCAGGAGGGGCCCAGGAGGGGTGGCAGGTGCAAGAAGGAGGGGTGTAGAAAAATGGGGGGGGGGAGCCCCGACCCTAATAATATGTGAAGATTGGGGAGATCTTGGAGCTCACGGAGGGATAGGCGTCATCCACGGAGGTGCAGGGTTGGAGGCAACCCGGAAGGGAAGTATTCAGGTCATTTACCGCCGGAGCATGGCCTCGACTTCCCAAATTCCACCATCGATGGGAGAAATGACTTTCTCGGAGGAGGATATGCTTGGGAACGAGAACCCCTTTCATGATGCGGTGGTGATCAAAGCCGTGGTGGAAAAAAACACGGTCTCCCCCATCCTTGTGGATAACGAAAGTTTTGTCAATTTAGTCTTCAAGAAGGCGTTCGACGCAATGAAGGTGGAAGAGAAGAGGGTCACCACGACAGAGGTGCCGCTCTTCAACTTCTCGGGAGAAAGGAAGGAGGTAGAAGGAGGAGTGGAGTTTGTCGTGACGCTGGGGGAACCACTAAATGTTGCAGATTTGTCATTGTGTACGCCCCGACAGCTACAATGCCATCATCGGCATGCCACTCATCAGTGCCTACAAGTGTGTGCCCTCCTCCTACCATTAGTGTCTAAAGCACAACCAAAGAGGGCTGCAGATAAGGATCTGAAGCAACCCCAGGGTAGCGAGGCAGTGCTATCTCAATGCAGTCAACACCATCAGATGGAAGGAGGAAGCCGAAGCGGTGGATCAGGTGATGGAGGAGATGACAAGGATGGAGGAATCTGAGGAGGTATAAGAGAAGGAGATTGTATCTGAAGGCGGGAGGCCGGGGAAGGTGAAGGTCAGTGGGGAGTTAGATGAAGGGGATAGGGAGAAGATCTTGTCCTGCATCTAGGAGAACACAGATATCTTCGCATGGAACGCAACGGACATGCCGGGCATTGATGCAGACGTCACCTGCCACCATCTCAACCTGGAGAGGGGAGTCCACCCCATCCAGCAGAAGAAGAGGGTAACCACCACTACCCTAGAAGAGCCCATCAGGGAGGAGGTCTGAAAGTTGCTGAAGGCAGGGTTTGTGTCGGAGATCCAATACCCAGGCTGGGTCTCCAATGTTGTAATGGTTAAAAAGGGAGACGGAAAGTGGCGTATGTGTATCAACTTTTCCCTTCTTAATAAAGCTTTCCCCAAGGATTGCTACCCCTTGCTTAAAATCGACAAGCGAGTAGATTCGGCTGTTGGATTCCCTGTCATGAGTTTTTTAGATGCTTTTTCTGGTTACCACCAAATTCGCATACACCCTCCCGACATAAAAAATGTATCCTTCATCACCAACGACGGGTTCTATTGTTATAAAATGATGCCTTTTGGGCTCAAGAACGCAGGAGTTGCCTATTAACGAATGATGGATAGGGTGTTCAAGGAGTAGAAGGGTCAAAACCTGGAAGTATATGTGGATGACCTCATCTCATGGTAAAGAGCAGGAGTGTAGAGGAGCACCTCCATGACCTGGAAGAAACCTTCACCACACTCTGAAAAAATAAAATGAGGTTGAGCCCGGCCAAGTGCATTTTCGGGGCGGGGATGGGGAAGTTCTTGGGTCACCTCTTGACCCCGGTGGGAGTGGAACCAAATCTTGACAAGGTCAAGGCGATTATGGAAATGGAGGTACCTAGAAATGTCAAGGAGGTTCAGCGCCTGACAGGTCATTTGGCAGGGCTGAGTAGGTTCCTCACTAGTGCGGCTGAAACGTGATCGCCATTCTTCAAAACACTCCAAGATAATAAGAAATTCGAATGGTCGGCAAAGAGTCAAGGCGCCTTCAAAAGTTTGAATCTCCAGCTGGCGCAGGCAACCATGTTGCAAGGGCCTAGGGAGGGAGAGGACCTCTTCTTGTACGTCAGGGTAGGAGCCAAAGAGGTGAGTTTGATTTTGGTCAGCGAGGAAGGTAAGAGCCAGCTCCCTATTTACTACGTGAGTCAGGTCCTGTGAATGGCCGAACTACGATACTTCCATCCTAGATAAGTTGGCGTTTGCCTTGATAATTTTAGCCTGAAGAATCCGACCCTATTTCCAAGCTCATCTGATCAAGGTGGTGACTGATCACACTCTCCGCGGTATCCTGGAAGGAGTAGAGCACTCGGGAAGAGTGGCCAAGTGGTCAATAGAGCTCATCGAGTTTGATGTTACCTATGTGCCTTAACTGGCCATGAAGGCCTAGGCTGTAGCAAACTTTTTGGCCGACTACACCGTGGAAGTAGAGGAAGAGGAAACACCCCGGTGAGTGGCCTGGTAAATTTTCGTGGATGGACCATCGGGAGGAACTCCCATGGAGGAGGCATCATCCTGATCAGCCCCCAAGGCACCAGGATCGAGCAGGCCATTAGTATCCACTTCTCGGTCACCAACAACCAGACAGAGTATGAGGCCGTAATCGTAGGGCTCCACCTAGGCCGGGAACTGGGAGTTCACGACATCAGAGTTCACTCTGACTCGATGGTGGTCTCCTCCCAGGTTCGAGGAGAGTTCGAGGCAAGGGAGTCGGTGCTGCAACACTACTTGGTGAAGGTCAAGGGCTTGGTGGGCAACTTCAAATCCTTCTCCATACAGCATGTCCCGGGGGAGGAGAACACCCAGGTGGATTGTCTATCCAAGTATGGCCCCTTGGTCGGGGGGAAAATCACCGAGTTGTTTCGACCTTCTATCGAGGAAGGTGAGATGATGGACATCGATCAACCCTCCTCATGGATGGATCCCCTGGTCACCTTACTGGCAACGGACGAGCTTCCCTCGGAGGTTCAGGACAAGATGCAATTCAGGTATAAATTATGGAGTGCTTTACAGGAAGACTCTTTTCGATCCCCTGACAAGCTGCCTATTTGAGGAAGAAGCCTCCCAGGTCCTGGGAGAGATTCATGCAGGTGAATGTGGAAGTTGATAGTGCATTATTTATAGTTATTTTTATATAGTATTTTAGTAGTAATTAATTAGTTTTTATATAATTTTAGTTTAATATATATCTAATTCGCTTTATATTGTGTTTTCAGGTAATCTGGGGATGCTAATAGCAAATTTAAGCTCACAGCCATGTTCAGGGGAAAGAATGGAACAAGTATGCAAAAATCTTCAGTACACGCCCTCGGTCACGGCCATGACCAAGGGCGTGACTTCAAGTCACGGCCATGACTCAACCCAGCCATCTTACATCTGCCAGATCATGCCGCCAGCCCAATTTAGTATTACACACCCTCGGTCACGGCCATGACCAAGGGCGTGACATCAAGTTACGGCCATGACTCAACCCAGCCATCTTCTAGCTGCCAGAACACGCCATCACATCATTTCCAACCTACACGCCCCAGGTCACGGGCGTGACTCTATGTCACGGCCATGACCTAGGGGGTGGCCCTTCCCGCAACTGCCAGAATAACTCCAGATCGCGCCGTTTCAAGATTCGGTCAAGTCACGCCCTCTGTCACGGGCGTGACTCCATGTCACGGCCATGACCTAGGGGGTGACCCTTCCCACAACTGCCAGAATAACTCCAGATCGCGCTGTTTCCCGCCGTTTCCAGATTCGGTCAAGTCACGCCCTAGGTCACGGGGGTGACCGAGGCCGTGACCCGTCGAGATGATTAATTTTGGCGGTTTTTTCTTCCCCAACGTTCCCGGGCTTTCAAGACGCAATTACGCAGCTTACACGCCCTTGGTCACGGGCGTGACCAAGGGCGTGACTCACCAATTTTCTGCCTATAAAAGCCAGCTACTGCCAAAGTGATGGGGATCCGATCCTAGCTTAGATTGGGTCATTTTTATATTAGTTTTTTCAGCATTTTCTTATTGTATTTTCTTTATGCAGAGTTACTTTATGTCTTGCAAATTTCAATTCATAGTTTAGATTTCCAATTCCTGCAATTGTAATTCTCTTTACTTAGTTATAAAAATGTTTCTCTTTTCAAAAATGTTTAGCTGAATTTATAGCATTTGATCGGATGAATTCTTAAGCTTTTCTTATTTTGTAATCTCTCATTTTCGGAGCTTTAGTTTAAGAATTATTACGATCCACTTTTGATTTTTCTCGATTGATCTCATATTGCCGGTATATGAATATCAATTCTTGATCCATTTTCTAGTGATCGAGAGATCCATGAATTTGTGTAGATCATTCAATAGTGGAAAGAGTTGCATGCATTCCTCGAGAGAGGGTGACACAAATCTTCCGGATTGGAGTCAAATCCAATAGTGGGGCTCACCGCATAAAGCAAGCTTAGGTGTTTCGACTGGCCGAGGGGTCTTAATCGATCAACCTAAGGTTAGGTGGTAGTTCTCTCGAGAGAGGCTCTACCATAATTTGGGAACCTCCACGGTCGAATTATTCTATCGCTTTTGGTTATGAATTTAGATTTTACAATTTATTTAACTCAAGAAGGATTTCCGATCAAATGCTCTTTTCTTTCTTTTCTCTTTTATTATTCTAAAATTTTTCTTAAATCTAGATAAAATAATATTAACTTGCATGAGTAGAAGTAATCAACAACCCCGTGGAATACGACACTTGATATTTATTTCTAAATATCCTATACTATGAATGATAGGTGCTCTTGCCTATAGTTCGTAGAATTTGGAGAAATTTTATATCCTAAATTTTAGCTATCAAGTTTTTGGCGCCGTTGTCGGGGACATATTTTTGTTGATATTTTGAAAGCGTGAATTTTATTACTTTTATCAATCTCTTTCTCCGCCCCCATTTCTCTTTTTGATTTATTTTCAAATTTCATTCTATTAAGTGACGGTTGTTCAATTTTCTTTCTTCAAAATGTTATCTCAATTGGCCGCCAAAGTTGCCGAGCTTCAAAATAAAGTCAATCTTTTGGAAGCCGCACGAAAGCGCCAAGTTAATTGTAATTTTTGTGGAGCACCGCATCGAAGTGAGGATTGTTATATTAATTTTTACTCTCAAAATTTTTCTTATGGAAATAATTTTGAGTTTATTTATGAAAATAATTATTCAAACTTTGATGAAAATAATTCATCTAGTTTTCATGCGAATGATTTTTCCGATTCTAATAATGTTTCTTCTTGCTCCGATATTAATTATTCATGGTGGCACGATCACCCGGATAGTTTTTGGTGCGATGAAGGAAATTCAGTCAATCAAGATTTTCATTCCTCCTCTTTTACCCCACAAAATTCTTTTTCTTCTACTCTTGGGTATTCTCCAGATTCTATTTATCAAAATTTAAATATTTATACCCAAGCTCAAGAAGAACTTCTTTACCACGAATTTAAAAGAGTCATGGAGACACCGGACGAAATTGATGAAGAACATGTTTCTTCACCTCCTCCGCCCGAATCTCCTCCTATTTTTCATGAATTTTCTCTCTCGCCAATTATTCACTTTGAAAGTGAAATTCATGAAAATATTGTGTCCCATGAATTTAGTCCACTTGGAATTTCAAATAAATTTTTGGATATGAATTTTATTTTTGAAAATGAACAACCGGAGCTTAATCATGTGTTTTCACAAGAAACTCCTCCTTGTGAAATATTTTCTGACTCGCTTAATTTTGATTCTTTTTCTTCTAACGATTTTCATGTAGAGGATGAGCCGGTGCAACCAAACGTCTTCACCGATCCATTTGCCGCTCATCTCCAGCAATCCAAATTACCTAAGGTATGTATAGGTAATTTGGATTCACAATTTCGCGCTAACGGAAAACAAAAGAATCAGGATTATAGCGGAGGAGTCGTCGGGCAACAGTTTTCGGCATTTTCACCTCAGCGTGAATTAAGGGAGTTGCCTGTGCATTTTCAATTTGAATATCCTTTTAGCTAACCCTTAACGTCTAGCTAAAAGACGTTAAACAAAGCGCTCTTGGGAGGCACCCCTTGCTTATCTTTATATTTTTGCTATTTTTCTTTTATTTTATGCATTTTCTTTTCCTGTTTGGCCTTTTCATTCTTATTTATAAACATTGGAGACAATGTTTATCTTTAAGTATGGGGGGGTGTTCTCTAATGTTTATTTTTATAAAAAAATAAAAAAAAAATTTGAAAACATGTTAAAAATCATACAAAAATTGTTTCTTTGTTTTCTGTTGCAATTTTGATTTAAAAATATGAAGAATACAAAAAAAAAATTGTTTTATTTTAAAATGTTTAAAAAACTTATAAAAAAAAACTATTTTTCCAATAAGATAAATTTTGTAATATTAAAATTCTCCAAACTTTATTTATGCAAAATTAATTTTAATTATGAGTTGTCTTTATAGGTTTTTTTTAAGAGTTTTCTTTTTATGAATTTTTAAATCATATATTTCTCTTCAAAATATGTTAGATTTAATTTTTAGATGAATTTGATTTAATGAGTTTTTCATTATTTTGATTTGTTTAGAATATTTCTTAGTTTTACTTTCTCTCTTTAAAATATCATAATTCAATTTTGCAGTAATTGTGTTAAATATCTTTAGATTTTACTTATATTAACTTGAACTCATAGTTTCTTATAGATTGCTCAATTTATTTTCTATGCTCTTAAAATATTTCTTTGGAATTTTTGTAGCCTTTAAACCCTAGCCCTTCCCCTACCTTTTTGATTAACCCTTTTATTTGGCATATAAAAAAAATATTTGAAAAGATCATATGTCATGGAAATGAGAGGATAAAATTCATCATTCCTAAACATATGCACCCAAATTAGTAAAAGATTATATGGCATGGAGTTGAGAGGATAAAATTCATCACTCCTAAACATATACATTTGGGATATAAAAAAAGAAGAAGAAATTAAAAAAAGATGGAAATGAGAGGATAAAATTCATCATTTCCTATATGCAAAGTAACTTCTTCAATGCCAACTTTACCCCAATTAGCCAAGTTTATTTGCTTATCCTAAGATATTTTTGAGAGAGCATAGTTAATATTTTGTAGTTTTCTAAAAGTTTCTAATGATGTTTAAAGTTTCTATAATTTTAATCTTGGTTATTTTACTTAATTCAATGCAATTTTGTTTATGAAGATTTAGTTAGAGAATTTTGAAACTAATATTTATTCTACTCATCTCAATTTATGAATTATAAATTATTTCTTATAAATCTGAATTTTAATTTCTTAACTTATTTTGACATGAGTTTTATAAGATTTGGAGTACATAATTAGAAGTAAATCTTTTTGGAAATGTCCTATAAATTCTTCTCGTACTTATAAATTAGTTTTTGCTCTGGAATAGCAAAAGCTTAAGTATGGGGGTATTTGATAGTGCATTATTTATAGTTATTTTTATATAGTATTTTAGTAGTAATTAATTAGTTTTTATATAATTTTAGTTTAATATATATCTAATTCGCTTTATTTTGTGTTTTCAGGTAATCTGGGGCTGCTAATAGCAAATTTAAGCTCACAGCCATGTTCACGGGAAAGAATGGAACAAGTATGCAAAAATCTTCAGTACACGCCCTCGATCACGGCCATGACCAAGGGCGTGACTTCAAGTCACGGCCATGACTCAACCCAGCCATCTTACATCTGCCAGATCATGCCGCCAGCCCAATTTAGTATTACACGCCCTCGGTCACGGCCATGACCAAGGGCGTGACATCAAGTCACGGCCATGACTCAACCCAGCCATCTTCTAGCTGCCAGAACACGCCGTCACATCATTTCCAGCCTACACGCCCCAGGTCACGGGCGTGACTCTATGTCACGGCCATGACCTAGGGGTGACCCTTCCCGCAACTGCCAGAATAACTCCAGATCGCGCCGTTTCAAGATTCGGTCAAGTCACGCCCTCTGTCACGGGCGTGACTCCATGTCACGGCCATGACCTAGGGGGTGACCCTTCCCGCAACTGCCAGAATAACTCCAGATCGCGCTGTTTCCCGCCGTTTCCAGATTCGGTCAAGTCACGCCCTAGGTCACGGGGGTGACCGAGGCCGTGACCCGTCGAGATGATTAATTTTGGCGGTTTTTTCTTCCCCAACGTTCCCGGGCTTTCAAGACGCAATTACGCAGCTTACACGCCCTTGGTCACGGGCGTGACCAAGGGCGTGACTCACCAATTTTCTGCCTATAAAAGCCAGCTACTGCCAAAGTGATGGGGATCCGATCCTAGCTTAGATTGGGTCATTTTTATATTAGTTTTTTCAGCATTTTCTTATTGTATTTTCTTTATGCAGAGTTACTTTATGTCTTGCAAATTTCAATTCATAGTTTAGATTTCCAATTCCTGCAATTGTAATTCTCTTTACTTAGTTATAAAAATGTTTCTCTTTTCAAATATGTTTAGCTGAATTTATAGCATTTGATCGGATGAATTCTTAAGCTTTTCTTATTTTGTAATCTCTCATTTTCGGAGCTTTAGTTTAAGAATTATTACGATCCACTTTTGATTTTTCTCGATTGATCTCATATTGCCGGTATATGAATATCAATTCTTGATCCATTTTCTAGTGATCGAGAGATCCATGAATTTGTGTAGATCATTCATTAGTTGAAAGAGTTGCATGCATTCCTCGAGAGAGGGTGACACAAATCTTCCGGATTGGAGTCAAATCCAATAGTGGGGCTCACCGCATAAAGCAAGCTTAGGTGTTTCGACTGGCCGAGGGGTCTTAATCGATCAACCTAAGGTTAGGTGGTAGTTCTCCAGAGAGAGGCTCTACCATAATTTGGGAACCTCCACGGTCGAATTATTCTATCGCTTTGGTTATGAATTTAGATTTTACAATTTATTTAACTCAAGAAGGATTTCCGATCAAATGCTCTTTTCTTTCTTTTCTCTTTTATTATTCTAAAAATTTTCTTAAATCTAGATAAAATAATATTAACTTGCGTGAGTAGAAGTAATCAACAACCCCGTGGAATACGACACTTGATATTTATTTCTAAATATCCTATACTATGAATGATAGGTGCTCTTGCCTATAGTTCGTAGAATTTGGAGAAATTTTATATCCTAAATTTTAGCTATCAGAAGTCACTCGGGAAGCCGAACCCTGGAGAAGAGGGTGCAGGTTCGACTTTGAAGAAGTGTCCCTTGAACTAAGATGAATTGATATTGTATTTGATGTGGCATCTTAGTTATGTGTTTGCAAAATATTAATTGCTAAGTACAAACTAATGTCAGGTTTCAATGAGTCATAAAACACAGGTCTATGCAATGTAATTCCTCATTGTGTAGACCAAGGTTGAAAGTGGGTTAGATCTTAATGTTACTCTAGAGGGGGGAGGGGGGGGGGGTGAATAGAGTATTAAAAAGTTTTTCACTTATTTTTAAAGCGGAATTAAAATAGTGATACTTATATGTGTATAATAGAGTGAATTATAAAGCAAATAAAAATAAATCACAGCACACAACACAATACATAGCAAATCAAAACACAAAGGACACAAGGATTTTTATAGTAGTTCCCCAATAAACCTGGATACGTCTACTCTTCTACCACACTTGGTAGGATTCCACTAGGTTTTTGATCAGGTGCCCTATCACCAATGGGGTTTTGATCAGGTGCCCAAAACACCGAGGAGCTTTTGATCAGGTGCCCTAACCAAACCACATGTTTTTTTAGGTGCCCTTCCACCAAGGAGTTAACTTTTGAAGGGACTTAGAACCTTGTACAAGATGAGATAAATAAGGGTTAGATGTTCTTCTCTGTCAATAATCATAGAGAAGACTTTAGTGGAATGTTATTGTAAAGCTCCCCCTGTCTGATTGAAATTGTTGACAGCTTGAGGATGGAGCTTTCTCTTGAAAGTAGATCTTCCTTTGATAGCTTATGAATCTGAAAGACAGAAGTTTCTCAGATTGTTTGTTGCTCTTTGAAGATTTGAAATTTGCAGCAGAAATCTGAGAGATGATTTGAATTGTTGTTCTCAGAGAATGAAATGTGCTGCTTGAGGAAGATGATCTTTCTTTTTGACTTTCTGAATATTTCTCTCTCGACTGATACTCTGATATTTTCTTTCTGTTACTGATCTCTTTCTTCTTGGTATCCTACTTCCTTAGAGAGAATGATAATAGATTTGAAATTCAAATCTCTGAATAGGAATAGAATAATCGGCATTAATTATTTCCTTGGAAATGCAACTGATTCGGCAAATCTTTAATCCTTTTCCTTTTTAATAAATGATATCCTTTTCCAATATAAGCCAACGGCTACTTTCTCGGGAAGAGAATGGAAAGTGGAATAAACAAAGGAAGGATAGAATCTTGTCTTATCTGGAAGAATATATTCATTGCTGATAGTCTAACTGAGTTCTGAGAAAATATAACTGATCTGAATAAACTGAGAGAAAATTAGTCGAGCTGAGATAGGAATTCGTCGATCTGAAGGATGAGTTCATCGCACTGAACATCTGATATTGATTCGTCGAACACAGGCCGGAGTTTATCGATCTCAAGTTAGAGTTCGTCGAACTGAAGAATTGATCGACCACTGAGCCGCTGAGCCGCTGAGTATTGAAGATCGTCGACCGTTGAGACTGAGGCAAGTTGTTCGTCGAACGCAGAGTGTAAGCCATTCGTCGAACGCAGAGAGCAATTCGTCGAACGCAGAAACTTAGAGAAATCCTAAGTTCTAGCTATCTTATCAGCCTAAAACTATGACCCTTAGACTATACATTGGGGGTCAACTTAATCCTAGTCAACACATAGTAATCCTAGCCCAAATTAGTAATAGGGTTATTCCAACAATCTCCCCCTATTTGGGTTAGGATACTATTTGACAAATTTCAAATAATAAACAATAGAAAAACAACAGAGCATATATATATCTGACAGAATGTAAAACCATTTCAGCAGATAAAATAAGTATAGTGCTGTGAGTTTAACAATATTACAATGAAACAGAAATATAACAAAAACAAATAGGTCTGAACCTTTTACTTCTTTGCTGAGGGAGGCTTGAAGATTATCTGTCTGTTGGGATTTTCTGATTCTTTCTTGCTCATGTAAAGATCCTAAGCTCCCAGAATAGTTTGAGATTTGGCTTGAGGAACTACTGCTTCTGGGTGCTTCTCTAAATACTCTTCAGCATTGAACACATTCTTGGATTTGTATTTTTCAAATTCTTTTCTTCTGAATTCTAGCATGGTAGAGTATTGGGAGAAATCTCTGCCTTCAGTTTTTGCTTTATTAATCTGAGCTGCTACTACAGATTCTTTGAATCTTGCCATTTAAGATATCCTCTCCTCTTCTGGATTGGGAGAAGTAGGCCTATCATCAATTTCATTGGCCTGATAAGAGAATTGATAAATAGGATTTCTTTTTCTGTGAAAAGAACCATCAGATACATGATATTTATATACTGAGGAAGAAGATCTGGATGATCCTGAGAGAGGAGCTCTGGATGATCTTGAACTAGGGGAGCCACTTGAACTTTTATGACTTCCTTCTGATGTTCTTGAAGGCTGAGAGGAAGGCTTCTGAGAATATGAGGAGGTCATCCCTGCTGATCCTACTGCTGGAGGAGGAGGAGGAGGATTGAACTTAACTAGCTTATCTTAGTAGAATCATGTCTTCTTCATTTTCTTCCTTCTATTGTTCTCATTCCTGGAGAACCTCATCCATGCTGGTGAATCTTGTGTTAAGGTGATATTATGCAGAATGTAGTATGGAACATTATTATTTGGATTTGGAGGCTTAGGAGCAGCCTTTGACTTATACTTTGCTTTTCTTTTCTTTGATGACTTATCATCAGAATCATCATCATCACTATCATCATCATCATAATCATCAGAGGATTGGGGATTATCATATAGATCATCAATAAGTTTAAGGACTTTATCATCAACCTTCTTCACAACATCAACTTTCTTAACATTGACATCTTGCTCAACATCAATTTCATCAAGATCTTGAATTGGGGAATCATCAAAGACAAATGTTGGAGGAGAATTCATCACTTCAACATCTTCTGATATTAAAACTGATTCTGGAACTTGAACTTGAATCTGATCTGGAACATGAGCTTGATCTTGAATTAGAACTTGAATTGAAACTGGAACTTCTATTTCAAAACTCTTGAGAAGTTCTTTCAACAGAACTTTATCAACAGGAGCAGTATAAGGAACAACTGCTTTTGAAACCAATTGAAATTCTGGCAAGCTATTGAAAGTTGTATTGAACTGAGAAAGCAAAAAAATAATATCTACAGATGGATTAATAGATATATTCTTTATTTCTTCTATAGCTGGAATCACTGATTTTTCTGAGAGATCTATCATCTCTGAATCACAATCTATAACAAAATCTTCTTGAACTGAAGCTTCAAATAAAATTGCATCTGAACTGCCAACTGCAAGGACTAGAGCTTCTTCACTAGACATCTCCCCCTGCCTAGTTTTAGGAAAACCTGAAGCTAGGCCCCTTGAAGAAGGGACAGAATAAGAGGATAGAGGGAAGGAAGCTAGTTTAGCAGAAAGGTCAGCTAGGGCTTGAAGAACTGGAGCAAGTTTTGCATCCAGTAGATCATTCAGCTTTGGAGCAATGTGATCAAAGATCTAATCAGCAGTAGAAGAAAAGTCAAAATATACAAAATCTTGGTTATGATGAGAAGTTGATGGGATGGAGAATGGAAGAGAGATGTTAGTAGCATGTGCTATGGGTGGATGAATAGGACAATGAGGGTAGATAGGTGAGTGTGGATGAATAGGTGATTGAGGGATAGATGACTGAGGTGGAGAGATATTTTGAGGGATAGGTGATTGGGGAAGGGTATGTGACTGAGGGTCAATATTGATGGGAGAATGAATGTCATTCATAGGGGAAAGGGTAGCATCTGGGATGAGAGATTAAGGCTCTTCAGATGGATGAGTCTGAAGAATAGGAGAAGCTGGTAATGAGGGAGAAAGGTTTATTGGTGAATTTGGAGGAGGGATGACTTCAGAGGAGACAAGGGGTGGAGATGGGAGAGGGGGAGAAGAAACAACAGGAGGAGCTTCTAGAAGGGTTGAGGGAGTGACCTGCACAGTCCTTGTGCCTTCTAAAGCTGGCCTGGGGGCATCATCCCTTGGATTCTTCTTAGGAATTACTCTTTCCCATTTTCCAAACAATGCTGATGTTAGCCTCTTACTTGCATTGATAAAGACCTTAGGAGAGACCAGAAGATCTGGATGCTTCTCTTGAAGAAATATTCCAAATATTCTTCCATAACCAATACTTACCTTGCTGATTTTCTTCCTTAATGATTCAAAGATAATCATTCCCCAGTTAATCTTCTTCTTCTCAACCAAGGCCACTATCATCAGAAATTGGTGCCTTGTAATATAGTCATGGGCTGAGGTTTTCCCAAGCAACACCTTGCCCACTATATCAGTTAAGAACTTATATTGAATAGACAAATTTTTCTTTAACAAATGGTTAGGGTTTCCATTGGAGTGACCCATTTTAATCAAAGCCTCATCAAAATCAACAAAAGATATATCCACATCTTTATTTCCATTCACAAAACCAAAAACATCTGATAAATTTTTAGGAGTTAGAAGAACCTGGTGTCCTGAAATGCTTCCAGATAAAATGTCATTCTCTGACTTGACTGTATAAGCCCATTCTTTGATTTCAGCCACTGGTAACTTGATTCTTGTTGTCATCATCTTCCTTAACTACTGTTCTTCAAATAAATTGAGGATGTCCTAGAAAACATGGTCTGAGTTTGCAAATGATTCCATATCAATGTCAAAATCAGCGTCGAATTTCATTGAGGACAAGATCACTGGAGAAAACGCCATAGTTCCGGCAAAAAAAGAGCGATCAAGTGCAAAGGGGAACTGGAGGAAAAAGCAATTTCTGTAGGCGCAAAGATAAAATAAGATGAAAGATTTGATTATATAGAGAGATCGGAGAAGGGCGCACACTTTCGTAGAACAGGGTTCTGATGCCGCACCACTTCCCCCACATGTGGATGACTTGGAGAGGTTACAACACAAGGACTTTCGGCGCCCCGGATGTCAACATTATAACCTCCGCCCGCGTCGCGCAAAGGATGCTTAAAGCCTTTTTATTATCTTGCTTTAGTTTTATATTTATTTCCGTCATTTTAAAATTGTAATATTTTAATTCCGGCATGTTTCTTATTTTGGGTGCGCTAATAGACATTTTTGTGGTGTGCATTTAACCATCCGGGTTGATGAGATTTCATCTCAATTTTGGATGGTTGGATGGTGTTTGTAAACTCCTATTTAAAGGAGCCTTTGATGAGAAATGAATAGAATAGATTGAACCCTAAAAGCTTCCCCCCTAAGGAGGAATTTCGGCCAAGCCTTGCTCCAAGCCGCCGCCCCCCCCTTGTCTCCCCTCTCTTCTCCATTTCAGCCACCCCCCTTCTTGGGTGTTTCCGGCGTGGTTTCTTGGTGCGACTCCAAGGAAGAAGGAAGGCAGCCCCTCAGTGTGACTCCGAAGGATCCATACGGTGCGACGCCGGTGGAAAACGTGGAGAGAGTGATTCTCCCACAGTTATCAAGAGTGTTTTCATTTTCTGGGTTGGGTAATCTCTAAAACCTTCAAGAGCTTCTTTTCTTTAGTTTGTGGAGGAAGAACCATCGTGTTCTCCGCGATTTTGAATATCGATCGTTGGTATTTTTCTGAACTTGAGATCGCTTTTCCCGCGTTCTTCGTGTCCGGACCGTGTGGGTCTCGTTTGCTTGAACGGATCTTGGCCTATAGCCTTGGTTTTGTTCCCTAAAAGAGTAGCAATCTTTGTGTTGATTTGGGAACTATGTCGACTCTCTTTTGACCGCTATTTTAGAGTCGATCGTTCTTCTTTTTAGTTTGATATTGTGATGCGAATGGCAACGTATGTGAGCGATAGAATGCTTGTGTATGTGCGGTAGTTTATCGTGTGATCGAGGCGAGTTGGAGTGTAGTCCGTGTAGATCTCTATTAGGAAATACCCCTGCATCAATTTGGTATCAAAACGAGGTTGTTTCAACTCCCACGTTGCAAACATCCTCGCTGCGATCTTTGTTGGTCGTTCTAATCAATAGGAAAATCTGAAAATTTTCGGATTGGTCCGCGTTTAGTAAAACCTCAAAATTTTTTTTTTTTAAAACTTGTCAGAAAAATCTGAAATTTCTCCTGTAGCTTCCTGAAAGTATTTCCAGCAACATTAAAACTCAAACTTTTTCGATTCGACCTCGTTAGGCTGACCTGAAAATTGGAACCGTCGTAATTCTGTCCAGGTGGTGTGCGAATAGCGGTCTTAAATTTGAAATTTTGTCATAATTCAAAAAAATTTTGTAGCTTCTTGAGTTTATTTCCAGCAACTTTAAAACAAAAAAACAAAAAAAAAATTTCGTTTCGATCTCGTTAGGTCCGTCAAAAATAATTCATTTTTTTTCTAGTTGTTCAAATTTGCATGCGCACGAGACTAGGCACGGAATACACCGTAGAGTTACCGTCCACCTCTAGGATGGCAGCGAACGATCAAGTAGATCCTAACACGGAGGCTCTAGAAGAGCTACGTGGTGAGATGACGGAGATTAGGACCATGTTGGCCCAGATTCTTCTGAATCAAAGGGGAACACCGCCCCCACCGGCTAATGATGAGCTGCCCAATCAGCAACAACGGGTTCATGATTCGGATTCGGATGAAGGATATCCTCGAGCCCCTCCTCGTGGACGTCGTCCGGATCGTGGCACGGATATCACTAGAGCCATTAAGATCGACGCCCCCACTTACGATGGTTTGGGAGACCCCCAGATTTTCCTTACCTGGGTAGTGGATATTGAATGTTATTTCGAATGACACCATCTTACGGATCCCCAAAAGGTCCAGGTTGCCAGGATGAAGCTAACGGGTCGAGCGAAAACGTATTGGCTGAATGAAGAGCGTTGGCTAGGAGCCGGGCAGGGAGCCCCACTCATTGGATGGCCGGTGATGAAGAACATACTCACTGACCAATACGTCCCCGCCTACCACCGAACCCAAATGGTCGATGAGCTAGCCACCCTTCGACAAGGCTCAAACTCGGTGGCCGAGTATATGGGCGAGCTGAAAGACCGTATGGTGCGTTGTGATCTTCGAGAGATCCCCGAGGTTATGCTATCTCGGTTTCGTAAGGGGCTCCACCCTGACATTCAGAGGAAGCTTTTGAGATATGGTCACACAGACCTGAATACGACATTCAATGCCGCTCTTGACATTGAAACGCATCTGGCTTCTAAGGCCCACTCTCGTTACTCCCGTACGAAGAGTTTGACCACATTTGGGGCATCTTCATCTACCACCCACGATAAAGGAAAACCTAAGACAGCCGAGTCTAGATCGGTAGTGATCACTGCGAGGAACTCTAGGAATCCCACGAGTGAGTGTATCCCCATAGGAAAGGTTAGCAAGGCTAACACCACATGTTATGCTTGCGGGGTTCAGGGCCACTACGCCTTTGAGTGTCCTACAAAAACTCGAGCCATAGCCCTGTTGGATGCGGAGACCGACCCCGCCGACCTAGTTTATGAGGCTATGGAGGAGGGTGACCCTGAGGGAGTCCCAAGTGATTTGGAGGACGAACGCTACCTAGGGGTGATGCGATGTATCTTGACCACCCCTCGTCCCTTAGATGATTGGAAGAGGACGAGCATATTTTCCCTGATCTTTAGGAGTGGTGAGAAGTTATGTAAACTGATTATCGATAGTGGAAGTTGTGTAAACGTCGTTTCTGAGAACGCCGTCACACGTAGGCCTTGACCACGGAGCCACACCCGACCCCGTATCAAGTAGCTTGGATTAACAAGATCACTGTCCCAGTTACCAAGCGATGCCTAGTTCCCCTCTCGATCAGATCGTACACGGATGAGATATGGTGTGACGTATTACCGATGGACGCATGCCACGTGTTATTAGGCCGCCCTTGGCTCTATGACCGTGATGTGACACATTATGGCCGGGCCAACTCTTTTGAGTTTAAATTTAAGGGTAAGACCGTTACCTTGAGCCCGACCGTTTTGAAGGAACCAGTTGCGTTACCTAAGGACACCACTGTCCCGGTCGAGAGGAAGACGTTGAGTCTAGTAGGCAGGAAGGAGTTTGTGAGGGACCCATTTTTAGATGGAGTGATGTATGTGTTAGTTCTTATGAGTACGAAGACTGATTCGAGCACGTTAGATGGGTTGCCTAGAGAGTTGCGGGCCTTGCTAGATGAGTATAGGGATGTTTACCCCGACGAGCTTCCGTCGTCGTTACCCCCACTTAGGGATATACAACATGCTATAGATCTTATCCCTGGGTCATCCCTACCCAATCAGCCCCACTATAGACTCCCTCCCGATGCCCACAAGGAGTTACAAGTCCAGATAGAGGACTTGCTGAAGAAGGGATTCATTCGGGCTAGTTTGAGCCCATGTGCTGTTCCAGCCCTTCTTGCCCCCAAGAAGGATGGTTCGTGGAGGATGTGTGTTGATAGCCGTGCTATCAACAAAATCACCATCAAGTATAGATTTCCAATCCCACGGTTAGATGATCTCCTCGATGTCCTAGCGGGTGCCACCATCTTTTCCAAGCTAGATTTGCGGAGTGGTTACCACCAGATCAGGATCCGTGAGGGAGACGAGTGGAAGACAGTGTTTAAGTCCAAGGATGGACTGTATGAGTGGCTTGTGATGCCTTTTGGGTTATCCAACGCCCCAAGCACGTTCTCCAGGATGATGACTCATGTCTTCCATCCTTATATGGGGAAGTTCGTGGTTGTCTACTTTGACGACATCCTTATCTATAGTACCACCCCCGCCGATCACATCTCACATCTGGGTATAGTTCTTTCCACCCTTCGGAAGGAAACTCTTTATCTAAACCTTAAGAAGTGCACTTTTCAAGTCTCTGAGGTAGAATTCCTAGGTTACATTGTTGGGACCGAAGGTATACGAGTAGACCCCGGGAAGGTCCAGGTGATTAAGGATTGGCCAGAGCTGACTAGTATTCGAGAGGTGCGGAGTTTCCATGGGTTAGCTACATTTTATCGTCGTTTTATACGAGACTTTAGTAGCATCATGGCACCAATTACTGATTGTATGAAAAAGGGAGAGTTTGCGTGGTCGAAGTCTGCTACTTTTGCCTTCCTTCGGATCAAGCAACTCATGACCGAAGCACCGGTGTTACGTCTCCCTGACTTCACCAAGGTCCTTGAGGTTACTTATGATGCGTCTGGGGTAGGGATAGGAGGAGTCCTAAGTCAAGAGGGCCACCATATTAGTTATTTTAGTGAGAAGTTTGCGGGCGCAAAGCTTAATTATTCTAACTACGACCGAGAGTTCTATGCGATTGTGAGGTGTTTGCATCATTGGAGGCACTATCTTCTGTCCAAGGAATTTGTGCTCCTTTCTGACCATGATGCGTTGATATTCATAAACGGTAGTCATAAGATCAGCCCACGGCACGCAAAGTGGGTTGCGTTCCTTCAAGAATACACGTTTAATATTAAGCACCTTAAGGGTTCGGAGAATCGAGTCGCCGATGCGCTTAGCCGCCTCACCCTTTTACTTTCTACCATGAAGGTGCATGTCATTGGGTTCGAGCGCATTAAAGATGAGTACGCCACGTGCCCGGATTTCCAGGAGTTGTACCTATCCGCACAGGACAACTCCCCCACCTCTATTTCGGCCTTTACTATTAGGGACGGTTATCTCTTTCGGCACGGGAAGCTATGCATCCCACAATCTTCCCTACGACTACACATCATTTGGGAGTTGCATAGCGGCGGTTTGAGTGGCCACTTCGGGCGTGACAAGACTATTGTGCTCGTAGAGGAGAAGTTTTATTGGCCAAAACTTAAGGTCATGGTCGGACGTGTAGTGAGCAGTTGCCGAACGTGTCAAGTCTCCAAAGGATCGAAGACCAATGTTGGCTTGTATACACCGTTACCTATTCCATCCAAACCTTGGGAAGACGTGAGCATGGATTTCATTCTAGGCCTTCCCCCCACGTTTCACCGACACGGCTCTATATTCGTTGTTGTAGATAGGTTCTCCAAGATGGCATATTTTATCCCTTGTAGCAAGATGGCATATTCGTTGTTGTAGATAGGTTCTCCACGTTTCACCCCCACGTTTCACCGACACGACTCTATATTCCTTGGTTCGGCTAAACCTGATAGAATCAGAAGTCGAAAAGACTTAGGGCTTCGTCTGACTGCGTTCGACGAAAAGTTAATTTTCGCTGATCTCCGTTCGACGATCGCGCCTGTCTTTGTCGATCCTGAACTATTAAGTATCGTCGATCTCCGTTCGACGAACGATAGCATTTCGTCGTTCTCCGTTCGACAAAATGAGGGGCTAAATAGAAAATTTAATTTTTTTAGCAGATTGAATCTCTATCTATCATTCACAGCTGATTTATAAAGAAAATATGTTTCTTTTCATCCAATGAATTGGTGAAAATATCAGCTCTTTGCAAATCAGTAGAAATGAATTGTAGGCAAATTTTATTTTTATCCACATTATCTCTGATAAAGTGGTGCCTAATTTCTATGTGTTTAGTCCTACTATGGAGAACTGGATTTTGTGCTATAGATATTGCACTAGGATTGTCATAAAATATAATTTATTTATTTAGATTGATACCATAGTATAGGAGATGATTTTGTATCCACAATATCTGTGAGCAGCAACTGCCTGCAGCTATGTATTCAGCTTCAGCTGTTGATGTAGACACAGATGTTTATTTCTTACAAAACCAAGACACAAGCCTATCACCAAGAAACTGGCAAGTTCCTGATGTGCTTTTCCTGTCTACTCTGCATCCAGCATAATCAGAATATGAGAATCCAGTTAATTCAAATTCTGATGTTGTTGGATACTAGAGTCCTAGATTAGGACAACCCTTTATATATCTCAAAATTATTTTAGTAAAATAAGGTGAGATTCTTTGGGGTTAACTTGAAACATAGCACAAATACAGGTAGCAAACATTATATCAGGCCTACTTGCTGTTAAATAAAGTAATGAGCCAACAATTGCTCTATATACTTTCTGATCAACAGGTTTCCCTGATTCATCAGTGCCAACAACAACATTTGAGGGCATGGGTGTTTTCATGGTGGAAGCATCAGACATACCAAACCTTTTCACTAATTCCTTAGCATACTTGGATTGTGATATGAATATGCCATTTGGAGTTTGCTTCACTTGAAGACCAAGGAAGTATGATAATTCACCCATACTACTCATTTCAAATTTAGATTGCATCAGGTTTGAAAACCTTTTGCATAGATTTGAATTAGTAGAGCCAAAAATAATATCATCTACATATATTTGAACTAGTAATGTTTGATTTTTATGTATCCTGAAAAATAAGGTTTTATCAACTATGCCTCTACAGAAATTATTTTCCAAAATAAAATTTGCTAAGGTCTCATACCATGCTCTGGGAGCTTGTTTGAGACCATGGAGAGCTTTATTAAGCTTAAATACATAAGAGGAGTGAGTTGGAGAGATGAAACCTGGTGGTTGTTCCACATAGACTTCTTCTTTGATGTCTCCATTTAAAAATGCACTCTTCACATCCATCTGGTATACTTTGAATTTCTTGAATGCAGCAAAGGCAAGGAAAATCCTGATAGCTTCAAGTCTTGCAACAGGAGCAAAGGTCTGATCATAGACAATTCCTTCTTCCTGTGAATATCCTTGGGCTACCAATCTTGCTTTGTTTCTGACTATGTTGCCTTGATCTTCTAGCTTATTCCTGAAGACCCACTTGGTGCCAATAACTGGATGGCCTTTTGGTCTTGGAACCAAATCCCATACCTTGTTCCTTTCAAATTGGTTGAGCTCCTCTTGCATTGCAAGAATCCAGTTTGGATCTTGTTCTGCATCTTTTATGGTTTGAGGTTCAACTTGTGATAGGAAACAAGTATGCATCTTATTTTGGTGTAGTTGATGCCTTGTTTGAACACCTGCTGAAATATCTCCAATCACTTGAGATATTGGATGATCTCTAACTATGATGTGATCAACAGTTGGAGTTGGTTCAGCAATGATATTCACTTGGGGAATTTGTTCAGCTATCATTTGATTTGATTGGTCAGCAAGATCTGGATTATCTTCTTCTTCACTGTCTTCAAGATTTTGTGTTGATGGAAGTGTAGAATCTTCTTTCTGTAGATCTAATCCATTTAGCTCTTCACATAGAGCTGGTACCTGCAAAGTATCTTTGGTAGAGGTGGTGTTCCTCTTCTCAATTAACATGTTAGTTTCATCAAAAGATACATACATGGACTCTTCTATCTTAAGAGTAGATTTGTTGTAAACTCTGTATGCTTTACTTGAAAGAGAATATCCAAGGAATATGCCTTCAGCAGCTTTTACTTCAAATTTCCTTAGATACTTCTTGTCATTGTTATGCACATAGCATTTACAGCCAAATATCTTAAAATAGTTAACCTTAGGCTTTTTATTCTTAAATAATTCATAGGGAGTTTTGCCCTTAAGTTTATGTATCAGGCTTCTATTCAACACATAATTTGCTGTGTTCACTACCTCTGCCCAAAAAGGGAGTGGCAAGTTTGCATCAGCAAGCAATGTAGTTGCTGATTCAATTAGGGTTCTATTTTTCCTTTCAGCCACCCCATTTTGTTGAGGAGTTCTAGGAGCAGAGAAACATTGCCTGATCCCTTTTTTTCCACAGAATTCTCTCATCAGAAGAGATTCAAACTCAGTGCCATGATCACTTCTGATCAATACAACTAGAGTAGAGTACTCAATCTTGATGGACCGGAGAAAGTCTGTCAGAACACTGAAGGTGTCAGACTTGTTCCTAAGAAAGAACACCCAAGTGAATCTTGAGAAGTCATCTACAATAACTAGAGAGTAATGCTTCCCTCCTAGACTTTGTATTGCAGTAGGTCCAAAAAGGTCCAAATGCAGTAAATACAAAATCCTAGGTTAATCACTCTTGGATAATAATTTAAAACTACTTCTAGTTTGCTTACCTAATTGACAAGCCCTGCAGAGTCCTTCCTTCTTGTATGAACCAGAAGGCAGTCCTCTAACAAGGTTGTCTTTAGAAAGCTTAGATATAGTTCTAAGGTTAATATGTCCAAGCCTTTATGCCATAATTCATTTGTTTTACTTATAGAATTAAATAAGCAAATATCAGAATTGGCAGAGTCAAAATTGACTAAATAAATATTTCCATATCTAATACCAGATAGCACATTAATGTTTTTATTATTGGTAATAAGACATAAGGAATGATTGAAAGTTACCTGATAACCTTCATCACATAACTGGCTTATGCTGATGAGGTTGCGCTTCAGACCCTTGACATAAGCTACCTCCTTGAAGGCAACTGCTCCTACTTTGATCTGTCCATAGCCTTTGGTTTGTCCACAGTTGGAGTCTCCAAAGATCACCTTGGGTCCAAGCTTTGCCTTGTAGTTGCTCAGGTTGGCCTTGTTTCCTGTCATGTGCTTTGAACATCCACTATCCAAATACCATTGTTCATTTTTGCTTGCATAGCCTTGTACCTGCAAAACAGAAAACATTCTAGTTATTTTTGACCCAAACTACCTTGGGTCCTTTTGTATTACCACAAAACTCTGAAATAAAAGACATTTCAGGTTGATCCTTATAACCTTGTGGATGATATCTCCTTGGAGGAATTATCCATTCAGTGAAACGATTTTTAGTATGTGAAGAATAAGAATTTTTCAAATTTTCTGTGTATTTTCCGTTCGACGAACTGGGCTGAGTTCGTCGACCGCCGTTCGACGAATGGACATGCTTTCATCGAGCGCCGTTCGAATAATGAATATACTAAAATTCTGATCGACTTCAGAGTTCGTCGATCTCCGTTCGACGAAGTGAATTCATTTCGTCGAGCTCCGTTTGACGAATTCTGCTGAATTCCTTTATTCTTAACAGCCTTGCTTGAAATGTTTTTGTTTACATGTACAACCTCTTTGCTCTTAGCAGAAATGAATTTTATTGGCATAGAAAGTATGTTCTTCTTAATAAGAGGTGGCTCACTTTATGATGCACCCAAGCCTAATTTCCCACTTAATCTGGCATTTACTGTGTTTGTGATGTCCATCAGTTTGATGCTTCTCCCATTTAGGGATTCTTCAAATTTCTTTGCCTCAGATAGTTTATTCTCAATGAGAATAATATGTTCTCTAGAGTCAGCCAAATCTTTCTTAAGATTAGCATTTTCTTCACTGATTTGGTTCATTTCAGCCAACTTATTTCTGAGAGAGATTATTTCCTTCTCAGATTTGATTAAGTCTAAGCAAAGAACTTTGAATTCATCTTTGAATTCAATTGAATTAAAATCAAAATTTGAGATTACCTGATCACTGTCAGCTTCAGATTCTTCTTCATCTGAGTTGTTTGCTGAGGCATTGATAGCCATCATGCAGAAATTCTTTTCTTCTTCATCATCCTTATCATCATTGGAGCTGGATGAAGATGCATTTTCTGACTCACTGCTTGAGTCATAAATGGCCATCAAGCACTGGTCATTCTCCTTTGATTCTTCTTCATCATCAGAAGAACTGGATGAAGACTCTGACTCAGTTTCACTCCAAGTTTCTGCTACAAATCCTCTTCCCTTATGCTTGTGCTTGTGAGAGGAAGACTTGCTGGAGTGCCTCTTGTCTTCTTTCTCTTTTCTCTTTTCCTTCTTCTGATTCTCTGGACATTCTGGCAGAATGTGTCCAGGTTTCCTGCAGCCAAAACAAATACTTTCCTTAGGATTTGATTTGTCATACCTTAGCTTTTCTCTTGATCTGGAATCCTTCTTTCTGAAATCCTTTCTATCCATCTTGTAGAACCTTTTGGCTAGAAGGCTCATGAACTCCACTTCTCCTGGAGCTTTTTCTTCTTCGTCAGTAGCTTGGAAAGCTATACTTTTATCCTTCTTGGATGCTGGAGATGAAGTAGATTGTTCAGCTTCTCTGGATTTGATAAGCTGCTCATAGGATTTGAGTTTGCCTAACAAGCTCTCAGTGGAGATCTCATTAAGGCTTCTGGCTTCCTTGATTGGCCAGATCCTAGAGTCCCATGTGCTGGGGAAGCATATAAGGATCTTATAATTGACCTCAGTGATGGAGATCAATTTGTCCAAGGTATTCAGCTCATTGATTATGAGGCTGAGCCTGTTGTACATATCAATAACTGTCTCAGATTCTCCTTTATTGAAATTCTCATATTGAGAAATAAGGTGGGATCTTTTGTCCTTTCTTTCATCTGCTGATCCTTCAACCATGTTGCTGAGTGAGATCCAGATTTCCCTTGCTGAAGTGCATTTTACAACTCTTTGGAAAATGTCATCAGACATTGTTTGTGCCAAAATATTCATAGCTTTGGCATCAGCACTTCTCTGCTTCTTCTGGGCCTCTGTCCACTCAGGTGGTGGAACAACATTGTTGTTTGTTGGTGCTTCAACACTTGTTGTTGCTGTAGGTGTAGGGGTCCTGTCAAAATAACATTAAAGATATCTTCGTCAATAGAATTCATGTACAATTTAATCCTTGCCTTCCATAGTGCAAACTTATTTAGATTGCACATAGGAGGTCTTGTGCTTGAATATTCTTTATTTTGTGCCATGAGTTTTTAGAAAAAGAAAACTCTAAAATAAATTTAAGAACTTTTTGATTCAGGTGTTAGCCTGTAAAGAATCAACCTCCCTCTGATACCAATTGAAAGTGAGGTTAGATCTTAAAGTTACTCTAGAGGGGGGTGAATAGAGTATTAAAAGTTTTTCACTTATTTTTAAAGCGGAATTAAAATAGTGATACTTATATGTGTATAGCAGAGTGAGTTATAAAACAAATAAAAATAAATCACAGCACACATCACAACACACAGAAAATCACAACACATAGGACACAAGGATTTTTATAGTAGTTTCCCAATAAACCTGGGTACGTCTACTCTTCTACCACACTTGGTAGGATTCCGCTAGGTTTTTGATCAGGTGTCCTATCACCAATGGGGTTTTGATCAGGTGCCCAAAACACCAAGGAGCTTTTATCAGGTGCTCTAACCAAACCACAGGTTTTTGTTCAGGTGCCCTGCCACCAAGGAGTTAACTTTTGAAGGGAGTTAGAACCCTGTACAAGATGAGATAAAGAAGGGTTAGATGTTCTTCTCTGTCAATAATCTGAGAGAAGACTCTAGTGGAATATTATTGTAAGGCTCCCCCTGTCTGATTGAAATTGTTGACAGCTTGAGGATAGAGCTTTCTCTTGAAAGTAGATCTTCCTTTGATAGCTTATGAATCAGAAAGACAGAAGTTTCTCAGATTGTTTGTTGCTCTTTGAAGATTTGAAACTTGCAGCAAAAATCTGAGAGAATTGTTGTTCTCAGAGAATGAAATGTGCTGCTTGAGGAAGATGATCTTTCTTTTTGACTTTCTGAATATTTCTCTCTCGACTGATACTCTAATATTTTCTATCTGTTACTGATCTCTTTCTTCTTGATATCCTACTTCCTTAGTGAGAATGATAATAGATTTGAAATTCAAATTTCTGAATAGGAATAGAATAATCAGCATTAGTTATTTCCTTGGAACTGCAACTGATTCAGCAAATCTTTAATCCTTTTCCTTTTTAATAAATGATATCCTTTTCCAATATAAGCCAACGACTACTTTCTCGGGAAGAGAATGGAAAGGGGAATAAACAAAGGAAGGATATAATCTTGTCTTATCTAGAAGAATATATTCATTGCTGATAGTCGAAATGAGTTCTGAAAAAAAATATAATTGATCTGAATAAACTGAGAGAAAATTAGTCGAGCTGAGATAGGAATTCGTCGATCTAAAAGAAGAGTTCGTCGAACTGAACATCTAATACTGATTCATCGACCACAGGCTGGAGTTCGTCGATCTCAAGTTAGTTTATCGAACTGAAGAATTCGTCGACCACTGAGCCGTTGAGTATTGAAGATCGTCGACCGCTGAGACTGAGGCAAGTCGTTTGTCGAACGCAGAGTGTAAGCCGTTCGTCGAACGCAGAGAGCAATTCGTCGAATGCAGTATTGAGTTCGTCGAACGCGGAAACTTAGAGAAATCCTAAGTTCTAGCTATCTTATCGGCCTAAAACTATGACCCTTAGACTATACATTGGGGTTCAACTTAATCCTAGTCAACACATAGTAATCCTAGCCCAAAATAGTAATAGGGTTGTTCCAACAAAGGTGTTGGCTCTTGTGAAATCTCTCTATTGGGGTGTACTTCATATTCAAACACTGAGGAGAAGTCAAGAGGATGTAATTTCTATTTTCAGAATTGGAAGAAAATTCGTCTAAGTCATTTTCGTCGAGTACTCTCAAGAATTTTTGCCGAATTTGTCGAGACATCTCGTGAAGACTTAGTTAATTCGTTGAGTTTACTTGAAAAGTCTCAGAGAAAACAATTAAGTATTTTCGTCGAGTTAAGTTGTGTGCACTCGAGAACACTCGACGAATTCATCGAGTGGTCTGCTGATTTCTCGTGAACACACGACAAATTGGTCGAGTGCTCTCGAGAAGTTCTTGAGTGATCTAAGTATTCTTTCTTCCAGTCTCAATGCTTTTTGCTAAGTACTTGTTGTCGAGTCATTAAGTGAATTCGTCGAGTAATCATTGATTTCACGAGTTCACTCGATGAATGAAGACAAAGCACATTCTTTTTCAAATTCGCTGACGACTTTCCTTTTTGGACTTCACCATGTACAGTACACGTGGAAATTTATCCTTTGTTTTCGGTTCTAGCCGTTAGAGAGGCTTTACTATATATACTTAAGTGTTATTTCGTTAAACCCTAATTCATGCCCATCTTAAGAAAGATCGCAAATCGTCGTCGGCTATTTGCTTCATTCTCTCAAAGAGCTATTCGTCCACCGACAAGATTTCTGCTCGATTCTCCTCAAGTTTCGATACAACAAGATCACAGACTTAAGATTCATTCAAGTGGCTTTACAGATCTTGTTGTCTCGATAAGGTTCCAGATCAAGTTCGTTCAAGTCAAGATTTATTCTTCTCCTTTCAAGATCAAGCCTTCATCTCAATCAAGGAAGAAGAAGGTCTCCTTTCTCAGATCTGAAGAAGTTGAATCCCTTTGAGATTCTAAGTGATTGATTTTTCAATCTAGAGTATTGTAAAATCCCTTTACTATTTCTTGTAGGAAGTTTATCTTCCGAGTTCTTGTAGATCCTAGTTTAGAGGATTGAGAGTAGGAGAAGTTGTTCTCCGAGATTGTGTAGGAGAGTTTGTTCTCCGAGTTTGTAGGAGTTGTATACTCCGAGTTATAAGATTATTTTAATTTGTGATTAATGAAGTAGCCTAGTCTATCCGAGAGTGCTAGATAGGTGTAGCAGGAAAGTGGACGTACTTATTCCGGGGAACCACTATAAATCCTTGTGTTTGTGTGCGCTCTTTTCTTCTGTGTGCTTTTCTTTCAAGTTTTTAATTCCGCATAAAAGCCATAGAATTGACTTATTCACCCCTTTCTAGGTTGTTTAGGTAGCAACTAAATACTTTCAATTGGTATCAGAGCTAGGCTGTTCGTTAAGAGGTTAACACCTTGAACAAATTCCTCTATCTAGTTGTATAAAGACACTATGTCTAGAATGGACAAAAACAAGGATTCTTCCATGAAGTTGACGGTGTGTACAAAAGAAAATTTTCTGATGTGGAAGGAAAGAGCAAGGTTCAACATGGAAGCCGTCGTCCCAAGAATCTTTCAGATAGTTGAAGAAGGTCCCACATTCCCATGAAAGCATCTACAATAAATCCAAATATTCAAGTACCAAAGAAGATGCTGGATCTCACCAAAGATGAAATTGCTCTCATCGCTCTGGACAAGAAAGCAAAAAATATGATGGTCGGTGCAGTGGATGATTCCATGCTAGAAAACTTAATTCACTGCAAATCTGCCAAAGAGATGTGAGATTCTCTTATAGTTTTGATGGAATGCACTAAAGAAGTTAGAGATGATCGTAGATCTCTACTGCATCAAGAATACGAAGCCTTCAAGCAAGACCCAAGAGACATCATATCAGATACTTATGAGAAGTTCTTCAAAATCATCAACGGTCTATGAAATTATGACCGGGAATTTACTGTTGGAGAGCTAAACGACGAGTTCTTGAGATCCCTGACGAAAGAATGGGATACCAAGGCAGTCGCCATAAGGGAGTTTGGTAAGCTGGCTACAATGGAGCCTCAGATCTTATTTGGGAAGCTTCTTTCCCATGACTGAAGCTCGGCATCAGGAAAGCTGAGGAAGAGGGAAGCATGACTTCTGGAAGGGAAAGTTCGTAGCACTGAAGGTCGAAGGGTCAAGGAAAGGTAAAGTTATGTCACCGATAAGGACACAATCGTCAGATGAAGATGATGAGTCAGTGGCTTGCCCCTCAAGCTCAGACATGTCTGATGGAGAGTTCTCCTTACTCTCCAAGTAATTCAAGAGATTGTTAAACAAAAGGAAGTAGAGGAGAAGTCGATCCTCCTCATCGGATCATAGAAGATCAAGACATGATGGTGAACATCACAAGAAAGGATACATCAACGACATGTATAAATCCAAACCTAATAAACATATTTTGATTGATATTATTTGTTATTGCTGCAATAAGCTAGGGCATATGATTGTTGAATGCCACTACAAGAAGAAAGAAGGATCAAGAAAGGAAGACAAGAAATCCTTCAAAAGTAAGAAGAAGGAAAAGAGCTTCTTGGCTAAGAAGTCTAAAACTCTGAGCGACAGCGACTCAGACGAGTCAAGCTCAGACGAAGAAGCCTGCTTTGGGCTCATGGATCAAACTGACGAGGAAAACTACGACACCCCTTATGAGGGGAAGGTATACTCGCACACTCCTCTTTCCAATTCTGAAGTTAAGTCCAATGTGGATGAAGGCTACACTTCTGAGGAGGAATCAGAATTAATGGCTTAGCACCAAGCTTTGTTGAAGTTATTTAATAGATGCCGCAAGGTAGATAAATATCAAGCCAAAGAGATTGCGTATCTCAAGACCGTGTAATCATATCTAAGGGATGAAATTGAAAAATTAATTCCTTTCAGAGATGAAGTCCAACTCTTGAAAGACGAACTGAAAAGATCTACTGAACTAGTAAAGCTGAAGGAGAACTAAGGATGGAGCCATCCCCAAAACTTCGGAATGACTGCTCTCAAATCTCCTTACGAAGAGATAGTCCTCAAGGACTATGGTTCATTTGTGCATGGACTGTTAGCTAAGAAAGCTCTGAAAGTCAAACCTATTGCTACGAAACCACTTGAGAAGAAGCCATGTGTTTGGTGCAGTCATGAGGCTTCTACCTCCAAGTCGGTAGCTCCTGGTAGACCCCAAGTTCAAAGAGTTAAGCAGGAGAAGAAAAAAAGGTGCAACAAATTTGACTATTGGTGTTGTGGCAAAGTTGGTCACTTCGCCATAGATTGTTGGTTTAATCCAATGAATTTTAGGACTCCACCAGTGCAAGGATAACCACTCGCAATATTGACACTCCAAGTGGAAGTCGCCTAACAAGAAGCCAAGGACCCAAATCTTTTTGGGTTCCTAAGGGCAATTGGTTATTGATTGCAGGTACGTCCAAAGGCCAACAATACGCCTATCTGGTATTTGGACAGTGGATGTTCGCGACACATGACTGGAACAAGAAGCTTATTGCAAAATTATACCCCAATCAAGGATGGTCCAAAGGTTATCTTTGGTGGATCTGATCGGGTAATCACACAAGGCTACGGTATGATCACCAATGGTATAGTCTCTTTCACAGACGTAGATTATGTTAAAGGATTACAACATAATCTTATTAGCATAAGTCAATTATGTGACAAAGGATATATGGTTTAGTTTTACAAGGATAAGTGCTTGATAAAGTCGTCTTATTCGTCAGAAACTATTTTAACAGGCACTCAGAGTAGAAATATTTTTTGCTAAAATTTTCTTTATTTAGACTTTTCTACACTAGTGTGTATTTTAGCAAAAGATAGTGCATCTCTTTGTGACCAATGACACAAGATACTAGCACATATTAATTTCAAAACTATAAGTATGCTACTTTCTCACAACTTAGTGTATGATGCACCCGACGTTATGTGCATTAAGGAGAGACCTTGTCATGCATGCTAAATGGGCAAGCAGACTCAGGCTAACTTTAAGAGCATCATTGGCAAAGATTCTACCAGATGTTTATATCTGCTACATATGGATTTATTTGGTCCCATGCCAGTCAGGAGTTTATGAGGTAAAGCTTACACCCTGGTTATTGTTGATGACTACTCACGTTTTGCTTGGGTATTCTTTCTGAAACACAAGTCAGATACTTTTGACTCTTTCACTAACTTTGTTAGGCAAATCCAGAATGAACTAAACTACTCCGTAGTCAAAATTAGAAGTGACCATGGAACAGAATTCAAGTTTGGGGCTATGACAGAGTTCTGTGAAAGCTTATGTGTTAGTTATTGGGTGTCTACTTATCACCAAGGGGTGAATAGGTTTTTCAAATTATTTTACTTTCCTCTTTAGGTGTTCTTGTTTTCTGGATAATAAATTTAGCATTTGGTAGAGCATAGCACAGAAAACACACAAAGACTTATAGAGGTTCCTCAAGACAGGGTGTCTTGAGTTGTCCTCTTTCCCTCTACGCCTACCTAGCAGTGTGTTAGGCTTGGAAAACTCCTCCAATATCTCCTGCCCGCAAGCCTTACAACTCGTACCCTCAAGACCCTGCAACCTAGGCCCTCAAGCCCCTTCATTACACCTGAGTCCACAAGCTCGGCACTCAGGCCCTCAAGCCCTACAACTCGGACCCGCAAGTCCCTACAGCTTAGGCCCTCAAGCTCCTTCACTGCACCCGAGCCTGCAAGCTCGACACTCAGGCCCTCAAGCCCTACATAGCATAGACCCGCAAGTCTTTCCTACAGCCTAGGCCCGCAAGCCCCTTCACTGCACCCGAGCCCTCAAGCTCGACACTCAGGCCCTCAAGCCCTATACAGCATAGCCCCGCAAGTCTTGCCTACAGCCTAGGCCCGCAAGCTCCTTCACTGCACCCGAGCCCGCAAGATCGACACATTTGGACCCGCAAGTCCCTATGCCCTGGCCTTCAAGCCTAGCAGATCTCAAGCCCTCAAGCTTGACACTCAGATCTGAAAACAGATCCCACAACTTTGGCCCGCAATCCTTACAAAGATTGATTTACAATATTGAAATTCTTCCTGATGGAGATCGGCTTCTTTACTTGAAGAAGATGCTTTTGATGTGAACCTTGACAGTGCAAATCTTCTTCTAGCTTCTTGCTCTGTCGGATGTTGACAGGCTATTTTCCATGAACAGTTCTTAACAGTTGATGAGACTTGACTGCAACTTGAAGAACACAGAATGATCATTTTGTTCTTCCATTCTTTCTTTCTTCACCACCGCTTGTACTGTTATATTGCTAGGTGGGATTCTTCTTCATTCCTTTCTCATCCTCTTCTAGGGCATCATCGTTCCCTTTTATAGGACGGATGAGACACTTAATGGTCGCATATGATGTCCTTTACTGACAGACGCCCATCCCTCAAGAGAATGCACTGATTGGACAATTAGGCGGCGGCATTAAATGCTGACAGCGCGTCCGGCTACTTTTGAATCTGTCTCGATGATATTTCCATTATTATGATGATATCTCGATGATAGAGCATGTCGATGTCTTGAACTGATTTTTTTCTTCAATTCTTCATCAGATAGTGATATCTCGATGATACGGGGCATCACTTCTGCACTCGATCTTTAGACGACACGAAGTCATCAAACTGATATCGGCAAGAACTCCTTGTCTGCTAGATATCACTGAAACCACATTATCTTGTCGATGACATAATTGATATCATGTCGACAAACTATACTTCAGCAACTGCATGTCTTCATATGACCTTCTTTAGTCTTCTCGACGTCATGCCTTCTTTACGATGATGCCATCAGCATCAGTCTTACTTAGCCTTTCTGACGACAAGGCTTCTTGTCGACGATATCTGTTCTTCCTTAGCCTTATCGTCGTCAAGGATTCTTGTCGACGATATCGTCGACATCTTTGAGTCTTCTTCTTCATATCCACTTTTTGATATCATCATGTAGATGTCACAATGATATCACCATTTTGCCTTGCTCTGCATGTTGTTGACGATATCCTTGTTGTCGTCGACGATACGCTTGATCCTTTTCGACGACATCAGACACAATCATTCTTCTTTTCTTTGCCCATCATTTCAATGAAGTGCCTATACTTGTCGACGATATGTCCAGCCTTTTTCGACGATATTATACTTAGGCAGGTTATTGAAGTACTGGACATATTTTCTTATCTCTGCAAGCATGAACTAGATATGATATTAGATTCAATTTGTACTTATCATTGAGCTGAGCACTTCTTCAAATCAAGAACACTGCTGGGCACTGTTCCCAATAATCTCCCCCTATTTGAGGATGTCATAACCCACTCAATGATAAAGTACATCTTAAGAAAATAAGCATATAATAATGACATTGCAGCTATGTTTGAGTGAACACAGAATTTGACAAATATTACTTCATTTATAAATAGTGCCAAATGTTTTTAAAGGATTTTGACATTTCTACATTTAGCCCCTTAAAGATTTAGCCATCTATATCTCTGGTGCCCTCATAGCAGCTTCACCCTTTGCTTTCTTGGTACTGGCTTCCTGCTCCTTTTCAGCTTGTCTGATGAAGTATTCAAATGGTTTGGGATGATACTTGAGAGGTTCAGGAGCATCAGTTGGGATTCTAGCTGCTTGCTTATCCCTTCTGTGACTCCTTCTCGATTCTTCTTGATCTTCATATTTAGCCCATTCTTAAGGACTGTATACATTGTATCGTTCACCTTTATTAGCTTTCACTTGCTCCCGTGCTTTTAGAATGATGGATCTGGATTTGGGACTCCATCTTTCATAGTCATCCTTTTTCTCCATTTCCTCCCTGTACTTTCTCTTCCTCATTTTTACTTCTTCATCCTCCAACACTTCCTTCTCTTTACCCTTATCAATGGCAATATCAGGAATGTCTGCATGTTGCTCTTCAGCAGGGAACTCTCCTGCAGGAATGTCAAAATATAGAGGAGGGAGATTCATTGCTTCCCTGATGGTATTTGTGGTCCATATAGCATGCTCACCACTGGCCTTTATCATTGATCTCTCCCCCTTTATGACTTTTTAGATATCCCCCTCTGGAGATTCTCCTCAGAAACCAATATCTTGTTTTAAGCTTGTGGATTCCTACTTCCAAGTGATTCTTGGTCTCAAGCAGATGACTGTCTAGATCCTTATTGTGGTGATCTAGACTTTCTTGGAGATTAGTTTTGTGTTCAGCCATCCTCTTGGTGGATGCAATGTAGGCCTTTTCTATGTTGCTGACAATCAATGTCTGATTGACCCCTAAATTAGATAGACCTTTGTGAGTAAGTGTTGTCTCTTTGGCAGTATACTCTTGTAGATTCTTCACATCATTTCTCAGGCTCTTGGTTTCAGCAGATAGTTCCCTTTTCAGTTCATTGACCGCAGAGGTAACATAACTTTCAATTTTTAATCTTTGCTATTCCAGGAGCATCTTTATCTGAGACAATAGTGAGAACTCCACTGGCCTATTATCTGGAGGTGAACTAGCATGTCCTGGTTCCTCTTCTTTATTCCCCTCAACCATTGGAGATGGAGATTTTCTATGGGTGACTGGTTTGGTTCTTTTTCCTTTTCAGGACTTGGCAGATCTCTGATAGTCTCAATAGCAGAATTCTCTAGCTTCTCTTCTTGGGTATCTTTACTTGGGTCCTCTTGGTCTACTGATCCATGATGGACAACATCCTCAGCCCCAATGATCTTATTGATCACTTCTTCCACTTGAGCAGGGAGTTCACCATTCTTCTCCCCCTCTGTCTCAGCATCCTCTTACTCACTTCCTGTTGTTACCATTGTCCCAGATCCCAGACTTAGGGCAGAGGTCTGGAGGGAGACATTTCTTTTCTCTACAGGCACTTCAGAGTCAGACGAGTTTGAGCTGTTGCCTGATTCACTTTCTTCAGATGATCTTTCTCCCTTCCTCTTCACATCCTCTGCAGTCTTCAACTTCTTGGGATGCTTAGTAGGAGTCTTCTCCCATTTTTCCAGTATCCTAATGTACATCCTTCTCATGTGATGGATTTTTACGCCATACTTCTTGTTGAAGATTTTAGGGTAGGATAGCAGTAGATATAGTGATAGTATTCTTCCCAAATTTGGAACTTGAAAGCTGTTTTGAATCCTCTTGAAAATAATCTGACCCCAGTTGGTCTTCTTACTTAGGATTATCCTTGCCATTATCTCGAACATGGTCTTGGATATCCTATCATGCGACCCTACCTTGCAGAGGAGGGCTTTTCCTACAATGTCACCCATGAGTTTCCCTTGTTGATTGAAATTCTTTCTTTCCATAGACCCATAGGTCTTGCTGGATTGACTGCACCATTCCAGAGCCATGTTAAGGTCTTCCTGGGTGACCTTTTCATCTTCCTCCCCCTTGGCGAAGGTCAGCAGCTGAAGAACCCTGGCCAACCTTTTGGGATTCACCTTGACCTTTATCCCATTGATCAAGATTTTCACAGATGTACCTTTTGAACCACCCTTGGCCTTTGAGTAGAACTCCAGCACTTCTCTTTTTAATATTACTGTTGACTCTGAGAGAGCGAACTCCAGGCCGACGGTGTCTAATAGCTTAATGGCGCTCTGAATCTCTTCTGGCCCTTCTGAGAAACCACCCCTCACTACTTCGCTTCCTTCATAGAGAAATCCTTTCTTCTTTGGCGCCATTTCTTACTTGATCGGAGAGGATTCTGGTTTAGTCGACTCATTCACTCTTCAAAGGCGTAGAGAGCACGACGTCCTTTTAGGGCCAATGTAGAAAGTGTTTAAACCTTAAGACATCTGACCTTATTTATAGTTTCCGAGTTGGAAGACGAAGTGTCATTTGTTAAATGTCTGATTAACTCGAGTTAAGCTGTTATGATTGGTTAAGCTCAGGTCTATTTAAGAGTCCATTGATGATTAGGTATCGTCGTGACGCAAATTTGATGTCGAGGAATCATTCCGACGATACCAATCATCATTTCGATGATATAGTTTTGCGTTCAAAATGATATTGTTCTTTTTCACTCTTTTGTATGATCAGTGCAATGCTTTAGCAGTGCCAGACATATGTGCTCCTTGAGTGACAGCTTTTGCTTACTCAAGTAAAAATTACCTTTAACAAAATGATAAAGATGAGGTTATGTATTGAACATCAATATAGTTACCTTCACCTTAGCTTTTATATCTTCTTGAGCTAGTAGCCCCCCCCCCCCCCCCTTGATGTGATGTTTCTCTTATCTTTATTTGTAGCTCCCCCTTGACCAGTGCATCTTGGCATGTGGTGAGGTTTTTCTTAGTCCAGAGTTAAGCCTGGATCACTTATTGTCCATTAGCCTTATTTGCTTTTGATTGTCTAAATGGACTTCCCTGCAAGACAGATTTAATATCCCTTAGGAACCCAAGGTGACTTGGGTCCTAGGTTCTTGTTAGCATAATAAGGAATTCTTCTACTCACCTCAGCCTTTCTAGGAGGTTTCTTTTTTGCACTAGGCACACTAGGGTTGTGCCAACAGTCAATGGCAAAGTGTCCCACTTTGCCACAGCACCAACATTCATGGATGTTGTACCTTATTTTCTGAACAATTTTTAAGGTGGGTGGAGAATCACAATGCTTATGTTCAGTAGAGAAGGCGGCAGTATTCTTCATATCTCTCTCAGCCGATGGCTGACTAGCTGCTCTAGTATAATTATTTCTTCTTGACTTTATCTGTTGGTCAGCAACAGATGTCAGCTTGTTAGCTGACATGGTGTTGATGGCATCAGATATGATCAAGTGAGAGTTGATTATACTAGTACTACCAGCCTGCTTCTTATCTGGAAGAGATTGGGAAGGTGTTGCTCCTTTACCCTTGAATGTGGGGGCTGAGGCACCAAACACAAATGGTCCATGATGGGCCATTTGGATTTCCTCTTGGGGAGCCTTCAATGCACTCATCCCCATGCCCTTTCTACTCCCAAAGTTAGGAGCATTTCCCAAGCTATTGGAGCTTCCATTCATCCAGTGACCATAGACACTGTCCTGGTCATATTTGTTAGAGGGAAGCACTATCTTCTGAAAGGTGGTATGAGGCTCAACTTCAGTTTTGCCCTTTTTTTCATTCCCAGCATCTATTGCCCCTTCATTGAAACCCAATCCCCTCCTATTTCCATAGGAGGAGAAGGTGTCAATGATGGGCAGTATAGTTTTGGGCATAGAGAATTGAGTCACTAAGCTTCTTTCCTTAAGAAGATCATTCTCAAGTTTCCTAATGAGTTCTTCACTTTGGTTTCTTTCATCGTGAAGCTTGCCTATGATCTTCTTGAGCTTACAGGAATTGGTGCACCCATTGTGGGACATACCCATTTTCTCATTCATCTCAACCTTAATAGGTCTGAGTGATTCTAGCTCCTTAGCTTGCTTCTTAACAAACATCTTGCTCTTTCTCAGAGTAGCCAAGAGATCACCAAACTGATCTATTATATCAGCATGGTTCTTATTGTTGCATGATGAGCAGTCTTCTTCATCATTTTCAGAAGATAAGCAATCATCTGATGCACTCTTGGTCTTCTTAATTGAAGCAGTGGGTAAAGGTGTGTGAGTGATGCATACCTCATCATAATGTGATTCATCATGATTTTCTTCATCTGATAGATCCATCAACCGATAGACATCCTCATCCTCAGAGTCACAGTCTATGAGAGTCAAGGGTGCTCTTATTCTTCTTCTGACCACAAAGCATTCTTCAGATTCACTGTCTGAAATAGTCAGGGGTGCTCTGATCCCTATGGAATTGATCCATATACTTCTTTCTTCTTTGATTTGAGAAGAGATCCAGCTGCTTTCACATAAGGATCTGAACTTCCTGATGTCAGATCCTTTGTCTTTCTCCATTGAGTTAGGATATGATAATCTGTAGATTTGATACACCCAAGAGCAGATCTGTTCAAGCTGTTAAGCATTTCTTTGAACAACCTACCTTTGATACCACTTGTTAGTTATTGGGTGTCTACTTATCACCTAGGGGGGTGAATAGGTTTTTCAAATTATTTTACTTCCCTCTTTAGGTGTTCTTGTTTTCTAGATAATAGATTTAGAGTTTGGTAGAGCATAACACAAAAATCACACACAAACTTATAGAGGTTCCTTAAGACAGGGTGTCCTGAGTAGTCCTCTTTCCCTTTGCGCCTACCTAGCAGTGTGCTAGCCTCGGTAAACTCCTCCAATGTCTTCGGCCCTTAAGCCTTACAACTTGGACCCTCAAGTCCCTGCAGCCTAGGACCCCTAGCCCCTTAACTGCACCCGAGCCCGCAAGCTCGACACTTAGGCCCTCAAACCCTACAACTCGGACCCGCAAGTCCCTGCAGCCTAGGCCCTCAAGCCCCTTCACTGCACCCGAGCCCGCAAGCTTGGCACTCAGGCCGGCAAGCCCTACACAATACAAACCCGCAAGTCTTGCCTGCAGCCTAGGCCCGCAAGCCCCTTCACTGCACTCGAGCCCGCAAGCTCGGCACTCATGCCCTTAAGCCCTACACAGCACAGACCCGCAAGTCTTGCCTACAGCCTAGGCCCGCAAGACCCTTCACTACACCTGAGCCCGCAAGCTCGACACGTTTGGACCCGCAAGTCCCTCTGCCCTAGCCCTCAAGCCTCACAGATCTCAAGCCCTCAAGCCTCGCAGATCTCAAGCCCTCAAGCTTGACACTCAGATCTGAAAATAGATCCCACAACTTTGGCCCGCAAGCCTTACAAAGATTGATTTACAATATTTAACTTCTGCCTGATGGAGATCGGCTTCTTTACTTGAAGAAGATGCTTTTGATGTGAACCTTGACAGTGCAAATCTTCTTCAAGCTTCTTGCTCTGCCGGATGTTGACTGACTATCTTCCTTGAACAGTACTTCTTAATAGTCGATGAGACTGGACTGCAACTTGAAGAACACAGAATGATTATTTTGTTCTTCCCTTCTTTCTTTCTTCACCGCCGCTTGTACTATTGTATTTCTAGGTGGGATTCTTCTTCGTTCCTTTCTCTTTCTCTTCTAGGGCATCATTGTTCCCTTTTATAAGACGGATGAGCTGCTTAACTGTCACATATGATATCCTTTACTGACAAACGCTCATCCCTCAAGAGCATGCGCTGATTGAACAATCAGGCGGCGGCATTAAATGCTGACAGTATGTCCGGCTACTTTTGAATCTGTCTCGATGATATTTCCATTGTTATGATGATACCTCGACGACAGGGCTTGTCGATGTCTTGAACTGGTTTTTTTCTTCAATTCTTCATCAGATAATGATATCTCGACGATACAGGGCATCACTTCTGCACTCGAGCTTAAGGCAACACGAAGTCATCAAACTGATATCGGCGAGAACTCCTTGTCTTCTAGATATCGCTGAAACCATATTATCTTGTCGACGACATAATTGATATCATGTCGACAGACTATACTTCAGCAACTGCCTATCTTCATATGACCTTCTTTAGTCTTCTTGACGTCACGCCTTCTTTACGACGATGTCATCGGCATCAGTCTTACTTAGCCTTTCCGACGACAAGGCTTCTTGTCCACGACATTTGTTCTTCCTTACCCTTATCATCGTCAAGGCTTCTTGTCGACAATATCGTCGACATTTTTGAGTCTTCTTCTTCATCTCGACTTTCTGATATCATCGTGTAGATGTCACAACGATATCAGCATTTTGCCTTGCTCTGCATGTTGTTGACGATATGCCTGATGTTGTCGATGATACGCTTGATCCTTTTCGACGACATCAGATACAATCATTATTTTTTGCTTTTGCCCATCATTTCAACAATGTGCCTATACTTGTCGACGATATGTCTAGCATTTTTTGACGATATTATACTTAGGCTGGTTATTGAAGTACTGGACATATTGTCTTATCTCTGCAAGCATGAACTAGATATGATATTAGATACAATTTGTACTTATCATTGAGCTTAGCACTTCTTCAAATCAGGAACACTGTTGGGTACTGTTCCCAACATTATGTATCTTTCATGAGTTTTCATCTCCTCGTACTCCACAACAAAATGGGGTTGCTGAAAGAAATAATAGAACACTCATAGAGGCAAGCAGGACAATGTTGAATGATTCTTCTCTTCTGATATATTTCTGGGCAGAAGTCATCAACACTGCTTGTCACGTGCAAAATAGAGCACTAATCAACAAGAACCATCGTAAGACACTTTATGAACTTCTAAAAGGAAGGAACCAACTGTTTCTTACTTTAGAATTTTTGGCAGTAAATGCTTCGTACTTAACAACGGGAAGTATTACAAAACTAAGTTTAGTGAAAAATGTTTTGAAGGTATTTTTGTAAGCTATAGTAGCCATAGTAAGGCATATAAGTTCTTTAACAAGAAAACTCTGGTTGTAGAAGAATCCATAAATGTTGTATTTGATGAGACGCGTATGCTTCACAACAGTTCCTCTAGTGTTTTTACTGAGGATGCAGGTGCAGGTTTAAAACTGAAAGAACTCGGCTTGGAAGAAGTCACTAAAGAAGTTACTCCAAGGACAGCTTCGGTGAATATTCCAACTATGCCTGAAGAAGAAGAACCTCAAGAAATAGAAGACGCACCAGAAGTAGAAGAATCTAGTATCTTAAAAGATGCAAGGAATTTATTGATCAAACATAAGAGGGATCACCCAGTCAATCAAATCATCGGAGATGGCGGTGTTGGAATAAGAACAAGAAGAGGTATAGCTAACAAAGTTTTGCATTTGAGTTTCCTTTCCCAGATTGAACCAAAGAAATTGGATGAGGCAAAAGAGGAAGCTTCATGGATTATTGCAATGCAAGTGGAGCTCAATCAATTCAAAAGATGCAAAGTTTGGAAGCTGGTACCAGGGCCCAAAAGTCAGAATGTTATCGGGACAAAATGGGTTTTCAGAAACAAGCTGGATGAAAATGGTGTGATCATCAAGAACAAGGCCAGACTTGTTGCCCAAGGTTACATATAAGAAGAAGGGATCGACTTCGATCAAACTTATGCTCCAGTGGCAAGACTCGAAGCGACCAGGTTGTTTCTAGCGTATGCTGCTCACAAGGGATTTAAGGTCTATCAAATGCACGTGAAGTCAGCCTTCCTTAATGGTAATCTAAAGGAAGAAGTATACATAGAACAACCCCCAGGTTTTGTTGATTCCTCCCTCCCTGATTATGTTTATTTCTTACGAAAATCTTTATATGCTCTAAAATAAGCACCTCGAGCTTGGTATGAGACCCTTTTTAGTTTTCTTCTTGAGAATAAATTCACAAGAGGATAAATAGATAAGACATTGTTTCTTAGGGAAGTAAAAGGCAAGATTTTGCTAGTGCAAATCTATGTCGATGATATTATCTTTGGATCTAAGTATGATCACCTTTGCAAAAAGTTTTCTAAATTGATGCAAGGGAAATTTGAAATGGGTAGTATGAGGGAGCTGAAGTATTTCTTAGGACTTTAGGTGAAACAATCTGAAGATGGAATTTTCATCTCTCAGATGAAGTTCACCACAATAGTTAATTAAGAAATTCGGAATGGAGAATGCAACCTCAATGAGGACTCCAATGGGTTCAACTATGACTCTGGACAAGGATGAGAAAGGGAAACCTTTTGATGAAACCAAGTACAAAAGCATAATTGGATCCTTGCTCTACCTTACTGCCAGTAGACCGGATATGATGTTCTCAACATGTGTTTGTGCTAGATTTCAGGTGAACTCTTAGGAATCTCATTATGCCACTGCAAAGAGGATTTTGAGATATCTTAAAGGCACACCGAATCTTGGTGAATAGTACCCAAGAAGTAATGAATTCGAGCTAACTGGCTTTTCAGATGCTGATTTTGCAGGTTGCATGGATGACAGAAAAAGCACTTTCGGGACATGTCAATTCCTTGGAAGGAGGCTTAATTCTTGGAGTAGCAAGAAACAGAATTGTGTAGCAATTTCAACTTCTGAATCAGAGTATATCTCTGCAGGCAGTTGTTGTGCACAACTTCTATGGATCAGGAATCAGCTAGAAGACTACAACTTGAAGTTGAAGGTGATTCCCATGTTCTGTGACTCATCAAGTGACATAGCAATTGCTAACAATCCAGTCTCTCACAGCTGGACAAAGCATATAGAGATACATTATCACTTCATTCGGGAGCATGTGGAGAACAAGGACATCAACCTCAGTTATGCACCGACGGATAAGCAAGTTGCAGATATTTTCATGAAGCCGCTTGATGAGACCAAGTTCAACTATTTCAAATTGGAACTTGGTATGCTGAACAAGGATTCTTGAAGAAAAGTCAAAGGAATCAGACTAAAATCAGAAAATCTGGTCTTTCAAAGAACTTAAGGAAATTACACGAGTAAATTCGATGAATTCGTCGAGTCTTCAAGAGTTATTTAGACAAAAAATTAATTTCGTTGTGTCCTTTCGACGAATTGAAGAAATTACTCGAGCTATTTTGACAAATCTTCAGAACTATTTCATCGAATGTTTCTCTCCCAGAATTTAAACCTAATTTCTCTAATTATTGGATCTGAAGAGTCATTTCCTTTAAAAGGTATGCGCCTCCTCTCACTTTAAAACTCTACTATATATATAAAGATTTTAAGGGTTTCACGAGTCACACACGCCTATTTCTTGAAATCTTCTGCTGATTTGTCTCCCTGTCGCCAAAACCCTCTGACGATTCAAGTCGCAATGTCTCGTAAGGGCATTGGACTCCTTTAGGTAGGGGGGGAGCTTGTTCGCACTGGATTCACAAGCCAAACCGATGAGTTCAGGAATGTCGTTCTCTGTCTAGAAGAAGCCGGTCTCTCCTTCGTTCTAGAACACCCATGTCGCGTGCTAGACGGGGATGTATTTGATTTCTTTAAGAATGCCAAGATTCATCATCAAGGAGATGTTATCAAATCGACAGTAAGGGACGGAGTTATCAAGATGAAGCCATCTAGATTGTCTAGACTTCTGAGGTTGCTAGCTGTGGAAGAAGAGGATTGTCTTTATAAAGAAGATCATAACAGAGCCCTATTATTTTGTGGTTTGCCTAGAGGAACAACTGCTGTCAGAAGAAAGAATTTGAATGGTGAAGGAAAACTTCTCTTAGACATTCTGGGAAAAGTTCTGTTGTGTAAGGTGGGCTCACACGACTACCTTTCAAATGATATGTTCAAGCTAGTAGCAGGTATTATCTGCAGAAAGAAGGTGAACTTGGGTCTAATATTATTTGAGAAGATCAAGGCAAGTTTGATGGTTCCTAATTTTGGAAGGATCATCTCACTTTATCTCAATAAACTGGATAGGAGCTAATTTTATATGTCCTCTAGAAGCCCCATTCATCATTTGAAAAAGATTGACTCTTTAATTCTTTATAGATGGGAAAGGAAGATTGTGAGGCCTAGTTTGAATAAGCCTGGAGATGAGGAAGAAGTTGAAGAAGAAGAGGAAAGGCATAAACCCACTCCATCAAGGGTTATTTCTCAGTCAAATGTTTCACCAGTCCAGGGGGAGAGCTCTAAAGCTCCAGAATCAGCTGTTCAGAAAGAGCCCACTCCAAATCATTCCCATATGCCCCTTCCTTCATATCATCAAGGTATTATTGAAAATCAGAATACACTTGCTGACTTGGGAAGTCATGAGGAAATGCATCAGGATTCCCTTAGTAAAAAAGATCAGGTTGATCTTTTCATCTCAAATCTTAAAAAGAGATTTTGTCTCATTCTTGATAACCCTCCGGAAAACCTGTATGATGATGATGATGGTGATGATGATGATGATGGTGATGATGATAATGATAATGATATTGATGATGCCCCAAATCCTGAGGGTGTTCAAATAGGTACTCAGCCTAAAGATTTAGTTCTTGATAAGGAAGAGGTTGTCCAAGAAAAGGAAACCCCTGCAGACTCTGAGGGGTAGAATCTGGAAGAAGATCAAGCTCAAGCAACAAAGATTTTGCCTGATGATGCAGAAGGAGAGGATGTGCAGTCTGCACCTCCTGCTCAAGAGAATGCATTGCTTCAAAATGTGCCTTATCTAGTGGGAGTTCAGTCAAATGAGTTTATGTTCAATGATGAGAGCTCTGGCACGCCTTCTAATCATAGTATTAATGCTCCTATTGTTTCCACCTCAAATCATGAGCTGCTACAAACAATTGAAGCCTTGCTCAAATCTCAGCAGAGCATTTTGATTTCTCCATGAAGCAAGTCTTTAACAAGGTAAGAGAAGTGGAAGTTGACCTAAACAATGGTCTAGTTGAGGTCAAGCATAATCTATCTAACATGAAAATGAGATAGATAATTACTTCTCCAATGGTGTTAAAGCTGTAAGCTACACTAATGAAGGGATGAAGTATGTTTATGAAAATTCAACAACTCTTCTAGAAGGTCAAGGCAAGATATATTAGCAAGGAGAAAGCAGCAGAGATCAAGTCATTGCTAATTTGACAAGCTTCAAGGAAGAAATTCTCCAAACCCTGAATGAAGAAGTCAGAAAGGGGGAGGAGAAGATTCCATGTCAAATGCATGATTTAAGCAGAGATGTTGAAAGCAAATTCCATGAAGCAAATATCTACAACCATCAAAGCTTCCGGTGGATGTATGAAGGGTTGATGGGAAGACCTCCAGATCAAACCCTCCCTGAGCAATTTTATGAGGATGTACCTCATGTCCCTCCAGTTCAATATACTCAGGTATGGTCTGATCAATAAGATGTTGTTGAACCATCAGAGCCTGCAACAAATAAAAGGAAGCATGGGGAAGGAGCTTTGGCAAGCAGATCAGATCCTTCAGTAAGAAGAGATGCTGGGATAGTGATCAGAGAACATGTTGCAGATAAAAGAGCTGGCCAGGATGTTTGGAGTCCAATCTTCAAGGCCATTATCTTGGATACCTACAAGCTTCTTAACATCTCAAATATAAATCATCGAGATTATTACAGCCAAGAAGAATATAACAAGTATAAAGTTGTCTTGCTGAAAAGAAAAATTCACTTCAGAATTCATGGCTATAATAATACAGAAAACCCCCCACCTCCAAAGTACTACCCAAAGCCAAAGGAATATTTTGATAGACAATTGGAGAAAAGAAGAAAGGAAAAGTCCAAGATGCCCTGAATCTATGTGTGACCTATGACAAACACTTAAAACATTTATATATATATTAATGTTTTGATGTTTTAGTTCATATTGTTAATTTCTTTATATCATGTTCTTTAATTGTAATTATATTTATTATCTGTGCAATTCAACTTAGTAGATATGGTTCTGAATTCTTCAAATAGGGGAAGATTGTTGGGTATTGTAGCCACAATAACCTTGATTTGAAGAAGTGTCCCTTAAACTAAGATGAATTGATATTGTATTTGATGTGGCATCTTAGTTATGTGTTTGCAGGATATTAAATGCTAAGTACAAACCAATGTCAGGTTTCAATGAGTCATGGGCATATGCAATATAATTCTTCATTGTGTATACCAAGGTGTTGACTCATGTAAAATCTCTCTATTGGGGTGTACTTCATATCCAAACACTGAGGAGAAGTCAAGAGGATGTAATTACTGTTTTCAGAATTGGAAGAAAATTCGTCTAATCATTTTCGTCGAGTACTCTCATGAATTTTCGTCAAATTCGTCGAGACATCTCGTAAAGACTTAATTAATTCATTGAGTTTACTCGATAGGTCTCAGAGAAAATTGTTAAGTATTTTCGTTGAGTAAAGTTGTGTACACTCAAGACCACTAGATGAATTCGTCGAATGCTCCGCTGATTTCTCGTGAACACTCGACGAATTCATCGAGTGCTCTCAAGAAGTTCTCGAGTGGTCTAAGTATTCTTTCTTCCCGTCTCAGCGCTTTTTGCTAAGTCCTTGTTGTCGGGTAATTAAGTGAATTCGTCGAGTAATCATTGATTTCATGAGTTCACTCGACGAATGAAGACAACGATTTTTTTTTCAAATTCGCTGACGGCTTTCCTTTTAAGTCTTCACCATGTACAGTACACGTGGAGATCATTCCTTAGTTTTTGGTTCTAGCTGTTAGAGAGGGTTTACTATATATACTTAAGTGTTATTTTGTTAAACCCTAATTCGTGCCAATCTTAAGAAAGATCGCAAATCGTCGTCGGCTATTTTCTTCATTCTCGCAAAGAGCTATTCGGTCGTCGACAAGATTTCTGCTCGATTCTTCTCAAGTTTCGATACAACAAGATCACATACTTAAGATTCATTCAAGTGGCTTTACAGATCTTGCTGTCTCGATAAGGTTCCAGATCAAGTTCGTTCAAGTCAAGATTTCTTCTTCCCCTTTCAAGATCAAGACTTCATCTCAATCAAGGAAGAAGAAGATCTCCTTTCTCAGATCTGAAGTAGTTGAATCCCTTTGAGATTCTAAGTGATTGATTTTTCAATCTAGAGTATTGTAAAATCCCTTTACTATTTCTTTAGGAAGTTTATCTTCCGAGTTCCTGTAGATCCTAGTTTAGAAGATCGAGAGTAGGAGAGGTTGTTCTCCGAGATTGTGTAGGAGAGTTTGTTTTCTGAGTTTGTAGGAGTTGTATACTCTGATTTGTAAGATTATTTTAATCTGAGATTAGTGAAGTAGCCTTGTCTAGCCGGGAGTGCTAGATAGGTGAGGCGGGAAAGTGGACGTACCCATTCCGGGGACCCACTATAAATTTGTGTGTGCTCTTTGTTTCTGTGTGCTTTTCTTTCAAGTTTTTAATTCCGCATAAAAGCAATAGAATTCACTTATTCACCCCCTATAAGTGATTTAGATAGCAATTATATACTTTGACCTTGTTTTCACTTTACATAAAATCCCGTGGACCCGAACTTAAATTTTGAAGATGAAATTATTATTTTTGTTTATTGGGATTTGTAACATTCCCAATCCTACTCGACCCCATGATGGTGTTATGGCATAACATGAGGAGAGAAGGGTGAGTGGAAGCAAGGAGATGACCTTAGAGTTGACTAAGTTGGGTGAACTCACAAAGTGCTCACAAGTGAACAAAAGACAGCTTAGGTCAAATTAGCCAAATTGAACTCACAAGTACAAATTGACCTCACCACTATGTTCCTAACCATAATAGAGACTCACTTGACCATGGGCCCCAGCAATTGGTCAACCAAATAGGTCAAATTGACCAAAGTTAAACTTAGGTCAACATAGCCTTATTCAACACAATTAGACTCAATTGGCCCCAATGCAATAAATAGACTTCACCTAGGTCCTCCTAAACACTAAGGGAGGTCATTAGGTCAATAATCACTAATTGGTTCCACACAATTTCAAGGAATTGACCAAAGTCAACTCTTAATCAACATAGCCAAAATCAACCCAATCAAGGATCAATTGACACTTAATTGGACAAATTGACTTCACCCCCAACCTTCTAACCCCATTAGGGATCTATTGGATCCAAAAGCCCCATCAAGTGGTCAACCAATCTATCCGATTTGACCAAAGTCAAACTTAGGCTAATTTGGGTCAAACTCACACCATATGGATAAATTAACTCAATTGGAGCCACACCATGGTCCAATGGACTTTGGGTAAGGTCATATGACTCATGTACATCAAGTGTGGCTAACCCACCCACCAATTTGACCAAGCCAACCTAAAAGTCAACCATGGTCGACATAAGGCCTTAAGGAAGAAATCAAAAGCCTAATTGGAATCCAAGTGGACCAAGGCCCCATCCCAAGCCCATTCAGCATGATCATAAGTCTAATGGCACCCTACTCTTCAAATTGGAGAGAGAAAATGTGCTTGGGGGCAAAAATGACATTTTCCCCCTAAGGTCAAAGGTGCTTTGAGTAATGCAGCTCCCATGGACCCATACCTCTTTTCCCAAGCCTTTAGCCAACCCCCTCAGGCCATGAATAGACTTTTTAGGGGATGGAAGACGCTCAGCCATAAGGGAGGAAGCAAGAAAGTCTTGGCTGACAACCCATGCTCCTCATCCTCCCTATACAACCATCATCACCCACATTTGACCGCTCCATCATCTTTAGAGGGCTCTAAGGAGTCGAGCCAGCCACTGAGAAGAGGGACGTTGGTGGAGAATCGGCAGATCGAGCAAGCACGCTGGAGGAGGAGAGAACCATGGCCAGCCACCGGAACACTCGTCGTCGAGCTCCAATAGAGATCCATTTCCCCTCCTTTCCCTCAATGTTAGCTGTCTAGCTCTCTAGGCTAAGAAATCGGGCTCAATTGAGCCGCGATCCATGTGAGAAGAGGGAGATTTTGCCGATCTTTTCACCTCGCTCAGGTTCGCCGGAGACGCCTCCTTTGGTTGACATGTCACCGCCAATCGATGGCCACCACCTCAACGGAGGTGGTGCGGTGGTGGCCCTCAGGTGGTCGGCAATTGCAGGAAGAAAGACCACAGGAAGAATGAATCCTGGACGTTAGCTATCAGGGACAATGATCCCTGACCGTCAGATTTAATCATATGGTTACACGCAGACCACATTTTATTAATTGAAATAATTGTCACACATTTATCAGTTATTTATTCCCAAAATTTAGACCCCTTAGACAAAAATCTCTGAGACAACTTTTGTATCACTTGAGGTCTACTATCCATAGAGCTTTGAATCACCAGATTTGGTGGCCTACAACTCCTTGTAGGACCATTCTCCAGATGTGTCTTAAAGGGGTACCAGTCATTATTTTGTAGATCTAATCCACATAGATGCTTGGATGGGCCTAATATTTTGTACATAAGGGTATACACCATAGATACACCCCCTGCCTAAAAAATCAAAATTTTAGGCAAAAATTTTCTATGGTTTTGTGATAAATATGATTTTTCATATTATTGAAATAAATATGGTTAAATAATTTCAAAATGGCCCAAATCTTGGGTGGCTTGTATGTTAGGTCACAAGTAGTCAAATGTATGGATTTGAGGTCATTTTGGACCACTGTAGAACAATATACACTCATATAAATGAAGGATGTGTGTGGAAGGGTGGTGTGCATGCATATAACACCTTTTGGGTATTTTGTGAATTTACCACAAATGGCTTATTGTATGCTCATGATATTCGGTTAATACACATATTGTGATGGAGGGTATCATCCCTAGAAAATTTTGGATTTTTGGAATGAAAAATCCTAAGTGTTTAGTTAAGAATATTAATGTTGAAACCGATTTCTCGGTCTCTTGTGAAGCTCGGGCCCTCAACAAGTTGAGGGGCAGCTAGCCTTTGCTGATCCCTCGGAAGGAGCAGACTGGAGATTTAGAACTGGACTTAGACCTTGGTCGCAGCGAGGAGGTCCCACCACAAACTCAGAAGATCGTTGAGCGCTTCCCCTCCCAAGCCAAAGCTGAGACTAGGCACCTTGTAGAGCTAGAGAGCTAAACCAAGATAACCTAGGGATGAAGAAGCTCAGAAAACTGAGATCGGAATCCTCTCCCAAGGTGCCCTTCAAGGTCTATTTATAGTTTTTTGTCCGTGGTCTGCCAATAGCAGAATCCCGCCTTACATTCTTACTATACGCAGCCCAAAGTGGTCTGCCAACAGCCTAACTCCGCTGTTTGGAGAGGCTAACTGCAGACCACCAGAGGTTTCCAGGTAAAAACACCTCTGGACCCTTACTGGGCGAGCCACCCACAGGGGCTCCCCTCGCGACCGCGAGAATACGGCTCGCCCAGAAAACCACTTTGAGCAGGCCGCGAGGATCTGGCTCGCCCGCCTTCCTGCGATCGGCCCACGAGAACCCAGCTCACCCGCCTTCCTGCGAGCGGCCCGCGAGAACCCGGCTCGCCCGCCTTCTCGCGAGCGGCCGACGAGTGCCCGGCTCGCCCGCCTTCTTGCGAGCGACCTTTGAGACTCTAGCTCGCCTTACTTGTTACTTCTTTCGGCTGTTGACTTCTCAATCTATGCCCCTCTCCTAGCGAATATCGGGGTTGTACAATTAATGTCACCTAAGTGTATTAATCAAATGAAAGTAACCAAATGACTTATTATAAACCTGATTTTCTACTACATGATGATATAGAGTAATAACTATCTATGGAAATTTTATTGGGAATTTTGGAGTTGATATTATTAGTTATTTGATTATGATTGAATATGTGACATAAATGTATAAATGAAATAAACATGACCAAATTCCCTGAGAAAAATTCAATTTTCTGTCACATGATACTTTATGTCGAAATACACCTCTGGAAATTTTAATAGAAATTTTGGAAGTCATTCACAATGTAAATTACCAAAAATGTCCTTTGTCACAATTATGCATTAATAAAATGTTTATAATTAATTTTATGTGGAAAATTCTGAAAGTTTAGCTAGAATGTTTTTAGATTATTATAAACTTATGGTAATTTTTTCAGAATTTTTGAGTGAGTTATTTGGATACTTACTGTGTAATATGAGTAATTGGCACAAATATTTAAATATGGAAATAGTGGTCATAAATGCTATGGAAAATTAGGAAATTAGGTCATTCATGATATTTCATCATTACATTCCATTAATAAAATATTGGGTGCACTTTGACTTTTGAAAGTTGTACTTCATGTGTAAAGTGAGGTGCGTATTACCTTTAAAGAATTTTTATTCATAGCCAAACAAATTAAAAAAATTATGAATTTATGACTATTTCATAATTTGTTTGTGATGAACCTATGGTAAAAATTTTAGGGCATTTGTCTAAGTTATAGTGAAGTTCACATCATAGAGATCAATCTAGTTCAATTATAGTGCTGGACTGCGAAAAGCAAAAACTCGAGGTAATGTTTAGACTAGCTAGAACACATAGAAATTGAATGAAATCTGAAACACATAGATAGGGCACCCATAACATCGATTCCTATAGGTTTTAGCCTTACTGGAGGACTCCATTCCTATAGTGACTAGTAAACTAGAACCGCATCGCATATAGGTCGTCGCCTTAGCCTAAAGAGTTCTAAGTCATATTTAAGTAATGTTAGAGCATCCATGAGAATAACCTTGGTAATGGGTAGTTACCAAATAAAGTAAATATTCTGAGAAAGGAAGGTCTGGGATGTCACCCCAGAATACCTTCTAGAACCGCTGTGAGCCCTTCACCGGGTAGACATCGGGAAGTTGAGAAAGAGTAACCTTCAATAAGGAAAGTTGAGAAAGGTAAACCCCGTCCTATTACAGAGTATAGAAGGGTTCATGATTAGTTGGTCCTATGAGCTGGAGGCCCAGATGGTGTGGTAACCTTGCATGTGCATAAACTAGTGGTGGGTCTTCGATACTGTTCCAGTTGTCACACCGATGGCAGTACGATGACTTTGGCAGGGTATGGTGAGTTAGAGGGCCAGTATGTTACTTTACTGTGGTCTTGAGGACAATCCCTAATAACTTACCCCCGACCATAAAAGACTGGCGGGTTGGCAGTAAGAGTACGCAAGAGCTCACAGAAGTGCACCTAGGACGTGTATAATAGCATACGTAAGGTCTAGATCTGGTAGTGTGTACACTCACCTATAAGTGGAGTGCCCGATCCACTATTTCCGTTGCTACGGCGGAAGTACCTGAGAGGTTTGCTACCTACAAAAAGCAGGAACAAAAGGTCTGTGCACATAGATTTGTGTGCATGAGTTACACTATATGAACATATCATAACATACATACATACTATAGGCATATGCACTTGCAGATCTTTATCATATAAATTAGTATGGGCTCTTTTATATGATAAGTTATAATTCCGGAAATCTTAACTTATAAGTTTGTATGGGCATTCATATAAGTTAAGGATCTTTAGACGAAAGCGTAGTATTATGACTAGTTTCCGCATTGTGTAGTGTGTGAGAGTGTGTTGCTATTTACTTTTGGATTTGTATCGAGCTTAAGCCCTTGCACTCTTCATTTCGTTCTCATTGTGGATTATTCGCATTATATGTATATATATATGTCTGTGGTTGTGGACTTGTCATATTTGTTAGTAATTCTTTTTTGCAACATTGGCCTGTGATATGATCGAACTAGCCGGCAGAATCGGCGTTGAGCGGTGACAGCTAACCTGTGAGTTAGAGTCACCGTAAGACAACGGTTCTGGGCATAAGGTCAGGGAACTCTCCGGTAAGGAGGACGGGAATCTTACAACTGGTATCACTTGACAAACGATCAAAACAGAAAGAAGTCCACAAAACACTGGGTCGCCCCGCTCGAGCATTAGTTTGTGGACAAACTATGCATCGGAAGCAATGGTATGCCCATGTGTGAAATCGCATATATTGTCCATTTAAACAATGAGTTAGATCGATTCTAACAATAATTCCTTACAATTGTGTAGCCCCCAAGGAGTACCGGCCCATGAGATACTGCCTATTTTCCCCTAACTGACACTCCCTTCTAGCAGTCGGAGCTCGGTCAGACGTTGACAGCCATCCTGGAGGCCTTTAAGCCATAACAGGTCCCGGCCTCTCAACCGAACCCAGGATCCAATTGGTTGAGTGCATTCAAGAGCTTGTCCCCTCCGATGTACCATGGGACAGAAAATGCGTTCAAGATGGAGGAATGGCTAGATACTATACAGGAGATGCACGCAGGCATCAGCTGCCCGGTTAGCATGGCAGTCTCTTTGCAACCACTGCATTGGATGTGTATGCCAAGAGGTGCTGGAAATCCTTGATGGATTCCACTTATGCAGACTAGGAGTGCACAAAGATTACATGGGAGGAGTTCAGTGCCCTCTTTCTAGAGCATTTCGTGATGGTGACGGGCAGGGATGAGTTGGAGGAGTGGTTTTTGAACCTCAGACAGGGGGGCGGTCCGTGATAGAGCACCAGAGGGAGTTCTTCCACTTGGCCAGATTTGCGGCACACATTAGATGACAAAGGCTATGCCAAGAGGTTCTACCTGGAACTTAGAGACCCACTAAGGCTGGCACTATTGTTTTTGGCTGATGGCAGTTTGGCCAAGATCATAGAGACGACAAAGAAGCTGGAAGCAAATCACTTGATGGTGTAGAATACAGGGAAGAGACCAGTGGATGGGATGCACTTTGGAGATAGCCGCAGGGGACCGTAGCGGGGCAAGATTATGAGGCAAAGGAGAGGTGGATGACATCCTCGTCCTAACTTCAGGCTAGAGCAACAGCCTCTACAGTGCCAGTCCCTCCATCAGTACGGTTTCAGGAGCAACCGAGGCACGATGATGGAGGATTCTGTCCAGTGGTATGCTTCAGATGCCACCAACCAGGGCACATCAGAGCCAATTTCCCCCAGCTATTACGTCCACCTCCTCCTCCTCCCCCTCCACCAGCCCCTCCAGCACCAGCACATCAGGGTCGAGGCAGAGGATGAAGTCAGGGTCGGAGACATCACGGTAGAGGCCCAAGTCCGGAGTAGGTGTATGATCTTGATTTAGCTCAGGAGAGGAACCCCGGGGAGGTCATCACTGGTACATTAATGCTTTCCTTATAATTTACATAGTACCTTGCAAAAACATTAGTTTATTGAAACATATAACCAAACAACAAAACCACCCCATGTATAGTGTTTGTCTATGGAAAACCTGCATAAAACTTATTCAAGATGGGTGCCTCGCACTCATTCGTCTCGAAGGTATTCGTAGGCGATCTGGACCAAGTTCAACACTTCGAAGGCATCCATAAAAAGGTGCGACTACCGGACGGGTCAAAGATAGAGTAGTGCACCAAGTGCAACATGGTGGTGGAGATTGGGGGAAAGCCATTTGAGGCACCGGCGACAGGCCTGAAGATGCCAGATTTTGATTTGATCCTGGCCATGAATTGGCTACACTGGAACCATGCCTGGATCGACTGCCCGGCAAAGAAGATCGTACTAAGGCATGAGGACTCCGAGGTGGTGATTGTAACGCCCCTGAATTTTTGGTTATTAATCTATTTATATTGATGACGTTATTATGACGTAGGGCGTTACGTTAGCGCGGAGTTAGCAGAGCGCCGTCGCTGTGCGTTTTTGTATCTGTTGGGTCGCGTCTACCAAATTTTGAGACTACCCGGAATTGGAAAATTTTACGTTAGGAAATTAGATTATTTAATTTTAGAAATAACTTGTTAAAGTTTCGTGGCGTTCCGAGCAAATTTGAAGCCTCGGTGAATTTTCAAAGTTTGTATATTTATCTATCGCCGTAAACTTCAGAAAATTTTATCTCGAAAACGGTACGTCTGATTTTGATTCCAACTTCGCCGTTGGATTCGTAGCGCCGCCATTCACCTACGGTGCGAATTTCGTCGATTTCGGCGTTCGTTTAATTTTGATATTACTATAATAATATTATATATATATATATATATTTATATATAATAGTATCTAGTTCACGTAAAATGAATTAGTGCCAAACGAATTTCACAAGAACTTCACATCTCGAGTTATTTTATTATTCCAGGGATTTTGGCCCGTGAAAGGAAGTTCTCCAGAAATCACATTCTCCCGTGAATTTAAAATATCTTCCCGTGAAATCCTGTTCATCTCCCGCGAAATCTTATCCCTTCCTCCCGTGACTTGATTTCCTTCCTCTGTTAAGTTTATTATTATTATTATTATTTTTATTTTTATTTTTATTTTTATTTTTATTTTTATTATTATTATGATATCTGTATATATATATATGCGTAATATCTCTTCGATCCCATGAAACCGAACCCTATTCATCTTCTTCCCGGACTTTTTGTGAACCGAGAGCGGAGCGTCCTTCCGTGAGCCTTCAGATCGCCGCCACCGGAGCATCGGAGCTCGAAATCTTCGCCGGAGCATAGATTTGGAAAGCTCTCGCCGAGCTCTTCGCGTGTGCGGTAAGTATTTTGAGTTTAGTAGATTTTTGAGGTTTGAGCCGGTAGCCCTAACCCTCCTTTTCGTTCCAAAAGTTTCAAAAATTCTTCCTCGAGGTGTTCTAGCGGCCGATCTGCGGCGAGGAGTTGTTCGGAGAACGTTTCCGGTGAAAACTAGGCAAGTGGTGGACTAAACCCCTCTTGCGCGTTCTTTCTTCCCCTTTACTGTTTAATCCCTTTGTTTTTTTTCTCCTCCTAGAGAAATGCCATGTAATGTGTTCAGTTTTCGAGCAAGATTTTTGTATTAGTCTCGTAGAATACGTCGATTTTGCTAAAGTAGAATTTGTCCAGAAGTTAAGTTAATTTATCGATCATAGATTCGTCGTATAGATACGTGTAAATTCGCCGAGTATTCGAAGTAGATTCATCGATTCATTTCGACGAATTCACCGAAATAGATTTAGACCTCCGTGTATTAGATAAGTCGATTCGCCGAAATCCGTCGAATGAGGAGTCCTTGGTATTTGTCGAGTTTACCTTGGTTTCGTCGAGTGCTTTCGACGAGCTTGTTGTGAAGGTGGTTTTACTGGGAGTTTTACTCCGGGTTTTTCTGTGGTGTCTGTTTTGGTCAGGATGTTATGGGTCTCTATTCCCAGTTGTTTATTTTGGACTGTGGGTGGACGAAGTGGCCACCACCAGTGCCTGTGGTTTTTTCCGTGGACGTGTAGACTGTTGGTTGGTGGGCTGTAACAACCGCCACAGTGCTTTTGTGCCTTGGATATTTAGGTCTGATGGTTGGTTGGAAATAATGCCTCTGCCTCAGTACTATTTTATGGCTGGGATAGGAATCCACTTCTTGGCCAATTCAACACTTTCCCCTTTGGATGTTGTTGTAATACAACTTTGACCGCACCTTGTGCCAGTCATTCCTTCCCTTTTTAAATGCTAATACTTCTTATTAGATTTGCTGATGTCCACGGCTATTCTTGATTGGGTTGGTAACCCTCTTTCGTTGAGTTTCCTTTTACTCTTTGATTTTTATGCCTTTGTGCTGAGGCATTCTCTTCTTTTGAATGCCTCAAGTTCGGACCAGTAGCAGGTGGAGCTGACCGAGTTCTGTTTCTTCAGACTTGTAGCAGTTGTTTTTCTTACTCTCGCTTTGAGACGTAGTTTATTGTTTTCCTTTCTAGACTTGTTAGGGTTATGGGTTCGTGTCAGTCTGTTGACGCCCATAGCCTCAGTTCTTTTATGTTGGACCTGTTCTTGCTATTTATATGATACTACCGTTGTTTGTTTTTTATGCAATTGCTCTCTGGAAAGGTTTTATGTTAGGATGCATGATATACCTGATATACAAAACTGCATAATTCTTCATACATGACATCTCTTTTAAAACTGTCATCCCTTCTATTTTGAAACTCGTAAAGGAACTCTTTTTTTTTACCTATACTAAATATAGAGATTTCATATCATTAGAATGTTGGTTAGTTCATCACGCTCATATAGGGTGAATTAAAGTAAATTATGTAATTTTCGCTGCGTAAATCTATACGTTCTTATTTATGGACTAGATGATCCAAACCGAGGGACACGGTGTTGAAACCTTAAACTTAAATTATGTTTTAAAACATAAAGTTCATGACCTCCTAAAGAAAAGTGTGAAGTTAGAGCTGCCTGAGCGTCTGCAGTTGTCCCCTGCATGACGTGGCATCATGATGTGTATTTTCTTTTACTCTGACGTATTATTTAAATACGGAGAAAATACGGGTTGTGACAGTTGGTATGAAAGCGAGGTTAGTCGGGTTGCTTTGATAGTCTAGTTGCCCGGTTAACCGCCTGGTGAGAATCGTCATTCTTTACATACACACACCGAAGGGTCATCAGTATGTCTTGGCTGAAGCATGAACACTACACTCATAGCATGATAAGAAGTATACGGGGCATATTATGTAGTATGGGATGCATAATATGTGTTTGTACATGGATCCTCATAGGTGACAACATACGACTGTTATGTAGTATGAGATGCATAACGTAGGTCGCATGCGTGTCCATTGGCTCGTTTTTCTTTTTCGTTACATGCGATAATATGTAGTATGGGATGCATAAGATCACATGTGTACGCCGCTCATAATATGCATTAAGGCTTTTCTTAGAATGCATAGCACATCATACATCTCATATCATTGCATAAAGCACCCGTGCCAAGCTAAAGATTTACATGATGACACTCGCACACACATGATTTGAAAAGAAGGTTTAAACATTCATACATCCATGTGTCATGCACAAGAGTCAAAGGATGGTAGTATATCATCCTAAGTTAAAGCATAACATCATTTGTATAAAATCCCAGAGCAAGGTAGTAGCTAGAGCAAGTGCTTTTTCCTGTTCGGTTCGAGCTGAGTTGTGTAGTTCTAGTTCCAAACTAGGGCTTTGATAAGTCGTTTGTTCGTATTTATAGATATATCACAGAGGCGTGTGGCGACGTGGTTGACCCCCCAATTTGAGGGGGAGTCTTCGGGTGCTCAAAGTGAAGCTATGATCGAGAGTCTGCGACAAAGTAATGAGGCTCTGTCCAGACAGTTAGTTGCGATGCAATCGCAGGTTCAGACGTTGATGGATGCAGCCACCGTGCAACAGCCTGTGGTGCAGGACCCTGTAGTGGGTCAGACTGTGCATGTTCCTCCCGCTCCTTTGGTGCCTCCAGTTCTGCTGCCACCAGAGATGAACTTCATATCGCACTTCCAAAGACTAGGACCCCCTACGTATGACGGAAGAGCTGACTTCATGGTGCTGGATGATTGGCTGGTCGCCATTGAGGAGATGTTTTCATATTCAGGAATCTTTGCGGACCAAAAAGTAATGGTCGCCGCTTACCAGCTGAAGGGACTTGCTAAGAGCTGGTGGATCAGGGAGAGAGAAAGTCGTGTAGACGGATGTTCGTGGGAGTTGTTTAAGGCAATGGTGTTAAAGAAGTTCCTGCTGTCGGTCGAGCAAGACAGTCTAATGAATAACTTTCTGCACCTGAAGCAAAGACAACTCACAGTTAGTGAGTATGAGATTGAATTCAGTAAGCTGAGCAGATTTGCTCCAAATTTAGTCGCTTCAGAGTCAGGAAGAGTGAAGCATTTTCTCGGAGGACTTCGTAGCGACGTCCAGCAGTTGGCTAGCGCGTACAGATCTGAAAGCTATGCTGAAGTAGTAGAAGCCGCGCTAAAAGTTGAGGCCATCGACAACGCCAAGAACAAAGGCACGTTGATGAAAAAGGACAAGAGGAAAGTCAAAGAGGGGGAAACCCCCAAGGTATCTAGCCCGGCTCCAAAGAAAAGAAGTGGAGAAGTTTGTAGCTTTTGTGGTTGTTCGGGCCATCCGTTCGAAAAATATTTCAAGAGGTTGGGAGCTAAGAAGTAGCAGCAAGTGTCAACAATACAGAGCGCTCCCAGAGAAGATCTGACATGTACCTTCTGTAAGCGAAATGGGCATGACGTTGCCCATTGTTGGTCGAAGGATAAGGTGTGTTTTCAGTGTGGACAGAAGGGGCACGTTAAGACTACATGCCCGCATTTTCAGACTACTCTACAGCCAGTGCCACTTCAAGCTTTGCCGCCGCCGCATCATCAGGATAGAGGAAACAACAAGTTGAATGTGATGACTAAGGAAGAAGCACAGAATTCCACCCAAGTTATTTCAGGTTAGACCTTAATTTAACTCTTAGTCTTTGTCTTTAGTCTCATTTTCCGTTCGGCTAGTTATTTATTCGATTTTATAGGAGAATTTAAGGTAAAGAACCATTGGGCGCGCGTCCTCTTTGATTCTGGTGCTACCCACTCGTTCGTGTCTAGGACTTTTATAGAGCGCCATCGTTTGATCCTCGATCAGCTTGGCAATGCGTTTCGCGTTAAGTTTCCTTCTGGCGACTCCGTGGTGTCAAACCAGGGTATCCAGAATTGCCCTATCCTCCTAGGCGACTTTTTAGCTTTTGCCGATTTAAAGGTGCTAGACCTGGAAGATTTCGACGTGATTTTGGGCATGGACTGGTTGTCCAGTTATGATGCGGTTATCCAATGCAAGGTTAAACATTTGGACTTCAAGATGGACAACGGTCAACCCATGAGTGTGTATGGCTTTCTGCGTCAGGATTCCCCGATTATTTCTATGGTATGTGCTCGGAAACTTTTAGATTCTGATTGTTTTGCTTACTTTATTTTTGTGTTAGAAACTGTTACTGGCTTTCTGTGTATCGAGGATGTTCCTGTGGTGCGAGAGTTTCCTGATGTTTTCTCTGTTAGTCTTCCTGGTCTTCCTCCTGAGAGAGATGTGGAGTTTGTTATTGATCTTGAACTCGGTACTCGTCCTATTGCTAAGGCACCGTACCGTTGGGCCCCGCGTAAGCTGGAAGAGTTGCGTACCCAGTTAGATGAATTGTTGCAGTGTGGATTCATTAGGCCGAGTTCTTCTCCCTAGGGTGCTTCAGTGTTGTTTGTGAAAAAAAAAGATGGTTCTTTGAGGTTGTGCATAGATTATAGGGAATTGAATAAGGTGACCATCAAGAATAATATCCGTTGCCGCAAATAGATGATTTATTTGATCGATTGCGTGGTAGTTTGGTATTTTCAAAGATTGATCTTCGTTCAGGTTAACATCAGTTGAGGATCCGTGAGTCGTACATCCCTCGGACTGCCTTTCGTTCCCGTTATGGTCATTTTGAGTTTCTGGTGATGTTATTTGGTTTGACAAATGCACCTCTGCGTTTATGGATATGATGAATCGGGTGTTCAAAGACTTTTTAGACAATTTCGTAGTAGTTTATATCGATGATGTGTTGGTGTATTAAAGAAGTGCTGAGGAGCATGCTACACACTTGCGCTTAGTATTGTCTACTCTAAGAGAGCACAAGTTGTATGCGAAATTGAGTAAGTACGAATTCTGGCTTTCGCAAGTGTCTTTCCTGGGTCATGTAGTGGGAAATGATGGAATTTTTGTAGACCCAGCAAAGATTGTTGCTGTTTTGGATTCGAAGACGCCTTCAACGCCTAAGGAGATTAGGAGTTTCTTAGAGTTGGCAGGTTATTATAGAAGATTTGTGCAAGGATTTTCGGTGCTGTCGGCACCTCTGACTAAGCTTACCCAGAAGAATGCAGCTTTGTTTGGAGCGATTCCTGTGAAGGAGCTTTTCAAGAATTAAGGAAGCGTTTGTGTAGTGCTCCTGTTTTGACTTTACCGACCAAGGGAGTAGAGTATGCCATTTATGTGGACGCATCTCATGTTGGTCTTGGTTGTGTTTTGATGCAAGAAGGAAAGGTGATCGCGTATGGATCGAGACAACTGAAAGTTCATGAAAAGAATTACCCTACGCATGACTTAGAATTTGCGGCAGTGATTTATGCCTTAAAGCTTTGGAGATATCTTCTTTATGGAGTGTCGTGCAAGATTTTCACGGATCATAAGAGTTTGAAGTATGTCTTTACCCAGAAAGTATCAGATTTTGGAAGATCTGATCAGATGTTACATTTTGGATCATGGTGGGGCTTGGGATAAGCATCTTGGACTGATTGAATTTGCATATAACAACAGTTATTAGGAGAGCGTGTTCGTATTCTAGAGGCTCAGGACCGAGTGTTGCGGAAGAAGACGATTCCGATGGTCAAAGCCCTTTGGCGAAATCAAGACGTCGAGAGCACGACTTGGGAACTGGAATCTGTTATGAGGACATCTCATCCTCATCGTTTCTCCTAGCCCAACTTTGGCGAGTGTTTTCATCCGTGTGTTTTTAGTTACTCACTTCTACCTATTGTTTTCGATTTATTTGTTAAAGTTTCGGGACAAAACTTCTTTTTAGGGGGAGTGACTGTAACGCCCCTGAATTTTCAGCTATTAATCTATTTATATTGATGACGTTATTATGGCGTAGGGTGTTACGTTAGCGCGGAGTTAGCAGAGCGCCGTCGATGTGTGTTTTTGTATCCGTTGGGTTGCGTCGACCAAATTTTGAGACTACCCAGAATTGGAAAATTTTACGTTACGAAATTAGATTATTTAATTTTAGAAATAACTTGTTAAAGTTTCGTGGCGTTCCGAGCAAATTTGAAGCCTCGGTGAATTTTCAAAGTTTGTATTTTTATCCATCGCCGTAAACTTCAGAAAATTTTATCTCGAAAACGGTACGTCGGATTTTGATTCCAACTTCGCCGTTGGATTCGTAGCGCCGCCGTTCACCTACGGTGCGAATTTCGTCGATTTCGGCGTTCGTTTAATTTTGATATTACTATAATAATATTATATATAAGAGTATATAGTTCACGTAAAATGAATTAGTGCCTCGCTAATTTCACGAGAATTTACGAAGATCTTGAGTTATTTTATTATTCCAGGGATTTTGGCCCGTGAAAGAAAGTTCTCGAGAAATCACATTCTCCCGTGAATTTAAAATACTTTCCTGCGAAAACCTGTTCATCTCCCGCGAAATCTTATCCCTTCCTCCCGTGACTTGATTTCCTTGTTAAGTTTATTATTATTATTATTATTCTTATTATTATTTTTATTATTATTATTATTATTATTATTATTATTATTATTATTATGATATCTATATATATATATATATATATATATATATATATATATATGCGTAAGATCTCTTCTATCCCATGAAACCGAACCCTATTCATCTTCTTCCCGGACCTTTTGCGAACCGAGAGCGGAGCGTCCTTCCGTGAGCCTTCAGATCGCCGCCACCGGAGCACCGGAGCTCGAAATCTTCGCTGGAGCATAGATTTGGAAAGCTCTCGCCGAGCTCTTCGCGTGTGCGGTAAGTATTTTGAGTTTAGTGGATTTTTGAGGTTAGAGCCGGTAGCTCTAACCCTCCTTTTCGCTCCAAAAGTTTCAAAAAATCTTCCTCGAGGTGTTCTAGCGGCCGATCTGCAACGAGGAGTTGTTTGGAGAACGTTTCCGGTGAAAACTAGGCAAGTGGTGGACTAAACCCCTCTTGCGCGTTCTTTCTTTCCCTTTACTGTTTAATCCCTTTGTTTTTTTTTTCTCCTCCTAGAGAAATGCCATGTAATGTGTTCAGTTTTCGAGTAAGATTTTTGTATTAGTCTCGTAGAATACATCGATTTTGCTAAAGTAGAATTTGTCTATAAGTTAAGTTAATTTATCGAGCATAGATTCGTCGTATAGATACGTGTAAATTCGCCGAGTATTCGAAGTAGATTCGTCGATTCATTTCGACGAATTCGTCGAAATAGATTTAGACCTCCGTGTATTAGATAAGTCGATTCGCCAAAATCCATCAAATGAGGAGTCCTTGGCATTTGTCGAGTTTACCTTGGTTTCGTCGAGTGCTTTCGACGAGCTTGTTGTGAAGGTGGTTCTCCTGGGAGTTTTTCTCCGGGTTTTTCTGTGGTGTCTGTTTTAGTCAGGATGTTATGGGTCTCTATTCCCAGTTGTTTGTTTTGGACTGTGGGTGGACGAAGTGGCCACCACCAGTGCCTGTGGTTTTTTCCGTGGACGTGTAGACTGTTGGTTGGTGGGTTGTAACCACCGCCACAGTGCTTTTGTGCCTTGGATATTTGGGTCTGATGGTTGGTTGGAAATAATGCCTCCGCCTCAGTACTGTTTTATGGCTGGGATAGGAATCCACTTCTTGGTCAATTCAACACTTTCCCCTTTGGATGTTGTTGTAATACAACTTTGACCGCACCTTGTGCCAGTCATTCCTTCCCTTTTTAAATGCTAATACTTCTTATTAGATTTGCTGATGTCCACAGCTATTCTTGATTGGGTTGGTAACCCTCTTTCGTTGAGTTTCCTTTTACTCTTTGATTTTTATGCCTTTGTGCTGAGGCATTCTCTTCTTTTGAATGCCTCAGGTTCGGACCAGTAGCAGGTGGAGCTGACCGAGTTCTATTTCTTCAGACTTGTAGCAGTTGTTTTTCTTACTCTCGCTTTGAGAGGTAGTTTATTGTTTTCCTTTCTAGACTTATTAGGGTTATGGGTTCGTGTCAGTCTGTTGACGCCCATAGCCTCAGTTCTTTTATGTTGGACCTGTTCTTGCTATTTATATGCTACTACCGTTGTTTTCTTTTTATGCAATTGCTCTCTGAGAAGGTTTTATGTTAGGATGCATGGTATACCTTATATACAAAACTGCATAATTCTTCATACATGACATCTCTTTTAAAACTGTCATCCCTTCTATTTTGAAACTCGCAAAAGAACTCTTTTTATACCTATACTAAATATAGAGATTGCATATCATTAGAATGTTGGTTAGTTCATCACGCTCATATAGAGTGAATTAAAGTAAATTATGTAATTTCCGCTGCGTAAATCAATACGTTCTTATTTATGGACTAGATGATCCATTAAAACCGAGGGACACGGTGTTGAAACCTTAAACTTAAATTATGTTTTAAAACATAAAGTTCATGACTTCCTAAAGAAAAGTGTGAAGTTAGAGCTGCCTGAGCGTCTGCAGTTGTCCCCTGCATGACGTGGCATCATGACGCGTATTTTCTTTTACTCTGACGTATTATTTAAATACGGAGAAAATGCGGGTTGTGACAGTGATTGAAGGTATTAGACCTGTCTCCCGACTTTAATTATCATCTATTCAGGCTATCAAAGCCCATCATCAGGGGGACGAGGTATACCTAGTCTGCTTTGGGATGGTAGAGGCGGAGGCCTCCATGGTCGATATTCCGGTGGTTCAGGACTTTTCCGATGTATTTCCTAAAAAGTTGCCCGGACTAACCCCACGACGAAACGTGAACTTTCAGATTCAGCTGGTGCCTAGAGTCAGGCCACTGTCTCGGGCACCATATCAGATGGCACCTAAGGAGCTGGTTGAATTCCGTACGCAGCTCTAGGAGCTAGTGGAGTCAGAATTTGTTAGGCCGAGTTCTTCACCATGGGAAGCTTCAGTGCTATTTGTGAAGAAGTAGGATGGGTCGCTTCGAGTCTGTATCGACTATCGGGAGCTGAACCGACTAACGGTGTAGAATACTTATCTGCTACAAAGGATCGATGAGTTATTTGATTTGATTCAGGGAGCCCACTGGTTCTCCAAGCTCGACCTGAGACCAAGGTATCATCAGCTGAGGATTCAGGAGGAGGATATACCGAAGATGGCGTTTAGCTCGCGGTATGGATTGTATGAGTTCACGGTGATGCCATTTAGGCTCATGAATGCTCCCTCTGCATTCATGAGTCTGATGAACCGTGTCTTCAAAGCCTATTTGGACGTCTTCGTCATAGTCTTCATTGACGATATCTTGATCTACTCTAGGACCAGGGAGGACCATACCCAACATTTGACACTGGTGTTGGGCAAGTTGAGGGAGCACCAGATGTACGCCAAGATTTTGAAGTGCCAGTTCTGGCTGTAGAAGGTAGCAATCTTGGGGCACACTATCAGCGGAGCCGGGTTAGCGGTAGACCCGACCAAGGTGCAAGCAGTTAGGGAGTGTCTGCAACTGAAGTCGGCATCAGATGTCCGTAGTTTCCTCAGATTGGCGGGTTATTATCGCAAGTTCGTGCAGGGATTCTCGAAGATCGCTCTCCCACTTACATCTTTTGACGAAGAAGGATGCCGCATTTACCTGGACAGCTCAGTGTGAGACAACATTCTAGGAGCTGAAGGATAGGCTCACCTCATCCCTGATCCTTTCCCTTTCATATGGGAAGGAAGGATTCTAGATCTACACTAATGCGTCTTATCAAGGGATGGGTGCAGTACTGATGCAGCACAGACACATCATTGCATATGCGTTGTGTAAGACCCCCCTCCCGAAACACATGACACGGCCGAGGGGAGTCTTATGCCCAGGACAGCCGCCTTGCGGGAGCGCCAACACACGAGCTAGCCTCCCCCACAAGACGCCTATCCTGCCGGCCAAACCAACTGAACAACGCCAACCCATCAATAAAGTAAAAGTAAGAAGCCATATAAGATATTCACATAAGTAAGAGTCCAAATAAATATAAAAGAACAAGAAGCTCCGAGAGCTCCTGCAACAGTATCAGAGTATCCGACTAAATGTCCCAAGGGCTACATCTCAAAACACTCGCTCGCCTCTGCCACAAACGGCAACCAAGGTACCATAGCCTCCGGCCCTGTCACCCTGACCTGACTGGCCTCCTCCAGCATCGTGCGCCGCTGCTCCAGGGTGCACTCCTAAAAAGAGGGACGTAGAAACCGTTAGTCATAAAGACTAAGTGGCTTCACATCCGCTCCCCCGGCGACTCCAAGGCACCGGGCGGAAGGAAAGGAAGGAAAGCTGCAATATAAGCAATAATATACAAAGCAGGTGACATGAATGGTTGTATATACACGTCGGTTGTATAAGTACCCAAGTACTTGCAATAACTCTAACTAACAGGTACAAATACATGCAAGTACTAGTAATAGAAAGAAGTAAGCAGAGTATCAATATCGTACTAGTAACAGAAGGGAGTAAGCAAGTACTAGTAATAAGAAAGCATGAGCAGAGTATCAATAAATCGAATTGAACTTAACTTATAAGGATGCCCATACAAGCTTATAAGTTAAGGATCTGAACATGAAGGTAACTCATCATATAAAGGTGCCCATACAAGTTTATATGATGAGGATCCAATGCGGTGCAATGCAATGATTATGAAGGATGAATGCAATGCAATGATTATGATATGAAGACTCACCCATGCAATGTTACTATGTCGACATAGACCTTTAGTTCTCACTTTTTGAGTGGTAGCTAACCGCTCAGGCATCTCCCGTCGTGGCCAGACGGAGACAGTGGAATGAGCTCCTCCACTACTAGGAGGGTATCAACACTACCAGTCCTAGGCCTCTGTACGCCTCGACGCTAAGAACACACAGCGGAGACCCTGCGTACTGCTCGACGCTAAGAACACACAGCGGAGCCTCCAAGGACACAGAAGGGGACTTGGGTAGGTGAGCACCAAGAGTCCAACCCAACCGGTCTAGAGCCTACTGCCGGCTTCTGTCGGTGTCACGACTAGCAAGCCCGTAGACCCGCCACAAGTAATCCTCCCCAGCGGGGTCCATTGGTATCCGTGTATCAACATACACCAGGACTTCTAATCCAAATCCTTCTAACCAATCTGTGTATCTACGTACACCGGGACTTCTAATCCAAGTCCTTCTAAACAATCCGGGTATCTACGTACACCAGGACTTCTAATCCAAGTCCTTCTAATCAATTTGTGTATCTACGTACACCAAGACTTCTAATCCAAGTCCTTCTAAACAATCTGTGTAACCACGTACACCAGGACTTCTAATCCAAGTCCTTCTAATCAATCTGTGTATCTACGTACACCAAGACGTCTAATCCAAGTCCTTCTAAACAATCTGTGTAACCACGTACACCAGGACTTCTAATCCAAGTCCTTCTAATCAATCAGTGTATCTACATACACCAAGACTTCTAATCCGAGTCCTTCTAAACAATCAGTGTATCTACATACACCAGGACTTCTAATCCAAGTCCTTCTAACCAATCTGTGTATCTACGTACACCGAGAATTCTAATCCAAGTCCTTCTAACCAATCTGTGTATCTACGTACACCGGGACTTCTAATCCAAGTCCTTTTAACCAATCTGTGTATCTACGTACACCGGGACTTCTAATCCAAGTCCTTCTAACCGATCTGTGTATCTACGTACACCAAGACTTCTAATCCAAGTCCTTCTAAAGAATCTGTGTATCTACGTACACCAGGACTTCTAATCCAAGTCCTTCTAATCAATCTGTGTATCTACATACACTAGGACTTCTAATCCAAGGGATTATTTTCAACCTTGTTACATAATATACAATAAAAGACAAACCTATTTAACAGAGCATGATCCATCATCGTCCCCAAACATGAAGATCATTTCACCCACTTTTAAAATCCCTAAATATCATTCCCCTCACTCTCCCACAATGACCATGGGTTTGCCCCAAATCAAATCCCATCTCTTCCTTTTGAAGAGAAGAAATGATCCCTAGAACCTCGCGGTGAACGATGCCCTAATTTTGAGGTTCCGACTTGGTCTTCCTAAGGAAACTCCATTAAAGCTCACACGAGGAGCTCTCTTGAGCCTTCATCTCTCCTATTGTGATCTAAGAGGCTAGCACCAAGGGAGAGGGGAGGAAGTCACCAGATTTCCGGCTGACGTTCGCGGTTGTCACCTCCGCGGTACGGCGGCAGTTAGCCAAGACTGATTAAATGGTCCTGATCCACAGAAATATCCAACATGGAATCAGTCAACATTACCCAAACTAAAAAAAAAGAGAAATAGCACAAAGAAAATCTGGACTGCATAAGGGCAGCAAGCAACGGTTAACCAATGGTAGACATAAGAATAAAACCCCTAATAATTCAATTTGAGGTTACTTAAATAATTTGTCCCCATTCTCCTCACAACATGATAGCCATAACTGAAAATAGACGCCATAACAACCGGCTATCAACAACAGGATCCACCATCAATTTTTACAACCGTTTAATTACTGATAAGGAAGACAAAACCATAACCCTATCTCACCCAACAACTTCAGCAAGCTCTTTCAGCAATCTCTTGTAAGATTCATAAATATAAGAGGAACACAAATAACCCATGCTGAACCAGTTAACAGCTCTAATTTCAAAACAGAAATCACTAAACTAAACAGGGAATAAGGCAGGGAGTAGTCACAGCAATATGATCACAGCAGAAATGGGGTAGAAATCTCTTGAATGATAACAGCCAGCAATAATTAAGAGAATACTCGATCCATAACTAAAACAACAAGAAACAGCTAGCCACATAAAGCAAAGAAGAATCGGCTCAAGAAAGGAAAATCCCAAATACAAGTGCACTAACAGCAGCCTTAACTGGACATGAACTTACAGCCGGTCGGACAAGAAGGAGCTATTGCAGTAACTGAAAAATCCCAAAATAATAAAGATCCAAAACTGAAAGGTCCCAAAATAAGAGCAGCAATATAGGAATTCATCTCCTAAATTAAGCTTTAGAAACCTTGCTATGCCCTAAACAGCTAGCCGGACAGAATCAAGATAAAACCCCAAATTTCATGCCAATCTAAAAAAAAGAAACAAACCCCATCTACCAAACTTTGAAATCCAACTAAAAAAATCAAGAGGACCGAGTATAAAGGGGCAAGAATGGCTTACAGTAAATCTGTAATAGCAGAACCAGGTCGCAGATGTCCGGCTAAACTTAAACCTTTAAAAATCCTGTGAGATTTCCTGAACAAGATTGTGGAAGAGGGGGAGAAGAGAAGAGATAGAAAAACCAGCTTTACTCCAGGGACCCTAGCAGCGATTCAGTCGAGGATAAGGGAGAGTTCGGAAGTGGCAGCAATTAAAAAGATCGAGAGGAAGGAAACTACGCCATGCAAGATTTATTTCTCCCAACCTCCACCGCCTCTCTTAAGCCAAATCATAATTAAATTTGCTATCAGCACACCAGCAGCAAGGGCTATCAGCACACCTAGCAGCAAGGGCTATCAGCACACCTAACGGCCAGGGCTATCAGCACACCTAACAGCAAGGGCTATCAGCACACCAACTGAGCTTTAGCAGCTCACAATTTAGGCCACAGGACAAGCCCAAACAAAGCTCCCAATAGGGTAAGTAAATTAATCATCTCTTGCTGACCGTGACTCAAACCTGATCACCTCGGGGTCCTAGGGCTTCTACCGAGTCTGAGTCAACCTCCGGTGACACAACACACTCATGAGGGGCCTAGAGCGCACTGGGATGTTACAAATCCAATAAACGAAGAAACAATTTCGTCCCCAAAATTTTAGTTGAGGTTGGGGGGGTCTTATGTTTAAGATAGGGGAATAGGTTCTTAATGTTCCAAAAATGCTGAAAGGAAGCCACAAGAATCCCACACATACTCTTCTCGATCAACTGCTAGCCTCGCTGAGTCATCGATAACTAGCAAGGGAAATTCCCAGGAAATTTAACACCTAATTCCCTAAGCCATCGGGAGTTAGGAAGCGAAATTTCCGGGGAATTTAGAGTCTAAACACCTCCAAACCACCAAAGCTGAAGCCAACCAAAACTAACCCAACTCATTTGAAGCCGCAGTGTGTTTAGTACAAAAACAAATAAAGAGCTCAACAGTTAAACTACTAGTGAGGCTATGAATGGTTTTGAAATTTAGCCAACATTTAAACGATTGTCGAACTTGACCATCGTAATCTCCTATACCCATGGTCGAATAACCAAAGCGTTTAACTGCCACATAACAAATATAACACTATAAGTATGAAGCTATAGGATCTATTAGAATATAGAGCAGCCCCCAATGAACTCAGATAAAGCAGCCCCTTTAAATCCATATAAAGCAGCCCCTCTAATAAAAAAACAGCAGCCCTCTAATTAAAACAGCAGCAGCCCAAAATTCAGATTATAAGCCAACAGCCCCTTGTAACAAACGGCAGCAACCCCACAAGAAAGAAAGAAAACAATAGGGCAGCCCCACTAAAACCACAGCAGGTTTCAGTACAACAACCCCCATAACACATTAGCGTTTGCACTTTAAGTATAAAGCCACATAATATTTTTGTTCACTTATCTATAGAGCAAAGCAGCCAATGACTTGAAGCGGTTATAAAGCTCGAAACCGAAGTAAATCCACGTAACCACCAAGTCTAACAATTTAAAACTTTGCCAAAACTTCGGGAACTAACAAGAGAGATTCCCAGGAAATTTAGCACCAAATTCCCAAACCCGTCAGGAATTAGGAAACGAACGTTCCGGGGAATCTAAGGTCTAATGTTTCCCAACCCAACTAGAGATTACAAAATAAATTTCCAGAAAGATTAGCCCGCCAAACCACCAAAACCTTTAGCTAGAGAAATGCGCAAAGTTTACAAACCCTCCAAATTTTCTGCTACCAAAATATGCAAGATTAGCCAAGTATAAAGGCAGAACTAACCAAGTGATCCAACCATATAACCATCCTGAGCTAGCCAATCATAAACCCAGTGTATAACCAAGATAACCCAAAATAGGATGATAGCCGGAACTAGGACCACTGCTAGCACACCCCAAAATAGATGTTAACCAAAATTTGGAGAAAAACTGCTAGCATAATCCAACATAACTATTAACAGGAACTTGGAGAGACCTACTAGCATATTGTTGATATTTCAAGCGTTGAATTTCATTTTTTTTATGGATCTAGCTATGCTGCCCGTTACTGGAACAAATAAAAACCCAAAACTGAATTCCATCCACTTATCCTTCAAATTTAACAATTTGCTAGCCTCGCAAAGTCGTCGAGAACTAGCAAGGGAAATTCCCAGGGAGCTTGGCCTCTAATTCCCCCGACACGCCAGGAATTAGAAACGAAATTCCCGGGGAATTAAGATCTGGTTCCTCACACCGATAAGGATTTGCAAACGAGGCTCCATGAAACTTAGCTGCAAAACCAACCGCACCTTCTAACAAGTGTATAAATATATATTCAGAATTAAAACCAACTAGAGCTGAGCCAGGCCATAATCTGTAGAAACGGAGCTATCTAAACTTTAGTCGATCAGAATTAGTCCTTTGTTTAACTAGGATCCAGAAAACTATCCGTCTTCTAATTATTGGTATGAGTACCTATCCGGGATCCCGATCAAATTTCCAACAACGACAAGTGCAGAAAATAACAAGGACAGAGTATGGCAGCACATGATTTAGCCGAGACATAATCAGAAGGGCCCAAAATGAACCCAGCCAATAGCCCCACCAAAAGTAGGAGCCCGTGGTTCAATAGCAAGAGAGGTCCAAGATTTGCTATCAGCACACACACACTTATATATATAAAGATATGAGCCCGTTCCAAACAAAGTCCCAACTGGGTACTACACGTATTTATAATGCAATTGTATGAATTTGCCGACTTAACAAATCACGTAACAATGTCTTAGCACCACGGGTGCTACAATTTCGTATTCTTTATCTTTAATTGGACGCTTGTACCCACACCTCTTAATCGGCAATCGATACAATTCCCACTTAACAAACTTTAAGGCGTCCCCCAAAATTTGTCATGCGGTCGTCAGATCTACCTTTGATCCTTGAGAGACACTACAACGCTGCGTTACAGTTTACTTCTCTGCATAGTCTTCATTTAGAGTGAAGACCTGCCCATCCTTAAGGTACTCACCTCTATTACTCTGGGAGTTTACTCACCGTAAACCAAAACATGGTGTTCAATCATCCCCCTTGCTTAAGATGAACTCATTCATCAAGGAGTGCCAAATTCCAATATCAACGGCTTGTAACGACTTAAATGGGAAAAACTCATTGTAGCGAGGCTAAGTGAAGCATGCCACAAAGATTTTTGGCTCCTGGTAGAATCCCAATTGGCCCATCTGCTAGGCCAATAAACGAAGGGACAAGCCCCCGTACGTTTTTAGACTAAATTTCATCCACCGCCCATATGGTACATTCATCTCACGTATGGGCACAAACCTTAGGGGCATATCTTCCTCGACTTGGAGTTCTTACCCTATAGAACCCCGTGACGATGCACTTAAATAATAGCCGTGATGTAGAAATTCAAATTTTACGGCGACGACCAAGCTGCATCTCATTGTAATGAGAGCATGTACAAATAACATCCAATTACCCGGTACATAACTAGCCCAATAAACGAAGAGATAAGCCCCCGTATCTCTTCGACTGAGTTTCTTATACCCCCAATATAACACATTCGTCCCACAATGAGCCTTCTCTGGATCCGAATTCTTATCATATCTTCTCCATATGAAACCCTCTACATAAATAGAAGTGAGAGGTATCCACATACAGTATAAAAGACACGCTTGGTGGTCTCTTACTAAGATGATAATAGACTACAGGCACCAATCTCAGGGTGTGAGCCTCTAGCATCTACATTCACGTTAAACTCTTCCCTTAATCATTTGCGGTCACTTATTGCTTGGCCACATCATCCCCGAGATCGGAATAAGGTTAGGGTATGTCACGACATATCCTGCTAAGTCGACCAAAATGGTATCCTAGTTAGGTTTGCATCAATCCTATGCCAAACCAACTCTGACTGTTGGAATGGGAATACCAAGTAATGTCTCGGAATGAGCCAGCATCTATATGTAAGGGTACGAGTTTGGCTTAGGTTGGCACTTTCTATAGGAAAAGTGGACATACTTAGTGTGAATCACACATGGGCACACCACCGCTTCCGCTGCATCAGTTTGTCCTCAAACTGATTTAGCAAACAGGGTGGCCAAGTGGTTTAATGGACTTCTTTATCTCAGGATCGTTGCAAGCTGATACCATTTGTAAGACCCCCCTCCCGGAACACACGACAAGGCCGAGGGGAGTCTTATGCCCAGGACAGCCACCTTGTGGGAGCGCCAGCACACGAGCTAGCCTCCCCCACAAGACGCCTATCCTGCCGGCCAAACCAACTGAACAACGCCAACCCATCAATAAAGTAAAAGCAAGAAGCCATATAAGATATTCACATAAGTAAGAGTTCAAATAAATACAAAAGAACAAGAAGCTCTGAGAGCTCCTGCAACAGTATCAGAGTATCAGACTAAATGCCCTAAGGGCTACATCTCAAAACACTCGCTTGCCTCTGCCACAAACGGCAACCAAGGTAGCATAACCTCCAGCCCTGTCACCCTGACCTGACTGGCCTACTCCAGCATCGTGCGCCGCTGCTCCAGGGTGCGCTCCTAAAAAGAGGGATGTAGCAACCGTTAGTCATAAAGACTAAGTGGCTTCACATCCGCTCCCACGGCGACTCCAAGGCACCGGGCGGAAGGAAAGGAAGGAAAGCTGCAATATAAGCAATAATATACAAAGCAGGTGACAGGAATGGTTGTATATACATGGCGGTTGTATAAGTACCCAAGTACTTGCAATAACTCTAACTAACAGGTACAAATACATGCAAGTACTAGTAACAGAAAGAAGTAATCAGAGTATCAATATCGTACTAGTAACAGAAAGGAGTAAGCAAGTACTAGTAATAAGAAAGCATGAGCAGAGTATCAATAAACCGAATTAAACTTAACTTATAAAGATGCCCATACAAGCTTATAAGTTAAGAATCTGAACATGAAGGTAACTCATCATATAAAGGTGCCCATACAAGTTTATATGATGAGGATCCAATGCGGTGCAATGCAATGATTATGAAGAATGAATGCAATGCAATGATTATGATATGAAGACTCACAAATGCAATGTTGCTATGTCGACATAGACCGTTACATAATATACAATAAAAGACAAACCTATTTAACAGAGCATGATCCATCATCTTCCCCAAACATGAAGATCATTTCACCCACTTTTAAAATCCCTAAATATCATTCCCCTCACTCCCCCACAACGACCATGGGTTTGCCCCAAATCAAATCCCATCTCTTCCTTTTGAAGAGAAGAAATGATCCCTAGAACCTCGCGACGAACGATGCCCTAATTTTGAGGTTCTGTCTTGGTCTTCCTAAGGAAACTCCATTAAAGCTCACACGAGGAGCTCTCTTGAGCCTTCATCTCTCCTATTGTGATCTAAAAGGCTAGCACCAAGGGAGAGGGGAGGAAGTCACCTGATTTCCGGCTGACGTTCGCGGTTGTCTCCTCCGCGGCACGGCGGCAGTTGGCCAAGACTGATTAAATTGTCCTGATCCACAGAAATATCCAACATGTAATCAGTCAACATTACCCAAACTAAAAAAAAAGAGAAATAGCACAAAGAAAATTTGGACTGCATAAGGGCAGCAAGCAACGGTTAACCAATGGTAGACATAAGAATAAAACCCCTAATAATTCAATTTGAGGTTACTTACAGAATTTGGCCCCATTCTCCTCACAACATGATAGCCATAACTGAAAATAGATGCCATAACAATCGGCTATCAACAACAGAATCCACCATCAATTTTTACAACCGGTTAATTACTGATAAGGAAGACAAAACCATAACCCTATGTCACCCAACAACTTCAGCAAGCTCTTTCAGCAATCTCTTGTAAGATTCATAAATATAAGAGGAACACAAATAATATGCCACTTATAACAGCCCTAATAGAGAAATATAGCAGAATTCAGCCAAACAGCATTTACCCATGCTGAACCAGTTAACAGCTCTGATTTCAAACCAGAAATCACTAAACTAAACAGGGAATAAGGCAGGGAGTAGTCACAGCAATATGATCACAGCAGAAATGGGGTAGAAATCTCTTGAATGATAACAGCCAGCAATAATTAAGAGAATACTCAATCCATAACTGAAACAACAAGAAATAGCTAGCCACATAAAGCAAAGAAGAATCGGCTCAAGAAAGGAAAATCCTAAATACTAGTGCACTAACAGCAGCCTTAACTGGACATGAACTTACAGCCGGTCGGACAAGAAGGAGCTATTGCAGTTAACTGAAAAATCCCAAAATAATAAAGATCCAAAACTGAAAGGTCCCAAAATAAGAGCAGCAATATAGGAATTCATCTCCTAAATTAAGCTTTAGAAACCTTGATATGCCCTAAACATCTAGCCGGACAGAATAAAGATAAAACCCCAAATTTCATGCCAATCTAAAAAAAAGAAACAAACCCCATCTACCAAACTTTGAAATCCAACTAAAAAAATCAAGAGGACTGAGTATAAAGGGGCAAGAATGGCTTACAGTAAATCTGTAATAGCAGAACCAGGTCGCAGATGTCCGGCTAAACTTAAACCTTTACAAATCCTATGAGATTTCCTGAACAAGATTGTGGAAGAGGGGGAGAAGAGAAGAGATAAAAAACCAGCTTTACTCCAGGGACCCTAGCAGCGATTCAGTCGAGGATAAGGGAGAGTTCGGAAGTGGCAGCAATTAAAAAAATTGAGAGGAAGGAAACTACGCCACGCACGATTTATTTCTCCCAACCTCCACCGCCTCTCTTAAGCCAAATCATAATTAAATTTGCTATCAGCACACCACCAGCAAGGGCTATCAGCACACCTAGCAGCAAGGGCTATCAGCACACCTAACGGCAAGGGCTATCAGCACACCTAACAACAAGGGCTATCAGCACACCAACTGAGCTTTAGCAGCTCACAATTTAGGCCACAGGACAAGCCCAAACAAAGTGTTGGAACATAGTTCAACCCTATTACTGATTTGGGCTAGGATGTCTATTTCTAGGTATAGGATTTGTTTTGACCTATCATGTATAGTATAAGGGTCATGGGCTAAGTCTAGAAGAGATTTGAAGATCAGCTAAGTCAAGGTGTTCGACGAACTTTGAACACGTTCGACGAATTCAGAATCCGTTCGACGAACTTGGTTCGACGAACTCCAAAGATCGCTTCGACGAAAGTTTCTTCTTGTTCGATGAACTTCCCAGTTTAAGTTCGACGAACTTTCCCTCAGGTCGACGAATTTCTTCAGAGTTTCTATATTCAGTGACCTCTTCTATTTCAGAGTATTATTTTGGAGTTATCCTCAGGATTTCTTATGAAGGCTGAACAGTTGTTCTCATTATAATATCAGTCAGTTGTTGCAGTATTTTCTATCAAGATTTTATGACCGTTGCTACATTAATTAAGGGCTGCGTGCATATTATTATATAAGGCAGATTGCAAGTTTCAAGGAATTTAATATATTGGTATTCCTTTTCTGTCAGAGGCAAATCCTTCATTTTTGTCTCATTCCTTTCCAGCCCTGTTGCAAATTTGAAAGAGGATCAACTCTCTCCCATCCAGAGATTATCTTTGCTATTTATTCTAGAGAAAGACACAGATACACATATATAGATAATCTTTTGCTACTCAATTTTTATATTACTCTCAAGAACTCTCTCTCTGATTTTCGTTGAAGTCTTCATCTTCTCCAGACGCCTACTCTTAATCTCTAGGAATCATCTGCATCAATTCCTTCTAGAGAACTTTTGCTGGAGATACTCTGAAGATCAAGAAGACCTACACCCTGAGCAGATTTTCTCTCCTGTTTTTCTTACTCTTATTCACAGGGGGAGATCTGACAATCATTCAAAAATCCACTAGTCTTCTCTGTTATTAGAGAAAAGAGAAGACACCATCATCTTTACATACTTTTATTTTATAACTGTGTACATGGTTGTAACTCCCTTCAAAAGTTGATTTTTGGTTTTGAGCACTTGATCAAAAGCTCTGTGGTGGTTTTGAGCACCTGATCAAAAGCTCTGTGGTGGTTTTGAGCACTTGATCAAAAGCTCTGTGGTGAAGGCTCACCTGATCAAAAAGGGCCTTAGTGGATTTCCTACCAGGGTGGTAGAAGAGTAGATGTACCCAAGTTAATTGGGGAACTACTATAGATCCTTGTGCCTTCTGTGTTTGCCTTTATTATTTGTGCTGTGTTGTGTGTGCTGTGTTTTAGTTTGTGTTTATATTTGTGCTGCACTCACTTACACATATACTTAGATAACTCAAATTGTTCCATACAAATTTGTTTAAGCTAAGTGAAATTATTTTAAAATACTTTATTCACCCCCCCCCCCCCCCCCCCTCTAGAGTAATCTTGATCTATCCCCACTTTCAATTGGTATCAAAGCTTGGGTTGGTTGTTACAGGCTAATACCTGGACCAACAGATCTGATAGATCCAGACTACTTTAAAGTTTTTTTGTTTATTAGAGTCATGGCACAGAACAAAGAATATTCAAGCACAAGACCTCCTATGTGCAATCTGAACAAGTTTGCACTATGACAAGCAAGGATCAAACTTTACATGAATTCTATTGATGAGGAAATTTTTAATTCTATTTTGACAGGACCTCCAACTGCATCAACCTCAACAACAACAGACACAACTGCTGTCCCTCCTCCAGAATGGACAGAAACACAAAAGAAACAGAAAACTGCTGATGTAAAGGCCATGAATATCTTGGCACAAACCATGTCTGATGACATATTTCAGAAGGTGGTTGACTGCACCTCTGCCAAAGAAATTTGGGACTCCCTCACAAGAATGGTGGCAGGATCAGCAGATGAGAGAAAGGACAGAAGATCACATTTGATCTCCCAGTACGAGAATTTCAAAAAGGGGGAATCAGAGACTGTTGCAGAGATGTACAACAGACTCAGTCTCATTATCAATGAGCTGAGAACCCTGGAGAAAGTGATCACAGTCACTGAAATTAATGACAAGATCCTGATGTGCTTCCCCAGCACATGGGACACAAGAATCTGGCCAATTAAAGATGCAAGAGGACTAAGTGAGATTACAACTGAGAATCTCCTTGGGAAGCTCAAATCTTATGAGCAGCTGATAAAGAGCAGAGAAGCAGAAGCCTCTCCATCTTCATCCTCAAAGAAAGAGAAGAGCATTGCCTTTCAGGCAACAGAGGAAGAAGACAAGATTGGTGATCAGCAGATGCTGAGTCTCTTAGCAAAGAGATTTTACAAGATGGCAAGGAAGGACTTTAGAAGAAAGTCCAACAGGCACAATGAAAAGCCAAGGAATGATAAAACTCCATCTAAAAAAATAATATGCTTTGGTTGCAGGAAACCTGGACACATCCTCACTGAGTGTCCAGAAGCTCACAAGAAAAGTAGGAGAAAAGAGCAGGAACACTCCAGCAAACACTCATCAAAAGGCCACAAGAAAAGAGAAAAAGGCTTTGTTGCTGAAACCTGGAGTGACACTGAATCTGAGTCATCCTCCAGTTCCAGTGATGAGGAGAAGGAAGCAGAAGACAATGAATTCTGCATGATGGCAATCAATGCCTCATCATCAAATGACAACTCAGATGATGAATCTGAAGCTAATGGGGATGAGGTAATTTCCAGTTTTGATTTTCATTCAGAACAGTTTAAAGATGACTTTAAACAGTTGTGTAAAGATATGATTAGATCAGAGAAAGAAATTATTTCTGTGAGAGACAAGTTAGCTAAGATGGATGGAATATCCACTGAAAACACTAAGCTCAAAAATGAGCTAAGGATTTCCAGGGAACAAGTGAGTTCTCTAGAAACACAGCTAACTGAGGCCAAGCAGCTAGAAAATTCTTTAAATGGGAGAAGTCTCAAGCTGATGGATATCACAAGCACAGTGAATGCTAGGCTGAATGGCAAACTGGGCTTGGGGGCATCATCTAATCAACCTCTTCTTTTGAAGAAGAATATGTTATCTACTCCAGTAAAATTTGTATCTGAAAAGGGAAAGAAGCAATACAAGACACAGGAAAAATTCCTAAAACAAATATTGCTCAAGCAAGTTCGTCGAACGGCGATCGACGAAACCAACAGGTTTTGTCGAACACAGATCGACGAAAACCAAGGCCTGAATCTAAGCAAAATACTTGCTGCAGACAGGGCTCGATGAATGCCACATATTTTGTCGAACCAGATCGATGAACACAACAAAGTTCGTCGAACGCCAATTTTACTAAGGACAGACAACATACATCCTCTTCTAAACTGAAGAATTCCTTTAGTGATTGGATTATCCCTCCTAGAAGATATCACCCTCTAGGTTATCATAGTCAACCTGTTGTCTCATATATTTCTACATTTCAAGGTTACAAGAAGCAACCCAATGTAACCTGGGTTAAGAACACCTAACCCTCCTTATATTGTAGAAAAAGAACTATCCTACCACAGAGGAACAATGGTATTTGGACAGTGGATGCTCAAGACATATGCCAGGAACAAGAGCCAAATTAATCAACTATAAGGCAAAGGTTGGACCAAGAGTGATTTTTGGAGATTCCAATTGGGGACAAACAGAAGGCTATGGATCAGTCCAGATTGGGACAATCACATTTAAAAAGGTAGCCTATGTAAGTGGACTCAAACATAACCTCATCAGCATAGGTCAACTATGTGATGAAGGATATCAAGTATGCTTCAACCAATCTAGATGCATTATCTTTTCTGAAAAATAATATTGTTATTTTAGGAAATAAACAAGGTAATGTTTATTTAGTAAATTTTGATTCAGCCAAACCTGAGATCTGCTTGTTTAACCAAGTCAGTAAAAATACTGATTTGTGGCATAGGAGACTAGGTCATGTAAACCATAGGACCCTAGCCAAGTTATCAAAGGGCAACCTTGTCAGGGGACTACCTTCTGGATCATACAAGAAGGAAAGCCTTTGCAGGGCATGTCAATTGGGAAAGCAGACTAAGAGCAGCTTTAAGTCACTATCTAAGAGTGATTATCCTAGGATTTTGTACTTGCTGCACTTAGATCTTTTTGGACCCCTTCCCATACATAGTTTGGGAGGTAAGTCTTACACTTTAGTTATTGTTGATGACTTCTCTAGATTCAGTTGGGTATTCTTTCTGAGAAGCAAGTCAGATAACTTCAAGGTTCTTACAGACTTTCTTAGGAGCATCAAGATTGAGTATTCTACTCAGATTGCATTGATCAGAAGTGATCATGCCACTGAGTTTGAATCTCTTCTGATGAGAGAATTCTGTGAGAAGGAAGGTATCAGACAATGCTTTTCAGCTCCTAGAACTCCTCAACAAAATGGGGTAGCTGAAAGGAAAAATAGAACACTGATTGAATCTGGAAGAACATTGCTTGCAGATGCTATTTTGCCCCAATCCTTTTGGGCTGAGGCTGTCAGCACAGCAAACTATGTTTTAAACAGAAGTTTAATTCATAAACAAAAGGGCAAGACACCTTATGAACTGCTTAAAGGGAAGAAGCCTAGAGTAAATTACTTTAGGGCTTTTGGCTGTAAGTGCTTTATTCATAATAATGACAAGAAGCACCTAGGAAAATTTGAAGCAAAAGCTTCAGATGGCATTTTGTTGGTTATTCAGTCAACAGTAAGGCTTACAGAGTATTTAACAAATCCTCTTTTAAAATAAAAGAATCTATTCATGTATCTTTTGATGAAACTAACTTGAGTTGCAAGGAGAGAAATATCTCTACCTCACAAGATACACAGGTACGAATTCTCTGTGAGAAGTTAGATAATCTAACTCTACAGAAAGAGGATTTAATAAATCCTTCTCTATTACCTAATGAGGACAGTGAAAAAGAATGTTCTATTGCACCAACATTGGGTACAACAAATATTCCTACAAATCTTGAGGCTGTTAATGCTGAAGTTCAGGAGGACATAGAAATTCCTCATAGAGAAAATGAACAAGCTCAAGGAGAAGTTATTTTCCCTACTGATTATGTCAACATAAGAGATCACCCTAGATCTCAAGTAATTGGTGACATCTCAGTGGGTGTGCAAACAAGAAATCAACTAAATCAAAATAATTTGCACACCTGTTTCCTCTCTCAAATTGAACCTCAATCCATCGAAGATGCAGAGCAAGATCCCAACTGGATTACTGCTATGCAAGAGGAATTAAATCAATTTGAAAGGAACAAAGTATGGGAACTTGTTCCAAGACCCAAGAATCATCCAGTGATTGGCACTAAATGGGTATTCAGAAATAAATTGGATGCTCAAGGAGTCATAGTCAGAAATAAGGCAAGACTAGTGGCTCAAGGATACTGCCAAGAGGAAGGCATAGACTATGATCCGACTTTTGCACCTGTAGTAAGGCTGGAAGCAATTAGAATATTCCTAGCATTTGCTGCATACAAAAGATTCAAGGTATTTCAAATGGATGTTAAGAGTGCCTTTCTAAATAGAGATATCAAAGAAGAAGTATATGTGGAACAACCACCAGGTTTTATTTCTCCAACTCAACCCTCTTATGTTTTTAGATTACATAAAGCTTTGTATGGTCTCAAACAAGCTCCTAGAGCATGGTATGAGACCCTTTCAAACTTTCTTTTGGATAATTAGTTTTCTAGAGGCAAAGTAGACCAGACACTGTTTTTTAGAAATCATAAATCTGAAACCCTATTGGTACAAATATATGTAGATGATATAATATTTGGTTCTACTGACTCTGAGTTATGCAAAAGATTTTCAAATCTAATGCATTCAAAATTTGAAATGAGCAGTATGGGAGAACTGTCTTACTTTCTTGGTTTGTAAGTTAAGCAAACAACAGAAGGCATCTTCATATCCCAATCTAAATATGCTAAAGAGCTTGTTAAAAGATTTGGGATGTCAGATGCCTCCCCCATGAAAACTCCCATGCCTTCAAATGCAGCTGTTGGCACTGATGAATCAGGAAAACCTGTTGATCAGAAAGTATATAGAGCCATTGTGGGATCTCTTTTATACTTAACAGCCAGCAGACCAGATATCATGTTTGCCACATGTATTAGTGCTAGATTTCAGGTAAATCCTAAAGAATCTCACTATATTTTATTAAAAAGGATTTTAAGATATATAAAGGGTTGTCCAGATCTAGGACTCTGGTATCCTACAGAATCAGGATTTGAGTTAACTGGATACTCAGATGCTGATTATGCTGGATGTAGAATAGACAGGAAAAGCACCTCAGGGACTTGTCAGTTCCTTGGAGATAAGCTTGTGTCCTGGTTTTGTAAGAAACAAACCTCTGTGTCTACATCAACTGCAGAAGCTGAATACATAGCAGCTGGCAGTTGCTGTTCACAAATTTTGTGGATACATAACCAGCTCCTAGACTATGGTTACAATCTAAATAATTCCAAGATCTTTTGTGATAACACCAGTGCAATATCAATAGCACAAAATCCAATACTCCACAGTAGAACTAAACATATTGAGATCAGACACCACTTTATCAGAGATAATGTGGAGAAGGGAAAAATATGTTTAGACTTCATACCAACTGATTTGCAGAGAGCTGACATCTTCACCAAGCCTTTGGATGAAAAGAAACATCAATTCTTTCTAAATCAGCTTGGAATGATAAATGGGGAGTCAATCTAATTGGCAAAGTTTTCTACCCAACAAATTTTTTTTCAATATATTAAGGTTCAGAAAATTCGTCGAATGCGCTCGACGAACGACATCTTTTTCGTCGAACGAGGCCGACAAACTGGTCAGGATTTCTTTCTAAAGTTCTGAAGAATTTTTCGTCGAACTCGATCGACGAAGTCTCGATTTCGTCGAACCTGATCGACGAAGGTTCTGATGCTCTATCTTCCTTACGAAAGAAGTTTTGAAAAATAATTAGTCGAACGAGATCGACGAAATATTTGATTCGTCGAACGGGATTGACGAAAGACAGCTTTTTATTTCCCGCTAACACGTGTCTTCTCGTCAAATCCGTTCCGCGCAAACCCTCGTCTTCGCCGAACCCTAATATTTAATCTTTATTCTGTCTGGATTCTGTCTTTTGTGCTCTCAAACTCTTCGTCTCCCTCCAGTTCCCTTTGCACTTGATCATTTTTCTCTTTGCAGGAACAATGTCGATCACTGCTGGAGTCCTCGCCTCAATAAAATTCGATACGGGATTCGATATTGATCTGGAATCGTTTGCCCAGTCAGGAGAAGGCTTTACAAACATTCTGAATCTCTTTGAAGACCCAAAGTTGCGCAAGTTTATGACCTGCCGGCCCAAGATTCACATCAATGAGATAAAGGAATGGGCATTCACTTCTGAGATTCGAAATGGCACAGAAATTGCAGGAAAGGTTTCAGGGAATGAAGTTGTTTTGAGTGATGCTGTTTTGTCTGAGATATTTGAATTTGAAAATGGAAATGATGTTTTGGAACTCACTGAGGAAGAGTTCAATCTGATGCTGGACAGGATGGGGTACTCTGGGAGTAACCCTAAACATCTTCTTAAACGTGATTTTGCAGTTGAATACACCTTCCTGGCAGATGTTGTGGGAAAGATTCTGATGGGGAAGAGCTCAGCACATGACTACATAAACAGGCAGCAATTTCTAGTCATGAGTACTTTGATTGAGAAGAGGCACATCAACTGGGGTCTAACTCTGTTTGATTCCATCAAAAAGAAAGTGACCTCAAGGAATGTAGGCTATGGAAGGATGCTGGGAATCTTCCTTCAGGCCAAGTGTCCAACCCTCTCAGTTTCTACTGTTGTTGGCATTAATGCCTCAAAGAAACTGACTCCCCTTCTCTTCAAGAAGTGGGATAGGACATTCCAGAAGAAATCAGCTCCAGTGGCTCCAACAGTTCAAGCTTCTGAGGACACCAGGGCTGTAATAGCCACTCCCCCACCCCAGATTCCTCCTCCTCTCTCACAGACTCTTCAACATTCTGAAGAGCCTGCCTCCTCTTCTCTTTCTCCTCCTCCTCCGGAAAACCTCTCCACTCCTCCTCCACAAGACACTTCCATTCCAGACTTTTCTCAGGAGGAAATCCCATCAGATTTCACTCCTCCTCCTCCTCCATCCACTTCTTGTGCTCATACCACATCTTCCATCCCTTCTTCTTGTTCTTCTCACCCAACTCCAGATGTACTGGTTGTGGATGTCTCACAAATAGCCACCCAGGTGTTTGGTCACATAGCTTCTAAAGTCCTCTCTCCTCTTCCTCTTTCCCTTCATCTGGGGGCCCAGGCTCTAGTTTCCCAGAGTCTAGGCAGGGGGAGATGTTCCAGGATGAAGCTCCAGAGGCAGTAGTTCCTGAAGAGCAAGGGTCAGACCTAGCTGATGTCAACACAGTCTTGGTCTCATTGGCTCAAAGCACAGAAGGTGCTCCTCCTCCTCCTCCAGAAGTTCCTCCCAGCAGTTATTTCAAATCCACCCCTCTAGTGGATCAGATTCTGCAGCTTACCATTCAGTCCCTCTGCTCAGACCCATCTTCCAAAGAATCAGCTGAAGACCTCTCCAAGGCCATTGTCTGCTATTCCCCAGACTTGGAAGCCAGGCATGGAGATTTGCTAGTGTCTCCAGTTCCAGAGCCAGTTATTTCTAAGGCAGATCAGGAACCTGCTGTTCCTGAACAGGCAGTTCTTGATGAACAGATGCCTGATGCCTCTGCCCCTACCCCTTCCTCTTCTGAGCCTGCTGCTGCAGCTGCTGTCAAGAATGTTGATGATGATTTAGAGAAAAGAAGGATTGAAGCATACAAGGAAATTGATGAAATGTATGAAAATGTGCCTTCATGTTCAAATTCTGATGTTGATGATGACAGTGATGATAGTGATGCCAAAGTCAAATCCAAGAAAAGAAAAGCTCCATGCAAGAAGCTGCCAGCCCCTTCCAAAAAGCCTGATAAAAATGACATTCCCTATTATGTGCAGAAAAATCTCAAGCCTCATGAAATAACTCAACCTTGGATGCAATTCTCCAAGAATGAGTTGAAGAGAAGGAAGCTTGAAAGAAGATACCAGAAGGATCACCCTGCTATGTTCAAGAAACCCCCTCCTCCGCCACCTCCTCCAGGTGCAGGTTCTGCAGGAGGACTTTCTTCCACATCCAGGACATCTCAGTCTGCTGGCTCCAAGCCATCTGGTCAATCCTCTTCTTACAGGGAAGGAAGATCTTCAGGCTATCAGGTTTATGAAAGAAAGCACAGCCAATTATCTGAACAAGAAATCGAAGATAAGGAAGCTGAAGATAAAGCTGAAGCAGATAAATTGTACAATATGGCAAGGTTTAGAGAACATGTTGCTCTATCTCAGATGAAAGAGGCCAGAGAAAAAGGTATGGATACCTCTCATATTTCTACAATATCTCCCTATAGAGAACAGGAATTTCAACAGTACCAGGTGAAGAATATGTTCAACACTTCTGCCTACATGAGTCTCCACCCAGAGGCTGTTCTGCCAACTATTTCCCAGAAGGTAACACTGGGTGATAAAGACTGCAAGCTAAGCAGAAGGCAATCTGAAGATACTAGCAGGAAAATAATCTTCAAGAAGTCATCTTCAGAGGACAGGGATCCATAAAATTCTCTCTCTGGTTAATTAAGTCTTAATTCTTCTCTGATGATATCTGCTTGTGACAATTGATTTATATCTGCTGAATTTCCCTTCTGTCAGATATTTCTCCTATAATTCTGTTATGCATAGTTCGATAAATGCTGTACATAGGATCCTAACCCAAATAGGGGGAGATTGTTGGAACATAGTTCAACCCTATTACTGATTTGGGCTAGCATGTCTATTTCTAGGTATAGGATTTGTTTTGACCTATCATGTATAGTATAAGGGTCATGGGCTAAGTCTAGAAGAGATTTGAAGATCAGCTAAGTCAAGGTGTTCGACGAACTTTGAACACGTTCGATGAATTCAGAATCCGTTCGACGAACTTGGTTCGACGAACTCCAAAGATCGCTTCGACGAAAGTTTCTTCTTGTTCGATGAACTTCCTAGTTTAAGTTCGACGAACTTTCCCTCAGGTCGACGAACTTCTTCAGAGTTTCTATATTCAGTGACCTCTTCTATTTCAGAGTATTATTTTGGAGTTATCCTCAGGATTTCTTATGAAGGCTGAACAGTTGTTCTCATTATAATATCAGTCGGTTGTTGCAGTATTTTCTATCAAGATTTTATGACCGTTGCTAATTAAGGGCTGCATGCATATTACTCTATAAGGCAGATTGCAAGTTTCAAGGAATTTAATATATTGGTATTCCTTTTCTGTTAGAGGCAAATCCTTCCTTTTTGTCTCATTCCTTTCCAGCCCTATTGCAAATTGGAAAGAGGATAAACTCTCTCCCGTCCAGAGATTATCTTTGCAATTTATTCTAGAGAAAGACACAGATACACATATATAGATAATCTTTTGCTACTCAGTTTTTATATTACTCTCAAGAACTCTCTCTCTCTGATTTTCGTTGAAGTCTTCATCTTCTCCAGACGCCTACTCTTAATCTCTAGGAATCATCTGCATCAATTCCTTCTAGAGAACTTTTGCTGGAGATACTCTGAAGATCAAGAAGACCTACACCCTGAGCAGATTTTCTCTCCTGTTTTTCTTACTCTTATTCACAGGGGGAGATATGACAATCATTCAACAATCCACTAGTCTTCTCTGTTGTTAGAGAAAAGAGAAGACACCATCATCTTTACATACTTTTATTTTATAACTGTGTACAGGGTTGTAACTCCCTTCAAAAGTTGATTTTTGGTTTTGAGCACCTGATCAAAAGCTCTGTGGTGGTTTTGAGCACCTGATCAAAAGCTCTGTGGTGAAGGCTCACCTGATCAAAAAGGGCCTTAGTGGATTTCCTACCAGGGTGGTAGAAGAGTAGATGTACCCAAGTTGATTGGGGAACTACTATAGATCCTTGTGTCTTCTGTGTTTGCCTTTATTATTTGTGCTGTGTTGTGTGTGCTGTGTTTTAGTTTGTGTTTATATTTGTGCTGCACTCACTTACACATATACTTAGATAACTCAAATTGTTCCATACAGATTTGTTTAAGCTAAGTGAAATTATTTTAAAATACTCTATTCACCCCCCCCCCCCCCCCCCTCTAGAGTAATCTTGATCTATCCCCACTTTCACAAAGCTCCCAATAGGGTAAGTAAATTAATCATCTCTTGCTGACCGTGACTCAAACCTGATCACCTCGGGGTCCTAGGGCTTCTACCGAGTCTGAGTCAACCTCCGGTGACACAACACACTCATGAGGGGCCTAGAGCGCACTGGGATGTTACATGTCGAGGCAGCTGAATAAGCACGTGCAGAACTACCCAGTACATGATTTAGAGCCCGGGGCTGTGATCTTCACCTTGAAGATTTGGAGGCATTATCTTTATGGTGTTCATTGTGAGATCTTCTCAGATCACATGAATCTCAAATATATAGATACTCAGAAGGACCTGAACCTATGACAGCGAAGGTGGTTAGAGTTCTTATGCGATTATGACTACACCATGCACTATCATCCAGGGAAGGAAAATACCGTGGCGGATGCCTTGAGCAAGAGAGCCTACACATCTAGACCAGATACCCGAGTGATGGTTATGGATCTAGTGAAGACGCCAGAGGACATGGAGATCACATTGGTATCCAGGGCCGATCCTGAGATCTGTGAGGAGTACCTAGCCACCTTGAGTATTACCTATGACATCCGAGACCGCATCAGGACACATCAGAGATAGGATGCAGCATTGGAGCCAATATTCAAAGCCCTAGGAGGGAAAACTCGGGAGACTACTCGTTATGGGATTATCTCATCCATTTCTGGGGCCGTATATACATACCCGCAGGAGGTGGGATCCGGGAGGACATACTCAGGAAGGCACACTACACTCGGTATTCAGTGCACCCCAGGATCACCAAGATGATGGCAGAACTGCGGAAGACTATGTACTAGCCTGTGATGAAGAGGGAGATCATAGCTTGGGTGACTCACTGCGAGACCTTCCAGTGGGTGAAGGCTGAGTGCAAAAGCCACAGAGGTTTACTGCAGCTGTTATCAGTCCCAGAGTGGAAGTTCGAGGACATAGCCATGGACTTTGTGCATGGACTACCGTAGTCCCACTCTGGGCACGATTCCATCTAGGTTATAGTGGACCAATTGACCAAGGTGGCCAAATTCATTCCAATTCAGAAGGATGCTTCAGTTGTTGTATTGGTGAGATTATTTGTGGAGCAGTTCGTCAGGTACCACGGCGTGCTCAGGACGATTGTTTTGGATAGAGATGGTCACTTCACTTCGAGAGTGTGGAGTCCGGTGTATGCATACTTAGGGTCTCGACTTACCTTCAGCACCGCCTTCCATCCACAGACCGATGACCAGACAGAGCGCACCAACAGGACGATGGAGGACTTGCTGCGTTTGTGCATTCTAGATACAGGGAAACCCTGGGAGAGGATATTACCACTGATAGAGTTTTTCTACAATAACAGCCATTAAGAGAGCATTGGGATTGCACCGTATGAGGCCCTTTATGGGAGGAAGTTCCGGACAAGGATCCAAGGGCACTTGGATCAGATTATATAGATGATACATATACTTTAGTACGAATGATCCGTGACTGATGCTGGAGGCTCAGAGCCGACAGACCAAGCACTATGATGTGAGGCATCAGAAGGTGGAGTTCCAGGTAGGAGACAGAGATTTCTTGAAGATATGGCTAGTGTATGGTATCTCGCGGGTGCGAGGACAGAAGAAGCTCAGGCCTAGATTTATGGGGCCTTATATGATTCTGGAGCGGATCGACCCCTTGGCGTATATGCCAGAGCTGCCAAAGGAGTTGGCAAACCTGCATGATGTCTTCCACATCTCCTCACTTCGGAGAGCCCTACTTTGGCCAGAGTAGCATGTTACGACTACAGCAGGCTCGACAGCATCCGACAAATCAGTCCGTCTAGAGCCCATCCGTATCGATGATACGGCCATCCGAGTTCTGCGAAGGAAGAAGGTTCCCCTTGTCAAGGTGTTGTGGTCCAATCATGGGCGAGAGGAGCACACATGGGAACCAAGGGACCTCATGCAATAGCAGTATTCACATCAAGTACAATCTAAGCACCTCTAAAAATTCCTTGTTTTCACTTTACATAGAATCCCGTAGACCCGAACTTAAATTTTGAGGATGAAATTATTATTTTTTGTTTATATGGATTTGTAACATCCCCAATCCTACTAGACCCATGATGGTGTTAGGGAATAACATGAGGAGGGAAGGGTGAGTGGAAGCAAGGAGATGATGACCTTAGAGTTCACTAAGTTGGGGTTAACTCACATAGTGCTCACAAGTGAGCACAAGAAAACATAGGTCAAATTAGCCAAATTGAACTCACAAGTACTAATTGGCATCACCACTATGTTCCTAACCCTAATAGAGACTCACTTGACCATGGGCCCCAATAATTGGTCAACCAAATAGGTCAAATTGACCAAAGTCAAACTTAGGTCAACACAACTTTATTCAACACAATTAGACTCAATTGACCCCCAATACATCAAATGGACTTCACCTAGGTCCTCCTAAACACTAATGTAGCTCATTAGGTCAATAGTCACTAATTGGTTCCACACAATTTCAAGGAATTGACCAAAGTCAACTCTTAGTCAACAAAACCCAAATCAACCCAAGCATGGATCAATTGACCCTCAATTGGCCAAATTGACTTCACCCCCAACCTTCTAACCCCATTAGGGATCTATTGGACCCAAAAATCCACATCAAGTGGTCAAGCAATCCATCCAATTTGACCAAAGTCAAACTTATGCTAATTTGGGTCAAACTCACACCATATGGATAAATTAACCCAATTGGAGCCACACCATGGTCCAATGGACTTTGGGTAAGGTCATATGACTCAGGACCATCAAGTATGACTAACCCACCCACCAATTTGACCAAGTCATCCCAAAAGTCAACCATGGTCAACATAAGGCCTTGAGGAAGAAATCAAAAGCCCAATTGGAATCCAAGTGGACCAAGGCCCCACCCCAAGCCCAATCAGCATGATCGTAAGTCTATTGGCACCCCACTATTGAAATTAGAGAGAGAAAATGTGCTTGGTGGCAAAAATGACATGTTCCCCTTAAGGTCAAAGGTATTTTTAGTAATGGAGCTTCCATGGCCCCTTACCTCTTTGCCCAAGCCTTTAGCTGACCCCCTCAGGCCATGAATAGTCTTTTTAGGGGATGGCAACCGCTCAGCCACAAGGGAGGAAGCAAGAAAGTCATGGAGAACAGCCCATGCTCCCCATTCTCCCTATAAAGCCATCACCACCCTCATTTGACCCCTCCATCATCTTTAGAGGACTCTAAGGAGTTCAGCCAGCCACTGAGAAGAGGGACATTGGTGGAGAATCTACAGATCATACAAGCTCGTTGTTGGAGGAGAAAACCATGGCCAGCCGCTGGAACACTCGTCGACGAGCTCCAATAGAGGTCCATTTCTCCTCCTCTCCCTCTATGCTAGTTGTCTAGCTTTCTAGGCTAAGAAATTGGCCTCAATTAAGCCGCGATCCATGTGAGAAGAGGGAGATTTTGCCGAGCTTTTCACCTCACTCGGGTTTGCAGGAGATGCCTCCTCCGGTGATCATGTCACCGCCAATCGATGGTCACCACCTCAATGGAGGTGGTGGCCAGCAGTGGTGGCCCCCAGGTGGCCGACAATTGCAGGAAGAAAGGCTACAGGAAGAATGAATCCTGACTGTCAGCTATCGAGGATGATGACCCCTGGCCGTCGGATTTAAGCAGATGGTTACACGCAGACCACATTTTATTAATTGAAATAATTACCACACATTTATCAGTTATTTATTACCCAAAATTATACCCCTTAGTGGCCTTTTTAGATGAAACTGCCTGAGACAACTTTTGTATCCCTTGAGGTCTACTATCCATAGGTCTTTAAATCACCAGGTTTGGTGGCCTACAACTCCTTGTAGGACCATTCTCCTGAGATGTGTCCTAAAGGGGGACCAGACATTATTTTGTAGATCTAACCCACATAGATGCTTGTATAGGCCTAATATTTTGTACATAAGGTTATACACCATAGATACACCCTCATCCCAAATATTAGAATTTTTGCGCAATATTTTTCTAAGGTTTTGTGATAAATATGATTTTTCATATTATTGAAATAAATATGGTTAAATAATTTCAAAATGGCCCAAATCTTTGGTGGCTTGTATGTTAGGCCTTAAGTAGTCACATGCATAAACTTGAGGTCATTTGGACTACTGTAGAACAATATTCACTCATATAAATGAAGGATGTGTGTGGAAGGGTGGTATGCATATAGCATCTTTGGGTATTTTGTTAATTTATCACAAATGGCTTGTTGTATGCTCATGATATTTGGACAATACACATTATGATGGAGGGTATCATCTCTAGAAAAGTTAGGATTTTTGAAATGAAAAATCCTAAGTATTTAATTAATAATATTAATGTCACATAAGTGTATTAATCAAATGAAAGTAACTAAATGACTTAGGATAAGCCTGATTTTCTGCCACATGATGATATAGAGTAATAACTATCTCTGAAAATTTTATTGGGAATTTTGGAGTTGATATTATTATTTATTTGATTATAATTGAATATGTCACATAAATGTATAAATGAAATAAACATGACCTAATCCCCTGAACAAAATCCAATTTTCTGCCATATGATACTTTATGTTGGAATACACCTCTGGAAATTTTGATAGGATTTTCGGAAGTCATCCACACTGTAAATTACCAAATATATCCTTTGTCACAATTATGTATTAATGAAATTTTTATGGTTAATATTATATGGAAAATTCTGAAAGTTTGACTAGACTATTTTTAGAATATTGTAAACTCATTGTAATGTTTCCAGAATTTTTGAGTGTGTTATTTTGGTACTTCCTGTGTAATGTGACTAATTGATACAAATATTTAAATATGGAAATAGTGGTCATAAATACTATGGAATATTATGAAATTTAGTCATTCATGATATTTCACCATTACATTCCACTGATGAAATATTGGGAGCACTTGGACTTATAAAAGTTGTACTTCATGTCTAAAGTGAGGTGTGCATTACCTTTAAAGAATTTTTATTCATGGCCAAAATAATTAAGAAAATTATTAATTTCTGACCATTCCTTAATTTGGTCATGATGAACCTATGATAAAAATTTTAGGTCATTTGACCAAGTTATAGTGAAGTTCACATCATAGAGAGATAAATCTAGTTCAATTCTAGTGTTGGACTACGAATAGCAAAAACTCGGGATAATGTTTAGACTAGCCAGAACAAATAGAAATTGAATAAAATCTGGAACACATAGATAGGGCACCCATAACATCAGTCCCTATAAGTTGTATCCTTAGTGGAGCACTCCATTCCTATAGTGACTAGTAAACTAGAACTGCATCGCATATAGGTCGTTGCCTTACCCTAAAGAGTCTAAGTCATACTTAAGTAATGTTAGAGCAACCATGAGAATAACCTTGGCAATGAGTAGTTACCAAATAAAGTAAATATTCTGAGAAAGGAAGGTCTGGGATGTCACTCCAGAATACCTTCTAGTACCGTTGCGAGCCTTTCACTGGGTAGACCTCAGGAAGTCTAGAATTCACCTTATTCTGTTATGATCGACTAAATAACAAGCAAGAGTAACCTTCAATAAGGAATGTTGATAACGGTAAACCTTGTCCTATTACAGAGGATGGAAGGGTTCATGAGTAGTTGGTCCTACGAGTTGGAGGCTCAAATGGTGTGGTAACCTTGCATGTGCATAAACTAGTGGTGGGTCTTTGGTACTGGTCCAGTTATCACACCGATGGTAGTACGATGACTTTGGCGTGGTGTGGTGAGTTATAGGGACAGTATGTTACTTTACTGCATTCTGGAGGACAATCCCTAGTAACTCACCCCGTCTATAAAAGACTGGCGGGTTACCAGCAAGAGTAATCAAAAGCTCACAAAAGTGCACCTAGAACGTGTACAGCAGCGTACGTAAGGTCTAGGTCTAGTAATATATATCCACCTAGAAATGGAGTGCCTGATCCACTGTTTTCATTGCCACGATGGAAGTATCTAAGAGGTATGCTACCTCCGAATAGCGGGAACAAAAGGTCTGTGCGCGCAGAGTCGTGTGAGTGAGTTCCAATGTATAAACATAACATAACATACATACATACATACATACATACTATAGACATATGTACTTGCAAATCCTTATCATATAAATTAGTATGGTCTCTTTTATATGATAAGTTAGAATTCAGAAATCTTAACTTATAAGTTTGTATGGACATTCATATAAGTTAAGGTACTTTAGATAATAGCGTAGTAGTTTACTTATTACTTTTACTTGCGCAACATTTACTTATTGCTGCTTACTTAGTACATATTGTTATTGTACTTATTGCTCAATTATTCATATATGTTGCTAGTATACTTCATGTCACCTGCTCTATCGTTTACCCCTTGATGTCTTCTGCTTCGTTCTCCCGCTCGGTACCTAGGAGTCGGGGGGGCGAGGACAAAATTGGCTTAGTCTTTCTGACTAATGTTCGCATATGGCCGTAATACTAGGAGATCGAGGAGAGGTAACGCAGTACGTCAGGTAGGATAAGACGGAAGACCCTGAGGAGCAGATGTCACGGATCACTACTGTTGGGTCCAGCGTTCCTTCACTTGACCCGTAGCGCCTTTCCTACTTCCTTAAAAGAAATTAGCACCCTTCCCATCAGTCCGGGCTTTTGGGATAGTTGGTTGCGCTTGATCCTACAAGTGGTATCAGAGGGAGGTTGTGGGTTTGAGGCCGGGGGGGGGGGGGGGGGGGGGGGGCGCTGATTAAATCCTGAAATTTCTCTACTTGTGTGGGTCCCGGAGGGTTAGGAGACCGCGACCATGTGAAAAACCACCTCTGAGCCATGTGGTGTGCCACTTCTGAGCCATGTGGAACACCTCTGAGCTTGCGGGTCATGCTGGACGCTGGGGGGGATTGTTGGGTCCAACAATCCTTCACTTGACACGTAGCGCCTTTTCTACTTCCTTAAAAGAAAAAGTAGCGCCCTTCCCATCAGTTTGGGCTTTTGGGATAGTTGGTTGCGTTTGATCCTATAAGTGGTATCACGCGGCAACAGATTGTTTAGAGTATTTTGACTAGTTTTCACATTGTGTAGTGTGAGAGAGTGTGTTGATATTTACTTTTGAATTTATATCGGGCTTAAGCCCATGCACTCTGCATTTCGTTCTCATTGTGGACTTTCGCATTATATGTATGTGTGTGTGTGTGTGTGTGTTTGTGCCTGTAGTTGTGAACTTGTGATATTTGTTAGTAATTCTTTCTTGCAACATTGGCTTGTGATATGATCGAACTAGCCGACAGAATCGTCATTGAGCGGTGACAGCTAACCCGTGAGTTAGAGTCACTGTAAGACGGTGATTCTGTGCATATGGTCTGGGAACTCTCCGGTAAGGAGGAGGGGGATCTTACACCAACTCTTCAATTTCAAAGATGGTCTTCAAAATTGGGTGAAGCAAGAAGTGCACTGACGGGATGCCAAGATGCTAGATGAAGTAATTGTGGCGGCTGAGGCAATGACGAAATTCCAAAGACCATCGAATGCGACTATAAAGAGGGGCTGTAAAAAGGACCACACGAAAGGTGGGGGAGAAATTCAGGAATCACGGAGATCAAATAGAGGATATCAAATTGCTACTCATGGGAAGGAGATTGACGGTGGAAACTAGGACTTCACACCAAAATGTGGATGTTACTTATACAAGGGACCGCACATGATGAGCAAGTGCCCAAAGCTCGGTTCACTCACATTGCTACAAGAGGCGGATGCAAATGGACCCGATGATGATGAAGGTACAAACCAAATGTGTTCTTTGCAACTTCTAAATGCTCTGAATGTGAAACCAATGGAGAAGGTGGCTAGCAAGGGGTCGATGTACATTAAGGCCATGATCAACAAGTCTATCAAAGCACTGGTGGACATGGGTGCAACACATAACTGTATGACAGAGGAAGAGGCTCGAAGTCTAAGCCCTCAAATGGCACAATGAATGGCTCAAGAGTGTGAACGGGAAGACGAGACTGCTATCAGGAGTGGCTCGTGGTGTGGAGCTTCGCTTGGGAACATGAAGAGGACAAGTGAACTTCTCGGTCGCAACAATGGATTGATCACAAGGTGGTGTTGGGCATAGACTTCTTTGACACATTGAGTGCAATTGTCATGCCAACTTGTCGCACGGTGTAAATTATGAAGAAAGGTGCAACAATGGACGATCACAAGGTGCATGGTCCTCACAGTAGAAGGTTCACCAAGCAATGGAACAAAGCAGTTATCGGCTATGTAAATAGCCAAAGGTGTTAAGAAAGGTGGGTCTACTTTCTTATCAACTCTTGAAGGAGGAAACAGAGGGAACCGTGGAGGAGGTGCCTCTACTTATTGCAGAAGTCCTTGAGGAAAACAAAGATGTTATGCTGGTTGAGCTACCGAAGTAGTTTTCTCCCCGCTGGGAAGTAGATCATAAGATTGAGTTGGAGATTGGAGCAAAGCCCCGGGCAAAGGCACCATATTGGATGGCTCCACCCGAGCTAAAGGAGTTAAGGAAGTAGTTACAGGAGCTGCTTGAGGTTGGGTTGATCAAACCGTCAAAGGCACCATTTGGCGCACTGGTACTCTTTCAGAAGAAGAAGGATGGAACCTTGCAGTTCTGCACTGATTATCGAGCGCTGAATAAGGTGAAAATCAAGAACAAGTATCCCATACCGTTGATTGATGACTTGTTCGATCCGCTTGGGAGTACAAGGATATATACGAAGATGGCTCTGCAAAAGGGTTACCACCAAGTACGGATCGCTGAAGAAGATGAATCGAAGACTACATGTGTAACAAGGTATGGATCATTCGAGTGGTTGGTGATGTCATTCGTTCTAACCAATGCACCTGCAACATTTTGTACATTAATGAATCAAATCTTTCATCCCTACTTGGACAAGTTTGTGGTTGTGTACTTGGACGACATCGTCGTCTATAGTGACACAATAGAGGAGCATGCAGAACATCTTCGTCTGGTGTTCCAAGTGCTAAGGAAAATGATGTATATGTCAAGAGGTCAAAGTGCTCCTTTGGCCAAGAGGAGGTGCATTTCCTTGGGCATGGGCAACTAAAGATGTACATGGACAAAGTGCGGGCGATCTTCGACTGGGAGCAACCAATAAAAGTGATGGAGTTGCGGTCATTCCTTGGCTTGGTGAACTACAATAGGTGGTTCATCATGGGATACTCAAAGAGGGCAGTACCACTGACGGACCTGCTCAAGAAGGACAAAGCATGGGTTTGGATGGATGAATGCCAACATGCATTTGAAGATTTGAAGAAGGTGGTGAGCATGAAGCCAATGCTTTCTCTGCCAGAGTTCGACAAGTAGTTTGAGTTACATATGGATGCTTCAAACTTTGCTATATGAGGGTTGTTATTGCAAGAAAGACACCCAATTGATTTTGAGAGCAGCAAGTTGAATGAGGCGGAGCAGCGATACAACGTGCAAGAGAAGGAGATGACTACTATCATACATTGCTTGCACGTATGGAGACATTACTTGCTTGGAGCTCAATTCATGATCAAGACCGACCAACATATTTTCAAGCTCAAGAGAAATTTTCGGCAAAGCAAACAAGATGGTAGGACTTCTTGGCAGAATTTGACTTTGTCTGGAACACAAACCGGACAAAGTCAATGTTGTGGCAGATGCACTTAGCCGCAAGGCAGAGTTAGCAGTAGCCTAGATGGTGAAGAGCGACCTATTGAAGCAAGTGAAGAGTGGGATGAAGGAAGACCTGAAGTATCTAGTTGCCCACCTAAATCACCTAGAGGGGGTGAATAGGTGATCTCTACGTCTTTTGCGGAATTAAAAATTAAACGTAAAGCACATCACACAAAATAGATCACAGCCACAGATAACACCAGGAATTTATAGTGGTTCCCCGTACTTGGGTACTCCACTGCCGGCCTCGCCAATCTAGCACCACAGCTAGACTTGACTACTCACTAAATCTCGGATCAGAATGATCCTACAAACTCGGAGTCAAACTCCTACAATCTCAGAGAGAACCTCTCTTACAACTCGGAGAAAAACTTCTCCAACAACTCGGAGAACAACCTCTCCTACAGCTCGGAGATAACAGCTCCTACAATAGATGATAAAAGGTTTTGAACAATAAGATACCAGATCTGAATAACAGAGGCGTTTTCTTCCTTCTTCTTGAATGGCTTTTGAGAACGATGAGGAAGAACAACGATCCTTCAAATCTGTCTTTGGCAATCCGAAACGATCCAATAGAGGTTGTAGAATCAGAACACGGATCGATCGAATCCTTCTTTGATAGAAATCAGCAACTCAACTGAGTAGATCGATCTTCAATCGTAGGCGACGGCGAGGCGGCGCTTTTCTCATTCTTTTTGATCGGGAGAGAAATTAGGGTTTAGAATGATTCGAAAACTTGTTGTAAACAACCCAAGAGCAATCCTATATATAGAGGGCAATGATTAAGGGCTAAATCGACCTTAAACACACTCAATATAGCCGTTAGGATCGGGAAGGAGCGTTTACGAAACGATAAGAACAGAGAAAAGAGAATAGAAATTAACGGACAGAATTCTCGAGACATAAGGGTTCTCTCGAGAACTAACGGATCTCTCGAGAACTGAGGTTGAAAGAACAAAAGGCTAATGTATCGAGAACTGACGGATCTCTCGAAACATGACGGAAATTTCGGTCTTAAGGACTTCTCGAGACATGCTTTATCTCTCGAGACATTCAGAACAGAATTACCGAAATCAAAAGAACTTGCCTCTCGAGACATGCCAGAACTCTCGAGACATGCATGATCTCTCGAGACATATCCTTAGAGAAATTGTTTTCAGAAATTTTCTTTTCTTCTCTTGAACACTTACTGCAACCGCACTCCAAAGTCTTCAATAGTCTTGAAAATGAAGTGTACCCCAATAGAGAGATCACACATGAGTCATCACCATGTTTCATATAATGAGGAATTACATTGTATAAAACTGTGTTTGCAGACCCATTGTGACCTGACATTGATTTACACTTAGCAATGATAATCTGCAAGACAATACTAGAAAAGTATATCAAATACAAAAGCAATTCAATCTTAGTTTAAGTGTGACTTCTCACAAATCAAGGTAATTGTGAATACAATTTCCAACAATCTCCCCCTATTTGTAGAAGTCAGAACCCTATATACTAAGTTGAATTACAGCAATATATAATAAATATGCTACACTACACAATGATATGAAAATGAACAAGTAGAGAACATCAAATCAACAATTATATATATGTCTAAATTGAATTGTTAAGAAGACTTGATGTTCACAAAATCAGAACCAAAGCAAAATATGTCTTGTCAGCATCAGCATTATCCTTCAAGAACTCCTTTTCCTCTTTTCTTCTTGTCTGGAGAAATAAGCATAAGGCTTGGGATGGTAAAACGGAGGTGGATCCGGAGCATCAGAATTATTATAACCAAATGCCCTGAAATGAATTCTTCTCTTCCTTTGAGCTGTCTCATGTTTTTCCCATTCAAGTGAGCTGTAGCATTCAGATCTATTCATTTTGCCTTCATGGACTAACTTATAGGATTCAAGAATTATGTCTTTTGAGACTGGACTCCAGATTTCTGGTAGAGCCTTCTCAACCTGAGCTTTGCTATGGCCTGCAGAGCTAGAACTCGGAACAGATCTACTCGCAGAGGGACCTTCACCATGTTTTCTTTTTCTTTTGGTCCCTGCCCTATCTGATTGATCTTCAACTAAAGGAGCCTTCCCAAGTAGTTCTTCTGGCCTTGGAGAAAACTGAGGAACAGGAACATCTGGATCAATTTCTAACTCAGGAAAAATTTGATTATGAAGCCACGTTGCTGTTTTGAAGGAATAAGCATTAATATCAGCAATTTGCTTCAGCACCCTGGAAGAGAACTGATCAAACTGTGATTTCCATGAGCTTTGAATAGCTGACACAGAGCTTTCCACTAAGTCTGGCATTCTTTCCATTATAATGTCCTCCCCCTTTCTGACTTCTACAGATAGGGTTTGGAGAGTATCATCTTTGAAATTTCCGACTTCATCAACAATCCGGAATGTATTTGCTTCAGCCTTGTCAGACAATGAGTCTTGAAGCTTTTTCATTGTAATAGTCTGAGCCAACACTGTGCCTATACCTTCAGTTGCATGTTCAATTTGCTTGCTCCCTAGGCTCATCAATTCAGAGAGATTTTCATAATTTGATTTGATTTTAGCTAACTCCCTACCAAGATCACTTTCAACTGAGGCAATCTTCCTGTGAACAGTTGTCAAAGAGTTCTCAAACTGTTCACTCTGCTTCTTGAGCATAGCTTCAATCTTTCCCAGAAGAGAATCTGCATCAAGGATTGGAGGGGAAGGATGAGAAGAAGGAAGAGTAACAGCAGGGGCAGCAGCAGGAACAACATCAGGGAGCTCTTCAATCTCAAGAGAGTGAACCACATTGTCTTCTTCACAACCTAGCTCATCTGGAGTATTCTTGGTTGTATCTAACTCTGATTCCCCCTCAACATGTACTAGGGGAGGTGATAATTCATGAACAGAATCATCATCATCGTCTTCAAAAACAAAATCAGCACCAGACCCTGCCTTTTGGCCACTGGGACTGTGCACTTCAGATATTTCTTGTTGAATATTCTTTAGGACAGCTGAAACTATCTCATTTGCTAAAGAAGTTTCTGCTTCAATAACTGATGGAGAAGGAGGTGGTGGTGATGGAACTGAATCTGGAATGTGAACATGAGAGGGTGATGGAATAGAACCTGAAGGATCTGACTGTGTCACTAATGGAATGAGTTCTGTTGGAGCTGATGAGGGCTGACCTTTGGCTTTGGAACGGATTGGTAGCTTGGCTCGACCTGAAGCTTTAGAGCGAATCCGTGGAGGAGGAGGAGATGATGTAACTTTGGGTACCTGACCTTCAGAAGATGGAATTGGAATTTCTGCTTCACTTGCAACTGCAGACTGATGAGTCTCCCCCTCAGAAGTAGCACTAGCCACTCCCGGCTTCTTGATTCGAATGTCCCATCTCTGCATGGAGAGGACATCGATCTTCTTGAGATGATGGATAACTGTACCTTTGGACATGTCAAAGATGGATGGGTTGAACTGATTCAGGAACAATGAGATGATCCGGGCAAATTTTGGAGAATTAATGCAAGCCTTGATATTGGAGAATAAGATTGTGCCCCAATCTCTCTTTTTCCCTGACACAATTCCAACCATCAACATAAAAGTCTCTTCAGACACATGCCCTTGTGTGCCTGTCTTGCAGAATAGAACCTTTAAGATAATGTCCACCAGGAGCTTCCCCGCATCATTCATCTTATGCCTCTTAATTGCAGAAAAATCTGAATCCAGACCACAGTACCTTGCTGTTCTCAACCAGTCATTGTCATCTAGCACCTCTTTAGTATCAAGCTCAGATAAATGCAAGTACTTCACGAGGGTCTTAGGTGAGATTTTTATCTTAATGCCCTTGACGAATGAAACCAACATTCTCCCTTCCTTGATAGGCTTCAAATTGATAAAGAACTCTTCAACCTCATCAAACAGCACCCGGCAAGGATGCTCAAGAACGAAAGCAAGACCGGCGGCATCAAGCAAGCAAAACAGATTCTTGAAGTCATCGGATAGACTGGCGATACCTGAGCGAACGACCTCATTCCCGACGCCAATCTTTGGATGAGGAGTAGGAGCCATTGAAGCAAGAGGTAGAGAACTGTCGAACGGAGAAGATGAAGAATCGAGAACCACCGAGAACCACCAAAGCACAGAGACCTGTCGCAGACTGTCGCCGCTCGAGAGAAAGTCGAAAGGTCAGGGAAGTCTCGAAAATGGATTTCGTGAACATCAAGTTTTCGATTTCTTATATATTTATATATAATTTTGATTTGACGTTAAAGTGGCATTTTGAAGAAAATTAGATGAATGAACAGCGCGTACCTGACGTTTGGAGTTCTTAAAAAAAACTATGTCTCGAGACATCCGTTATGTCTCGAGAACTCAGGAGTTTCAGCAAGTTATTTCCTTCATTGATGTCTCGAGTGATAACCCGTATCTCGAGACATCACCATATCTCGAGATCTTGAACTTGTCTCGAGAAAACCAGCCTGTCTCGAGAAATCCCAGAAGTTCTTTGGATGTTGTCGAGACTTAAAGTGATTTATGTTTCGAGAAAAAAGAAAGTTCCCGAGACAACATGTAGTTCTCGAGATATAAGCCTGAAGTTTTCAGGAAAAGTTCTGAATTTTTGTAATCTTCATGTCTTCATTGTTTTGCTTGATTTGATCATTACTCCATGTTGAGCATTCCAAGTTCCGTCTTGAAGAAGGAGAACTTAGTCTCATCCAGTGGCTTCGTGAATATGTCTGCAACTTGCTTGTCCGTGGGAACATAACTCAGATTTATGTCACCCATCTCCACATGCTCCCGGATAAAGTGACATCGTAGCTCGATGTGCTTTGTCCGACTGTGAGAGACTGGATTATTTGCGAGAGCAATTGCACTGGAAGAGTCGCAAAACATAGGAATGTCTTTGATCTTCATGTTGTAGTCTTGAAGTTGATTCTTTATCCATAGAAGTTGTGCGCAACAACTGCCAGCAGAAATGTATTCCGACTCGGCGGTTGATATTGCAACACAATTCTGCTTCTTGCTACTCCAGGAAATAAGTCTCCTTCCGAGGAATTGGCACGTCCCGGAAGTGCTTTTTCTGTCGTCTTTGCTACCTGCAAAGTCTGCATCTGAAAAACCAATTAGTTCGCTATCATTACTTCTTGGGTACCATAAGCCAAGATTTGGTGTGCCTTTAAGGTATCTCAAAATTCGCTTTGCAGCAGTGTAATGAGATTCCTTAGAGTTCACCTGATATCTAGCACATACACATGTAGAGAACATTATATCAGGTCTACTGGCTGTAAGGTAGAGCAAAGAGCCAATTATGCTTTTGTACTTGGTTTCATCAAAAGGTTTCCCTTTCTCATCCTTGTCCAGAGACGTAGCTGAGCTCATTGGAGTCCTCATAGAGGTTGCATTCTCCATTCCAAATTTCTTAATCAACTCCTTAGTGAACTTTGTCTGAGAAATGAAGATTCCATCTTCAGACTGTTTCACCTGAAGTCCTAAGAAATATTTCAGCTCACCCATACTACTCATTTCAAATTTCCCTTGCATAAGTTTAGAAAACTTTTTGCAGAGGTTATTGTCCGTAGAGCCAAATATGATGTCATCGACATAGATTTGCACTAGCAAAATCTTGCCTTTTACTTCCCTAAGAAATAATATTTTATCTATCTTTCCTCTTGTGAACTTGTTCTCAAGAAGAAAGTTAGATAGCGTCTCATACCAAGCTCGAGGAGCTTATTTCAAACCATATAAAGATTTTTGTAATAAATAAACATGATTGGGATGATCAGGATTAACAAAACCTGGGGGTTGTTCAACGTATGCTTCCTCTTTAATGTCTCCGTTTAGGAAAGCGGATTTGACATCCATTTGATATACGGTGAAACCCTTGAAAGCAGCATAAGCAAGGAAGAGTCTGATCGCTTCGAGCCTTGCTACTGGAGCGTACGTCTGATCGAAGTCGATACCTTCCTCTTGTCTGTATGCTTTAGCTACAAGTCTGGCTTTGTTCTTTATGATTGTTCCTTCTTCATCCAGCTTGTTTCTATACACCCACTTTGTTCCAATGACATTTTTGTCTTTGGGTTTTGGAACAAGTGTCCATACCTTACAGCGTTTGAATTGATTTAATTCTTCTTCCATAGCAAATATCCAAGATGGATCTTCATTTGCCTCTTGGAATTTCTTTGGTTCGACCTGCGAAAGAAAACTCAAATGCATATTCTCGTTAAAGGTACCTCGTCGTGTTCTTATTCCTTCATGAGGATCTCCTATGATTTGATCAACTAGATGATCCCTCATGTGTCGTAGCCCGAGGTTCCTTGCATGATTTGGACCAATAGGAGTTTCTTCTACTGTTGGAGTATCTTCCTCCACTTGGATTGGCTCTTCATCAGGATGATCTTCTTCATAGGTAGTTATTGGGGGAATCTTGATGAAGTGTTGAGAATTTTCTTCAACTGGCTGATCCAAGCTTAAGTCCTGCAGCTTTGAACCTGTGTCTACAGAAGAAATGCTAGAGGAGCTGCCTTGTAGCATGCTCGTCTCATCAAATACAACATTAATAGATTTTTCTACCACTAGGGTTTTCTTATTAAAAACTCTATATGCCCTACTATGGCTACTATAACCTACAAAAGTACCTTCAAAGCTCTTTTCACTAAACTTAGTTTTGTAATGCTTTCCATTGTTTAGCACAAAGCATTTACTACCAAAGATTCGAAAATAAAAAATGGTCGGTTTCTTGCCCTTTAGAAGTTCATAAGGAGTCTTTTCATGGTTTTTGTTTATAAGTGCTATGTTTTGCACATGGCATGCAGTATTGACAGCTTCAGCCCAGAAATATTTAGGTAGTGAAGAGTCACTCAACATGGTTCTGCAAGCCTCAATAAGTGTTCTATTCTTTCTCTCAGCTACTCCATTTTGTTGTGGAGTTCGAGGAGAGGAAAACTCATGAGAGATACCAAGGCTTTCACAGAATTCTGTCATGGCTCTAGATTCAAATTCTGTACCATGGTGACTTCTGATTTTGACCACCGAACAGTTAAATTCATTCTGGACTTGCCTGACAAAGCTAGTAAAAGTGTCAAAGGTATCTGACTTGTGTTTCAGAAAGAATACCCAGGAAAAACGAGAGTAATCATCTACAATAACCAATGTGTAAGACTTTCCTCCTAAACTCCTAATTTGCAAAGGACCAAACAATTCCATATGGAGCAGGTACAAACACCTGGTTGAATCTTTGCCAATAATGCTCTTAAAGGTAGCCCTTGTTTGCTTGCCTTTTACACATGCATGACAAGGTCTATCTTTAACGCACTTAACATCTGGTGCATCACGCACTAAGTTTTGAGAAAACAATTAATTAATAGTTTTGAGATTTATATGTGCTAATCTCTTATGTCATTGGTCAACAAGAGATGCACTATCTTTGGCTAAAAGACACACAGGTGTAGAAGATGATATACAAAGAAAATTTAAACAAAATATGTTTCTACAGCGAATGCCTGATAAAATCGTTTCATGATTTTCAGCCGACTTTATCAAACACTTATCTTTATGAAAATCAACAATGTATCCTTTATCACAAAGTTGACTTATGCTTATCAGATTATGTTGTAATCCTTCCACATAAGCTACATCGAAAAACGATACATTACCATTAGAAATCATACCATAGCCTTTAGTTATTCCTTTGTCTGAACCGCCAAAAATAACTTTTGGACCGTTCGCAACTGGAATGTAGTTTTGCAAAAGGCTTCTTGTCCCGGTCATATGCCGAGAGCATCCACTGTCCAAGTACCAGATAGGATTTTTATTGGCCTTTGGACATACCTGCAAAAACAGATTATTTTGCCTTAGGAGCCCAAACAGATTTGGGTCCTTGGTCCCTTGTCAGTTGAGCACCACGATGAATGTTAACATTGCGAGTGGTCTACCTTGCAATGTTCACTTGGGGTCTCCTAGTATACGTTGTGTTGAACCAACAATCAACGGCAAAGTGACCAATTTTTCCGCAGCACCAACAGTCGAATCTGTTGTACCTTCTTTTTACACTCTCCTGCTTAACTTTTTGAACGTTGGCTCTTGCAGGAGCAGTCCTTCTAGATGAGGATGCCTCATGGGGGCAGCACACACAAGGTGGTACTGTCTTCTTCGGCTTTGGTGCAACAGCCTTCACTTTTGGTGCTTTCTTAGCACTCGGGCCATGAACAAATGGACCGTACCCTTTCCGATTAATCTCTTGATAGGGTGCTTGAAAAGCACTATCACCAAAGTTTCGGGGAGGAGCCCATTCCTTATGGTTATTCACAGGCGCAAAAGGAATTGGTCGTGTGAAATGACCATAGGAACTCTCCATATCATAAGCATTCGTAGGGAATATAACTCTCTTGAATGCTACAGGCTCTTGATAAGCTTTCCCTTTTTCTTTGGTGGTAGCTTTCTTAGCAACCAAACCATTCTTCTTAGCAATTGTGTTTTTAGAAGAATTGCTAGTACTAGCTTCATGCCCTATACCGCTTCCTTTTGCCTTAGTGGTAAAAGTACCAATAATTGGCAGAACAGTTTTAGGTGAAGAGAATGCTTCAACCAACTTCTTCTCAGCCGCAAGCTGTTCCTCCAAGACTTTTATCGAATGATCTCTCAGGGCAAGAGTCTCTTCCGAGCTTTTGATCTTGTATTTCAAGGCTTGGACTTCCTCTTTGAGAGAAGAAAATTCTTCAGCTTCTTTTCTCAAGTTAGATTCCGCCTCCTTGAGAGCCATGATCTCCTTACCCTGAGTTTTGACAATCTTTCGGCACTTGTCAAAGCTTTGGAGCATTTTGGTATATTGAGACATGAGCTCAGATTCATCGTCTGTGGGGTTATCCTTTTGTTCAGCCGAAGCATAATCAGAATCAGATAGGATAGTGTGATCATTTACCTTTCCAGTGTACGGGGGTGCTTCTTCATCATCAGACATGGCCATCAGGCCGAAGTAAGCTTCTTCTTCATCACTCGACTCATCGGAGTCACTGTCGCTCAGAGTTTTGGCTTTCTTAGCGACGAAACTTCTATTTGATTTCTTCTTCCCATGAGTGGATTTCTTGTCTTCTTTTCTTCCACCTTCTTTCTTCTTGTAGGGACACTCAGCAATTATGTGCCCGGGCTTATTACAACAGTAGCAAATAATGTCAGAAGAAAAATGTTTGTTCTGTTTCGATTTGTACCTGTCATTATTGCTTGAGCCCTTCCTGTGATAGTCGCCATCACGACAAGAGTGTTTATGATCCGAGGAAGACGACTTGTTGTACATGTGCCTTCGTTTGTTCAGCAGTTTCTTAAACTGACGGGAAATCAAAGAGAACTCCCCATCAGACAGTTCGGAACAGGAGGAGCTGGCTTCTGATTCTTCTACATTATCAGATTCTTTTTCTCTGATCGGTATCATGGCTTTGCTCTTCTTTGAACTCTCTGCCTTCAAGGCTAAGGTTCTTTCTTTGCTTGAAGCTCGATTTACATCCTCTTCAGACTTTCGGATGTTCATTTGCAGTTCATGAGACAACAGCTTCCCGAATAGATTTTGAGGTTCTAGACATGGCAGTTTTCCAAACTCTCTAATAGCAACAATCTTGCTATCCCAGTCTTTCGTTAGGGAACGCAAGAATTTGTCATTTAGTTCACCGTTTGTGAACTCCCTCTCGTAGTTCCTCAAACCATTGACTATCTTGAAGAATCTTTCGTACGCATCAGCAATGCACTCCTTCTTATTCTGCTTAAACGCCTCGTACTCTTGATTAAGTAGAGACCTTCTATCTTCTCTTACCTCATCAGTACCTTCCATTAGAACAATTAAGGATGTCCACATCTCTTTGGCTGATTTGCAGTGGATTAAGTTTTGCAACATGGAGTCATCCACTGCACTAGCAATTATGTTCTTAGCCTTCTTGTCAAGAGCAACAAGAGCTATCTCATCCTTAGTCAAATCCATCCTTTTCTTAGGTATCTGAGCAGTAGGATTTGTTGACGAAACAGTCATTGGCACATGGGGACCTTCTTCCACGACTTGGAAGATTCTGGGATCTGCAGCTTCCATATAAAAACGGACTCTTTCCTTCCACATAGGAAAGTTGGCCTTAGTGCAGATGGGCAGTTTCAGAGAGGATTCCTTGACTCTATCCATGGCTTGCTAGCAACTAGAAGGATGGACCCTGTTCAAGGTGTTAACCTAGCAACGAACAGCGACCCTCTGATACCAATTGAAGTATCTAGTTGCCTACCTAAATCACCTAGAGGGGGGTGAATAGGTGATCTCTACGTCTTTTGCGGAATTAAAAATTAAACGTAAAGCACAGCACACAAAATAGATCACAGCCACAGATAACACCAGGAATTTATAGTGGTTCCCCGTACTTGGGTACTCCACTGCCGGCCTCGCCAATCTAGCACCACAGCTAGACTTGACTACTCACTAAATCTCGGACCAAAATGATCCTACAAACTCGGAGTCAAACTCCTACAATCTCAGAGAGAACCTCTCTTACAACTCGGAGAAAAACTTCTCCAACAACTCAGAGAACAACCTCTCCTACAGCTCGGAGATAACAGCTCCTACAATAGATGATAAAAGGTTTTGAACAATAAGATACCAGATCTGAATAACAGTGGCATTTTCTTCCTTCTTCTTGAATGGCTTTTGAGAACGATGAGGAAGAACAACGATCCTTCAAATCTGTCTTTGGCAATCTGAAACGATCCAATAGAGGTTGTAGAATCAGAACACGGATCGATCGAATCCTTCTTTGATAGAAATCAGCAACTCAACTGAGTAGATCGATCTTCAATCGTAGGCGACGGCGAGGCGGCGCTTTTCTCGTTCTTTTTGATCGGGAGAGAAATTAGGGTTTAGAATGATTCGAAAACTTGTTGTAAACAACCCAAGAGCAATCCTATATATAGAGGGCAATGATTAAGGGCTAAATCGACCTTAAACACACTCAATATAGCCATTAGGATCGGGAAGGAGCGTTTACGAAACGATAAGAACAGAGAAAAGAGAATAGAAATTAACGGACAGAATTCTCGAGACATAAGGGTTCTCTCGAGAACTAACAGATCTCTCGAGAACTGAGATTGAAAGAACAAAAGGCTAATGTATCGAGAACTGACGGATCTCTCGAAACTTGACGGAAATTTCGGTCTTAAGGACTTCTCGAGACATGCTTTATCTCTCGAGACATTCAGAACAGAATTACCGAAATCAAAAGAACTTGCCTCTCGAGACATGCCAGAACTCTCGAGACATGCATGATCTCTCGAGACATATCCTTAGAGAAATTGTTTTCAGAAATTTTCTTTTCTTCTCTTGAACACTTGCTGCAACCGCACTCCAAAGTCTTCAATAGTCTTGAAAATGAAGTGTACCCCAATAGAGAGATCACACATGAGTCATCACCATGTTTCATATAATGAGGAATTACATTGTATGAAACTGTGTTTGCAGACCCATTGTGACCTGACATTGATTTACACTTAGCAATGATAATCTGCAAGACAATACTAGAAAAGTATATCAAATACAAAAGCAATTCAATCTTAGTTTAAGGGTGACTTCTCACAAATCAAGGTAATTGTGAATACAATTTCCAACAAGACCCACTGGCCAAACAACTCATACAACTAGCCAAATAAGGTCGAGCAAAGATGTTTTGGGTAGAGGATTGGTTACTTTACACCAAAGGAAGAAGATTGTACATCCCAAAGTGGGGAAATCTATGGAAGGACTTGATCAAGGAGTTCCACGATACAAAGTGGGTTGGACATCCAGGGCAGAGGCACACTTTAGCCTTGATAGAGGATTCGTACTACTGGCCACAGATACGGGATAACATATAATTATACGTTAATACATGTCTTGTTTGCCAACAAAACAAGGCAGAGAACAAGAAACCAGAGGGACTCTTGGAGACACTACCAGTGCCAGAGTATCCATGGGAGACGGTAACGCTCGACTTCATTAATGCCTTGCCTAAGTCTGAAGGGTGCGGGTCTATTTTGGTGGTGGTAGGCCACTTCTCAAAATATGGCACTTATTGGTGTTTCCTAGGTGATCTCAAAGCAATCAAGCTGTTAGTCTTACTGCCAACGCGGTTTGAGCCTATGGGGTCACACACAAGAGTGTTTGAAGAAGTTGAAGGAAGGATTGTGTTGGCCTTACTCGTATTGGATATGAGTGAAGGACCAATCATATGACTCACTGGAGTTAGGTCAAAACGGCTAAGTGTTGCCTCTATCATCTTGATTGTCAAGATGATGCTTTGGTCTTCAAGATGATATCGTTGAGATTGTCTCGACGATATAGGTCTTCAAGACGATATCGTCGAGATCTTCTCGACGATGTCTATGTCTTCAACACGGTATATGTCTTCATGAAAATATAGGTCTTCAAGATAATGTCGTCGAGATTGTCTCGACGGCATAGGTCTTCAAGATGATATATGTCATCAAGACGATGTCGTCAAGATCGTCTTGACGTTACATGTTATCACGACGATATCGTCGAGATCGTCTCCTCGATATTTAGTGATCACAATGATACTTGCTGAATATTCCAATACTAGTCTCGGGTCTGCAGATATCTTGTTTTGCGCCTGGGTATAAATAGAATACGATTCTATGCCCTAAGGGTGTTGTCTCCTTTTGGGATTTTATTAGAGCGACAGAAGTGTTCCGCAAGCCGAAGGAAGCATTTCGACCAGCCACGATATCCCGCAACCCTCCGCCGCCGCCACCTTTCCCCTTTGACGGATCTAGCAGTCCGTGGGAAACGTAGAGGGCTTCCTTCGCTGACCTAGTTCTTGTTCGATAGGAAGCTAAGGTTCTCCTTCGCGCATGTGGACTGTTATAGAGGCGCAGATCTACTTTCTGTTCTTGGAACTCAGCCACCAGTTTCTAGATCTGATTTTGGAGCATCTTGGCTGAGTGTTGACTCAATCCCTCTCAGGTATATTGCAATGTGTTGCTCTTTTATTTCTTGATTCATGAAATTGCAAGTTCCTTGAACTGTTTAGGGTTGTTCTTGTTCTTTTTCCGTTGCGCATATTTGATATGATGTCATTATGAATGATATATAGAAAACCCAACAGTGGTATCAGAGCTAGGTTGCAATCTATTGCGTGTAAATCGGAAATTTAGAAGTGTTCTAAATGTCTAGATTTCTACCTGGGTGTGGGGATTCTGATGAAGTGTTCTAAATTGGAACCCCGCCAGGAACGCATGTGATTATGTTACGATTTCATTGTTTCAAAAATTGCTTCTCCTTTGCAGTAACCGTCCCTTAAAATGGTTTGTGAAACCAAATGTCTTAGATTTTGAATCTGACATTAAGAAATGAGCTTGTCTACTGCATAAGTGGAGTTGTTTTGCATGTGTCCAAGGCATGTAAATATGGAGATTTAGAAGTGTTCTAAATGCTCAGATTTAGCCATTTTATCAAAGTGTTGATAAGTTTATTTTGTGCACATCTGGGATGTATTTGGATTGTGTATGTTGTAATTTTGTGAATGTGCACATTGATTAAATGTTAATCATGATGAAATGTTCATCGATTGTATCTTAAAATCCCTTATCCAATATTAAGTATTCGGATTCCTTCCGATGGATGACACTCTTCCTGCTTCGATCGATGAAGTGTGGGCTTGCCAATGTAAGGTGCATTAATCTATCTTGGTAAGGGTGCGAGCGGATAATTGTGATCTCACTGTCGACATTGGGTCCAACTTAACTAGGTGACCTCAAAGGTTGAGTGCCTAGAGACATAGGGTTGGCATGTACCATATGATGGATGTGAATAAAAAGTTATTCACCAACCATACAAGAGTTGCATATTGATGCAATTAGCAAGTATTGTCTACCTAAATAACCGCATTATGAGAGGAACGCCAAAGCGGACTCATTGTGTTGGTGAAATACGGATCTTGTCCACTAAGAGAGTAGCTCGCATAAACTCTTCGAATTGATATTAAGGGTTATCAATTTGAATAAAATAGTGGGAGTTTTTAATAAAAGTCCTTATTAAATAAAATGTATTTTGAAATATAGTACTAAAATCTATTTTGCAAAATTCCTTGTAGAATATCCATGGCAAGTGGATCTCACTCCACCTTGCCCCTAAGTGCCATCCTTGAGAAGGATAAGCTCAATGGGATGAACTTCCTTGACTGGTACAGAAACCTGAGAATTGTTCTCAGGCAAGAGCGCAAGCTCTATGTCCTAGAAGGGGAAGCCCCTACAGAGCCGACCGGGAATGCTCCGCGAGGAGACAGAGATGATTACAAGAAGTATCAGGATGATACCTTGGATGTGAAATGCCTTGAAGTATCTAGTTGCCTACCTAAATCACCTAGAGGGGGGTGAATAGGTGATCTCTACGTCTTTTGCGGAATTAAAAATTAAACGTAAAGCACAGCACACAAAATAAATCACAGCCACAGATAACACCAGGAATTTATAGTGGTTCCCCGTACTTGGGTACTCCACTGCCGGCCTCGCCAATCTAGCACCACAGCTAGACTTGACTACTCACTAAATCTCGGATCAAGAACGATCCTACAGTCTCGGAGTCAAACTCCTACAAACTCAGAGAGAACCTCTCTTACAACTCGGAGAAAACTTCTCCTACAACTCGGAGAACAACCTCTCCTACAACTCGGAGATAACAACTCCTACAATAGATGATAAAAGGTTTTGAACAAAGAGATACCAGATCTGAATAACAGAGGCGTTTTCTTCCTTCTTCTTGAATAGCTTTTGAAAACGATGAGGAAGAGCAACGATCCTTCAAATCTGTATTTGGCAATCCGAAACGATCCAATAGAGATTGTAGGAACAGAACACGGATCAATCAAATCCTTCTTGATAGAAATCGGCAACTCCAATGAGTAGATCGATCTCCAATCGTAGACGACGGCGAGGCGGCGCTTTTCTCGTTCTTTTTTATCGGGAGAGAAATTAGGGTTTGAGAACGATTTGAAAACTTGTTATAAATAACTCAAGAGCGATCCTATATATAGAGGGAAGCAATTAAGGATTAAATAGACCTTAAATGCACTCCATATAGCCGTTAGGATCGGGAGAGAGTGTTTACGAAACGACAAGAACAGAGAAAACAAATTAGATAAAATTTCGAACAGAATTCTCGAAACATAAGGGTTCTCTCGAGACATGAGGGATCTCTCGAAATATGAAGCAAAGAGAGCAGGAAGGAGATGTCTCGAGAACTCGATGATCTCTCAAGACATTACAAAGATTTCGGACAAGGGTCTTTCGAGACATCCTTGATCTCTCGAGACAACAAGGACAGAAATAATGAGATCCAAAGAGATTGCCTCTCGAGACATGTCAGAACTCTCGAGACATACTTGATCTCTCGAGACATGTCCTTAGGAAAATTGTTTTCAACAAATTTCTTGTCTTCTCTTGAACACTTGCTGCAACCGCACTCCAAAGTCTTCAATAGTCTTGAAAATGAAGTGTACCCCAATAGAGAGATCACACATGAGTCATCACCTTGTTTCATATAATGAAGAATTACATTGTATGAAACTGTGTTTGCAGACCCATTGTGACCTGACATTGAGTTACACTTAGCAATGATAATCTGCAAGACAATACTGGAAAAGCATATCAAATACAAATGCAATTCAATCTTAGTTTAAGGGTGACTTCTCACAAATCAAGGTAATTGTGATTACAATTTCCAACAATCTCCCCCTATTTGTAGAAGTCAGAACCCTATATACTAAGTTGAATTACAACAATATAGAACAAATATGCTACACTACACAAAGATATGAAAATGAATAAGTAGAGAACATCAAATCAACAATTATATATATATATATGTCTAAATTGAATTGTTAAGAAGACTTGATGTTCAACAAAATCAGAATCAAAGTAGGATATGTCTTGACAGCATCAGCACTATTCTTCAAGATCTTCTTTTCATCTTTTCTTCTTGTCTGGAGAAATAAGCATGAGGCTTGGGATGGTAAAACGGAGGTGGATCCGGAGCATCAGCATTATTATATCCAAAAGCCCTGAAATGAATCCTTCTCTTCCTTTGAGCTGTCTCATGTTTTTCCCATTCTTGAGAGCTGTAGCATTCAGATCTATTCATTTTACCTTCATGAACTAACTTATAGGTTTCAAGAATAATGTCTTTTGAGACTGGGCTCCAGATTTCTGGAAAACTCTTCTCAACCTTAGCTTTGCACTGACCTGTAGAGCTAGAACTTGGAACAGATCGACTAGCAGAAGGACCTTCACTAAACATTCTTTTTCTTTTGGACCCAGCCCTATCTGATTGATCTTCAACAATAGGAGCCTTCCCAAGTAGTTCTTCTGGCCTTGGAGAAAACTGAGGAACAGGAACATCTGGATCAATTGCCAACTCAGGAAAAATCTGATTATGAAGCCACGTTGCTGTTTTGAAGGAATAAGCATTAATATCAGCAACTTGCTTCAGCATCCTGGAAGAGAACTGCTCAAACTGAGAATTCCATGAGCTTTGAAGAGCAGATACGGAGCTTTCAATCAAATCTGTCATTTGAGCTACTATATTTTCCTCCCCCTTTCTGACTTCTACAGATAGGGTTTGGAGAATATCATCTTTGAAATGGCCCACCTCATCAACAACTCTGAAGGTGTTAGCTTCTGCATCATTACTCATCGATTGTTGAAGTTGGGTTACTATTACAATCTGTTTCAACACTGTGCCTACACCTTCAGTTGCATGTTCAATTTGCTTGCTCCCTAGACTCATCAAATCAGAGAGATTTTCATAATTTGATTTGATTTTGGCTAACTCCCTACCAAGATCACTTTCAACTGAGGCAATCTTCCTGTGAACAGTCGTCAAGGAGTTCTCAAACTGTTCACTTTGCTTCTTGAGCATAGCTTCAATCTTGCCCAGAAGAGAATCTGCATCATGGATTGGAGGGGAAGGATGAAAGGACGGAAGAGTAGCAGCAGGGGCAGCACCAGGAGCATCATCAGGGATTTCTTTAATCTCAAGAGAAGAAACCTTATTATCTTCTGCACAACCTAGCTCATCTGGAGCATTCTTGGTTGTGTCAAACTCTGACTCCCCCTCAACATGTACTATGGGAGGTGATAATTCATGAACTGACATATCATCATCTTCAAAAACAAAATCAGCACCAGACCCTGCCTGTTGGCCACTGGGACTGTGCCTTTCAGATATTTCTTGTTGAATATTCTTCAGAACAGCTGAAACTATCTCATTCGCTAACGAAGTTTCTGCTGCAACAACTGATGGAGAAGGAGGTGGTGGTGGAACTGAATCTTGAGTGTGAACATGAGAGGGTGATGGGATAGTATCTGTCAGATCTGACTGTGTCACTGATGGAATGAGTTCTGTTGGAGCTGAAGAGTGCTGACCTTTTGCTTTAGAATGGATTGGCAGCTTGGCACGACTTGAAGCTTTAGAACGGATCCGAGGAGGAGGAATTTCACTTGCAGCTGCAGACTGATGAGTCTCCCCCTCAGAAGGAGCACTAGCCATTCCTGGCTTCTTGATCCGAATGTCCCATCTCTGCATGGAGATGACATCGATCTTCTTGAGATGGTGGATGACTGTACCTTTAGACATGTCAAAAATAGCAGGATTGAACTGATTCAGGAACAAAGAGATGATCCGGGCAAATTTTGAGAATTAATACAGGCTTTGATATTGGATAATAAGATTGAGGCCCAATCTCTCTTTTTCCCTGACACGATTCCAGTCATCAACAGAAAAGTCTCTTCAGACACATGCCCTTGTGTGCCTGTCTTGCAGAATAGAACTTTTAAGATTATGTCCACCAGGAGCTTCCCTGCATCATTCATCTTATGCCTCTTCACTGCAGAGAAATCTGAATCCAGACCACAATACCTTGCTGTTCTCAACCAGTCATTGTCATCTAGATCTTCTTCAGCATCAAGCTCAGATAGATGCAAGTACTTCACGAGGGTCTTAGGTGAGATTTTTATCTTAATTCCCTTGACGAAAGAGACCAACATCCTCCCTTCCTTGATAGGTTTCACGTTGATAAAGAATTCTTCCACCTCATCAAACAGCACCCGGCAAGGATGCTCAAGAACGAAAGCAAGACCGGCGGCATCAAGCAAGCAAAACAGGTTTTTGAAATCATCGGATAAACCGGCGATTCCTGAGCGAATGACTTCACTGCCGACGCCGATCTTTGGATGAGAGGAAGGAGCCATTGAAGCAAGATATGGAGAACTGTCGAACGGAGAGGATGAAGAAACGAGAGCCACCGAGAGCACTGAGACCTGTCGCTAACCGTCGCCGCTTGAGAGAAAGTCGAAAGGTCGGGGAGAACTCGGAAATTGATTTCGTGAACATCAAGTTTTCGATTTCTTATATATATATATGATTTTGATTTGATGTTAAAATGACATTTTGAAGAAAATTAAGAGTGGAAATGGCACGTACCTGACGTTTGGAATTCTTAAGGAAAACTATGTCTCGAGACATCGGGTATGTCTCGAGAACTCAGGAGTTTCAACAGGTTATTTCCTTCATTGATGTCTCGAGTGATAACCCATATCTCGAGACATCACCATATCTCGAGATCTTGAACTTGTCTCGAGAGAATTAGCTTGTCTCGAGAAATCCCAGAAGTTCTTTGGATTTCGAGAATTTAAAGTGACTTGAGTTGTCGAGAAAACAGATAGTTCCTGAGACAACATGTAGTTCTCGAGACATGCCTGAAGTTTTCAGGAAAAGTTCTGAATTTTTGTAATCTTCATGTCTTCATGGTTTTGCTTGACTTGATTATTACTCCATGTTTAGCATTCCAAGTTCCGTCTTGAAGAAGGAGAACTTAGTCTCATCCAGTGGCTTCGTGAATATATCAGCAACTTGCTTATCCGTGGGGACATAACTTAGATTTATATCACCCATCTCCACATGCTCCCGGATAAAGTGATATCGTAGCTCGATGTGCTTTGTCCGACTGTGAGAGACTGGATTATTTGCGATAGCAATTGCACTGGAAGAGTCGCAAAACATGGGAATGTCTTTGATCTTCATGTTGTAGTCTTGAAGTTGATTTCTTATCCATAGAAGTTGTGCGCAACAACTGCCAGCAGAAATGTATTCTGAATCGGCGGTTGATATTGCAACACAATTCTGCTTCTTGCTACTCCAGGAAATAAGTCTCCTTCCGAGGAATTGACACGTCCCAGAAGTGCTTTTCCTGTCGTCTTTGCTACCTGCAAAGTCTGCATCTGAAAAACCAATTAGTTTGCTATCATTACTTCTTGGGTACCATAAGCCAAGATTTGGTGTGCCTTTAAGGTATCTCAAAATTCGCTTTGCAGCAGTATAGTGGGATTCCTTAGAATTCACCTGATATCTAGCACATACACATGTAGAAAACATTATATCAGGTCTACTGGCAGTAAGGTAGAGCAAGGAGCCAATTATGCTTCTGTACTTGGTTTCATCAAAAGGTTTCCCTTTCTCATCCTTGTCCAGAGACGTAGCTGAGCTCATTGGAGTCCTCATAGAGGTTGCACTCTCCATTCCAAATTTCTTAATCAACTCCTTAGTGAACTTCGTTTGAGAAATGAAGATTCCATCTTCAGACTGTTTCACTTGAAGTCCTAAGAAATATTTCAGCTCACCTATACTGCTCATTTCAAATTTCCCTTGCATAAGTTTAGAAAACTTTTTGCAGAGGTTATCATCCGTAGAGCCAAATATGATGTCATCGACATATATTTGCACTAGCAAAATCTTGCCTTTTACTTCCCTAAGAAATAATGTCTTATCTATCTTTCCTCTTGTGAACTTGTTCTCAAGAAGGAAGTTAGACAGCGTCTCATACCAAGCTCGAGGAGCTTGTTTCAAACCATATAAAGCTTTCTGTAATAAATAAACGTGATTGGGATGTTCAGGATTAACAAAACCTGGGGGTTGTTCAACGTATACTTCCTCTTTAATGTCTCCGTTTAGGAAAGCGGATTTGACATCCATTTGATATACGGTGAAACCCTTGAAAGCAGCATAAGCAAGGAAGAGTCTGATCGCTTCGAGCCTTGCTACTGGAGCGTACGTCTGATCGAAGTCGATGCCTTCCTCTTGTCTGTATCCTTTAGCTACAAGTCAGGCTTTGTTCTTTATGATTATTCCTTCTTCATCCAGCTTGTTTTTATACACCCACTTTGTTCCAATGACATTTTTGTCCTTCGGTTTTGGAACAAGTGTCCATACCTTACAGCGCTTGAACTGATTTAATTCTTCTTCCATAGCAATTATCCAGGATGGATCTTCATTTGCCTCTTGGAATTTCTTTGGTTCGACCTGCGAGAGAAAACTTAAATGCATGTTCTCGTTAATGGTACCTCGTCTTATTCTTATTCCTTCATGAGGATCTCCTATGATTTGATCAACTGGATGATCCCTCATGTGTCGTAGCCCGAGGTTCCTTGCATGATTTGAACCAATAGGAGTTTCTTCTACTGTTGGAGTATCTTCCTCCACTTGGATTGGCTCTTCATCAGGATGATCTTCTTCATAGGTAGTTATTGGGGGTATTTTGATGAAGTGTTGAGAATTTTCTACAACTGGCTGATCCAAGCTTAAGTCCTGCAGCTTTGAACCTGTGTCTACAGAAGAAATGCTAGAAGAGCTGCCTTGTAGCATGCTCGTCTCATCAAATACAACATTAATAGATTCTTCTACCACCAAGGTTTTCTTATTAAAAACTCTATATGCCCTACTATGGCTACTATAACCTACAAAAATACCTTCAAAGCTCTTTTCACTAAACTTAGTTTTGTAATGCTTTCCATTGTTTAGCACAAAGCATTTACTACCAAAGATTCGAAAATAAGAAATGGTCGGTTTCTTGCCTTTTAGAAGTTCATAAGGAGTCTTTTCATGGTTTTTGTTTATGAGTGCTCTGTTTTGCACATGGCATGCAGTATTGACAGCTTCAGCCCAGAAATATTCAGGTAGTGAAGAGTCACTCAACATGGTTCTGCAAGCCTCAATAAGTGTTCTATTCTTTCTCTCAGCTACTCCATTTTGTTGTGGAGTTCGAGGAGAGGAAAACTCATGAAAGATACTGAGGCTTTCACAGAATTCTGTCATGGCTCCAGATTCAAATTCTGTACCATGGTCACTTCTGATTTTGACCACCGAACAGTTAAATTCATTCTGGGCTTGCCTGACAAAACTAGTGAAAGTGTCAAAGGTATCTGACTTGTGTTTCAGAAAGAATACCCAGGCAAAACGAGAGTAATCATCTACAATAACCAATGTGTAGGATTTTCCTCCTAAACTTCTAATTTGCAAAGGACCAAACAAATCCATATGGAGCAGGTATAAACACCTGGTTGAATCTTTGCCAATAATGCTCTTAAAAGTAGCTCTTGTTTGTTTGCCTTTTACACATGCATGACAAGGTCTGTCTTTAATGCACTTAACATCTGGTGCATCTCGCACTAAGTTTTGAGAAAACAATTTATTAATAGTTTTGAGATTTATATGTGCTAATCTCTTGTTTCAATGGTCAACAAGAGATGCACTATCTTTTGCCAAAAGACATACTGGTGTAGAAGATGATATACAAAGAAAATTTAAACAAAATATGTTTCTACAGCGAATGCCTGATAAAATCGTTTCATGATTTTCAGCCGACTTTATCAAACACTTATCTTTATGAAAATCAACAATGTATCCTTTATCACAAAGTTGACTTATGCTTATCAGATTATGTTGTAATCCTTCCACATAAGCTACATCGGAAAACGATACATTTCCATTAGAAATCATACCATAGCCTTTAGTTATTCCTCTGTCTGAACCGCCAAAAATAACTTTTGGACCGTTCGCAACTGGAATGTAGTTTTGCAAAAGGCTTCTTGTCCCAGTCATATGCCGAGAGCATCCACTGTCCAAGTACCAGATAGGATTTTTATTGGCCTTTGGACATACCTGCAAAAACAAATCATTTCGCCTTAGGAGCCCAAACAGATTTGGGTCCTTGGTCCCGTGTCAGTTGAGCACCACGATGAATGTTAACATTGCGAGTGGTCTGCATTGCAACATTCACTTGTGGTCTCCTAGTATACGTTGTATTAAACCAACAATCAACGACAAAGTGACCAATTTTGCCGCAGCACCAACAGTCGAATCTGTTGTACCTTCTCTTTACACTCTCCTGCTTAACTTTTTGAACGTTAGCTCTTGCAGGAGCAGCCCTTTTAGATGAGGATGCCTCATGGGGGCAACATACACAAGGTGGTATTGTCTTCTTCGGCTTTGGTGCAACAGCATTCACTTTTGGTGCTTTCTTAGTGCTCGGACCATGAACGAATGGACCATACCCTTTCCGATTAATCTCTTGATAGGGTGCTTGAAAAGCACTATCACCAAAGTTTTGGGGAGGATCCCATTCCTTATGATCATTCACAGGTGAAAAAGGAATTGGTCGTGTGAAATGACCATAAGAACTCTCCATATCATAAGCATTCGTAGGAAATATGACTCTCTTGAATGCTACAGGCTCTTGATGAGCTTTCCCTTTTTCTTTGGTAGTAGCTTTCTTAGCAACCAGACCATTCTTCTTAGCAATTGAATTTTTTGAAGAATTGCTAGTACTAGCTTCATGCCCTATACCACTTCCTTTTGCCTTAGTGGTAAAAGTACCAATAATCGGCAGAACAGTTTTTGGTTGAGAGAATGCTTTAACCAACTTCTTCTCAGCCGCAAGCTGTTCTTCCAATACATTTATCGAATGATCTCTCATGGCAAGAGTCTCTTCCGAGCTTTTGATCTTGTCTTTCAAGGCTTGGACTTCCTCTTTGAGAGAAGAAAGTTCTTCAACTTCTTTTCTCAAGTTAGATTCCACCTCCTTGAGAGCCATGATCTCCTTACCCTGAGTTTTGACAACCTTTCGGCACTTGTCAAAACTTTGGAGCATTTTGGTATATTGAGACATGAGCTCAGATTCATCGTCTGAGGGGTTATCCTTTTGTTCAGCCGAAGCATAATCAGAATCGGATAGAATAGTGTGAACATTTACCTTTCCGGTGTACGGGGGTGCTTCTTCATCATCAGACCTGGCCATCAGGCCGAAGTAAGCTTCTTCTTCATCACTCGACTCATCGGAGTCACTATCGCTCAGAGTTTTGGCTTTCTTAGCGACGAAGCTTCTATCTGATTTCTTCTTTCCGTGGATGGATTTCTTGTCTTCTTTCCTTCCACCTTCTTTCTTCTTATAGGGACACTCAGCAATCATGTGCCCTGGCTTATTACAACAGTAGCAAATAATGTCAGAAGAAATGTGTTTGTTCTGTTTGGATTTATACCTGTCATTATTGCTTGAGCCCTTCCTATGATATTCGCCATCACGACGAGAATATTTATGATCCGAGGAAGACGGCTTGTTGTTCATGTGCCTTCGCTTGTTCAGCAGTTTCTTAAACTGACGGGAAATTAAAGAAAACTCCCCATCAGACAGTTCGGAACAGGAGGAGTTGGCTTCCGATTCTTCTTCATTATCAGATTCCTTTTCTCTGATCGGTGTCACTGCTTTGCTCTTCTTTGAACTCTCTGCCTTCAAAGCTAATGTTCTTTCTTTGCTTGAAGCTCGAATGACATCCTCTTCAGACTTTCGGATGTTCATTTGTAATTCGTGAGACAGCAGCTTCCCGAACAGATTCTGAGGTTCTAGACTTGGCAGTTTTCCAAACTCTCTTATGGCAACAATTTTGCTATCCCAGTCTTTCGTTAGGGAACGCAAGAATTTGTCATTTAGTTCACCGTTTGTGAACTCCCTGTCATAGTTCCTCAGACCATTGACTATTTTGAAGAATCGCTCGTACGCATCAGCAATGCACTCCTTCTTATTCTGCTTAAATGCCTAGTACTCTTGATTAAGTAGAGACCTTCTATCTTCTCTTACCTCGTCAGTACCTTCCATTAGAACAATTAAGGATGTCCACATCTCTTTGGCTGATTTGCAGTGGATTAAGTTTTGCAACATGGAGTCGTCCACTGCACTAGCAATTATGTTCTTAGCCTTCTTGTCTAGAGCAACAAGAGCTATCTCATCCTTGGTCAAATCCATCATTTTCTTAGGTATCTGAACAGTAGGATTTGTTGACGAAGCGGTCATTGGCACATGGGGACCTTCTTCCACGACTTGGAAGATTCTGGGATCTGCAGCTTCCATATAAAAACGGACTCTTTCCTTCCACATAGGAAAGTTGGTCTTAGTGCAGATGGGCAATTTCAGAGAGGATTCCTTGACTCTATCCATGGCTTGCTAGCAACTAGAAGGATGGATCCTGTTCAAGGTGTTAACCTAGCAACGAACAACGACCCTCTGATACCAATTGAAGTATCTAGTTGCCTACCTAAATCACCTAGAGGGGGGTGAATAGGTGATCTCTACGTCTTTTGCGGAATTAAAAATTAAACGTAAAGCACAACACACAAAATAAATCACAGCCACAGATAACACCAGGAATTTATGGTGGTTCCCCGTACTTGGGTACTCCACTGCCGGCCTCGCCAATCTAGCACCACAGCTAGACTTGACTACTCACTAAATCTCGGATCAAGAACGATCCTACAGTCTCGGAGTCAAACTCCTACAAACTCAGAGAGAACCTCTCTTACAACTCGGAGAAAACTTCTCCTACAACTCGGAGAACAACCTCTCCTACAACTCGGAGATAACAACTCCTACAATAGATGATAAAAGGTTTTGAACAAAGAGATACCAGATCTGAATAACAGAGGCGTTTTCTTCCTTCTTCTTGAATAGCTTTTGAAAACGATGAGGAAGAGCAACGATCCTTCAAATCTGTCTTTGGCAATCCGAAACGATCCAATAGAGATTGTAGGAACAGAACACGGATCAATCGAATCCTTCTTGATAGAAATCGGCAACTCCAATGAGTAGATCGATCTCCAATCGTAGACGACGGCGAGGCGGCGCTTTTCTCGTTCTTTTTAATCGGGAGAGAAATTAGGGTTTGAGAACGATTTGAAAACTTGTTATAAATAACTCAAGAGCGATCCTATATATAGAGGGAAGCAATTAAGGATTAAATAGACCTTAAATGCACTCCATATAGCCGTTAGGATCGGGAGAGAGTGTTTACGAAACGACAAGAATAGAGAAAACAAATTAGATAAAATTTCGAACATAATTCTCGAGACATAAGGGTTCTCTCGAGACATGAGGGATCTCTCGAAATATGAAGCAAAGAGAGCAGGAAGGAGATGTCTCGAGAACTCGATGATCTCTCGAGACATTACAAAGATTTCGGACAAGGGTCTTTCGAGACATCCTTGATCTCTCGAGACAACAAGGACAGAAATAACGAGATCCAAAGAGCTTGCCTCTCGAGACATGTCAGAACTCTCGAGACATACTTGATCTCTCTAGACATGTCCTTAGGAAAATTGTTTTCAACAAATTTCTTGTCTTCTCTTGAACACTTGCTGCAACCGCACTCCAAAGTATTCAATAGTCTTGAAAATGAAGTGTACCCCAATAGAGAGATCACACATGAGTCATCACCTTGTTTCATATAATGAAGAATTACATTGTATGAAACTGTGTTTGCAGACCCATTGTGACCTGACATTGAGTTACATTTAGCAATGATAATCTGCAAGACAATACTGGAAAAGCATATCAAATACAAATGCAATTCAATCTTAGTTTAAGGGTGACTTCTCACAAATCAAGGTAATTGTGATTACAATTTCCAACATGCCTCATGCTTGCTACCATGTCCTCTGAGCTTCAGAAGCAACACGAGAGCATGTGTGATTATGAGATAATCGAGCACCTTAAGAAAATGTTCGAGGGGCAAGCTCGTCAAGAGAGGTTTGACATATCCAAGGCATTATTTTAGTGCAAGATGGGAGCTCGAGACTCAGTAGGGACTCACGTACTCAAGATGATTGGGTATTGATGCGCAAAACTATATCCACAAACAATAACGGTAAGTGTACCGTATCGAATGTTGTATATGTTATAAAAAACCAAGGTCGTATTAGACTCGGGGCGGTTGAGTACTCTTACTTCAAGAAAATCTCTATTATTCTATCAATTAAAACTTTGGAGTTGGTAACAAAAGAAATAAAAAAAAGTTTCATGAAGAAGAAAGAAGAGAATGAGAAAACAAAAGAACTATTTTATTAATTGCAAAATGAAAAGAAATTGCAACTATTGAATTGAAAGTACAATTGCAAGAAATAAAGGAGGAGCATAAGAACTACTAAAACATGGAAATAAAACATGAAAAGAAGAGTCTAAGTCCTAAAAATTCATCCCCAAAATTCCTCTCCCAAACATCTGCTGGAGCTGGCTTTTTATAGCTGCAAAATTGAGGTTACACGCCCTCGGTCACGCCCGTGACCAAGGGCGTGTAAGGAGCGCGATCTTCTCAGTGTGGAAAGGACGCCGACTGGCTTTAATGTAGGAGAAATTTGCGCATCACGCCCTAAGTCATGCCTGTGACTTAGGGCGTGTAACCTTAAAATCTGGCTTCTGGCGGGAATCTTCGGTGGGAAGGAGCGCTGTTGAACATTCATCGATCTCAGCCATTTTGTCGAATGCAGCAGCCATTTCATCGATCTCAGCGTGTTCGTCGAACGCAGCATTTTCGTCGAACGCAGCAGCCATTTCGTCGAACGCAGCATTTTCGTCAAACGCGGCAGCCATTTCGTCGAATGCAGCAGCCAGGCGCAGTTCGTCGATCTCAGCGGTTCGGGGCCGTGACTTGGATGTCACGCCCTTGGTCACGCCCGTGACCTGGGGCGTGTACTTAGCGAATCTTCACGGAATGGGCCCGAAGTGGCGGCAGCAGGTCTGGAACACATCTTAGGCTGTCATGCCCTTGGTCACGCCCTTGGTCACGCCCGTGACCTTGGGCGTGTACTTGACATTTTTGCTCAAAGTGCCCAGAAAACCTGAAAAACATAAACTAAGCTTAAATTAGTGGTAAAAATAAAAAAGAATGAATTAGATAAGATAATACATATAATTATATAAATTCATATTAAAACTATATTAAAATTATACTAAAAGATGAGTACAAAAAGTACTCATCAAACACCCCCATACTTGAGCTTTTGCTATTCCAGAGCAAAAGAGTGAGGAAAGAATTACAAGACATCGATATTATTTCTAATTAACTAAAATTTCGTTAAACCAAGAGTAAGTCAAAAGCAAATTTTAGGAATTCAAGAATTAAGTCATAAATTATGTTGATAATTTAAAAAGAGAAATTTGTTTAGCTAACTACTGCTCAAGATAACTATTTAGCAATCGAAATTATAGAAATTTTTAAACAAAATTAGATTGAAATTATAAACACTCTAACATAAAAGAAACTTAAGGAAAAGACACCTTCCAAAATATTGCTCTCTTAATAATTTAGTTTAAGACTAGAAACAATGAAATTGGCTTGGGATGGGTTTAAACGAAATGGCAAAATGAAGAGATACTTAAATAATGGTGATGAATTTTATGCTCTCACCTTATTTGAATACGAATTTGTATATGTTTAGGAAAATAATGAATTTTATCCTCTTATTTCTCATGCCATATAAACTTTTAAAATTCTCTCCGAACAAAAACCCAAAATGTATATGTTTAAAAGTAATGAATTTTATCCTCTTACTTTATGACATATAATCTTTTAAATGATTTTGGGTGCATATGTTTAGGGGATAATGAATTTTATCCTCTTATTCCCATGACATATGATCTTTTTCTACATTTTTTTTGCCAACAAAGGGTAAGGGTAACGAAATACTTCTAGTTTATAAATTAAACTATTTGAGAGCAAATTTTTAGTGGAATGAAATTTCCTAAGATCTTAAAGTTAAAAGAGAATATAATAGGAATCTAGAGATGTTTAGCCAATTTACCACAAAGTGAAGCTATTTAAAATTCAAAGGAGAAGTAGTGCTAAAAAGATTCTCTAATCAAATTAAAAACCTAAAATGTTTCTTAAAACTAAATTACTTCAAATTTAAGTTTAACAAATTCTGATAAAACAAAATATTAGCCCAATTAAAAATGTAAGAATACTTATAATCAAACCTCAAACTAAATTTCTAGAAAAATAAAAACAACAGGGCTAGGCGTATTTATTATTTTTTTTTTATAAATATTATTTCTTGGACTTCCCGAGGGCTACCCGGTGAAGGGTTCGCAAGGTACTATGAGCTGTGATGGTAGTTCAAGCCCAAAGTGCCCTTTCCAAGAAATTAGATTTTCATAATTTTTATAAAAAAAAATTCAAATAAAAATACAAGGAATGCTAAGCTACACCCCCATACTTAAAATTAAATAATGTCCCCAATGTTTAAAACTAAGTATGAAGAATACTTGAAAGAAAATAAACTTTAAAAGAAAAATACTTAAATTAAAAGATAAGCAAGGGGTGCCTCCCAAGAGCGCTTTCTTTTTCCCGTCTTTAAGCTAGACGGTTAGTGTTAGGAAAATGGAAATCTAAAAGAGAAGTGGACAGGCAACTCCCTTAATTCACACGTAGGTGAATGTGCCGGCGTCAGTCGCCCGGCTACTCCTCCGCTTAACATGTGATTCTTCGTTTGTCTTTGATCTTGAATATGCAAATCCAAATCACCTATACATACCTGAGGTGATTTAGATTTATAAAATGAGCGGCATATGGATCGTCAATTCTTTGGGGTAGCAACGGCTCATCTTCAACCTGTAAATTGTTAGTTTTTAAAGAATCACAAATAAACGATTCAGACAATATTTCGCAAGGAGGAGGCACTTGCGAAAATATAAGATTAAGCTCTGGTTGTTCCTTTTCTAAAATAAATATTTCTTTAGAAAAATCTAGTGCATTACCAAGATGAATAAGATTTTCGGGCACAAGATTTTCATGAATTTCCGGCTGAATTAAATAGAGGAATTTTGCGAAAATTCATGACAAAGAAAAGAAGATCCAGGTGAAGTAGGGGAAGAAACTTGTTCCTCTTCTATTTCATCTGGGGTGCCCAAAACATTAAGAATTTCTTGGTAAGAGAATTTTTCTTCATATTTGGGAAAAGAAACTATGAGAGTACATGAGCAATCATGTTCCTCCATAACTAAATTTTCCAAAGACAAGGAAAAAACACTAGAAGAAAGAAAATTCTCATCTAAATTCTGGGGTGGGGTATCAAATTGAAAAAGCGGACATTCCCAAAAATTAGAGTACGAAAATTGAGGCGCAAAAGAAGATGAACAAGAATTCGGATCGAAAGATTTATCTTCATCGCTCCGAGATCTATCCGGGTGACCTTGCCACCAAGAATAATCTACTTCGGGGCTAGAAGAAAAATTATTAGAAGCCGAAAAATTATTCTCGTGAAAATTAGAAAAATTATTTTCCTCTAAATTTTGGGGGGCAGTATCAATTTGAATCTGCGGAATTTCCCCCAAATTAGAGAACGAAAACTGCGGTGTATAAGAAGAAAAACAAAAATTTGTGTCTAAAGATTTATCTTCGTCGCTCCAAGATTTATCCTGGTGAGCTTGCCACCAAGAATAATCAACTTCGGAGCTAGAAGAACTATTATTAAATGTCAAAGATTTGTTCTCATTATAATTAGAAAAATTATTTTCATCAAAGTTTGAAAAATTATTTTCATTAAAAGATGAAAAATTATGATCGTAATTATTATCAAAATTATTTGCATAATATTGAGGATAATTATTTTGAGCATATGAATGTAAATAACATTCCTCACTTTGATGAGACGCATTACAATAATAACAACTATTTTGGCATTTTTGTGCCGCTTCCAAAAGATATACTTGGCTTTGAAGCTCGACAACCTTTACGGCCAATTCAAGTGACACCATTTAATAAAAAAAAACAGCATTTACTCAAATGAATTGAATTTTAAAAATATTTTGATTATATTTTTTTTCAAAAGCAGGTTAAATTAGTCCCGGACTTCCCAAGGTCAACCCGGTGAAGGGCTCGCAAGGTACTAGAGGTTGTGATGGAATTTAAGCCCAAAGCGTCCTTTCCGAGAATTTAGATTGCGCTTTTTAAGATTTTTTTTAAAATTTTTAGGAGGAGAGGGAGAAAGAAAAAGAACGATAAAATTAATAAATATTTCTTTTTTCAAAATATCAACCATGTCCCGGGCAACGGCGCCAAAAACTTGATACGCAAAACTATATCCGCAAACGATAACGGCAAGTGTACCTTATCGAATGTAGTATATGTTATAAAAAACCAAGGTCGTATTAGACTCGGGGAGGTTGAGTACTCTTACTTCAAGAAAATCTCTATTATTCTATCAATTAAAACTTTGGAGTTGGTAACAAAAGAAATAAAAAAAGTTTCATGAAGAAGAAAGAAGAGAATGAGAAAACAAAAGAACTATTTTATTAATTGCAAAATGAAAAGAAATTACAACTATTGAATTGAAAGTACAATTGCAAGAAATAAAGGAGGAGCATAAGAACTACTAAAACATGGAAATAAAACATGAAAAGAAGAGTCTAAGTCCTAAAAATTCATCCCCAAAATTCCTCTCCCAAACATCTGTTGGAGCTGGCTTTTTATAGCTGCAAAATTGAGGTTACACGCCCTCGGTCACGCCCGTGACCAAGGGCGTGTAAGGCACGTGATCTTCTCAGTGCGGAAAGGACGCCGGCTTGCTTTAATGTAGGAGAAATTTGTGCGTCATGCCCTAAGTCACGCCTGTGACCTAGGGCGTGTAACCTTAAAATCTGGCTTCTGCCGAAAATCTTCGGCGGGAAGGAGCGATGTTGAACATTCGTCGATCTCATCCATTTTGTTGAACACAGCAGCCATTTTATCGATCTCAGCGTGTTCGTCGAACGTAGCATTTTCGTCGAACGCAGCAGCCATTTCGTCGAACATAGCATTTTCGTCGAACGCAGTAGCCATTTCGTCGAATGCAGCAGCCAGGCGCAGTTCGTCGATCTCAGCGGTTCGGGGCCGTGACTTGGATGTCACGCCCTTGGTCACGCCCGTGACCTAGGGCATGTACTTGGTGAATCTTCACAGAATGGGCCCGAAGTGGCGGCAGCAGGTCTAGAACACATCTTAGGCTGTCACGCCCTTGGTCACGCCCGTGACCTTGGGCGTGTACTTGACATTTTTGCTCAAAGTGCCCAGAAAACCTGAAAAACATAAACTAAGCTTAAATTAGTGGCAAAAATAAAAAGGAATGAATTAGATAAGATAATACATATAATTTATATAAATTCATATTAAAACTATATTAAAATTATACTAAAAGATGAGTACAAAAAGTACTCATCAGGTATATAGAGAACCTTGAAAGACTGGATTTTCCCTTGGGCCAAGAGTTGGCCACAGATCTGATCCTACAATCATTGCCGGACAGTTATGAGCAGTTCATCTTGAACAATAACATGAATGAAATAGATAAGACACTGCCCGAGCTCCTAGGCATGTTGACAACTGCCGAAAATAATATGAAGAAGGTCAAGCCTGCTAACCCCCATACTGATGGTGCATAAAGGCAAGGGCAAGGCCAAGGGATTGAAGAAGACAAAGATAGGATCTAAGTCTCATCTTGATCCCAAATCTTTTGCACTAAAAAGGAAAGGTCTGGCGAAGGAAGGAAAGTGCCACCACTGCGGTAAGGCAGGACATTGGAGGCAGAATTGTCCCCTCTGTAACACCCTCCCTGTTACATAGCATATAACAGTAGGTCCGGCCGGGACCCCACGCCATATGAAATGAACAGAAGAGCGCGGTACTAAAATTAGCATTAAACAGTTAAAGACATAACTATTTCCGCACAGAGTCGCATAACGGAAACATATAATTTCAGTTAAAACCAGTATACACATTGTCCACAATAGCTACTAGGAATGAAAGACATAACGAGTTCTTTACAATGTTTGTTTACATAATATAGGTGGCTTCCAAACATCGGCACGCAGGCCGGCCACACATGAACAAAAGTAAACAAAAGCTTTGGCCTTCAAGGGCCAGCACAGCACAGCAGCAGGGGCTTCAGCCCGCTATCTCCCGCTAGTCTCACCGGGACCTGTATAAGCAAATCCACCAAGTGGTGGGAAAACAAGTAACCGGTCATCTTTAGCTGACCAAGATTTATAACGACCCCACCCCAAACTCGGGGCGGCGGTGCTCCTTCCCTGCAAGTAAGAGTCAGCAGCATATATATATATATATATATATATATATATATATATATATATAATAACCAACACCAACGGAGGCATACCAAGCCACCCGCTTCGTGCTTGATGCGATGATTCGGCAAGTGCACCGGTCGCGCAAGTAATAATAATGGGGAAAATCCCCGAGTGTCGGTCTCTTGAGGAACACAGTAAGGTGGAGTTAGGTTTCGAGGAAGGACTTGAGATTGAAGTCCTTGAGTCGGATGGAATGCGGAAACGGGGTGCTTTGGCTTTTGGAAAATAAAAGAAAAAAACTATAACTACTCCTATGCAATGCCGCTATGCAGTGCTTCGCTTGGCGGGATGGATGACTACGTAGGCCTTGAACGCGCTACTTCGTAAGGGCGGATGGACGAGTGGGCAAACGGATCGAACTATGCAGGCCTTGAGCGCGCTGCTTCGTTAGGCGGGATGGAATACACGGGCCGCTATGCCACGCTTCGGTAGGCGGATGGGCGAGTAGGCTAACGGAATGAGGGTCGCAAGCACCTCTTCGACAAGCACGCCACTAGCAATTGCTAGGGTGGCACCGAACACGGTGGTGAAGTGGAAAATGGATGGTGGCGCTCCTCATAAACACATAGACCACAAAAGCATTTCACACAAACATGAAATCTATATAAATAGAAGCAAGTCTAAGTGCAACTTCATCAAAATATATAGATCTAGCTATTACAACAATCAATAAGAGAAGAATAAGGCAAGAAATCGACCGAATCCGAAGGCTCGTTGTAGATTCACGGTTGGAATCGCCGAGTTGTCAATCCGCGTCCAAGCTCGGTCCGCAACTACGTCCGGGGTAGAGAGAGCTATCACGACTCTCCAATGGACCCGTCTTCTTCGTGTCACGATCCGGTAGAGGTTGCAAACTTCCTCTTGCTCGATGGTAATGGCGGCTAGATCTTCCTTTGGAGCTCTTGGATGAAGGAGGAGGCCGAGAGGAAACTCCGGCTCAAGATTGGAGTGAAGAACAAGCCCGGAGCACCTCTAGATGGTGGGCGGCGATGGAGGGGCGAAGTCGGACGAACTGGAGCAGAAAACGGCGGAATACGGCGGGCGATCTGACCTAAATCGCGAGCAGCGGATTTTATAGGCGCTGGAATTAAACAGTGCGCACGGTCAGTGGCGCACGACCAGTGGTCGTGCGCACTAGAATTCGATGATCGTGCGCTCTGCCTGGACGGAACCTGCAAAGACAGAAATTATGAAATAACATGTTCGCACGACCAGTGGCGCACGACCGGTGGTCGTGCGCACTGAAGTTGATGGTCGTGCGCACTACAACAAACAGAACTCGGAAATTAAATGGTAAGTGCGCACGAGCAGTGGCGCACGACCGGTGGTCGTGCGCACTGGCGTTGGTGGTCGTGCGCATTGCACCAAACAGAACTCGTGAAAAAGGGTTAAGTGCACACGACCAGTGGTCGTGCGCAATAGAACCGGTGATCGTGCGCAGTGTTCCTGTGCAGAATTGCACCGGGAACACCTGCACGACTCCCATTCCAGCACAACCACCAATCTAGCCACTGAAGGTGGCACTTAACAATACATGAAAGCTAATGATGAAGATAAACAAGAAATAACACCAAAACGGGCATAGCAGTGCACATAGCAAGGAATAACAAATATAAGCTAAAACATGTTAAAGTGCAGTGGAATGACTAGAAAAACGGCCCAGATGAGTCCATAAAAGTGTATATGATCAGGACTCATCACACCCCCAGACTTACCTGTTTGCGCGTCCCGAGCAAACGAATCCGGTGGAGTGTGAAAAAGGTAGTTAGCAAAGAAAATTACGCAAGGGAGTACAATGCGAAGTAGCAAAAACATGCAAATAGAGATTTCGTAAAAAGAGATTCTAACTATGCTAACTAATTTACGAAAGTACTAGAGCGTAAATAAAGATTTATCAATACTCAGTTGGTGAATTGTGAAGAATTTGATGATCATGCCCGGTGTGAAAGTAATAAGCCACTAAGGAGGGTGTTGCAAAAGATCGGGGTTCGGGAATAACTCCGCTGAAATCCATCAACGTCGGGAACCATACGCTTGCCCGGTCACACTCTCTCCACAGCGCTAGCAAACTCGCGAGATAAATCAATAGGACTTTTAGGATTAAGATGGGGCTTAGGTTGCGGTATGATAATCAAAGGTAAAAACGAAGGCTACGCAACCAACATGAGTCAACGGGACGCTGCACCAAGCAAAGCTAAAAACAAAGCTCGTGTGACACACCCCCAGACTTATTGTGAAAACTAGGTGTGCACACGGCCTACTCCACAAATACCAACAGATTTTCTAAAATGCTCGGGAGGATAACTTTTCAATACGCCCTTTTTTTCAGATATTTAGTTCAATACCATATTTTTCTTTTTCTTATCCTCCGGTTGATTCAAAATCAGCAAATAGAGTTTATTTCTCCATCACAACACGACAATTCCAAACATCACACCAAATCTAAAACATGAGTGCAGATAACATATACTTGGTTGCGACAGTGGGATAAGCTTTAGGCCTTGGTGTATGGAGGAGGAGCTGAACAAAGGGAGTGGTAGGCACAAGTGTTGGGAAGCAAAGGTGAGCGAATAGGATATGGAAAGCGAAGGCTCAATCTAGCCAAAAGGTGGCCTATATCACATTTATCTCAACGAATCGCCCGCACCCATGCTTCAAGAGTCGCTTGGGGCAAGTTCTTAGCCCACGAGAAAGGTAAACCTTCCTCCCGACTCGAGCAACACACAACTAGCGCTCGTATACACACAACACCGGGCTATCACCAATTTCATTCACATTCACCACTTGAGTAGAATAAATCTAAAACTACGCATAAATACTAATCATAAATTAAAAGCATAGAAATAATCTAATTTTACTCAAATTCTATTGTAGCACGCGGATGCGACTAGAACACTGCTCGAGTCAACATTGCGCTCCCAATAGTAATTCCTAAGCTATCATCCCAATTCACATTCCTAACCAAGATAGTTTGTTCAGAACAAAACAAATAGATAAGCACGCGCTCATGTGGGTGCTGTGGTGTGCAATGAAATTAAACAAAACATTTTAAATGAAATCTTCTAGTATGCAGTGCAATAGTGCACGTGAGCGGGTAAACAAACTACTCTTCCCCAGACTTAAACTAAACAATCCGCATAATATATGATAGGAGAATCAAAATAGAGCTAGGGAAAGAGAGTACCCAATGCTCATCAAGTGAGCATACCAGAAGACGCGTGCAAACTAAGACAACGCTGCAGCATCCGCCATCCAGAAAAAAATACCTGCAGGGGTCAGCTCCGCAAAAACAAAAGAAAAATGACAAACTAAAATAAACTACAGCTAACTAAACATGATTAGAAGAAATAAAAATGCAGAAAAGAAAGATAACTACTGGGGTTATTGTCATCCCAGCACGACTTATTCTAAATTAAAACGGTTCTAGCTAATGGGCCTATGGAAGGAGAAGTGGACAGGTAACTGGCTTAATATCCGTGTCGGTAGCGGGTACCGATACGGTGATAGAACAGTCACCCCTCTTCCTAAATATAGATACCTGCTCCTCACAGGTAGAGGGAAAAGAAAGTAAGAAGAGGAGGAGGCCTGGTCCTCACTCATCTCACCAAAACTATCCTTGCCCAGCAAGGTATCGTCCACAGCAGGTCCGCAGGAGGAGAAGGAAATGAATGAGGCTTCCTTAATGGAGGAGGGATCAACCTCCTCGCATAAAAGGACACACTCATCATTGACTTGAGCACAAAGCTCCAAGTCCTCCTGAAGTACCTGTGAAGATTCAACCTGCACAGGCTCAGGTGAAGAGGGGGGATCGAGAAATAAACAAGCTGAAGAACATAAATAATCAAAAATCGGGGGAGTGGTCCCGGTCTCACTCCCATTAGGTTGGGGAAGTAAAATAATGTTTGCATTGTCATCAATGCTACAAGATTCGGCGGGATCAACAGTGGCCAAGCTAGAGATTTGGACTTCCTCCACCGGTGCTGAGGAAAACTCCTCTTCACCTAGAAGGTTGTCCTCCTCCATAGGAGTAGGCACAATACTAAGATCAACCGCCTCCTCCTGCGACACATCATCAACAATGTTGTCAGAGACGAGTGTAGTATGCACAATAGGGAGAGGAATAGTGCTCGGATAAAAGTCGAGCACCGATTCCTCACAAAGAATCGAATCCACTAGAGGTGGTGGATGCACTGGGAGAATGGGCTCAGCAATGTCGGTGCCCAGATCAGCCACACATCCGGTGACCGTATCCATGCCATACCCTTCAAGATGTGAAGGTGACAAAGACACATAACCGGATGTTGAAGGTGTGCCGCCAGAGTTAGGAGTTGGGACGATCCGGATATCCGGTTCGTCATCCTCGTCCAATTGGCGAAGATACTCGGCACAGTCCTTCAAGACATGATCAGTGCTTCGACAGAACTGGCACTGCCTTGCGGGCTTCTTTGGCACAGCGGGAGCTGAAGCCGAAAAGAAGTATGACGGTAAAGGCTCAGCAGAGTAGCCATAAGACTTACGCGCACCATATGGAGTACCAGACGAAGTCGGTGCTCCATATGCTGGGCTATAAGAATTATGCCCACTATTCTCCGTAGGGCATTCATCACTAGAGTGGGAAGTAGCTCCACACCAACGGCAACGGAAATTAAGATGTGCCCACATAGTGCGAAGATAAAACGATTCAAAAAGAAGAACACTATTGTGCAAAATACTACACCTAACAAAAATTTACTAAAGCAACCTACTATAAAACAAGAAAATGGAATAAAGAGAACAGAAATAAAATAAAAGATGCGATAAACAAATGGAAGGGCTTCTCTCTCAGATTCTCCCTCTCCAGAAAACTCACACGACTGTGTTCCCCGGCAACGGCGCCAAAAACTTGATGCGATGATTCGGCAAGTGCACCGGTCGCGCAAGTAATAATAATGGGGAAAATCCCCGAGTGTCGGTCTCTTGAGGAACACAGTAAGGTGGAGTTAGGTTTCGAGGAAGGACTTGAGATTGAAGTCCTTGAGTCGGATGGAATGCGGAAACGGGGTGCTTTGGCTTTTGGAAAATAAAAGAAAAAAACTATAACTACTCCTATGCAATGCCGCTATGCAGTGCTTCGCTTGGCGGGATGGATGACTACGTAGGCCTTGAACGCGCTACTTCGTAAGGGCGGATGGACGAGTGGGCAAACGGATCGAACTATGCAGGCCTTGAGCGCGCTGCTTCGTTAGGCGGGATGGAATACACGGGCCGCTATGCCACGCTTCGGTAGGCGGATGGGCGAGTAGGCTAACGGAATGAGGGTCGCAAGCACCTCTTCGACAAGCACGCCACTAGCAATTGCTAGGGTGGCACCGAACACGGTGGTGAAGTGGAAAATGGATGGTGGCGCTCCTCATAAACACATAGACCACAAAAGCATTTCACACAAACATGAAATCTATATAAATAGAAGCAAGTCTAAGTGCAACTTCATCAAAATATATAGATCTAGCTATTACAACAATCAATAAGAGAAGAATAAGGCAAGAAATCGACCGAATCCGAAGGCTCGTTGTAGATTCACGGTTGGAATCGCCGAGTTGTCAATCCGCGTCCAAGCTCGGTCCGCAACTACGTCCGGGGTAGAGAGAGCTATCACGACTCTCCAATGGACCCGTCTTCTTCGTGTCACGATCCGGTAGAGGTTGCAAACTTCCTCTTGCTCGATGGTAATGGCGGCTAGATCTTCCTTTGGAGCTCTTGGATGAAGGAGGAGGCCGAGAGGAAACTCCGGCTCAAGATTGGAGTGAAGAACAAGCCCGGAGCACCTCTAGATGGTGGGCGGCGATGGAGGGGCGAAGTCGGACGAACTGGAGCAGAAAACGGCGGAATACGGCGGGCGATCTGACCTAAATCGCGAGCAGCGGATTTTATAGGCGCTGGAATTAAACAGTGCGCACGGTCAGTGGCGCACGACCAGTGGTCGTGCGCACTAGAATTCGATGATCGTGCGCTCTGCCTGGACGGAACCTGCAAAGACAGAAATTATGAAATAACATGTTCGCACGACCAGTGGCGCACGACCGGTGGTCGTGCGCACTGAAGTTGATGGTCGTGCGCACTACAACAAACAGAACTCGGAAATTAAATGGTAAGTGCGCACGAGCAGTGGCGCACGACCGGTGGTCGTGCGCACTGGCGTTGGTGGTCGTGCGCATTGCACCAAACAGAACTCGTGAAAAAGGGTTAAGTGCACACGACCAGTGGTCGTGCGCAATAGAACCGGTGATCGTGCGCAGTGTTCCTGTGCAGAATTGCACCGGGAACACCTGCACGACTCCCATTCCAGCACAACCACCAATCTAGCCACTGAAGGTGGCACTTAACAATACATGAAAGCTAATGATGAAGATAAACAAGAAATAACACCAAAACGGGCATAGCAGTGCACATAGCAAGGAATAACAAATATAAGCTAAAACATGTTAAAGTGCAGTGGAATGACTAGAAAAACGGCCCAGATGAGTCCATAAAAGTGTATATGATCAGGACTCATCAGTGCTCTCAAGGCACACTTTGGCATACTCCCTGAGTTACGCCCTCACGCTAAGTCTTATTTCAACTTAGACAAGCAATTTGAGCTAGTCCGTACACACGAAGTTACGGCACTCGTCCATAGCCCGGTGCACCGAGGGGCGACCTCTTCACCACCACTATGGGAGGGTTCGGATCAGCTAGGCCCGTGCTCAAATACCGCGATTCAACTATGCACGATACGGGTAAGCTTCACCTAATACCCATCACTTAAAGCTGGGCTTTGCAAATTCCACAGCTTCTCCTGCTGCCAATCCAATCCCCAGGACTTTAGGTAGCACGGAAACACACAATCTATGTGTTGGGCGCTACCGCCGGCGCTAACGCTACCGCCGGCGCTAACGCTAGCGCCCGGCGCTAGCAACAGAACCCAGTTCTGCCCGGCACTGGTAACAGAAGTCATTTCTGCTACCTCTGGGAAAACACCTCCAGATAATAACACTAGTAGCTCACCTGGAGCTACCGCTGGCGCTATCGCTAGTGCCCGGCGCTAGTAACAGAACTCAGTTCTGCTACCAAACTTCGGGTACTGCCTGGGAAACACCTCCAGGGTAATTTGCTGTACAAAACAGTACAGAAGTCCCGAACCACAGCATATACATGGAGTCTTCTCCACGCGATAAACATCACTAATCCGGCTCAAACTGTCTAGATGGGCTTCACACAGCATGCCTATGCCCGTACTTCCATTCCGGACTCTATATGCAATTTATGGGGGAAACACTTTAACCCACCGGAATATCCGATCTACTAATTAGTAGAAGTCTTCCAAAACATGGAAATCAAAGGACGCGCATGTCCAAAGACTAGGGAGGAGAATCGTTACCCTAGCAGTTCGTTTCTGCACCATGGTCAGCAAGATATTGGGCTAGAATTGACGATGGCACAAACACACAAGCGATCTACTCCACGGATTTTCCCTCTACACAACGAAGGCTCACCTCCAACGGATCTCCTTCCCAGCTCTACGCCCACAGCTCTCAGAAAAGCAGAGGGTTTCAGAGAAATGAGGAGAGAAGTCGAATTTGAGGTATATAAGAATTTCCCGCTACCGCCGGCGCTAGCGACAAAGTCGGTATCGCTCTACCGCTTAAGGACTTTACGAGAAATACTACTGCTAGCGCTAGCGCTACCGCCGACGCTATCGACATCTCGCCATCTCGATGCCTCGACGTCTCGACGCCTCGACGTCTCGATGCCTCGACGTCTCGACGCCTCGACGTCTCGACGGGTGCGCTACCGCCGACGCTAGCACTAGCACCGGGCGCTAGCTCCTTAACTTCAGCACACCTCTAAACTCTTTGCACTTAGAACATTGGGTCTTTCAATTCTTCCCCTCTTAAAAGAATTTCGTCCTGAAATTTTAACAGTGCAAATAACAACAAGATACACAAATAAATAATTTGGGGAACAATTCGTACCTTATCGGAACAATTCGGGGAACTCATCACGCATGGTTTGCTCACGCTCCCATGAAAGCTCCTCACGACCGCAATTGTTCGAGCGGACCTTGACCATCTTGATCAGTTTATTCCGCAGCTGCTTAACATCAGTGTCTTCGATGCAAATAGGCGTGACCAGCGTCTTCAGCCCATCATCGACCGGCACCTGACTAGCTACAAGCACTTGGCTAGGCTCTGGTACAGCTTTCCTTAACACCGATATGTGGAACATATCGTGCAAACCACTCAACTCTGTCAAAAGAGCGAGTCGATAGGAAGCTTCGCCAACACGTTCCAGTATCTCAAACGGTCCAAGGTATCTTGGACTCAGCTTTTTCAAGTGCCAAATCCTGGACACACCCTTGAAAGGTTTGATCTTTAGATAAACCCAGTCGTCCACGGCGAACTCGACGTTTCTATGCTTGGCATTGTAGTACTTTGCCTGCCTATCTTGCGCAATCAACAATCTCTCCCGAATTGCTTGAATAGCCAAATTTGCATCTTCAACTTCCTTTCGCTTAAACAGCTTTGTTTCACCTGTCTCCGCCCAGGCTAAGGGAGTGCGGCAAGTTCTACCATAGAGGGCCTCGAAGGGTGCCATCTTTATACTTGCCTGATAGTTGTTATTATAAGCGAACTCGATCATAAGAAGATGATCTTCCCACTTCTTACCGAAATCCAGGACGCACATTCGGAGCATATCCTCCAGAGTTCTGTTCGTACGTTCAGTCTGTCCATCCATCTAAGGGTGGAAGGCAGTGCTAAACTTCAGCTTTATACCTATCAACTGGTGGATTAGCCTCCAATCCTTGGAAGTAAAGCGCTCATCTCGGTCACTGACGATGCAACGGGGCACACCGTGCAATCGGACAATACTATCTACATAAAGTTTTGCCAACTTTTCAACTGAATCGTCCTTCCGGTTTGGAATAAAGTGGGCTACCTTCGTCAAGCGATCCACGATCACCCATACGGCATCATTCCCACACTGCGATCTCGGCAAACCGTGCACGAAATCCATCGAAATGTCATCAAATTTCCTTTCCGGTATAGGCAACGACTTCAAGAAACCTCCAGGTTTCTGACATTCCGCCTTCACTAGTGCGCAAGTTTTGCATTTTGCCACATACAAGGCGATGTCTTTCTTCAATCCTGGCCACCAAAACATCTTTTTCATGTCTTGGTACATCTTTGTGCTTCCTGGGTGAATTGAGTACTTTGTAAAGTGCGCTTCGTACATCAATTCTTCTCGCAGCTTACCCACATTTGGGATGCACAAACGACCATCTTTCCACATCAGACCGTCGTTTAACCCAAAATCTGCAGCAATCCCAACTTCATACTCCGCCAAATAGCGATGCATGCTCGAATCAAGTTCTAAGGCCTGTCGTATTCTGTCCGCGAGGTCGTATTGCACCTCCGTCCAGTTCAAGCACGCACTTGCACTAGAACTCCTCTCCACACAGGAGATCTCTAAGGCTTCCAAGTCACTGATCAGACGTGGATCATACATCTGAATCCAGTTGTCCTGCGCAGAAGACCTCCGGCTCAAAGCATCCGCGACTACATTTCCCTTTCCGGGAGTATAGTGTATCTCGAAAGTGTAGTCCCCCAGGAACTCCATCCACCTTCGCTGTCGCATGTTGAGCTCCTTCTGATTTAGCAGATACTTAAGGCTCTTATGGTCTGTAAAGATGTCAACCTTTACACCATATAAGTAGTGTCGCCATAACTTTAGAGCGAAGATCACGGCCGCCAATTCCAAGTCGTGGACCAGATAGTTCCGCTCATGCACTTTCAACTGTCGAGAGCCATAAGCTATCACTTGACCATGCTAAAGAAGTACGCAGCCTACGCCGCTCCTTGATGCGTCACTGTAAATTTCATAACCCTCTGCACCAGATGGTAAACACAGAATTGGTGCTGAGGTCAGTCGCCTTTTCAGTTCCTCAAAAGCCCGTGCACACTCAGTTGACCAAACGAACTTCTGATCCTTCCTCGTCAAGGTGGTGAGAGGTAGAGCGATCCGCGAAAAGTTCTCCACGAAGCGCCGATAGTAGCCGGCAAGTCCAAGGAAACTCCTGACTTCCGCTACTGTCGCCAAAACGGGCCACTTCTGGATTGCATCAATCTTTGTCGGATCCACTGCGATACCCTCGCCACTAACAACATGACCAAGGAACGCCACTGGGGTTAGCCAGAACTCGCACTTAGAGAACTTGGCATATAGTTGACTACGTCGCAGGGTTTCCAAAACTTCGCGCAAATGTATCGCGTGCTCTTCTTCAGACTGCGAGTACACCAAGATATCGTCAATGAAGACAATGACAAACCGATCAAGGTACGCTCGAAAGGTCCTATTCATCAGATCCATAAATACTGACGACGCATTCATCAATCCAAACGGCATCACTGTAAACTCGTAGTGTCCGTAGCGAGTACTGAATGTTGTCTTGGGGATATCACAATCCCGAATTCGCAATTGGTAATAGCCGGACTTGAGATCCAACTTTGAATACACAGTTGACCCCACTAGCTGATCAAACAAGTCATCGATTCGAGGAATCGGATACTTGTTCTTCTCGGTCAGCTTGTTCAATTCTCGGTAGTCAATGCCTAGACGCAGGCTTCCGTCCTTCTTCTTCACAAAAAGGACCAGAGCACCCCAAGGGGATGTACTTGGACGCATATACCCCTGCTCTAGCAACTCATGTAATTGAACCTTCAACTCCGCCATCTCCTTTGGCGCAATTCGGTACGGAGAGCGTGACACGGGTTTGGCACCTGGCACCAGCTCTATCGTAAAGTCAATCTCTCGCTGAGGTGACGCCCCAGGAAGATCTTTCGGAAACACATCTGGATACTCTGAAATCACAGGAACATCACTCAAACTGGGTTGAGGCTTTGCAGCCCCCACTAGCACAACACATAACTCTGCGCCTTGCCGAACCGCCTTGACCACTTGGATAGCAGACATCAGTGTCTTGCTCGATCCACGCAAACCAGCAAACGTAGTCGCATGTTCGGTATTCCACCCCAGTGTGACCTCCTTAGACGTGCAATCAATGTAGGCCTGCTGCGCTGACAACCAGTCCATACCAAAGATGACATCGAACTCCGAAAGCGGGAGTATCAGTGCTTCCAAATCAAAGTCTTGACTCCCTATTCGTACCTTTACCACACAACCTCGATCCACGCGCATCGAACACCCACAGGGTAGCATCACATCTAATCGTTCCTGTCTAAATGACGAAGGCACTCCAAGTTGCTGTATGAAGGCCTCCGATAGAAAGGAATGTGAAGCACCCGTGTCAAATAGTGCTCTCGTCGGATAATTAAAGATCAGGACAAAGCCTAGTACATTAATGGTTAACAAGCAATGCATATGGTATGAAGTATAAAAAGCAACAAAAGCTATATACTATCGCATACCTGTCACCACATCGCTCTGTTTGATGGCCTCCTGCTGGCAAAGGTTGTATACTCTAGGCTGGGCTGGAGCAGCGTGGGATGCGGTTGACTCTGCCGCCTTCCCTTTCTCTCCCGCATAGGCCGCAACTATCTTCTTCCCACTATGATAGTCACGAGCAATATGTCCCGGCTTGCCGCAGTTGTAACAGATGATTAGGCGATGCCCAGTCACTCCCGATGCTGAAGATTGAGCTGACCCAGACGGTCGCGCTCCTTTCTTCCATTTGCCTCGTCCCGACTTTGCCGAGCTCGCTACTTTGAATTCTGATAATTAGTTTTTAGTCATCATTTTTAGGTTAGTTTATTATGTTATTTGCGTTTTTATTTTTATCTTTTGTTATATTTTATGCATGTTTTTGTTATTTTGTTATTTTCCTATTTTCAAAAACTAATGTTTTATTTTATGTTATGTTTTAGTTTTATATTTTCTTAACTAATGCTAATGTTTTATTTTATTTTATTTTGTAGGAATGTTGTCGCCGCCACCTTTGCATGAAGTCCACGCCATCGCCGCGCCATGCAATTTCAGCCCACTTGAGCAAACCGAGCCCAACCATTCAGCCATTTGAAGACCCAATGTAGCAGCCCAATCATCCAAGTCCAAGCCCACATCACTTAATTTAATCCATGTAGCAGCCGGCCCACTCCTCATTCACTTCATTTCACCCCACTTCCTTCTTCCACTTCCCACGTGAAACAGCCATTTCATTATTCCAACCCGCCACCTTTTTCTTGCATGCATGCATTCCCATTATTACCTATAGCCAGCCCACTTCCTCCTCATTCAATCCATGCAGATCATGAACTACACTTGTAGCAGCACACTCCACTTCATTTAATCATAGCAGCCCACTCCTTTCAATCAATCCGTGAGCATCCATCAATTCATCCATGTTGCCACCTTAATGCATGCACTTCTCTCTCTCCTCTTTATCCTCATTCATCCCCTCTTCTTTTATTTTTAATATTCTATTTTAATCTTATTTCTCTTTTCAATAACATACATTGCATTTGCTTCTCACTCTCTTCCCCCTCATCAATACCATGCATGCACCTATCCATTCATGCATCTCTCCACCCCATATGTCCCTTCATCTCCTCTTCTTTCTAGATCCTTCTCCCTCTCCTATATAAGGACCCCATATCTCAAGCATGGGGGGGGGGGGGGGGGGGGTGGAGTGTAGGTTGGAAAGTAGAGAGCAAGTGTTTCTTTTCTTGTTAAATTTTCTTTATTGTAATTCTCTTTTGGTAGAATAGTATTGCACTAGTTAAATTTTGTTCTTATTGTTGTACTCTTATTTCTAGTTTAAATGAAAATGCAAATTTCTCTTTTTCTCTTTACTCTCTCTCTCTCTAATGCGTAGCTAATTTTATTTAGTGCCCGATCACGATGATCTTTGCGATGAAATAACGCATCTTTTATTTTATGTTTCACTTTTGTATTTTTATTTTTGATCCAACCTTGATTTTTATCGTATCGACTTCGTATTTCATGTATACGGTAGTAGATTCCGATCTCATATTTGAGTAGCCGAGAGGCTCGTGAATGTGAAAGATCACTCAAGGAAGGAAGGAGTTGCACGCAACCCTAGAGATAGGATGACGTAAATCCTCCGTATTGGAGTCAAATCCAATAGCGCGGTTCACTTCGATAATGCGACTTTAGCCCTTTTGATTTGCAAAGAGATTTCGGTCAAAACTGTCTAGAAGTTAGGGGATTTAATGCTCTAGCGAGATTATTTCTTATTTTCGGAATCCGCCACAGTCTTAATAGAATTACGAATGTTAAATTAATTTATTCCGTTATTTTATTTCAAAGTGAATCGTCGATCGAGCACTACTTTTGCAATAGTTTATTTCCCGTTTAATTAAGCTTAGTTTATTTTTATTTTCAAAAACCCATATCTTTATTCGGTAGAATAATAGAAATCGTTGTGAAGTAATAGTACTTGTCTGCCCCGAGTTTAAATATGACCTTGATATATTTCATATCCTATGCTATATTTCGATAGGTACACTTGCCTTAATCGAGTATAGATTGGAGAACACAAATTTCTCTATCAAGTTTTTGGCGCCGTTGCCGGGGAAGTTTTTGGCGCCGTTGCCGGGATATTTTTGGCAATATTACGAAAGCATCGAAGTTTATTACTTCTACTAAAATTCAGAAAAAATATTATTATTATTATTATATATTATAATTAACCCACATCATCGTTTTTCTATCCCACCTAAATTCCTGGAAAGGACGCTTTTTGGGCTTGAATTCCCATCACAGCCTCTAGTACCTGTTGCAAACCCCTCACAGGGCAGATCTCGGGAAGTCCAGGACTAACATAATCCGCCTAAAAAATCAAAAAATTAAATTTTCTCTTTCTTTTTTTGGTAACAGTTTTTCTTTATCATGGAATCATCTTCTTTTTGCGCTCTTTGCGGGTCGCCCGACCATTTTAATTTTGCATGTTTTTCGGGAACCCCTCCCTCATATGATTTCAATTTTTCTGGAGTAGGTCAAAGTGGCCAATTTGATCCTTACTCAAATTTTTATCCTACATGGGAGATGGGGAACCCGTCTTATTTTTCGCATGATTTTGCCCCGCAAAGCACCGCACCTCTAATTTTTAGTTCTATCGATAATGGGTATTTGGAATTGCAAACGTCTATTGATAATATTAATTCGCATTTCAAAACCATTTTGGGTTGTTTTCTCGAGAGGTCGCATCGTTTTCTTCGTCTTCTTCTCCGTCTCCTCCAATTTCTTCATGTAATGAGTCACCGGATATCCCGGCTTGTCTTATTCCTCTCGAGGAAGATAACTATTTGAATGTTCCGGATTGTTTCCTTCCTCCTTTGGATGACACACATATGGATATTCCGGCGTGCTTCTTACCTCTTGAGGATGACGAGACGTCTCATAATTCTCTTTCTTTTTCCGATGACGTTGGTTATTCCATTTCAGTCTTTAATTCATCTGTTCCAAATTTTTCTATTTTTAGCGAATCTTCTTTTTCTTCTTCTTCTATTTTAGATAATTCTCCATCTTTTATTTTAGATAATCCATCTTTAGTTCTTTCTACCCCTTCTTCTCCCGAAATTTCACAAGATTCTCTTTCTCCTTGTGAAATTTCTGTTGATGAAATTTCTTTTTCACCTTCTTTTATTCCTCTTTCTATTTCTTCTTCTTTTATCTCTTCTTCTTTTGACGACCCCTTCTTCCCCGTTCCGCATACGGCGGAGTTCTTCTATAACTCCATCCGTTCATTTTCGGGCGTCATTCCCTTGAAGATTCCAACGCATGTCGGTGCGATTCTTCAAATTTTCTTCTTTTTTCTTATTTACTCTCCTAAGCGCATACTTAGGGAGTTACCTCTTCATCTTAGTTTTTTATTTTCTATTTAGCTAACCAATAACGTCGGGCTCAGACGACGTTAAACAAAGAGCGCTCTTGGGAGGCACCCCTTGCTTACCATTTTTGTTTTTTTTTCCTTTTATTTTGTTTTGCAGGAATAAAACCTTCGGCGGTTCGTTTGGCTCCATCTTCTCTTCCTTAGGCCTGAGTCGGTTTCCAGCTTAAGCATGGGGGAGCGACATCTGCATTCGGCCTCACAAATCCGGGGAAGTCATTTTTTTATTATTTACTTTATTGCACCCCCCCCCCCCCCCCCTCTTCTTTTATTTTTTTTCCTCATACTTACTATTCAACATTGGGGAACAATGTTGAACTTTAAGCATGGGGGAGTGTTTTCCCTTTCTTTTTAAGTCTTTCAAAAAAACACAAAAAAAATTTTGAAAACAAAACAAAATCAAAAAAATTTATTATAGTACTATTTTGTTTCTTTAGCCTTATGAAAAAATCCAAAAAATTTAAAAATATATATATATAATCTATTTGAAAATCAAAGTCAAAAAAATTATTTTCTATCTTTATTTTTATGCGTCTTCTAGTGATGTGTATGCCCGAGCGGTTCTTTTGTCCTAGGTAGAATTTTCTTGAATAGGTTTTCTAAACTTATTAGTTTAACATATTTTAGTTTTACGATTTTCTAATCTCTAAATATAGACATCAGTCCTTTAAGGACTATAAGTTAGCAAATTGTAGTTTTTCTTTTTATTCAGGTGTCATTGCCTAGGAACGGTTGCTAAATAGCGCTATCACTTTTTCATTTAGGAATAATTCTTTCTTGGTATCTAGAACTTGTCCCTAAGCTACTCTCGAAGCATGTGCGTAGTTTTTGATTTTCACGAACTTTAGAAATGATCTAGGCCACCCTTTGACCCATTTGAGCCTTTTGCCCACCTAAACATTACACCATTGCAAACTATTGTGGGCCTTTCCATTTTTCTTTGTCTAAGCTCCACTTTTCACTTTTTCACCAAAGCCAAAATGCCTAACCCTTTTTCCAGCACTAAACCTTGAGCTTTATGTTTACTCATTTTTTGTTATGGGGTTTATGTTTGAAAAATGAAAAGAAACTTGAAAGCTTATATTTGGAGCTCCCATTTAGAAAAAGTAGTACCAAAAAGAAGAAGATCATCATCAAAAAAAAATTGTGTGAAATCAAAAGAAAAAAAAATGAAGTTTATTCGTGGCCAATTATGATAATAAAAAAATTACATGGCCTTGTTTTTATTTTTGAAATGAAAAATGTTGTACCTCTCAATTCTTGTTTTTGTGCTCAACTTTGATTTAGTTTTCCTTTTTTTTGTAATTATCACTCCTAATCATTTACCTAAACCAAATTATTACACCTATTAAGTCCTAGTGATCTTTAGAACGTGTTACAAATCTGCGTAGTGGAGAGAGTGTGAACGGACAAGCCTATGGACACCATCATTGATGGATTTCTTTGGAGGTTATTTTGAGGTGATTTAGGGGTAGTCGCTATTTTAGCAACCTAGTAATTCGTCTAATGCACCGTTTATTTAGAAACTCTATATTTTTGTTTTTCTTATTTTCCTAAACTCTTGGATGTCTTGTTTTAGGGATTTAGAAATGTGTAATCCTTCTTTATGTTTAAATAATATTTTTAGGTCTCCTCTTTTCAAGTTTTCTATTTTGGATATCTCACCTCACTAGTTGCTAGCATAGAAATAAAGATAGTTTAATTTTCCACATTTTGGTTTTCTTAATTATGCAACTTAAAAATTATTTTCCTTTTTGTTTCCCCTCTATTTTGATTTCCATTTGCTTGAGGACAAGCAAAGCCTAAGCATGGGGGAGTTTGATAATTAGTTTTTAGTCATCGTTTTTAGGTTAGTTTATTATGTTATTTGCGTTTTTATTTTTATCTTTTGTTATATTTTATGCATGTTTTTGTTATTTTGTTATTTTCCTATTTTCAAAAACTAATGTTTTATTTTATGTTATGTTTTAGTTTTATATTTTCTTAACTAATGCTAATGTTTTATTTTATTTTATTTTGTAGGAATGTTGTCGCCGCCACCTTTGCATGAAGTCCACGCCATCGCCGCGCCATGCAATTTCAGCCCACTTGAGCAAACCGAGCCCAACCATTCAGCCATTTGAAGACCCAATGTAGCAGCCCAATCATCCAAGTCCAAGCCCACATCACTTAATTTAATCCATGTAGCAGCCGGCCCACTCCTCATTCACTTCATTTCACCCCACTTCCTTCTTCCACTTCCCACGTGAAACAGCCATTTCATTATTCCAACCCGCCACCTTTTGCTTGCATGCATGCATTCCCATTATTACCTATAGCCAGCCCACTTCCTCCTCATTCAATCCATGCAGATCGTGAACTACACTTGTAGCAGCACCCTCCACTTCATTTAATCATAGCAGCACACTCCTTTCAATCAATCCGTGAGCATCCATCAATTCATCCATGTTGCCACCTTAATGCATGCACTTCTCTCTCTCCTCTTTATCCTCATTCATCCCCTCTTCTTTTATTTTTAATTTTCTATTTTAATCTTATTTCTCTTTTCAATAACATACATTGCATTTGCTTCTCTCTCTCTTCCCCCTCATCAATACCATGCATGCACCTATCCATTCATGCATCTCTCCACCCCATATGTCCCTTCATCTCCTCTTCTTTCTAGATCCTTCTCCCTCTCCTATATAAGGACCCCATATCTCAAGCATGGGGGGGTGGAGTGTAGGTTGGAAAGTAGAGAGCAAGTGTTTCTTTTCTTGTTAAATTTTCTTTATTGTGATTCTTTTTTGGTAGAATAGTATTGCACTAGTTAAATTTTGTTCTTATTGTTGTACTCTTATTTCTAGTTTAAATGAAAATGCAAATTTCTCTTTTTCTCTTTACTCTCTCTCTCTCTCTCTCTAATGCGTAGCTAATTTTATTTAGTGCCCGATCACGATGATCTTTGCGATGAAATATCGCATCTTTTATTTTATGTTTCACTTTTGTATTTTTATTTTTGATCCAACCTTGATTTTTATCGTATCGACTTCGTATTTCATGTATACGGTAGTAGATTCCGATCTCATATTTGAGTAGCCGAGAGGCTCGTGAATGTGAAAGATCACTCAAGGATGGAAGGAGTTGCACGCAACCCTAGAGATAGGATGACGTAAATCCTCCGGATTGGAGTCAAATCCAATAGCGCGGTTCACTTCGATAATGCGACTTTAGGCCTTTTGATTTGCAAAGAGATTTCGGTCAAAACGTCTAGAAGTTAGGAGATTTAATGCTCTAGCGAGATTATTTCTTATTTTCGGATCCGCCACGGTCTTAATAGAATTACGAATGTTAAACTAATTTATTCCGTTATTTTATTTCAAAGTGAATCGTCGATCGAGCACTCTTTTGCAATAGTTTATTTCCCGTTTAATTAAGCTTAGTTTATTTTTATTTTCAAAAACCCATATCTTTATTCGGTAGAATAATAGAATCGTTGTGAGTAATAGTACTTTCCTGCCCCGAGTTTAAATACGACCTTGATATATTTCATATCCTATACTATATTTCGATAGGTACACTTGCCTTAATCGAGTATAGATTGGAGAACACAAATTTCTCTATCAAATTCTGGCTTGACTACTGCTAGCTCCTTTCTGCTTTGGGACCGTTTCATATCTTTCTCTAAAGAACCAGCCGAGTTGACCAGGGTCATAAACCCCTGCGTCATTGGCCCCGACAGAAGGAACCGCAACTCTTCTCGCAGACCTTCATAGAACCGATTGGTCTTCCGGGCTTCATCGGCAAAGGTCGCTCCTGCGTATCTCCCCAACCGTGTAAACTCATGCAGGTAATCATCAATCATGCGATCACCTTGAGTCAGGCGGTTGAACTGGTTTTCCATCTCTGTCTATTGGGCCGGTGGAAGATACCGCGCCAAGAACAGTCTGGAAAATTCAACAAAGGAGATATCTGTCAGCTGCCTTCCCGCTAGCTGATGTAACTCCATCTTGTCCCACCACAGCTGCGCCTCCCCATCTAGTAGGAAGGTTGCCAATATAACTTTTTGCTCTTCCTCAGTATCTGTGGCCTTCAAGGTTTTGCGCACCCTTGACAGCCAATCCTCCGCTTGCGTCGGGGTTCCTGCCCCCGTAAACATGGGAGGGTGGAAACTCAAAAAGTATTGCAGTTGTTGATCTGGAGCTCTTTGTGCCCTCAATGGCACTGGCCTTTCCACCGCATGTTCGGCTGCTGGAGCCGGCACTGGAGCCGCTCCAGGAATAGGAGGTTGTCCAGGGACCTGCCCTCCTAGTTGCGCCGTGAACATCGCAAATACTGCCTCAGCGATCATCCTTACAGTTTCAGCCGAAGGAGGAGTCGGCACCGGAGTTGGTGCACTACTTGTAGTCGAACGAGGGGGTCGAGAAGGCCCCGCACCACTCCCAGTCGCCTATATATGTGCACAAAACACAATTAGCGACTAGGAGAAGGCATAAATCGACAAAGGAACACAGAAGTTCCATCCGAATGCTACACATATACATGTAATTCCTTCCTAAAGTGGACAATTACTGGGTATTTACCTGAGTTAACGGCGACGCACACACGTGCTCACCACCCCGTAAAAGAATTCGACCACGAATTCAAACGGAAAGGGAGCGAAACTCGTAGCTGATACCAATTTGTAACACCCTCCCTGTTACATAGCATATAATAGTAGGTCCGGCCGGGACCCCACACCATATGAAATGAACAGAAGAGCGCGGTACTAAAATTAGCATTAAACAGTTAAAGACATAACTATTTCAGCACAGAGTCGCATAACGGAAGCATATAATTTCAATTAAAACCAGTATACACATTGTCCACAATAGCTACTAGGAATGAAAGACATAACGAGTTCTTTACAATGTTTGTTTACATAATATAGGTGGCTTCCAGACATCGGCACGCAGGCCGACCACACATGAACAAAAGTAAACAAAAGCTTTGGCCTTCAAGGGCCAGCACAGCATAGCAGCAGTGGCTTCAGCCCGCTATCTCCCGCTAGTCTCACCGGGACCTGTATAAGCAAATCCACCAAGTGGTGGGAAAACAAGTAACCGGTCAGCTTTAGCTGACCAAGATTTATAACGACCCCACCCCAAACTCAGGGCGGCGGTGCTCCTTCCCTGCAAGTAAGAGTCAGCAACATATATATATATATATATTCGTAACCAACACCAACGGAGGCATACCAAGCCACCCGCTTCGTGCTCTCAAGGCACACTTTGGCATACTCCCTGAGTTACGCCCTCACGCTAAGTCTTATTTCAACTTAGACAAGCAATTTGAGCTAGTCCGTACACACAAAGTTACGACACTCGTCCATAGCCCGGTGCACCGAGGGGCGACTTCTTCACCACCACTATGGGAGGGTTCAGATCAGCTAGGCCCGTGCTCAAATACCGCGATTCAACTATGCATGATATGGGTCAGCTTCACCTAATACCCATCACTTAAAGCTGGGCTTTACAAATTCCACAGCTTCTCCTGCTTCCAATCCAGTCCCCAGGACTTTAGGTAGCACAGAAACACACAATCTGTGTGCTGGGCGCTACCGCCGGCGCTAACGCTAGCGCCCGGCGCTAGCAACAGAACCCAGTTCTGCCCGACACTGGTAACAGAAGTCAGTTCTGCTACCTCTGGGAAAACACCTCCAGATAACAATACTAATAGCTCACCTGGAGCTACCGCCGGCGCTATCGCTAGTGCCCGGCGCTAGTAACAGAACTTAGTTCTGCTACCAAACTTCGGGTACTGCCTGGGAAACACTTCCAGGGTAATTTGCTGTACAAAACAGTACAGAAGACCCGAACCACAGCATATACATGGAGTCTTCTCCACGCGATAAGCATCACCAATCCGGCTCGAACTGTCCAGATGGGCTTCACACAGCATGCCTATGCCCGTACTTCCATTCCGGACTCTATATGCAATTTATGGGGGAAACACTTTAACCCACCGGAAGATTCGAACTACTAATTAGTAGAAGTCTTCCAAAACATGGAAATCAAAGGACGCGCATGTCCAAAGACTAGGGAGGAGAATCGTTACCCTAGCAGTTCGTTTCTGCACCATGGTCAGCAAGATATTCGGCTAGAATTGATGATGGCACATACATGCAAGCGATCTACTCCACAGATCTTCCCTCTACACAATGAAGGCTCACCTCCAACGGATCTCCTTCCCAGCTCTCCGCCCACAGCTCTCAGAAAAGCAGAGGGTTTCAGAGAAATGAGGAGAGAAGTCGAATTTGAGGTATATAAGAATTTCCCGCTACCGCCGGCGCTAGTGGCTAGCGCTGGCGCTAGCGACAAAGTCGGTATCGCTCTACCGCTTAAGGACTTTGCGAGAAATACTACTGCTAGCGCTAGCGCTACCGCCGGTGCTATCGACATCTCGCCGTCTCGACGTCTCGACGCCTCGACGTCTCGACGCCTCGACGTCTCGACGCCTCGACGTCTCGACGCCTCGACGTCTCGACGCCTCGACGTCTCGACGCCTCGACGTCTCGACGCCTCAACGTCTCAACATCTCGATGGGTGCGCTACCGCCGGCGCTAGCACTAGCGCCGGGCGCTAGCTCCTTAGCTTCAGCACACCTCTAAACTCTTTGCACTTAGAACATGGGGTCTTACACCCTCTATATTGAGGATCTGCAAAAGAAGAAGGAAAGTGTAACTTCCACTTCGAGTATTTACGTTAAAGAGATAAACCTTTCTGCTCCTTCATCTTGGGTATTGGATACCGGATGCGGTTCTCACATTTGTACAAATGTGCAGGAACTGAGAAGGAGAAGAATGTTGGGTAAAGGGGAGGTAGACCTACGCGTCGGAAATGGAGCAAGAGTTGATGTCATTGTCGTTGGTGTCTATCATCTTTTTTCCCCACTAGGCTTGTAATAGAACTAGATAATTGTTATTTTGTTCCAGCCATAACTAGAAACATTATATCCATTTCATGTCTTGACATGAAAGGTTTTCTGTTTATAATTAAGAACAATTGTTGTTCGATTTTTATGAATGGTATTTGTTATGGTGTAGCCCAATTGTTTAATGGTTTATATATTTTGAACTTAGACCATCTGATCTATAATGTAGAAAATACTAAAAGACTAAAAACAAATGGCTCGAATCCTACATATCTCTAACATTGTCGTTTAGGCCATATAAATGAGAAACGCATATCTAAGCTTCATAAAGATGGACTATTGGACTCATTTGATTATGAATCATTTGAGAGATGCGAGTCATGTTTATTAGGTAATATGATGAAAGCTCCTATCACTAGTTGTAGTGAGAGGGCTGATGATCTCTTTGGTATAATACATAGTGATGTATGTAGACCCATGAGTTCTATGGCTAGAGGTGGGTTCTACTACTTCGTTACATTTACTGATGATTTCAGTAGATACATATATGTATATCTTATGAAGTATAAATCGGAAACCTTTGAAAAGTTCAAAGAGTTTAAGAATGAAGTAGAGAACCAACTGGGAAAAAGGATAAAAGCACTCCGATCTGATCGAGGTGGCGAATATCTGAGTCATGAGTTTTGTGATCATCTGAAAGAGTGTGGTATTGTATCACAACTCACTCCACCTAGAACACCACAACATAATTGTGTGTCTGAGAGGAGGAATCGTACTTTGTTGGACATGGTACAGTCAATGATGAGTCATGCAGATTTGCCTGTTTCCTTTTGGGGTTTTACTCTAGAGACTACTGCTTTCACACTAAATCGAGTTCCGACGAAGACGATTCAAAAGACACCATATGAGATATGTGATAACTTCCCAAAAGGAAGTTATTTTCCTACTTATTTTATTCTAATTTTCATTAAAAAGAGGAAAATAATCCCCAATTATAGTAAATATGTTTAAATATCTTACTAATCAATATTGGACTGATTTCGGTCATTTTCCATGGTTTTCTATCTAAGATTGGTCAAAGGATTCAAGTTGGGGAAGCAATGGATCATTTATTGCTGATGCAGAAAATAGGTTGCAACGCCAAAAATTAGCAGGTTGCAACGTGGCGGCGAAATTCAGATTTTGAATTTTAAAAGAGGCGCCTACGTGTATTTCCAAAGGAGGCGCCCCTTCAGATTTGGAATGGAAGTTAAGAGCACGAAATTACAGCACTAATGGGGAATTATTCTTGGAGAGAACTTGGAAAGAAGAGGAGAGAACTTTGGAGGTCTTCTTCCTCTCAAGAATTTCGGCTAGGGCTTGGAAGAAGGAGACTCGGTCCAGCACTAAGGAGATAGATCTGAACCTAAAAACATTCCTACATCATTTTGATTTCCGGAATCATGTCTAGTAAGATCCACTTTGATTTGTGGTTTCTCTCTTCCTTCATGAACTAAATTCCTAAGTCTTGCATGTGTGGAGTACCTTAGTTGTGATGATGATTTGATTTTCATTTATAATTTGTGAATGTATTGATGTGATCTTTATTAAGTTTATGATCTATTCTTGGGATTTTGGTTTATGTTTCATCTTTAAAGTGCTTGGCAAAAATTCGAGAGATGAGTCGGGTTAGCTGAACGTTTATTCGCACGACGATATTCGAGAGAGGAGTCGTGTAGGTTTTAACCAAACTTCCGTATTTATACTTCATCGCGAGATTCGAGAGAGGAGCGTTGAAAGTGCATCATAAATCTTAATATAATTCTGAGAGAGAGAGATCTCCTCTTGAATTAGCAACCGTGATTCTAGTACTTTATGTTATTTTAAATTCATCTAAGTTGGAGACAACTAGAGGATTTGGGATAAACGGATAATGGAGATCGAGAGATAAAGTTATCCATTTTAGAATCGTTGCAAGAGAATCATTAATACTTCATGAATTATCACTTTTATTGGTTGTCATCATAGCAAGGGAAAATCACATGCGAGACTATCTTTCCAAGTGAAGTTAAAGTAATTTAAGTAACCGTAACTAGAATTGTAGTTGTTTTATTTTGCACTATTTACGTTTCTCTACCAATCATTATTACTTCCTTGAATTTAGAGAAAAGGCAAAATTAATATTTGTGAGCGTTAAGTTAAGCACTTCCTCGTGGGAACGATCACTTTCTCATCATTTTATTACTTGTACGACACGTGCACTTGCGTATTTATATACACCTTTCGCGGGCGTATCAAGTTTTTGGCGCCATTGCCGGGGAGGCGCGCTAATTTAGTGTTTTATTTCTCACAATATTTGTGAAACCTTAGTACTTAGAGATCAAGCATTTGTTTGTTCGTGTTATTTGTTTTAATTTATTTGTCTATTTGAATACTGGTCGGTGTATGTCCAGATATAGGCAAGTAGAACTATTGCCGTTGAATTCTGAAATTGAGCGTACCTGTAGACGAAACAGGAGAGACTTTAGGACCGTTAACATTATTCATGCTGCGATGAATGATCCTAAGCCAAATAATGCTAATAATAATGATGGTCAGGTTGATCAAAATGCCCAACCGCCAGCACCACCACGTATGACTTGTCACGATTATAACACACCTCTAAGGGGAGGTTTGCACTTCAGCATTGCTCGACCAGCAATTGCTGCTAACAATTTTAAAATGGACCCACTAATTATGCAACAAGTGCAAAACAATAAGTTTGGGGGTCTAGGTCATGAAGATGCAAATTCCCACTTACGAACCTTCTTAGCAATTTGCGATATGTTTAAGTTCAATGGAGCATCGGAAGATGCAATCCTGTTGAGAGCATTTCCGTTCTCCTTAGAGGGGAGAGCTAAGGATTGGTTGGACTCATTACCACATGAGTGTATCACCACATGGGATGAACTAGTCGATAGGTTCCTGAACAAATATTTTCCACCCTCTAAGACTGCAAAACTAAAAAGGGATATTACAACATTTTTACAAGGTAATGGGGAAACTCTTTACGATGCATGGGAGCGTTTTAAAGAGCTGTTGAGAAAATGTCCTCATCATGGGTTGCACCAGCACCAGCAAGTGTCCACATTTTACAATGGGCTGCAAACTGCAACCATGATTTTAGTCGATGGAGCCGCTGGGGGCTCATTAATGAAAAAGTATCCTGAAGACGCGTATGCTATTTTAGAAGACTTAACATCTAATAATTATCAAGCATATGAGAGGCAAACTAATAGTAATCCAGCGGGAGTCCATCAGGTGGACCAAATCACTTCTTTGGCCGCTCAGATGGCATCGCAGCTCAATTTAATTAACAAAAGATTAGATTCACTCTCAACCCATACAACTAGTGCCCCGCTCACAGTTGAACAACTAAATCAAATAACTGAAGAAGCCAATTATGTGGGAGGGCAACCAAGACAAATTCCACCAGGATTTGTCAATCATTATCACCCCGAGTGGCGAAATCATCCAAATTTTTCCTGGAAGAATAATCAAGGGATGAGTCAACCACAAGGTTTTAATCAAAATATGAATCAACTACCTATCAATAACAACTCTCAACCCCAACAAGTAAACCAAAGGAAGGTGACTGATGAGTTTATCTTAGGCATGTTTCAAAAGTATGACTCAAAAATTGTAGGAATAGAATCAACGTTAAGATCACTAGAAACTACTATGGGTCAACTTGCAAATTCATTAAGTCAAAGGCCCATTGGAACTCTACATTCTGATACCACACCCAATCCAACAAAAGATAATCATAATAACCATTGCAAGGCTATTGCACTAAGGAGTGGTGTAGAGATCCCAAGTGGGGAGGGGTTGCTTGAGAAAGTTAGGGAATAAGAGACGAGTAAGAAGCCAAGTGAGTCGAGCATATTAGAGAAGGATGAGTTGGTTGAGAAAAATGAGGTGGGAGATAAACAAAAAGAGAAACTAAATCAAAAGAAAGAAGTAGTCTATCCACCACCCCCATTTCCGGCTAGACTTGTTAAATCCAAACTCGACACACAATTCCAAAAGTTTATGGAGATTTTCAAAAAGTTAACTATAAATATCCCATTTGCTGAGGCTCTTGAGCAAATGCCAAGTTATGCCAAGTTTATGAAGGATATCTTGGCAAAGAAAAGAAAGTTTGTTGATAAAGAGATAGTGGCGTTGACTGAAGAGTGTAGTGCTATATTGCAGAAGAAGTTGCCACCCAAGCTTAAGGACCCCGGTAGCTTCACAATTCCTTGTTCTATCGGTTTAAACTTTGTTGGGAGAGCTCTATGTGACCTTGGGGCGAGCATTAATCTGATGCCTTTATCTATCTATAAGAAGTTTGGTTTAGGGGAGATCACACCTACATCTCTGACTCTACAGTTGGCCGATAGGTCTCTAGCATTTCCCAAGGGAATTGTAGAGGACGTGTTGGTTAAGGTGGATAAATTCATTTTCCCCGCCAATTTTGTGGTAATTGATATGGATGAGGACAAGGATGTCCCCATCATTCTTGGTAGACCATTCTTGGCCACCGGCCGAACACTCATTGACGTCCAGAAGGGTGAGCTTACGATGAGAGTTAATGATGAGAATGTGACATTCAACATCCTCAAGGCTATGAAATTTTCGGATGATAAGGAGGAGTGTTTTTCTATTGAGGAAGTGAATGCACCTACACGTATGATGTGTGATGAGAATGATTGGGAGCGTAAAATCCTGAGTGTGTTAACAAATGAAGAAATAGAAGAGGACCCAGACTTAACGGAAACTGTAGAAGCTTTAAGTATTTATGATCATATACCAAATGCTAATATGTTTGAGTTAATAAGTAGACCAAGTGAGTCTAAGATCATGAAGCCTTCTATCTTAGAGCCACCTACACTTGAATTGAAACCGCTACCCGAAAACTTAAAGTATGTTTTTCTAGGTAAGGATAACACACTGCCGGTTATTATTGATGCATCTTTAGTTAAGGAAAATGAAGAGAAATTGCTTGAGGTTCTCCATGAGTATAAAGGAGCAATGGGGTGGACCATTGCAGATATTAGAGGGATAAATCCCTCAATTTGTATGCACAAAATTCTTTTGGAAGAAGAAGCAAAAGAGTCAGTTGAACACCAACGAAGACTTAGCCCACCAATGAAAGAAGTGGTCAAGAAGGAGATAATCAAATGGTTGGATGCGGGTATTATTTATCCTATCTCTGACAGCCGGTGGGTAAGTCTTGTTCAATGTGTGCCAAAGAAAGGGGGCATTATGGTAGTTAAGAATGAGAGCAACGAGTTGATCCCCACTAGAACGGTAACTGGATGGCGGATTTGTATGGATTATCGAAAGTTGAATAAAGCAACTAGGAAAGATCATTTCCCACTTCCATTTCTCGATCAGGTTCTTGATAGGTTAGCAGGAAATGAGTATTTCTATTTCTTAGATGGTTACTCGGGGTATAATCAAATCATGGTAGCTCCCGAGGATCAGGAGAAGACTACCTTCACCTGTCCTTTTGGGACATTTGCATTTAGGAAAATGCCCTTTGGATTGTGTAACGCTCCTGGCACATTCCAGCGCTGCATGATCGCTATTTTTACTGATCTGATTGATGAGGGGATCGAGATCTTTATGGATGATTTTTCAGTATTTGGGAGATCATTTGATGAATGTCTGAAAGTGTTGAAGAAAGCTTTGGATAAGTGCATTCAAACCAATTTGATCCTAAATTGGGAAAAATGTCACTTTATGGTCAAAGAAGGAATTGTTTTAGGACACAAGGTGTCAAAGAAGGGATTGGAAGTAGATCGTGCAAAGACGGAGGTTATAGAGAAATTGCCTCCACCAACTAATGTTAAGGGAGTGCGAAGTTTTTTAGGACACGCCGGCTTCTACCGTCGTTTCATTAAGGATTTTTCTAAAATCTCTAAGCCACTAAGTCATTTATTAGAAAAAGATTCACATTTTAACTTTGATGAGGAATGTCTAGCCGCCTTTCATTCTTTGAAGCAAAGTCTGATTTCTTCACCCATTATTATTTCACCTGATTGGTCTTTACCATTCACCATTATGTGCGATGCTAACAACTTTGCTGTGGGCGCAGTTTTAGGACAGGTGCGTGACAAGGTCTTTCACACAATCTACTATGCTAGCAAGACGTTGATTGATGCACAAGTAAACTACACAACTACCGAGAAGGAGTTATTAGCAGTCGTTTTTGCTTTTGACAAATTTCGATCCTACTTGGTAGCTTCTAAGGTGATTGTTTATACGGACCATGCAGCAATTCGATTCTTAGTGGAGAAAAAAGACGCTAAACCTAGATTGATTAGGTGGGTTCTCCTCTTGCAAGAGTTCGACTACCTCTCATCAGGAAAATTCTCTCTAATCTCTATCTTTGCATCTTTCTCACACTCATACTCTAGACGTGATAGGTGGTCTGCTACCGGATCTTTAATCTGAGGCGAGTATGCCATGGTATGCAGACATTGTGAACTACATAGTGAGCAATGTATTTCCCCCAGACATGGACTATCAACGAAGAAAAAGGTTTCTCCACCAGGTGAAATCTTACATCTGGGATGATCCGTATCTATTTAAGATTTGTGCTGACCAAGTGATCCGCAGATGCATCCCCGAGGTAGAAGTACAAGGTATCCTAGCGAAATGTCATGCTTCACCTTATGGTGGACACTTTATGGGGGAGAGATCAGCAATAAAAGTCCTAGAGGCTGGTTTCTATTGGCCAACACTATTTAAGGACGCTCATAGATTCGCAAAATGTTGTGATAGATGTCAAAGAACGGGTAACATCAATCGTGGGGATAGCATGCCAATGACTAATATTCTAGAGGTGGAGATTTTCGATGTGTGGGGAATAGATTTCATGGGCCCATTTGCAAACTCAAACGGAAATCTTTATATACTTTTAGCTGTGGATTACGTCTCGAAGTGGATAGAAGCTATAGCCACACCAAAGAATGATGTTAAGGTTGTACTAAAATTTCTTAAGGCTAATATTTTTTCTAGATTCGGTACACCCAGAGCCATAATAAGTGACGTTGGGGCACATTTTTGTAATACTCAATTTAAATCGCTCCTAAAAAAATATGGAGTCACTCACAAAGTCGCCTTTGCGTACCATCCTCAAACAAATGGTTTGGCGGAGGTTTCTAATAGAGAGATAAAATCAATCCTAGAAAAAATGGTAAGCGCAACTCGTAAGGATTGGTCACAAAAACTAAACGAGGCATTATGGGCATATAGGACGGCATTTAAAACCTCAATAGGCCTAACCCCATATAAAATGATCTATGGCAAATCATGACATCTTCCAGTCGAATTGGAGCACAAAGCATATTGGGCAATAAAAAGGTTGAATTTCGATCTCCAAGAAGCGGACAAGAACAGACTTTTTCATTTGAACGAACTGGAGGAAATCAGATCTAATGCGTATGAAAATGCTAGGTTGTACAAGGAAAGGACGAAGAAATGGCATGTTTTGAGGTTGCGAAGAAAGGAGTTCAAAAAAGGGCAACTCGTCCTCCTGTATAACTCACGACTGAGATTATTCCCGGGAAAATTAAAGTCACGATGGTCTGGACCTTTTCGGTTGGAGGAGGTACATCCGTTTGGAGTAATAACGATTTGTAATGAGAGAGACGGATCAAAGTTTAAAGTAAATGGACAGAGGTTGAAGGAATATTATGAAGGTAGTGACCAGCGCGAGGCGATAGTGTTAACTTTCAGTTGAAAATGAAATAGGGAAAGCGTCCGGCCGAGACGTTTTAAACGAGGCGCTAGGTGGAAGGCAATCCATCCTCTCAGTTATTTTCTATCGTTTTTAGTTAAGATTGTTTGTTTTATGTTTTTCTTTTTCAATTTGAGGAAAATTTGTGATGGAAGAGAGCACATCTGCACCGGAAATCAAAATAAAAAATGATATTAGAATGCAATGTGGATCGTGGTAGTAAATAATTTTAAAAAAAAAAATTCCAGATTTTAGGTTGCAACACAATAATTTTGCGCGTTATAACAAGCTAGCCTCGGAGGTAGCTTTAATTTCTGGCAGTTTGATTTTCCGCGTCGCAACGCAAAAATTTTGCACGTTACAACATGCTAGCCTCGGTGGTAGTTTTAATTTCTGGCAGTTTGAATTCCGCGTTGCAACACATAAATTTTGCGCGTTACAACTTGTTAGCCTCGGTGGGACAACGCATAAATTTTTCTTATTTTTGCGCGTTACAACGCATAAATTTTGCGCGTTGTAACGCATAAATTTTGAATTCCGCGTTGCAACGCATAAATTTTGCGCGTTACAACGCATAAATTTTTCTTAATTTCGGACAATATTTCTGTGAAATTAGTGCTGTGATGTTTGCATATTTTAATTTTATTGTCCATAACCTTGCATTTCCATTAATTTAGTAACTTGAAATGTTTTGCTAAGATATGGCTCCATCCAATATCCATTGCTAACGTTATAATCTCTAAATTAAAAGCTACTTTATCAGGGTTATGCTTGTGTTTGGTTTTGTGAAGTTATTTGCAGATCCTCTGAACTACTGGGCTATGATTCGACCGAAGCACTCATGGACTATGAATTCTTTGGAAGGTGGCTATGCAACATGCAGAAAAATATGAGGGGAGTATTTGTTTTACATTATTCCTATTTCTTTCATCGTAAAATTGTCATTTATTTCCTCTTTTATATTTTCACTGAGTTCATTACTAGGGACTAGCAATGTTTAAGTGTGGGGGTGGTTAGAGTGCAACCCCTACTACTTGGATAAGGACTTATTTATTTATATATGCGAACTCAATAACTCCGTCTTTGTTTTTGCAATTTAACCTATAGGACATTCTTGTTATCCAATGATAATCGAGTGGTATGACCGGTTAATCAAACGATTTCAGTCACAGAATTTGAAATTAGTGAGAATTTTTTTTGGTAAAGCGCTCTTAAGTCTGATTTAAGCACAATTTTCCTTGAAAGATTTTACTTCAAAACCTAGCTTTTGATATGGCTTTCTAAAATATTATAGGAATGGGTGAGTAAGAACTGAGTTAGCGATGTTGGCTGAAGCTTGGGTTTATGTAGTTAAACCATTTTGACCCTCCACTACAATCTTTGTACTTGAACTCTTTTCATGTTGATACGTATTATTTCACGCTTACCTTCCCAATATTCTTATTAGTTACGTCTTAGTATATTAGCCATTTATGGGTATTTAATTTAAAAAAAAATGATTGAGATTCATAGTGATATGGGCCTAAGTATATGTATACATACCTGGAATGATCCCTACTATGCTAGAAAATTATAAATTATAAAAAAAATTGCATCATAGTGATTATGTGGTCTGTGTATGTACACTTATACTTGGAATGATCCCTATTATGAATATAAAAAAAAGAGTGAAAATGTCAATAAACACCATGATTTGGTGAATTATTAAGATTACGAACTAAGGGAATGTCTTTCTGCTATCAACATCATCCTTGAACGCTTATCCAAGTCAATTCTACTCTTATTTGAACTACAGATCTTTGTGTAGGCTCAATCAATAATTTAGCTATTCTTATCCTTCCCTATGTTGCGGAGATCCATTGTTAAAAGATGTTTAGGAGTAACTAATTTTAAGGAAAAGCACACACAACACTTATGACTTTATTTGAGCTTTACCTTTCATTCGAGCTAATGGATTTGTGAATGATTGAATTCATATTGATTTATTGGCTTATCAGTTGAGTAAAGCGGATTTCATTAATATGCCTTAGTTAATTTTGTTGTTTGGGATGTGTGATTATCTGAGTTTGCACAATTTCATTAATTCTTTATTCAAGCTTTGAATTGATTATATTTGCTAGGGACTAGCAACTGACTAAGTGTGGGGGTGTGATAACTTCCCAAAAGGAAGTTATTTTCCTACTTATTTTATTCTAATTTTCATTAAAAAGAGGAAAATAATCCCCAATTATAGTAAATATATTTAATTATCTTACTAATCAATATTGGACTGATTTCGGTCATTTTCCATGGTTTTCTATCTAAGATTGGTCAAAGGATTCAAGTTGGGGAAGCAATGGATCATTTATTGCTGATGCAGAAAATAGGTTGCAACGCCAAAAATTAGCAGGTTGCAACGTGGCGGCGAAATTCAGATTTTGAATTTTAAAAGAGGCGCCTACGTGTATTTCCAAAGGAGGCGCCCCTTCAGATTTGGAATGGAAGTTAAGAGCACGAAATTACAGCACTAATGGGGAATTATTCTTGGAGAGAACTTGGAAAGAAGAGGAGAGAACTTTGGAGGTCTTCTTCCTCTCAAGAATTTCGGCTAGGGCTTGGAAGAAGGAGACTCGGTCCAGCACTAAGGAGATAGATCTGAACCTAAAAACATTCCTACATCGTTTTGATTTCCGGAATCATGTCTAGTAAGATCTACTTTGATTTGTGGTTTCTCTCTTCCTTCATGAACTAAATTCCTAAGTCTTGCATGTGTGGAGTACCTTAGTTGTGATGATGATTTGATTTTCATTTATAATTTGTGAATGTATTGATGTGATCTTTATTAAGTTTATGATCTATTCTTGGGATTTTGGTTTATGTTTCATCTTTAAAGTGCTTGGCAAAAATTCGAGAGATGAGTCGGGCTAGATGAACGTTTATTCGCACGGCGATATTCGAGAGAGGAGTCGTGTAGTTTTTAACCAAACTTCCGTATTTATACTTCATCGCGAGATTCGAGAGAGGAGCGTTGAAAGTGCATCATAAATCTTAATATAATTCTGAGAGAGAGAGAGAGAGAGATCTCCTCTTGAATTAGCAACCATGATTCTAGTACTTTATGTTATTTTAAATTCATCTAAGTTGGAGACAACTAGAGGATTTGGGATAAACGGATAATGGAGATCGAGAGATAAAGTTATCCATTTTAGAATCGTTGCAAGAGAATCATTAATACTTCATGAATTATCACTTTTATTGGTTGTCATCATAGCAAGGGAAAATCACATGCGAGACTATCTTTCCAAGTGAAGTTAAAGTAATTTAAGTAACCGTAACTAGAATTGTAGTTGTTTTATTTTGCACTATTTATGTTTCTCTAACAATCATTATTACTTGCTTGAATTTAGAGAAAAGGCAGAATTAATATTTGTGAGAGCTAAGTTAAGCACTTCCTCGTGGGAACGATCACTTTCTCATCATTTTATTACTTGTACGACACGTGCACTTGCGTATTTATATACACCTTTCGCGGGCGTATCAATATGGACTAGGAAGTGTCCTAGTATGTCGTTCATTAAGATTTGGGTTGTGAGGCATACGTACAACGTCAAATGCCTGACAAGATGGAACCCAAATCAGATAAGTGTTATCATGTGGAATATCCTAAGGAAACCAAAGGGTATTACTTCTACCTGCGATCCAAGGGCAAAGTGTTTGTCGCAAGGAGTGGTATTTTTTTGGAGAAAGAGTTTCTGTCAATAGAAAACATCAGGGTAGAACTTTAAGAAGTTCAAGAGCCACAAACAATGAATGGACCAGAATTGGAACCTGAGCAAGGACTACAAGAAGTTGTAGCTAGAGAGCATGCTCAAGAAACACAAGTCCTACGTAGATCTGGTAGACCAAGATGTGAGGCTGAGAGATATGGATTTCTCATATCTCAGATAGGTAATATGTTGCTTATGGATCATGATGATGAGCCTGCAACCTACCAAGATGATATGAATGGACCAGATTCCGAGAAGTGGCTTGATGCCATGAAATCTGAAATGGACTCCATGTATGCAAACCAAGTTTGGACCTTGGTGGAACCACCTGAAGGGCTACGACCCATAGGGTGCAAGTGGGTCTTCAAGAAGAAGACCGACATGGATGTGAATGTACAGATATTCAAAGGTCGGCTGGTGGCTAAAGGTTTCAGGCAAATTCATGGTATTGACTATGATAAGACCTTTTCTCCTATAGCCATGGTCAAGTCCATCAGAATTCTATTTGTTATTGATGCGTATTATGACTGCGAGATCTGGTAAATGAATGTCAAAATGGATGCGTATTATGATTACTTACTTTCCTTAATGGAAACCTCCTTGAGGAAGTGTATATGACACAACCCGAGGGTTTTGTATCTCCAAATGAAGCCACTAAAATATGCAAGTTGAATCGATCCATTTATGGATTGAAACAAGCTTCTCGTAGTTGGAATCTTCATTTTGATGAGAAAATCAAAGAGTTTGGTTTCATCAAGAATGAGGATGAGCCTTGTGTTTACAAGAGGATTAGTGGGAGCATTGTTGTCTTCTTGATATTATATGTAGATGACATACTGTTGATCGGGAATGATATTCCGACCCTGCAAGTTGTTAAGAACAACCTAGGGAGCTGCTTTTCTATGAAAGACTTGTATGAAGCGACTTACATACTTGGTATTAAAATCTATAGAGATAGATTGAAGAAGTTGCTGGGTTTGACGCAAAGTACATACATTGAGAAGGTGCTGAAGCGGTTCAACATGCTTGAGTCCAAGAAGGGATTCTTACCCATGTCTCATAGTGTGAGTCTCTCTAAGGACCAGTGTCCTAAATCTTTGGAAGATAAGGACCGCATGAAGTTGATTCTATATGCTTCGACAATTGGATCAATCATGTATGCAATGTTATGTACATGACCAGATGTCTCTTATGCTTTAAGCATGACGAGCAGGTATCAGTCTGATCCTGGTGATGGTCACTAGATAGCTGTCAAGAATATCCTAAAGTACTTGAGAAGGACTAAGGATTTGCTTTTGGTGTATGGTGGATAGGAAGAGCTCGTTGTAAATGGTTACACGGATGCTAGCTTCCAAACTGATAGGGACGATTCAAAGTCCCAGTCAGGTTTTGTATTTTGCCTTAATGGAGGAGCTGTAAGCTGGAAGAGTTCCAAGCAAGAGACAGTTGCTGATTCTACGACAGAAACCGAGTATATTGCTGCAGCAAATGCAGTAAAGGAGGCTGTATGGATTAGGAAATTCATCGGCCAGCTAGATGTAGTTCCTAGCATTGTTGACCCTGTTGTTCTCTACTGTGACAACAATGGTGCTTTTGCCCAAGCTAAGGAACCTAGATCTCATCAGCGCTCCAAGCACATACTTCGGCGATTTCATCTTATTCGAGAGATTGTTGATCGAGGAGATGTGAACATTTGCAGAGTACCGACTGAAGAGAATATTGCGGATCCACTAACAAAGCCCCTTGCATAGAGAAAGGATGATTGTCATACTAGATCAATGGGTATTAGATACCTGACTAATTGTCTCTAGTGGGAGTCTTGTGGATTATATTTGTGTCGGTTGTTATTCATGTGATGAATAGAGTACTTTCATATTTCATTTTACATTCATGACAAGTTCTTATTATTATGTCAACTGTTTCTATTTGATAGATTAATTAGCATAATAAATGCTCTTAAAATGTTTGCTTCCATAGGATATCAAGTGCATGACTTGAATGTGAGGGCCTATGTTGAATTAGAAGCTTCATTCTTAAATGGTCCCTGGTCGAAGTATCATCCTTGAAGTTGAAAGGCAATGATGATACATTAAGACTAGCATGTGCGTTGACTGATGACCGGTTCTCACAGGTCATGATATTGTGATATCAAGTCATCACATGGGTACTTGTTAGTGAACAAGTTGTACTAGACAGACCCACCTTGAGACTACTTTGTGGATTGTTATATGAATGTGTCACAAGTAGGTCTCAACTGACAATGGTGTTTGTAGTTCTTTGACCTGAAGTCACAATATCCATCAAGTGAGGAAGAGCGTACTTTGATGCCATCTAAAGTCTTCCTTGAGAAAGGTTGATGATAAGGGTGGTTATTGGGTATGTTATGATTTATTTGGGTGTTTGTGTGTGGACAGATATGAGATTTGTCCTCCTTTATGACAGGAGTTACATCCATGGGCCCCTTGATGGAATGAGACTGAGAAATGCATGGCCATGCTAGGTTGAGCCAATATTTGATATTGAGTTCACCACTCTCTTAAGGTCTATTCTAGATCGGGAAACTAGGATTGAACAATTATGAGGGTGACACGGTCCTTGCCTCTAGTTCTATCCGGATGTAAGGGATAAAGGGACATGACAACACTGGTACATTGGTCAAGACAGGCTTATTGAGTTATGAACTCTTATTGCTTGGGTAGCAATGATGTATTACTGGGTGCCGGTCATTGTTTGTGAGACTTTTGTTGATACTTTATGATCCAGTGGGAGACTGCTGGTGTTTCCTAGGTGATCTCAAAGCAATCAAGCAGTTAGTCTTACTGCAAACGCGATTTGAGCCTATGAGGTCACACACAAGAGTGTTTGGAGAAGTTGGAGGAAGGATTGTGTTGGCCTTACTCATATTGGATATGAGTGAAGGACCAATCATATGACTCACTGGAGTTAGGTCAAAACGGCTAAGTGTTGCCCATATCGTCTTGATTGTCAAGATGATGCTTTGGTATTCAAGACGATATCGTTGAGATTGTCTCGATGATATAGGTCTTCAAGACGATATCGTCGAGATCGTCTCGACGATGTCTATGTCTTCAACACGATATATGTCATCATGCCAATATAGGTCTTCAAGACAGACATGGGTCTTCAAGATGATATATGTCATCAAGACGATGTCGTCAAGATCGTCTTGACGTTAGATGTTATCACGACGATATCGTCGAGATCATCTCCTCGATATTTAGTGATCATGATGATACTTGTTGAATACTCCAATACTATTCTCGGGTCTGCGGATATCTTGTTTTGCGACTGGGTATAAATAGAATACGATTCTATGCCCTAAGGGTGCTGTCTCCTTTTGGGATTTTATTAGAGCGATGGAAGTGTTCCGCAAGCCGAAGGAAGCGTTCCGACCGGCCACGATATCCCGCAACCCGACGCCACCGCCGCCTTTCCTCTTTAACAGATCTAGCAGTCCGTAGGAAACGTAGAGGGATTTCCTTCTCCGACCTAGTTCTTGTTCGACAGGAAGCTAGGGTTCTCCTTCGCTCGTGTGGACTGCTATAGAGGCGCAGATCTACTTTCTGTGCTTGGAACTCAGCCACCAGTTTCTGGATCTGATTTTGGAGCATCTTGGTTGAGTGTTGACTCAATCCCTCTCAGGTATATTGCAATGTGTTGCTCTTTTATTTCTTGATTCATGAAATCACAAGTTCCTTGAACTGTTAGGGTTGTTCTTGTTCTTTTTCCACTGCGCATATTTGATATGCTGTCATTATAAATGATGTATAGAAAACCCAACAACACTTTCATACCAAGTACTAAGGACACAACAATGGAAGAGACGACACAGCTTTTCTTCAAATATGTGTTGAAGTATTGTGGATTGCTTAAAAGCATTGTGAGTGATTGGGATCCTCACTTTACTAGAAAGCTGTGGATGGAGCTATTCAAGTTACTTGGGTCAGAATTGAACTTCTCCACCAGCTTACACCCTCAAACAGATGGGCAGACAGATAGGGTGAATGCACTATTGGAGTGCTACTTGCGGCACTTTGTGAGTGAAAATCAAAAGGTTTGGGCAAAGCTTATGAATGTGGCACAATTTTCCTATAACTTGCAGTGGAGTGAGGCTACGGGTCGGAGTCCATTCGAGCTTGATAACAGGAGGCAACCTATCACGTCGCACATGTTGGTGATCACGACAGAAGAGGGATTGAGCCCAGGTGCTTGGAAGATAGCTAAGTCATGGGAGGAACATACTGACTTAGCTAAATCGTGCTTAGAGAAGTCTCGCAAGAGGATGAAGAAGTGGGCTGATACAAAGCGATGACCAAGGAATACTCAGTGGGAGATAAGGTAATGGTGAAGCTCTTACCCTAGTAGTTCAAGGCCTTGCGTAGTGTACACAAAGGCTTGGTTCGGAGATATGAAGGCCCATTTCCAGTTGTGGCTAAGGTAGGTAAGGTTTCTTATCGCCTTGACTTACCTGGCTCTTTGAAGATACATCTGGTGTTTCATGTGAGTATGCTCATGCCATATTAGGGGGTTAATGAAGATCTTCAAAGAGGAGAATCTCAAAGGGCACCTCCCGTGGAGATGAAGTATTTCGACAATGCAATAGAAGAGGTACTCATAAAGAGGGTGGTTCGAAGAAGAGGTATACCACCATGCACACAATATTTGATCAAATGGAAGGGATTGTCAGAGTCTGAGAATACATGGGAGACATTGGAAAACTTGTGGCAGTTCAAGGATGTCCTTCATCAGTACGAGGCGATGAGGACGTCACCAGGTTAGGTGGGGGAGGATGTTACGGATCAGTATTTTGGGGTTAAAACCCGGGAAGATTCTAAAGAAATACAGAGTCTTGTACATATTAAAATGGCAAAGAATTCTAGAGTATTCATGTATCTTGTACATACTAGAGATGTATTGAATAATCTAGAATAGTGGGAGACTAGAATCTTATGTGCTTTGGAGGGAAACCTCTTTGGGGCCTATAAAGGGGAAGGCCTCCACATTTGTAAATCGTCAATGTTTTGGACAAGCAATATAGTTCTTTGAGTTCTTTCACTTGTGAGCTTCTCTTGAGTTGTTTCTTCACTCTTTCTGCATCACCACTCAGATCTTCCAGGAGGAGACTGACTTAGCTAGGCTACGTGGTGTGGCAAAGAGGAGCTAAGTCCGCACGGGGCACTGCACTCATGTTTGAGAACAATCCTCAAATTCCTGTATCAGTCCAGGAAGTTTGTCTCATTGAGTTTGCCCTTCTCAAAGACCGATCGTAGTGACAATGCGTGATGTGTATTACTTGTCATAGATAATCTACAAAAATATGCAATTTTTTATTAGTACTATATTTCAAAATATATTTTATTTCGATAAGGGCTTTTATCAAAATACTCTCATTATTTTCTTCAAATTAATAACCCTCAATATTAATTCGGAGAGTTTAATCGAGCGACTCTCTAGTGGGCAAGATCCATATTTTACTGCAATCATGATTTAGCTTTCGTTGATCACCCAAAACTATGGCTATTTTGGTAGACAACTTTTGTCAATTGCATCATCATGCAACTCTTGCATGACTGGTAAATAATCATTATTCACATTCATCTTATGGTGCATATCAACCTTATGCCTCTAGAAACTCAACCATTTAGATCGTCTAGTTAAGTTAGACCTGATGTCGACATCGAGATATCACAATTATCTGTTCGCACCCCGCCAAGATAGATTGATGCACCTTGCTTTGGCAAGCTCACACTTTATCAATCAAGGAAGGAAGAATGTCATCCATCAGAAGGCATCCGAACACTTAATATTCTTTTAAGCAATTTTTATGAAAACTTTTAATGGTGCATATATTTAAACATTTTTACAGAAAATGGATGATTAACCTTTAATCATACATTTATTTAATCCATTTAAATAGTGTATATAATTAACGCTTAATCAAGCGCTCGTTTAAACCATTTAAATAAGACAATAAAAATTTACATCATTCATATTGCAGATACATCCCAGATATGCAAACAATCATATCGAAATATAAAGCGCTCTTGACGGGGTTCCAAGGGGTTGCGCCCCTTGCGGAGTTTAGGGGCTGGAATATGATCGTGTTTTCTCTCCTTCAAAATGCTAGTTTCGATTTAGTAGAGATGTGTTCTTGGTGGTTTTACATTATGAAGAACTTTGAGAATAACATTTGTTTTTTAGGACAAGTTGGCTTATTCTTAAGCACGAACTCGTACGTAAAATTTGGGGTACACACGCTTTGGCGCATGGTCGTGTGTCCCAAAAGTCATGTCAGTTCATGCAGGCACGACTCCTTGTGACTAGAACGAAAAATCACACACACGCCCTTGGCACAAGGGCGCATGTCGTGGGTGTGTGTGTGCCTTCAAAAGTCACGCTTTTTGGTTCGTAACTACTGCTAACCGTTATCCCGTCATTTTGAGCACGCACGCCTTTGGCACACAGGCGTGTGCCGCAGGTGTATGCCTTCAAAAGTCGTGATTTTTGGTCCATAACCGATGTCAGCCGTTATCCCGCCATTTTGCGCACAGACGCCCTTGGCACACGGGCGTGAGCCTTGGGTCCTGTGCCTCAAATACCGTGCAACATATCATATATGCCCATTCAAAACTTGGTTTCACAAATCAATGCGATCAAACACTCCAATTTTCGCACGTTTTATATGCGCGACCCTATATGCTCGTATTACGTTGACAGTAAGACTAATCCCTTGACTACTAGACCACAAGATTCCTAAAATTTTAATATCCAAATATGCATATTCTCTTATATACATCAGAGAAGAGAGAGAGAGTAAAAATAGTACAGTGGGATTAAGCAATAAAAGACTACAAAACAAGCTTAGAAGCTGGGTAGGTGTCCACAAAGTCATTTTTAGTTGATGTGCAAATACAAAATATTTGTTTTGGTGTATAGTGTGTGTCCGTGCTCAAATATACAATTTTGGGTTGCAAATATATTTTGACCGCACATAGGGGTTATTGGTGTGCCTATAACACAACTCAAATAGTATCACGTGATATTAAAAAGGAGAGTTGTAATCAATTTTCCCTGGAAGAAAGATTGGTAGAAACAATTATTATAATACAAATGAAACCGAGAAGCAGCACACAGCCTCTAAACCGATTTGAAGCTACAACTCATTCATCACGTTTCAAAATACAGGGAGCTTCTATGGAGACTGGAGAGAGCATGCATAATCCTCCATTTAAAAAAAAAATCTCTTTCCTCAATATATAATTACGCTGCAGGCTATACCATAGAAAAAAATAATATAACAATCTAGAATCAATAGCAATATTCTTCTCCCCCATCTACACCCCTGCTCCTCTCCCCATCCTCTCCCTCAGTATCTTCATCCCCATGTATCTGCTCATCAAAAACAGCAGCATTTATAAAAATTTCACAGAAACAATTCACATAACATAAAACCATGAAATTTATATATATATAGGGTTATTTACCAGGACCTCCCCTCATAGTTTATGTAATTACATCTTGCACCACTCTAACTTTCGAAACTACAATTACCTCATTTCACTGTTTACTTTTCATAACATTCATGCACAAAAGTATCTTTTTGTGCATGAATGTTACGCAAAAGTAAACATTGAGAGGAGATTTTTGTAATTTCAAAAGTTAGAGAGGCGCAAGTTGTAATTATGCAAACTCCGAGGGGAGGTCGTGGTAAATAACCCTATATATATAATGTATATATATACCTTCCCAGCATCATGACAGTCGCCTGAGGATTTGTTCCCGGCGAGGTGTCGAAGGTGGATCCGTCGACCACCCGAAGCCTGGACACGCCGAGGACCCTGTAGTCCCTGTCGACGACTTTGTCGACGTGGCATCCGCCGTGATAATGCCAAATGGTGATCACGGTGTCCCTGCAGAACTGCTCGAGGGAGGCGGTGTCGTTGGTGTGTTTGGGGATGAAGTTCACGTTGGCCTTGACGCTGATGTTGAGGAGCATCTGGAAGGAGTAGGAATCGTCCTGAGTCAGCTGGGAGAAGTGTTTCGTGTGGACGATGCGCTCGATGGTGCGGATCCCGTGCACGCACCGCTGGAGGTCGTAGGGGTGGCTGAAGTAGTTGAACGTCACGTTGGGGTTGCTGTCGACGTCGCCGTCGACGAGGCTGAGGTGGCCTCTCGACAGGGGGCCGTCGATCTTTTCCAGGATGAAGCCGCCTTGGAATGCCTCCACTGGGATTTCTTGCTTGCTTTTGGAGTACTTTTGGACGGCTTCCATGGTTCTTTGGCTGGGTGGTATGGTGGAGAGCTGCCCAATCTGGGTGAAGGGCATTACATATGGAGGGTTTTATGTTTGATTTATGAACCAAATGTTAATACTGATGGAGCTTTAGGCTCAGTTTGATGTGGTCATTCGTGAACGGAGGTTATGAACCATCGTTCGTGACCGCCCGACCTTATCTAAGGAACTTCATCCACCTTTATGTTTAAAATTAGCTAGTTCTTCTTCATTGTGGTGGTCATAATCAGTGTCATGCCAAACATACATTCTATAATTGTGATATTTTTACCGATACTTAGATTGTTGACTGAGGGTTAATTTGTTTGAGGTGACATTTTTGCTCCCGGAATTTGGACAAAAAATGCTACTGTAATAGAATGTGTTTGACGTAACAACGGTTATGACCGCCACAAAAAAAAAGAACTATTTTTTAATATAAAAGTTGATGAAGTTCTTTAGGTGAAGGTTGGAACCAACAAACTGACACTAAATGTTAATTTGTAGCCCTACTTTTGGTCTTACATATATTCATGCGATTAAAGATAATTTTGTCAAAATTTTAAGAGGAATGTAAGCAATTTTTTTAATGTATAGAAGTATTAGGCTCTGTTTGAGGGACTCCATTCAGAAGGCAAAATTTCCATTTCACCTTGTTTGAGGCATCTCCATCTTCCACCGCAACAGTGAAAAATGAAACTACACCCTTAATGATACGGGAATTAGTCTGGTAGGGATTGTAAGAACATCTTTCTACTTTCAAAACCCTTACAAAAAAGGACAATTAGGTCCGGTTCATGCGGTCGTAACCGCTTGACCGGTGAAAATAAGTCCCCCCAAACGAAGCCTAGAACCTATAATCCTTGCTGCCCATGGAGAAACCCTTCTACCTGTAGCAAAATGTTGGAGAAACTCTGCTATCTTGTAGCAGCTATAGATTTGGAGAAACCTTGCTAACATGTTGCAGAAATTTGCAAGCTTTTTGAAAAGTTCAAGGACTCAATTACAGACCCTAAAATATTGTCCCTTTTTCCATAAAAAGTGATCCTCTATGGCGCCATAATTTAGATTTTGTTTGCTGCAATATTTCAGAAAATAAGAAGAAGGGGAGGGTGAAAGTTTTAGAACCTCAGCTGACATGATGCCATGATGGCAGTGTATGCTGTCTGAAGACTGGCCAAAGCCACTGCTGGCCTCAATGAAAGAACCCATCTTTGTGATGCCAACACTCTGGATCAGAGACTGCTCCACAGGCTTCTTCGTCGGGATGAAGATCGAGTTCATCGGATTATCCGACATCCCCTGCCCCACGTGCCAATTGTCGAGAACGAGCGGTATCCGCAACCTCTCGAGATCTTTTTTGGGCCCTATCCCGCTCAGAATCAACATCTGGGGGCTCCCGATCGCTCCGCATGTCAAGATCACCTCGCTCCGCCTACCGGCACCGAGATAAGCGCGGTGCCGATTGCCGTTCTCATCCTTGAATATGACCCCAACTGTGTAGGGCCTTGTACCTGAAACACAGGCACCATGGTGACAGAGTGTCTTTGTGACTGAATTATAACTACCTGGAAAGGGAAGTTGGTACAATGGAGCACCTTTTGTGTTGAAGAGGATTCTCTGAACTGTGGCATGGAGGAAGACTCTTAGATTGCGGGGGTTGCCGGAGGCGAGGAGGTCGGCGGCTGTGTACCGGAAGCCATTCTTGTTGAAGATGGTGCCGCCGACCTTGGTGCCGTTGAGGTGATCAAAGGTGTATCCGTTGAAGGGGGAGACGCCAGCCTCGAGCAAGCCGTCCTTGAGAGCGGCCTGCCACGGTGCGAGATCCGGCCAGTGAACTATCTGCTTCTCCACCCAGGGGTATGACTCATTCACCAGTTCAGCATTCCAGCCAGCTGTTCTCACAAACCTGCAGAAGTAACTTCCATGAAATTTAGGTAGATAGGCAAAGTTGTGCTGAGGATGGGACCATGGAGTGATTAATGAGACATGTGAGGAAGGGAGAAAGTCACGATGCCTCCATTAATGGAATCCTAAGTATTAAATTGTTAAGGCCAAATATGGAAGGTGATGTTTTCATTCATCTTATTCTTGAGGGAAGAGTTAAGGCATGCCAGAGGTATTGGGTTTAATCTTGGGGGATTGAAATAAAGTTATAGGAGTAAAAGCTTCATGTATGGTTGAAATTAGTCACCGGGGCAATTGAGATAACCTTGGAACCGTGGCATAGATCTCTCCTGTAAGGAGATTGTTAAGACGCATACGATAGGAGAGAGTATTCCCACATGAAACAAATATGTGGTTGACATGACAATGCCTGTGACCGCCACCAAAAAAAGAACTAATTTAGAACATAAAAGCGGATGAAATTCCTTAGGCGAGGTTTGGCATTCACGAACGACGGTTCATAACCACCGCGTTCTTGACAGCCACCGTCATGCCAAACGGACACTTAAGCTTTGATAATCTATTAAGCTCAACTCGGGCTTCTCATATTCTGTCCTCCTAAAAACTTTCGACCAAATGATAAATTATTCCAACGCGTTCTTCATTTTTCGAAGCATTAACTTCAAGCTACCAAATGGGCCCTAAGAATAATTAAGCAACATTAAAATCATATGAGAGGCACACAAGAAGAGCAAGCTCTAACTTTAACAAATACAATAGTTTGGTGGGGCTAATAAATGGAAGGTAGGCAAGTAGGGGAAATCATATCCTTATAGTTTAACATGCTCCATTTACATCAAACTAGGTATTCAACTTTGAATATAAATTCTCTTTTTGAAGTAAGCTAATTAAAGATTGGACCCTTTTCTATGCCACACACCAACTCTTTGCTCCAATTTATTCCTACATTTATTACATCTTCTCGTAACCTTTCATTAATACAAGTCCTGTATTTAGGGTTTGATAGGGATTGATAGAGATTGGATCAAGCCTTAGGTTTTGAAAAAGATAGTTCTTCGAAAATACTTTTTAACTAATCGAATGCGAGAACTTAAAAGTGCTCAATACACGAAAACAAAGTTATTTCTGGGATAAAGGTTATTTAGTTTCCTTTCATTATAATAAATGCACTGTAAAAAATGGTACGATAAACACGGTAATCTTTACTAGAACTAGGGTTGACAAATTTTACCGTGTCAACTTTAGTGAGGAAGAAACTCTTGTGTGTCTAATGACCTACTCTCCCAACACTAGCTATCTAAGTGATTTTTAATTTTTTGTGAAAGTATGACGAAGAATGGTCATCGAATGTGTTAATTTCAAGCGAGGGCATTGATGGTGTGACACGACTTCCGAATACCATAACTAATGATCTTGAAGGGAGTATGAATCATATGATGACATTTCAGAAAACTCGTCCATAGCCCCACAAGCTACTAAGCAACTAGAATTCATAAGCCAAAGTTTTTAGTCCAAATTCCTTTTCTTTTGGGAGTTATGGCTCCCCGAAAATGATGGCATAGTTTAGCCTAATTTCTTTCTTAGTTTTATTCAACCATAAGTATATAAAGGTCTCTACTGTATCATTTTGG